>CM061238.1:103207968-104502654 GCA_030848705.1 Heracleum sosnowskyi | reverse complement strand
ATACTTCTTACCAGAAATCTAGCATTCTGATCAATGTCCATCTTCCGTATTTTGATGTTGAAATACTTTCCAAATTCAGTATAGACATTAAATTTCCACAGTGCACAATATTTATGGTATTCCAATGTCAAGCAATCAATTATATATTGATCTGCTCTCCATTCTTCCATGTTTTCATTTCTGAAACAGAATTCAGCATCCAATTCTGGATAGCTTCTCTCAACTGCAGTTTCTCTAAATATTTTAACGACAAAAAAATCTTCACCATAATAATCAAACTGAACAAGATTGTAGATCTTTATTTCATAGAATCTCATGAACTTATTCAACCCATATATCACTTTTGAGTACTGATTAATTTTTGCTTTCCAAGGTACATTATCACAGCTTATTGTAACATTTGATGAAATTTTACTTCCAACCATATCAAAAAAGGACTTAGGAACCATCTGTCATAAAAAAGTTTTATATAAGTAATATGTCTTTAATTAAGAACATCAAACAAACATACAAAACCAAGAAAGAATATATTAATTAAAGTAGATACTTACAAAGGATCCAAAAGAGATCTTTCTATTGTTAGCGGAAAGGAAACTTGCCAGTATTGGTCTATTCCCTGATATAGTAAAACAAATTTATTAAACTAAGTACAATATGTTTACCAAAACATTATATAGAATTCACAACGTGAAACTATAGAAATTGAGTCAATGTACCTGTGTTCAAATTTTTACTTCTTCTTCTACTATTAAAATTCTGACCCTGTGAACATTGGAAGGATATATAATTTTTAATTTTGTAATCACAAACATAATATCATAACAATTACATCCATCCAATGCAACAATCTTATTCAATTAATTCGGATAATATAATCAAAGTTTTGAATAAATGATGTTTTGATGTTCTCCTGTCACTACTTATCAGCAAACATGCAATGCATAAAGAAGATTGAAAAAACCCATAACAAATCAATGACTTAAAACATATATTAGAGCAAGAGAACCAGAGTTGTTACACTATAAATTATACATCTACACAAAATAACAGTAATCAAAGTAAGGTTTCATGATAATACAAGAAACTTTTTGAATTGAAAGGAGATTAAACACATTGGAAAGGGATTTTAACTCCATCGGAACCGATCAATTGAGTTCTTCCCTGATATCGAAGATTGAAACCTTTAAGATTTGAAACTGTGACACCCTTCTTATAATATGATTTTTTTTTTCATTATGTCTGCACTTCATCAAACTGCACTGAGTTAGATATGTAACAATACACAAGCACTTCAACAGTTTGCACTATGTTCCTAAGTAAGCAGTCAATATAAGCACTGCACTAATGTAAAATCATATTATCGCCAATATAAATCCATTGATTCTATAATAACTTGCTAATGATATCCAAATCCATTAGCCATTCTATATAGATTTTCAGGGACTGAAACAAAATCCATTGATATATTACCCGATTCTATGTTTTTACTCAGTTAGTTTTATTTGATACCAGCTTGAATATAGATCATTTGAGTAGATTGTTATATCCTTAGGAGCATTGCAAACTTTAATTCATTGTACTCTTCTTTTGACAAGAACCATAAAGATCAAATAATATTGACCCAATCTATAACACCTTCTGCATGCAATACATACAACCAGGCAAGTAGTAATCTCTAATAACCTATTCGGAACATAGTTTAAGCAAGAAATTCAAAGTACAGTGTACATATTCTTGAAGAGGAACAACAAGAATCTAATATCATCTTCGATCATTGTAACTTTGCTCATTCAATCATCAATCAATACACAGTACCTAAAAACATAATGCTACAGAAACTGAAGAATCGTGTTGCTAACCTCCATTCGGGTGTTCTTGAAGTTGCAGCCGATTGAATTCGTCAAATTCCCAATTTGCAGATGATGCATACAGCTGAAGAAGATAGTGTTTGATACGGTTGCAATTGGGACTTAATTAGGAGTTAATTAGGACAGATACACCTGTCACCAAGTTCAATTAATTTTCAATTTAGATTGGAAAACCTTTTTACCAAATAAGTATATTTATATTTTTACCAATTTTTTAGTGTAGTTTATATCTTCCAAAATACTATTGCCGATAAAAGAAATTTAAAAATATTAATAAAATTTATGAAGTTATGTTACAATATGAAATTTTTTTAATTAATATTTACAAGTAAATCACATTTTACCAAAACAATTCTTAAAAATTTAAATAAATATTTCAAATACAAGTTAATTTTATTAAGTTTGTACTAAAAAGACATATGTGTTGACAATTATCATGAAAATAATAATTTAAATATTGTTAACTCTATTGCTATGAGTGCAATATTTTATGTGCGCGTACCTTTTATACGTATATCCGTGTAGACAATTTATGAAAATATCGACAAACTCATTGTCTTAAACAGTAAAATTTATAAACTCAATTCTTAACATGTATAAATAAAATCCTTTTTCTAACATTTTTTGTTTAAATTAATTATGAAAAAATTAGAAAAATCTTAGAGCGCGCGTAGCGCGGGCAAAAACTCCCTAGTATTCTTAAAGTGTAATGAGGAATTTACCCAATGGGTAAAAAAATTTACCCATGGATCCTATTTGTACTATGTTTCTACTATATTTCACAAGATCCATGGACTATCCATTTTGTTGACCCATATACCAAATAATCTTATCCTAATTTTGAATTTCAAATTACACATTTATGATTACAATATCTTGCTTGATTTTTTCAATCTCTTCCTTCTTTTCTTTTTTTTGTACGTCCGTTTCTTAAAAAACACTTAAAAATTATGGACATCCATATACCCATGGGTATAATCCATTTACACTCTTTTTTACACACGTACGGTATGATGATAACTGCAATTCAAAAATTAAATTGATCCTCAAATCACGTTCTCTTGCCAAATTTGAATTTCTCCATCATTCATCCACCAGATTTCACGTTCGTTATGCCCCATAATCTGAGAATACATTGACATGCCATATTTGCCAATAATTATATGACATCATAGTTTGTAATAGAAATAAATAATGACTCATTATTCTCATATTCTTCTTCGCTGTAACATGGACAACACAGGTTTGCAGATTGTGTTCTGATACTGGTAACTGCTAATTATGTGATTTTAATTTATCTTCAAGCTTTGTATTGTTTAACAGGTTGGAAGCGTTTGCGTTTAAGTCCGATATATATCTCCTTCTTCTGTTCGAACGAGTAATTCTTGCATACTGATTTCTTGCTTTTCGTATCAGTGTTTTTAATTTGCATCGAAATACAAATGAAACTGAAATTGTTTTAATCTGTTGTAGGCCAGCGGAGACGACCTGCAGCGACATCCTCTGGAGTTAATCGCAAAATTAACTATGCGGTTGATGCTTCCAGTTTCTCTGACGAATTTGAGTCCTAATGTTCAAAATACTACAGATTTTTTGACGGGTACTTTTATAGAATTTTATTTTGCTTATTTTGTTGTCTTTACTTGCTGTTTGCAGCAACATCGTCCGGAGGCACGGTTGAAAGAAGTGTTCCACGGTTGAACAATGAAAATTACAATCTCAATTTTAAAGCTTCATCACACAGTCAATCTGATTTTTTAATCTTTATCTTATTTGTTTGTTTACTTGATTCTTTCGATTGTTCGGTGTATCTGATGTCCAAATCATTGTTATCTTATTGCAGGTATTCATATATGCAGTCCAATTGTTTGATTCAAGTCCTGAAGGAGTCTTTTATTATATTTTCATGTTTGGATCTTTGTTTTGTGTTATTCAAGTCTATTAGTATTGCATACATGGCTACTGATATGGTATAATGTCAAAATATGCTTATTCTTTTGAATCTTTATTGGCATTATTTATTATTTAACCCATAGTTTTGTATGTTTACACTCATAAATTTACTAGAAAATGGTATGTTTACACTCATAATTTTGTGATTTTGATGCAGTGATTGATATATTAAATGATTAGAATCAGGGTGTGATAGTGGATTGTAAATATAGCACATCTCCAGATACTCCTGAGTAGGTGTAGTCGGAGATACTGAGAAAAATGGATCAGGTAACATTCCATAATGGCGTAGTTTCCAAAGTTCCATCCTACTATTTATCTATCTTTAAACTTCTGATTGCAGCAAGTCTGGAGATTTATATAGATGAGAAAGTTTGCATATCTGTTTTAGCTTGCCAACCAGTTTTAGTTTACAGATTCTTTTTTGTGTTTCTAGAGATTATATTACTTGCTGTAACATCTTTCTATGATTCTAGAATTTAAAGTTTCAGTATTCCCCGCGACACTTAACGGCATCTATAGTGGGAGAACTCCAACACCATGTTGAAGTCTGATCCGACTGATTGACATCAATTTTGTTTTATGCGAAACAGGTATACTTAAGTTGTTGCTGGTATTACGAGGAGCAAAACGTACATTCTCTACTTGGTGTTAGAGAAGCATTATGAATCACATCATTGCTGATTTCAAATTTTTTAATTTTTTACTTTCTGCAGATAATCGTCTTGAATACAGGGCATATCCCTTTTGGGCACAAAAATACTGTACTAAACATGAGCATGATTGAACTTCTTCGTGCTGCAGTTGTAAGAGATTAGAGCTTATTTTGATAGCTTACAAAACTCCCATCTCTCTTTCTCTCTATCTCTCTCCACACTCACATGTATTTGAGTCTGATGTTACTATTTCACTCTCATATGTAGGCACAAGACAAAAAATATGTTGCCCTTGATGATGGTCGCGGCCTTTCACCAGGAGTGTTTGGATTTTACAATTATGGAGGTTATAGGGAAGGGGAGCTATGGTGTTGTTTTCTCAGTGATTGATACCATACCGGTGAGAAAGTAGCAATAAAAAAGATATATTATATTCGAACATTTCTCTGATGCTGCAATAACTCTTGAACTTTTAGAGTTAATTATTTCTTTAAAAAATTCTAGATGCTCTATGCAGGTCTATGCCTATGCACACTAGAAATTTAGAATGTTACCAGCCATTTTACATCTATTAATGAATAACTATTAGATTGACAATGTCTTTTCATGTTTTTGGTGATATGTGATCTTTTTAACTATACTAAGTAACTTACCTTTATGCCAAACAGACCCAAGATGAAATTCAAAATTTAATAGAGATAAATTCTTTATTGTTGCAGACGTTATGTACTGGCCTATGTTCATAGTTGCAGACGTTATGTACTGGCCTATGTTCATAGTTTCATCCTTAAGTTACAAGTCAGGCGACAATCTCAGAATAATTAAGCTTGCCCTTGCACTTGGAATGGAGCAGCAAAAACGGTATGCTTTCATGTACTCTCTCAGGTACATTCTCCTATTTCTAACCTTTAATATTTTTTGTAAGATTTGAAAGTGCCTGAAGATATCACAATAATTAGTAGTACTTATGTTGATTAATGCTAGCTAAATGATTCACTGCCGAATGATGGAATCCAATGTGATAGTGTCAAAAATCAGAAAATGCTATTCTAGCCATAATGACCTACTTTTACTTCACATAACCGCTGATCCTTTTAATTCTCATGTTAGTTAAGCTTTAATTTACACCAATTTTATTTTGATTGCAAGATAAATCCTCCATTATGTTTTCTCCGGGCCATATGGCTTGATAATTCTGCTTTTTAATATGTTAAAATTGGGTGAATAGGTGTTTCCAGGGATTTGCACTAAGCACATTCTTGAATGTGCATTTTGTGGAACACTGGATGAAGTGCTCAGGCAAATACCAATCGAACAATCCAATGATAAAGCCGTTAAGATTGAGATTGAGGAGGCAGGTGCATCTAAGGAGGAGATTCCAACTAAAATTGGTGAAAAATTATATTTAATATATTTATTTAAAAGAAGCCTAATTACTTGCATATATATCATAACAAAGTTATCTACATATTCTTTTTATTTGATTTAATTAGATAATTCCATTAATTTCAATTGTTAACTAATTATCTATTTCTATTTTGATTTAATTAGATAATGCTTTTAAATTTGTTTTTAAGTTATGTTGGCCTTATTTTCTTTGCTTTTTTGATCGCCTTGGGAACTCTTATGTCAACTCAGATGCCATGATTTCATTTAGAGGATTTGACTTTGCACTGCCTCTCCTCATGCTATTTCCTGTCTCTTCCTCTCATGCTCTATATTCACCACATTTATACATGCTGGAAAAGATCTCTTGATTATTCAAAAGAACTTGACCAAGTAAGATGGTGTCAGTTGGGTGATCAAACTCTGCCAAATCTTTTCCTGATTAGAATCATAAAGCACCAAGTTGTCTGAGTCTAAATTAAGTGAGGTGTCCATTCATGGGAAGTGGTGTGTCAAATTATGGATGTCAAATTAAGTTCATGCTTTGCTAGCTGAAAGAGATAATGAAGCAGAACATGTAGATGCTTTTCATATAATCTGTTTCTAATGATTTAAATATATGTATTAACATGCGCTAAATAGTTTCTAAATTTGTTTCATTTTGTACCAATACTCCATATCAGTTTGTGTTCACCCATTATTATCTCCAAAATCATGTGGCTTACATTGGATCAGAGAAAATGTGATTATTTATTAGTTGAATAAAGTGAACTCTTTAGCTATGTTTCATTAGATAGTGTAAATATCACATATTTTTTAGTGTATGTGTTACTAAAATTTCACATATTTTTGCCAGGAAACAATCAGGATATTCAATTTTATCATCAGCAACAATAGCATCATGCTCAATTACCAACAGTAGCATGCTCAATCAGCAATAGGTGGTGGACTCTCCTTTTTACCAGCAAACAATCAGGATATTAAATTTAACAGTTCTGAGGTGTTGTCAATTTCCTTGAAGGGAGCTTGCAATATCAGGATGATGTATCCACGATTTGGACCAAAATTCCTATTATACTATTATCCTTTTGTTAGTTTGTTAAAGTTTGGCCATATATTTGTTATTAATTTAGAAGTTCTGGGCTTACCTGCGAGTGGTTCAAGGCCTGTAAAAATTTCAAATGCATCCAGGTGTCGGATACTACAACCAACTAATTTAGTGTTGTGATTAGAGAGTTACACATGCCTTTTGTAATTTAATCATTTAAACATATTCTCATAGCTTAATTTTCATAGCTTACAATCTATCCTCTTTCTGGCCCTTTCAAATTTGTATACAACTGTAAGTGATAAACATTTTTAAATTTGTTGTGGCGTGCTTTTCCTCCATTAAATAGATTCAGGTCATTAATTTATCCTTCACTCTTGATTTGTAATTTGCTATTGGTTTTGTTTCACTACGTATATGATGTAAACTCAAGTTTTGAGTGCAGGGTTTGTGTATATGAGTGCTTGATGTCTAAGTCTTTTTTTTAAGTGTTAGACATGCAAATATGGTTGCACACAGGACAACGGAGATGATCTGTGATAACATCGATTTTGAAATTTTTAGTTTAATAAATAAGTACATTGCAGGTTTACGCCGTCTTAATAGTATATACGGAGTTTTAGCAAATTTATTACCAATCTTTACTATTTGTCTCTCCTGGTAGTTACACTTTTACTTGACGGCTAAATTGGAAATTTAAGATGACCTTTACTGGTGTTATACTAATTATTTGTCCTATATGTGATGAACTGTTATTTAGCACAAGGAATGATCATGTTTTTAGTATTTTATTACAATATACATTAATTGTGGTGGTCATTCTCGCATCATTTTCTTCCATAGGTAATTTCTTTTTGAAACTACCTATGTATTAATTACTTATATACGCAAGAAGGCTATAGGAGGTGGAGCATTCAAGTTCGCTGATCTCTTAAAGAAAAGCATGGTGTTAGTATAGACAAAGAAGATGAAATGGATTGTCTTTGGTCAAAGTGTCAAAGTGTGACTGTAAACTCCATTCATAATTCTTTAGTTTCTTGATGTGTTTAACACTCGATGATTGCAAGAATTATAAATTTTGGGTTTGAGATTATAAATTTTGGGTTTGAGATTACTGTTGATTTTTACAATCACCTCTTGCGAAAATCTACTTCATTTTACTTGGCAATGGCATATCTGAAAGGGAATTTTCTTTTTTCCTCAAGCCTGTATAGAAAACTCTTTGATTCCTGATTAGCTGTCTGCTTTAGGTTATTTACCTCGAACAAAAGAATACATCTTTATCCTCTCAGTTGAAATTTTATGCAGTTTTGACAATTTTTCTCTTAGTGCAGGTGTATTTTGGAGTTTTAACTTTGTTGGATGCTGCTTCCAGTGAAGGGATGAAAGCAGATGAAGAACAAGATGGTGATAATGCATAACGTATTTTGCAGCTCTCACTGCAGGTGGCAAGTGGTTTGAGGAGGACATTGAAATGATGAGTGTGGAAGAGATGCTTCTGGAGCTGGCAAAATTTTTTAAGAGGAATAGTGCGTGCAGTATTAACAGAGTGGGGGGAGTCTCATCTCAGTTTGATTTGTTATGCAGTTGTCTTAGCATCTAGCTGTGTTCTCTTAGTAGTTAAGCCTCCTTTTTTGTTATACGAGAGCTTTCAGTTTTAAATATGGAGAATGATCTATTATGAAATGAAATTCTTCTTATTAAGAAAAAGTAATAACAATTGCATACTAAGTTTTTTCTATTATTAAATCAAATTTAGTACAATTAATTTTTGTTTTGTGTGTGGGTTATTTGAATCATAATTAAGTTATTTTATGTTAATTATAAATCATGAGGCTTCAAGTTATTAAAAAATTATAAATTAATTTAATAAATCAGAATTTATTTGCACCTTTGTTTTATTCATTTTAATTTATATAACCCAAAATTTTTATTGTTTTTTTCATGGGACATGAGTTTACTTTTATAAAATTAATTAAATAATTTGATTTCATATCAAATTTAATTAAATAAGAAATTTTATTGCTTATAGTTTATTATTTTTGTTTATTTAAACATCTAGAGGACGCCGAGATATTATTTGAGCATATAGTATAATAATTTGAGGGTAATTTAAATTTAAATTATTTTTATATTATAATATAAGGACTGAGTTCATAATTTTATTTTAAATGTTAATTATATTGAATACAATAATTTATAAATTTATTATTATGAAATTTATACATCCATTTTAATATAATAAAAACTTATCTTTTTATACATCCATTTTGTAATTTATTTAAGGAAAGTAAGAAGTCAAGTTGTTAAAATTTAATAGTTTAAAAAGTTACAAATTCTTGATGTAAATATTAATTGTAAATACTATAATGCATGTTGTACAAATTATACATCTATCAAATGATTATGTTAATATTTTCTATTATGTAAATACTTTATTTGTGATTTATAATGTAATCCACATTATAAAAGAAATTGAAATTAGCAACTTATTCATAATAATTAAATTTAACATTGCAGATTGCCTTCTTCACACTATTAGTTCATGAATTGGTTGTTTAGTGTTCTGTTTTAGCAACGTCATGAATCAGACAACCTCATGCAACCTAATCTAATATTGTTTGTATATTTTTTCCGTCAAGTTGGTTCATGTTTAACCATCCAGTTAATGGTTTTCCTTGGTTCAATCAGTTATGTTTATGAGTTGATGGTTAATGGTTATGTTTCTTCACACTATTAGATTATGTTTAATGGAGCTGTAATTGTTCAGCTCCATGCTTACTGATCTGCAAAAACATCTGGCACTAAGATATGGTTAAGGCCATTCTACAACATGAGTGTTCCAACACTCAAACACCAACCATGAATTTGCTAAGTTTAGTTCATATATATGAACAATGCTTTAAAATCCTGTATCCCATGCTTCCTGCATGAGAATCCAGAGATGTTAAAGGTTTGTTTAGAAGTCATGATTGAGCTAAAATATCAACATTGATGTGATCTTTTCCTCTTACAAAACAGCTATTTATATGCATAGTTACCTTAATTTTGGTTTTAATGTTCTCTACATGATTATCATAACACAAACATGCTTATCATCAGGCGTCGCGTTAAAACCGTAACATAGTATAAAACCTCGCTAATGAATTGGTACAATTTTAGTAATGAAATAAAACTAACAATGTTGAATACAAAAAAGATTACTAAAATTGATCCGAGGCGTAGCCCGGGCATACTTGCTAAAATTGATGCCGAGAAACCTTTTATTCAAACGGTTGATTTTTATATAATTTTATTATATTTAAAATGCGAGGCATCGTCGTTAGGTGATGCCGAGAAACCTTT
The DNA here is from genome assembly GCA_030848705.1 of Heracleum sosnowskyi. Taxonomy (NCBI): domain Eukaryota; kingdom Viridiplantae; phylum Streptophyta; class Magnoliopsida; order Apiales; family Apiaceae; genus Heracleum; species Heracleum sosnowskyi. The sequence goes on along the minus strand of CM061238.1, from coordinate 104,492,398 downwards.
TATTCAAGTTTTTATATGTTATATCTTTAAATTGGAAGAGATCAATATTTTGATTAAAAAAATAATATTTTCTTTTAAATATGATAATCAAAAAAGTTAATAAACTTTTTATAATTTTTAGAGCGCGCGTAGCGCGGGCAAAATTCCCTAGTTGTGTTAAATATTTACAATCTTTCACATATTTAATTAGTTTTAATTGGTGTTGATGTGAAGTTACTTTGTGATAATGCAAATTTTGTAGTGGTACAGTATGCCCGGGTAGTAGATCATGCATAAATATGTAACACATGCAATTTGTTTATTTTATAAGTCATGTCTTATTGTAAACATGATCATAAGATACCCTAAATTACAATTCTATTAAATTTTCAATTATAATATCTGAAACTTGTACATTCAAACCTTACCTGAATTATAATTTTGTTTTCCTACATAACGTGATAGCTATGTTTTTAACATACATATTAAAATTTGAGTGCAATAATGCAATACTATTTGTTTTATAAATTATAACAAGTTTTATTGTGTTTTTAGTATCATATACAATGTCAAATCTTACAAAGCTTGAATTCAACGCACTTCATGTCACCGAAAAGAACTATTTGACATGGATTCTTGATGCTGAAAATCCACCTTAGTGCTATGGGTCTTGGTGACACCATAAAAGAGGGAAATAAAGCCTCGGAGCAAGATAAGGCAAAGGCTATGATATTCATCCGCCATCACCTTGATGAAGGATTGAAAACAGAATATTTGACTATTAAGGATCCATCAACTCTTTGGAAGGATCTTAAAGAAAGATATGACCACCAAAAAATGGTGATGCTCCCTAAAGCTCGCTATGATTGGCTACACTTGCGTTTGCAAGATTACAAAAGTGTGAGCGAGTATAACTCTGCTATGTTTAAAATTACATCTCAATTGAAATTGTGTGGCGAGAGTATCACCGACAAAGACATGTTGGAAAAAACATATTCCATTTTCCATGCCAACAATATGCTCTTACAACAACAATATCGTGAACGAGGATTCACAAAATATTCTGAGCTTATTTCGATACTACTTCTTGCCGAGCAAAACAATGAACTTTTGTTGAAAAACCACCAAGCACGTCCAACTGGCTCAACACCATTCCCTGAAGTGAATGTTGTGACTAGTAATGAATATGGACAAAGTAAGCCATTTGGACGTGGGCGTGGATATGGACGTGGATGTGGACGTGGTCGTGGACGTGCCCGTGGTCGTGATTTTGGGCATGGTCGAGGTTATAATCATAAAAAATATTCCAACTTCATAAAGAAGCCTCACCACCACAAGTGGACAAGAAATGAGGAGAAACCTGAAGGTAGTGCAATGGTTAAAAGAGGTGAAAGTATTTGTAATCGTTGTGGAATGAAAGGTCATTGGAGACGTACCTGTCGTACCTCAAAGCATCTTGCTGACCTTTATGAAGCCTCTTTGAAAGATGTAGAAATTAATTTCACCGAACAAAATGATCCTTTGGGAATTTCCCATTTGGAAGCACACCTTGGAGGTGGAGATAAAGTTGACCCTTCGGGCTTCACTCACATGGAAGTTGGTGACTTCTTTGAAGATGGGAATGAGGAGATGGCCAAATCCGGTGGTGGCAATAATTAAGTCATAAAACTTTGCTTATTTTTAATAATTATGTCCAAACTCTAAAATATTTGGTTTTTCTTTATGCTTTATATGTAATTTCCTTTATCATGAATGAGATGTTTTTTTTAATATTAATTTTCTAATCTTCATTTATATATTTGCTTTGTGAAGAAATATGGCCAGTAATTTCTCATTATGTGCAATGAAAGATGAGGAATCATTTTGTCTGGTGGATAGTGCAACGACACATACAATTTTGAAAAATAAAGGATATTTTTCGCATCTCATATTAGCTAGAGCTAATGTAAATACAATATCGGGTGCATCAGACCTTATTGAAGGCTCTGGAAGAGCAAATATAGTGTTACCTAATGGTACACGTTTATTTATTGAGAATGCAATGTTTTCCACCCGATCAAAACGAAACCTTTTGAGTTTCAAAGATATACGCCGCAATGGCTATCATATTGAGACTACAAATGAAAATGACGATGAATATCTATGTATCACGACAATAGTCTCTAGGAGGAAACAAATAATAGAAAAGCTCACATCATATAAATCTGGATTATATTATACCTTTATTAATCCAGTAGAGACGCACATGGTGATAAGCCAAAAATTATCAGACCCAGATAATTTTCTTATATGGCATGATCGTTTAGGTCATCCGGGTTCAACAATGATGCGAAGAATTATAGAAAATTCAAATGGGCATCCTTTAGAGAACAAGATTGTTCTATTGTCCAAGGATTTTTCTTGTGTTCCTTGTTTCCAAGGAAAATTAATAACAAGGCCATCACCTATGAAAGTTGCAATTGAATGTCCATCATTTTTAGAGCGAATTCAAGGAGATATATGTGGACCTATTGCCCCATCAAGTGGGCCATTTCAGTACTTTATGGTTACTTATAGATGCATCGACCCGTTGGTCGCATGTTAGTTTATTGTCCACTCGTAATGTTGCATTTGCAAGACTCCTTGCCCAAATAATTCGATTAAGGACACAATTCCCTGATCATGCAATCAAGAAAATCCGATTGGATAATGCAGGAGAATTTAATTCTCAATCTTTTAATGATTATTGCATGGCAATTGGGATTGATGTGGAACATCCGGTTCCGCACACGCATACCCAAAATGGTCTAGCAAAATCTTTTATTAAGAGACTACAATTGATTGCTAGGCCCTTACTTATGAAAACAAATTTACCAAATACTGTTTGGGGACATGCAATATTACATGATGCATCACTTGTTCGTTTAAGACCGACTGCTTATCATAAAAATTCCCTATTGCAACTTGTAAATGGTCAAGAACCAAATATTTCGCACTTAAGAGTTTTTGGGTGTGCGGTTTATGTTCCAATATCTCCTCCCCAACGTACAAAAATGGGACCTCAAAGAAGATTAGGGGCATACGTTGGGTTTGACTCTCCTTCAATTATAAAATATTTGGAGCCCTTAACTGGTGATTTATTCAAGGCAAGATTTGCAGACTGTCAGTTTGATGAGACAACTTTTCCTGCATTAGGGGGAGATAAGTCAAAATTTGAAAAGGAAAGAAAAGAATTTTTGTGGAATGTAGTATCTCTGTCTCATTATGATCCTCGCACAAATCAATGTGAGCTTGAAATTCAAAAGATTATCCACCTACAAGAAGTGGCAAATAAATTTCCAGATGCATTTACTGATGTCAAGACAGTGACGAAGTCACATATACCAGTTGTTAATGTTCCTTGTAAAATTAAATTTCCTGATGAAGGGAATAAAAGCATGCTAGCAAATGAATCTAAAGCACGCCAGAAGCGTGGTAGACCTATTGGATCCAAAGATAAAAATCCTAGAAAATCAAGGAAACTTGATAAACAAGCTGGTACATCAAATGACATCATTCCAAATGAAATAAAATTGATCACTGAAGAGACGTCTTCAAAAGATGATCAAACACCTGAAATTGAGGACAATGAAGAGATCTCGATAAATTATATCATTTCGGGAAAAAGGTGGAATAGAAAAGAAATTGTCATGGATGAAATATTTGCATATGCAGCTGCTCTTGACATTTCTGAAGAAATTGAGGATCATGAACCTAGATCGATCTATGAATGTAAAAGAAGAAATGATTGGTCAAAATGGAAAGACGCAATTGACACAGAATTGAAATCACTTGAAAAACGACAAGTTTTTGGACCTATTGTCCAAACACCTGCAGGTATGAAACCCGTTGGATATAAATGGGTATTTGTGCGCAAAAGAAATGAGAAAAATGAAGTTGTGAGATACACAAGGATTCTCACAAAGACCGGGAATTGATTATGAAGAGACTTATTCCCCGATAATGGATGCAACAACATTCAGATTTTTACTCAGTTTATCAATTTTGGAAGGGCTCCGCATGAATTTAATGGATGTTGTGACTGCTTACTTGTATGGGTCACTAGATAATGACATTTACATGAAAATCCCTGATGGATTGAAAATGCCTGAAACATGTAGTTCAAGAACCCAAGATATTTACTCAATTAAGTTACGAAGATCATTGTATGGGTTGAAACAATCAGGTCGAATGTGGTATAATCGTCTCAGTGAGTACCTTTTGAAAAATGGTTATGTTAATAATGTGATTTGTCCATGTGTTTTTATTAAAAGGACAAATATGGGGTTTACTATCATTGCAGTTCATGTTGATGATTTAAATATCATTGGGACCCCAGATGAACTTCATGAGACGATTGAATATTTGAAAAGAGAATTTGAAATGAAAGATTTAGGCCAAACGAAGATTTGCCTTGGTTTTCAGGTTGAACATTTATCTAAAGGAATCTTTGTCCATCAGTCATTATATATTGAAAAGATCCTTAAAAGATTTATAATGGATAAAGCATATCCTGTGAGTACACCCATTGTTGTTCGCTCACTTGAAAAGAAAAAGGATCCATTTCGCCCAAGAGAAAAGGGAGAAGAACTTCTTGGTCCTGAAGTACCATACCTTAGTGTTATTGGTGCACTAATGTATCTTGCCAATTACACACATCTAGATATTGCATTTTCTGTTAATTTATTGGCAAGACATAGTTCTGCTCCAACTCGAAGACATTGGACTGGTGTTAAACAAATATTTAGATATCTTCGAGGAACAATGGATACGGGTTTGTTTTATTCTAAAGACTCGCGAGTGGAATTAGATGGTAATGCAGATGTAGGATATCGATCTGATCCTCACAAAGGAAGATCACAAACAGGTTACATATTCACATATAGTGACACCGCGATATCCTGGCGGTCTACAAAACAGACTCTTGCAGCAACCTCTTCAAATCATGCTGAATTGTTAGCACTTCATGAAGCTAGTCGAGAATGCATGTGGCTAAGGTCTTTGGTCCATCATATTCGAGATTCATGTGGTCTTTCAGTCAATAAGGGAAGTCCGACTGTTCTGTTTGAAGATAACGAAGCATGTATCACTCAGACGCGAGAAGGTTATATTAAAGGAGACAGGACGAAGCACATTGATCCAAAATTCTTCTTTACACATGAACTTCAACAAATGAGAGAAATAGATGTTTGTCAAATTCGATCATGTGAGAATCCAGCAGATCTGTTCACAAAAGCACTTCCCACAACTCCTTTCGAGAAATTAATGCACAAGATCGGGATGCGCAGGCTTCGAGATATTTGCTAAAGTTTATAGTCATATTGTAATGAGGGGGAGACATAAATTTTATTTTTACAACTCATGTACTCTTTTTCCTTCACTAGGTTTTTTCCCACTGGATTTTCCCTAGTAAGGTTTTAACGAGGCATGATAATTGTATGAGTCATCCAGGGGGAGTGTTATGTAATGGATGACTATACCCCTTCATATGACCCTCTATTTAGTACAACATTTAGCTTACCCCTATTTAGTACAACATTTGGCTTTTCATTGCCAATGTAACCTATACTTGTAGAGCCTATAAGAGGCCTTGGAAGTTCTCTAAATACTATCTATTATCTACAACAACTAGGATATAATAGTAATTGATGTCACCGATTGATTAACTGTGTTTAGAAAAAGTTTCATGCATTTAGAATTAGCAACCATGAGATTTACATTACCCGCGGACCGCGACTGCTCATGTTTTTTTAGCATATCATTTAGCATTTTAACCAGTTATATTTTATTCATATATTTACGTTTTATTTGAATGTTTTTAAACATTTGTTAAGTGGTACTCATCTTTTAAAAGTTATTTTCTGTATTGCATTTATTATGTAACGAAGTTACGATCCAATTTAATTTCACCTAAAAGATAATTTACTGTTAATTGTTTAACTCTCCAAATTCAATAACAACAGTATATCAATATCCTTTATTAAAACTTGCAACTCTTTCGAAGCTACCATACAATTTTGATTTTAACATTTTATATATTTAAAAATATTTTACTTTAAATTTTTTACAACTATATAAGTAAGTTTCCTTCAACGGTAAAATGATTAATTTGTATTTTTTATATATATAAACACCAAATTAATACGAGTAGTCCAGCTAATTAATTTCATGAGTAATCGTTTCTATTTCAATAATTTTACTTTTTTTTTCTTTGTGTTTTACACGGACGTACTAGTAAAATCTGAACAAAATATACCACTCGGATGAATCCTGATCATGAATCTATCAGAGCTGATTCAGATAACCATGTACTACTTATTTTACAGCCTCCACGGTGCCATTGGTGACCGGAGCAGTCCCGGAGTTTTGGGCATCGAGCACAACTGCCTGTTCTCTAAACTTCTTGTAAATATCACCTCTGTAAAATTCCTTAGTTATAACCACCAAAATAAAAGACACAAGAGCTCCAAACACAGTTTCCCCTGCAATCACTAAAAATGCTAGCTTGTAACATTCTACTCCAGTGCATGTCAAGTCTTCTCCGACGAGACGTTTCAGTCCCTTAGCTTCCATTTGCCTCCATGCTTCTTTATCATATAGATGACCTGCCACGATAACATTTAAAATATATGCACCCACTGGACTAGCATCGACACCTAAATTGTACAGAGTCGAATAATACTTGAGCCCGAATAATTCAGAAATAATCGCGAAAATTAAAGGCCATTGGGCTCCGAAACAAAATCCCATAATCACCGAGGACAAGTGGAGACTGTTGGGCACACCAAAGGCAATTAGTAGATGTCCAACACATGAAAAAAGTAACACAAGTGTGAGCATCAGGGGACGAGGAAACTTGTACTTTGTCAAGAGAATTTCGGGCACGAATCCGGAGAAAACCCGACCCAGATAATTCCATATACTGACTAAGGATACGAACGTGGTAATACTTCGGGTTGGATAGCCCAATGATTTCCCAATTTGGCCCAAATTATCGATAGTCGTTAGTGTTCCTCCGATACCAAAAGTTGTAGCACTGAACAAAATTATCATGTCAATGCTAAAAATTGCTTGTAGTATTGTGAAATCGTCACCATGTACCGGATGTTTAAAAACATTGCTAAAACACGAGTCTGCCTTCTCTGTGCTCATCGGAGGATGATTCCTCGTAGCTGGATCCTGCGAATTCTCATTGACCACTTGAAGTTGTAAACAATCATTCATCAGCACTTATTTCTTAAGTTGCCATATCTTCCGCTCTTCTTTTATGACAATAAAAAGTGGTGCAAAAAGTAAAATGATCACAATTGAAGCGGTTGCACCATACTCAACTCTAGTAAAACTAAGACTATTTTGTATTATAATTATAACCATAAGAAAACCAGCTAAACTAATAGATACATAAAGAAGATTATAGAAAATCTTGAGTTCATTAGCTACTCGAACCACCTTCATTATGCGAACAGTTTTAAGAAATACGAAGGACACAACTGTAGGTAACCAACCAATAAGCAAGATTAGTGACTTGGAATCATCCCCGTAAAGAGCATGGTATAGTTGTGTAATGATAGCACCACTTAACCCTACAAAACCCTTCAACAGACCTAGTACAACTCCACTGCTTTCAGGAAAATTTTTGACACATGTAACTAATGCGCCCGTATTGGCAAAAGACTGAGAATTAGCTCCAATACATATGTACAAACACATCTGCCACACTTTAGGTTTGGCTATTTTTCCTGCAACAGCAAGCCATATCATGAAGTAACCGGAAAAGTTCATGACTGCGCCTAGAGAAAGCACAACCCATGGCGGGGTTACTTCGTTGATAAGGCCAGAAATAATTCCGATATTTCCACCTAAGTATTTGAAGAAACTTAGGAGATTTAAGGTTGTTTGGTCATAACCTAGAGATGATTTGATCTGGTTGTAGTAAAGGCCGAACATGTACGTTGCACCGGAGACAGACATGATGCAGAAGGATGCAAGCACCATGAACCACCTGCCGGTGATTATTTGGAGGCTGAAACTCCTCATTTCTTTAAGACTAGAGCCACCACTGCTGCTAAACTCAGTCATTTTATGGAAATTATTGAGCTAGAGATGTGTATTTTTTTTTCGATTGGTGAATGAAGTGAAAAAGATCAAATATTATGAATTTAATAGAGATCTATGTGGTCCTCTACTCCTAACTTTGTGTCATGTTTCAAAATTCAGTTATCATGGAAGTATAAGTCAGATATAAAGAATTTAAACACGATATCCAAGTTTTAAGGTCCGCGAATAATAATATATTTGTTTTACAGGAAAAAAGGAAAAATTGAAGCTGCGGCTCTAGAATTACAATGTCAAGTTGGAAGAAAAGACCAAACTCATCGTGTCTGCAACATGTCATTGGACCTGAGGTTGATGATTTTCCGGTACATGAGTTGCTACAAACAAAAGATTGGGCAATAATAATAGCTAGTTGGAGTATTTTTGGCCTTATATGATTCCTGCTCAGGAGACTAATCGGGTTTCGGCCCTACATATCAAGAGAAATGCTCCAAGTTGGTTTCATGTGTGTGCTTATAGCGATTAGCAACTTAAGTTCAACCAAGATCTTGTAATCCATGTATCTCCAAGTGTTTTAATGTAATTTGACAACAAAATTTAGATGATCTGACTCATGTTCAAGTTTAAGTAGTACTACTCAATCTGTGTCGTTGAGAAATAAACACGACACATTTATACCCAAGTTTTGTCAGTTGTTAATCATAACGCATTATGCAAGTAGCTTTCATACTTCTAAGGTTTATAAATCTGTCACACGGAAGTCCAAATTCGGAAAAAAAAATACGAAGTGCGGTTAGACAACTCAACAGTCATGTCATGCTAGCTACTACGATAATGCTCCATGTCAAGAAGTTTATGACTTATTTGAGGGGGAAGGGCACTTCTGGTGAGTGACAAAACCAGAATTCCGAAACAGCCAGGACTAAATATGAATTATCGCTAATTTTCGAATGTTAGCCTGGACTTCAAAAAAAATTTACATTAATTTTTAACTAAAATTCGGGATTTGAAAAAATCCTCTATTAGAAATTTCAGTTTAATCGGGGTTTTAGCCTAGATTAGCCCCTTGGTTCCATCACTGCTTCTAACCATAGGTCACAGTGTTCAATTATCTGCTCTACCTATGAGTTCTAACAACAAAATAGGATCACACAATTTATTCATTTCGTTGAAGTATGTAATTTGTGCGAACAGAACGAAATCGTAAATCTATATGTGAATCATTGTTGTAATTACATTATCGCAGTAAACTTTCTTCTATTTACAATCTTGGCATATAGTATTTGCCGACTTGTGAGTACTGTGTTGGTGTCACATAGTGAATTATGGCAGGCTTTATTTATTGCTATCGAGTTCCTCCCTCGACAGGGTGATGATAGCTAGAAACAGGGTCTTCATGACAAATCAACTTCACATAGCCGAAAAGCGCCACCTATGTCAGGGGTTAGTTCGTTGATAAGGTCCGAAATGATCCCGAATTGCCAACTTAAGATTTTCAAAGTTGTGTGATCAAACCTAGAGATGATTTGATATCTTTTGAGTAAAAACCAAACAACTCGCCATGATTATTTGGTGGCTCAAATTCCTCATCTTTATTTAAAACTAGAGCCACCACTGCTAAACTCCATCAATTTTATGGGGAACTTTCGAGCTAGTTCACTTAGAGCATCTCCAACCTTAAAACCTGTTAGCAATAAAAGTCTTGCTGGCACCCAAACAGTACAGATTCTCTAAAAAAAGATCGTTCCAACGTTGTATACCTATTAGCTATAATTATAGAAAACCCAATCTCATCCTCTATATTTGTTGATTCTGATCCCGTCCTCTAAACACCTCCACATCATCTCCCGCTATTCTTTCCCGCTGTTTCATCTTTGCCGCTTTTTCTTGTTGTGTTGGAGAGGTATGGTTTCATCGATGTACTGCTTAATTTCATTTTAATTAGGGTTCTTAATTTGTTCTTTATTTCACTTAATTCTATGTGTATTTCATTATTCCAAAATCACGTGTTCTGTTCTTAATTAGGGTTTTGGTTCCCAAAAATTAGGGATTTTTTCAACAAAAATCACATTCTTCATAATTTGTGTTCTTGTTATAGGGGATGGAAGGTACTGGTTGTTTATTGTTGTTAATGTTTTGTTTATTGTTGTATATGCTATACTTTTTAATTTGGAATATAATTAGTACCCTGTTTATTCAGAGTTTATCTGGTTTGTGATTGCGGATTGGTACCATATTGTCTTAGTAATGTGATCGTTGCTAACTAGAGCCAGCGAAAGTGTAGAGAGAAATGGTGGTGTTGATGTTAGTTCTTCTGTTATTTACCTGGACATGGAATGGTGTTTTACATCATCATTTTAAGTTTTGGTTTTTGGACAGAACTTGAGATAGTAAAGATTATTTGGAATTTAGGATTTCATGGGCCAATAGCACAAGTAGACTTGATTATTTTGATTGCATAATTACAACAGTTATAGTTGCATAATTTGATTGAATTGTGATTGAACTCTAGGCAATGCCGGAGAAAAGTATGAAATTGTAATCTGTTTCTGCATGTGTTAAAAGAAAATCATGGAAATGCTTAGTGCATCACTGTTAAATAAGTTCCAACCCTGACAAAACAGGATTTTTAAAATGCTCTTACTGAATACATAGACTAGTGGGTACATTTTTTGAAGCTCAAGCTCTCATTTCTCATCATTTCATTCTGTTTTTGGACAATATTTCACACCCTTATGATTTGGGAAATGAGATGGCAAGGGAAGTACCAATGATTGATAATCCCATTGAAGCAGTAGAGGAGACCATGCTTGGTAAAAGAAAACTGTTTTTGAAGTTGCAAGTTTCAATGATAATGGTTTGTTAGCAAAAGAAGCTATGTTGAAGGAACTTTTAGTACTGATGGAAGTAATGAGCCATTAGAAGATTTTTTTTGTCAATTAAGAATGCAAAGAAGGAAGCAGTGAGTGGTGGTATTTAAAGTGAATTGGGTGAAAAGGATGAAAGCTTAGCAGAAGGATTTTTCTGATTAGGTTTGATGTTGTTTTGTTGATGCTTTTAGTTATGTTTGCTATTCAGTAATATTATTTATGTTCCAGCTGTTGGGTAGATGTTTGCTTTTAGTGGTTCTCGTTCTTTTGCTAGGCTCTGCAATTCTCAATGTTATGTTATGCCTCCCTATGAAAACTTAATGAAACTAATGAGTGGGAGCAAGAGTTTTCTGGAAGGGATTGTGCTTACTACTTTGCTTTATTTCAGCTCATTTGCACCTGCAATCATATAATATGTAGTTCTTCTACTCCTTAATTACTTCAGTCATCATGAAATGTATCTATATTCATGGTAACAAGGACTTATCTTTGTACTTTCTTTTTCAGAACCCTGGACAAAACTTCAGAGTCTATTATATTTTCAAATTATATAGACATATATGGCTGTTGTGCTTTTGCTTATCTAGACAAGTGTAGTTACAGAAGCATCATAGTTATGTTATATACACATAGCGCAACTGCACCTGCACCACACAGATGGCCTCCGCAATTATTTAAACATAGTTTGTTATGTTTCTGATTTTTAATTTGATCTCTGTAATGCAGATAGACCAGGCAATAGAGTTGTACGAGAGTGTAATGAACGAGAAATTCATGTTCATGCCGTTAGAAATATAGCCGTTGGAATATAGCCATTTGAATTTGAAAATAATGATAAAGTACAACTTTTGAATTATAGCTAATCATTATAGCTAACCCCATTGGAGCACAACCCCTTACAGGTTCAGCAAATTTTAGCTAACAATTATTATATATTATTTTAGCTAACCAATTTAGCTACTCTCCTTGGAGATGCTCTTAGAGCATCTCCAACCTTCCTCTCCTGTTAGCTATATAACCCACCTGGCATTCAAACAGTTACATTTATACCTATCCTCTAAAAGGAAAGTCACTCCAACGGTGCCCAACTGTTAGCTATAATTATAGATATTGTGAATTGATACGCTATATTTGTTGATTGAGTTCCCGTCCTCTAAACCCAGCCAGGTCATCTCCCGCTTAAAATCATTGTCTCTTCCCCGCTGCTTTGCCCTTTACTGTAGAGGTGTGATTTTCTCTATATCTGTTCAATTTTGTTTAAAATTAGGGGCTATTGACTTGTTCTATATTTCAATTGATATCATTATACCGTATGTGTTCTAGAAATCAATCTGTGTTTTGCTGGTTATTTCAGAATTGTATTTTATCTATTGCAGCTCTGCCCTCTGGTAATGTTGCCTACCATGATTCTCCAATGCAACTTTGATTTGCAATCTCTACCGAGTCCCTTCGAACGCTCCATTTTGCTGACTATTAACTTGTTTTTTATTTCTATAATATGCAGATAGACCAATCACTAGAGATGTATGAGGACGTAATGAATGAGAAATTTATGTTCATGCATCACTGGAATGCATTGCGATTTGCACCAAAGTATCAAGCTAGCCATTGGAAAAATTGGAAAAATAATTTGAAAATATAGTTGTTAGAATATAACCGTTTGAATTTGAAAATAATGATAAAATACTATTTTTGAATTATAGCTAACCCCATTGGAGCACAACCCCTTACAGCTTCAGCAAATTTTAGCTAACAGTTATTATATATTATTTTAGCTAACCAATTTAGCTACTACCCTTGGAGATGCTCTTATAAATCAAGAGCGATAGAGGTCAATCTCTTTTTCATATCAAAAAGCAGACCAACAAGGCTACCCTTGTTCAATTGGTAGCTTCATTGTTTTACATTTTCCTCCAGATTACATGTGGGAGACATTGTTATTTAACTGTTCTTCTTGAATAAAAGTTGGTTTGAGTTCAAAAAAAAACATAGTCATACATGTCGAGTTGGAAAAAGACCGACATTTCTGCATCTCTAAATTGGATTGGACGCTCATGATTTTCTGCTTCTTTAATTTGAAAATTTAAACAATTTTGCAATAAAAGTTGATAAAAGTGATTTTGGGCCTTTTGGTTTTGCGCATATCTAGCAGCTAATTAAGGTCGACCAACAAGCTCAGGCCCTCGCCCTTTGATTATTAGTAGCTCGGTCCGTGCACTCGGGATGATTTATATATGTGTGCATAGAAAATGCTCAATGAGTAAAAAAAGAAATCGTCATGAAAATGTAGAATAGCATAACATATGAAGCTAGATACAATATCAGTTGCAGACATGATGCAAGTTGTTAGACCCTTGATACGGCGGGTTAACAAGGGCGACTAAGAGTGCCGGCTTGGACGTTCGAAAGAAAGACTGCCTTATTCAAGACATTGGGTTGATCATGCGGAGCGAAATACTAAGTTGTGCGGGATCGAACGACTAAGGCGTTGGGGCATCTAGATGATTCAAGTAGCTTGGGGTGCATGACATGTGACTTATCGTTGGCTGGAAACCAAGTTCTAGTGGGAAATGGTGAGCTGAGACAGGGTCTTAGTTCGAGTAGAAGTCAGTTTGGACCGCTGAGGTCGCTGGGACCGCTGGGCCGCTCGGGAAGTTAGGGCGACTGGGCCAGCTGGGCGCACGCGGGCAAATCCTAGTCAGAGTTGGGCATTGGGAGTCCTATTCCTTGTAGGAGTTGGGCGCTCACTGGCAGGCTCCTAAGAAGACCAGGAGTGGGGCGTGGGGCGCCTGGCCAGTTGGACATCCGCTGGCAGAATTCTAGTCAAACTCCCTGAAGGATTTCTAACGAGACTGAGAAACGGATATAATGTGTTTGGCTATAAATATAGATGGTAGGCACGATTGTAATGGGAGGAGGAGAGAGAGAGACTCATATGTGTGAGATGCTTGAGTGCATTATAGTGATAGAAACAGATTGTTAGGGCAAAGAGTTGTAATCATTGTAAATGAGCGAACGCATGAGATCTTTGAGTTGTAGTGAAGGCAATAAAAGATAAGGGTGGTTCCTAAACATTGTGTGTGTTGTTTATATTTAATCATCTGCATATTATATGTCCATTGTAGATCTAACCTTGGACAGAGTGCTGAATAGCTGAGCGCTAGCTTGGCATCGCTGGGCGCTAGCTAGGCATCGCAAGGGCGACATTCGGGACACGAAGAAAGCCTTGTGACACAAGTGATAATGCACGGATAATTTTTTTTGCATATATTTATCAAAGGTCGGTTTAGAAAGAGATCTCGAATTCGAGTACTCTCACTCAATTTATTTAATTTAAATATTTGTTTGTCTGAATTTGTTTGTTGTGGTCAATCATATACACAAATGCCGTTTAATATCAGTAAATACAAAGGATATTTTGTTGGGTATAATTCTAAACTACACAGAAATAATAGGGCAGTTATATATATTTATATTAACAAGAACAAGCAAAATAACCAATTAACAAAACAAACACGAAGGCCGAAACAAGATATAATTAGAGACTGTAATTAACAATAAAAGAAGAAGCACTTATCTCAGTAGCTTTAACAAATACTGAAAGATTAAGAACAGCTGAGTCGCCAAGCCTTTCGAGAAGTCTTGACTGTTCTTGAAAAGATTATTACCCCACTTACGCTGTGTTGGGTTGCAACAATATCACTTCCAGGATAAAACAGCTCAGATCAATCCACTCACAGTAATGGCAATGATCAACAACGACCCGCACCTTAGTTCGCCTGAGAACTATGTATTTAATCTATATGTTTTGAGAGAGAACAGAGAATAAGATAGTTGCTAGGGTTTTCTGAGTTACGTATATCGCTCACACTTTGTGTCAAACGTTTAGTTTTGTATATATAATACAAAATAAAACTGTAACTGCAGATATAGCATTTAATACTAAATATTCTGATTTAATATCATTAACATCTGTCATCGGGATTTAATATCAGTTACAGTTGCCATCAGGATTTAATCCTATCAGGACTTGGAGCCATCAGGATTTAAACCTATCAGGACTTAGATTTATCAGAACTTGACGCACTCTGACCTATCAGGATTTAATCCAAGTACTGACCCATCAAGATTTACATCCCATCTGTAGTTAACTCAGGCCATCAGGACTTATCTCATCAGTAATTAACTGGTCCATAAGGATTTACATCCCATCAGTAGTTAACTCAGGCCATCAGGACTTATCCCATCAGTAGTTAACTGGTCCATCAGGATTTACATCCCATCAGTAGTTAACTCATGCCATCAGGACTTATCCCACGTACTGGTCCATCAGGATTTATAAAGTAAATCCTGACCCAGTTTGTTCAGCTGTTACAAATAAATTCTGACACTGTTAAATTAAATCAATAAATAATATTAAATAAACATGTAGTAAAATTCCCCTCCCAGGTCGCCTCGCATACACGAGACGCCGAGACATTTGCCCAAATCGCTCTTCGACCCGACCCGAGTCGAGTCGTGACATGGCGTGGCGAGGCAAGGCGGGCGGTGGCGGCGCCCGTGTAAGCGCGCGCGTGCGCGCGCGTGCGCGCGCGTGAGGCACACAATAACACCATGCACACTCACATGCCTTAGTAGTTGTACACTACTCTTGCACGTGTTTCTATATAAAGCCACCAACCTCTCATTACCAATTCTATGTGGGACAAAAGTTCTTTCAACTTAAACAACCCACATAACTCATTTCAAACAACCTATTTCAACTCAATTTATTTATAGATTCCACTAAGAAAATGTCTTAGATCCTCATAACACGGAACAACCTCCAATTGTTAGTTTCCGGAAATTCCATCAAGAACATATATAAAATATGCCGCAAACTTTTCATTTTCTAACAATCCCCCAAAAATCCATACAGAAATGCATATCGGTCCTTATCATGACTTGTTTTTCAGAGTCGGTACCCTTCCGAGTTTGAACCCTCCTAAGTCCTCTACTTCGATGGCTACCGGATCTAGATGGAATGTTTCACCTTGAATCTTTATCCGTTTGGTGTAACCACACTCCATAGACGACGAAAAATCAAAGGCTACGGTGCTGATCTACGGCTTTGAGACGTTAATGGTCCTATCTCGATCATGTTCGTCGAATGCTTCAAGGAATAACCTTTTCATCTAATTGCGACCACACAATTACATTCGTTTAGCTGGGCATCTCCAGAGATGTACTGTTATCATCTCGTCAAATGACTTGACCCCATTCAGAGTTCAAATAACTCTTGCTATACTGGCAGTATCAGTACCGTTTAGGTTTACAGGGGATAGACTCAGATACGTGAGTATCAAAGTATATAGTAAAGGTACTACCAACTCACCCTCACAGCTTGTTATTACCACATTGAATACACTTCAAGGGATCTCCTTTCAGTTGTATTGGGTTCCCGCTGTAGATGAATCATGATGGGCTATCAGTCATATCCCCAACCTCGACTTAAGGACAACTGCATGCTCAAATCCTTTAGTCAAAGGATCAACTATATTTTCCTGAGTTCCAATGAACTCTATAGCAATAATCCTTTCAGACACTAGACCTCTTATAGACTTAAGTCTAACTTGGATGTGTCTCTTTGTCTTAGCATTATATTTTTCACTGCTGATCTTGTCGATAGTTGTACGGCTATCACAATGGACAACAATATCTGGAAGCGGTCTGCTTACTACAGGTAACACTGACATAAGTCCATGTAACCATTCAGCCTCCGTCCCCGTGGCATCTAGTGCACACAACTCAGCCTCAAAAGTAGACTGAGTAATCAAAGTCTGTCTAGTAGACTTCCAGGATATTGCTCCACCTGCTAGGGTAAACAAATATCCAGTCACTTCACTGGTACCGGATTTCTTAGTTATCCAACTTGCATCGCTGTATCCCTCGAGTACACCAGGGAATCTTCGATAATGCAAACCAAAGGAAATAGTTCCCTTAAGATATCTAAGAACTTTATCCGGTGCCTCTTAATGGGTCTTGTTCGGACAGCTTGTATATCTAGCTAACTTAGACACAGAATAAGAAATGTCTGGTCTAGTCACGTTAGCAAGATATTGCAAACTCCCAATAATCTGAGAATACCTTAACTGAGACACAGGAATTCCTGAACTATTATTGACAAGGGCAACTTTAGGATCGTACGGTGTGCTAGAGATTCTATAATTTGAATAACCATACTTCTCAAGTATAGATTTCTCTATATAATGAGATTGTGAGAAGGTTATTCCATCAATAGACTGTGTCAACTTGACCCCAAGAATCACACTAGCCTCACCCATATCCTTCATTTAAAAGTGCATTTTCAAGAAACTTTTTGTCTCGTTAATAATCTCAATATTGGTTCCAAACAATAATATGTCATCCACATATAGGCAAACAATAATACATTCATTTCCTTTAACCATGTAGTAGACACACTTGTCACTTTCATTAACTACAAACTCTGATTCTAAAACAGTTTCATCAAACTTTTTATGCCAGTCTCTAGGAGCTTGTTTTAAGCCATATATAGACTTGATCAACTTACATACTTTCCTTTCGTTACCAGAAGCAACAAATCCCTCAGGCCGATCCATATAAATCTCTTCTTCAAGATCACCATGAAGAAAAGCTGTCTTTACATCCATTTGATGGATGATGAGACCATGTACGGAAGCCAATGCTATAAGCATTCAGATTGTAGTCATTCTTGCAACATGAGAGTATGTTTCAAAGTAATCAATGTCTTCCTTTTGCCTAAAACCCTTAACTACCAGCCTAGCCTTATACTTATCAATTGAGCCATCCGGGTTCATCTTCCTTTTGATCAGATCCACTTACATCCTATAGTAGTAATGTAATATCCTATAATTTTGTATATTATTTTATTTTTATTTTAGATTAATTAGAATAACTTTTAAAATTTTATTCATGTTAACCTTACTTGTCATGTAAATTTGTGTTGATTTAAATATTATATAATAATACCCGTTAATTATATTTGTGGGTTAGCCCATGGTTAAGATGAAGGCCATGAGGTTATTAGTTTTTTTTAAAAGAAAATTTGGATGATTATATATTCAGGAAAAGACAAAATGTGGTTAAATGAGATAAGAACAGAGTTTGTGCATTTTATCTCTAAAACCTATTTCAGCTTATTGGTCGTTATCCTACTATTAGAAAAGAGAGGGTAGTCATATAATTGTTTAATATAAAACCGAAAAGAAAAATGAATAGAAAGAGAGAGATCGGTTAGGTCAGGGGAGAAAAGGGACTCGGCTTGGAAAAGAGTACACGACCGCCGGCTTGGTAAAGCAAGTATCCATGGAACTCATGTGTATATGGATTTTATACTTGTGTTTAAATATAATCGCACTAGTTATTTAAGTTCTTTTATAAAATTGATTGTGTTCCTCACTTGGAGAATTAGACCCATTAATAGGACTGATAGTTCATAATTGATACCAATGATTCAAATGTGACCTTTTTAGCATAAAATTAATGTGAATATATGTGTTGCATGTATAAGAACTTTGTTTACAAATTGCAATTCCCTTTAAAATTGTTTAGGGTCAGAGCACATGAATAGAGTTTAATATAAATTAATTGTATTGTTAAATTTTGCTATATGTGAGTACGCATGCATGAAGATACTATTATGACCCAATTGTAATAAGTTTTTATGGTGAAATGAGACATAGTTAGATGTTAAATTAGTTGTGCTAATTATATTTCTAGCATTAATAACCGTATGTTACTATTTGAAAATTAGAATAGTATTTAAAGAAGGAATTAAGTCTATATATATGTGTGTGATCAAATCTGTACGTGTTAATATAAAAGAAATAGCAGAGTATAAGAATAATAAAACTTGGGTATTAAATAATATAGTTATTATGCATGTATTCACCTGCCATTAATTCATGAATAAAGTGTGGTGTCAAATTTATGCATTAATGTTATTGTATTTGATCTTTTGTTAAGTACGTACATAATCTACTTATTATTGTGTTAATTGCATGTAGTAAACATGATTAGAGATATTAATTCGTGTCTAGCTACTTGAATCCATGTGTGTTTATATTATTTAAGTGTAAATCATGTTCTGATTCAATTTAATTGGTAGATTATATTCTATCGCTTTCAGGTTACTCTTGTTGTTCTCTTTGAGTTTAAATTACTTCATGTAAGCGAATATATATAGTACTGAGTTTGTATTAAATTGATTTTAAATTTGAATAGGGAGTTGTAGTCGGGTGCTCATTGATATATTTCTGGGTTAAATTAATAATCATTTCAGGTACGAATTCTTTATTCTCGCATTTTAAATTATAAATATTCCTTATATATTGTTGATCCAGATTTATAAATTGTCACTCTTTTGTACTCTCGGTTACCTACTGGTATTCTTTTCTCGTTGCATTTAAATTATAAAAATATTCATTGAATTTATTGTTAAGTCAATTTTATAAAATTGTGAGTTTTGTACTCTATGTGTACTTTTCAGTGCACATTCATATATTCGTTTCGTATTCCTTATTTTTGGAATTTGTATTGTCAGCTCATATAAATTTTATTTGTTTCGTTTCGCAACTGTATTGTGATATTGTCATTTTATTCTGTTATGTGCTATGAGCTTGACAATATTTTGAAACCTATGTGTTGGGCTCTTAAACCGATCTGTGTGGGTTAATCACAGACAATGTTCACATGGAGTTTGGAGTAAAGGTGAACTAGGCACTTACTCGTATCAGTGCTATAAGTATACGAGCACGTCTCTGGGGTATGAGATTGTGTATAGATCATGATCGCTATTGCGTGTTTTCTTCTTCGGGGTTACCGAAGAAGGATTCTCTGTATTGTAGAAATGCTTTGTGCATTTCATGTGTTTTCTTTTCATGAATTACCGGGGAAGAATTCTCTGTTTTGTACTTTGCTTTGTGCGAGTACATATATGTATAAGAGACCCTTTTATGGATACATACCTTACTTGATTCAGCCTCATATTTGTTCAGTTTCGGTTCAGTGCACTTATTATGGTGTTTTTATCCTTGTTGGCTTTTTTGCTTCATTTTATATTTGGATTTGTTTTGGAAACTCTGTGTTGGTGAGACACAATTCACTCAGTTATTTAAAACTTGATTTTTTATTTAAAATTATATTCGTACTGGGCATTTGGCTCACTCGTATTGTTTAACTTTCCGCATGTAATCAGGGGTAAACGGGATTGTGATGAGAGCCACTCATTGTAGTTGAAGTCTACGTAGATGTTTTAATAAATTAGAGAACTTGTTCAGTTTGAGATTTCTAGACTCTTTAGTATTTTAATTTCAGAGTTTCATAGATATTGATATCTATCAGGATTATCAGATATTTTCTGATTCGATTTAATAAATTTATATTTTGTTTGAATATTTGTCTATTAGTTAACGGTCCGAAAATTCGGGTTGTTACAAGTAAACTCAACTATAGTGTTAGCCACGATATTGTCGACGTCAGATTTTAACACTAAAAATCTCATAGTCGTAGTGGTTTCAATATAGCCCAGAAAGATGCAATCAACAATTTTCGGACCTAGTTTCTTTCTCTTGTGTTCAGGGACAAGCACCTTAGCAAGGCAGCCCCACACACGAAGATACTTTAAACTTGTCTTTCTACTTTTCCATAATTCATAAGGTGTCTTGTCCATATGTTTCAGAGGGACTCTGTTCAGAATATGGCAAGCCGTATTCAAAGCCTCTCCCCACATGTACTTAGGCAACCCAGAATTAAGAAGCATGTTGTTAATCATATCTTTAAAAGTTTTGTTCTTCTGTTCAGTCACCCTATTAGACTCAGGTGTGTATGGTGGAGTCACATCATGAACTATAACATTGCTTGCGCAAAATTCATTAAACGAGGTACTAGTATACTCACCACCTCTATCAGATCTCAAACGTTTAAGTACTTTACCAGTTTGTGTTTCAGCTTCAGTTTTGAACATAATGAATTTTTCTAGTGCTTCATCTTTATGCTTAAGTAAATAAACATAACAGTATCTACTACAATCATCTATAAAGGTAGTAAAATATCGTTTATTATCCTTAGTCAATATGCCACCAAATTCACATTTGTCTGTGTGTACTAAATCTAATACTCTTGAATCCCTAACAACATTATGAAAGGGTTTCCTAGTTTGTTTAGCAGTCACACGTACTTGACATTTAGATTTCTTATCAATGGCATGTTTTGGAATCAACTCTAAATTCATCATATTCTTTATAGCACCAAAATATAAATGACCAAGTCTAGAATGCCACAAATCGAATAATTCAACACAATTAATAGAAGGTGCAACACTATCATTAATAAAACTGCCCAAAACAGGCTCAACATTTATTAAAAACAAACCATCAGACAAGTAACCTTTGCCAAAAAATACACCAGTATGTGTAATAACTACTTTATTACATTTCAAAGAAAGTTCAAATCCATTATTTACTAAACAACTTCCACTTATTATATTTCTACGAATATCAGGAACATGGTGCACTCTAGTTAGGGATAGAACACGCCCAGAAGCAAACTTCAGGTCCACGTTTCCTATTCTAAGAACATGAGCAGCACTAGTATTCCCTATCGTTACTGTCAAGCCATGAGTCTGTTGATAAGATACAAATAGAATAATATCAGTACAAATATGTACATTAGCTCCAGTATCAATCAACCATTCATGAGACATATAAGTGGAAAGAAGTACAAGGTTGTAGATAACATACCCGTTATTAGTTCCAGAGGCAACAACCTCACCTACAACCATGTTAACCATAGGCCCATCAGTGGTTCCAAGCACAATTTTAGCTTGTGCTCCCACAACAGGTTTCTTTCCTTTCTTTACAGGACAGTCCTTGCTCCAATGACCAACATGTCCACAAGACCAACAAGCTTTATTTGTCTTTGGTTTCTTAGCCTTGTTCTTATCATTTTTAGGCTTAGTATTTTCCTTCTTAGTGACAACCTTTCTTTTCTGTCCAATAGTCACTACATTCACCTTCGAACTTTCATGTTTAGCAGGCATCACATGTCCCTGTTTGGACTTGTGTTGTTCCTGCACAGAGATGTTCAACATAAGGTTTGTCCAAGTGATCTCTCCCTTCTATCTTTTCAGGGATAGAGCAAACTCTTCCTAAGACTTGGGAAGCTTTTCAATCACTGCCATAACCTGAAACTTCTCAGGAAGATCCATTTCGGACACCTTCAAAGCATGCACCAACATCTCAAACTCGTGTGCCTGCTCAGTCATGGATTTAGAATCCACCAGTTTAAAATCAAGGAACCTAGCCACAAAATACTTTTCCAACCCTTGCGAGTCAGTATTATGTGTCTGGTCCAGCTTCTCCCATAAGAGCTTTGCAGTGAAAGAATCAAATGAATAAACATCAAATAGAGTGTTCGCTAAAGCTTCCAGTATATCAGCCCTGGCCACCTCATCATTTTCCTCCCACATAGCATAAGCCTTAATAGATTCAGCCTTTTCCTGATCAATAACCAGTTTCTCATACTGCACCACCTGCCATAGACCCTTTACCGTAAGCCACAGTTTCATCTTTTTCTGCCAACGAGAAAAACCAACACCCCCGCCGAATTTATCAGGCATCCCCGACAAATCGATAGGCTATGGGAAACAGTACGTGGTCCAATCAATGGTCGATGCAGTAACACCAGAACTAGAAGCAGTAGCACCAACAGGAGTTTTCTCAGTTTCGTTAACCATCTTGCTAATTAACAATATATAACATGGATAATCTCTTCAAGATTGTTAGGTATAATTCTAAACTACACAGCAATAATAGGGCAATTATATATATTTATATTAACAAGAACAAGCAAAATAACCAATTAACAAAACAAACACGAAGGTCGAAACAAGAATATAATTAGAGACTGTAATTAACAATAAAAGAAGAAGCACTTATTTCAGTAGCTTTAACAAATACTGAAAGATTACGAACAACTGAGTCGCCAAGTCTTTCGAGAACTCTTGATTGTTCTTGAAAAGATTATTGCCCCACTTACGCTGTGTTGGGTTGCAGCAATATCACTTCAAGGATAAAACAGCTCATGTAATAAAATTCCTCGCACATGTCGCCTCGCGTACGCGAGACGCCGAGACATTCGCCCAAATCGTCCTTCAACCCGACCCGAGTCATGACGTGGCGAGGCAAGGCCGGCGGCAGTGCGCAAGGCACACAATAACACCATGCACACTTACATGTCTTAGCAGTTGTACACTACTTTTGCACATGTTTTTACATAAAGCCACCAATGTCTCATTATCAATTCTATGTGGGACAAAAGTTCTTTCAATTTAAACAACCAACATAACTCATTTCAAGCAACCTATTTCAACTCAATTTATTTATGAATTCCACTAAAAAAATGACTTAGATCCAAACATGAAAGTTTAAGTCCTCATAACAAGGAATAACGTCCAATTGTTAGTTTCCAAAAAATTTAACAAGAACATATATAAAATATGTCTCAAACTTTCCATTTTCTAACATATTTATTGATGAAGGAGAGAAGAGAAATGTAGAATTTTTATTATAATGAACTTGTGTGTGAGTATGTTTCACTAGCCAGAACAATCCGGAAATCAGAACCTCGCCAGCAAAAGAGGCTATAATACTGGACCTCCACTTTTAAACCGTGAGAGAGTGAATTTGTATTTGCAATGGAAAGCTGGCAGTGAGGTGTGACTGTGTGAGGGCTGTTCTATTGTCATTTCATCATCTTTGATTTGAGGTGAAAAGATTACCTGATACCGGCAATGGTAACTGTTACTTGAGCAAGTAACGTAGCTTGTATTCAATCAGGAACACAACAAATATTCCCTAGGGCACCAAAATTCTAGACTGGTCATACCAGAGGATTCGGATAAGCTGTAAGATCATCTACGTACATAATATTACAGTAGTACTATAATACCTGATCACACATTTTTAAAATACAGAAAACAAAACTGAGAATTTGCAGTAGAATATCAATATCAAGCAATTTTAGAACTATTTGTGGTGAAAATGTAGTAGGAAAGTTTGAAGCCAAGTGCAAAAAAAATAAAGAAATGATGCAGACATCATGCAACTGATAACTAACACAAATAAAAAAACATAAAAACATATATACATGTCAAATGACATCTGCAAATACAAATGGTAATTACAGCACCATATTGCAGGCATCCCTATCTGATCTTAAAGTACAAACTCCTCTAGCTTCATGTTCTTGTACAAGGATTATGATATATAATAAAGAAAAATATTTACATAAGTACCTACGCGGGCTGTAAAGGCTTGAGGTAGGACTGTAGTCTGTAGAGGCTTGAAGCAAAGCTTCCCAACAGAAGGCATTTAAAAACATATATGGGATGCCCCATCTTCCCATCTATCTACATTATTACTTCTTGTCTGAGGATGAATTGTTGGAGAGGCTGCTATGTTCCCTATGTTCCCTTTTAACTCGTTGCTACAAACTACCCCTTAAATCTTCTTCTTTGTTGTATTGCTAAGTTAGTTAACTTGGTACGGCTTAGCCATTCCACTATACATAACCATATCCGATGTCAACTAAAACAATCTTCACACATCATCACTCCCAACCCATCAACATCTTTCGAACTGCCTCCTCGATCATGTTCCTTGGGATAGACGAGCCATCCCCTTCATCAAGCAAAACTCTGTAAACTTCCCATTCACGATCTCCGATCATGTGCCTTGCAATTTCAGCCTGTTAGATGAAAACATGACTTAAGAAGAAGAAAAATGTGCAAACAGAATATTACTCCTGATTATTTTCTAAAGCCAAATGGTTGAAAACCCAGTAGATGCAAGTGAAAGGTCATTTTTAAACAGAAAGACTGCCGAGTCTTATAGTAGAAATATCATGTGATATAGAAAAGTTGTACTCGATTAAGGACTGTCAACCCATTATTTTTAAGGAAATGTTCATAACTTGAGTTGGCTAACAGTGAACAGTCACAGAATGCTACTCTTGGTATTTCAAATTCAATTGATGGTATCATATAATTCAGTTTATCACAATGAAGAATGCACTTTCAAAATAAAGTCCGACAAATTAGAATAGAGGATGGCAAGCAAGGAGTACCGTAAAAATCCCAGTGTCCAGCAACTTAAGAGCTAGGGTGATGTCATAAAAAACAAGCGGCCGACCCTTTCCAGATAACTCTACAGGGTTTGCAACTAGCAATTCTGTATCGGGACCTCGGCTCACTAGAGCTAACCTGAGGGGGTGGTACAGTTCCATACGCAGACGAGAGCACAATGCACCCTGCTTGCTTGGGTCAACTATTTTCTTTCCATCAGCTTGCATAATAAATAAGTCCACTTCGCATTCTGTTTTTGTTTTTGTAGTGAAGCGACCGTAAGAAATCTGTTAAACATGAGAAATACTTCGTATAAAAAGCTAATAATCCATTTTCAAAATAATACCGAGCATGCTATGAATATTTTACACAAACATATGTAATGGGGTTCAACAGTTGAACCCCATATCATGGGAATCCTTCATTCGACAATTAGCGGGGTTAAAAGACAAAGTAAACTTGGGCATTACATTAATATCACAAACTTAAATCGTCAGTAAGACGGGATACAACATTTCAGGCGATTGTGTGTGTAGCATGAAGGGGTAAGCATGTAGTTTACATACATGCAACTTACATATATCTTAAGGTAGAGCCTATCGGGTGAGTTATCAGATGATAAGATTGTTACTCAAAAGTCAATGAAACACTTGCAGATCAATCTAGTAATCTACCATATCAGGATATTATCATCTAATGCATCAAGAGAGTGATATTAAAAACAACGGTTACACCAACTCATAGAAAAAACATTATTACCTGGATATTGTAATCTTTCAAAGTTCTCATAATATCATACAAGAGCCCTTTGTGATCCTGACAGACAATTTGAACAAGTGTGTGAGCAGGACTGAGGGAATTATCCATGGTAATGGTAACATTGTGTGAAGGAGCAGGTCCAATTTTCTGTGAATCGATCATCTCTAACTTCATGTCTTCAGTTAGTGCAGGAGGGAGCACAGTGGGAAACTGAGAGCAAGCAGTAACTTCAAGCCCGACCTTTTCTATGTCACAACTTATCAACGAATCCCCCAGCACAGCTCTCAAACTATCATGTGTGTCGTCCTTTCTCTTTTTTGTGTGTAGTAATTCCCTGATAAAACAATTTATGAGAACCCTTAGGTTCTTGAAACTTAAGCTCTCTAACAATATAAAATAAACCTAACATGATGCCCTGCCCGCTCTTTAACGATATAAATTACCCAACATGATGCCCTGCCCTAAATAACACAGGAATAACTAAAAAGGAATTGTGTCAACTTTCTGTGATGCAAACAATTTAAATAACCCATATAAATATTTCAATGAAGGGTAAATTTAGGATTAGGAGATCTTATTCCAGACTGCTGATTTTATTATTTATAGCTAATTGAGTGGATTCCTGATGGGGTATCTATGGATTTGTTTGAATTTTGAAGAAATTAGGATTTAAAAATTAACCACTGCTATAAAATAGATAGCTATTGAGTATGACTTGGCCAATCAAATTGACTATGATGGTCTGTCTAAACAATTAAAATCAATACTTTACTTATTCCCCTCAACACACACACATGCTTTTCTCTCCTATATCAGACCCAGAAAGAATAGAGAGTAATTAATCATGTTACGATAGCAAGTATAGCACATGCATTATCAAGTAAAGATAGTTAGGAATTTAAACCTTGTGTCGGTAATGAAGAAGAGATCCATCACTCTCCCATCTGGTGTGGTAGATACCTTCACTTTCTTTATTGTGAGTTCCAGCTCACAGAGGACCGATGTTACATCTGCGAAAAATATTTCACTTTAAGAGGTGTAACTTATTTGAGGATTTACAAAATTGAATGCACACAGATATATGCTGGCAGTAGAAGAAACTGGGGCAAACCAGCAAAGATTCAGAAAATTATATCTGTACTAACTTCTAAAAGCAGTACATGAAATAATATAGAACATAATGAAACATGATAACAACACCAACTTGTCCTATACTCTAATTTATATACACACAATTTATTAGGGCACTGTTACTAATTCTTAGAAATGTACCATGTAAAAGGCCTCTTCGATCATGGCAACAGAACTTCAAGAGGAACACTTCTGGAGGCTTTGGTGGCTCCAAATCAGTTGTGTAATAGGAGATTCCTGAAGCTGAAGAACAAGAAGGGCAGCACTCTGACAATCTCTTCTTCAATAAACTCCATCTTGTATTTTGTTTCCCGAAAACCCAGAACACAAGGTAACACCATTTCCCATCCGTAGACACATCTTCAGCATCAGCCAGAAACAAAATCAAAAGAAAACACAGTTCAGCGTCTTTTACACACACAAAGTTCTAACTAGCACTTCATAATTCATATAACCATATAATCAATTGATCATATGTTCCGCACTCAGTTTCTTGAAACCTACCATAAAATTGAGCTGGGGAGTACCAAAACTTTTACAGATTACAAAGACATCAATGAAATTACTATAACCTGAATGATTTATTAGTTCAAATTTAAAGTACTTTTGAATGCAACAGTAAGATGTATGACTAACAATATGTCAATATGGCCTAAACAGTGATGGAAAAACATCATACATCACAATTTCACAACACCAAAAAAGAAATCTTCTGTTGAATAAACAATTCATAAATCATTCAAATACCCTTGAAAGTTTTCGAAATTAAAACATAAAAAAGAGGGTAAAAATCTAAAATAGAGGAACAAAGAACAAAAAGATACATACCACCCCTGTAAATGCTCAACCCAAAGAAGAGAATGATGCGGCAAAGATCACAACCCAAGCCAGTCTTGTCTGGACAATTCACAGTTATCACAGTTGGCTCACCTTCCTTCTCTGCTTGCTTAATTATCACTACATCATCATATAAAATACCCATCTTTCTCAATTCTTCACCAACAATATCCACTGCAAAATCTTTGCTTTCCTGCAAAAATTACAATAACAAGAAAAATAAAAAACTGGGTTTTTATCTGTGCCACTTATTTGATCATTTCTTGTACACATACACATATAATAACAAAAAAGATTGAATCTTGAAAATAAAATTGAATCTTGAAAAAGATAGAATCTTTGACCTTGGTTTCTTGTTTTCTCAGTTAGATACATGTATAAGCACAGTTAGAGATGAGAGATGGAGGGAGTAAAATTAAGGGAGTGACCAAACAAAGAAACATGTGTGTGTGTGTGTGAACAAAGAGAAGTAAAGGATAGAGATAGAAATAGAGGATGGAGTATTTTCTTTGCTTGTGATTTGTGAATCACAAGTGGCATGTGGGTAGTGTAGATTTTCAAACTTGTTCATTTAATAAGAGTACATGTATTTCTACTGTGATGAGACAGACAGGCTTGTTTTGTTTCTCAACTTTTGTAAATGTCTTGTTTTGGGGTCCTTTCTCTTGCCTTTGACTAATCAGAACACACTGCCCTTTTCCTTTTATTGTTGGTGGAGTTGGATTTTTCACCAGATTTTGTGACTCATTCACTATTCCATGTGAATACACTACACCAACCCATGGTTCCCGCACTTTTTCTATGCCTTTTTCTCTCTGTGGTATTTTGAAAATTATTCCATTTGGAAAATCGTTCATAATTTTTTAATTTATTTTTAAAAAATTTAATCGATCACATTTTTTATTAAGTAAAATAGAATTAAAATAGGTTTTAAAATATATACTTAAGGGTTTGAGAATTTGTTAGAAAAAATAGAAAAAATAATGAGTTTTAGCTGAAAAAGTAATCAGATATAAATATGTCTTATTATTTAATAGTATTTTTTAAAGATAAGTAAGGGTAACTAAGTAAAATCACAAAGTACCAAAAACAGGTACGACCAAACTTTTAATGTTTCGTTTTTTGATAATACTAGCTTATAACATGCACAGTTATTTTATAATTATATTAACTAAAGAAATTATTTTTAATTTAATGATGATTCGGTTATTATTATTCAACTAAAATTACTCAGGAATAAAAGATAAAGTTATGAATTTTTACATTAACAATTCTATTCAACTTGGAAAACCTACTCATTTTTTAGTTTATATTATTAAAATTTAGGTTTTAGTATTTGAATATAATTCTAATAACAATCAAAAACACTTTTTAATATTAGATCTGATGGTTCTTATTCATATATTTAAAATTCAATGATCCTTATTAATTTGACGGTACATGAACCAAAGTCTTGTAAAAGATCATGTGCAACGCATGATTTTTTTTAATATATTAATTTTATTTTTTAAATTATTTTTGTTATTATTTTTTGGATTTTATTTATTTCATTTTATACGCTCAATTAACTATTTGTATTGTATTTTGATTTCTAAAAATCAGATTTGACTGTTTTACGGCACACATGAAACTTACAAAATAATATTTAATTTAGTGACGGTTTAACAATTTTTTATCAATTGAAAATAACCTGAAACTAAACAGGAAAAAAAGTGACGAATTTTTACATTAAAAATTTTTATTAAACTTATTATCAAAATACTCTTTTTATTATTTATATATAGTTTTACGAACAACCAAGTACAATTTTTAATATTACATCGACGATTTTCATCTATTTATTTTAATATCTAACAAAATAATCTTTAATTTAATGATGGTTTGACAATGTTTTTACAATTAAAACTACACCAAAACTAAAGAGCGAAGAAAGTGAAAAAAATTTACTTTGAGAATTCTATTTGATTTAGGAAATTTTCATGTATTTGGTTTAAATTATCAATATATATTTTTAAATATTTTTTAATATAATTCAACTAACAACCAAATACACTTTTTCATATTCGATCTAACCATTCTGATCTATTTATTTTAAAATCTAACAATTCTTATTATTTTGATTTGTAATAGTTGTAATTACTTAAAATCCAATTCTAATGTTAATACATTCTAATAGTTGTAATATATTATGATTTATTAGTGTACAAAATTATCCTTTAAAATAAATTTCAAAATTTTAAATTATGAATTTTGTACATTTTACGAGATGTAAGTAGTAATGACAATTGGGTCGAGTCAGATCAGATTTGTCCGAATTTAATTTGAGTTTTGATAATTTTTTGTCATACTCGAATGCGATACGAACTCGAAAAATACACGAAAATTGTAATCTAAACTCAATCGAACAAATTTCTGATCAGATTTGTATATACCGAATCTGAAAAAAAAAACTGGATTGAATTTATATAATATTCGAAGCCATAAATTTTAATCCAAAATTTTAAAAAAGCCTGCAAAATTTAGAAATCATAGTATGCACAAATCAATAACATGATCAAATCAATTCAACTTATGAACCAAAAAACAGAAAAAGACGAGAACAATTGGATCTAATTTAAACAAATATTCTACATTATTACAATAGGTGAATCAATTCTTCAAAAGTCAAAGTTCCAACCCCTGTGAACAACAAATTGATAATAAAAATTATTTTGTTAGAATAAAAAATTAATAAAGTTTAAACTTAAAAAGTATAAATACTTAAAAAATTATGAGTTAATATAGTTATAATTTTTTTTTAAATCTGTACAATCCACATTTTATAAGCTATTAAATAATTATATTCTATTATGTTGATAGATCGTTTCTCATTTACAACATGTTAAATAAAAAAAATTATATACAAAGATCTACGGCCATACTAAAAAGTCTATAATAATAACGAGTAAAAAAGATGATTTAAAAGTAATATAAAAGGCCAGGGTTCGAAACTCATAAACAACGTATTTAAATTTAATATTCGAAACTCAAAATATACTATTAATATTGGTTAAAGTGTTCGAATCACATCAATAACATATAAAAAATAATATTTACAACTTCGAAATTACTAAAATATAAGAGGATAATAAAAGAGTACTATCATAAATCAAGGAATCGCTTCTCATCTATAACATATTTCAAAAAAAAAATTATATATACATATCTACAACTATACTAAAATGTCTATAATAAAAATAAGTAAGAGAGATAATTTAAAAATACTGTAAAAGGTCAATGGTTCAAAACTCATTAACAACATATTAAAATTTAATATTTAAAACTCTAAATATACTAATATAGGTTAATATTTAATATAAGTTAATATAGATGTCTAAAGTTCGAATTCCACCAACAATTTATCCCTTCAGATTTATTACTAAAAGTTGTTCTTTGCAAAGTTGCAAAATTTGAATCCCGACAATAACAAATTAAAATTAATATTTATCATATTATAATACACTAACATATTAATTTAAATTTAGTATTAAAAATTATTATATACAAAGGTTCAAGATTCAATATTTATAATATTATACTATCATATAAGCAAATTAGAAAAAATTAAAAGAAACCCGTGCTTTGATATTTACACGGCAGCCCACAACTAAAGAGCACAACCCACGGCCACGCATTAAAACCTCCAATTTTCATTACTAGATTTATACCAGTGCAATGTACGGGATGCTTTATATATCATTTGTATATATTTTAATTTTGTTTAAATTGTTATTTTTAATTTTTCTAAAAGTATTATTCTGATTTAATTTCAACTTTATAAATTTTTAATGATAACCAAACTTGAAAACATATAAATTTCACATATATTTTATTTAAGTTTATGTCGTATTTTTGAAATGATACTTGTTTTTTATTTTTATATTTTTAAAATCACTATTTGTGTGTAATCATTTGTTATTTTCCTAAATTTAACTTTGATAATTTTAGTTTGCTATTTGTTTGTCTTATATCAAGTTATCTGTTTACATTTTTTATTTAATTTAGTTTGTTATTTGTTTACTTTAATAATTTAATTTTAATTATTTTATTTATATACTTATTTTTTTCTTAAAATATTATATAGCTAAAGATATACCGATCATAACATGTCATAAATTAATTATTTTTGTATTATAGTTATCATTTTCTTAATTTTTTATCTAATATGCTAATATATATATATATATATATATATATATATATATATATCATTTAAAAATTTATCTTTAATTATTTTTAGCTAAATATTGACCATAATTTGTTGATTATTAATTTCAAGATTTATCTTTTCTGATTATAGATAATATTTATATAACTTTTTAGTTTTTAAAGATCATTGTTTGATCTTCATTATAATTAATTATAATTGTATTCTTTGTTTTAGTGATTTTTTGTTTCAAAATGTTAAATATTTGTTGGAGCATGGTGATTATAATGTTAAGTATATCTAACCTTTATTTTATATTTAAATCTTATTTTAAATTATTTTCACTTTTCTATGTGGGAGTATGAGCTTGTTTGGGTAAATTTAAAATTATTGCTTATAACTTAAATTGCTTAAAGTCAAAAGTCATAAATTATACATATAAAAGATGTTTCATTGATTTTAACTTTTTGATATACATATTTAATTATTTTATTTTTAGTTATGTTGTTTACTAAAATGTACCACCTGAACCTAAAAGGTAGAACTGACGACCACGCAATACCATACCACCTAAACCCCTTTACACCAATTATATATAAAGATATAATTTAATATTGCATTCATTATTCAATCAAATAACAAATTAATAAGTAAATTAAAAACTGAATTAAAAATATTTTAATAGCACTACTGAAAATCAATATACTTATATAAAGGAGAAGACGGGGGCGGTGAGGTGGCGCTCTCAAATCGCTTGAATCTATTTTTTTAATTTTCTCAAATTTTTGAATTAATAATACCAAAGATTAGAAAATGTCTCAATTTCCGTTTAAATCTCTACTAATATAGGAAAATAAATATACAATTATCGCTTGATTCTATTTTTCTAATTTTCTCAAAATTTTGAATTAATAATATCAAAGATTAGAAAATGTCTCAATTTCCGTTTAAATCTCTACTAATAGAGGAAACTAAATATACAATTTGATACTAATAGAGGGAAAAAATCTCAATTGCCTTTTAAATATTTACTAATGGAGGAAACTAAATATACAATTTCAATATTCTTGCATTTAAAATCTCTACTAATGAAGGAAAGTAAATATAATATTCTTACATTTAAAATCTCTGTGAAAGTAAATATACAATAAATCTTTACTGATGGAGGAAACTAAATATCACTAAAAGAGGAAACTAAATTTTTGATTATAATATTCTTGCCTTCAAAATATCTAAATTATAAAAAAAAGTGAATTACCTTACATTATTTTAAACTTTCCTTTATTATTATCTAAATATTCTCATAATATTTCTTTTCAAATGAAATTAACATCCTTTTCTCCTAAACTTTTTTTTATGTGATATAATAGAAAATACAGGAACGTTTTGATAAATAAGAAGTTAAGAAATTAAATCGGTCTTGCATAAGAAATTAAGTAATTAATACCAAATATTAGAAAAAAACTTAATTGCCTTTTAAATATTTACTAATGAAGGAAACTAAATATACAATTTCAATCTTTCTTGCATTTAAAATCTCTTCTAATAGAGGAAAGTAAATATAATATTATTGCATTTAAAATTTCTACTAATGGAGAAAGTAAATATACAATAGATCTTTACTAATGGAGGAAACTAAATATTACAAATGGAGGGAACTAAATATTCAATTATAATATTCTTGCCTTCAAATATCTAAATTAAAAAAAAAATATTTTGAACTTCTCTTTATTATTATCTAGATATTCTCATAATATTTATTTTCAAATGAAATTACCATCTTAACATTCTACTATCCTAAACTTTCTTTTTTAATGTAATCAATATTATTATATAATAGACGAAACATTAAAAGTTTGGTTGGTCGGTATAATAATATTACCTATTTATAACCAATTACCATTTTCACCTAAAATACATTATTTTTTCTATTTTTTCTATTTTTTCTAACAAATTCCCCTACTTTTTCAAATATATCACGGGCAATTACCTTTTTTAACTAAAACATGTTAGTTTTTCTATTTTTCCTTCCTAAAACCCCTCATTTTCCAAAAATATCACGGACAAACATTTAGTTATTTATTTTTAAACCTGTTTTAATATTATAATTATTTTTTTAAGTTTACATATTTTAACATGTCTACTTATTTTTCTTAACAAATGCAATTACTAAAAATATTAAAATAAAATAAGCAAATACATATTTATAACCAATTACCTTTTCAGCTAAAATACATTATATATTTTTTCTAACAAAGTCCCTCCTTTTCTAAATATATCACGAGAAATTCCCTTTTATAATTTATTTTTTCTATTTCTCTCACTAAAATCCATTTTTTTCCCAAAAATATCACATGAAACCCTTTACTTATTTATTTTAAAACGTATTTAAATACTAAATATATCATTTTCCAAAAATAGCATGTGCATTTACCTTTTTAAACTAAATATATGTTACATTTTTTATCTTTTCTTACTAAAACCCCTCATTTCCAAAAATATAACGGGCAAACCCATACTTATTTATTTTAAAATCGGTTTTAATGTTTTTAGTAAAAAAATGGATTATAGAAAAGAATATATTTTTTAGTAAAATATTTTATGTAATTCATACATTCAAAGATAAAAATTGTATATTAAGAAATTTATAGTGTATGTATTTCAAAAATATCATGTTAAGATTTATTCGACTGGAGAATTTATTTAGTGTGTGTATTTTTAACAAAATTCAATAAGTCGGTGCATCTATAACAAAAAGAGGTTGTTGTTTTTGTTTTGACAAAAAGAGATCATTATTAATAAAAAAATTCTCCCAGCAACAAAAATGATGTTTGTTCATATTTTTTGATTTTTTTCTTATTGAGAATAGATTTGGAGGTAGTGAAAATTTTAATAGCTCTGAATGTATAATTATAGTTTTTGATTCAACGATCTAGAACTTTATATATATATAATTCAAAACAAAAATTAATTTTATATTATAAATATTATTTCATTTAAAAACGTATTTTGTAGAATACATTTTGAGAAAATTTAGAGATATTATTATAAAGCCGCTGCGAAGCACGGCTTAGTAAACTAGTTATTTAATATAAGAAATTATTTGATAGAACACATTTTCACTAATCTAAAAAATCGATATTATTTTGGAGAAGTTGAAAAAAAAGGTCCATCATTCACAGACTTTCTCTGTCTTTTTCAGAGTCGACTCCCAAAATTAGGGTTCGAGCCGTCACTTCTCCATTCTTCAACCATCATCCCCTTCACTGATTAAACCCCCTTCACTCATCGTCTCTTTAATTTATCAGTTTTTTAATAAAATCGAGATCTAATCCTTTTTGGACGAGTTCTTGTTGAGTACCTTGTTATCAAGGTTGTTAGTCGTGCCCATTTTTTTGGGATGTTAGTGTATTCTGTTTTGATGTTTTTGTGTGATTTGTTATGGGTTTTGGTAGTTTTTCTGAGAAGTATTTATATGATAGTTTGGGTGATCTGTAAGGCTTGTATCAAATCAGGGATGGTGGTGAATACCGCAAGAGCTCACCTTTCACAGCAAAAAATTGTTCATATTTTGGGGGCATTTGTTACTCCAAAATCAGTTGATTTAACTGATAGTTTTGAACATTGGGTCACATATGTTTCTTACGTGAAGGTCAATTGCGATGCTACTAGTTTCACAGCTGATTTAGGTTGGATTACTCGAGATGTCATTGTAAAGAATTTGATATTCTATGTGTGTAAGCGATCTGAAAACAAAACGGCTACTTGTTTTAGCTTGTTTTTTTTGTTTCACAGTCAGGTTGTAGTTGACAGTTCGGGGATTTGTCCAGGCTAGATTCAATGATTTGCTAAGTTAATAAAATCTGCTTGTTCGTAAAAAAAAAATCGATATTATAAAATTTTAATTATTTAAATTGCTACTAGAATTTAACAATTGAAATAATATCAAAAACATATTAAAAATAATTAGATCCACATATATTATTATATCATTATATCTAAATGTATAAGCATAATATAGTTTTTGTAACACCCGAAGTCCCACATCCAAAAGATTTGGACTGTACTTAAGTATATAAGTAAAAATATTATTACTAATTGCACCAATCATGATATTCCAGGGTCGGGTTTGTGAACTACTCAAGTTGGCTACATAGACATTAGACTTTGTCTTATTTGGGATTCGAAATAGAGACTTGACCTGATTTTTTAAAAAAGTTTGGGATTTGATCCACAGTTTTCAGGTAGAACTTTGATAGTTACAGTTACGACTTACATTACATTACATTCAAGATAATAAGAACCATTAAATATTTTAAAATTAGTCGAGGAAAATATATTCGATAATACATTCAAATACCAAAAATTTATTAATGATTCAAACTAAGTACAAGTAAGTTTTTATTTTTGAATAAGATTTTTAATCCAAAAGTTCATAATTGTAGTTTTAGAACAGTTTCACTTGGATAGTAATCGTTAAATTATCACTCAATTAAAAGTTTTTTCGTAAGTTTTTTGTGGGTTTTAAAGTTATAATTAAAATAATATAAATTAGCTACCGTGCGGTCTTTAAATTAATTATTAGAATATTTATAATAATATAAAACTTTATTTAATATTTATAATTTTATAATAAACCTTAAAAATAAAAATAATATAAATTTCTCAATAATTTATAAATATAATATAAATAACTGATAAATATAAATAATTAGAATATGTATTAATATTTACAAATTAATAAATATTTTTTATAACTAATTTATAATTTTTTATATTTCGTTTAATTATCACTAAATTAAAAATAATATAAATGTCACATTAATTTTAACCCCATTTTGATTTTTTTTCTTATTCTCTAAATTAATGATTTTTTTATTTTCTCCAATAATTATAAAAAAATAGTCTAAATAAAATTCAATTCAATACCAAATCTAAGTAATATAAGAATACAACCGTTAATGTATGTGTATATATAATATAATTTTTTTTATTTATAAAGTTAATCAACAAAGTATCATTTATCATTAAATAATAAATCATCAGTTAATCATGAAAATATCAATCGAAGAATTACTTAACTACTAAAATCGAGACCTAATTGTTTAAAAAAATGATTGAAATAAGATGAATATTGTATTAAAAGTTTGGTTGGTTGATCGATACCTGTTTTTTGTTATTCGTATTTTTAGAAACATATTTAAAATATTAAAATTTTATGTTTTGAAAATTGAAATCAAGTATAATTAGGTGTCTAAATTGGATAGAATTCTCAATACATGAGGTTTCTCCTATTTAGTTTTAGTTCTATTTATTTATGTAATTTATGATCAAAATTTTGTTAATTTAATCACAAAATAAGTCAAAAAATATCAATATTATAAAACATTCATGAATAACATGAAATATTGTTATAAGTTTTATTAAAAGTTTAAAACTTGGATTCGAGTAATAATAAATTTTTTAGGTTCAATTAGATTATTTTTAAGTACATATCATACTAAAAAATAATATCATATATATATATATATTAATAATAATAATAATACGATAAAGAGAATCATTTAAAAATATCATAAAATATTAAAATTGAAAACTCATTAGCAGCATATTTAAATTTTATATTTAAAATTCTGAATATATTAATATAGGTCTTAAGTTCGAATCACATCAACAACATAAAATACTTATTGATCGGCTAAAATATAAAAATATAAAATATAAAATATAAACATCATCAACTATATTGATCGGCTAAAATATAAAATGAAAAATGAAAAATAGTTAAAATTTCACGTAAGGAAGATTGGAGGAATTCCAATAGGATTAACTAAAATACTTATTGGTTTAACAAATTTAATCAATAAAATATAATTACATATATTTTTGCTAAAAGTTTTGATGCCTGCTAATTTGTCTATACTACATGCCACTTACATAAATAACTAGGTTACTAAGCGGCGCTTCGCAACAACATTATAATATATTTGTTGAAAAACTTTTCCCACAAAGTTATGTTACTGGTGATGGAGCTGTTTAAGAAAAAAATTAGAACAAATTAAATGAGTAAAACAAATAAATTGAGGTAACCAAAGAAGTAATATAAAATTACAAGAACAATAAAAAACAATTAACATTTATATTAACATTAATATAATGCATAACTTACTAATTTGTGACAATTTTGAGATCTCTTTTTTCCCAACCGCCTTTGACAACTTCAAAGTCACCCAAGTAGGTCAAACAACCCATAACATCTAAATCAACATAGAAAAAATAATATTAGAACATGATAGTTTGAATTATAACTTATATAATAGTATTACTTATATATTACTCTAATATATTAATGCATCAAAAACCTGAGAGTATGTTGGTGTCATTAATACGTGCATCAAGTTATGCGTATGAAGAACAATTTAGACCCATGTGATAGTGATCTATATTTCCCTGTACTTGAAACAACTTTCAGATTTTTGATGTTGTACACGGAGCCTTCCTCTAAAAGATTTTTGAACCGAGAGACCAGAATCTTCGGGATCGTAGCATGGATCAAATTTTTCAGTCATACAACATATCTTAGAAAAATTAATAACATCATACAATTTGACAAACTAATAAGTTATAAGTATATTGATTTATTAACATTTTCATCGATCAAAATCATGTCAAGACTGATCAGTTCTTCAGTATTTTGATTGACAGATTCCCACATTCTACACACTCGTACTCTTATCGTCCAGGTATAGCTGTTGTCGTTCAAAGCATCCAACATGGTGTAGGCCATAGTTGTATTGATTGTAAATATGGTTGTAAAAATTTGAAGCTATGTAAAAAGGTTTCGGTGTAGATTTTTTGTTATGAATGACCTTTAATTTATAGGTGTTTGTAAGGTGGATAACATGGAAATCCATTACGTTTAAAAGTCAAGAAGTATTATAAAAGAAAAGTTCTATAAAGTTTAAAAATAATAAAAGAAAGTTCTATCAAGTTTGAAAATAATAAAAAAAGTTTTATCAAGTTTGAAAATAATAAAAGAAAATTCTATCAAGATTGAAAATAATAAAAGAGAAAATTGCAATTATTAACATATAAGAGCCTACAAATTCGAAAATAATAAGGAAATTGTAATTTTCTAAATCAAAGAAAGTTATATCAAGTCCTACAAATTCGAAAATAATAAGGAAGTTGTAATTTTCTAAATCAAAGAAAGTTCTATCAAGTTTGAAAATAATAAAAGAAAGTTCTATCAAGTCTACAAATTCGAAAATAATAAGGAAGTGGTAATTTTCTAAATCAAAGAAAGTTCTATCAAGTTTGAAAATAATAAAAGAAAGTTCTATCAAGCCTACAAATTCGAAAATAATAAGGAAGTTGTAATTTTCTAAATCAAAGAAAGTTCTATCAAGTCCTATAAATTCCAAAATAATAAGGAAGTTGTAATTTTCTAAATCAAAGAAATGTTCTAAATCAAAGAAAAGTTATATCAAGTCCTACAAATTCGAAAATAATAAGGAAGTTGTAATTT
The DNA here is from genome assembly GCA_030848705.1 of Heracleum sosnowskyi. Lineage (NCBI taxonomy): Eukaryota > Viridiplantae > Streptophyta > Magnoliopsida > Apiales > Apiaceae > Heracleum > Heracleum sosnowskyi. The sequence continues at coordinate 104,452,871 of CM061238.1, read as the reverse complement.
TCTAAATCAAAGAAAGTTCTATCAAGTTTGAAAATAATAAAAAAAAGTTCTATCAAGCCTACAAATTCGAAAATAATAAGGAAGTTATAATTTTCTAAATTAAAGAAAGTTCTATCAAGTCCTACAAATTCGAAAATAATAAGGAAGTTGTAATTTTCTAAATCAAATAAAGTTCTACCAACTTTGAAAATAATAAAAGAAAGTTCTATCAAGTTTGAAAATAATAAAAGTGTAATTTTCAATTTCCTTCCTACAAAATCGAAAATAATAAAGGAAGTTGTAATTATTAAAATTAAAAATTGAGAAAAATTGAGAAAATTAGAAAAATAGAACGGAGCGATTCTAGAGGCGCCACCTCACCGCCCTCGTATTCTCCTTTATATAAGTATATTGATTGTTACGAGTATCTCCCAAAATATCAGCTAAAATGCTTTGCTAATGTGATATGAATTATTTAAAATTTGTAGGGTATTATACTTAAATAGAGTTGAATATAATAGATATTTATTATTTAAAAATAATACTTATTATTATTCTAAATTGTTATAAATAACATATTTATTATTTAAATATACTAATAGTTGATGTGGAATTTTAATAGAGGTATGTAGATATTCAACAAATCTATAACATTTATTAATAAGCGAAAACCTTTTTAACATTATACCAAATTTGGTTCGCACTTTTTTTTTTTGGTTTCACCACTAATTTATTTTTCTAAAAAATATAAATATCTAATCTAAAATAGATTATATTATACCCTAAACCGTTATTTCATGTAGTAGAATTATTATACCATGAACTCTTATTTTTACGTAGTGTAATTTTATATATATATTTAATTATTTTTGTTTTGTTCAATATTATGTTTTCATGGATCTTCTAATAATTCTATAATTATTTTTGACTTTCTCATCTTATGCAAACAATTTTATTATTATTTTTTGACTTTTTCGTCATTGTAGATACATTCATATACTTATGTCAATATTATTTGTGTCTAAAATCCCATCTCACGTAAAAATCTTATATCACATAGAATTTTATGATGTTTTAAAATAAAATAAAATTCTATCTCACATAAAAATTCAGTCCAATCTCACATTGAATTCTATGTTGTTAAAAAAATATTAATTTAAGTGAAATCCCTTTTTAAAAGCAATCTTTGTACCAAATTTGGTTTGCACCTTATTTTGATTTCACCCATAAAATCCTATCTCACATTGAATTTATGCCCTCTTCACAAAATTAGAGATTAAACTATATTTGGTTTTTATGAAAAGAGGAAACAGTTAATTGTTAAGATATAATTTAAGACATAATTTAACAAAATTAACTAAAGAGTATTCAAGAATTATGTGCAATGTATAAAAAATCATTATATTTAAGAATTAATATTTTATATTTTTAATGGGTCTTAAGAACTTTTGTGAAGTTTAATATCTTATGCATTTAGAAATAATATTAGTTTATCATTTTGGTAAGTCGGGAACGGAAATATTATTAATTTATTAAATATGTTGGGTCAAGCCCAGCATCCTGCCTAAATCGAAGCGTGGGCGCTTGGCTTCTGAACTAGAATATGGAAATAAAGTTGCGCCTCTTCTACAAGCTCGGGCTTTTAGATCAACTGGTAAAGCGCTTGATCCTGAGTTTTCAATTGGTATCAGAGCAAGGTCGCGTGTTCGAATCCCACGGAAGGCATTTTACTATTCACTGTAAGGCATGTGTGCTGGAATAGGCAATATGCGGGGGGGGGGGGGATTGTTGGGTCAAGCCCAGCATCCTGCCTAAATCGAAGCGTGGGCGCTTGGCTTCTGAACTAGAATATGGAAATAAAGTTGCGCCTCTTCTACAAGTTCGGGCTTTTAGATCAACTGGTAAAGCGCTTGATCCTGAGTTTTCAAAATATTTATTTATCGAGATTTAACTATATATCTTAATGGAGCCTGTAGTATTATATTATTACTAGCTTATAACCCGTGCAATGCACGTCTCTTTTTTCTAATATTTATAATTACATTAATTTGTAATTTTTTAATAATTTTATGTTATTAGTTTTTAGATTTTATTTATTACGTTTTATACGCTAAATACATTATTTATATTTTATCTTGAGTTTTAGAAATCAGAGTTAACGATTTTACAGCCCACATAAAACTCACAAAATAATCTTTAATTTAGTGATGGTTTAACATTTTTTTTCCTAATTAAAACTACCATGAAATTGAAGAAAGAATAAAATAACGAATTTTTACATTATTTCTATGCAACTTGGAAATAGAATTAAAGTAAGAGTAATTATCATTTTGCACCCCTTATGTTTGGGCATTTTTGCGATTTGGTCTCAAACTATGTTTCTTAGCAGATTCATCCTCTAAATTTCAAAGTCACTTCAATTTGCACCATTTTGACCAAATTTTGCCCCGTTAGATTAAGCAGGGGTAAAGTTGGAAGGATTTACTTAAATCATATGTTTTTATTGCTCTATCGATTCTTACTTTCTATAAATAATATGTTTTCGATTGCTTTATAGATGTTTAGATATAATTTAAATAAATCCTTCTGATTTTATCGATGTTGAAACTAACGCTAGCGGTAAATGTCGACATAATTTGAAATCAAACCGCAAAAACGCCTAAAGATAAGGGGCGCAAAGTGGTAATTACTCACTCAACTTAGAATTAAAGTATATACTAGAAATCAATTTTATTATGTATATATATATTTACTTATAAAATTATTTACATTCCTTAATTAGTTATATATGCATAAATATAAAATTTTCATTTAGATAGACATGACATGTGTCAATTTTATTATTGAGTCTTATTCTATTGCCTCAAATAAATTTATCCTAAGTTAATATCATGAGCTTTTTCTTTTTTTTTTATAGATTTCAACAAATTTTAACTAACTATAATTGTAAATTATTTTAGTCTATCATTTTTGCAACATTCGTTGAAGATCTATATTCTATATTTTGTAAGAATTTTTTTATAAAAATTACTAGCTTATAACCCGTTCAAGGCACGAGCTTTAAAAAATAATAAATTAAAAAAATTAATGTGAACGGAAAATATTAAAATAAAAGTAAAAATTAATATGATAAATTATAAAATGAGAAACTTAAATATTAATTGGAACGTAAAAAAATATATTAAAAAATACAGATGAGGCCGATGAAGATAAATGAGGTATTATTAATATTATTTTAAATAAAATAATATTAATAATAAGGACATATAGAAAATCTAACATGTTTTAATTAAAAAAGTAATTGCCCGTGATATTTTTAGAATTGTTTTAATTATATTACTTGTATTTATTAAAACAAATACATTGACATGTTAAAATAAGTAAATTTTTTTAATAAGGACAAATAGGAAAACTAACATGTTTTAATTTAAAAAAAAAAGTAACTATCTATAGTATTTTTAGATGTGTTTTAATTCTATTAATTGTATTTGTTAAAAAAATACGTTCACATGTTAAAATAAGTAAGTTTTTTTAAATAATTAAAAGTATTAAAATAAGTTTTAAAATATATAAGTAAGGGTTGCACTTGATATTTTTGGAAAATAGAGATTTTAGTGATTACAAATATAAAAGTTATATATTTTAATTTAAAGGTAATTTCCCGTGATATTTTTGGAAAAGAAGTAGATTTTGTTAGAAAAAAAATATTTTAATTATAAAAGGCAATCAACTAATAAATTTTTTTATATTATTTTTTTATTTATTAAATAGAGTATTAAAATAGCTTTTAAAATAAATAAGTAAGGATTGCACCTCATATTTTTGGAAAATAGAGATTTTAGTGATAACAAATATAAAAGATATTATGTTTTAATTTAAAGGTAATTGTCGTGATATTTTTGGAAAAGGAGTAGATTTCGGTAGATTTTTTTAATTATAAAAGACAATTAATTAGTTAATATTTTTGTTTTATTTTATTATTTATTAAATAGATTATTAAAAAGATTTGATTTGTAGTAGTTTTCGTTATCCTAAAAAGAAAGAAGTATATTTGTAACAGTGTATCCTAAATTTAAACAAATTAGATCCCACATTTCCATTTTTTTGATTAGATTTCAATATTATTTGATTTTTATGTAATAAAATATAGTGAAATATTAATGTAAAATAAAACTTTCCTGAATTTTGATTATATTATTAATTTATTAATTAAAAAAAGTACCAAAAACCAAAAACTAACCAAAAACCGAAAACCAAAACTTTCAATGTTTCGGCTTTAATAATATAGTATAGATATCCACTTATTAACTCCTTATATATAATAAGCGTAGGGAGATCTTATCCAAAATTTTGGTCGGTCACTGTACTACCAAAAGTATATGATCCGTTGGATTATAAAACTATAAATATTCAAATAGATGAGGATCGTTAGATATAATATTAAAAATTGTATTTGATTAATAATAGGATAGTATTTAAATACTAAAAGGTGTATTTTGATAATTTAAACAAATTATAAATAGGTTTTCTATATTGAATAGAAATCTTTATGTAAAAAATCGTAATTATCTTTTCTCTTTAATTTATGGATAGTTCCAGTTAGATAATAATTATTAAACCATCATTAAATTAAAGATAATTTTGTCAGCTTCGCGTGGGCCGTAAAATTGTTAAAATCTGTTGTCTAAAACTAGAGATAGAGCCCAAACAGTAAAGTGATTATCTAAATTTTAATATTTTTTTTTAATTTAAACCAATTATAAATAGGTTTTCTATATTGAATAGAAATCTTTATGTAAAAAATCGTAATTATCTTTTATCTTTATTTTATGGATAGTTCCAGTTAGATAATAATTATTAAATCATCATTAAATTAAAGATAATTTTGTTAGCTTCGCGTGGACTGTAAAATTGTTAAAATATGTTGTATAAAACTCAAGATAGAGCCCAAACAGTAAAGTGATTATCTAAATTTTAATAATTTTTTTATTATTGTAGCACCAATTTAATTTTTTTCCTAATTCTTTTAAATTTATAAATTCTATGTTTATTTCAATAAAATATTAAAATCAATTTAAGAAAAAATTAAAATCAATGTGGTCCGTGTACGGCCACTATACGACCAAATTAATTATTACAGTTAGATCTTAAATAGATCGATGAGAATTGTTAGATCTAATATTAAAAAGTGTATCTGATTAATAATAGAATTATATTTAAATACTAAAAAGTATATTTTGATAATTTAAAATTTTTCTATGTAAAAATTCTTAAATATATTTTTTCTTTAATTTATGTATAGTTCGAGTTAGATAATAATTATTAAACCAAATGTCAGATAACAATTCATATCGATTGCAATATTAAAAATTATCCATATAATGCTCATGTATATCATATAACAATGATACATGTGGACCCAGGTTATAAGAGACTTAGGAAAACTCATGTACATGAATAAATTTAAACATTTTTTTTCTGAAAGAACATAACAATTTGATTAATCCAAATTATAATTATATTATTTTACATATAACAAACATAAAATGATAATATCAAAATATTATTAAAATATTGAGGTTTTCATATTCATAAACAATAATTATGAATATAATACTTAACCATCTTTTCTTTTCGGTTTATGGGTAGGACAACTGGTCAAGTTAGATAATAATTATTAAATCATCATTAAATTAAAGATAATTTCTTTAGTTTCACATATGTTGTAAAATCGTCAAAATTCAATTTCTAAAACTCAGGATATAACCCAAATAGTAAAGTGAGTATCTAAAATTTTAATAAATATTTTTTTATAATTGTAGCACCAATTTATTTATTTTTCCACTAATTCTTTTAAATATTAAAATTTTATCTTTTTTTCAATAAAGTATTAAAATAAATTAAGAACAAATACAAATCGATAAAGACTATAATAATATGCGAATAAAATTTTATATAATCATAACATAATTTTTATTCTGTTTAATAATTTTAAAGTAATAATGTATTTTAAAATTTTATATACACTATAAATAAAACCGAAACATTAAAAGTAAAAGCAGTTAGTAAGATACTTATATCAGTATGTACTTAATATCCTTATTATATTAAACTCTTTTATATAATAAGCATAATATATATTAAAAAAGTGTATTTTATTTATAATAGGATTATATTTAAATTCTAAAAAGTGTATTTTGATAATTTAAACTAAATATACCAAATATAAATAAGTTTTCTATATTGAATAGAATTCTCCATGTAAAAAATTCGTGACTTTCTTTTCTCTTTCATGGACAATTTCAGTTAGATAAAAATTGTTAAACCATCTTTTAATTAAAAATAATTTAATTATCTTCACGTGGGGTGTAAAATCGTCAAAATCTGATTTTTAAAACACAAGATAAAGCCCAAATCAGTAAAGTGATTATTTAAATTCTAATAATGATTATTATGTTATCATTATTTTAACGCCAATTTAATTACTTTTTTCTAACTATTTTAAATTTTGAAATCTATGTTCAAAAATTAAAATCAATCTAAGAAAATTCAAATCAACAAAGAATATAATAATACGATGATAAAATTTTATAAAATTGTGCATATTTTTTATCCTATTTTATTAAGTTATAGATCATAACTAATCAAATATAATTTATTATTAAATAATAAATTATACGCAAATGGTGATTTTGTTTTATAAGCACTCATATAGACCTAATTTCATTGTTAGCAGGACTATATTCATATTAAAAAAAACCGTATTTTGAAATTGTAGACTCAGCTACAGAACAGACCTAACTTTTTTAACCTACATACATTTTAAATTATTAAATTCGAAACTTTAAAAGTTTGTTAATCAATTAGTATAGTACTTTTTTGAAAAATCGTACTTTACAAAAAATATTATCAAATAACCTATGTCTGAAAGAAAAAAAATGAAAAAAATTCTTTTTTTTTTCAAAACAAAACCTGTAAATTTTAATATGTTGTTGGTAGATTCAAATCTTAGATCATTCTACATGATAATTTTACTGTTATATGTAACGTTTCTCAACAGTTTAATTTGAAAGATCCAACGATTATGGATTGAGTGATCAAACAAAGCGACCACACTTATAAGAAAGCTTTCATTATTTAGTCTTTAATATAATAACATAGATATTTACGGGATATACTATAAAAAAAAGAATTTTATACAGAATTTTTATCGTCATAGTGTACTACTTTAAAAGAAGAACTATTACAAAAAAATAATAATTTAATTGATAATTTATTTTCTCAAAAGTTCAAAGTTTCCGCATCATTAACATATTACAAAAAAGAGTATATTATATTTTAGCAATAAATATTTAAAAAAATAAAAAAATTATAAATATTAAGAAAAATTAATGATGTTATCCTGGTAGTTTGGTCCTAAATACCGCCAAAACATTTTCAACCGTTAGATCCAATACTTTTAAAAATAGATGATCAAGATTATATCATATAAAAAAAATTATTATCTAAAAATGATATAAGTTAAAAAATATTAGATTAGGATTGGATTTTCCAAAAAGTTCAAACATAAAAATAGTTGTAATTAAATATGGAAACCCATTTATAACCAAAATAATAAAAATCGTTTAATCTTAAATAGATAGGTGAAAACCGTTAGATTTAACATTAAAACCTGTATTTGGTTAATAAAAGTTATTCTAATAATCTAAACTACATATAAGTTAGATAGATTTCCTAAATCGAATAGAATTCTCAACATTAAATTTCGTCACTTTATTCTCTTTTTAGTTTTAGAATAGTTTTTAATTGAAAAAGAACTATTAAACCACAACTAAATTAAAGATTATTTTGTGAATTTAATGTGAACCGTATAATTGGTCAAATCTAACTTTTATAACTCAATATAAACAAATATTAAATTGAGCGTGTAAAATATAATAAATATCAAATTTTTAACTATAATTTTTTTTGGCTAAATCTTTTTTAACAATAATTTAATCATGTAAACTAATATTTTTTAAATATTAAAATATTCATAAATAAATATAATTATAAATATTAAAAAAACAATCGTTTGTTGCATCGTAATAAAAATATAATTATAAACAAAATAATTATAAATAAAATTTAAGTAACCGTGCATCGCACAAGCTATAAGCTAGTTTAAATAATATCGTTTAAAGATTTAATTGAAAAGTGACGGCAATAAATTCAAAAGATCAGACTTCAGATTGAACAGAATATCCCATAAAAACCGAAACCAATTCAAATCCCAACTTCATTCGTTTCTCAAAAACATCAACCTGTTAGGCCATTCGATTTGTGTAGATGGAATCTCCACGTCTGAACGAGATAGAATCTCTAAAAGTTATGAATATTCACAGTCCGAGATTCAATCTTACCAATGGTCATTGGATTTAGTGGCCACCATCCAGTCTTTGCTCTTCTTTCATGTCTTCCACCATGTAAAACAAAGTGAAACACATTGTTTTATAGCAGTTCGAAGATATTAAAATGAATAATGTTACAGGTATCGAATTTGGTTAAAAAAAATGTACCGAATTACATGTGTTATAATCTGATTTGTTTTATATTAATGGACCAACATGTATTCACATTAATAACACCAATAAAAACACTTTCAAATACCACATCACCATTGCCACATCATTTTATACTAATTTTTGGTACCCAACTCGGTACCTCTAGCACTACTCTATTAAAATTGTTGTCTCTATTACAACAAAAATCATTCGGATTACTGTTATTCGAAATTATTATTATAATCAACAAGTTGATGTTTAGCCTTTTAGAAAAAACACAAGTTGACGTTCAAAGCCTATGTTTATACTCTTTCCGTTTCTTTTTATACGTCATTTGACTTTTTGCACATATTTCAAGATATTTTGACCGGATACTTAAATTTATTATTTTTTAAATAAAAAAATATAAAGATAGTTTAATTCAAAAAAATAAAATTTAAAAAATAATAATTTCAAATATTCGGTCAAAACACTTTGAAATGTGTGCAAAAAATCAAGCGTAGTATAAAAAGAAACAGAGAGTATTATGTGTTAACGGAGGAATTTGGTGATAACAAATTTCGGGGATTGCTGGAATAACAAAATTGTGAAAATAGGGGATTTGGGATTTTTGGATGTTTGGGGCTGGACTTGAAAGGTGTCTCGACTTGTTAGATGTGTCGGATCCTATTCCAAGATGCCTGCGTACCCTGTTTATATATAGGGATCAAGCCAACGCAGTTCTGTGATAGGATAGTATTTTTAATCCCATTGATTGTTAAGGGATATGTTGAGATAAGTTGATTTTATCTTTTTAGAGTTATATTAGCGTTGAGATTCTTTCCTGATTTGAAAGAATCGTTTGGAGATATTTTTTAGTAATTGATTGATTTAGATTGATTGTTTCCTCGTTTGAGAGAGATGATATTACTTAGTGGTTAAGCAATAATTATTATTAGATCAATATTGGGAAAGTAGGAGATAATTGAGGCAACCGAAATTATGGCGTAACAACTACCCCCCAGTTCTTCAGTGCAGCTTGATGGACTGGAGAACTAAGCGTGCTTTGATCTTCCGAATTTCCTGAGTCAATGAAACAACTAGGAGTAGAAGATTAGCAGATAATATGAAGAAGATAATTACCCGTAATATGCCTGTAAAATCGAGAGAGACAACATGATGTGCCCGTAATATGTCTGTGCTTGCGAGAGAGACAACATGCGAGATGTGAGAAGAACATATGTACGAGTAACTTTGTAAGTGCAGGAGAATGAGAATAAGATAATTACCTCGCCTTCTTATACACTCTATGCAAAGCAGAGTTTAAGAAAAGGGAAGAGTAACCTCGCCTTCTTATACACTCTATGCAAAGCAGAGTTTAAGAAAAGGGAAGTGTAACCTCGCCTTCTTATACACTCTATGTAAAGCAGAGTTTAAGAAAAGGGAAGAGTAACCTCGCCTTCTTATACACTCTATGCAAAGCAGAGTTTAAGAAAAGGGAAGTGTAACCTCGCCTGCTTATACAATCTATGCAAAGCAGAGTTTAAGAAAAGGGAAGAGTAACCTCGCCTTCTTATACACTCTATGCTAAGCAGAGTTTAAGAAAAGGGAAGAGTAACCTCGCCTTCTTATACACTCTATGCTAAGCAGAGTTTAAGAAAAGGGAAGTGTAACTTCGCCTTCTTATACACTCTATGCAAAACAGAGTTTAAGAAAAGGGAAGAGTAACATCGCCTTCTTATACACTCTATGCTAAGCAGAGTTTAAGAAAAGGGAAGAACTATATTCTTGGTGAGCTTTCCGGAAGTACGGATAAGCACCCCGGAAGTACGGGTTTACCAAGGTACTCCAAGCAACACCTTCCATAAAGAAGGGCCTTCAAAATAATTCCAAGCAACACCTTCATAAAGAAGGCCTTAAAAAATAATTTTCAAGCAACACCTTAAAGAAGAGCTTTCAAAAATAATTCCAAGCAACACCTTAATCAAAGAAGGGCCTTCAAAAATATTAACATCTTCAAAAGAGGGTCTTCAAAAATAATTTCCAAGCAACACCTTAATCAAAGAAGGGCCTTCAAAAATATTAACATCTTCAATAGAGGGTCTTCAAAAATAATTTCCAAGCAACACCTTAAAGAAGGGCCTTCAAAAATAATTCCCAAGCAACACCTTACAAAAGGGCCTTCAAAAATAATTCAAGCAATACCCTCCGCAAATAAGGGTCTTCGAAAATATCACACAGAGACAACCACAAAATCTAAGAATGTCCAATGTTTACGAGTAAATGTATGATGCACATGATGATATGAATGAATGCATGATGCGAATGATGCACATGATGATATTAATAAATGCATGATGCGAATGATGCATGGCCTTCAAAACAAGATTACCCCGAAGGGTCTTCAAAAAACGATCACCACTTAGGGACTTCAAACAAGATTATCATCTTCAAAAGAGGGTCTTCAAAAATAATTTCCTCTTCGAAAGAGGGTCTTCAAAAATATTATCCTACTCGAAATAGGGTCATCAAAAATATTATCCTTCTTCGAAAGAAGGTCTTCAAAAATATTATCCTACTCGAAATAGGTTCTTCAAAAATATTATCCTCCTTGAAAAAGAGAGCTTTCAAAAACATTACCCTTGTCCATGCACGAGCTAGTGAAGTAATCAAATCATGTGCTACGAATATTGCATCACAATTCTTTCACATCTCCATTATTCAGATTCTGTCCAGATCCGTTTTTTACCTTTTTGTCCCCCTAAACGATATTTTCTTGGAAAACACAAAACATGAAAGTTGCAGGAAACGAAAAGAGATTTCCGATGATATATGGACCGTCAGAAACGGACTTATAACGAATCGGGAATCGAATAAAACATCTGCTGATTAACTTCTCAATACTGAAAAACGGGACCTGATTATGTTTTGTGATTTCGAGAATAGATCGAAACATAATCTCAGAAAACACCAAGAACGAAAGTTGTAGGAAATCACAAAAACTTTCCGGATCATAAAAAATCATCAAAATCTAACATGTAATAAATTTACTACGAATTTTATAAGATAGCTTATTTGTATGGACAAAATCATAAGAAAACTTATCTTTATTTTGAATAGAACCACGAACCACCGCTTCCACCGTTTAGCTCCTCCATTAAAGCCGCTCCAGATCCATAATAACCCCCCATGCGTATTGTATAGATTGATTGTCCTCCACAATCAAAAAGTATCCCCTCCTTCTAGCGCCAATTGTTAACGGAGGAATTTGGTGATAATAAATTTCGGGGATTGCTGGAATAACGAAATTGTGAAAATAGGAGATTTGGGATTTTTGGATGTTTGGGGCTGGACTTGAAAGGTGTCTCGACTTGTTAGATGTGTCGGATCCTATTCCAAGATGCCTGCGTACCCTGTTTATATATAGGGATCAAGCCAACGCAGTTCTGTGATAGGATAGTATTTTTAATCCCATTGATTGTTAAGGGATATGTTGAGATAAGTTGATTTTATCTTTTTAGAGTTATATTAGCGTTGAGATTCTTTCCTGATTTGAAAGAATCGTTTGGAGATATTTTTTAGTAATTGATTGATTTAGATTGATTGTTTCCTCGTTTGAGAGAGATGATATTACTTAGTGGTTAAGCAATAATTATTATTAGATCAATATTGGGAAATTAGGAGATAATTGAGGCAACCGAAATTATGGCGTAACATTATGTTTACCTCATTTACCCAACGTCGAAAATGAGGTCCTTTTTACCCACCTAATACGGTAATGCGTGTTACGTATCTCTCCACAACATACAAACACATCTGTATACAAGCAAGTTCAACTAGTTTTAAACTTTGGGAAAATAAATTTTTTTGTCACTCAACTATTGGACTGTTTAGAAACCTACCACTGAACAAAATTGTTTTTAATAATTAAACGTCAACTAATTATGTGATTAGAAGTTAATCATTCCGTTAAAAGTACTTAACGGATGTTAAGTATTGATCCTATTTGTCACTTTTTTAACACGTGGCTGATTAACTGGCTAATTATGTCATTAAAAAATAAAAAGAAAAGAATGTATATTTGTCAGACACACACAAACCCGTTCATATTCGCTTTCGTCGACACACACACACACACAAAGAGACGAATACAAACCCCTAATCGCTGGAATTCAATCACTGGAATTGCAAGGTATACGAACCCTAACCTTTGATTTAACTATATTTGTTGAATGTATATCACGATTTTTTACACAATATTCAGGGTTTTCTTCTTATTTGATGTATTTAGGTCGATGAATTCAATCAGGGTTGAGATACAACACGGGGGTGAGTTCAATACGAAGGAAGGCATCTACTACTACAAGGGAGGTACAATCGATAACATTTACAATGTTGATATCAGTGCACTATCGATAGATCGTTGTCTTAATTTTTTACGAGATATTGGGTACGGTAATGGTTTAAAGCTATACTATAAGAAACCTCTGACCACTGGTATAGAAAGTTATATATTGCTTTGGAATGATGAATCAGTTGAACAACTTCGTAAAGATGTTATGCCCTTAAGTTCTGTTTGTTTGTTTGTCGATCATTGTGCTGAAGAGAAGGTCGATGATGTTGTGGAAGAGATGAATTTTGAAAGTGATGTGAGTGATTACGAAGAAGAACAGTATAGTGATAGTGAAGAGAGTTGTGATGAAGATAGTATTGGGGATGATGTTGAATCAGATAGTGATGACGAATTAGAAGCAATTAGGGAGAGGAAAAGAATGTTGAAAGAAGGGATGATTGATCCCTTGAGAGAGGGTAATCTTACTGACATGAATATTGGAAATGGAGTGTTTGATAGAGATGAAGAAAGACAACATGAACCTACAAGTGAATCTAGGACAAAAAACAGACATGATCCAGCATTGTGTGATAAACCTGTCTGGCAAGATTTTGTGCAACATGAGTTTGAGATGTTAAACAGTTCATTTCCTAAGTATGCTGAAAATCAACATCTTGGATGTGACACAGTTGAAAAAAATGCAGAGGAGAAAGATTCAAGTGATTCATTTGATGCAGCTAGTCTGGAGTCATCAGATTCAAGTGATCATGAGGAGTTTGATTTGAATAAGTTGAGGAGAGGCAAGAACAGGAAGAAACAGAAGCCCATTTTCCCTACTTTCAACCCAAATACACCTATGGAACTTATTGATTTTCAACCTGGCTTAATATTTACATCAAGACAGCTATTGAGAGATGCGATTAGAAATTATGGTGTGGCTAAACAGAGAAGAGTGTTCATCAAAAGGAGTGATTTCAAGAGGTTGCAAGCTAAGTGTAGAGATAATTGCAAGTGGGAATTATGGGCCAGCAGACTGCAGAATGATGAGGCTTACCAAGTCAAAACTTACCAAAGAGAGCATAATTGCATCATAGTAAGCAAACAAAGAATGGTAAAGGCGGATTGGTTAGCAAAAGAGTTTGGTAATATTATCAGGAGCAATCCTAGATGGAAGCTGAAGGAGTTTGCAGCAGCTATAAATGCCAAGTTCAAGATGCAATGTACACTGAATCAATGTTGGTGGGCTAAAAAAATTGCAATGGCTGAACTTGAATCAGTGTTGAATGAGCATTATGCCAGATTATGGGACTATGGAGCTGAAGTCTTGAGAACTAATCCTGGAAGCTCTGTGTTTATCAAGGGAGAAGCAACTGTGGAGTCTGAAAATCCTACATTTCAGAGGTTATACATTTGTTTTGATGCATTGAAGAAGGGTTTTTTAAATGGTTGCAGGAAAGTGATAGGCTTAGATGGTTGTTTCTTAAAAGGATATGTCAAAGGAGAGTTGTTGACTGCTATTGGAAGAGATGAGAACAATCAGATGTTCCCTATAGCCTGGGCAGTTGTTGAAGTAGAGTGCACTGATTCTTGGGTCTGGTTCATCAAGCTGTTGAAAGATGATTTAAATCTTGGAGATGGATACTCTTACACATTCATTACAGACCAACAAAAGGTATACTTTTCAGGTTATGAATCTCTGTAATTTTTTATAGTTTGTGTAATCAATCTATTATGTTACTCATAAAGTGACTGTTGTGTAATAGGGCTTGAAGAATGCAATTGATGAATACTTACCAGAAGCAGAGCATAGGTGTTGTGCAAGACATATTCATGCAAACTGGAAGAAAAATCACCCTGGAAGTGCTTTGAAGAGTGCATTTTGGAGAGCAGCAAAGTCTTCCACTATTGCAGATTTCAACATCTGTATGGATGAGATAAGGTCCATTTCCCCCTTTGCTTATGATGATCTTTTGAAAACTAATCCAAAATATTGGAGTAGGGCTTACTTTAAGACCATGACTCATTGTGATGTTGTGGATAATAACATTTCTGAATGCTTTAACTCTTGGATCTTAGAAGCTAGATACAAACCTATTATTAGCATGCTGGATCATATTAGAGTGCAATGTATGGAAAGAATACATGTCAAGAGAGACTACATGGCTAGAATTGATAGTGATTTATGCCATAGGATTATAAAAAAGCTTAATTATAACATTGAGGGGTCAAAGAAGTGTACTTCTACTTGGGATGGTGGAGATAAGTGTGAAGTAAAGGACCTAGAGGGAAATCAGTTTGAAGTAGACATGAAGAACAGAATTTGTAGTTGTAGAAAATGGCAATTGACAGGAATGCCATGTATTCATGGCTGTCAAGCCATTTTGAGCATCAATGCTGCACCAGAGAGTTTTGTTGATGAATACTTCAAGAAGACAACATATTTGAAATCTTATTCATATTTGATGAGCCCAATGAAAGGAAGTAAAGAATGGTCGTTAGCAAAACAAGTTAAATTATTGCCTCCTAAAGCCAGGAGAATGCCTGGAAGGCCAAAAAAGCATAGAAGAAGGGAGGCTGATGAAGTAGGTGGTGGCTATAGACTTTCAAAAAAAGGTGTTGTAATGAAATGTAGCAGATGTCTAGTGATTGGACATAACAAAGCCACCTGCAAAACAACTGAGGCTGAGGCTCTGGAGAATCATAGGAAGACAGATGAAGCTAGAAAAGCACAAGCTGAGGCTGCAAGGGCACACTCACTAAGAAGCAAACAAAATGTCAGAAAAAAAACAACACAGGTATGATGTACACTTTGCAGTCTAGCTTAACTGATATGTTGCTTATATATGATTTGATATTTAAATTGACATATGATGTATAATTTGTAGACTGCAGGGGCTCAATCATCAACAGGTGTTGGACAAGCAAAAAAAAGAGGTAGACCTCCAAAAGCCAAACAGATCAATCAACAACATCCAACACCTACTTCAAGTCCCCAGGCTCCTTCAACTCAAGAGGTTCCAACAAAGGCAGCTCAAAAGAAAAGAAGGGGAAGACCTCCAAAGACTTCAAATACTAAAGTTCAGACAAGGAAAATGCCAGCTGGTATGAGAGTTTTCACTGGGGATGATGGACATACTTACATGTCCTCATCTAGGTCCACAGTTAGATTGACAGATTCAGAACCAAACACCACTACTCAAGATGCAGAGCAGGTGTCAAGACAACCATCTAAATCTCCTTTGAAAAAAGGTGGTCAAATGGTTTTTCCAAGAAGTGAACTGAAGAAATGAAGATTGTGTTTGAAGAATGACTTTGTTTTCCTATTTTATTGCTGCTTTATGTTAGCTTGTTACTTTCCCAAGTATTAGTTTCTTTTCATGAACAATTTGTAGGATGCTTTTAAAGTTCTGAACAATCTTTTGAATGTTAAATCATGTTCAATCAGTTTCAATGATGAAGAATGTTAAATCATGTTAAATAAAAAGAGCAAAATATAGCCTAAGGGTTGAAAGAATGTTGAAACAATGTTAAATCATGTTCTGAAAAGAATGTTGAAAGAAGGGATGTAAAAAAAAAACAAAAAAAAAACAAAAAAAAAAACAAAAAAAAAACACGTCAGTAAAAACACGTCAGTAAAAAATTCGTCAGTAAAAAAAACACGTCAGTAGGCAAGTTAACTTTAACGGAATGTTTAAAATGAAAAAAAATGTAACGTTAGTGCTTAAAATTAAAAACAATTTTGTTCAGTGGTAGGTTTCTAAACAGTCCAATAGTTGAGTGACAAAAAAATTTATTTTCCCTTAAACTTTAAATCAAAGTCAAACATCACATATATCAAGACAGTTTAGATAGTATTGTAGTCCACCTGTACATGCACAACTCTATGTACACATGTATTGGATGTGGTGTGGTGTGTCTTACGTAAAAATCCTCGAATTCTGAAAAGGAAAAAGAAAAAGTTAATGTAAGACACGGCTGACGAAGTAATGTATTAGCTGATACGGGACACACCAGCTGGGCAAATAGGCCGTATTTTTCATTTCGGTCATTTTGGACCATCTTATTTTAAAATGGGTTAAATAGGGTCATCATCCTATTTATATTTTATATACTGCATAACCATATCAACAAGAAAATTTATTAAATGAAAATTAAAAATATCTGTAAAATTGTAACATCATCGAAAATTTTACTTAATATTGTTGGCTTGCAATAATGTTGATTTAAATCTATTAATGGATCGATTGATATACCTCGTATGTATGTTAATTAATCAATTTATTCAGAATTTTAACGGAAAACCCAACTATTAAATTATATATATATATATATATATATATATATATATTATATTTATTAGGTATTTCCTCCAAAATTTTAAGATATTAGATAAACGTTTAAATTGATTGGATATTAGTCAACACTTTTAAATTTCTATTGATAGGATTGAAAAAAGCTAGGTATACAAATATGTAAAGAAAATTGTAGAACCAATATTAAATATTTTTAAAAAAGACTAAATTTTTGGGTCGTGAAATGAAATAATCTATACTATTTTAAGTTGAAACATAAAAAGTTTTGGTACCCGTTTTTTGGTATGGTACGGTATTTGTCTTATTTAATTATTTTTACCTAATTACCTTTACTTAATTATTTTTACCTAACTACCCTTATTTAATTATTTATTTTTATAGATGTGTTTTTGTTATTTTTTGAAATTTGAATAAAAATTATTTTAATGGAATGAATTCATTTAAGAATTCATAATAATTAAAAAATTCATTAAAAATAAATATAAAGATATTAAAAATAACCGATACTAAAAACGTATCATCTAATCTATAATATCAAAATAATTTGTTTGTAATAGGTTTTAGGACCGATTTGATTCGGTCCCAATTTATTTGTAACTTTTTACGTGCTGATATTTTTTTTCTCTTTTGTTGGTATAAATTAACAAAGGCTCGTAAAATTTGAAATGATTAATTTATGAGTAACATAATTTCGCAACTTACAACAAAATCTTTAATGGACCAAGGTATATTCAACATAGAATATTTATTCTGATTCATATATTTAACATAGATCGTATTACTTAAAAATGATCACCGTAAATGTCATTTTCCACTTGAGCGTCGGCTTCAAGTAATAAAACAATATTAAAATCACAATCTAATTAAACAAATATAAATCGGATCCTATAGGTAATAGATAAATGGTAAGAAACAACGTGGCACCACCCTAGTACTGGACTAGAACTTTTCTGAAAACGATTGCATAAAAGGAAAACTGTTGGTTCAATTTTCAAACCATCAAAAATATAAAAAAGTAGATGCAAATGACAAATGCCACAATAATAGTTTACGAGAGTATGTTTAACACGGACAATGAAATCTTCTCTCGATTTGTGCCACAGGTATTGTCTTAATCAGCCATCGAATTAGACCTTGAATCAGAGAAGTAGTAAGAAATATGTATTCTCCTCGTCTAATTATTTCTTGTATAATAATTTCTTTTAGATAAATCAAGATATTTTACGTAATATTAACTCAAACTCTTATTTCCGTAAGACCTTCCTCTGACACATAAATTTTCGTACAATCAATCAAATTCATTGTAAATAATTACCCAAACAAATATTTGAACTGCGAAAACAAGTATCCGAAAATTAAGATGAATATTAGAATTTTAACAACACAAATGTTATGGACGTTGATGTACATAATTACACAAGGTTATAACATTATTAAATATAACAGAAGCAGGCCTATGAAACATGAGTTGGTTGGGTAGTGACGTGAGTTGTGGTCTACTTCCAAGTAGTGCGCACGAGATTAAAAGATTTTGACGGGTATGGTATAAATTATAAAGCCGAACGTATTAGGAGAATCATGTCAATTCCTAACTTACGGTGAAACCTACTTATTTTTAGCATCATTTTATGTCATACAACCTAACCTCGTATCACTGTGATACAAGTCGCATCGAAGAAAAATGCTACCACTATCTTGAGTTGCCAAATAATATTAAATAATCAATACGAATTTCCATTTTTATATTTGGACAAACAAAACTTAACTCAACTCCTAAGGATACATTCAAAAGAAGACTAATCTGCGAAATACATTCCTTTATTTCAGTTCAAAGTCATTTTAGTGTACATACTCTTGATAATTGCACATTGCATCCCTTCATATGTTTTGACGCTGTATTATACACTTATTTCGTCGATTTTTACCGTTACCATTAAATAATTCAGGGGTAATTTCGTAAATTAACATTGATTAATTACATATTGACCCTTTAAATATGACATATCGTATGCATGAACCGTTAAAGAAAAAGATCATACATTTTTTACCTAAAACTATAAAAATTGTACAGTTTAACCCATTTACTAATATTATTTTGTAGAATTTTTAAAATATATTAAAATAAAAAACATTTAACATAGATTATTTTATAAAAATTTGAGCATGATGCAATCTCCGAAATTTTAAAATTCGTAGCAAAATTTAAAATTTGAGCTAATTTTTGGAAAGTTAGAAATTTTGTAAAATTCGTAGTAAATTCAATTCATATCGGATTTCGAAGATTTTTGATGATTCAGAAAACCCTTTCAATTGCCCATAATGTTCGTTCATGGTGTTTTCTCATATTAAGTTTCGAACTATTCCCAAAATAATAAAAAATAATCATAATTTTTTTTTAGTTTGTAAATTCATTCCACATACATTTTATCTAATTACCAATTATTTCAGAACAATCGTTTCATTCTCTACAATTTTCGTTCTTAAAATTTTCCAAAAAAATATTGTACAAAGGGTCAAAAAGTTTAAATAAATGTATGACTTTAAATAAAAGGGTTAAATTGTACAATTTTTATAGTTCTAGGATAAAAATGTATGATCTTTTTCTTTAAGGGTTCATGTATACGATGTGTCATATTTTAGGTGTTAAAATGTAATTAAGCCGTTGTTAATTTACTAAATTATCCCTAGAGTTATTTAAAGTATCGGTAAAAATTGATGAAATGGATGTATAGTGCAGCGCCAAAACATGTGCACGGTACAATGTGCAATTACTAAATATATATATACTAAAGTGATTTTAGACCGAAATAAAAGAGTGCACCTGACATGTTACTCTAAAAAAAAATATAAGGTGGTGGACAAAGTTTAGGTATACCCGATGCATCATTTTGAATTAGATAAGAATCTTGTACGAGTGTAATTAATTAAAAGGAATCTTTATGATTTGGATTGTAACAGAGTCATTTTCAGACAAGTTATATGTTTGTTAGGAGCAAAAATACTAGTGTGGTTTGACGTTTTCTGAATGTAAAATACAGGGGACTATTTCATCTCATTCTCTCCATACTGCAAAAACGCAATGGAGAGACCGGTGAGCTAGAAAGTGTCAATGTGGCTAATGTAAAAAGACAGTGCCTGTATGCTCATTCCACTTTTCGATAGTCTAATGTCCAAGGCTGTGCCTTCCCCTGAATAATCGACTCTTCTGGTCAGTGGTTGCTTTGAGCAGCTGAGCTCATCCCTTTATATAACTAGGTATCTTGTTGGAATTCGCGCAAGTGAGTGAAGCACTAGAAACAATTACCTGACCACTAAGTTTAATATCGTGAGTGCATAAAAAATGTTGTAGATACCAACCAGGCTATTGGCATAAAATTCAACATGTTTAATTTTACATATAAATTTTGGAATACTTTATGTAGTTTGCAGTCAGTTTGATTAACAAAGTTCCACTGCACACTTGATATATCATCATCAGGATGAATCACCACTTCACCACATCCATATTAATATAAGCTCTAAAGTGAACTTACAGCTATTAAACTTTAACTTCAATTGAACAAATGATTCAAATATCGTAAGCATAAAGATGATGGTGTTTGTCACCAACCATTACCTAAACTCTTCCCACAAAGATACTACAAAGGCAAGATCACAAAGAAAAACACAGCTAGATATGTGGATAACTTCCCACCTTGACGGAACTTTAAAAATCGAAAAATCGAAAACAAAAAACAAATAGAATAAATTCAAGCCAATCTCAACCCTACACAGAGCAGAAAGGAGGTTCATGTTAGTGCTCCATGGTGCTTTACACATAACAAGCACCCACACACATGTAGTAAATGGTCCCTCTTTCTGCACTAGATCCGACTAGAGATGTTCAAAAAGTCCGAAGCCCGAAATCCGGCCCGGTCTCATCCGGAAAAAACCCCGAAAAACCCGGCCCGAAGGCCTTAAACGAGTCTACTATTTTTCGTCAAGCCCGGCCCAGCCCGAAACCCGAAAAACCCGGTTAAAAGCACGGGCTTTTGAAAAGCCTGGATAAATCCAGGGCTTTCAAAAAGTCCGAATAAAAGCCCCGGTTCGGCCCGGATAAAAACCCGGGTTTTTTGATAGATCCGGATAAAAACTTGATTTTTTATAGATAAAATCTGAAAATTTATAATATTTTAAATAAATTTTAAGAATATTAAACTTAGTAATAGGGGGAATATGAAGAATAATGAGACTAAGAAGAATCAACAATGTGCAGGACAAACCTTTTTTTCAAGAAAAATTATTGAGGGTAGTGTATGTGCTTCTTGAAATGGTCATGTACGAGGAGATTTGTATGACTCACGACCAGGTTAAGTTCAATAACGCATATTTTGTGTAGAATGTACTTGAGTTGCACTCATGTTTTATGATAAAACATTATACTAGTAGTTTTTTAGTAATAGCTATCGTGGTATCTCTTGTTATATTTTCTGAATTTTAATAGTTGAGTAGTGTAGCTCTTTTAGGGTCGTTTTTTCTATATTTTAATATATTAAATTTGCAAAAAAAAAGAAAAAAATTATTTATATATAAATTAAAAAAGCCCGGATAAAAGTCCGATCCGGCCCGACCTAAGGGCCTAAAACGGGCCTCATATTTCAGAGGAAGTCCAGCCCGGCCCGGCCCGGCTCGATTGTTAAAAAGTCCGGACTTTTTAAAGGCCGGATAAAACCCGGTCCGAAGAGCTTTTTGTGAATCTCTAGATCCATCCATTATTTCTTATGCTTTTCCCTTGAACATTCCATATTATTCATGAGGAAGACAACAATTACCAATCCAATTCAAGTGGCTTCTATGTCATACCAAAATACAATGGAGAATAATTTTCCATCTGAGATCATCTCTTTGTGCTTATTTCATTATCATGACATCATCAATTTCTCTTAGAAAACCAATCTTTGTAATATCACAGCGGTCATTCCTATCCTTGACTGATTAATTTAACACAAATTCCCTGAGACAACGTCGAAAAAACGTTGATGTTTTTATTATTTTTTTAGTAGTTTTTTCAAAAATAAAAATACCCCTTAATTACTTTGACTAATGTGTTGCACTTAAAATAAACATAGATATCACATCCAAAACAGATGGTACCCCAAAACTTAGGTTGCATATACAAGCATCTTAGATTTTATTGACCCCACAAAATCCTTACTAAATATTGCCAGTTCATAGAAAGTGAGTCGTTCCATTTCATTTGCCCGATAATCAATTCAAGGAGCCTACATTATCCTACGTTCACTTCCATTCTGAGAATTTTCTACGAATGTTTCTGTCAAATAGCTACGACGCTGTGTTGGATGTCACTGCTCTGGTCAACAGATTTCTGCCTCAATCCCATGCCACCAACTGTGACGATATCAGAACAAAGAAGAAGGATAGACAAAGCAAAGGGATAATCACTTGGCCCAATTAAAGCCCAGACAAATTTAGAAGCAACACACTGGACCCATCCCACTTCGGGTAAAAAAATCGTTTTTTGTTAGATATCCTTTCACTAATTAAAAATTCTGGTCATAGATTGGGAAGCATAAGAAAGTGTGCCAATCTTCGGCCTTCCTTTCTCTGCAAGCACCAAACAGACGAGGCGGAACCATCTGCACCCCAATTCTATAAACTTAGTAAACTATGTATACATTTTCCCCCTATCAAGCACATCGTGAGACGTTAATGGGTACTGATAAAACTTAAAAAGGAACGTAAACATAGTGTGGTAGATACAAATTATAATAGAAATCAGTATATATGTAACTCTGTTGATTAAGCACAATAATCTGGAAGTATCAGTTACTTATTTACCAAACAACCTAAAGAAAAACCAGTGGCTTTATAACAGAAAGAAAAAACAGAATAGTAAACACTTGATGTCTTGTGCAAAGGTCAGTCCACTTCAATCAAGCTTGTTTTCATCAACCCCCATATGTTTTTGGACATGATCCAGGATAACAGGATTAGGCTCCCCACCAGCCTATAAAACAAGAGATACCATGATTTATCATTATGCACAACTAGCCAGCATTTAGGAAAAAAGGAGACATGGACTAATAGATTGGGAAATCCTGGACATGATTATCGCCACAATTAGTATATTAGCTATTAAGATGTGCTCACATACTGGCAGAGCCAGAACTAAACCTATAAATGTAATATATCATATTTACTCGAGACGGTAAAGAAAAGGTGATGAACATCTTCCAACTCTGAGATACTGGAACTAGTTCACAAATAAATAAAAAAGTAGCTCCCAATTAAAAAGCCAATGGTAAATTAAAGATCTAGCACTAACAATGTTTTTAAAAATCAGGATATTCAGACTAAAAGATAGTAGTATAGTACGAAATTCGATATACTCGGTCATGGCTAAGATCTGTAATACAAGAATCGTTCAAGCTCAAATGGACATGATTTACTACTCACGAGCAAGACAGAGAGTAAGGAAATAATCATATACTCCCTCTGTTTGCAAAAGAATGAGTTTTAGAGTTTTGCACAAATATTAAGGAAGTCAGCTATCATTGTTAAAGTGCAGTTAATGTGGAGCTAATTTCCTTTCCTACCCTTAATTTTTATTTGCTGATCACGTTTCCTTAGCTTCATACTTCATACTGGGTACAGTTTTTTTGACAGAAATCATACTGGGTAAAGTTGGAAATAACCTAAATAATAGTCCTTGATAACAGGAATTAACCTAATTAATAGTTCTTGATAACAGGTAACGACAACTACTATAAAATAAAAGAGGATTTCTAAAACGTCATCTAATCACAAACAGAGGGAGTATGTAGCATTAGCTGAATTCAAGCAAAACAGGAACACTGATTAAACAAATAATCCAGCAATAACAAATACTTTATTATCAGTATGTGTCTGTCAATTGGTTATTTCATCACTAAATAGTTATTACAGGTGTATATTGAGAGTCTGTTTGGCAAACACGTTAAGCTGAGACTTAAAGTGATTTTTGACTTTAAGTTGAAAAATGTTTGTTTGTGTAATAAGTCAAAAAATGACTAAAAGTTGAAAAAACAGCTTAAAGTCAGAAGTTGGTATAAGGTACTTTTTTGAGTAACTTATTTTATTTTAATAAAAGTTAATATCTTCATTCAAATATATTATTTATCTAATTTATTTTTATTTTTACATTTTTAATAACTCACAAGTTACCCGTAATACAAAATTACCCAAATAGATAATTTTCACTTTTCACTTTAAGCAACTTTAAGTTATAAGCAATAATTTTAAACTTAACCAAACAGACTCTAAGACTTAAGAGAACTACTCAACTGCTCCCCAAGATCAAATTGCCTTTAACCAACCAATCAAAAAGTAAAAAGAAATATCCTAAATATGTTAACCACAACAAATTGGTTATGTGACAAACAACTTTACAATGACTCAATGACCCTATATGATTAACACTCTCTCTGCTCCTATATACAAATTGGACCAAGATTAACTGTTTACATTAAGTAAAGAATCAGAAACCCACATTTGTTTTTTGGGGACTAATTTAAGAATATGTTAGGGGGAGCAGTACAAGTACCACATATAGCAGTTGGGACTACATCAAAACATTATAGTAATTGAACAAATAAAAGATAAGGGAGTTTTTATAGTAACTATTTTATAGTTTGTAAAATATTTAGTGGGGCTTATAGGTTGCTCATTACATGATTATTCAGATTTTTCATAATAAGCCCAATTGTTTATAGTCCTTGCCTCCTTGGACCATCAGGACATTCAGTAGGTTTTCATTCTCTATATAAGTAACGTAATCCCCTCATTCACAAATAGACTTGATTATTAAATTGAGTCTCTCTAGTGTGGGTTGCAGTCAATTATCTTTCCCCTCTGTGGATGGTTAAGAAACCCTTGGGAAGTTGGGGTGGTGGATTTTCACCCAAGTATTTTAATTAACTTTTTGTTTTATTCTATTAATCTCTATTATTAATTCCGTCCTACATCAATAATTGACCGAAACGGGAAAACTAGCTAGTAGCAAAAATCACCTGTATTGATAGCTAAAACTTGGGGTTGATATTAAAAACGAGACTTGACATTCTTTTTTTAGTTTCAAAATATTCCAATTGTTATTATCTTTCACAATTATTAATTTGCACAGTTATATAACACATTTGCCTTTCTTCTTTTTCTTTGCACATGATCAACTCATTTTTACACGTGTTTACTTTCTTTCCTCAATCTTCATATGTTCACAAAAAGGCATTCATCATAAGTCCCCGAATAACAATCTTGGTTCTAGAAAGGAAGTAAAAAAAATGTACCAATCATACTACTCACCGCCTTAATTGTTGGTTCGTGAGCATTATAATAGACATGCTTACTTGGTTACTTCAATATAACAACATTTTGGATTGCAGAAAAGACAATAATACATGTAGAAGTTTAACAATGGGATTGGCAAACCAAGAACATTTTAATTTGCATAATTGTTCTTAACGACTTTTGTTTTGGTTAAATGATAATAGATTCACACTACAATTGGATGGAGGGGACAAAATTGAGGGAATCAAACGAAAGTTGTACAACTTTGAGGGTCGATATTTTTAATTTTCATTTCTTTTTCCATTCTGTTCCTACCAATTTAGACTACAGTTCAAACCCACCAATGTGGGGATTAATGCTCCATTCTCCCTCCCTACTCATTTTATTCACAAGTCTCATCAGAGGAAATGTGCTCTTCCAATTTTATCTGATCCTTCCTTTTTATCACCCTCACTCTTTAATTTTGATCACAATTTCTTATTCCATTCCAATCTCATCCCATTCCTTCCAACCAAACTGAGCTTTAGTTCCTCAATACTACGGAATTTTCTTGCAGGGTCAGCTTACCACGAGTCTCGTTGAGCTTTAGGAGATATTGAGGCGCCTTTATATATTTTCAATAGATGAAATTAAATCTAAAATTCTCAATCTTTTTGATGGTTTTTGGCCAAGACCTAGACTTACAGAGCATTTGTGGATCATATCTCTGTCTGTATTTCAGACAACTCCTTATAAATCAAGTGATGTATTCTTTCTTTTAAGGAATGTGCACACTAGCTGCATTCACTATTCTACATGTTGCAGTAACAATCAAACAACACTATAATCACTACTCAATAAGCACAAATCCCTCCACCCGTAAAACCCACCTAACTTATCCCCCTACCGACGCACATTTTAATATCAACAAAGATATACATTCTTAAGCAATCTTAACTCAATTCAATAACTACCTTATCAATAACCAAACAAACAAATAAAAACACAAGGAAAAACAAGACATACAGTATCATTAATCTTGTTAGCTGCCGGCTTGTAAGGACAGGCGGGTGGAACCCTTTCCGGCCTGCGATATTCCCATCCAAACAACCTGTATACTTTGACCTATAAACCATATACAAATTGCAAGTAAAATGAGTCATCATATAAATTAAACAAACAAAAACAAATATGAATTGAAGAGAGTAAATTACCATGATGCGATCGAATAAGAGAGGTAAGATGTTGACAATTGGCAACAAAAAGAGAGGCAAAAGACAGAACAAGCAAACCTGCAAATATAGAATTAAGGATAGAATGAGTAATTATAAGTGGAGCATAGACAAGATTGATGTTAGAACATAGGAAATGAAGAAGGATGAGAATTGGGGATCACCCACCATGTTTGTATGTAAAAGAGAAGACTTGGGGTTGCTTAGCGTTGATATCCTGATTTTTAACCTCGCCCCGACCAAACCCCCCTGTTGTGTTCTATTTAAAGTTTAAACACCTCTCAACTCCTAAGTCCTATCTGATTGGTCAAGTAAAAACTATGTTGCGTCATACGCGCAAATTAAAATCACGTAAATTTGTGAATTCATTCATGCGATGTTTATATTTAACCTATAAATTTACTAGCTTTATATCGTACAATACACGAGATATTTTATAAATTATTTATATTAATAATTTTTTTCCAATTTTATTTTATTTTTTAAAAATATACGAGATACTTTATAAATTATTTATATAAATAATTTTTTTTCAATTTCATTTTACTTTTTAAAGTTTTGATTTTTTCTTAAAATGTGAATTCAAATAATATCAATTTTAATTTGTAGTATATGTTGATTTTTTGACAACCAAATAATATTAACTTACTTTAGAGGTAATTAAATTAGGAGAAATTAAATTGTCTTTGAACTACTGTTGTTTTATTGTCTAGGTCCTAAATAAAAGATTCCGTATTTCGGGTAACTCAACTTTTAACTTTTAAATTTTCTGATTCATGTCATTCCATTAAAAAACGAGCAACAAACGTTCGCCCAATTTTTTTTCAGAAATTGGCCACCGCATTCCGGCCAACAAAAATCTAGCCACGTGCAAAACAATCACAAAATACAAGCAATTAATCCTCCCGTGTTAGGATTTATGGGTGATAGCTTAGAAGACAACTTAACTTTGTGTTTAGTAATACTTAATTTTATTAAGTAGAACATACTGTCACAGCCAGAGTATATTCTTGTAGCCATTTAATTTGCTGTAACAATATTGTTTGTATATCTTCGAAGAAGTTCATTCACTTATTCAAGCCTCAAGAAGTACATCAGGCCAACAACAAGAATAAAAGTGACTGTCATATCATTGACAGTAAGGTTACAAGAAGACAACATGTTGCAAGTCATGACAACATATTCACTCTGACAGCAACATTGACGGAAGCCTTGAGACATCAACTCTCTATTCTCCTGACAGCAAGTTTGGAACTCCCGACAACATCTATTGCGAGGATTTCATACTGTCACCCAAAGCGCATTCTTGTGACAACAAACTTGGAAGTACATGATATTGTCTCAAAGGGATAAACTTTGAATTGGGGATCTACCCAGTCAAACATGTGACAATTTGGATGTTCAAGAAACAGGCGTGCTGCAATATCCCAACACTGTATCAAGCCTACAAAGACTACGAAAGAAGCTTTGGAGATAAAAAGACAAAGCTTACCAATTCAAGAGTATGACAAATCAACATCTACTGAGATTGTGTTAGCTTAACTTAGAATGTATCTAGATTGCTTTCCATGTATTGATAAACCTGATTGTATAGCAATTTAGGAAAGTCACATGGGTGTGCAAGTTGTAAGGAGCTGCCACAAGATAATGACAACAGCTCCACAAACCCGTGATGATAGAGATAGGATCAGTATACTTAGACTATCTCTCATTCTAAGTTTTGTAACAACCAGAGAATTGAAACTTGAGAAAGACACACTTTTCTCAAGGTTGTAGCAACGCTTTGCAAAATAAATAAAACATTTATTTTGTGAGTAATCTACTTGTGTTTGCATTTCTTCTACTGATAAACATTAATCTTAGTTTTAGTTGTTGAAACATAGATTGAAATTTATCAGTATTGCATTCAACCCCCCCTTCTGCAATACTTAAGGACCAACAACTGGTATCAAAGCAACAGATTGACAAACAAATCTGAGATCATGACGAGTATACAGAAGTCAAGTAGTATCAAGATCCCAGCTTTTGATAAAGAGAACTACAATATATGGAAAAGAAAAATCTTGTTGTTTATCAAAGCTGTGAATCCACTATACATGGGAATCCTCGAGAATGGTCCATTTGTTCCCCAGAAAGAGATTCCAGCACACTGGGTTGCCAAGAAGCCTTCAGAGTTTTTAGAACCAGAAAAAGAGAAGGTAGTTTTAGATGACTATTTGCAACTCATTCTGCTTGATTCTCTTACCTTGGATAAAGTCATGTGTGGGAACGTCATTGGATGCACATCAGCCAAAGAGATGTGGAATAAAATTGAACTTCTATGCGAAGGAAGTGGAGAGGTCAGGGAAAATCAAAGACAAATTCTTGTTTCTCAGTATGAAGCCTTCATGGCAAAACCTGGTGAAGAACTGACACAGATGTTTGAAAGATTTAGCAAACTTCTAACAGAACTCCAATTTCATGGCAAGTTCTATGAGAAGAAAGAAATCAATGTCAAGTTCTTGCTCACTCTTCCTGAGCATCTTGAGTATAGAGTCACTGCAATCAAAGAAGGAAGAGACCTGAACAATGTCTCTCTTGAAGCATTGTATGGGGGTGATCAAGTCGTATGAGCTAGAACTCTTCCAGAAAAGAGCCATACAAAGTGGATCGAAAGGAAAAATGGCCAATATGTCTGGTGCTCTTGTAGCTCATGAGCCAAAGTGAAGCAATGCAAATCCTTCAACCAACTCAAATGTCATCTCTAAAGATTGAAGAGGTGGTGGATGATGTGGAGAAGGTGGTGCTACAACTGGATGATGTTGAGGATGAAGACTTCTACACATTAGAAGAAATGGAAAGAATGGATAATCCAACCATGGCTTATATGGCAAAGAAGTTCAGAAATATAAGATTCAAAAGAGACAAGTCATACAAGCCTCAGGGTTCAACATCTATGTTCAGTAAAGGAAATTCTTCTAAGGCTGCTGGTGGTACCACAAAAGGAGGCTACAAAACAGGGATGGTGGATAGGTCTAAATTTAGATGCTACAACTGCAATGAACCTGGTCATTTTGCTACATAATGCAGAAGGCCAAAACAAATTCAGAAAATGGACAAAGGAGCTAGTGGTCAATTCAAGAAAGGACAAGGAAGAGCCTATGTGGCTGAAGGAAAGTGTTGGGATGAATCTGATGATGAGGAAGAAGAAGAATATGTGAACTTAGCCCTCATGGCTAAATCTGATGATGAATCATCAAGCTCTTCAAATCAGGTACCATCACTTGTCTTGCTTGATATGTCTAAAGATGAATATAAGCAAACTATTGAAGAATTGCGTGTTGAAATGTTTAATATCCATACCAGTTTATCTGCTGTAAATGAAGAAATTGCTAGGCTAACTAAACTGAATGAAACACTCAAATCTGAAAATGAAATGCTTTTGCTTAAGACCAGTCCTTTAGACTCCTTAGCTCAAGAAAATGCTAGACTTAAAAATGACTTAGTATGTGATAAGGAGATAGAGGAGTTTCTGAGAAAGGAGATCACTGAAAATGAATTCAAAATTAAGGCCTTCAGGAACTCATCTAAAATTGTCCAGGATTACAATGAGAAACACACTGAGAATCAGAAAGTATGAGTAGATTTTAAGTATGATAGAAGACCTGGAAAGGAATCTGTGACTCATGATTGTTCAAAAGATGTTGCTATCAAACCTCCCATCCTAAAAAAGGTTGAGAAACCAATTTTCAAGATTTCGGAATTTGAGTTTGATGAGGAAGCCATGCTCATCAAGCAACAACTCCTTGATGAAGATGAGTGTGTTGACAACACATCTGTTGAAGGGAAAGATACTGTCAAAAATCCCAAGACAGTAACTTTGCCAAGCAATTTGACAGAATGTTCTAAAGATGTTGTCATCAAAGGCAAGACATAAACTTCAAAAGATACTGTCAAACGAGTATCCAAGACAGTAACTTCCAAACCTGCTGTCAAGACAGTAGGTGTAAAAGGTACTATCAAGAATAACTCGACGGCAACTTCAAAACATACTGTCAACATAGATACCTACAAGTCTAAGAACATGAATGGAAAGTTAGGAATCAACAAAGGTAATGGCTATGCTCACGTTAAGAATGCTCCTAGGAAACTATGCAATAATTGTGGCTCCTCTAACCATCTAACACATGTTTGTAAGAAACCAACAGAGAGTAAAATCAATGTGACTGAGGTCAATGGTAACTTACATAGAACCCCCATTATGCATAGAACTATGGATGTTTGTAACAACACTGACTGCATGCCTTGTAAGATCACTGCCATGAGTACATGTTTCAATTTGCCTATTTTGTCTACTGAAAAGTGCTCTTACATGCATCCTGTTAAGACTTCTGAGCCTAATGATGTCAGTAAAAAGGCACCACCCACTAAGAAGAAGACAAGGTCTAATTCTAAAACTGAGTGGGTGAGAAGAAGTCAAACAAGAGATTTCTGATAGTGATGTTAATGTTGAAATTGATGGAAACTCAGGTATTACTAAGTCTGCAGGACCCAACAAGGATTGGGTACCAAATGCAACCTAAAAACAATTTGTTTTGCAGGGCAAGAAAAAGAAACAGGTCATGTGGATCATTGACAATGGATGCTCAAGACACATGACATGTGATAAAGCCCTGCTATCACATTTTGTTGAGAAAGCTGGCCCAATCATAACCTTTGGAGACAACATCAAAGGTTACACTGTGGGATATGGTTGTTTGGAAATTGGGAATGTTGTCATAAATGATATTGCTCTTGTGGATGGATTGAAGCACAATCTACTCAGTGTCAGCCAATTCAGTGACAAAGGATTCAAGGTTTACTTTGATCATATGATGGTTTGCAACATTTATCACAAGAAGGATGAAAGCCTTTCTCTTAAAGGAGTAAGGAAATGAAGCTTGTTTGTTGCTGATTTAAGCTCAACAAATAAGGATAAAATTTACTGTTTCTACAGTAAATCTACTGTTGGTGACAGCATGTTTTGGCACAAGAAACTCTCTCATCTCAAATTCAAGACAATGAATATGCTAATGAAGAAGGAGCTTGTGAGAGGACTACCTCAACAGGAATTCTGTCAAGAAGGACTATGTGAGGACTGTCAAATGGGAAAGTTGAGAAGAGTTGTGCACATGTCAAAGAAAGTCAACACCAACACTGAACCACTTAAGCTAATTCACATGGATCTTTTTGGCCCAGTAAATGTTCCATCCTTAGCCAGAAAGAGATATGCATTGGTTATGGTGGATGACCACTCTAGATACATATGGGTGAAGTTTCTAGAGTCAAAAGATGAAGCTGCTCAAGTAATCATTGATCACATAAGAGTTCTTGACAAAACTCCAAATGCCAAAGTTCAAATATTAAGGAGTGACAATGGTACTGAGTTCGGGAATGCCTCACTTGGAAATTTCTGCAAAGATGAAGGCATTGTCCAACAATTCTCTGCTGCTAGAACATAACAGCAGAATGGTGTTGTAGAAAGGAAGAACATGACTCTAATTGAAGCTGCTAGAACTATGTTGCATGATGCAAAGTTACCAACATATTTCTGGGTAGAAGTAATCAACACATCTTGCTACACACAGAACAGAACCATAATCAACAAGACTCATGGAAGCATTCCCTACCATTTGTTGACTGAAAAGAAGCCCACTGTCAAATACTTTCATGTATTTGGAAGTAAGTGCTTCATGATGAAGGACAACCATGAAAAGAAAAGGAAAGTTTGATGCTAAAGCTTATGAATGCATTTTCATGGGATATGGGATAGAAAGGACTGCTTACAGAGTCTATGTCTTAGAACACAGAATCATTGAAGAAAGTGTGAATGTCACATTTGATGAAACCAAGTTTCCAGGATTGCATGAAGATGGTCAAATGCAAAAAGGTTTGAAAATCAAGGATACTTGGAAGAAGATGAAATTGTTGATGAAGAGCCCAGCTACACCCAAACTGTTGACATTGAGAAAGATGTTGTCAATGCTAATGATGTTGATCAAACTCCATCTCAGTCACAGACCATTTCAACTAATCTTCAAAATGATGGTGACTCTAGAGATAATGAAGAGCATGGTGGAGACAACTGCACTAGTGAAGATTCATCTCCTCAAACTGGAGCTAATCTACCAGATCAAAACAACAACTTACCTAGAACTACAAAATGGAACAAGGATCACACTAATGATCTATTCATTGGCAATCCTTCCTCTGGGGTAAGAACAAGGAACAGTGTTTCTGCTGACAGCATGTTCTCATGTTTTTTGTCTCAAATGGAACCAAAAACAATTGATGAAACATTGTTGGATTCTGATTGGGTGATTGCTATGCAAGAAGAACTCAACCAGTTTGAAAGGAACAATGTATGGAAGTTGGTTCCAAGACCAAAAGGAAAATCAGTCATTGAGACAAAGTGGGTCTTCAGGAACAAATTGGATGAGAGTGGAATTGTGAAAAGAAACAAAGCAAGGCTAGTAGCAAAAGGTTACTGTCAACATGAAGGAATAGATTATGATGAGACATTTGCACCTGTTGCCAGACTTGAAGCCATAAGGATCTTTCTAGCCTTTGATGCACACTGTAACTTCAAAGTGTTCCAAATGGATAAGGTTGTCAAAAAAATTCGAAAATTTTGATATCCGTCCGAAATATCTGTATTTGTATCCGGAATAAAGCGGATTTTATCCGTATCCAAAATAAAGCGGATATTATCCGTATTCGAATTCGGTAGTTGCGGATACAAATATGGATATAGACGCATCCGTATTCGGTAATATCCGAATCCGAAATTAAATAAACATGATAAATAAATAATATTATATATATATATATATATAATATAGTTTCATATTATTTAGAAATTATATTTTAAGTTTACAGAATATATATATATATATATAATTTAATCATTAAACAATATATTTATATAAGTTGTAGATAATTGTAAACATATATATATATATATATATATATATATATATATATATATATATATATATATATATATATTACTAATTTAATATTTTAAAATAAACAAAATTATACTAAAAAGTAAATTTTTGAAAAAAAGAAAATATACTTTAATAAATTTAAGTTTTAGTTTAGTTTACTTTATTTTTTTAAAAAAAATTAATTTAATTTAATTTTTTCAATTTTATTGAATTAAAATTTAATATAAAAGCTAAAAAATTATGACTAAAATTCGGATTCGGATATTATCCGTATCCGGATAGTATCTGGCGGATTCGAATTCGGATATTTTTTTTAAAATATTTTCGGATTCGGATACGGATCCGGATACGAATTCAGATTTTCGGATTCGGATTCGGATACAGGCAAATCCGTATCCGAATTATCCGTTTGACAGCCCTACAAATGGATGTCAAAAGTGCCTTTATAAATGGAGAATTGGAGGAAGAGGTGTATGTTGAACAACCACTTGGATTTGAAGATACTAAATTGTATAACTTTGTATACAAACTGTTCAAAACACTTTATGGATTAAAGCAAGCTCCCAGAGCTTGGTATGATACAGTCTCCACCTTTCTATTGGAAAATCGGTTTACTAGAGGTGTAGTAGATAAAACTCTGTTCTACAAGCATCATGGCAAGGACATCATTCTGGTTAAATCTATGTTGATGACATTATTTTTGGATCTACAAATGAGAAGCTGTGTGAAAAGTTTTCATCTCTAATGAAAAACAAGTATGAGATGAGCATGATGGGAGAACTGTCATTCTTCCTTGGTCTACAAGTTCTTCAACAAGTTGATGGAATCTTCATATGTCAAGCTAAATATGTCAAAGAACTTCTCAAAAAGTTCAACTTAGAAGATTCATCACCTGCCAAGACTCCCATCTCTACATCAACAAATCTAGATCTTGATCCCAAGGGAAAGAAAGTGGACTCTAGTGCTTACAGAGGCATGGTATGATCACTCCTCTATTTAACTGCTAGCAGACTAGACATAATGTTTGCTACATGTCTCTGTGCAAGATTTCAAGCTGATCCAAATGAGTAACACTTAGTTGCTATCAAGAGGATTTTTAGATATCTAAAGGGCACTCCTAATCTAGGCCTTTGGTATCCTAGAAATACTGGATTTGAGCTAATTGGGTATTCTGATTCAGACTATGTTGGATATGGAATTGACAGAAAAAGTACAACAGGTAGCTGTCAATTTCTTGGTGGAAGATTGGTGTCATGGTGTAGCAAGAAGCAACATTCAGTCTCTACATCAACTGCAGAAGCTGAATATATTGCAGCTGGAAGTTGCTGTGCACAAATTCCGTGGATGAAAAATCAGTTGTTGGATTATGGTCTAGTGTTGTTATTCCCAGAATAATGCAACCTAGATTGTAGAAGGGGGGGGGGGGGTTGAATACAATCTAGTTAATTTACAAAACTTTTTCAAACCTTTTTGGAGTATGAACATATGAGTTTGTAAATGAACTAAAATCCAGTCAAGCTTGGAACAAAAATGAATTCTTCAAGTTAAAAAGAAATGCAGGAGACAAACAAACTTTTTAAACTTTTCAGGTGGGTTTATCGGAAAAAGCCCACCTGAGATGTATATTGAAGAATTCTCTGGGTTTGTTTAAACAAACTCAGCTGCTTACACAGATGATGAAAGAGAGCCTAAGTGTTTTTCTTTTAGCTCGGTGCTCTCTTCACACTTTTCTATGCTACACCATACAGTCTTATATACATCAACTGTATGTTACAATCAAAACCTACAACATAATAAAATATTACATTTTTGTTCTGCTTGTTCACATGCTCGACTCTGAAGCTCTTCTATTCGGGAAATGCCTTGGCTGGCATCACAGATAAACTTGTATAGTCCCAAAGAATGCTTTCTGGTTGAGTGTGCTTCTTTCTTCAAGAATTACTAAGTTCATGCAATTTGACCTAGCTTCCAAGCCCACGTGACATCTGCATGAAAAAGACCTTTCCTTGGATACACGACTGTCATGTCACTATCAGCTGAGATAAGTGAACATGTAGTTTTGCATATAGGTCCTCATGCTTGTCAAGCTTTTTCTTTGCGTCCAGTTAGAAGATAAACTTCTAGGTAGCTGCTGTAACTCTTATTTATCCTTCGAGACATAGAAGATAATGGATGACTTCACATTTCATTTGTAGGAATTTGAGCCTTCAAATATTTACAGTTTGACTCCCTATTCTATACATCTTTTACGTCGTTATCCACCATCTTGTAGTCACTGATGTGTAATGGTGATCGCTGAGACTGTCCTCCATTCAACCTGTTAAATAAAGAAAACTTCAAAAGATTTCTTTACATAGATTTGCTTTTCTTGTTGAATGGGATGAATATCAGTAGACGTATTAATTCTTTATCCGTAGACTACTATTCCACTTCATTTATCCGTAGAATAGTAATCTCAGAATATCAGTAGAAGTAATATCCTAAGCTGTATCCATAGATAGAACATGACATCCTTAGCTGCATCCATAGATAGAACATGACATCCTTAGTTGTATCTGTAGATCAACGATCTTCAGCTTTATCCGTAGATGGATATGATGTCCTTAGCTTTTATCCGTAGATGAGATAAGATGTCCTCAGCTTTTATCTGTTGATGAGATAAGATGTTCTCAGCTTTATCCATAGAACAGATATATTTAGCTTCATCCTTAGATAAAACATCTCTCATCCTTATTGACTCACCACTACTGAGTTGTTTTGGCAGACTTACCACTGAAACACTTGTTGCTTGATTAGACGTCTGTTGGCTTGCTACTGAATTGCTTCCTAACTTGATGACAGAATATCTTCCATACATTTGATGTGGCTTTTAGACCTTGGATAGATAAAGTGCCTTCTAGTTAGCTTCCTGATTATCAACTGCTGTGATTTAGCTTTCTGATTCTCAGCTTCGACATCATGATCAAATTCTTGTCTTGAGTATTTGTTTATCATCATTCCAAACGTATCAACCCTAACAAGTGTTGAACAACATTCCTATCTTCTGTGACAACACTAGTGCCATAGCCATCTCAGACAATCATGTTCAACACTCTAGGACAAAACACATTGATATCAGACATCATTTCATAAGAGAGCATGTTGAAAGAGGAACTGTGAAACTGATCTATGTCCCAACAGAAAAGCAACTTGCAGACATCTTCACTAAACCTTTGGATGAAGCCACCTTTAACAGGTTGGTAAGTGAATTGGGAATGCTTAATCTGGTATGTTAACTTACTAGTTTTTACATTTTCAAATTCTGAATGCAGATTGTGACAGTAACCTCCAAGTTGTTGTCATGAGAAGTTACTGTCCTCATAGTCTCTATTCATTTTGACAGCATGTTTGCTATGATTATGCTATAATTGAATTTTGTGCTAGTCTTTCTGTTAATAGTTAGACTTTGTGTGTCATTGACTTGAATGTTTTCGAAACTTGAGAAATTGGTCAAAGGAATTGCACTGATTGGTTATACATGTGTTAATTGTTGGATTAGTGGAGGACATAACTCTTAATTGATATCTTCGGTAGTTGTATGGGTACTCCAAACTGTTGACCATTTACCTTACCCATCACCTAGTATGCCTATAAAATGAACCTTAGGCCATATTAGTTTCATATTCAGAAAAAAGGTAAAATGGAAAACAACGTAGGAGTCGAGTACAAAGCTAAGATATGGTGTGAGTCCTCGCATAAAAAAGTAGTGTAAGAGATGTTCCAACAGGTGGATGAGTTCCTCGAGGAGGAAAAAGAGAAAAAAAGAAGCTGTTAAGGCCACTGAAGAGGCAAAGTGGCAAGTGCAAGAGGAAGAACTTCAAGTGCTCCTCAAGCGGGAAGGACGCACTGAAGAAGAAACTCGCTCAGAAGTTTTAGGACTAGTTGATAAAATCATGAAATCATAATTTGTAATTCTCTATTGTTAATGTTAGATCATGATTCAATGATCGTCAGGATCTAGACTCAACTGATCAGGATTGCTGACGTCATCAGTATTGCATAGCCATCAGGATTGCATGATCATCAAGATCAGGATTGATATCAGGACTGGAAGCTGATCAGGATTTCTATTTCGAGTTATATTTGGAGTCTAGTTAAATAAGGATGTTTATTTTGTCGGTTCCTGGTTTGTAGGAACGTAGCTATCAATTTTGGATAGGTTTCAATCTTTGTAATTGATTAGGACTTATCATGTAATTGATAGAGAAGCTGTGTAGTATATAAACACATTTTAGGTTTCGATTCATATTAATAAAAACACTCGAGTATTTTTGTAACCTAGAAGCTCTCAAGAACATCAGAATTTCTTGAGAGAGTTTGTAACAGTTTTATATCAGAATTAATAAAGATGTTATTATTCATATTTGTGTTTAAAGTCGAGAATCTTATACAATTGTATTCAACCCCCCTTCTACAATTGTTTATTACTGGGCAACAATTGGTATCAGAGCAAACTGATTTAAATTTGAATCAGATACGATCTAAGATGTTGACAACCAAGTATGAAAGCATGAAAATTCCCATCCTGAAGAAGTCTGAATATCCGACATGGAAGGTAAAGATGCTGATGTACCTAGAGGCTATGGATCCTGATTATTTGGACATGATTCGTGATGGACCATATATTCCTACCAGAATTATAGAACGAACAGAAACTGTACCTGAACACTATGTGGTCAAGGCCAAGAGTGAATGGACTCCAGAAGAAAAAGCTCACGTACTCAGGGAGGCAAAGATAAATAACATCCTGCACAATAGTCTTGATGTTGTCATGTCCAACAGAGTGATTGCATGCAAATCTGCAAAAGAAATCTGGGATACTTTGGAAACTCAATGTCAGGGATCTGCATCTGTCAAGAAAAACAGAAGGGCTCTTTTGATTCAAGAATATGAACAATTCGATGCTAGACCTGATGAGAGCCTGACTGATTTATATGATAGATTTCTGACACTCCTGAATAGTCTATCTTTAGTTGGCAAGGAATATGTTTCTGAAGATTCAAATACCAAGTTTCTGAGAGCTTTACCAGAAGAATGGGATACTCAAACCTCGATCATTAGACATCAGTATGATCTCAACACTGTGTCTCTTGATGAAGTCTATGGAATGCTAAGAACTCATGATCTTGAAGTTCAACAGAGAAAGAATAAGAGAAGCAGCAAGGCAAAGGCTATTGCTTTGAATGTAGAGGCTAAATCAAAAGGAAAATCTATGGAGGTCTCTAGAAGGAAATCAAGAGTGGTGGAGTCAGATCCTGATGATTCATCATCAGATACTGATGGCAATCCTGATACCAATACTGATGATGATTCTTCTGACTCAGACATGGAAGAGATGGTTGCTAATTTGCTATGATAGTCAGAGGCTTCAAAAAGATGAAGTTCAGGAAGGCTAGAAGACAAGGCAACTTCCAGAAAAGGACCTTCAATACTAATGTTCGCACAAAATCACGCAAGCGTACGCGGTCACAAGTAATACAGGATTAAGTAAAGTTCGTTCCCACAGAGACTGCTTTGGTTAAAATAGTTTAGCACTTATGCAACAATGTATGGCTATTATTCAATGCTAAGACAATTATCAAAGATTGTGTTTTAATTAACTAATGAGTTTGTGATTAACTAAAGAACAGATTTCTGTAAATTTACTTATAAGAATAAACATGGGATCCTAACTTCATTAAGTACTTCATCTAGAGTCTTTTGTCTTTAATCAATGCATGTGACGGTTGTGATAACTAATCGGATAACACGAAATCAGTACACGCTACCTTTCAGTATACGTATACCAAACTACTCAAACATCCACAAAAGAGATAGAAGTTGGGTAGACACCAATTATGCTTAGACCCTATATGTCTATAAGATTTGAAAACATAACGGTTTAACGAGCAAGTTATCCATTCAGATTACATAGAGCAGGTAAGATGGTTAAAATCACCTACGAATCATGCATGACAAACATACATAAACCTATGCTAGCATGGCAAGTTCTAAACCTCTATATCCACTTTCGCATTCAATAGAGATTAACAAACAATCTTAGATGTTAGCTACGCATCCAAGAAGAATCAGCACAACCAAACTAGGATATCAATTAGCCATCACACACAAATCTTTAAAACAATTAACTATTAAAATCCATAAATAAATCCGTTAGAATCCCACGACGACGATTAGTTCATAATCGAACCGTTCATCATCGTGGGTTCTGATGAAAACATGATAATAATAAGTCTAGAATACTGAATAAAAGTACTAGAGTTTAGAAAGAACAA
Source organism: Heracleum sosnowskyi (assembly GCA_030848705.1). Taxonomy (NCBI): domain Eukaryota; kingdom Viridiplantae; phylum Streptophyta; class Magnoliopsida; order Apiales; family Apiaceae; genus Heracleum; species Heracleum sosnowskyi. Next base: position 104,412,906 of record CM061238.1, on the reverse strand, counting down.
ACGAGAATCCAAGTATCGCCTAATTTAGAAGAATACAAAGATTAGATGAAAACTAGGTCTTCGTAAATCAGCCGTCTTCTTGTTCTCCTCACCGGTGGACGTATATAAATGTATGTATATTGATTGTATATCTTGGAAAACGTCCACCAATGAATTATATAAGCTTAGGGTTGACAACTTTGGCAAATTTCCTTTTCTAACCACAAAACTGCAATTTCCAGCAATTTTCACGCGCGGGCGCGCGCAAGGCGGCGCGGGCGCGCCGGGTTTTCTGCCAAATGAAGCGCGGGCGCGCGGAAGGCGGCGCGGGCGCGCCTGGATTTCTGTCCAGAATTCGTTTCTCTTCGCGTGGACTGTTTACTCGTCCAATTCTGACTTCTACATCTCGAGATATGACCCAAACAGTGAATGATGTGCAGGTAGCCCAACAAATCCACAACTCTGCCAATTCTATAGCTCTGCACATAATAACACAAAACACATCACAAACACCACACACTTGAGAACAAAACGATCAATTTAAGCCAATTTAGGACGATCCAAGTGGATATGAAATCCACTTATCACACCCCCAAACTTAAACCGATGCTTGTCCTCAAGCATAAACAAACTCTAATAACTATAATGCAATGCATGAATGCAACTAATATGCTAATGCAAACGATCCCCTCAAACTAACCATTACCAATCAACAAGCCAACAACTCAAGGAATGCAATCTTTCAAACAGAGTTCGAACAAATCCCCTTATACTAACAAACAAACACAGAAACGTGCGTGTGTGCAATGCTCATCAATATACTCCCAAACTAAATCAAGACCATATCCAATTCTTCACCAAAACAACCACAAACTTATAAACAAAATGAACTCTAGCCACAAGAAACCACTTAAAGACACCTCAATATCCACTTGAGTTAGACAGGAATTCATGCTTTTATTACGACTCACATGCTTATTTGACCGTGCAATGGTTGAGACCCCAAAAGGCTTATACAATAATACCCATGTAGCGAGCGTTAGGTTAGTGGATCCCAGACCGGAAAAGTCTTAGGTCACTAGGCACAAAGTCCCCTAGAACTTAATTGCTCGAGTATTAAAGAGCTCAACCTGATCAATTTTGCATAAAACAACTAACACAACTTTTTTTTTTCTTCTTTTTTTTCTTCTTTTTTTTTCTATTTTTTTTTTAATTTCGGAATGAGTGCGCTTTGCCTTTTTCTCATCCCACCCTAGACTACTCATCTTTTCAATGAGCCGGCTACTAGCCATTTGACACCTAGCCTTATTGACAACTAGCATGAAATCCCTGGTTTCCCCCAAACTTAGACTTAAGTGCTTCTTTCAATTTCAAGAGAATAGAAAACATTCTAAATATAAGCAAGTGGTTAAATTCTAACATCCAAACAAACATGGTCTGATCAAATCTAAAAGCAACCAATGAGACTTGTGAAATTATTTTGTTTCTGGCCTGCAAGTCAATTCATAGGAACTTAATCAGCCCTCTACCATCACTATCACACTCCCATCAACATCGACTCACTAACCAAGAAATAGTCAAGTCCTAAGGGATCATGAAATATGCATGCTATGTAAATGCAACTAAATGAACTCACATGATAGATAAACAAATATGCAAAACAGAATGCTCTAAATGACATAAACATGCAAATATATGAATGAACTAACTACATATGCAATATGAATCCTACATGAACACACACTAACATTACTATTCCTTAATTACCACCCCCAAACTTACAATATTCAATGTCCTCATTGAAGGTAATAACAAGGAAAATGCAGAGAATACCTAATCATCAGCAGGACCACCCTCCTCGGGTGGTGTATAAACAGAATCAACTGCAAAATCATGCCAAGCGATATCAACTCCAGTGGCTCTAAAAGCAGTACCCAAAGGACCTATCAACTTCACTCTGAATCCCAGATGGATCCTAGAGGGAAACAACACAAACTTTTTTTTTTTGTCTTTTTTTTACTTCTGTGAACAGTAACCCCTGCGCGGGCGCGCTCATCCAGGCGCGGGCGCGCTCTGCTTACTGTTCATAAAAAAAAAATTCCAATTTTTTTTTTCCACACAGAATACTAATACTGCATATTCGCGTGGGTTGCCTCCCACGAAGCGCTTGTTTTACGTCAATAGCTTGACGTGATTCCTTTCTCATCCAGTCGCAAGAATGGTGAACTTCGACTCACGGTTCACCGTATTACCAACTTCATAATTCAGCCACTGACCATTAACCTTGAACACTTCATCCGGAAACTTATGGAAAATCTCTACTACATCATGCAGAAATGCTGATTTAACCGTGTTAGGCTCCAACCACCTCGACTTACGCTTTCCTGGAAAAAATCTGAAGCTAGACTTGAAACGCAGAACTCGCTGACCAGGCACAAATGAATGCTTCACCACCCCTCTTTCATGCCAGTCCTTAACCTTCTCCTTATATAGCCTGTTGCTCTCGTAGACTTTACCATTCCTCAATTTATCTTGCAGTGGTTGGAGTTCAAGTGTAGGAACTTCTTCCATAGATGGTTTAAGTTGCTCCTGAGAATTGTTCAGCTCTGCTAATCCAAGAGAATCGAATGACGCATCAATTTTTCTTTTCCACGGAGGTGCATTCAACAACTGAAGTTGCTCTGCTCTTTCTTCGTCTTCAGTCTCAGAATCCCCTATCAAAACTTTCTCCATTGTATCTGACTTCAGCGGTTGTTCAATCTCTGTATTGACGACAGAATCGACCATCTCCAATTTAAAGCACTCATCTTCCTCAGTTGGAAATTTCATTGCCTTGAACACATTAAAAGTGACCTTCTGATTTTGAACCCTCATTGTAAGCTCTCCTTTCTGCACATCGATCAAAGTACGGCCTGTCGCCAAGAATGGTCTTCCCAAGATAATAGGAATCTTCTTGTCTTCCTCAAAGTCCAGAATAACAAAATCAGCAGGAAAAATGAGCTTATCCACTTTAACCAAAACATCCTCCACTATACCCCTTGGATATGTGATCGACCGATCAGCCAGCTGCAAAGACATAACAGTAGGGTTAGGCTCCGGCAGCCCAAGTTGCATGAAAACAGACAACGACATCAGATTAATACTAGCTCCCAAGTCACACAAGCACTTGTTGAAAGATAGATTGCCGATTGTGCACGGTATGGTGAAACTCCCTGGATCTTTCAGTTTCGGAGGCAACTTTTGCTGCAGAATAGCACTACACTCTTCCGTTAGAGCAACGGTTTCCAAATCTTCAAGCTTCAACTTCCGTGAGAGAATACCCTTCATGAACTTGGCATAACTCGGCATTTGCTCAAGAGCTTCAGCAAAAGGTATATTGATCTGCAACTTCTTGAACACCTCCAGAAACTTGGCAAACTGTCTATCCAACTTCTGCTTCTGAAGACGTTTGGGGAATGGTGGAGGAGGATAGACCTCCTTGCTCTCTGTAGCTTGCTTCGGAATAGGTTTCTCGGAAGAACGGTCAACCTTTTCCGCTACGTTTCCACCTAAACTTGCGTTTTCACCATTTTCAACACTGTCTGGCAGAATGACAGGCGCGGGCGCGCTTGGTAGGGGGCGGGCGCGCCTAGTTTCCTGTTCAGAATCCTGATTTTCTTCGTTCTCTGCCGTTTCTGAGTTCTGGTCAACTGTAACCTTCCCGGATCGTAAGGTAACTGCTTTAACATGTTCCTTGGTCTCCCGTTTGCCAGGATTAGCTTCCGTATCACTAGGGAGAGTTCCCTGTGGTCTATTCAACAATGCATTAGCAATCTGACCAATTTGATTCTCCAAAGTCTTGATGGAAACAGCTTGACTCTTACACATTAGCCTCAATTCCTCCAATTCAGACTTTTCATTAGCTGACTGACCAGCATTACCTTGAGAAGGTTGTTGAAAACCTGGTGGTTGATACGGTTGCCTTGGAGCGTACTGCTGCTGAAAACCAGAAGGGTTGAATGGCCTTGCTCCATACTGCTGATATGGCTGTTGAGGTTGATTCTGACCACCCTGATTGTTACTCCAGCTGAAATTAGGATGGTTCCTGTTGTTGGGATGATAGGCATTAGGCACTGGCTGCTGTGATCTTTGAAAATTGCTCACGAACTGTGCCGATTCACTAGATATGGCACACTGATTCGTATCATGTGCCCCTGCACAAAGCTCACACACACTAGCCACCTGCTGAACTCCATAGTTAGACAAGGAATCCACCTTCATTGACAAAGCCTTCAGCTGAGCTGCTATTGCCGTAGCTGCATCCACTTCCAGAACCCCTGCTACTTTACCTTGCGATAGCCTTCCAGTTGGATTCTGATATTCATTAGCAGCCATCATCTCAATTAACTCATAAGCCTCATCATAGCTCTTAGCCCACAGAGCTCCACCTGATGCCGCATCAAGCATTGGTCGAGATTGACCTCCCAGACCATTATAGAAACAATTTATTACCATCCAATCAGGCATTCCATGATGAGGACACTTCCTAAGCATCTCCTTGTAACGCTCCCAAACCTCACATAAAGTTTCTCCAGAATGTTGAGAAAACTGAGTAAGAGCATTCCTGATTGCAGCTGTTTTAGCCATGGGGAAGAATTTAGTGAGAAACTTCTGAGCAAGATCCTCCCATGTAGTGATAGAACCAGCTGGTAGAGAATGCAACCAGCCCTTAGCCTTATCCCTCAGAGAAAATGGGAAAAGTCTCAGCTTCACAGCATCTTCTGACACTCCGTTGAATTTGAAGGTGTCACAGATCTCAATGAAATCCCTAATATGCATATTAGGATCTTCCGTTGGAGCACCCCCAAACTGAACTGAATTCTGCACCATCTGAATCGTGCCAGGCTTGATTTCAAAGGTATTGGCTGCAATAGCCGGCCTGACAATACTCGACTGAATATCATTGATCTTTGGCTGAGAATAGTCCTTCAAAGCCTTCGTTTCTGCTGCTACAGGTTCTCCCATAACTAGATTCAATTCAAGTGATTCCTTACAAGATTGAGAACGTGTTCGCATACACTTTCACTTAAGTATCTGAAACACACCAAACAAAGTAAAATTGATGAGAGAATAATCCGAGTCAGTGAACTTTAACGACCACTGATGATAAGCACATAAACTATATAAATAACACCGAGTCCCCGGCAGCGGCGCCAAAAACTTGTTCGCACAAAATCACGCAAGCGTACGCGGTCACAAGTAATACAGGATTAAGTAAAGTTCGTTCCCACAGAGACTGCTTTGGTTAAAATAGTTTAGCACTTATGCAACAATGTATGGTTATTATTCAATGCTAAGACAATTATCAAAGATTGTGTTTTAATTAACTAATGAGTTTGTGATTAACTAAAGAACAGATTTCTGTAAATTTACTTATAAGAGTAAACATGGGATCCTAACTTCATTAAGTACTTCATCTAGAGTCTTTTGTCTTTAATCAATGCATGTGACGGTTGTGATAACTAATCGGATAACACGAAATCAGTACACGCTACCTTTCAGTATACGTATACCAAACTACTCAAACATCCACAAAAGAGATAGAAGTTGGGTAGACACCAATTATGTTTAGACCCTATATGTCTATAAGATTTGAAAACATAACGGTTTAACGAGCAAGTTATCCATTCAGATTACATAGAGCAGGTAAGATGGTTAAAATCACCTACGAATCATGCATGACAAACATACATAATCCTATGCTAGCATGGCAAGTTCTAAACCTCTATATCCACTTTCGCATTCAATAGAGATTAACAAACAATCTTAGATGTTAGCTACGCATCCAAGAAGAATAAGCACAACCAAACTAGGATATCAATTAGCCATCACACACAAATCTTTAAAACAATTAACTATTAAAATCCATAAATAAATCCGTTAGAATCCCACGACGACGATTAGTTCATAATCGAACCGTTCATCATCGTGGGTTCTGATGAAAACATGATAATAATAAGTCTAGAATACTGAATAAAAGTACTAGAGTTTAGAAAGAACAAACGAGAATCCAAGTATCGCCTAATTTAGAAGAATACAAAGATTAGATGAAAACTAGGTCTTCGTAAATCAGCCGTCTTCTTGTTCTCCTCACCGGTGGACGTATATAAATGTATGTATATTGATTGTATATCTTGGAAAACGTCCACCAATGAATTATATAAGCTTAGGGTTGACAACTTTGGCAAATTTCCTTTTCTAACCACAAAACTGCAATTTCCAGCAATTTTCACGCGCGGGCGCGCGCAAGGCGGCGCGGGCGCGCCGGGTTTTCTGCCAAATGAAGCGCGGGCGCGCGGAAGGCGGCGCGGGCGCGCCTGGATTTCTGTCCAGAATTCGTTTCTCTTCGCGTGGACTGTTTACTCGTCCAATTCTGACTTCTACATCTCGAGATATGACCCAAACAGTGAATGATGTGCAGGTAGCCCAACAAATCCACAACTCTGCCAATTCTATAGCTCTGCACATAATAACACAAAACACATCACAAACACCACACACTTGAGAACAAAACGATCAATTTAAGCCAATTTAGGACGATCCAAGTGGATATGAAATCCACTTATCAACTAACAAAGACAAATACATCAAGAAGGACAGCAATGGTAGCAAATTTGACAAGTCAAAGGTTAGATGCTACAAGTGTAATGGTATGGGATACTTTGCTACTGAGTGCAAGAAGACAAAGGCACTCATCACATCAAGCAAGGACTGGATGGACTCTTCCTCATAATCTGATACTGAGGTGGTCAACTATGCCCTAATGGCCAATACTGATGATACTGCTATTCCTGATGATAAGGTACTTATGAATTGATTGACAAGTCCAGTACCAATATCTTGATTTCTAGTGGCAATACATCGTGTACCCATATATATATCATCCGCTAATACACGACCAATTAATGTTTGGATAAAAATATTTTCCGGCATCATCCCGTTTCCAAGACTCACAGAAATACCTCGGGCGGTGCCACAATCTTTTCGACGTACAACAATGTGTTGAACTACTTCAACAAGTCTGCGCGTGAGATATCCAGCATCTGAAGTTCGTACAGCAGTATCCACAACTCCCTTACGGGCTCTGTAGAAAGAAATAATATATTCTGTTAAAGAGAGTCCTTCGCGTAAATTGTACTGTCTTTGATTTTGATACTGATAATGCTTCTGAGTTAAGACGTTTTCTAAAGTCATTGCATATTAGCTTTAGAAGTCAAACTGCTGAAAATACTAGAATCTTATCTGAAATGTCTGAACTTAGGAAAAGGAATGAGCATTTAGAAGCTGAATTTTCTTTTATGCAAAAAGTACAGATAGAATGTGATCATGCTAAACACATGTACTTAGAGATGAAATTTAAATGTACTGCTCTTGAAAAGGAACTTGAATATGCAAATTAGAAAATCAGAACATGGACAGACTCTGGTAGAAAATTTCATGAGATTAATACCTTTAAGAATTGGAAAGAGTGTCTAGGGTATAAGTCAGATGAAGATAAGAAATTGAAAGAGAAAATTGTTGTCGATGAGACAGTTAGTCCAAAAACCTATAGACATGTTATAGACAAAACCAAATCTAAGATTACTCCTGTTAATTTTGTTTTTGGTAAGGATTCCAATTCTACTTTTGAAAAGGGATCTACTTCTGTTCAAAGTGTTAAAATTATTAAGTCTAAACCTGTCATGAGTAAAGTTACTAAGAATTTAGGTTTGATGTCTCAGAAACAATTCAAGGATAAAATCTGTGAAGTTACAGATAAGAAGAAGGAACCTAGTGTCAAAAGAAACAGGAATGGTAAAATTGGGATTAATAAAGAAAATGGTTATAAATATGTCCCAAATGCACCAAGGAAATGTTGCTTTAACTGTGGTAACTCTAATCATCCTGTTATTGATTGCAGAAAGAGTAAAAAGAAGATTACTGAATTTCCTAGGTCTGATGTTAGGAATATATCAGTATTTTATAAACCACAGAATTCATGTTTTCATTGTGTTAGTAAATGGCATTCTATTTATACATGTGAAGAATATCATGATTTGTACTATAACTTCTATGATCCATTACCTAAGTTTAAAAATAGTGCAAATTCTGGTAGCCTTAAGAATGTCAAGGTGAAGCATGCTTTTGTTAATACTGATACTGACAAAGCAAATCCTGATGGAGTAAATCCTGCCAGGACTGCTAAAATCAGAAAGTCTTCTGCTGCTAAAATTAATAAAATGCATGGAAAAGGAACCCAACAAGTGTGGGTTCCTAAACATTCTAACTAGTGGTTTTTAACATTCTGATTGCAGGGTAAAAAGAAAAATGTGTTAGTCATGGATAGTGGATGTTTTGTGCACATGACTGGAAACAAGGCCCTGTTATAAGAATATGAGGAAAAAGCTGGCCCAACTGTGTCTTATGGAGATGGCAACATTGGACAAACTTTGGGATATGGCAATATAATCATTGGCAATGTCATCATTGAAAAAGTAGCTCTAGTGAAGGGACTAAAAGACAACCTGTTGAGTATTAGTCAAATCACTGACAGAGGTTATCATGTCAATTTCTATTCCACACATTGTGAAGTAGTCAGCAAAGAAACAGGAAAAATAGCATTGACTGGCTACAGGCATGGTAACATTTATGAAGCCAACATTCTCTCAAATACTGATGGCTCCCCTACTTGTCTCATCAGTAAAGCATCACTAGATGAAAGTTGGAATTGGCACAAGAAGCTTTCTCATCTCAACTTCAGCAATATCAATGAGTTGGTTAGGAAAGATTTAGTGAGAGGATTACCTAAAGCTTTGTATACTCCTGATGGACTCTGTGATGCTTGTGACAGCAAACTTGGAAGTACATGATATTGTCTCAAAGGGATAAACTTTGAATTGGGGATCTACCCAGTCAAACATGTGATAGTTTGGATGTTCAAGAAACAGGCGTGCTGCAGTATCCCAACACTGTATCAAGCCTGCAAAGACTACGAAAGAATCTTTGGAGATAACAAGACAAAGCTTACCAATTCAAGAGTATGACAAATCAACATCTACTGAGATTGTGTTTGCTTAACTTAGAATGTATCTAGATTGCTTTCCATGTATTGATAAACCTGATTATATAGCAATATAGGAAAGTCACATAGGTGTGCAAGTTGTAAGGAGCTGCCACAAGATAATGACAGCAGCTCCACAAACCCGTGATGATAGAGATATGATGAGTATACTTAGACTATCTCTCATTCTAAGTTTTGTAACAACCAGAGAATTGAAGCTTGAGAAAGACACGCTTTTCTCAAGGTTGTAGCAACCCTTTGCAAAATAAATAAAACATTTATTTTGTGAGTAATCTACTTGTGTTTGCATTTCTTCTACTGATAAACATTAATCTTAGTTTTAGTTGTTGAAACATAGATTGAAATTTATCAAAATTGCATTCAACCCCCCTTCCGCAATACTCAAGGACCAACATCCTGCAATCTATACACTCTTATAAACAACTACGATCTATATTTACATCAAAATCCATTCACAACAAAAAAAAAATCCGGTGACATAGTCGTTTTCCGGCGAACCAAAAACAAGCGCAAAAATTCTAAAAAAAAATTATATAATCCTCGAACTACGTGGATTTATATGCATATATAAGAAAAACTTTCAAACGATTACAAAGAAACATATTTCGGTCAAAATTAAGAACTCCGGTGATACCGAACATCAGAGATTATCGAAACTTGATTTTGATGATGGAGGTGGAAAGAGGGTTGTTTTGGATATTCACACGCTCGATTTGGACACCAAAATCACCACGAAAAGTCGGTTTGATTCTGAGTTTGGTGAAGAACTATTAACATATGAGATTCCACTTAAGTAAGATTCTACCGTCCGTTAGAATCTTTTTAACGGAATGACTTAAATCTGAAAAACTAAAAAGTTAAATTACTCGAAATACAGAATCTTTTGTTCAGGAACCTAAACAGTAAAATAACAATATTTGTAATAGGTTGGAATTGAACGTTGATCTTTTCTCTTAATAATATAAATTTTGATATGACTACTTTACCCCTGACGACCACCGTATCGACTCCCTTAGGCTAATTATATATTGGGTATAATAATATATTTTTTTCGAAAAACTTGTAAATTATAACTTTGATAATAGCTGCATTCAATATTTAGCACATATTTAACCCTTTTTTTTGAACTGAAAAAACTGCTAAAACATACAGTAGGTACTTTAATATCAGGACCTATATATGATTCACCAACATCAAAAGAAACGATTACAATCTATATAATCCTAATTCATGAACACAAAGAACTTGGAAAATGACATTTTCTATCCTTTTCAATTTTTATATTAACATTGCTATCATGTCTTTTTGTGTCATTTCACTTTGAATTCGGGTCACCCATCTGTCAACCGGGTCAGATCCAACTGATTTTCCATACAAAACATGCTGACCCGATTTATTATGGGTAATACCCGTGCATACCCCGCACAAGTTCAAAAACAAACATGGAACCTGCAGTTAATTTTGCCTTGATTTCAGGCTTAACTTTTGCTAAGTCATTTTCTTCTGTGTAAAATCAGTTTTCATCCCCAATTTCAAATTTAAACATACCAATTATCATCTTCACAAACCCACGGGCTCAAATTTACACTTACAATCCCATAAATCATGTTAGCAGTTACGTTATTGATTTATTTGAGATTATTATCTTATGGGATTTGTATTTTGAATTTCTAAACATTTACATCTTTCTCTTTATCTTACCTATGGTGTGTGGCCCTTTTTCTTTCAGAAAACCTAATTGAAGTGAAAGAGAAGAAGGAGAACATTCACCCAGATTCGAACAAGGTAGGTTAATATTTTTTTGTTTTTTTAGCATTTTTTGTGTATGTGAATCAAAATGACATCTAATGCCAATGGCTAAATTTGCATCTATGAACATCAAAGTATTTTCGTATGTGTTTGATACATATGTTTTTAACCTCTATGCTATGTGTATTATGTATGTATTCTAAACTTTATATATCGGGACATTCTTATTAGTTCATTTTAATCTTAATTATGATAATTTATAGGTATAGTTTCATTGATTATAATTTATTATTTGATTATAATTTATTATTTGATTATAGTTTCATTTTTTCTTATTTTTTATGTTGGATATAGTTTACTGACTTTGTGATTAGGTGTGAAGCGTGGAGGTCATCGACGACCAAAATTTAAAGACTTACAATTTAGACTACATTAATGTTCAAAACATTAATATCCAAGCACCTGGATCAATATGATTCATATCGGTTACCAAATCAATTTTCTGATTAATGGTTGCGTCAGGTATCAATCTCGATTTCGATTACATGTTAATAATGTGTAAGTTATCTCTTTTACTTGCTGGTACAATATCATTTTCTCATTTACATCTACTGTCATATGTAACTATGATGTCCTCATTAATTTTTTATCCTTTTTCTTGAATAATTGTTTTGTGGTTTACTTTACAAATCCAGATCAGAAATTTCATATATACTAGGATCAAGTTAGGAACTATATTTGTTTACATTGATTTTTTGAGGTTTTGTCTTTTTATGATATAGTTGTTTGTAACAGGAAATGGTCGGAAGGGAGATTCACTTGCTCCACACTCTTTTTCTTCATCAAAATATGGTAATGTATTATTTGGTTTACTATATTCGATAATCATGTTTTGTTCAAAATTCAGGACATCAACTGTGAATATTTTTGGCATTGTTTTAGCTAAAGTTTTCGCAGTCGTTGATATATCATATAAGTCATGTTTGACAGTAGTGCATGGTTACAACCATATTTAACTTGGAGTGATTCTTATGGAATTCTCTCCTGCTTCTGCCAAATCATAGAAATGTTATCAAGTGAAGATCAGAGTATTCTCTCCTGCATCTTTCAGTTACTATGCAGGCCCAGAGGAACAACTAGAATTATTTTTTTGGATATGCGGTGGACCTATCTTAGGGAAAAAAAAGTATGCAAAAAGGGACCATATCTGCTATTGAAGCAGCTCGCAAGTGTACAACCGATGCAATTGATGTTGCTGAGGCCACCTAGAAGATGTTGATCATCCCGGTTGTGATAAGGTAGTTCAGCTGCCTACTATTTCCTTCATTGTTGATTAGATGATCAACCGGTCTATCAAACATACTTCTGCCAGTAAGTTAATTTAGTCCCTTGGTTATTTATGGATTGGTTTTTTTTCCAGCTTCTTGAATCTTGAATACGGTTTATGTGTTACGAAAAACGAATTTGTTTTTGAGTGATAGTTTGGAAATTAAATTAAGGTCAAACATATACAATGTACTTTTATCATAATTTTAATAATTTAGAATTATTATGAATGATCAGGTGTTTTTTATTTTTATTTTAAATTCAAATATGCTCTCTACAATTCCTTGTTTAAGTGAAGAGAGGGGTTTTGATAATTTAGAATCATACTTTCACTTGCATTTAATCATCTTTCAGTTACTTGCATTTAGAATTATTATGAATTATTTTTTTGGATATGTGGTGGATGAGCTGCCTACGTGGTGTTGTGACAAATCATTCAGAAGATATATTTGTAATTGTTAACATGGACCTATCTTAGGGCAAAAAGTATGCAAAAAGGCACTGTATCTGCTACTAAAGCAGCTCGCAAGTGTACAACCGAAGCAATTGATGTTGCTGAGGCCACCTAGAAGAAGTTGATCATCCCGGTTGTGACGAAGTAGTTCAGCTGCATACTATTTCCTTCATTGTTGATTAGATGATCAACCGGTCTATTTTTCTTACTTCTGTCAATAAATTAATTTAGTCCCTTGGTTATTTATGGATTGGTTATTTTTTCCTGATTCTTGAATGTTGAATACAGTTTAATAATAATGTTGTGTCAAGCTTAATGCGGACAGATAAGCTGTAATGGGATGTGGATTTAATTCACGATATATTTGAAGCTAGAGATGTTGAATTACTTTTGTCAATCCCATTATTTGAGAATGTTGAGGTTGATTCCTGGCAATGGACAAAGGAAACCTCAGGAAATTATAGTGTGAAGAGTGCGTATAAGCTTTTGCAGTATGTTAAAGCAATTGGGTGACTAACAATTGTAAAGCATAATGTAACATAAGATGTAAAAGAGATAACTACAACTCAACAAAGGACAAGACAGACAATAGTATTAACAGAAGCACAGGAATCCAGAATCAAAGAAGAAAAGGTAAACTCAAAAGATCAAAATACGTTATGTATTCTTGAAGTTCGTAAACAGGTCACGGAAAGAAGTTCATGAAAATGTTCAGGCCTCAGTTACAGCAAAAGGAACAAGACTTTCAAGATGACAGAAGTATGTGAATGATTTAGGTTTAAGTACCACGGGATTCCAGTGATTTAAATGAAGCAATCAGAATGACAAAGGACGTATCAGCAGTATTGAAGTGAAGACATAAAAGAAGAATTGATCAAGTGTTATTCATCTGTGAACCAGACCAGTTGCACTAGGTGACGGCACTAAGAAGATCAAGTTGTTTTATCGTCTCAGAAGAAATTGATACAGTCTATTACTTAAACACCCAGGAGCTCAGAGTAATCATTAAAAGTCAAAAGACAAGAAAATGATTCGATAGTTTTTCTATTTAGAAAACTATCGAATGGAATGAAAAGTGATTCAAAGTAAACCAAAATGAATCAATTTGGCATTCGATAGTTTTGTTTTAAAAACTATCGAATGGTAAAATGATTTGTTTCATTCGATGGTTTTTCAAACCATTCGATGGTTTTTCAAACCATTCGATGGTTTTTAAATTGTGGAGCAGGTGAAAAGTATTCTTTGTCTGACAGGTTGATGAAGATCCAACGGCCAAGATTGTTTGTTCAAGTTTGGTTCGATGTTTTTTCAATTGAAGACTACAATTAATACTGAGAGAAGAGTGTGTCTTCTTCAGTTAAGGCATTCAACACAGAAACATTACTGAGAGAGAGAACTGAGCCGGAGAAATTATCAGAGAATTAATAGTGCTCAGAATTTGATCATTGTTTTGTATTTGTATAACCTTAAACTCATTGAAGCTAATCTACGGATTAGAAATTGTAGCACCCCTCGAGGTTTATATTTATAAAAAGATAGATTCCCCGAAACTTGATTTGGTTTGGTGTGTTTGATTTCGTTATAGAACTGAAAGATTAATCCGCGAACGAAATTGAATTATTTGTGAGTATCGTATTCAACCCCCCCCCCCCCCCCCCCTTCTACGATACTTTGGACCTAACAATTGGTATCAGAGCTACTTGATTGATATACAAATTAGATCCGGTGAATGAGACCAAAATCAAACGTAGCGTGAAAATTCGAAGCAAATTTTTTAACTTTCACATTTTTTCATTTAATTGGAATTTTTGAATTTTAAACAATTTGAAATTTTCAGAAACCATGAGTGCTCCAAAGACAACTGCTGGTATTAAAGTTCCCCCGTTTACTAGAGATGATTTCGGTTTGTGGAAGATGAAGATGCTGTTGTTTATCAAGGCATCTAATCCGTTATACATTGGCATATTAGAGAACGGACCGTTTGTACCAATGAAACCAGTTAGTGAATCTACAGCTCCTGATGGTAGTAGGATTCCTCAAGGCACCCAACCTAAGGAAATAACTGAGTATACAGATTCTGACAAAGAACTGATTCGATTGGATACAGGATTGATGTTGATATTAGCAGACTCCGCAGACAAGGAAATGAGCTATCAGTTGATGAACTGTACAAGCGGGAAACATATGTGGGATACCATTAACTTGATAATGGAAGGAACTAAAGACGTTCAGGAAAACAGATTGGACATCCTGACTTCTCAATATGAAGCGTTTAGGTCCCTGCCAGGAGAAAGTATAACTCAGGTCTTTGAGAAATATACTAAGCTTCTCAATGAATTGGCAATGAAAGGAAAGACCTATCCACTGAGAGAATCAAACAGGAAGTTCATGATGACGCCGCCCCATCATGTAGAACACAAGTCATCATCCATTAGGGAAAGAATTGACTTCACAAAGATGTCATTAGAGATGATCTATGGCAAGTTGAAGACCTATGAGATGGAACAGGAACAAAGGGTGATAATCTACGGATCAGGGACAGTAGAGAACAAGCACAATGCACTTGTGAGATCAGCAGCACTTGTAGTGGATGAACCAATAACTTCTGAGATTCAGGTTCAAACCCCTAGAGCTGGAAATGAGGTGATAATAGAAGCAGAAATGGATTATGTGAATCTGGGTGTTGATGAAAGTGATTACTACACCCTAGAAGAGCTTGAGCAAATGGAAGACAAAACCATGGCGTACTTAGCTGCAAAGTTTAGTCACATTCGTTTCAAGAGAAACCCTAAGTACAAGTTCAAGGGTTCAACCAACAGATTCCAGAAGAGCAATTATACACCTAGTACAGGCTTTAAGGGAGGCTACAAGACTGGCATGATTGATAGAAGCAAATCAAGATGCTACAACTGCAATGAGTTAGGGCATTTCGCCACTGAATGCCGGAAGCCTCGTCAAGCGAGAGACATGAAAGATGTCTATGGAAAGAAGGATTCTTATGATGAGTTGAAGAAAGAGAATGCCAAGCTTAAACAGCAATTGGAGGCATTCTCTGGAAAGCAGAAAGGGAAAGCTTATATAGCAGAGGGAAAGCACTGGGATAATACTGATTCGGATGAAGAGGAGGAATATGTAAATGTTGCTCTAATGGCTGACTCTTCAGAGGAATCACCATAATCATCTCAGGTACCTATCTTAACTACAATTGATATGTCTAATTCTGAGTACAAGAAAACTGTGCAAGATCTTAGTGTAGAATTGTTTAATGTACACACAAGCATGCTAGCATCAGAAATGGAAAATGCTAAACTAGTTCTTAAGATTAAAAAATTAGAATCTAAAAATGAAGAACTAGAGCTTGTAGCTGTAACATTAGAAGATCTTAAGCAAAAGAATGCGTACTTAGAGAACAAGGTCAAGTGTAATGATGAGATAGAGACTATCCTCAGGAAGCAGATTTCAGATCTAGATTTGAAGCTGAATGCTTTTAAGAATTCCGCTCTAGTGGCTAAGGAAATCATTGATACTCATGCCATAGAGAATAAAACTGCTATAGGATTTGACTATAACAAGAAAGCTGGTAAGAAGATTGTGGAATTCCCTGTGACATCTTCAGTTGTCAAAAGGAATACTCCACATGTTCTTAAGAATGTTGATTGTCTAGTTTTTGTTAAGCCGTTTCCACCACTCTTTCATGAGGATGACCTCTTCATAAGACAAGAATTGCTTGAGGAGGATTTGTTGAAGGAAAAAGAGGTAAAAACTAAGTTGCCTAGGAAATCAGTAAAAAATGAATTACCTAAACCTGATTTACCTAAAACTGAAGTAGGTGACGTAGTTAGTAATGTTAAAAAGAACAGGAATGGGAAGAAGAAGATTGTTAATCAGGAAATGGTTCCATATTCTCCCATTGTATCTAGGAAGTTGTGCTCTATTTGTAATTCTGCTGGACACCTTACACATGCATGTAAAAAGGTTAAAGTAGAAACTGCTAATACTTCTGAAATGCATAACATGTCTGACATGCCTGATAATCATGAGCCCTGTGGGAAGAAAGAGTGTTTGCTATGTAAGTACAACATCATGCATGCTTATTTTAAGTTGATGAATGATAATAGCAACAACACTAGTAATGTTAAATCCACAGATACTATGAATGTCAAGCAGGGTAAGACTAAGTTGAATGTTACTCCTGTTAAAGTATCTAAACCTTCAGGACCCAAACAACTTTGGGTACCAAAGTCCGCTTAATCAATCTGTGATTGCAGGGTAAGGTTAAAAGCTCAAAAGTCGTGTGGATTCTGGATAGTGGCTGTTCTAGACACATGACAGGTGAAGAGTCCCTGCTTACAGAGGTGGTTAAGAAGACCGGCCCGATTGTAACCTTTGGAGATGACAGCAAAGGATACACTACGGGATATGGTAAATTGAAAGCTGGAAATGTCATCATTGAAAACATCTCTCTTGTTGAAGGATTAAAGCACAATCTTCTAAGTATCAGTCAGTTCTGTGATAAAGGCTACAATGTAGATTTCAGAAAGGACAAGTGCTTGATCACCAACAGGAAGGATGAGAAGCTTACTCTACTGGGAGTGAGAAAAGGAAATTTGTTTATAGCTGACTTAAGTTCTACCAGTGAAGGAGAAGTTACATGTTTCTATGCAAAGGCATCTTCAGAACAAAGTTGGCTATGGCACAAGAAGCTCTCACACTTGAACTACAAAACTATGAACTCTTTGGTAAAGAGAGAGTTGGTGAGAGGGTTGCCCCTGATGGAATTCAATCAGGAGGGACTATGTGAAGCATGTGAAAAGGGGAAGTCGAAGAAAGCATCACATGGAAGCAAAGGAATGACAAGCATTACTGAACCATTACAGCTGATTCATATGGATTTATTTGGTCCGGTTAATGTTATGTCACTTTCAAGGAATAGATATGCATTGGTGATGGTGGACGACTACTCCAAGTACACGTGGGTGTTGTTCATACAATCAAAGGATGAAGCAACACAACTAATCATTGATCACATCAAGAAGATAGAATTGGAAGCTAAGCTACCTGTGCGGACAATCAGATCAGACAATGGAACTGAATTCAAGAATGCAGTTCTTAATGATTTCTGCTCAGAGAAAGGAATATCAAGACAGTTTTCAGCACCAAGAACTCCTCAACAGAATGGAGTAGTGGAAAGGAAGAACAGGACCTTGGTTGAAGCAGCAAGGACCATGTTGAGTGAATCAAAACTTCCCACTTACTTTTGGGCTGAAGCAGTGAATACAGCTTGCTACACTCAGAATCGTACCCTGATTAACAAAGATCATGAAAAGACTCCGTATGAGTTAATGGCCAACAAGAAACCAACACTGAAGTACTTTCATGTGTTTGGTGCAAAGTGCTTTGTACTTAAAGATGGAGAACATCTTGGCAAGTTTGATGCCAAAGCAGATGAAGGCATTTTTCTGGGCTATTCTCTGGAATCTAAGGCTTTCAGGGTATATGTGATTGAAGATAAGAAGGTGTTGGAAAGCTTTAATGTAACATTTGATGACACCAAAAGACCAGGCCTGCAAACTGGAGAGAACTCTGAATCTTTGGTATTTGAAAATCTATCAGGAGATCTCTCTGACAATGAAGAAGTACCTGAAGTTGTTACAGTCATTAATAATAATCATAATGATAATGATTCTGGACAAAGTGGTGACCAAAGTGGAGATCCTCAACATACAGGCTCCACTAGTCAGTCTTCAGAATCAACAGATCAAACCATCAACAACTCAGGGGGAGCAGGAGAAGGATCAACTAGTCACACTCCACAACATCTAGAACAAGGAGAATCATCAAGATCGTATCTGCCAAGACAAAGGGTATGGAATAGAGATCATCCCTTTCACTTGATCATTGGTGATCCGGACACATGAGTGAGAACTAGGAGAACATCACAAAATGAATGTCACTATTCTGGGTTTCTTTCAGAAACAGAACCTAAGAAAGTTGAAGATGCTCTAGATGATCCAGATTGGGTGATTGCTATGCAAGAGGAACTCAATCAGTTTGAAAGGCAGAAAGTTTGGAAGCTGGTACCCAGGCCTAAGGGAAAATCTGTTATTGGAACACGATGGGTATTCAGAAATAAGTTAGACGAAGATGACATTGTAACGAGAAACAAAGCCAGACTGGTTGCTAAAGGTTACTCTCAAGAAGAGGGTATAGATTATGATGAAACCTATGCACCAGTAGCAAGACTTGAGGCCATCAGAATGTTTCTGGCATTTGCTGCACATTCCAATTACAAGGTATATCAAATGGATGTGAAGAGTGCTTTTCTGAACGGGGAGTTAGAAGAAGAAGTGTATGTGGAACAACCTCCAGGTTTTGAGGATTCAAAACTGGCAAACTTTGTGTACTTTCTATTCAAAGCTCTCTACGGACTCAAACAAGCTCCAAGGACATGGTATGACACTCTCTCTGAATTCTTACTTGAAAATGATTTTACAAGAGGTGTTGTAGACAAAACTCTCTTTGTCAAAAAAACATAAAAATGATTTGATATTGGTGCAAGTATATGTTGATGACATAATATTTGGTTCTACTAATGATGATCTATGCAAGAGATTTGCTAAGTTAATGCAGAGTCGTTATGAAATGAGCATGATGGGTGAATTGTCATTCTTTCTTGGACTGCAAGTATACCAAAAACAAGATTGTATATTCATTTGTCAGTCCAAGTACATCAAAGATCTTCTGAAGAAGTATCAAATGGAAGACTCATCTACAGCAAAGACTCCTATGCCAACTGCCACTAAGCTTGATCAGGATGAAACTGGTATGAAGGTTGACATCACATGCTACAGAGGTATGATAGGCTCATTACTTTATCTCACTGCAAGTAGACCAGATATAATGTTTGCAACATGCTTGTGTGCTAGATTTCAGTCTGATCCTAAAGAATCTCATCTAATAGCTGTTAAGAGAATATTTAGATATCTTAAGGGGACCCCAAATCTTGGAATTTGGTACCCTAAAGATACAGGATTTGATCTTATTGGATACACAGACTCTGATTTTGCAGGTTGTAAGATTGATCGGAAGAGTACTTCAGGAAGCTGTCAGTTTCTTGGAAGAAGGTTAGTTTCCTGGTATAGCAAGAAGCAGCATTCAGTTTCCACATCAACAGCTGAGGCTGAATACATTGCTGCTGGTAGCTGTTGTGCTCAGATCTTGTGGATGAGAAACCAACTCCGTGACTATGGACTTTTGTTGACAAAGATTCCAATATTTTGCGACAACACAAGTGCCATAGCAATCTCAAACAACCCAGTGCAACACTCGAGGACGAAGCACATCGACATCAGGTATCATTTTATCCGAGAGCATGTCATGAATGGAACTGTGGAGTTACATTTTGTACCCACAGAGGATCAAATTGCAGACATCTTTACTAAACCGCTTGATGAATCCACTTTCAATAAGCTGGTTGGTGAACTTGGGATGTTAAATCTTGCTAATTGATTTTGATTAGAAGTCAGTAACTGCAGAGAGTCCTGGTGAATACATGAGTTTAAGAATTGTTATATCCTTAGGACTCGTGAATTTATTTTCTGGAGCAATTCTCGTAGTTAGGATTTTTGTACTAATTGTATGTCATAATTATGGATGATATATCTTCTGGCATTTAATTAGTTATTAATTCTAAAAATTATTTAGGTGCTAATATTTGTTCTAAATATTCTAGCATCTATTTAATTTGAATTAATTTACTTTGTTTTTAACATTGTAGATTAATGCAGCATAATTTATTGGATTTTAATTGATTAATATCATTTAATGATATTTAGTTGATTTTATTCTAAGAAAATTGTGAATTTTCTGTTAAGAATTGATTTTGGTAAATTTGAAATGATTTATTAGAATTAAAACTTGACAGAAAATAAAACAGTCTAATTTTAAAACAAGAACAGGTTTTAAAATGAAGACAGAAGCAAAAATATCGAATTTAGGAAATTCGATAGTTTTTCAAGTATATAGATAAATCTATCGAATTTAATTTTCGATAGTTTTTTAAAAGGAAAAGAAAATCTATCGAAAACGATTCTCGATAGTTTTTGAGTATCGTTTTAAAATATATCGAAGGAATTTAATTAATTCTATATTTAAATTCTCGATAGATTTTGAAAATAAGAAGAAAAACCATCGAAGTGAATTTAATTAGATCATTATTAAAATTCTCGATAGTTTCTCAAACATACAGCAGTTCGATAGTTTTTATTTTAAAAGGATAGAAAACTCTCGATGGTTTTTGAAAAGGTCCGTTTGCATTCTTATTCTAAATACTTCGATAGTTTTTCAAAACAAAACTATCGAAGAAAATTGACCATTTTACCCCCTCAGAAAAACCATCGATAGTTCTTTATAAAACTATCGAATGAAAAAGGACAAAAATACCCCTGAAAAATCAGTGAGTATTTAAATGGCCCTTGGACGTTTTCCTTTGTCATTTTCTCAGATCCAAGAGTTATACAGATACTTACATATATTGTCAAAGGAGAACAAAGCAAAACTCGATACTTTTCATTTTTAACCAAGAATTATACCCAGTAATTTCAGTTTTTACAGTGATTTCATCTTCAATAGTGACATCTCTGTACTGTGTAACATCTGAGTATTTATTTGTGGTTGTGGTTAAAGAAAACCATCGAAACCAAAGTCATCTTCGAACCTTAACTGAGTAAACTGTTCTTGATTAGTATTGTTTTGATTGAAATAAGTTTCTTTGGAAGCAAATTTTAATTAAAATTACTTTTCTTGATTTTGAAACCTAGGGTTCTTGATTTGGGAGTTTTTTGTTTGTTCGAAATTGTAAAGTGATAAAAAGGGTTATTTTGTTCTAAGGTTTAATTAATTACTAATAATTAATTAAATTTAAAAGGAAAATAGTTTTGGTTTATTTAAATTTTCTGGAAATTTTAAAATGGCTGGAGAATTTATTGTTACCAAAACTAATCATGTCTCGTTTCAAAACTTGCAATCCATAACGAACCTTCAGTTTCGTGCATGGGCAGAGTTTTTGAACACACGTTCATTAGTGGCATATGCTGTGAGTACTCCCGTGGTCCTTTGCATCGATCAATTGACTGCGTTGTACACAACCGCCACGGATACAAGTGAGAATAACGTACGGTCCTTCAGTTTTGTTGTGCCAGGGGGCAGAACAATAAGGGTGACGGAACATGATTTTAATCGAATCTTACATTTTCCTACAGAAAACCTTGTTCCGGATCCCACGACTGAGGAGATACATGCTTTCTTCACTCTCATTAGAAGTCAACAACCTAACTTCTTTGTGGGAGAGTTTCTGAAGCATTACTTGCCAAAGGCATGGAACTTTTTCTTTCATACCCTAATCCATGTTTTTACTGCCAAGCTAACAAATCTGCATGGTATTCCCTTATTCCTTCAAAAGATAGGGTTTGCCATTGCCAACAATAGGCATATTAACATTGGACGGTTACTGATTGATCAAGTAATCATATGCATGGGACCACTGGATGAAAGAACGGGCATAGATGAAGATGTGCTTTGTTTCTATCCTAGGTTCCTACAGCTAATTCTCAATGATATCTTAACAGATGATGAGCGTGAGACATTCGCCGAAGAGGAGACCATGGAGTGTATGAAGATGAAGAGCAATGCCATAACCGCTCTGATAAGGAAGAACAACTATCTTCCAGGGGTACCCACTGTTCTCACTGAATATCTAAGAACGGTGCCCCTACCACTTCTACCCCCAGGGGAACAGGTAAATCAAGGTAACATTCCTGAACCTGAACTGGCTCATGAACCACAGCCTATGGATGTAGATCCAGAGCCCTCAGCGGCCATTCCAGACCATGAGGTTGCAAATCCACAATCTCTAACCACGGTCGAAGAGCCTTTGGAAGAGCCAAATGAAACAATAAACGAACCTCCTTCCCCTCCTATACCCAATATTCAGACATCCGTGAGTGTAGAGGGAGATAGTGCCATAGCAGCACCACATAAGGAGATACACCCTTCAACAGCAGCTCTGCCTTCCTCTAAAAGGAGACGAACAGAAACCGAGGCAACTGTTGATACTTTATTTCAAACTTCCAAAGCGCCCTTTATTGATTTTTCTGATGCTGATTGGGCTACGCTAACGAAAGCTATATCTGAACCATTAGCTCAATCAGGTAAGGAAGAATTGACGGAAGCAACTGGTGTTCCGACCATATTACGGTCAGGTTCACTGGTTGAAGGTTCTAAGAACCAAGGGTCTTCACAGACGTCGAGAGAAGGCTTTGACCTAAATGCACAATCTAAAGGGTCATTGTCTACCTCCCCAGATGGAACATATCTGGATCCTGCGGGTAAAGGGTCTGACGTAGGTGCAGATCGGCAACTCGTTGACAATGAATCAATTACTATTGAGGAGTCAACTGAGGTAAAGTCTTTACAGACTATTGGGGAAGATTCGGGATCTCTGCTGTTAAAAGAGCCTGTTTCGAACCCCCTAGAGATTCAAACTCTAGATCCTACAAAGGATATATCATCTAAGGATGATCAGCAACTTGGTTTAACCAAGGACGGGGACTTGCGAAGCCCCATTGCACCACCGGTGACCTCCTTAAGGACGGCTACAGTGTTTTCTTCTGCAGGTACAATCAGCACAAAGGATTTGAGTGAAACAAAAACACTTACACCTGGCCTGAGTGGGAAAGGAAAAATGCTTCAAACACCGACAGAAACGTTGAGTGTACACCCAAAGCCAAATGTGAGGAGTGACACCCTAACCCTACCTAATATTGATGATTTGTTGTTACCGACAGAAAGAGAGCTACAAGTTCAATCTTCCCTCAAGGAGATGACAGTTCATGACAAAGAAGGAACTCCATTATTCAAGGTTCCACTGCGACCTTCCTTTGACCAATAGATCTCCTCTAGTCAAGCCAATGCTTCTTTAAAGTCTATTCAAGAGAAGGTTGACTTGGCTGCAGCTGATTCCAGAAGAACATTCAGGGTCATTGGCAGTGCATCTGGCACTATAACAGGTACGAAGCAGGCAGTGGACTCCTTAAAGAAGGAAGCTATGGACGAACTGATCGAGTTGAGGACAGACGTAAGGGAACTTAAAGATGGTTTCATGAATGAGGTGGATGCTTTGCAACAAGGACAAGAAGCTTTGAAAGAAGACGTTCTGGTTATCCGGGATGGTCAAGCTAGGGTAAAAGATGCAATGAACACCCTTTCTAGAGTGGAGTCTAAGCTGAACCAGAGATTGGACAAAATTGAGAAGACTACCAACTCCAGATTGGATGACATTGACCTGAAGCTGGCTTCTATGCAAGAGATGAATAAGGATCTGCTAGATTTCATGGAAAATCAAAGTGATGGAGTACAGTCGATATGGACTATGCTGAAGAACCAACAAACTAGCCAACCTGGTCCTTCAAATCAGCAACCTGATCCTTCTACTACCTTTTATGCTGAGGATGCTTTTATCGAGGA
This sequence comes from Heracleum sosnowskyi, assembly GCA_030848705.1. Lineage (NCBI taxonomy): Eukaryota > Viridiplantae > Streptophyta > Magnoliopsida > Apiales > Apiaceae > Heracleum > Heracleum sosnowskyi. Next base: position 104,388,775 of record CM061238.1, on the reverse strand, counting down.
TTCCTCAACTAAGGGGGAGAAAGTTGGAGAAGGGGAGAAAGAGAAGCCTAAGGATGGATGGGGAGTTTGGGAGACAGTTGAAGCTATTCCTATCAGACAGTACTGGATAGAGGAACTTGTAGAAGAAGAGAAGGAGAGTGAAGAGGAATTTGAGGTCATGCATGAGCAACCTAATCAAGAGGAGCATGAGCCATATTATCCAGAGCCCGTTGAACATCCAATCTGGGAGGATATTATGGAAGAAGAAGCAAATTCTCTATCACCTGAAGAAGAAGCTGCCTTGGAAGCAATAAGAGCTCAGAGAGCTGCAATAGATGTCAGGCAAGCTGAGAAAGAGAAACAGCAAGCAATTCTGAGGAGTGAAAAACTGAAGAGATTCAAAGTGTATAATGAAGTGAGGAAGAAGAAGATGATAGATCTGGCAAAGAAAGATGGTACTGAATGGGAAATGGCTTATAAAACCTTTTGCGGAGTTGAAGACGGATTAGAAGTCAACGACAATGCTGAGGTGGAAGTTATTATTCAGGACATCAGAAGTGCTAATCTTGAAGATCAGACTTACTTTAAAGCACTGAGAAGCTCTATAATCTGTCTGAATGCTGGGGTTAAAGCAAATGGTGCCTGGAGCTTATTAATCAGTTTTCTGGAGAAAGGTACATTTGTGATTTCCACTAAGTTTTTAGAACAGAGGACATGTATAGAATTGCAGGCTATACTCATCAAGATCCAAAGAACTACAAGGCTAAATGAACTGCTCCGTGAGCATGTTAAGGAGATCGTGATGAAAGTCGGTCCAGAGATTACTGAAGATCCTCCAATGGTTAGATTCATGACGAATGACTTGTTCAGAATCTGCTATTTGGCTGATGACAAACTGAGAGACTACCCAAGCAACTATCTAATCTCAGTTGAGAAGTATCTTAGATCCACTGGATTCTCATCAACGGAGAAGGACAAAGCAGCAGACACTCTTAGAAGATTTCTAATGGAGAATGTTCCTTACTATAGGAAAAAGGTGGAAAGAGGATTGGAAGTGCATACCAGACTGCCAAACATGCCAAAGCTAAACAAGAAAGATGTTAACATTGCATGGTTATGGGCTGGAGTGGGTCAAGAGGTTGAATATATTGGAAGACACATCCAAGGAGCAATCCTTAAACCCGGAGAACCACTGCACTATCTATCAGTGATTGATTATGAAGCTTAATTAGATGTATTGAGAAATGCTTCTCTTTCTTATCAGAGGCTGATTACAATCATATATACACAAGCTCCTATACATCAGTGCCTTGATTGGCTCCTCAAAATCAGGATCTAAATGATACAGATCTTTCCTAAGACAAGAAATCTATATCTTAGCTAACTAATCTCCTAGAAATCAGTTATACAGTAATGTACAACTAATTATATGCCTAGATTGATTTCCAACACTCCCCCTCAAGCTAGGCGATATATGTTTTCCAAACCAAGCATAGTACTCAATTCACTAAGATTGCGTCGAAACAATGCCTTAGTCAAGATGTCAGCTGCTTGTTGCTTAGATGGAACATAATTGAGTGAAATTATCTTGTTCTCAATTTTCTCACTGATGAAATGCATGTCAATCTCTACGTGCTTAGTTCGATCATGATGGACCGGATTTTTGGCAATTGCAATCGCGGACTGGTTGTCACACATGATCTTGATTGAAGTTCCAATCCTAAGATCTTTTAGTAATCTCCGTAACCATATTCCTTCACATATATCTAAGGCTAATGAACGGAACTCAGCCTCGGCACTACTGCGTGCCACCACTTTCTGTTTTTTACTACGCCAAGTCACTAGATTTCCCCAAATAAATGAGCAATACCCAGATGTAGATTTTCGGTCGAAAGGGGAACCAGCCCAATCTGCATCAGTATAAACTTTCAAGGACTGGTCAGCTGATTTTCTGAACATAAGTCCTTTACCAGGATCTTTCTTCAAGTATTTAAGGATGCGGTTTACTGCTTCCATGTGATCTACTGATGGGTTGCCAAGAAATTGACTTACAATGCTAACAGCGAAACTTATATCAGGACGTGTATGAGTCAGATATATTAGCTTACCCACCAGGCGTTGGTATCGCCCTTTATCAGCTGCTACTTCATCAGTTCGAGGCATTAATTTGGTGTTAGGATCCATAGGAGTCTCAACAGGTTTGCACCCAATCTTTCCCGTCTCACGTAAGAGATCTAGAGCATACTTGCGTTGAGTGACTGAGATTCCGAGACTGCTTCGTGCCACTTCCATTCCAAGAAAATATTTCAGAAAGCCCAAGTCTTTAATCTCAAATTTCTGGGACAGTAGCTTCTTAAGCCTTTTTATTTCTTCTCCATGATTCCCCGTAAGAACTATGTCATCAACATATACTATCAAAACTGTGATTCTTCCATCCGTGAAGTGTTTGACAAATAAAGTATCATCAGCTTGTGTTTTGGAGTATCCATCATGTATAAGAACCTTGGCAAATTTATCAAACCAAGCTCTCAAAGACTGTCTAAGTCCGTATATAGTTTTTCTCAGCTTGCAAACTTTCCCTTGTGTATATTTAGTCTCAAAGCCAGAAGGTACATCCATATAAACTTCCTCCACCAGGTCTCCGTTTAGAAAAGCATTTTTGACGTCTAGCTGGAATAATGGCCAATCCTTGTTGACATCAATAGATAATAGGACTCGAATTGTGTTAAGCTTTGCCACGGGAGCAAAGGTCTCCTGATAATCAATTCCATATGTCTGCGTAAACCCTTTAGCCACTAATCGAGCTTTATATCTATCCACACTTCCATCTGCCTTTTGTTTCACGGAGAATATCCATTTGCAACCTACTGTCTTCTTTCCAGGAGGTAATGTTGTTAATACCCAAGTGCCATTCTTTTCAAGTACATTATACTCTTCTAAAGTTGCCTTCCGCCACTCCGGAATCTTTAGGGCCTCGTAGACTGAATTGGGGATCGTGATCTTGTCTAATGATGTCACAAATGCCTGGAATTTTGGAGACAATTTTGTGTAAGATACAAAACTGCGAAGTGGATGTTGAGTGCATGATCGAACCCCTTTTCTTTGTGCAATAGGGAGATCCAACTCCGAGTCATAACCTGAACTTGATTGAGTTGATTGTTGACAACCTGAAACTGATTTCGGATAAGCACTTACCTCATTTTGTATATTTTCAAGTTCGGCTTGGCCTATGAGAGTTTCTTGACCTTGCTGATTTTGCACGGGCATGTCACGGGTTTTTCTTCTTTCATAAACCTTTATAGCATCATCAGGAAGAAGAAGATGTTTAGGATATGCAACTGGAGATTGATCAAGCATGGAATTTGATGGAGACGTATGTTTGTCATATTCTGAAATTTGAACCAAAGATGGAGTTGGAACCAAAGTTGGAGTAGCAGGAGAAGATATGTTGGAGGACTCTGATGGCAAATTCGGTTCGACAAGTGATGACCAATCCCAATTCTGAAATTCATTTTTGTTGTTTTCCCCCTGAATTCCAGAATTGGAGTAAAAAGGAATGCTTTCAAAGAAGGTAACATCCATTGTATTATAAAATTTTCTAGTAGCAGGAGAAAAACACTTATAACCTTTTTGATTGGCTGAATATCCGAGGAGGATACACTTAAGTGCACGAGCATCAAGTTTGCTACGAAATTGAGAATGGACATGAACAAAAGCAGTGCAACCGAATAATTTGAAAGGAATTTGTGTCACAAGATGTGAGGTGGGATACAAACGTTGAAATGTTTGTATGGGTGATTTAAAGTTGAGAACCCGAGAAGGCATACGGTTAATTAAATATGTTGCAGTGAGAATGGCCTCACCCCAGAATCTTTTTGGAACATTGGTTTGGAAAAGTAAAGATCGAGCAACCTCAAGTACATGACGGTTTTTACGTTCAGCCACACCGTTTTGTTGTGGTGTGTCGACACAGGAACTCTGTTGAAAAATGCCATGGGATTTCAGATAAGGACCAAGGCTTGAGTTAAAAAAGTCTTTGGCATTATCAGTTTTAAGGATTTGAATATTGGCCTTGAACTGATTTTGAATCATGACATGAAAATTCTGAAATATGTGTTTTGCTTCAGATTTTTCTTTCATCAAGAAGGTCCAACAAAGTCGAGTATGATCATCAACTAACAATAAAAACCATCGAGCACCAGTCATACTCGGAATACGGAATGGCCCCCAAATGTCACCGTGAATAAGAGAAAAAGGATGACTTGGTTTGTATGATCGTGGTGAATATGTGTTTCGAGTATGCTTTGCTAATTGACAGACCTCACAATGAAACAAATGTGGATTTTTATTGATGAATAAGGATGGATACAAACGTTTTAAATATATGAAATTAGGATGACCTAGGCGAAAGTGCCACATCATAATCTCACTTTCTTTATTTGAATGACTAACAGACTTGAAACTACGACTCAATAAATCTTGATGACGTGATGAATAGATTGAAGGAGTGTTGACATCTAAGACATAAAGGCCCGCACGAAAATCAGCATTGCCAATCATCCTCCCCGAGCTCAAGTCCTGGAAAATACAAGATGAAGAAAGGAACTTAGTGGTACAATTCAGATCACGATTCAGTTTACTAACAGAAATAAGATTGCAATCAAGTTCAGGTACAAATAAAACTGCATTGAGAGTAAGAGTTTTTGAGAGACAAATAGTTCCTGTTCCGACCACTTTGGTGCGGGTACCGTTGGCAATACATACTGTTTGAAGGCTGGTACAAGGGGAATAAGTTGTGAAAAATGATCGGTCACCTGTCATATGATCGGAGGCTCCAGAGTCTACAATCCAAGAAGATGAGGATGACTTGGCTGCATGTAGTGCGGAACTGTTAGAGGTTTGAGTATGATTATTTGCCTTCTGCATGAGTTGCTGAAGAAGTTCTAATTGTTCCTTACTAAAAGGAGAAGAATGACCATATTGAGATGTTCCAGAGATAACAACGTTCCCCCTTGCCTCGCGATCCTTGTATGGCTTCCAATCAGCAGGTTTTCCATGCAATTTCCAACATGTTTCCTTCAAATGTCCTAGTTTCCGACAATGATCACACCAAGGACGACCTTTTCTGCTTTTATTGTCGTAGTTTTGAGAATTATTACGAACAACAAAAGCACCTGAATCTAGATGGATATCTCTGGTTGTTGCAAAGGCTGGGATTTCAGGAATCAAAGAAGCTTGATGGCCCAACATAACCCGTTTTCGGCTCTATTCTCTACGCACTTCTGAAAAAACCTCCCGCAGATTTGGTAAAGGCTTAGTACCAAGAATTCTACCCCTTACTTCATCTAGGGATTTGTCGAGCCCCATCAAAAATTTAAAGACTCGTTTGGTCTCCACGATCTTTTTAAAATACGCACGATCTTCAGCACACTTCCATTCATGGACCTCAAATAAGTCTAGTTGTTGCCAGTAACGGGTGAGAGTTGTAAAATAGATCGTCACCGAGTTTTCTCCCTGACGAAGATCTTGAAGAGTACTCTCCACTTGAAAAAGCTCAGCTGTGTTTTCGCTACTTGAGAATGTTTCTTTTGCTGCTTCCCATATGTCTTTTGCTGTGGTGTACAACAAAAATTTTTCTCCAATCTCAGTTGTCATGGAACTAATTAACCAGGACATAACCAGGTTGTTTTCTGCCCTCCAGGTTTTGTATTCAGCATCTTTTGAATCTGGTTTTTGAACATCACCAGTAAGATATTCATCTTTGCCCCGTCCACTTATGAACATCATCATTGACTGAGACCATTGAAGGTAGTTTTGGCCATTTAGTTTGTGAGTGGTGATTGGGACGAAGTTTGTTTCTGTGGTGGCAGAGGCAAGTTGAGAGGATGTGAGAATCTTAGTAGATGTAGATGAACTTCCGGAGGTTTGATCGGATTCACCCATGACGGACTGAATTTAGAAATGATAAGGCTGAGAGTAATGGGTTGACAAGAGAGAAAGGTTGGGTTTCTTAACCTACAGCTCTGATACCATGAAGCTTAATTAGATGTATTGAGAAATGCTTCTCTTTCTTATCAGAGGCTGATTACAATCATATATACACAAGCTCCTATACATTAATGTACAACTAATTATATGCCTAGATTGATTTCCAACAGATTATCAAGCTGCTAACTCCGATCCAATGATTGAAGAAGGTGAGATTGGAATGGACTGAAGATTGAAGCAAAGAACAAAAGAACTATCAGCTCAGACTAGAGGAACAACTTCATTGTATAAAGTTTAATTGTTTTTTTATTTATGAAATCTGGAAATGTATATATATCTGATCCAGAATGCATTTAATATTATTACGTTGTCTTACTTTAATTAGTTTCATGTTTCCTTAGTTAGTTGAGTTATCCTCGAAGTATTTGCTTGTCGAACTCTATCCAATCAAATAGGGGGAGATTGTAAAGCATAATGTAACATAAGATGTAAAAGAGATAACTACAACTCAACAAAGGACAAGACAGACAATAGTATTAACAGAAGCACAGGAATCCAGAATCAAAGAAGAAAAGGTAAACTCAAAAGATCAAAATACGTTATGTATTCTTGAAGTTCGTAAACAGGTCACGGAAAGAAGTTCATGAAAATGTTCAGGCCTCAGTGACATCAAAAGGAACAAGACTTTCAAGACGACAGAAGTATGTGAATGATTTAGGTTTAAGTACCACGGGATTCCAGTGATTTAAATGAAGCAACCAGAACGACAAAGGACGTATCAGCAGCATTGAAGTGAAGACATAAAAGAAGAATTGATCAAGTGTTATTCATCTGTGAACCAGACCAGTTGCACTAGGTGACGGCACTAAGAAGATCAAGTTGTTTTATCGTCTCAGAAGAAATTGATACAGTCTATTACTTAAACACCCAGGAGCTCAGAGTAATCATTAAAAGTCAAAAGACAAGAAAATGATTCGATAGTTTTTCTATTTAGAAAACTATCGAATGGAATGAAAAGTGATTCAAAGTAAACCAAAATGAATCAATTTGGCATTCGATAGTTTTGTTTTAAAAACTATCGAATGGTAAAATGATTTGTTTCATTCGATGGTTTTTCAAACCATTCGATGGTTTTTAAATTGTGGAGCAGGTGAAAAGTATTCTTTGTCTGACAGGTTGATGAAGATCCAACGGCCAAGATTGTTTGTTCAAGTTTGGTTCGATGTTTTTTCAATTGAAGACTACAATTAATACTGAGAGAAGAGTGTGTCTTCTTCAGTTAAGGCATTCAACACAGAAACATTACTGAGAGAGAGAACTGAGCCGGAGAAATTATCAGACAATTAATAGTGCTCAGAATTTGATCATTGTTTTGTATTTGTGTAACCTTAAACTCATTGAAGCTAATCTACGGATTAGAAATTGTAGCACCCCTCGAGGTTTATATTTATAAAAAGATAGATTCCCCGAAACTTGATTTGGTTTGGTGTGTTTGATTTCGTTATAGAACTGAAAGATTAATCCGCGAACGAAATTGAATTATTTGTGAGTATCGTATTCAACCCCCCCCCCTTCTACGATACTTTGGACCTAACAACAATAATCCAGGTTTTTGGTGACGTCTTTGGAATTTAAAAATTCCACCAAAAGTTAAGGATTTTTTATGGAGAGCTGTTTCAAAATGCTTGCCAACAAAAAGAAATTTGCATAGTCATCACGTTGATATCTTAGACACATGCCCAATGTACTTCGATCAATTGGAGGATACTATGCATATTCTGGTAAATTGTAGCTTCAATAAGCATTGCTGGGAAATATCTGGATTGCAGCACTCTAACATCATGGCTTCAGTGTTTGGGGAGTGGTTGAGTGCTAAGTTTCAGCGAGGGCCGAAATAGGACAGAGAAAAGATAGCGATGCATTTGCCTTTCATAGTTTTTAATTGATGAGATACATTTGCCTAAAGATTATCAATAGAAAAATTAGATCAGGAGCAAACTCTTCTTATTTAGAAGAATATGAATTGGTGGCTTGAGCTGTAAAGTACAAGAGACTTTTCCTGGATTAGAATTTTTATTCGCCCTGCAGAGTGTTGGTATGTGTACCTTTTTCATGTTCTCCCTCTCTCAGCATAAGAAGGGTTAAGTAATATTTAACACAATGCAAAGAACTGCTGAAAAACTATATCTTTCTAATGAATTGTAGGTTGTGGGGATAAAATTCATGGTCTCACTGTTCCTGATGACGAGTCGTATAATGTACAAACTCTGCATGAACCAACTGCATTTGTGGACAGATTATTCCTTGGAACTTCACTCTTCTTATGTATGTCTGGAAGGTTGCCCCTGCAATTCCATGTGGTAACACTGTTGTTATGATGAATGCAGAGCTAACACCTCTATCTGAAGGATTATCGTAATTGTATCATCTAAGATTATCGTATTCATCAGATTTATTAAGATTATGATGAATCCAAAACTGACCCGATTTGCGCTAGAGAATATTAGACTTCTCGAGCAACTTAGATTGTACATTATGTAACCCTCTTTCAAATCTTAACATGAATTTTCTTTTCTATCCTAATGACAATTGTTGTTGTTGCTGCCAGGTTTGAAAATTTTTATGAGCAAGGCGAGCGAGAAACACTGTTGAATGAAGTTTCTTAACTACGAAAGAAGGTATGGGAAAATCCTCTTCTCCTTTTTCCCTATATGTGACCAGAAGATTCTTTTATCTACATCATTTTAAAATCTTTTATTTGAAGCTTCTGGAAGCACTTTATAGTGAACAACCCGAGTACCTTCAAGTGAACAGTGCATATAACTAAGATCCCGTAATTTGCAGTAACCTATTGCACCATGAAAGTATAAGTTACATTACCCATATTAAATAACATAATAGATTCGTATGCATGAACTTAATTTTATTCTACATTTTTAAAGATTAATTGTCCCTATTTTGAGGTTTTAGCTATGATAATTCAAAGGGAGTTCCATGTAAATATATTAAGTTCTGAACAAAAGCATGTACAATGTACATTATTTCAAAGTATCACATCTTTCATACTGATACAATCTGTTCACAAAATATTCATGGAACCAAGTACCACCAATATACTAAATCATTATCATATACTAATATATGGATTAAGGAAGCGTACCTGGTGATCTCTGAATATGTCTATTTTGCTTTTATTTTTTCTTAGGCGCCCGTCCCAAGTATGGATGTTTAGTATACTAATATATGGATGGTAGGATTCCAAATAAGAACTGAAATTGCCATTGGACTTCTATTTCTGCACAACTCAGAACCTGAACCCTTTCTGCATCGTGACCTCAAGCTAGCCAACATCTTTTTGGACCAAAACTATACATGTAAAATTAGTGATGTTGGTTTATCAAGATTAGTCCCAATTGTATTTGCTGACAATGTCTGACATATGTTGGATGACTTTAGCAGCAAGAACATTTTGTTACATTGATCCTGAATATTAACAAACGGGTAGATTGGGTATTTAGTTAGACATATATTCTTTTGGGTTAATGCTACTCCAAGTTAAACATGTAGTTTATTCTGTTATCTTTTTTCAAATATTCAAATTCAGATTAATAATATGTATCTCTTAGTAACCATCACCCGAATTCAATATTTTTTTCTCTAATTATATTCTCCTCCTTTGTTTGTTTCATCTACCTCTTTTCTTGAATTTTTTCTATACTTGTATTGATTATGTATGTTTGCGTGTTTATGTTAGTACATATGTTTACAATGTTTCTTAATCCGTTTGGCTTCGCTTCCCAGGTAAGAAGAAGAAATAAAGATTGCCAACCACAAAGGGTTGGAATTTGGAGATAATCACTTTGCCAAATCGACATGAGGTATCTTCAGTTGCTATATCCTGTATCCTAAAAGACTACAAAATTTTGTCCCAGAGGTATGCTGATCTTTCAGAGTCATGCGTAGACATGTACTAAGAAAACCAAGAAACCGAGTCACATAATCTTGGTAGCAGTCCAGTTACGAGTTGATAAGATATTGTTGTCATGGGCCTATTTTAGCAAAAATGATTCTTCTTGGTAGGCATTTTCAACCCATTCTGACATGGCTTAAATAATAAAAGGTGATTAACAGTTCTTGGAAAATTATTATCATCTTGTTGTCAACACTATTGGGTTGTCAGCTGATATATACTATCAGAAAATTTTGCAAACGAGGGTTGCTAATTATCGAGGAAAAGAATGCAGGTAGGCTCAAGTAGGTTGGCTCTTTTGTATGTATTTGCTGAGAAATGAATATAATGTATTTCATTCGTAGTTAGTGAATTGCATGGAACTCTAAAATGTTAAAAGTTTTCCCATCTTTACAAAAATTGAACTATAGGATAGTTGGATACTAATCTTGAGCCTAATGGTCTTATGTCTCATTCCCAATGTAGCGGAGAACTATAGGATAATTGGCTATTTATCCACGTCACTAATAATGTCATGAATGAGATGTGATATTAGAGCTTGAGTCCTACAAAGACTAAAAAGGGGAACCACATAATGATTGGATGTGGAACTACATAATGATTAGTGCGCACAGCTTTGAAAATCTACTTGGGTAGTCATTGCTTGATACAGATTAGCTAATCTATATGTTATCCCAGTTTAGCTAAAACAAAAGGTTCAACTAGATGTTAATCTCAGTATGCTCACTTTCCAGTTATGAGTAAAAATAAATATACTATCAGAGTTTTACCATATGACCAAATTGCACTTTATAGATACAGATTGTATTGGCATTGTAGTTTACATGATGCTGGTGCATTCAAAAAATTTCAAGAAGACTGGGTTCACTTTTGGAAAATGGAAGTATCCCTATTCAAAAGGTCTGCTAATCTGAATAGGTTGGTAATTTGTTTAAGTTATTCAACGATCACTCTTTTCTTAATAATACTAATATGATATGAAGTATTAAGACATGCGGGTAGTTCATGTTTTTAGGTCATATTAGAAATTTAAAAAATGTAGCTATATGATAATCTTATAAAAATGAAAATGCAGTTTTTTGCGCTTTCTAATTAATAAAAATGCAGTTTTATTATATTTATTATTTGATACTTGCAGAACTTCTATTCGATTTCAAGAGCTGCATAGAAAATTCATATCAAAACTTTTCTGAATAGACATCTATTGTTGTCTTTCCAGCATTGAGTTATGCCATATTCACGATTTCACATCAGAGAAGCACACGTAGTACCGGAGTTGGTACTTTTTGAGGTGTCACGACTTTACTAGATAGATTGATGTTTTTCCTCAAAAGGGAAGAGCACAATACGTGGTTTGAGTATCTTATATTTAGTTTACCATTAAATATTTCAAAGTTCAAGGGCTTTAAAATCCTTCATAGATTGTTTCAAGATTTGTTATTGTAAATTGAGCGAACTTTAGACTCGGAAACTTAGTTTGGATTTTTGATAAATTTAAGACATGTTTAGAAGATTTTGTGAGTTACAAAGGAATTTCTGTTACTATATAGATGCCATTTATACTGTTTACTGTACAAGTTTTAGTGATGTTGGATATCAATTTTAAGGATGTTTTTGGCTCTTTTAACTACACTAACGACACATTTACCCAAGGTAAATTTTGATTTCAACGCATATTTTGTTGCTTATTAAGCGAAACTAAATTTTTTTGGGTGATGAAATGAAAGAGGATTTAGTGATGGGAATGTTTATGAAGATCATGGTGAGGATTACATTCGTGATGAATCTGAGGTTAAGATTTAATATGAAGCTGATAATGTATATGCCTTAACAAAAGTATTACAGAACAGTGAGTCGACTATGTCGACAATAAAGGCTGAACCTGGCCCTAATGACACTGGAGACGTGTATCTACACCAAAGTAACAACTATTTTTAAGTCCAGTAAAGGTGTAACACATGTCGCTCCATTGCGTCTCAGGCTCTAAGCCTACTGGTATAGAAGAAAAAGGAAATGACCACATCGAAGTACTTTCACCGCCACCTTCTCGAACCTCAGCCTCTAAACCACAGTTTCCTTTAAAGGAAAGAGAAAGAAGAGTAAGGCTCAGAGTTTTTGATAATGTATCTAAGTAATATTTAATACATTGATAACACCTATACTGAACCTAACTACTTTGTAACCAGAATGGTGTTTCATGTTCTCACATTTAATGTCTAAGTGATTTATCTGGTTGCTGGGCCTGAATTAGATATTAAATATGACGAAATCAAAGTTGCTACCAGTTACCATAAAATCCGGCTTCAGTGTATGATTTCTATTTTATACTTGGAGATGATGCAATGAAGTTGAAAATTATTTCCCAGGCAAGGAACAATATAAGTAATCAATAGAGACATGATACATTATAGTTACTTAAGAAGTACTTCCTGATTACAATGAATATTCATATGGTGAAAGTATTCGGATGGTGGCCATAACACACATGTTCAAATAAATAACTACAAATTATTATAGAAATTCACAGTACACTATATTGAAACCGAGGAGATGGTGAAGTTACATGGTCTCGGGCATAAAATAGAAATTAATCTTTTCTTTTCTTCCCATATATGTTTTTGACATGCAATTTTAATTGCTATAACTTTTAAGCATATAAACATTTGAAACACAAAACTATTATTACTATATCTAATAATAAATTCAAAAAGATAGAAATAATAGCAATATAAAATATAATATTAAAAAAATATCTATAAATAAAAAATATTTTTAATACAAATATAATATTTTTTAACAAAAAATTTAAATTTAATCACATACATATTAACAAAAGACAAAAAAAATTTAAATTTAGACAATAACATTTAAATGTCCAATAAAAGACAAAAAACAAAAATCATTTATATAAAATATTAGTATGCTATTATTTAGTAGTAAGTTGGGTTAAAAAAGTCCTTAAATATAAATTTATACATGTTAAAATAGTTTTCCCTAATTGTACTTTAAATTTGAGGGGAAAAAATGTAATATTTGTCGCAAAACCAAAATTTTGTAATTTGATGATAAGTATGATCTAATTATTACTTTTCTTAACATTATTTTATACCAATTGTAATTTTACATCTGATTTAAATTTAACAATTGTTATTTAGAGTACCAACTAACCAATGAACAATGTAGTTTGCTTATAATAGTATAGTATAGATATCAACTTAATTTAAAAAGAAAGTGTGGTTGAGTTTCTGCATTTTTTATTGGGGTTTTCTAATTGTAATGCGAGGCGTTGTCGTACGATAACGCCGAGTAGTATTAAAGTAAAAAAATCCGATTCAAAATATCGACTACCGTGTGATTACAAAAAATTTAATATTTAGGTTATTATTAGATAATGTAGATTTTATACTTGATAAATAATTTGGTCAATTTCTTTAAAATACTCATTTCTTAATAATTTAATTTATTTGTAATTTATAACTTTATTATATGATAATAATATTTTTAAATAACAGGATGTGAGACGGCGCCGCGAGGCGACGTCGAGTAACATTTGACTACATAATTATATAGAGTAATATTGAATGAAAATTATACTTTAAAATTATCATTTAGATAATATTTCATTCAAAATTCAATTAACGAAATCAAAAATATTTTTATATTTAATAAATTTTATAAATATTTGTAAAAATAAGACGTGGGATTATTTGAGGTAAAAATTATGATTGTAAATTTAATAATATAAGGTAGAATGTAGCTTAGAACTATGTAGTACTCATTAATTGTCAAAATATAAAATGTAAATTTAAACATATCGTTTTAAGTTTTAAGTGAGTTAAAATTTATATTTAGTCACATGAGAAAAAATGAAAATTAAACACTGCAAATAGAAAAAGAATTCGTAAAATCGTCTCAATTAACAACAAAGCAAGGCAAAATAACCACGAGAGTTTCGTAATACAATAAATATAATTGCACACACATATAAAATGCAAAAATAATTTCTTTATGTATAACTTAAACTACAATAATTCGTTTGTGAAGCACTAGATATAATACTATTTAGTAATGGTACAATTGTATATTGCGATTTCTTTTTAATCTCATCATTGTTTCCCTTAGAATTATCACGTTCACACATTCATTTATGTTGATCAACGATGAATTCTGTTCATCGCAACATTCCTTAAAATATAATAATGTAGTACCAGTCTTTAGCTATTTTTTCTTCATTCAAAAGAACAATCAGGCATCTCTTTCCATCCAAAGGTTAAGGAAATTATTGGAAAATAAATTAAGTTGAAGATACAACTTAACCAGGACAATCCAAAATAAGCCAGTTGTCTATATTATGCAACTGATGCTTATGATTCTCCAGATTCAACTTCTGCAATGTCTCAACCAGCAATGAGTTATCAAGGAAATTCAAGGGTGGCAAAATTATATGATCAACTTAGTATATCAATTTCAATTTGGTTAATGATCAAAATTGAATTTGATTGACGATATAAAACTACCATTCATTCAGCAGTGACATTGATTTACTTTTGTCATTTTTTTTAAAACAATGTGGTTGATTTGTTCGATTGTCCAACTTCTCCAAGTTAACCTAAATCTACTACCAAGAAGATTAAAACGGTTTCACACCTTCCCATTTTCCACTAATTTATCCCTTAATTCTTTCAATTAATATCTCTATAACTTTTTATATCCCTGTATAAGTCCATTGTCTATAGGAGTCTGTCTATATTCTTTTAACTTTCAACTACATATCTATCCAAAAAACTCAATCTCCTTTACAATACCTAAACTTCTACTTAGCATCATACAAAAAGGAAAATCCACCGATCCTACATGTAGAACCCGATATTGTAAGCATGATATTTTCATACATTATCGTGGATTTAGATCAGTTCAGCACCTTTTCAAAGCTATTAATTGTGTGGGAACGAGAAAAACCCTCACATGTCATCAAATCTGTTCTAGAAAGGCTTAACTGGGATAAACTATATGCATTCCACCAACATCCAATGGAAGTTACCCGTGATCAGTTCCACAGATTCATCACTTATGCGGTTCGACATAAAGTTACTCAGGCACTGTTCTACAATTCATCACAGAAACTATTTTTGAGGGAAAACATTCAACACCATCTCGGAGTGCTAAAATCTCTTGCTGGTAATCACTTCCCATCTTCTATTTCTTACTTATTCTTCAAAGCAATTTTTAGACCTTTCGAAATTCTTGAAACTGCTGGGCAAATGTCAAATATTATTAATCAAAAACATTTTAGAGAGAAAATGGTAGAGATTATGTGTTTGTTTGAAGAGATGTACATTAGGTTGTTTGAAATGGACTATTTGCTGCCCGTTTACAAATTATGTTCAAATGCGAGAAATCCCAATCCAATATATCAGCTTGATGGAGAACCATTTGCTCAAGAATTGTGGTGTTCACTATGTGACGAGGCAGTTGAGGAAAATGAGATCAAGGAATTTGAAAAATATGAAAAAACTATCCAACTGAAGCACATTTGGAATTCTCGATGTAATCATTGCAGTCTGCAGCTTATTTTATTCAAAGTTTTACTTGGTGCAATACCTTATTGAAGTTGTTAATCTTTTGACTTATGTTAATGACCATTTGGACCATATTTGCATTCATTCAGTTATGTTCTTTTCATTCAAATTTGAGTTTCTGAAAAATGTTTTATCTGATTACAAGATAGTATATTGCATCATTTATAGATAACCTAGACAGATTACAAACATTGCTCTAATCCAATGCTAGCTGGTTCTGCCTCCCCTTCATCTCATTATCCCTTGCAAATTTGTTCTATCCAGTAGAGAACCTAGCTCTCCCGTCATTCACAGTCAATCCAATGCTCCAGGATCCTTCATCAATCCTCAAAAGAACCCTCTCACCCACTATCCATTGTCTGTTTGCACAAACTATAAACCTTGGAATAGACTACAAACATAGAACAATTATATTTTTACAATAATCTCATAAAAACCCGTCAAAACAGGAGAAGTAATGAGACAAAGTTGCGATTCTGTTACCACTCTTTGAGTTCTATTATGAACATGACACTTAGATAGAGTTGCAAAAAATTATAGGATGTTGTTGTTGATTTCAACAGCCTCTACAACATTCTCATTAACAGTTTATTGACATCCTGAACTTCATCCTGCTCCGCATCTTCAGAATCTTCATTAACAACCATATAATCTTTTCAAGATTACACTGAACAAACCTATCTCTACAGCCTATGTTCTACAGCCTATGTTTATAAATTTCAAAGTGCATCAGATTACCTACTTATAAGGTTCAAAGTGCATCAGATTACTTATCTCTATAACCTATGTTCTACAACTCAGTTGATAATCTTTTCAAGATTACTTTGAGATGCATGTAGTTCATCATTCAACTCTGCAGACCCAAGAGTTAACTGATTCATATCTGACACCAACATGTTCTTCATGTCTGAAAACCTCTTTCTCTTTGCATGTCTTGAAGTCATCGTGTGTTGTGTATATGTATAATCTGCAAGTATCCAGTAAATTCAAGTTTAAAGGTCACGTATTTATTTATAGATAAATAAATATATTTAACATGTAGTGGTGTTTAGATCTCAATGTGGTGTTGAGATTGTGTTGTATGTGCAAAAATAGAATATATGTTTAAATAAAAACAGTCCATTGTCACACTAAATTTTAAATTAGAAATTTTAGACGGTTGTATTCTTTAATGATGTCTTTAAATTTTAACAGAAAGATCTTCTGGTATACCAATTATACAAATACTATTTATTTAAACAGCTTATGATATACCCGTCTATAAAAAATATTTACATTATTTTAAAATTTTCAAAAATGGATATAAATTGAATTACTATATCTTAAAACTCGTGTGATGCATTTTGTTTAATTTAGTATGAACAAATAAAAAAGAAAACATGTTTAGTTGACAAATATAATTACCCGTTAAAATTTTCAAAATTATGGATCTTAGATGAAAATGATAATTGATTATAAATAGGTTTTATTATTTAAAAATGGTTTTTTATAGATATATAAGTGTAATTAAGTAAAATAAAAAAATGAAAAATTAAGTAAACAAAGGATTCATCATATAATAATATTTTTATTAAATTAGCCATTATAGAATACTACATACTATCATATCAGGTTATTGTCACATATTTTTAAGAAATTTTGTTATTTTCCCCAAATATTATGATGCCTAATAGGTAATATAAATTATAGCAACAACATGGAGATACAACTAACAAACATCAAAATATCATGCATTTATTGAGAATACTAAAAGTCTATATGCAGCTTTCATGTATTTGATGCAATGTGAGAAACAGATACATTAACTACAACTCACCATATTCTCCAATACTTAACTTGACATTGTTCTTAATTGTCCACTTTCTCATCAAACATTTTCCCTTAATCACACCACATATTACCATCCTACTCATATATTTCCTATTAATCATAACAATGGTGAATGATAATATACTCAGCCTTCCATCTGATGAGATGAGCTTGATCTTCAATTTCATTATATTTGGTATTCGTGATTTCAATACCTTCTCAAAATTTCTAATGGCTTGGGTAACTAAGCAAACAACACACAGAATCAAGGATGTCCTGGAAAATCTTGATTGGGATTCACTATATAGATTTCATCGACACAATTATGAAGCAACACGTTACCAGTTCAGTGGGTTTATTCGTTTTGCTGTTAAGAACAAAGTTCAACAAGCTATGTTCAGGAAGCATGACGTTCACCACCACCTTAATGTTTTATCCCAACTTGCAGGTAATCATTTTCCATCTTCATTCTGCTTTTTGTTTTTTAAAGCAATATACAGACCTTTCGATGTAATGAAGACATCTGAAGAAATGTATTCCTTTTTCAAAACTTGCCATATGAGAAATAACCTGCTACAACTGATGAGGTTACTCGAAGACAGATATTCTTACATATCCAATAAATAGAAACTTCTGTCAATTTATAAATTCTGCCCAAATGCCAGAAATCCTGACCCAATGTACCAGATAGAGGGTCTTCCTTACCCAGACGAGCTATGGGACGCGCTCTGTGATAAGACCGTTGTTGGAAACTATCGACATGATGGAGAAATTTGGGGCAAACAGCTAAAGATGAAGCATTTGTGGGAAACCAAATGTGTGCATTGCAAATTGCAGCTTATTCTTTTCAAGATACTGTTTTCTTCCGTTCAAGATATCGAATATTATGTTTGGTAGGATTCAGTTATTATGTTTTTCAAATCTTAGAATCATTTCAATGTGTTATTCATGTCATCAAAGGATTTAATGACTTTAATCCTACCATTTCTGATTTTTCATTTGTTTAAATTTCATTCAGATGTTTTATGTTTCGTATTAACAAAAATTAAGTACAACCTCAACATTACTTTGAGATGGACGTATAATATTATTACTCTGAGAATGACGTAATTAAGTACGACCTCAACGTTACTTTGAGATGAACGTATAATATTATTACTCCGAGAAGGACGTAATTAAATACGACCTCAACATTACTTTGAAAGGGACGAATAATATTGTTACTGTGAGAATGATGTATGATATTGTTACTTTGAGGTGAACGTTACAATTGCATGAACGAAATCAATGCCATAATATATGTCATAATATAAATATAAATATAATATAACAAATCACTTATATAAAGTCAAGATATAAAATTAGAAATTCAATAAATAAATAACAAATATTAAATAAAATAAAATATCATTCCGTATGCGAAGCACGGACATATTACTAGTTAAATATAAGGGTTAATGAGCTATTTCAGTACTGTACTATACAGAAAGTTTCAGTTGGGTCACCATCCCAAAAAAACTTTCAATCGCATAACTTAAGTAACAATTATTTTAAATCGCAACACTGTACAGTCATAAATTTTCACTGCCGTTAAAATTGGTTTGACTTTAACGGAGCGCCGTTAAAGTACTGATCAACTTTCAATTAGGTCACTGAACGAAAAAACTTTCAATTAGGTCACTGAACGAAAAAACAGTTAAAATTTGAACTGAATGTTTTTAAAATATTTGTTGAAAAAACATATAAATTGAATGGGTATGTTAAAATTTGAATTTAATTAAATTCTATTTATCCGAAAAAAATTACAAATTAAAAAATTACACTTTAGATTGAAAAAACGTGATATCTTAAAATATTTGTTCGTATGTATCAATTTATAAAGATATAAATTGAGTGGGTATGTTAAATTTTAAATCTAAACTAAATTCTAATCATCCGAAAATAATTACCATTTAAAAGAAAACTTTCAAGGGGTATGTTATGTGATTAAATAGTATGTTCAACTTTAAATTAAATTTAATTTTAATCATCCGAAAAAATTTACAAATTCAAAAAAAATACATTTTGGTTTGAAAAAATATATGATATCGTAAAATATTTGTTCGCATGTATCGATTTAGAAACAGATAAATTGAATGGGTATGTTCAATTTTGAATCTAATTAAATTCTAATCATCCTAAAAATATTACAAATTGAAAAAAATTACACTTTGGATTGAAAAAACGTGATATCTTTAAAAACATTTGTCCACTTATATTGATTTATAAGCATATAAATTGAATGAGTATGTTCAATTTTAAATTAAATTAAATTCTAATCATCCGAACAAAATTACAAATTAAAAAAAAAATACACTTATAAGCATATAAATTGAATGATATTCTAATTGAAAATTGATATAAAGTTAAGTGATAGAATTGTAGTACACGTCAGCCAAGTCAGCGTCCACATCAGCCGTCCGTTAGTGCATTTAACGGAACGAAATGGCAGTAATCTGTTTGAAATATTTTTATTGTTCAAGTGTTTGACTGAAAACTTTTTTGAGCTGGTAACCCAACTGAAAGTTTATGTACTGTACAATGCTGAAATAGCTCATTAACCCTTAAATATAATGCCCGTGAAAGTAAACACCTCGCGCTTTTGAGAAAACTATCGGGCCTCGTTGATTTCCACTAGCCTTTATCCAAAGTCTTAAAAGTTGGGTCGGACTATTTTCAAGCCGAACCCATGTCTGTACAGGAGTAGACAGGAAAAGGAAATAACAAAAAAAAATTATGTTCTACAAAAATATTACAAGAATTTTTATTGTAGTCAGTGAGATCCACATTTTTAATCCGAATATTTCAAAATAATTATAAATGTTAGTTTTTCAATATACGTATCACCATAATTTTATTTTTTGAATATAATATATTTTTTGTACGAAATATTTAGATGTCAATTACTCAATTGTGAAATGATTGACGCGACGATGTTTGTTTCATGATATTAAGTATAGGATATGATAATAATCTTTTAAATTTTGCTATCCCATTTTTGTTGTTCAAAAATTTATTTAGGATTAATCCAAAAATTATAATCCTTTAAATTTTCCTATCCATGTTTGTTCTGTTGGAGTAATCCCCTCTAATGGTTGGAGAATGTATTATTTAATTCCCTCCAATAAATCATTTTTATAAAGAATTATAATCCCCAACCTATAATTTTATGCAAAACAAACATACGATTGGAAAATCAATCTCATGAGTATCTCCCAAAACAAACAAGTGATAAAATTTTAAAAAATTATATTTCAATCCTAAACTTAATACTTTAAAACAAACATGGAATAACATAATTTATATGATTATAATCCTTAGCATTTTAATTGATAAAATTATTTATCTCCAAATAATAATCTCAAAATTATAATCTCTCCAAACAAACATGAACCTACACTATTAATATGACACATACCTATGGTATGCAAATTGAGTAAAGATAGTACTGCAAGTTCAGTAAAGCGTATTCTGTGTTCTGGTCATTTAGTCGAAACACCATTATTATATTGCAGTTTAAAATCGAACAATGTTTGTATTTTATTATATTTTACTGCCCTTATTAATTTGGGTTAACTCTATTAAGTAATTTAGAAAACAAAGCTGACAAACGATTGTTAATATTTACTGTGATACACGTATAAGAGAACATATAAATGATGAGATTATATATATATATCAATAATTCTATTTTACATGTATCGTGAAAACATGTATAAATGATGGTTAATGTTGCTTTCAGTGATTTTCGTTTGGTCTATAGAAATGCATGCAACTACAACAACTCTAAACATGTGATGTGAAGCCCCATTGTCAATAATGCCTAGCTGCTTTACTATTCCTACTTAACATTTATATCCCCTCACTTTCTTCCTCTAACCGTTAAATTTAAATCACCATTCACCATCATCCCACACTGCTCTCCTTATCCATTTGTCTACCTACACATGCAGTATGTACGTGCAGTATATCTCTTTTAGATGCCATTTCGAAAGAGATGGAATTCTAACATCTTTCCTGTTACTTTCACCATCACACGCCCTGTTCCTCTACATTAATTCTTGTCTTTGTATTTCTATATGGTCCGGGGAACAAGATTTTGGTTTTTGATAGGGATGTATATGGATACAATATCCCAGTTTTTAAGTTATCCCGTTACACTATAGAATGAGCGTGATGGGATACCCTACCTATATCCCCTGTTATCTTCTCGCTCCTTTTAAGTTTTACTAAAAAAACCAAAACCAAAACAAACTTAAGTATATTTCTTAACTATAGGATTAAATTTTCGCTCTTCCTCCTAAACATTAAGTATGGAAATACCGGGTTTTTTTTTGTTAATATTTCAATAGCATCGATGGTGGAAATTACACGATTCCTTTCGAGTTGAAAACATTAAGTATGGAAATGCCGGGTTTTTTTTTGTTAATATTTCAATAGGATCGATGGTGGAAATTATACGATTCCTTTCGAGTTGAGGATTTCGAAAAACAAATTAAAAGTGAGGATATATATTATGGTAAAAAATATATAACAGCAATGCTATACTATACCAAAAACCAAGAAAGACAAAAATAATGAAGTGGGAGGGGGTACGCCTTTGTGTGTTCCCTTTTCATTTTGTGTCATTCTCTGTCTTGGTCCTCTCTGGGGCGTGCTGCTGAGGAACTTGAGCCTGTTGCCATATTTACAGCCTGCCCATGTGAAAACCTCTGCAATTGTATCATACGCGAGTAACAGCCATCAGGGTAGTTTTTTAGTAGATGTGAATGTGAGCCTTGTTCTGCAACTTTTCCATCGTCTATTACTCCAATGACGTGGGCGTTTCTTATTGTAGATAGGCGATGAGCCACAATAATGGTGGTCTTTCCAGAGCATGCGCGCTCCAGAGCCTCTTGTACACACCTTTCGGATTCTGCATCCAGTGCACTTGTGGCTTCATCGAGTAGCATTAATTCTGCCTTTCTTAGTAAAGCTCGAGCAATGGCAATTCTTTGCTTCTGGCCTCCGGATAATTGAACCCCTCTTTCGCCAACAAAAGTTTTGTACCCATCTGGCAATGACGAAACGAACTTGTGGGCATTTGCTAATGTTGCTGCTTCCATGATCTCGGCTTCGGTTGCTGATTCATGGCCGTAAGCAATGTTTTCATATATGGTCGTTGCAAATAGACTTGGTTCTTGTGGCACTACTGCAATGTGACGCCGCAATGTCTTCAGATTGTATTTACGAATGTCTTTTCCATCAATTATAACACGCCCAGATGATGGCTCATAAAATCTCTGAACTAGTGCTATGACTGAACTCTTTCCGCATCCACTAGGACCAACAAGGGCAAGAATTTTGCCAGCTCGAGCACGGATACTAAGGTCACGGAAAACTGGCATATCAGGGCGGGATGGATAGGAAAAGTCCACGTGTTTCAGCTCCACTTCTCCACGAATTCGATCAGGCATTGGTGTGGAATCCGGATCATCAGGTTCAATTTCAGTTTTGCGGTCAAGGAGGTCAAAGACTGATTGCATGGCTCGACCACCTTTAATGAAGTCGGGGGCTAGGGTCAGTGTTTCAGCTGCACCATTTGCGGAGACCATTAGAACCATGAAAACTCTGATCGTTTTTGAGAAGTCAGAGATACCATGCTTCACAAGCCAGGAGGCATACCAGAGACCAAGGGCGTATGAAGCATAAAGTAAAAACTGGGCTATCCCATAACCACTTCCAGCAATTTGCCCCTTCCAAAAACAGCGGCGTAGTGGAGTTTCTAGGTTAGAGGTGAAAAGTCCGACAATCTTGGACTCTGAATTGAAGGCGGCAACAGTTCTCACATTTGCAACAGCTTCCCCGGCTAATTGTGTGGCTTTGGCATGAGCAGCTTCCAAATCCCCGGAAAATCCTTGCATGAACATTTTCTGTGGGAAGTAGATCATAACCAACTGACCACTTTAAAAACTGTACAGTGCGAACCCTAATTGTTTTATGAACATTTAAATTTAATCTTGAGGGGCAATTTTACCAGATAAAGAATTTTTTCACGCAATACTAAAATTGAGCAAAATTTACATGGTGCCGCATAATGTTTGTATTGTGTAACTTTTGAGAAGTAAAAGTGACCGCAGCTACCTTTTATTACATTAATGACTGGTTTGCCAAAATCTTTTGGTTGGTCCTTACATTTACCTGTTTCAAGCACTTGACTTGCTCCACCCGAACAATTTTCACATGTTGATGTTAAGCAATCAAGCAAAAGACTTTTGCTTGATTATTAATTAGACAATGGACATGCAATCTTAAAGCCTAACTCAAACCAAAACATAGTTGTACATTTAAGTTCCTAAGAACACAGTTTCTCAAGACTATCTACATCAAGCTATAAAAAAACTGTAATCTGTAAACTCATCCGTAAAAGCATACCTGCAATACAGTGGCTGCGACAACTATAGGGAAAACGGCAATGAGGACTAGGGCTAGGCGCCATTGCAAAGCAAAGCCTACAGAGCAGGAAACTAGCAGAAGTGCTGAGTTCTGCATGATTACTGAAATTCTGTCCCCAATTGCTGACCTCACGTTATTGGCATCAAGAGCTAGCCTAGCTGCAATTCTAGAGCTCTCATTTTCCTCCTGATCGAACCAAGCCATTTCATTTTTCAGAACTGCTGCCAACATTTTCTCTCTTACCCGTTTAGTTAAATTTTCTCCCACTACATCCCAGAAAAAGTGCTGTAGTGTGTTAAATATAAGCGCGGCTGATGAGACACCAATCAGAAGATAACAATATTTTTCAATTTCTCTTATCATGTACGCATGGTCTTGATTGTAGTAAACACTGAGAACAACACTGAGGACATATGCAAAGAAGGCACTGAGGGTGCCACAAACAACAGAACCTACAGAACCAACTAAAGCATAAGGCCACTCTGGAGAATTCATTTTTGCCAGCCGCCAGAAGGAACTAGCTTGCTCCTTAAATGCAAGCTTTTCGATCCTATAACCGGGATATGATACATCTAGGGACAGGCTAAAGTCAGAGGTGGAGAAATCAGATAACCGACGTGAGTATGGTGACCGGCCATAAGAAGAATTCCTGGTGATTATAGGTGAACTCACTGAGTTTCTTGCACTAGAAGGCCTGCAAAAGAAGAACAGTCAATAAACAAACTATCATCCTGATATCTGATTGCACTCGGTAGATATTGGTGAACTTCTAATATACTGTGTAATGTTGTTAAAGTACCTTGCACTACTCTTTCTGGCATTGTTAATGGCAGTTTCATGTGCAACTTCTTGCAGACGAATGAGTTTGGCATATGTCCCGTTCTCTCCTTTAAACATGAGCTCGTCATGAGTCCCAATTTCAGAGACGCTGCCCTGGTGCAGGACGGCAACAAAATCAGCCTTCCTGATTGTTGATAGCCTGTGAGCAATGACAAGAGTTGTTCTACCAATCATGAAACGGTCAAGTGCTTCTTGAACAAGCTTCTCCGACTCTGAGTCTAGTGCACTTGTTGCTTCATCCAAAAGCAAGATTGCTGGATTTTTCAGCATTGCTCTTGCTATAGCAATCCTCTGCTTTTGTCCACCAGAGAGTTGCAATCCTCTCTCCCCTACCTACAAATATCCTTAATTTAGTATTTCATTTTTTACTGTTTTCATTTTATTGTATCATATATGTTACCTGTACAATTATGTTATCAACTTGTGAAAAAGATACTAATAGATGAAGTAAAAGCTTGGATACTGCAACATAGAGAATAATACAACTATATAAGCCAATATATTAAGCATCTAGTTGTTATTAGTAATATATTGATGCATTTTTTTCTCCATTTTCAGTGTTCACTTGTACCAATTCCCAGAAACACAAAAATATATTATTATTATCATCATTATTATATTCCAATTGGTTGCCCCATGGCCCATCCTGCCAAGTTCAGAAGGTCCTGTTTGTTCCTGAATAAATAAAACCTAATTTGTATCAGCACATGCCTTGTTGACTGAGACCATGTTGTACCTTAATTTTAAATCAATGCATATATGACTAAACACCTACAGTGTCCTTCCCTTTTGACTTTTGAGAAGTTAGGTTTATTTGTTGACCAAACAATGCACTTGGTCTTTAATATAGAAAACAAGAAGATAGCAACAAAAATTAAACAGAGCCATTCCCTCCTGTTTAATAAGATCTATCACTACCTTCACCGTCCGGGCAACTAATGTGCATTAATATATCATAAACTCACTGCCAACAAGCTTGATTGCAGAATATACATTAAGGATATATCTGTCTCAAAGAAAATATTTTTCTGAAAATAATAGATTGAAGAAGATAGTATAGTTAGATGAGTAACCTGTGTGTCGTAGCCATCGGTGAGCTTAATGATAAAAGAATGAGCATTGGCAACTCTAGCAGCTTCTTCAATCTCGACGAGGCTTGCATCAGGCCTACCCAAGAGTATGTTTTCTTTGATGGTGGTAGCAAACAGAGCTGGCTCTTGGCTCACCAGTCCAATTTGCTGCCTCAACCATCTAAGCTTTAGTGTCTTTATATCATGACCATCCAGTAAAACTTGACCTGGAAAAATAAATTAACATAATAAATATCAGCTGACAGATGCATTAAATCTGTCTGCTTTCACATATGAATGTTATATACCTGAGGTGGGATCATAAAACCTCTCAATGAGGGAAACAACAGTGCTCTTTCCAGATCCACTGCTTCCAACCAAAGCTATGGTCTTTCCGGACGGCACACTTAAGGACAAATTGTTTAGTATCAGAACATCTGGTCTGGAAGGGTATGAAAAATCTACGTTTTTAATCTCAACTTGTCCTAAAACTGATTCTAGTTCCAATCCCGTTTCACTGTTTCTGTTCACACTCGGTTTGTGATCGATTATTTGAAAGATTTTAGCAGCTGCAACTCTAGCCTTTGCAAATGCAGCCATACTTGGGGCAGATTGTCCTAAAGCACTGTTATTACAAGAAGACATATTAGACATTGTAGCCCAATATAGATTCATGCTAAATATAGACATATAAAACAATGCAGCAGAATACTCACATTCCTCCTATCATAACTGAGAACATTGTGGCTATAGCAAGTCCTCCATTAGTGTAATGGTGCCTCACAAGATAACCTCCATACCAAAGCAAAAGAGCATAACAACAAAAGACGGTGAAGTACGTCGCCCCAAGTCCCAACCCCTTGGAGAATCCACTCTTGTATCCGAGCCTCTGGGCAGTCTTTAAAGCCAATGAGTATGCTTTCAGAGCTCTAGACTCACCGACAAACGCGAAAACCATCCGAATTTGACCAACTGTCTGTAGTTTTACTCGAAATAAGAATACTCACATGCCTAAACACATCAGAAAATTGAAAAAATGGTCAAATTTCCTCACCTGCTCCGCAATATTTCCAGCCTGTGAAAGAGCTTCTTGGGTCTTGGCAGAGAGCTTAGATAATGTAATTTGGTGGATAGCTCCTATCACAGCTATAAGAGGAACAACAGCAAGTGTGACCAAAGCTAATTGCCACACAGCAGTAAATCCCACCACAAATCCAGAAACAAAAGTTGCCATATAGTGAATGAAATTCCCCAACTGCACAAATAATAAACAGCAAGTGCAGAGCAATTCAGCCACCATGTAATGTGAAACAGAGCATAAACACAGAGACACAATTGAAGCTTATTCGATTTTATTATTTCACACCCTTACCTTTTCACTAATGGCATCTTGGACCATGACAGCATCAGTGTTAATCCCAAACACGACATCCGAAGTCCTAACTTCAGTATCGAAAAATTGAACATCTTGATTCAAAGCTGATTCTAAGTACTCAATCCTCATTTTAGTTGTTTGTCTCTCTCCAGTCCACATCCAACAAGATATCTCTGCAAATGTTTCTCAATTAGCATATCATCAAGTCAAACCAAAAACACATATATCACAATATCATCTTACCTGCCCATGAAGAAGCCCATATTGCAGCTCCAACTACAAGAAAGTAAAATGCATACTACAAACATAAAACAGAGCAACCAATCAACACTGAGGCTTAATGAGAGTGTGCATGACATTAAAAATATGCATACAATCTTTTTAAAGAATCATCACCTTGAGCACTTCTTGAGTCATCTTATCAATATTGTCAGCATTAGAACCAAAAGAATTAACAAGATCTGCAAAGAATCTAAGAAACACAGGCAAAGAACAGCCATGAACAAAAGCTCCAACAGTTCCAACAATCATCAAAACATAATCTAATCTATCAGCAAATCTGAACAGCTCTAAAAACCCAACTGCAGAAGCCTGTTTCTTCTTATCTTCATCAGTTTTCTTGGAGCTTCCCTGATCAGAACTACCCTCCATTTGTGTTTTAAACTTAGGCTCTTCTTCTTGGGTTTTATCTAATGAGGTTGCTTGTGGTTTACTAAAGCTTTGAGCTTGTAAATGAATTTGAGTAGGAGAAGGTGTTGATACTACAAGTTGAATGCCTTCAGTTTCAGAACATTTCCACTGCTCTGATGATGATATAATACTAGTATTATTATTATTGTTGCTATTATTATTATTATTGCTCTTTATTTCCTCCTCATATTCTTGTGACATTGCTTTACATTTACGAACTAGCCATCCCTCTCCCCCTCCTCTTTTATCTTCTCTCTCCACCGCTTTCATTTTTTTATCTTTACATTTATTTTTGGATCTCAGTAACATCATCTATTAAATATCAGAGAGTTCTATATCAAACGTTAGTTGCAGTTAATCTTTTTGTATTCATAATACATGAATTATTTAAACTATATTATAGATTTAATGCGAAAAAATTAGCATTTGCATGTAAATAGATTTTTACAACGCATAATAAACGCGAAAAGTTGATTACTAAGGTCATGTTTGTCAACATCAACTTATACATTATAAGTTAATAATATCATAAAGGTGTTTTTCAACCCAACTTATAACCTCAATTTATAATTTATATGTTGATAAGTTGAATGTTAATAATGAGGTACATTTTCCTGAACTTATCAACTTATTACTTGATTTCTTTATTTTTCTAATATTTTATATTTTTACATTTGTGTTTTTAAATATTTTTTTAATTTAAAATACAAGTGTTGAAATCATTGTATTTAAAAATTATTTTTTCAAATTTAATTTAGCAAATTCTTCACTAACTTATAAATAAATTTATCCAAACACTCGTATAACTTATAAGAATTTATCAACGTATCAACACTTACTCATTTTAAGTTATAAGTCAACTTTTTTGTGATATCCCAAACACACACTAAGTATTGGACTCAAAATTTAGAAATACTTAGTATAATTGAGTGAAGGAAGTAAGTGTTGACAGAGACCCTTGTGTGTTAAACAGTTGGTTTCTTGTTGCTTGCTTGGTTAAACACAAACCATACAGTGAAAATGACAGATGAGAGCACACTAGACTATGACTATGAGTCTATGGCTAAGGCTATTTCAAGATTTGGCCATCCGACAGACAGGAGAAGAATACTAGGTGTAAACTTGAGATTGGATTTTTGACCAAAACTCCCTGGTTTTACTGTCATTAACAGTTTCTTTATACCCTACAGTCTACACTATTTCATGTCATTGTTACATTCTTCCTTCTAGTAAAATTTAGAACTTTGACTACTGATTCTATGACTATTAAAAAATTCATAATATTTGGAGTTTTACCTTGAATGTGGCGCAAAAGCTTCAAGGATTTATGTAGGTTTGGCTTATGCTACAAGTTAAAATTATGTATAGTTTGCTTGCAGAATATACATGTCAAGTGTTCCACTCCATCCATAACTCTTTGTCTGTACTCTTGCTCATATTTGTCTTAAATTTGATAAAGATATATTGGATGGACATATGATTTAGATAATTTTTCATTTCTGTTCACTCAAATAACTAAATTTAATAAGCGCGATGAAATAGCTCAAATGATTAAGAGTTTATCTCTTGTTGTTCCATATTCTGAATTCAATTTTCGTTCACTGTCGATATTTGGAAGGCTTTGCAAAAATTATTCATCTATCAAAATTTCATTTCCTGAGTTCATTAGTATAACAACTAACAATATATTATTTATATGTAAGGAATTTTGGATAGTGAAGATTGTACAGAATATAGAACATACCCAAAATTATGAAGTCAAATCCACCTAAAATTATGTCAGTGAAAACCCAGGTAACATCGAATCAAATCCCCACTCTGCTCTGTCCAAACTATCCTTTTTTTCTTTTTCTTTTTTCTGAAGTCTTTGCTGCATGTAATTGTAAGCAACACGTCTCCAGAAGTTTCATTACATTTTACTAAGAAGTCACTTGAATAATTCTAGAAATAATTGAAATTAAACTTTTTCTCTAAAATAAATAATTAATAATGTGATAATTCGGGCTAAAATCCGGACATTTTTCGAAAATCAGGTCAAATTCTGATCAGGAATGCGAAATGAATTAAAGTACCTTGACCCAAATTTGGCGGTCCACAAACTTACCCTAGACACCCAAAAGATCGAGTTTTTAAGAGTTGGGTGTGAGCGTAATTAGTAGTAGTACTCTGTATTGCAAACTGATTTTTCGAGATTAGTGCGTTATAAATAAGTAGTGAACTAATAAGTACTGGATGCCAATTATGTTGCAGAGGGATTTCGCAATTTGCAATATAAACACGTAAATTAATATTGTATGATATTAAAGTTTTAGACCCCAAAGAAATACAATGCTAAAAATCCGATGAAAGTCTAGTAAAATTTTGTGGATATAACAAACTAAGGCTGCACTTTGGTTAAAATTTCCACTTTTTGTATGATATACTATAGTTGACCAATAAACAATGGAAATGTCAGAGAGTGCAAGGAAAATAAATTAAAGGTGTAAGATTTGTGTCAGGATCAATGGTGAATTACTTAATGACAATTAGGGATGTTAATCAAGTGATTAATGTAAGATGTCTGTCAGAACAAAGTACTTATTGATGCCTTATACAGATCATGTGAGTCACCTCACCTTAAGGCTGAAGCTAATGATATTCCAGTAAGGTAGATGCTACTGCAAAGTGCACAGGGGAAAACGATTGTTACTTTTGTGTAATTCATGTTACCGCTATATTAGTGATAGGATTAGTCAAAGTATGATTATTTAAACAAGTGTATTAGTAGCATGCAGGTTACCCGGCCAAAAATCTAGGGAGAAAAAGGAGTTTAATCAAGTCAAAAGATAGCACTTGCTTCCTCATTCTTACACAAAAGCCACGCATATCCCACTTATTTATATCTTCTTCCTCCTATCCTTTTTCCACTTTTCTTTGCTGTTATATACTCTTGTATATACACAATGATTTTTGGTCAGTACAATAATTGTTCAATATAGTGTACAATAATTTCTACTTAACAAAATGTATAATATAGTTCAAATAATTGTTATGCACATTTTCAATATTCAACAACAAATTTATTTTACAACAATCGATTGTCACGAATGCGGAAATTAACAAGTGTGTTCAGTAGTTGGGATTAATAATACGCAATCAAATGCGGACTGAAAAGTGATGCACGCGATGCTCATCATCACATCCTCTTTGTCTTGCCTGTGGTTAGAAATATAGTAATGCTTGCCCCAAAATTTAAAAATCTTGAATAAAAAGGTTACTCGATAATGATGTCATGTTTGTTACTTTTGCTTGTGATTGATTTTTAAGGACCTCGCGTTCTGTCTTTCTTGTTGCTTAGTATAATCAAGCTCATCAATGGGTGCTTTATATCTGTAATTAACAAACCAAACCCATTTTACTTTCTTCCACAAAAGATAAATGCCGTTGTTTTATTAAGTTAATACTAACTTATAGTCAAGCACGACTGAGCATTAGTCGACATTAAAATATTAGTATTAATAAATTATTAATAAATATTATTTAAAAATGTATTTCTCGAGAATTGAATGATAAAAATATATAATAAATAAATAATTATTTAATTATGTAGTTATAGATAATCGAACTGTGCATAAAGCTAAAGAAATTAAAGTAAATAAATAAATCTTGTATGATTACGTAGCTGCAAAGAATCTAACACTGGATGAATCTATTGAATTTAAAGTAAATAAATAAATCTTGTATAATTACGTAGTCGTAAGGAATCGAACCCCGGATAAAGCTAAAAAATTTAAAGTAAATAAAATTTTGTATAATTATGTAGTTGCGAGAAATAGAACCGGGTTAAGTGATAACCAAATTTGGTATTTTGGTACTTTAGTACGGTGCGCTATTTTTACATTGTTTTGATTATTAATAAAGAGTATAGATAAGATAAGATCTTACTAATAATGGACTCGTACTCTATAATCTAAATGAGGCTTGGGGAGTAAGTGTTGTTGTAATTTACAATGACTTTGTTCTCATGGGTTTGAAATTAGGGTTCAAGTTTTCATTAGTTGTATTAATTTAATCTTATAATTTTGTCGTTGTTTGACCAAATTGAATTGTGGGTATTACTTTGTCTCCTAATCGGCGGTATTGATTTAGTAAAATAATGTTTTTTTTTATTTGTGTTAATTATTACTCCCTCTGTCTCATAATGTTATTCCCCTTTTCAATGCTGGCACTATTCATAACATGAGACAAATTACTAATTTACGCATAATCTATAAGACCAAATATAGTCATGAGTGATCTTGTTAGATTCGTATTTATGAGTACTTTAATACAATGAAGTTTTTATATTTAATACTAATACGAAATTGAAGATATTAACGATCAAAAGTGTGCATTGGCAAACGTGTTTTGAGAAATGGGAAGAGTTTTTTGAGACGGAGGGAGTATAAATTTGGGATTATGGAAATCTTTGTCCCTAAGCCACTAGCTAGACTCCCTTTGGGTAATGAGCAACCAACGACTTCTTTTCCCAAGGTTTAGTCTAACAATCACCAGCATTTTTATGGCAAAGTTTACGAGGAAACAAAGCCTCATGGGAAAGATTAAAGAATGGTCGATAATATGTATAACAAAAATCTAAATAAAATTTCAGGAAAAGCTACTAATAACCTGAAATCACTATTAAAAATCACTTGACTTGCATATTTTAAAACTTTAGATTAATTATTAACTTTTTAAAGCAGCATATCAGTACATTATCAACCTACTCCCCCACTACTTTCTCTGCGACTGTTGCCAACTATTAGATTGATACTCAACTTGTTAGTTGCAATTGATCATACCTCCCTCGATCATATAATTTCAATTATCAATTTTTTTTTGGTAAAATAGCTATTGTTAGAATATATATTTATTATTGAGAAATTGTCATAAAAATTACTTTTTCTAAATTTTTTTTGCAATTTTATTATCTTCTGAAAATATTTGCAAAAATATGGTATGCAACTAGATGAAATCTAAAAATATTTCCAAAAATATGATCTGCAACCAAACCAACCAAATGCAACTTTTCAAAATTCGGCAAACCACCGTGAACTCCGGCGAACTTAAAACTACTCAAAACTCAAAGATTTTTACATAAATAATCTTTAATTACAACGATCTACAATGCTACGCAATCCATCACATCAAACTCTAATCCAAATCTCAAGAACGAATTAAAGTTTATAAAATTTGAAATTAAAACTGAAAATTAATCCACTTAATTACTCCAATGTTTCCATTCTAGGGTTGGGTATTTATAATAAAAAAAGCACTTTATTATTTTACTAATATTATTATTAATGACATTTTGATAATTTAATTTCCAAAGATTTATTATATAAATCTTAAGACATTTATTCAGAACATTATGTTATTATAATAAAATCTAATTATTTTCTCTTATCTCTCTACTTCGAGCTAGGTTATGAGACACAACGATGGCGATAAAATTTGTTATTGTGTTTTAGTATATTTTGTTTTCGAATTGGATTCTATTTAGTTAGTTGATTGATTTATATTATTTGGATTTTTTCCTATTGTTCTGGTTGTTTGGAATTGTTTCTGCTTTCATCATGACTTTCGATAAAGATGATTCTCTTCAGTCGATTAGTATACAATTGAATGGTACAAATTACTCGTATTGGAGTTATGTTATGAAAAAAATTTTGTGTGGTAAATCTTTATGGAGTTATGTTCGTGATAAGAATGTTGAGACTAAACCGGAAGTTGCTAAGACTGCAACATCGATTGAGGCTTGGGAGGCTGATAATTTGAAAATTATTACATGGATTAACAATTAAGTTACTCATTCTATTGGCGCTCAGTTAGAAAAGTATGAAACGGCTAAGGAGGTATGGGACCATCTATCTAGATTGTATACACAATCGAATTTAGCAAAATATGAAATGGATAAACATGTATGGGACCATCTGTCTAGATTGTATACACGGTCGAATTTTACTAAACAATATCAGTTAGAGATGAATATTCGTGCACTTCAACAAAATAATATTTCTATTCAAGAATTTTATTCTGCTATGTCTGCGTTATGGGATCAACTCGCATTGACTGAACCAGAAGAATTGACTGCTGTAACTGTTTATATCAAGAGGCGAGAAGAACAGCGTTTGGTTCAGTTTTTAATGGCTCTTCATTCTGATTTTGAACCCTTGCAAGGGTCAATTCTTCATCGTTCTCCTCTTCCATCAGTTGATTCTGTTGTTAATGAGCTTTTAGCGGAGGAGATTCGTCTTAAATCTAATAGTGCTGAGAAAAAATCGGCATCTGGTACTCCTTCTATTTTTGTTGTTCCTTCACAATCATCAGGTAGCAATCAAAATTGTTCTGCTCGGGCTCTTCAAGATGAATGTTCTTATTGTAGAGAGAAGGGCGATTGAAAAACTTCATGTCCTCAACGTCAATCTCAGCAGCAACGTCAACCTCAACAGCAACAACAACGATTTTGGACATCTCGTTCCCCACAGCAACAACAACGACCTTGGACACCTCGTACACTGTTGGGTTTGTGGAGTCTAACAGGTTTCAGAATTGGTTTCTGATTTTAGTTAGAATTTCCAGATCTGAATTCTAATTAGAGTTAGTAATTTCAGAATTTCAGAATTAGACTCTGATTAGTTTTAGGCCCAGTTTTTTCTCTTATAAATAGTCTCATGTAATTGTAAAACACCAACACATCAGAACACAACAGAACACAACATAGTTGTGAGAGATCAATACAAAATTAGTGCGGCTTGTGGAGTAGGAATTTCCGAACCACGTAAATCTTTGTCTTGTGTGATTGTCGTTTATTTTCTTGTTCTTATTTATTCGCTTTGGGTTTTGCTTTCGTTGTTGTATACTCAACAGTACACCACGTGAAACTGAGTTCACTTCTGGTCCTGCTACTTGGACACCTCGAGCACTATCTTCTACTGATTATGTTCCTGCTCCTTCTTTGGATCCATATACGTATGAGCAGTTTCAACAGTTTATTGTTTCTCAGCCACATGTCATGGCCGCCTCTCTTTCACAATGTTTGTCATCCTCCACTTCACGAGGTTCTTCTTCTTCCTTATGGATTCTGGACTCAGGGGCCTCTCATCATATGTCACCAATTTTATTATCTTTTCTTTCATTATTTTCTACTTCTTCTTTGTCTATTATGACTGCTCATGTTACCCTCATGTTATTGGAAGACGTTGGTTCTATTTCCACACCTACTATGTCACACTCTGATATTTATTATGTTCCTAGTCTTAAGTTGGATTTGGTATCCGTTAGTCAGTTATGTGCATCTGGATATTTACTCTCTTTTCTTCTACTACTTGTTATGTTCAGTACCAAGATCTCATAAAGTGATTGGGACAGGTCGTAGACAAGGAGGACTTTATATTTTGGATGAACCGAAAGTATTGGATGTTGGAGCTTCTAGTGTTGATTTATTTTGTATAAATAGTTCTTCATCATATTTTTATCTTTGGCATTCTCATTTGGGCCATGTATCTCCCCCTCGTTTACAATATTTGGTTTCTACAGGAATTTTAGGACATTTAAAAACTCATGATATTTCTGATTGTAATGGTTGTAAACTGGCTAAATTTGATGCTTTGTTTTTTTATAAAAGTATTTCATTTACTGTTGCACCTTTTGATATTGTGTATTTTGATGTGTGGGAACCATCACCTGTACCCATAAAGGGGGTTTCTCGATATTATGTGTCATTTATTGATGATTATACTCGTTATACATGGGTTTATATGATGAAACGTAAGTCTGATTTCCTTGATATATTCAAAAAAATTAGTGTTCTTACATATACTCAACATTCTGGTGTTACTAAATGTTTTCGTTGTGATTTGGGGGGTGAATACACTTCTAATTAATTTTGTCAGTTACTTGTTTCTGATGGGACTATAAGTCAAATCTCGTGTACCGACACACCTCAACAAAATGGTGTTGTCGAAAGAAAACATCGTCATATTGTGGAAACAACCGCTCATTCTTGTTGTCAACTCATGTTCCGAGTGTGTTTTGGGGGGAAATAGTCTTTACTGCCACTTATGTCATTAATCAGATTCCTACTTCTTATAATTCAGGTTTGTGTCCCTTTCAAAAATTATATGGGAATGTGCCATATTATTCCTCGTTGCGCGTTTTTTGTTCTTCTCTCTCTTGTTGAGTGTACAAACTTGTTCCCTAAATCTGCTTTGTGTGTCTTCTTGGGTTATGGGGTTAGTCAGAAAGAATATCATTGTTTTAATCATGTTAGGCAAAAGTTTTATGTTTCTCGACATGTCGTGTTTTTTGAGTATCTTTCATATTTTTCTGTCCCTGCTGGTTCCCATAAAATGAAACAGGCAAATCTCATTCGCATTGATCCATTTAACTCGGATATTGAGGAAGTTTCACCCACGAATAACGATACTTCAGTTCATGGGATATCTCCGACTTCGTCTACGACTACTCAATCCTCTCAAAAGATCTTGGATCCCCCTTCTCCTACTCGTCAGTCTACTCGTATACGTAAGTCCACTTGACTTCCCGAGTTTGATTCCGTTGATTGCTTGCAGACTTGGGTGTTCAACTTACTCGTCCTACCCCGTTAGATTGTGATAATAAGAGTGTTGTCTATATTACTCGCAATTCTGTATTTCATGAGTGCACTAACCATATTGAGATTGATTGTCATATAACTCACCATCATTTGCAGCAGGGTACTATAACCTTATCGTATATCTCTTCTTCACTTCACATTGCTGATATTTTTACCAAAGTTCACTCGATTTCGCGCTTCCGATTCTTATTTGACAAACTCTCAATGCTAAATGTTGCGACACCGTGAGTTTGAGGGGGAATATTAGAATATATATTTATTATATTACTAATATTATTATTAAAAGTATTTTGATAATTTAGCTTCCAAAGATTTATTATATAAACCTTAAAACATGTATTCAAAACATTATGTTATTATAATAAAAGCCAGTTATTCTCTCTTATCTGTCTACTGAAATTAACTAAGCACAATATATGAAAGAGTCTGTCTCAATTGACAAAGGGTCTGCCTCTTTGTGAAATGGGACTGTCTCAATAGGTTAAATATAAAACAAATACTGAATAAAAATATTCTGCAGAATTATAAATAACACCAAGACTTTTCTCTTGGTTCGGCCCCTATCAGTATCTATGGCCTACGTCCAAGTCCCTATGCCAAATAGCACAGAGAATATATTATTATCAATTAATAATACACTTACAGTTTATCCCGATTACAAAAATGATAACCTCTTGGAAGAACCCTTCCCTTGACACAACTGTCCACTAGCAGCAGATAACCTTACCTCGCTAGTACCTTAGGTTGAATTTTGTAATCCTATCTATTTGCCACAACCCGGCACAAGTATAGATAAAGTAAATTAATACAACTCAACAATAATGAATCTTCTAAAACAAAACTGATTTGATCTTGAAAGCTTAGTAGAAGAATGTAATTTGATTGCTCGAAGAAGTGTAGTTGTCACACCATCTGAATGAATATATATCTTCCTGAAAATAGTTGTTTGTAGATTTTGAAATGAAACGGCTATGATAAAACGGCTATGAAACAGAAGATAAATATCAGCAAATTCTGTTAGTAAAGATAAGACAATTGATATAAACAGATTTGAATAAGTCTTGATTGATTCAATATCTTAGGATAAATATCAATAACAATATTAGATTTGAACAAGTCAAATCTCCTGGAATCAAGTAAGATCAAATCAATTATTTTAACACATTCATTTTTCTGATTAAGTTATATCAATTACTGAGATAAACTATCAGACAGTTATCATCATTAAAATCCGGGTATTAACAATCTCCCCCTTTTTTATGATGATGAACCATATCTAAAAACATTGAAGCTCCCCCTATCGCAATGAACTTATAAAACATAAAACCATAAATCATCTAAAGTTCATGCAATATCACATAATACTTAATCAGAAATAATACCACATATGCATTTCATAATCATCACATATTAACCTGTTTTAAACCATAGATCAATTCACGAAACCAAAAACTTAAGTCTTAAAACAAATTGTGAAAACACACACATCATAAATGTCAAAGATTTCAGATTTCTCCCCCGTTCAAAATCATAAAATTAATCATCAACATCAACTGGAGACTTCTTGGCTTTGCCTTTGCGAGAAGCAGCTGGAGGAACAACTGTGGGCTGTCCATACTCGGTAAACATAGTTGAATAAAAGTTTGAAGGAGGTGACTTCCCATCCCTAGCAGAAAGCCATTCAAAAATCTTCTCACGATATTCTTCGGCAGTGAATCCAAGAGCTTCCGGTGGAGGAATAGCAGGTAATGGAAGAGGTGTAGATATCTCCGCAAGAGTGCTGTCGTCCATCCATTCACGAGAATGCCATTGGAGATCTTTTTGATGCACCAGTGACGAAACCTGCTTGGACACGAACTTGGTTTCGGAACTAAGAATATAAAATAATTTCACAAACTCCTTCTCCCAAGCCTTGGCAGCATGAGTTAAACCATCATCCAGTTATCATCATTAAAATCCGGGTATTAACAATCTCCCCCTTTTTTATGATGCAGTTGGGCGTTTTGAGATTTTCTTTGTTTTTGCCATTGAGAGAAAAAAAAGTGGAGAAAAAGGGGAGAGAAGAAAGACAGGTGAATAAAGAAGAAAGAGAAATTAGAAAAAAATAGAAAACAGGGGAAAAAAAAGGGTTTTAAGAGAAGAGAAGTTGAATAGTTTGGCAATTAAAAGACATTGCATGGGGATACGAGACTACAAGCGTGTAGCAGTAGTAAAGGGGAATAGACAGAGGCGAGTGTCTAATCATCAGAGAAAACAATAAATACAAAACACGTAAAACAAAAACAAAAAAATAAAAATTAAAAAGTACACATGCCTAACTCACGTCTTAACATGCAGAACCGAGTTTCAGATAAGGGTTTAGTAAAAATATCGGCACGTTGATTTTCAGACGGAATAAAAATCAATTGAATATTACCTTTAGCAACATGATCACGAATAAAGTGATGTCGAACATCAATGTGTTTAGTGTGTGAATGTTTGACAGAATTTTTAGAGATATTAATAGCAGCAGTATTATCACAGTAAATAGGAATATTTGAAAATTTGATACCGTAATCAGTGAGAGTTTGTTGCATCCATAAAATTTGAGTGCAACAACTACCAGCGGCTATATATTCCCCTTCAGCTGTGGATAATGCTATGGAAGTTTGTTTCTTGCTATGCCATGCTACTAAACAATCACCTAAAAATTCACATGCACCACTAGTGCTCTTTCGATCAACTAAAGAACCTGCATAATCAGCATCTGAGAAACCAGTTAAATCAAAAGAAGAGGCAGTGGGATAAAATAAGCCTAAAGTACTAGTGCCCTTGAGATACTTAAATATCCGTTTAACTGCATTCAAATGTGATTCTTTGGGGTTAGCCTGAAAGCGAGCACACATGCAAACACTAAACATTATATCGGGACGAGAAGCAGTAAGATATAACAAAGAACCAATCATACCCCGATATCTAGTGATATCGACAGACTTACCTTCCTTGTCCGCAGTGAGTTTGACAGAAACACTCATTGGAGTAGTTTTAGAGGAAATACTGTCTAAATCAAACCTTTTAAGCAAATCCCGAATGTACTTGGTTTGATGAATAAAGATGCCTGCATCAGTTTGATTAATTTGCAATCCAAGAAAAAACTGAAGTTCGCCCATAAGACTCATATCAAACTCTTTATGCATACAATCAGAGAACCAATTACACAATGATTCATTTGTGGACCCAAAGACTATATCATCAACGTATACTTGAACAAGTAAAATAGCATTATTTTTATGAAAAATAAATAGAGTAGGATCGAGTGTACCACGAGTAAAGCCAGTATTCACAAGAAAATCACTGAGTCGATCATACCAACATCGAGGTGACTGTCGGAGTCCAAATACAGATTTCTTGAGCTTGTATACAAAATTAGGATATTTTTCATGAACGAAACCTGGGGGCTGCTTGACATAAACCTCTTCTTGTAAGAAACCGTTTAAGAAGGCGCTTTTAACGTCCATTTGATAAAGCTTGAATTGCATGTGAGCAGCATAAGCCATGAGAATGCGAATAGATTCTAGTCGAGCGACTGGAGCATAAGTTTCATCGTAATCGATGCCCTCCTGTTGATTATAACCTTGTGCAACTAAACGAGCTTTATTTCGAATAATATTACCTGATTCATCCTTCTTGTTTTTAAAAACCCATCTAGTGCCAATGATAGAAGCATCCGGAGGTGGAGAAACTAATTCCCAGACATCACAGCGTTCGAACTGATTTAATTCTTCTTGCATTGCCATAGACCATTGTTCATTATGAACAGCTTCTTGAACATTTGTAGGCTCGAAATCAGCAACAAAAGCAGAGAAAGCACAGAGATTATGCAACCTACTGCGAGTTGTGATTCCTTGATCAAGATCAGAAAGTAAATTGTCATGTGGATGATTCTTCACCGTTCTTGATGACTTTGGCAGATGAATAGAATGCATTTCCTCGACATTAGAATTATCCCTTTGAAATTGATCTGCTTGCATTGGTACTAGAGAAGCAAACCTACTTGAAGAATCTTGAGCAAAAGTAGTCGATGAAGGTGATCCAGAAGTAGAAGGAGAACTGTGTTGAGGAGAATGAGACTGTCCTTTTGGAGAATGAGGCTGTCTCATTTGAGTCTGAGAAGGAATATTCTCATGCAGTAGAGTTCGAGCAGTTTCTTGAAGAGTTCTGTTCTTACGTTCGACTACTCCATTTTGTTGTGGAGTGCGAGGAGCAGAAAATTCATGCGTAATTCCTCTGGATTTGCAGTATGTGACAAACTCCTTTTCAAATTCACCCCCATGATCACTCCTGATAGTTTGAAGCTTAACAGAAAACTTGGTTTCAAGGTTAGAAATTAGATCTTGAAATTCTACAAAGGCTTCATTTTTAGTTCTAAAAAATAATACCCATGTAAAACGAGAAAAATCATCAACAATTACAAAAGCATATTTCTTACCACTTAAGCTAACATACCTTTCTGAACCAAATAAATCAAGATGTAACATTTGCAATGGAACAGTTGTTGATATCTGCTTCTTAACTTTAAAAGAAGTACGAACCTGTTTACCTAACTGACAAGCTGTGCAAGGTTCAGTCTTTTTATATTTGATATTGGGTAAACCTCTGACCAAAGAATGAGAAGAGATTTTGTTGATGAGATCCATATGAACGTGACCTAGACGTCTATGCCACAAGTTCTGTTGATCTTGAATTGAAGCTAAGCAGATTTCTTCATTCTGTTCATCAAAATCTAATACAAAGATATTGCCTTGCCGCTTGGCTATTAAAGGATTATGATTCGAAGTAGTAGTAATTAAACACTTGTTCTTACCAAACTTGACATCATGACCTGTATCTGTTAGCTGACTAACACTGATAAGATTATACTTTAAACCATCAACTAACCTAACATTATTAATGGAAAACTTATCATTACCTATGGTACCTTTACCTATAATACGAACAGTAGTCGAGTCTCCAAGAGTAACTAGACCTCCATCTTTAGCATTTATGGAGATAAATTTTGATTTGTCTCCTGTCATGTGACGAGAGCAACCGCTGTCTATGATCCATTTGTTTCTTGGAATATGAGTCTTCAAACAAATCTGCAAAACAGTCATATTTTAAATTTAGGTACCCATCTCATTTTGGGTCCTGATTTGTTAGTGTCTACAATGTTATATAAATGACGATCAGCTTTTCTAATCCACATT
This sequence comes from Heracleum sosnowskyi, assembly GCA_030848705.1. NCBI lineage: Eukaryota > Viridiplantae > Streptophyta > Magnoliopsida > Apiales > Apiaceae > Heracleum > Heracleum sosnowskyi. Next base: position 104,347,141 of record CM061238.1, on the reverse strand, counting down.
TGAACAATATTACATGTAGAGTGAGAGTTAGAAGTGTGGTCCTTGATACCACAAAGATTGGATTGAGCAGATATATGCCCTATCTTTCCACAGTCTTTGCATTTTTCATAAGGCATGGAGTATTTCAAAACTGTTCTCTTATTTCCTCGTTGAAAGACAGATTTTCTGACTGATCTATAGCCTAAGCCTTCTTTATCCAAGGATGATTTCTGTTCTGCTAAAAGTGCATCAAGAGTACCTTCACCATGAACAAATTTGGATAGATCTTGCTTTAGGAGAACAATCTTATTCTGAAGATCAGAAAACTGTTGATCTGTATTCGCTTTCTTACTTTCAGCAAATGTTTGCTGTTTTAGAGTGATCAGACAAGCATCCTTCATTTCTATTTCGTTCCTCAAGTAATCATTTTCTTCTGAAAGTTTTGACACTTTTTCAGATAGAACTCTGATTTCTTCTGTAAGCATTTCATCTTTCATGGAGTCATCCATCTCATTTAGAACTTCGTTGAGAGTTTGTTTTAGATAAGCATTTTTCTCTCGTAATTTCTTGTTTTGTCCCTGCAACAATGCAATATTTCTTGTAATATCATAGTTTGAAGATTTATAAATAGTGTTTACCTCTTCATCATCAGAAAGATTGCTTTCAATGCCATCCAGACATAATTGAGCGACTTCATCGTCAGAATCTATTTCAGCCTCAGATTCATCATCACTCCAGGTAAGAAAAGCTTTATTCTTTCTTTTGTCATGAAATCCAGAAGCTTTCTGCTTTGCTTTAAACTTGAAGCAGTCCTTCTTGTAATGACCTTTCTTGCCACATTCAAAACATGCGTCATCTTTAGAGCTATTCTTGACATCTTTCTTCGGAGAGTTGAATTTAGTGAATCGACTTGCAGATTTCTTTTTGGCCAAAAATTTCTGAAATTTCTTTGTGAGAAGTGCAATGTCTTCATCAGAATCTTCATCAGAATCATCAGCACGAAGAGCAAGTGTCTTCTTTCTAGGAATTTCGTCTTCTTCGTCGTACCTGCGTAATTGATTTTCAAATTCTTCCAATTCACTAAAAAGAGTTAGTGTCTCCATAGCAGAAATTAAAGTAGAATCTTGAAGAGTGGTAACTTTAGGTGCAAATTTCTTAGGCAGTGATCGAAGAATCTTTCTATTGATTTCAGCTTGTGGAATATGTCTTTCGAGTAGAGCAATAGAGTTCATCAATATAAGAAAGTGTCCCTGAGCTTCTTTAATACTTTCATCTTTTTCAAGTCTGAAGCTTTCATAATCACTTAGTAATAGATCCAGCTTCACTTCACGAACTTTGGATGTCCCTTCATGACTGACTTTGATAGTATCCCAGACTTGTTTAGCAGAAGTGCATGCCGAGACTTTTCTTAGTTCAGTAGAGCTTAAACCATTTAGAAGAGAATTCATTGCTCGAGCATTGTAGTTTAGAGAATTGACTTCGTCAGCAGTAAGTTCCTTGACTGGTGTAGGCTTTCCATCTTTCATAGGAATGATGATTCCATTTTCAACAGCATCCCATTCATAGGCATCCTTCTAGAGAAAAATTTTCATTCGAAACTTCCAATCATTATAGTTTTCAGCTCCAAGAAGAAGAGGAGGAATGTTGTTTGAGTGACGTTCTTGCCAATTAGATTTTGATCGCTAGCAAAATAAACACTTAAAAAAAATGTTAAATGCACCTGCTCTGATACCAATTGAAATTAACTAAGCACAATATACGAAAGAGTCTGTCTCAATTGACAAAGGGTCTGCCTCTTTGTGAAATGGGACTGTCTCAATAGGTTAAATATAAAACAAATACTGAATAAAAATATTCTGCAGAATTATAAATAACACCAAGACTTTTCTCTTGGTTCGGCCCCTATCAGTATCTATGGCCTACGTCCAAGTCCCTATGCCAAATAGCACATAGAATATATTATTATCAATTAATAATACACTTACAGTTTATCCCGATTACAAAAATGATAACCTCTTGGAAGAACCCTTCCCTTGACACAACTGTCCACTAGCAGCAGATAACCTTAGCTCGCTAGTACCTTAGGTTGAATTTTGTAATCCTATCTATTTGCCACAACCCGGCACAAGTATAGATAAAGTAAATTAATACAACTCAACAATAATGAATCTTCTAAAACAAAACTGATTTGATCTTGAAAGCTTAGTAGAAGAATGTAATTTGATTGCTCGAAGAAGTGTAGTTGTCACACCATCTGAATGAATATATATCTTCCTGAAAATAGCTGTTTGTAGATTTTGAAATGAAACGGCTATGATAAAACGGCTATGAAACAGAAGATAAATATCAGCAAATTCTGTTAGTAAAGATAAGACAATTGATATAAACAGATTTGAATAAGTCTTGATTGATTCAATATCTTAGGATAAATATCAATAACAATATTAGATTTGAACAAGTCAAATCTCCTGGAATCAAGTAAGATCAAATCAATTATTTTAACACATTCATTTTTCTGATTAAGTTATATCAATTACTGAGATAAACTATCAGACAGTTATCATCATTAAAATCCGGGTATTAACATCTACTTCTATCAGCCACATTGTGGAGAAGAAAAATGATGAATATTTTCTGATATGGAGAAAAATGCGGACCTCTAAAATCACTAAAAAAAATTTAGCCCTACCTGAATGTTAACGGAGGAATTTGGTGATAACAAATTTCGGGGATTGCTGGAATAACGAATTATGATGATGGAGGATTTGGGATTTTTGGATGTTTGGGGCTGGACTTGAAAGGTGTCTCGACTTGTTAGATGTGTCGGATCCTATCCCAAGATGCCTGCGTACCCTGTTTATATATAGGGATCAAGCCAACGCAGTTCTGTGATAGGATAGTATTTTTAATCCCTGTGATTGTTAAGGGATATGTTGAGATAAGTTGATTTTATCTTTTTAGAGTTATATTAGCGTTGTGATTCTTTCCTGATTTGAAAGAATCGTTTGGAGATATTTTCTATAATTGATTGATTTAGATTGATTGTTTCCTCGTTTCAGAGAGAGGATATTACTTAGTGGTTAAGCAATAATTATTATTAGATCATATTGGGAAATTAGGAGATAATTGAGGCAACCGAAAATATGGCGTAACAACTACCCCCCAGTTCTTCAGTGCAGCTTGATGGACTGGAGAACTAAGCGTGCTTTGATCTTCCGAATTTCCTGAGTCAATGAAACAACTAGGAGTAGAAGATTAGCAGATAATATGAAGAAGATAACTACCCGTAATATGCCTGTAAAATCGAGAGAGACAACATGATGTGCCCGTAATATGACTGTGCTTGCGAGAGAGACAACATGCGAGATGTGAGAAGAACATATGTACGAGTAACTTTGTAAGTGTAGGAGAATGAGAATAAGATAATTACATCGCCTTCTTATACACTCATGCAAAGCAGAGTTTAAGAAAAGGGAAGAGTAACCTCGCCTTCTTATACACTCTATGCTAAGCAGAGTTTAAGAAAAGGGAAGAGTAACCTCGCCTTCTTATACACTCTATGCAAAGCAGAGTTTAAGAATTAGTTAAGAGTAACCTCGCCTTTTTATACACTCATGCAAAGCAGAGTTTAAGAAAAGGGAAGAGTAACCTCGCCTTCTTGAACACTCTATGCAATGCAGAGTTTAAGAAAAGGGAAGTGTAACCTCGCCTTGCCTTCTTATACACTCATGCAAAGCAGAGTTTAAGAAAAGGGAAGAGTAACCTCGCCTTCTTATACACTCTACGCTAAGCAGAGTTTAAGAAAAGGGAAGAGTAACATCGCCTTCTTATACACTCTATGCAAAGCAGAGTTTAAGAAAAGGGAAGAGTAACATCGCCTTCTTATACACTCTATGCAAAGCAGAGTTTAAGAAAAGGGAAGTGTAACCTCGCCTTCTTAAGAGGTAGAACTCTGTTCTTGGTGAGCTTTCCGGAAGTACGGATAAGCACCCCGGAAGTACGGGTTTACCAAGGTACTCCAAGCAACACCTTTCACAAAGAAGGACCTTCAAAATAATTCCAAGCAACACCTTCATAAAGAAGGGTCTTCAAAAATATTAACATCTTCAATAGAAGGTCTTCAAAAATAATTTCCTCTTCGAAAGAGGGTCTTCAAAAATATTATCCTTCTTGGAAGAGGGTCTTCAAAAATATTATCCTACTCGAAATAGGATCTTCAAAAATATTATTCTCCTTGGAAAAGAGAGCTTTCGAAAATATTACCTTTATCAGATGAGGACCTTCCACACTTATTTTTTTCCATGCACAAGCTAGTGAAGTAATCAAATCATGTGCTACGAATATTGCATCACAATTCTTTAACATCTCCATGATTCAGATTCTGCTCAGATCTGTTTTTTACCTTTTTGGCCCTGTAAACGATATTTGCTTGGAAAACACAAAACATGAAAGTTGCAGGAAACGAAAAGAGCTTTCCGATGATATATGGCTCGTCAGAAACGGACTTATAACGAATCGGGAATCAAGTAAAACGTCTGCTGATTAACTTCTCAATACTGAAAAACGGGATCTGATTATGTTTTGTGATTTCGAGAATAGATCGAAACATAATCTCAGAAAACACCAAGAACGAAAGTTGTAGGAAATCACAAAAGCTTTCCGGATCATAACAAATCATCAAAATCTAACATGTAATAAATTTACTACGAATTTTATAAGATAGCTTATTTGTACGGACAAAATCATAAGAAAACTTATCTTTATTTTGAATAGAACCACGAACGAACGCCTCCACCGTTCTGCTCCTCCATTAAAGCCGCTCCAGATCCATAATAACCCCCCATGCCTATTGTATAGATTGATTGTCCTCCACAATCAAAAAGTATCCCCTCCTTCTAGCGCCAATTGTTAACGGAGGAATTTGGTGATAACAAATTTCGGGGATTGCTGGAATAACGAATTATGATGATGGAGGATTTGGGATTTTTGGATGTTTGGGGCTGGACTTGAAAGGTGTCTCGACTTGTTAGATGTGTCGGATCCTATCCCAAGATGCCTGCGTACCCTGTTTATATATAGGGATCAAGCCAACGCAGTTCTGTGATAGGATAGTATTTTTAATCCCTGTGATTGTTAAGGGATATGTTGAGATAAGTCATTTAGCAAAAAAAAAAAAAAAAAAAGAGATAAGTTGATTTTATCTTTTTAGAGTTATATTAGCGTTGTGATTCTTTCCTGATTTGAAAGAATCGTTTGGAGATATTTTCTATAATTGATTGATTTAGATTGATTGTTTCCTCGTTTCAGAGAGAGGATATTACTTAGTGGTTAAACAATAATTATTATTATATTCATATTGGGAAATTAGGAGATAATTGAGGCAACCGAAAATATGGCGTAACACTGAAGTTTGATTATCAAAGATTACAGTGGAGAGTATTTACGAATCCGTAATGTAACGTCTTAAAGCTGAAGCAATCAAAGGTGAGTTCATACTCTGAAGCCATTCGAAACAAGACCTGGCCCTTGCCACATGCTTCGGCCACAACAACATTTGGTAATGACCGAAGATATAACACGTACAAATTTGAGATTAGATTTATATGCATTGGTAGATGTTGACGTCCTGCAATTAGATGCATGCATTGGAGTTTGTGTTGAGTTTAAGTGTGAGATTGAAAACCAAACTCAAACTCTAACCTTGTCTATCTATTAACCATGTAATTACTTAAAACAATACATGTAAAAAGTGCATGAATTTGGTTAGGAAGATCTCCAATAATCCATTCTTGTTTAAGTTGCAAACAAATTTATCAGCAGAATGCGACTTCATTTTCGCGGGAATAATACAATTATTATTATTGTTTTTTTAAAAAACAATATCTTTCTCATCTAAAGTGGTTACTACAGTTGAACATGTAAGCGCTGCGGTAATGATAAAAATCTGGTTGTGCTGTAGACAATCACAAACACTGCATACATAAATGGGGAACCTCACAGGCCCATCCCACTGTTACAAAAGGCTGAATTATGACTTGTAATATCACCTTGTTTTAGTCCTATCTTACCCATTCACCAAACCAACAAATACTGAAAATGAAAGCAGAAATGTTTTATTTCCTGTGATAATTAATAAACTACTAGTCATTCTCTTTTTTTCCCCCAAAAACAAAATAAAGGGAAAAGGGTACTGGAGAAAGAAACAAGAAAAGAGAAAAAAAGAAAAGCATCTCGTGTCATTTCTTTGGCTGTGACATTGAGCTGTATGGTGCCACAAATTTAAACTCCATGGCCTACATGTTGCCATGAAAATTAACTTCTACCTAATGTTTGTATTCTGAAAACCAAATCTTATCTAGACCATGTAAAAAAGTTAAAGCATAAAAGCTCTACATTTTGTTCTCTTCACCAACTAGCTAGCTACAGGGCTTGAATCATTGCATCTTATAATGTTGCGGTACAAGGGCTTACAACTAAAAACAGTGAGCAATAATTTAGTAGAGGACCTACCACAATGGCATGCGGTAACTTTATAAATGGTGTAGCGGTATTTCATTCACTTTTACAAGATGTCGAGAGTTAAAATCTTGTTAAAGATAGAGCGAGTGTATGAGTGTATTTCATTGAGGAAATTATAATGGGGGACCTCAGGTAAAAAAGTATTTGAAGCCACTGCAAAGGTATATATATATATATATATATATATATATCTGAGATTGCAGTGTCTTGCATGCTAATAAGACGCACTCTGAGTAATCTCAGGCTTTGTTTTCCAACATTCACCGAGCTTTGACTTGTTCTGAATTAATGAAATTATGCACAACGAAATGTCTGTTATTATTACCTTAGACAGTGCTCTGCAATGATAATACCCGTGCACAAAACTATATATAGGAGGGAACAAAAAAGTTGGCCATCACTTCAAATGGAACATAGAATTCTTTTTTATTGCACTATATGAAGCATAAAGATTATGTTGGGATAGTTGGAGAGGAATGATTAAACCATTTCAGACACGCTTCATTCGATCGTCTGCATATTGTGAGTGCAATCTGCACAGCCTCTCGCCAAGCTCTCGATTGAAATATAAACTATTTATTGAAAAGCTGTGAAATGAATATTCACTCAACGGATTCCATTCGTAACAGTTACCAGTAATACTATATTCCTGTAGCTAAGTGTTTTTTTCCCCTCTTCTAATAATAACAATCAAGAACTCGAGTTTTGAATTTTGCGTGCGAGAATAGAGCTAGGGTTGCCAATAAAGAGAGATGTAGGGGGGGAATCTGTGTTTTTCTTGAAGCAACTTAGTGTAACTATTTCTAGTTTACTGCATGTATATGTCTCTGTTTGTTCGGGGAAAGCTTGTACTTTGTTGTAATGACACTATGACAGTTCTTTTCGTAATTTTTTTAGTAATAATCAAACCGGAAAGGAAAAGAAATAGAGACAAGAAAACAATAAAAGGGTTTGGCTCTTCGCCACTATCGCTCACCCGGCTGGATTGGAGGATGTAAATCTGACGGAATAAAGAGAGAGGATACATATATTACCATCTGAAATCTCAACATATTTTTTTGGAAAAAGCTTTGATTAGTCATTTCAAGAATTTCATTCCGCTCTCTTAAAAGATGGGAAGGTCTACCACGGCTAACTGGATCTGTTTGGTTGAAAAAACACAATTTTTGATGCTATGTAGTCAATTGAGCGGAATCAAAACCTTGGAAATTGTGAGTAAAGGCAGAAGATTTTACTCATACTACTATCTGAGGAAGCAAAGGGCGGACTATATCTAATAAACGCCAGGTAAAGAAAAGCCTAGTAAGAAAAATTATCCTTCTGTAAGTAAAACAGAGGATATGTGAAGAAGAAGAAGAAAAAAAGAAAAGAAAATTTAACTCCAACATCTACTACTACAACTACAACATGCCCTCGTTTCCTCAACTTCAAGAGGTGCACTGAATCTGTGATGGGGAAGAAGCACAAGAAGGGAAAACCCACTTCTGGCAAAATATAATACACAATACACACACAATATGATCCTAATCATAATTCTAGGTGTAAATTAAGACTAATGTGCATTCTTTACACGGGCAGCCTTTAGAATCCCAGGAAGGGGAGGTGAGGTGGGAGGTCTACCAGGTTGTATGCTTAGAGCGGAAGACTGAGCAATTTGAGGTTGGAACACCGGAATACTGGAGCTTTCACCTCCATCCACGGGATAAATTTGTGTCTCATTACCCTCCTGTTGTCTTTCACAAACTTTCATAGCCTTGAGAACATAATTGTCATCATGAAGCTCAAAAGGGGTGCTGCATTAGTTCAATAATGTGATTTAAAAAGAAAAATGAGTTTCACAGATATATTATTGTTGCTAAGGATATAATATAACACTCCTAAACTACACATGCTATAAATGTACATAGAAGGATTTTTAGATGAAGTCAGAGAAGTCAATAAACATACTACTTAACCAACATATAATATTTAAGTAGTAGTTGCATACAAATTCAAGACTAAAATAAAATAGGAATTATTTTATTCATTTATCTAGGTTAAAAATACACTGTTCCTATTATGTTGGTACCAGAAAATATTCTGCATTTGACGAGGTTATTAATCAAGCGAATGATCATTTATCAAGGTTATACTGTATATTAACATAAGTGTCGGGAAGGGAAATAGGCTCTAACTAGAGTAGTAGTTAATAATAGAGCAGTACTTGTAACTTCATTATGTCAATTGATGAATGATCATATCAGACCTCCTTCAAATAGGACCTATTCAGCTGTTTCTATCTCTTAGGTACTGATTTACATGTAGATCTCAATATCTAATTCTGAAATAACTAAGAACAAGCATTGATGAGGGAAATCTGAAGATAATACATGATTTAGGTTGATCATCTTACCTATTGAAGTCAAAATGCACCAGTTGCATGTCTTCTGATATCTCCACTTCAACAGTTGCGTGAGGACGAGTCTACAAATTTGTACAACAGTTATAAGCAGGTAGACTAAAAGATAATAAATTTCTTGGCAAATGATTGTAGATAAATATGCAAATACTTGTAGCAAAGAGACTTGTTCTTATTCTTGCTACAAGTTCATGATACTGAGGAATGTCTAAAGCTTTCACCACAGAGCAGACCAGATCACCCAAGTAGTCGTCAAAAAACACTCGAAAGCTAAAAATTCTAGCCTCACCCCTCCCCTTTCTGATTTTTCAAGTAATGGTGATGGTTGTGGGATGTGGCTCTGTAAGTTAACATCTTACTTTCATGCAATCATGCCTTAATAAGGCTGCACACTGGTTTATATAATTCTGAAGGAGGGCTGCATGATGCTGAAATCAGATGGATACTAGATACATTTTTCTTTTTTTATAGAACAACTATCCTTTCTTAAAACAATTATGAGACGGTGGAGCAACTATATACTAACGGTAATAGAATTGAGAATCACCAGAATTACAAAACTAAACAAGAAATCTGCCATCCAAGTATACCTGCACCAATATGAAAGGTAAGGCCACGCCACCAGTAGGCATATCCCCGGAGCTGTATAATTGCTCATTCCGTTGTATAAGATTCTGCAGACCTACATACTTTGGTGGGAGAAAAGGTGAAATTAGCAAGATACTGGATTGAAAACACGGCAAACTAGATACACAATCAAAATAATTCAAAAAAACTTCAATCTTAGACACTGAAAGATTATACTCCCTCTATTCTAAACCATGAGATCAATAACAGTCGCTTTGAAACATCAGTTTTGAAACCAGTGTGACTGTTTACAACATTCACGACGGGATTATTAAAAATTATATGGTCTATACAAAGTAAAAGGGGGGCACATCGTATCTTGATTCAGCAGTCCTTCATTGAGGGGGACTGCATAAATATTATATAATGCATGAAATCATACAAGACGTGAGTCATGTGGCGTAGGAAAACTTTCCTCAGTAGGGATGATCGGATTAGTTCAAGAAAAGGATATATATATAGGGTTAAATGGCATTTTGGTCACTCAACTCACTATAAACTTTCAATTGGGTCATCGAACTCAAAAAGCTTTCAGTCACATCATTGTACTCTTAAAAATTTTCATTCAGGTCACTGGCCGTTACACTCCGTTAAAAATTAGACGGAAAGCTGACTAAGTTTGGTGTGTTGGCTTGAATAAATCCATCGTGGCATGTACAGTCAGCTGAAGTGGCGTTTTGGTCACTTAACTAACTACAAACTTGCAATCGGGTCATCAAACTCAAGAAACTTTCATTCAGGTCACTGATCTAAAGATTAATTGTTTCACTTGAAAAATTAAATTATACTTTGGATTGAAAAGACGTGATATCTTAAAAAAAATTATTCACATGTATCGGTTTATAAATAAGCATATAAATTGAATGGGTATGTTCAATTTTAAATTAAATTAAATTCTAATCGTCCGAAAAAAATTACAAATTGAAAAAAATTACACTTTAGATTGAAAAGACGTGATATCTTAAAAAAACAATTGTTCACATGTATCGATTTACAAGCATATAAATTGAATGGGTATGTTCAATTTTAAATTAAATTAAATTCTAATCATCCGAAAAAAATTACAAATTGAAAAAAATTACACTTTGGATTGAAAAGACGTGATATCTTTAAAAAAAATTATTCACATGTATCGATTTACAAGCATATAAATTGAATGGGTATGTTCAATTTTAAATTAAATTAAATTCTAATCATCCAAAACAATTACAAATTGAAAAAATTACACTTTGGATTGAAAAAATATATGATATCTATAAAATATTTGTTCGTATGTATCGATTCATAAGTATATTAATTGAATGTGTATTTTTCATTTTGAATTTAAAAAAAATTCTAATCTGATAAAATATAACCATTAATGATAATGTGTGTGTATTTGTTGTAGGAGAGCCCTTAACGTTGTTGCAGGAAAACTCTTAGTCCGATTTCTTTTCAATTTTTAACGGATGTAATCGTCAGTGACCTGAATGAAAGTTTACTCAGTTTGATGACCCAATTGCAAGTTTCTAGTCAGTTGATTGACCAAAACGCCACTTCAGCTGATTGTACATGCCACGGTGGATTTATTCAAGCTAAATCACAAAGCTTAGTCAGCTTTCCGTCTAATTTTTAATGGAGTGTAACGGCCAGTGACCTGAATGAAAATTTTTAAGAGTACAATGATGTGACTGAAAGTTTTTTGAGTTCGATGACCCAATTGAAAGTTAGTGAGTTGAGTGACCAAAACGCCATTTAACCCTATATATATATATATCGTGTGTGTGTGAGTATCAAGACCGACTTCTCAGATGTCAATATCATTCTTGTGTTTTGGAATGGAGGAAGTTGTAGATATATAAGTAGTCTTAACCCAATACTTACTTGCTCCTCCAGTTCTTGCAAATATGCTGCTTTCTTTTCAACCCTATTCCGCAGTCCAAGAAGCTCACACTACAATTGTCACAATCATAGAGTTGATTAACTCAATCTACTCCTTCTAGTCATAAGGCATGTAACTCTAGTTTTGTTTGAACTGAAGACATGATTCCCAACAAGATTTACAGATATCACAAATATAATAAGAAAAAAGCAGACTACTTTAATAAGAATGAATGCTTCTAGTAAAAGCTAGAAAATCCTCTGTTGCTTAGCTATGCAGTTAAATATATATCTTCCATTATTCAAAAAAGACTTGTACAGTACTAGTTTTTCTGAAATATTAAATTGCGGAAGCCAGCTAGCAGCTTTCTAGAATTATATTCCATGTATAGAATGACCTTTTGATATCAAAGGATAGGAAAATGTGGTTTTGTGGTTGTGTGTTGTTGGACAGATACCTTTAATTCCTCAATGTCGTTCATGCTAGTCCGAGGCAGACCCCTCCATTGTATTTCTTTTTTATCCTTGGATATAATATCCATAGCCATGAGAACATTGAGGGCGTCGTATACCCTTCGACGGATGTTTTTCTCATCATATTGTTGCTGTAATCAATCATACACATACAAACTCTATTACAGTGAATACTAGATATCAAATACACAAATCCAGATGCACACTATATGCATCAGTATCGGCCTCGGTAGAAAATGACAAACCTGGTCTGGAGATGAAATACCATTCCCAGGATCAGCAAATTCAGCCACAAGTTCATCTGCGACCTGCATTAGAGTTTAATTTTTGTAATTCAGATACCACATCAAAAAACAGATGCTAAAGGTTTAAACAGGCATACAACCAATAAACAACACTAATTGGCAAGAATTTCAGTTTATTCTGATTGCAGTTTTTTTAATTAGATTTCGTATCTATCAACATGACCACTTAGAGAGCAGACAGGGTTATTAATTCTCTAACATCTGAAGTAGGTTATACATGAAGACAGCCATTCACATTCACTGCAAATAAATTTTGCAATCCAAGGGAAAATCATCATGTGCTTGATTGCATTCCCAACATTTAACTATCTTCCATGTACTATATTCAATTTTGAGCCAGTAAAAGATGGTCGATCTAATCTGTTGCATGATCAAGGTAATGTGCCATAATAAGTTTTAATTAATCAGAAAAAGAGCAGGCATTTTCTTTATATAATATCTTACAACAGTGATTGCGGAGTTCTAACTGAATTAGATATTTATTAGATACTACAGATTGATAACATTGTCTCAGATACTATTAACAAACCAAACATATGCAGTGTCCCACTCAAAAGCATGGTCTTGGTGTGGGTAGAATGTACACAACGTTTACTCCTACTCCAAAGAGTACAGAGCCTGTTTACTTTAAGACACCCGACTTAAAAGAAAATATTTCAGGAAGGACTATTGTCTCTAATGCATATGCTTTTCTCTTATCCAAAAGGTTTAGCATAAGCAGGGAGTGTCTGTTTACGGAGTACATTAATTTCTTGACAACTGCAGTGACACTTTAATTTATCACAAACAAGATTCCCTTACCAATAAAGTGATTCATAGTAACCCCACAATGCAAAAAAGAATACATTAGCATGCAAATCCTGTTAATAAAAAATCCTTATTGGTCAGTTCCACCCCCACGACCCAAGTACTCTAAAAGCATTTCATCCACATTCCTCATCCCCAGAATTTTTTCATGTGTTTGCCTTAAGCTCCATGGAAGAACATCCGCGTTCACTTGAAATGTTTATGATTAAAAGTAAATAAACCAAGACTAACAATTACACCCCCCATCCCACAATGACAGACGCTTTTGGGGAAAAATATCCTATATTTTTTGACCATCTCTACACTCAATACAAATTTGTGAACAATGTCCCAAAACTACCCTCACTTGTATGCCATTTACAACGTTGACTTCTCCTCATATACATAGTGAGTTATTGCAATCAATATAGGCAAGTTTGGGAAACAAAAATGACATCTAAAGTTTCTTAATATGTGTGAATTTTTCATAAGAGACCAACAAAATGGGATGGACTATATCATTAAGTTTGTTCCTCCGTACGACCGTACCTCATGGAAAAGGCGACTCCAAGTACTAACCAGAATTAGTTGGTTATTTTACTTATACTTGTTTTCTTCACAATAAGAATTAGGTTATTCTTGCATTAACAGAAAAAATAAATGAAAAAAAATAAACATGTCATCACAGAGGAATGTAAGTGCTACAAATTAGCCAAGTTAACGTAAAACATATAACTAAAGTCGTTTCCTATGTACCCTAAGAGAGATGACCTTAAACTGCAACCTATTCATGATCTCATGAGTCATGACAAAAGTTATATTGTTAAAAACCCAGAGAATCTTTCTCTCCCGTTGCACATTTCTTTTCTTTTCCTCAAATCCAAGCCATATGAAAAACTCACTCTTTCAACAGTAGATCAGTAAATTAGTCAAACTTTATTATAATATAACACAACCATGTAAAAAATCTTTCATCCTCACCCACCTAATCGGCTAATCCTAAACTAGCCTAAATAGTAGCACGTAAAAAAAATCCTACCATTTATAGCTACAGAATCAGAATCACATAATAATATATTCAGCAACTCATCCCACTTATAAATTAAGACTACCAGTTTTTTCTATAGGCAACTTGAAATCTAGAGCCCAACATATAACATCTTGCTAAGGTACTTCAGTTATCAGTATACAGTCATGTACTAGGTACCACTTAAATATAGAACATGATGGTAAAAGAAGGAAAAATTTCTAAAATTAACTGACCTCATTATAAGTGGTTCTTCCTTTGCTTTGCACTTTCTCGCAAACTATGGACAATACAAAACAATGCATAAATTGATCAATAAGAGCATTGTCAGCGACTTATTAAACAGCATACATAAAAAATAACTATTGCAACAATAGAGAATGACAAAGTCCACAAACCTTTCATGCTAAATTGGCGAAGTCCCCTGCCACTCTTATCCCCTCCAACTGCTCGCTGACCTCTTTTCTTCTTTTTATTACTGTTTAGCAACTTGTAATCAGTTCACATCTTAAGTAGAATTCCATACCACTATTTCTACACAATCAACTATATATACATAACACTTAATGAATACATTTAACAAATTTCATTCCCAAATACTAGAAAATATCTAACATTACCTAAACCTAAGCAAAACTCAACAAGTCCACACGGAAAAAAAGCAGAATAAATTTAACAATTAAACATCCAATTGACAACAAAATTGTTCCAAATCCCAATAAAAAAATCCAATCTCAATTGCAAAATTAAAAAATTGACACAACATAAAATTAAAAGCAAAAAATGAATAATAAAAAATAGACAAGACTCACACATCAGTGCCTTGAGATCCAGCATCATCAGCATGAACATCAATATGATTAAGCCTAATAAAAGTCTTATCACTAGGAGGAGTATTAACAACCGCCTCACTCCGAGTTGTAGGAGACTCAACACTGCCGCTATTCGACATCGATTTCCCGGAACCATTAGTGCCCCATGACTTGCTTGTTCCTCCTCCTCCTTCTCTATTACTCCCACTGATCATCACCTTACAATTTTAAATAGATAGACACAGCCCAGATCATAAAATCCAAAAATAAAATCTGGGTTGTTGAAGAAAATAGAAAAGAATCGAAATTTATGAGGGTTGGAGTGAGGTGAAAGAGGTGATCTGATGAACAAAGTTGAGAGATGGGGAGTTTAAAGGGAGGGAAATTGAGTGAGGGTTTGATATATGTCTGTCTATTCAATTGTGTTTATTTGTGCATTTTGTATCCTATACCTTTTTTTTTTATAATTCTAATTAGAGGGAAAATACATGTCGAGTAAAAACGGAAAATTAGAGGGAAAACAAGTGGGAGTTGACCAGGTTTTTTTTTTTTTTTTTTGGGTACGAAAATTATGTTAACAAGCTTATAATTGGTTCCAATATTTTAATTTTTATTATAATATCCTATTTTTAATATTCATGCATATATCTTTATTTTTTTTTATTATTATTATACTTTTATACATTTGTAAAGAATGGAGTATTTTGTAAATTTAGATTTTAAGAGTAATATTGAATTTTATATGAAGAGTGATCATATATTGCGAAAAATAACATTTGCGAAAAATCCATAGAATACAAAATTTCACTTTTGATTTGATTATTATAAAGGAGAATCCAAGTAAAGGTTTTTTTCTTTCTATTTTGCTAAAAAGGAAAAGGATTTCTCTGCTCTTTCCTTGTGTTAGCCTAGCCCATCAATGGGCTTTTGGAGGGCTAATTGGACCGAACAGGTTTGAAAGCCCAAAAAAGAAACAAACTTTGAAAGTTAGCAAAAGAATGAACAAACTTTGAAATTGCCACGAGCTTAAAGTCGTAAACTATCTTCGATTAAGGGACCATTTGCAAAATGTGAATAATTAATATTTTTGAATGAATCAAAAATATGAATTGTGAATGAATAATATTATTTGACAAATAAAATTTATACCATCTAACTGTCATTTTTTCCCAAATTTATCCAATAAATTGAACAAAGTTGATTGACAAAATTCTGTGAACACAATATATAGATAGGTAATATATATATATATATATATATTTCAACAAATAAAAATCCTTTAATCTAATTGTCAAGCCATAAAATAAATTCCACTAAAATGCAATATTCCAGAACTTGGTGAAAGCAAAGATTTTTTTATAAGGGCCAATTTGTACCAAAACATTACATGTCAAGGTAAAGTACACATGAAAGTGCGATCATTGACTACAACTCGGAGTTAAGTTATTGGTGTTATAAGCATATAGATTATAGATATACTTATGAATCGATCAGGCAAGAAATTGGAAACTGATGTTGTGTTTGGTTGGGGTGATTGGAATGGAATGGAATGGAATGAGATTTAAAATACAAAATAGTTCTTTACCTCATTCCATTCTTAACCATTTACATTATAATTTAAACACCCCACTTTGTGATGGAATGCTTCATTCCTTAACTCATTCATTTTCTTCACAATTCTTATCATAACAATTTTGCACTATCTTATTTTTTTCAAATCTTCCCTCCAACTCCCATTATTTTCCTTTAATTTCATTCATTTCATTCCATTCACCCCAACCAAACACAACATGAGTGATTCAGGACATCTATGATTTGATCAGTCCAGTAAGCAAAGCCCAAACAATCTGGATGAATCGGGTCTATTCGATTTCAAACAAATGGTCCCTTAGACCCATTCCTGCATCCATGCACTAACCCATGCTATAGCTTGCTTCTCAGAAAAGCTCATCGCCCGCCTGAAAAAGAAGATAAACATCAAAAGCTAATAAGTCTCAAATATTACTCAAAGTTACATACTCCTATTTACTCTTCTAAGATTCTATAGTTTATAAATAGTTGCGTGAAGTTAGGCGCTTATTTACTACGCATCTCTATCTGACTATAGATTAAATTCCAACAGACAGTTCTCTTGCACTAGTGGCTAATAAATCCCGATCCAGTTTTCCCTATAACAATTTCTCACCATTTTAAAGGCAACACTTTTCGCATATAATATAGTTAATGCCATCTTTCATCTAAACACACTATTCCTTTTATTGCTTTTAAGACTTGAGAGTGAAGTTCTATGTCATTCCATTACATCTGTGAATTTACTATGGACTGTAGTTACTGATTTCTACTAATGTTTATCCTCTGGTACTAGGATGCAACACTCAAATAAAAGATAAGATCTTGTAAGGTGCAGCTAAGATTCAGGCCAACAGATTATCTTTTTTAGTAAGTAGTTGACTGAAAGGGGCATATACTCCAATACTCAGTTTGACAACATAAAAATTTTGAAATGCACAAAAAATCTTACTGGGTAACTACATAAATGAAAGAATTGATATCCAGTTATGCAGCAATCAGAATTGCACAAGTAATTTTCTAACATGGAAACTTTAATTTATACCATTTGTAATAATACTTAAAGACATAGCACTACACTAATAAAACGACATTATCAACTAAAAATATAGTACTAGTAGTGCCTTAAAACTCAGGAGTGTCTATAAACTATTGCTAACACCTCAGACACCCTTTTCTCTAATGCTTCAAGATGCTGACCAACCCTTTATTCCTCTGCTTCAGATTTTACAGGATATTCATCTATACGTCTGATCCAGAATTCCTACCAATTAAAGTTAAGTTTGTCAAAATTAAATCAAATTGTTGATTTAGCCTATAATCTTTTAGCAAAAAACACATGTTTATATATGGATCCGGCCCTGAGGTATCAACATCTCCTAGAAAAACATCATACTAACAGTCTGTCAGGATGCTGATAGCTTCATAGTTAATTTTTTACTTATCCTTGCACCTGGTTTGACCACCGAGTAATCTTTTTCATACCAGATTGGAGGGTTCGTTTATGAAGTAAAAGGACATATAAAACAAGCTTAAAAATAGCTCACCTTGTAAATTTAATCCAACACCTCAACCTCTATGATTCCATTCCCATCTTGAACAATTACACTGAACACTATCCAAAAATAAGAGTAAAATTCTTAATAAAACATACTGCAGAACCATATCCACACTAACGAAGGGAGATAATATATGCAGGTAAACATGACAAATTGTTTGCTACTACTAACCATTAACCCTACTTCATGAGAAAGAATGTGATCTTTAGTAAAAGTAAAGTTTAACTCGGTACGCACTTGAACAGCTTCCAAAAATACTTCATGTTCATCAGCACTATCCACCTGCACCATATTACAATTTTTAATAATTAGTGATTATAGCAACACATTATCTCCATCAATGACCATCGAATTTTAAAGGCAATCTAACAATATATCAAACACACCAAAGCCTTAAAGTCTTGTTTGAAGACTAAGTTGACTTTTTAAGAACCTGAGGTCTGCTGAAAGCTTTAATTTTATTACAATGGAAGTTATCTTAAATAGTAGCTACATTTTGAAATTTTATCAACAAAAGTAATCACATTATTCTTCAGCAACTAAATATAATCAATATTAAAACATGGTATAGAAATTGGAATAATCCATAAGAGTGACTTATTTTAAGAAATATACCGAACGCAACAGTGAGAACTATAACTTGTATACCTATATATAGCTTTTTCTTTTTTGAGCTTTTACTTTTTTTTTCTTCTTTACGGTCTATACAGCTCTACCATTGTTATCCTTACGACTTGAAAGGAACCACACACTTGGATTGACCTCAATTCAATATAATACTGCCATTATATTAACTTCTAACAATAAAATCTATGGAATGTTAGCACTATCTGCTTTCCATGTAGTAACTTACTAGCTCAAAATAGGAATATACTTCATTTATAATGGCATTTTAGCGTCCAACCAATATAATCATCTCATAATAGAAGATTATTTAAACTATATCAATTAAGAGAGACGCAATAGCTTCCGTCGAATTTTTATCCAAATATTGATAACTAGCTCAACTATCTCCTGAACCAAACTCTAGGAATCTTGTCAAATTGCAAAACACCATATTAACAGTTCTATACTACCAATTTATAACCATAAAATAAAATTAGTTGCCACCATCCGACTACAACACCAATGTCAAGGTCTCTCTGTGTATTCCTCGCAGAATCTGAGTTTTAAATTCACAAACAACCAGGATTAGCCCTTACGTTCCAATTAAGATGCGCAGCACATATCAAAATACATATCATATGAAGAAGTATGTTCCTACGATTTTAGAATTAAGAGACTTTAGCTAGATACATTCCTACCATCCACTCTTGCTTGTTTCGAATTACCTTTTGGACAGTTAAACTCCAACATTCAACAATTTTCTGTATCTTCCATTAATGACTTTCTTTGGAAAAGAGAAGAATCATAAGGCCAGATCGTTATTTAGTATTTTTATCTTTCACTGAACCAGTTTTTTTTATATCAGTACGATAGTATCTTAATGATACTTGAACATTATATCCACAAAACCCTTTTCATGAAAACTGATACAGGATGACATTGTATTTTTCCAAGATTAAGGTAAGACAGAGGCCAGAGGGTATATGGAAATGGGTAATATTTGGCAAATACAATAGTGACTGTTGGTACGAGATATAAATCTGATTCCGTATGGAAAATAGTAAAAGTGCGATATAATTACAGGGCACACAAGTATTAGCATCACAATTTCTGATTACTCAAAGGACTTGCATTCTTGCATATGCATATGCAACATATTCATATTGTACTTTTACCTTGCTCACCTAAAAAAAATGAACTTAAAAACAAGCATCCAATATGCCTGTGTATACTAAATTCACATTCAGCAATTTCTCAATCATGGCAACTATAGTGCTTCGACCATTCAATACAATAATAAAGAAACGTCAAAAAATAAGAATGTACCATCTTTACCGAAATCATGTAGTGCGACCCTTTAAAAGCCAGAGGTAACAATAATATCACAGGCTTTGGAAGCCTTTTACCTGAAGTATTCAAGATTCAGTTTGTTATCTTCTTAATTCTAATAACCATCTTTTAGATTATGTATAGGAAATTTATTGTTTTAGATTTTGATTAAATTAGGAAGGTTTACTTAGCTTTATCATATCTATGATTAGGTATTATAGTTCAAGCATACTGTGCTATTGATAATAAACTAATCTTCATCTTTTATTAGATTATGAATAAGGAACTTATCGTTTAAATATCTAATTTTATTAAAGTATACATAGCTTTATTATATCTACAGTTAGGTTTTACAGCTACAAGCATATATCGATTGAAAAATATTAATCTATGTAGCAAGTTCTTCGAGTGTGAGAATTATTCTTGGGTAATTGTCCCAAAACCCTTATTTTAGGACTATTTTCACATCAATTTGAAGGACAGGTACCTTCTTTTTGGTGATATCAAGGATTTCCCAGCAAGGATTCCTTTTTAATTTGTCTATGACTTTAGGCTAGTTGTTTTTATGTTACTCATTATGTATCAAGCGTTCTCTTTTCTGATATAAAGATTCTATTGTCTAAACTTTCGGGAAATCTCTTTCTCATGGTAGTCGTAATTTAGGTTACAACACATGTGATTACTTAAGCATACCTTTCGGTTGGATGATAAGCTTTTGTGGATGAAAGAAACCCTCAAAATTCCTTATCTTTTTTTGGGATTATACTTTTGATTTATTAATAAGTGAACCATTTCTTTCTTTGACAAAAAAAGGAGTGTACATCATAAGCGTCCACACTCTACCACCTCCTGCCATTAATGTTTGTTTTGGCGACCCATTGCTTCTTTGAGTGGTATTTAAGTTTCAGACTCTAAACTTCAGTGTATATATTACACACACAAAAACTAAGTTCACCCGGTCCTTTATTGTTATTTTTAAAAGGACAATAAGACCCCTCTAATTATCCCTAATTTAAAAAAAGGCCCTCGCTCGTATAATTTTATTACTTTGAAAATTAGCCAAATTGAAGTTTTGGGATACTTCGAGCAGCCCCCAAAGTTTTTATTAAAATTGCAGATGAGCCCTTGACTTGCTAATTTTAAACATTTCTATATTCTCTAGGCTTGACATTTTTGTCTTTTAAACCAAAAAAATAGTTTACACAAACAAAATTCATGCAAAACTTAAGGAAAATATACAAATAAGAAAATAGTAACGATAATTCAAAAGTTTAAAGGAGCTAATGACCACTATGAATATTAGGCAACAAGCACTCGATGCAAGATAATTGTTCATGTTTTTGGGCAAAAATGGAGGTTCGTAAACTTAATTAAGACACTCGTGATATGCTTCTTAATTGGTTACATAATTTGTTTTTTCAGAATTTATAAAATATGAATGATGCAAGTAAAAATAATTTTTTATTGAGGCTAAAATTCCAAGGTACAACTCATGGTGCAACAGACAGGAAGGAGGACTACTATTATGCTTGTAGAGGAGATGTAGTACACGACACGGGACTAAAAACAAGAATATATTTGTTTAACGAATGCAATAAGTCCAACTAGTCCTAACCCCTAAGGTGATCCAACCCATAACAAGATATAAAATTCTCAATAATCAATTGAAGTCTTCTAATAATAATAAAAATAGACTAAATCTCCATAAAAAGTAAGATCTAAAATCTAACAACCGGTAAACACTTTTTCTTGTTTCTCCCATAGAAAAAAATCTTGATTATCTATATATATTTAA
This sequence comes from Heracleum sosnowskyi, assembly GCA_030848705.1. Classification (NCBI taxonomy): domain Eukaryota; kingdom Viridiplantae; phylum Streptophyta; class Magnoliopsida; order Apiales; family Apiaceae; genus Heracleum; species Heracleum sosnowskyi. The sequence continues at coordinate 104,325,496 of CM061238.1, read as the reverse complement.
AATATAATAAATACACTGTTTTCTAAACAATAATATAAAAATAAGTACAAATTAATATTATAACTCTGAGTTCCGTATCCTTCTCCTCTCCTTTAAAACAACCACCCACTACCTATGATTTCTCAACGCAGAAGAAAATAATTCATATAGATCACAACTAAAAACAAGATAAACAATTATCGATTTTACGAGTTAATCAAAGTCTTCCTAAAACTTTACCGGAAAATAAAATTCTAAGAAGAAAGAAACTAATAATTAATGGAAACATATACTTTTCCTATTCTTTATCATTACATAGAATATTACTAATAATCTATATCTATTTTTATTAAATTCTTATAAATACAATAACTTTATTCTTAAATAATGATACAAAACGGGACCCTAAATCTTTTAACTCCTTGCTCTACATCAAGATGGAGTAAGATGAAAGCCACTACGATATATCATTTTCTAAGACACAAATTAGATGTTGTTCATCCAACAAAGGTAATGCAATTTTTTTATGGCTTTTAATATAGTAATAAATGTTAACATTTCTTTAGAGCATTATAAGCCTTTTATTTCACTGCACACAACATACATATTTATATCTGTTAAAATTTAACACAACACAAGACATGTCAAGCACAAAGCAAATCAATACAAGAGAAATGAACTAAATACATTGAAATTAAAAAACAAAATTTAAAAGAAAATAAAAATTTGCAACAAATTCAAGTAGTCTGTAGTAAAAAATAGATAACTTTTCAAAACAAGAAAGATTTCAAATCTTAGATAACTTTTCATAATAAGAAAGAATTCAAATCTCAGTTGACAGTAATCAAAGTGAAGAATTTTTATATGTTTTTAAAATAATTTAATATATTTAGTGTATTCATAAAGCATATCTATCTATTTTATATGTAGGGATAGTACTACATTCGACATGTAAAAGGTTATTTACAATAAGCCCACTTGTGTTGGGTCGTAGCCCATCAGGTCATTTTAATTGGATTTTTATTCCAAGTCATGTATTCACGCATGTTATCTAAGACTTGGTTATTGAAATTATAGTTAACATTTAAATTATTATGTCTCTTTTTGGGTTGCAATCCATACTTTTTATCCTTTCGTAGGTTTGGAAACCCTTGGGATAGCTAAATATTTTGCAATTAATCCTCCCAAGTTTATCTTTCGTAAAGTCTTTATACAATAAATCATTGTTCTTATATCTTGTCTACGCTCCTACATGAAATGATATTAAGAGCAAGGTTTTTCGAACAATTAAAAATTATTGGGAGATTTATGATTTTGCGAAAAAAAAGTTATCGTTCATTGGGTTACTATTCATCACTGGAACACATAATTCACTACCGCGGTTACTGTTTACCGAAGTACTATTTAAAACTACTAATCAAAAGAAGAAAAATAGGTGAGTGAAAACTTAAATAGAGGCTACTTTTAATCCTCCCAAGTTTATATTTCCTATCATCTTTAATCAATAAATCATTGTTCTTATATCTTGTCCTACACCCTTACATGAAATGATATCATAAGCTTAAGTTTCTCCAACAATTATTATTGGAAGATTCAGGATTTTGCAAAAACACAAAAGTTATTGTTCATTGGGTTACTATTCATTCATCGTTGGAATACACAATTCACTACTGAAGCTACTATTCAACCAAGTACTACAACAAACTATTAACTAAGAGAAGAACAATAGGTTAATGAAAACTAAAACAGAGGCCGCTTCGACGCAAAGATTGGTTAACCCTGATTTTTCAATTTTTCTTTACATTTATTCTACAAAAAATATATTTAGTTATCTTTAAGTTTCCAAAAGTTTTAAACCAATTCCTGAAATTTCTAGAAATGACAATCTAGTCCCTTTAATTTTCAAATATTACATAATAGTCTCGAATCTTCATAATTTTGACAAATTAAGTCTTGCACCTTCGATATCCCCTTTAACTTATGAATTTTGGAAAATCAGCACCCTTCAAGTTGTTGTTCATGTTCTAAATTATGTATGCATACATAAAATAGAATACATAATATATACAATTGAGACCATGAAAGATATTATTTATATATTTTAGGATGAATGTGATTCCTTCGCATTCCAAAAACTTGAAGATACTTGTGTTCTTGTGTTCTTGAGCATGTTCTCAGTCGACAATATCTTTTGACAAGCATAAGTCAGTGTTAAATTATCTAAAATTCTCAAAAACAAATTACTATACAACAAAATAAACGGAACTCAATATTGGTATTCTTTTGAACATTAAATACTCGGTTGTAAAAAAGTTGTCTAATAATAAGATACTTTATGTACTTAACTTTGCACTTTACTTTACTCACGCGATTAATTAATTATGAGTGGACCCCACTTTATCAATGTTAGATCCGCCGCCAGAAGTAACGTAATATTTTGTATATTTAATTCTATACTTGCTAAATAAATTAAAGCATTACAAATATTTCAAAAACTTTAATACAGTAGTAAGTATACTAAGATGGAGACATAACAAGTGCAATACCTTAGATTAGCGATTTTATGGCTTCCTTATTATATTGTCAGCACTAAATGCCAGATCTCCAGCTAAGATGTTGATACGTTGCAACATCATTACTTGCATGTCCTCCGGGTGTCCTTACAAACACAAACTTCAATTTCAGTGGTACACGCCTCTTATAATCCATCCTCATCTTTACCTTGTAGCTTTCCTATTTAAAGCTTATTATGCATCTGCCAAAGCACAATACCCATCTGAATCAACTCGTAGTTATCCTTTGCTCTCATCTCTAAAAAATCACATCTTCCTCGTTTCTTCTTTCTCCTTTTTTTTAAGCCCCGCTTTCAACAACACATCTTAGAAACTATGAGGAATACAATTTTTTATGAGCCTGAGCTAACAGGGAGCCTTACTGATGCTTGGAAACAAATACGTGGAAACTTTATTGCGCCATTTCTATATCTTGCCCTTTACACTTGTGTGGCTATGTCTCTTATGCTTTTTGTTGAACGTCTTTACATGACAGCTGTGATATTGTGCGTTAAAATGTTGGGGAAGAAAAGATCTACACAGTACAAGTACAAGGTGGACGTCGTGCTAGAAAATATGGAGCGGAAAGGAACGCATCCGAAAGTATTGGTCCAAATACCTATGTACAATGAAAGTGAGGTACAAATATAAGTCTCCTTGGATGTTTCATTTAACAATAAATACGTGTAAATATCATTCTAAAATATAATTGCAAACCTAGAAAATATTAGTAACCATTGATTTCAAACAATTTATCACTGAACAATAGATAATCCATATATTTTGTTTATTGCAAGCCACAAGGTTTTTTAGTACAAAAAATCAGCATTTGGATTTATCATTTAATATTTTAATTTATCAACAATATTTTCAAGGAAAGAAATTAACTAGTTTACTTCATGGACATGCTAGTATAAGCACTTCATTGATTCAAGTATATCTAACACAAAGAATTTCAACTTGATATACATCCCATCATATACACATATAAAATTTCTAATTAAATAGATCTTACTTAGATTATCCTATGTCGTTAATTCCTAGGCTTGACAACTTCAAAATTTTTACATCAGAATAGGTGATGGTACTGTAAACAGAAATATTACAGATTAACTTGTGACTTTATTTGAGCTCTAACAAAATCTGTCACATCTTCAAATTCTTTTGTTTAGGTCTACAAGCTCTCAATTGGAGCTGTCTGCGGACTTTCATGGCCAAATGATAAAATAGTCGTACAAGTTCTTGATGATTCAACCGATAGAACGATCAAGGTACTAGAGACATCTCAATTATACTATTTGTATAAATGGGTTAGAGAAGAGCTTCATAATCTAATTTTCATATGCAGAAAAATGTAATGGCAGAGTGCAAAAAGTATCAAGATCAAGGAGTGAATGTTAAGTATGAGAATAGGGCCAATAGAAATGGCTACAAGGCAGGAGCTCTACGGGAAGGATTACAGAAGCAGTATGTGAATGAATGTGAATATGTGGTAATATTTGATGCAGATTTTCAGCCTGAATCTGATTTTCTCAAGAAAACTGTTCCTTATCTTGTTGGACACGACAAACTGGGTATGGTTCAGGCCAGATGGAAGTTTGGTAAGACCTATGAATCTATTATGCTTGTATTTATCTCCTAATTTACTTCATCACATTGATAAAACTTTGATGTTGTGGCTAACTGTTTCCCTAAGCTCATTTCATTTTTATTTAACATGTCTGGAATTGTCAAGGCTTCAATATCATTTTGTTTCTCATTTTCTTACCCTAACATAAATTATTGTTATCTAGTTAATGCGGATGAATGCCTAATGACTCGGCTCCAAGAAATGTCACTCAACTATCACTTCTCAGTTGAACAAGAAGTGGGTTCCACAACATGTCAATTTTTTGGATTCAACGGTGAATCAAAACCCCCAACTATAAGTCGTTATATGAACCTCTTGTTGAGTGAAAACGATTAAAAGAAAAAACCTTGATAAATTTCTTGATTGTTGTCTTGGTAGGTACTGCTGGGGTGTGGCGAATTCGAGCAATTAAGGATGCAGGTGGATGGAAAGAGCGAACGACAGTCGAGGACATGGATCTAGCGGTCAGAGCTAGTCTAAAGGGTTGGAAGTTTGTCTTTGTAGGAGATGTGTTGGTAATTTCTCATTCAACAACTATTCTTATTCTTTCAGCAAATGATACCGCAAGGTCACAACTTACAAGTTACAATCTCAATATTCTTTTATAGGTAAAGAATGAACTTCCGAGCACCTTCAAGGCTTACCGATTCCAACAGCACCGCTGGTCATGTGGTCCAGCTAATCTTTTTAAGAAAATGACAAGGGAAATCATGCTTTGCCCGGTAAAAATAGATTTGGTCCAATCACACCAAAATTAGTAACTCCAAAAACAAAATCCTAAATTTCAAAAGCAATTATAATATAACATCAGAGAAAAATTACAGTTACCTTGTTTTGTTATGCAGCGGGTGTCTATCTGGAAGAAGATTCATCTTGTCTATGGATTCTTCTTCGTTAGGAAGATAATCGCACACTGGGTTACCTTCTTCTTCTACTGTGTGGTAATTCCAGCATGCGTGCTGGTCCCCGAAGTCCAACTTCCAAAAGCATTGGCAATATACATCCCGGCGACCATTACCCTGCTGAACACTGGAGGCACTCCAAGGTAATAAAAATTCAGAAAATGGTATACTAGTTTCTAGAATATATACTAATATATATACACACGATATATTGACAAGCAGATCCCTGCACCTGCTCGTTTTCTGGATTCTGTTCGAAAATGTAATGTCCCTTCATCGTACCAAGGCTGCCATTATTGGACTCCTCGAAGCCAGCCGGGTTAATGAATGGATTGTAACCGAGAAACTAGGGAACACGATTAACCAAATCAATAAATCCAAAGTCTCGTTTTTCAGGTCCAGATTCCGATGCGGAGAAAGGTATTGTTTAATTACTGCTACTTTACTGTTTTTTTACCAGAGAACAGTGCAAGACAACTGCTAACCATGGTCAACATTCATTCCATTCTTTTCTGTAACTCATACAATGGTTTTGAGCAGGATCCATAAGCTGGAGTTGCTGATGGGAATCTTCATGTTCTACTGTGCCCTTTACAACATGTCGTATTGCAACGATCACATGTTTATATATCTGTTCTTGCAATCAGGGGCTTTTTTTACTATCGCGTTCGGCTTCGTAGGCACATTTGTCCCGAGCATGAAGTAAATAGCTAGAAATAAAGACACAAGGAAGCAAATGGAACAGCTAAATTTAGTGTAATGATAATCTTTGCTATTATACATATGTATTCCGTTTGAGGGTGCATGAGGAAGCTATGCAAGTTATCTGAAATTTGTATTAATAAATGGCAAAGAGATTTACATTTTATCAACAATTATCATGTTGAAAATTGCCAAATGAAAATACATTAGTATAAATTTTCGAACCGCTAAATTTATAAAAAATAATACTATAACACACAAAAACACAAACACATTAATGTGAATACATACTACGCAACATATATGAAGTGTAGATACCTAGAACTTTCAAAATATGTAAATTGGGTTGATAACAGTGTGGGTCGAGAACAAACCCAATCACAAATCCTTAAACTGCACTGATAAACCATACTTTGGTTTGGCTTTGAAAAAAGTAATAATCGATCGATTTGTGCTTATATGTTGTGGAAACATGTATTGTTATATCAACCTAATAAACAACTATGTGCTTCTTATGTTTGAAGAGAGTTTCCAAGGAACTTTAGTAAAAACACACAATGCATACTATAGAACTTAACAGTCAGATTTTCAAAATATATTTGCTCACGAGTCACTAGCAATCATGATTTTCAATAATACTAGAAATTGACATTTAAATGATAAAATCTGATAATGCTAAATTTGCAGCAATTAAAGACTCAGATTAAGGTTTTACATGAAAATTTAAACTATAATTTCACATATAAGCTTAAATTTGGAAGCAATAGAGTAAAATATTAACTTGATAAAATAAATATTAACTTGAATTACATTGATCAAATAAATTATAAAAAGGTTAAATTACATAGTGAGATAGCAGGTTCACCTTGAGATGTTTAGCATGAAGTTCCCCGGCGACGGCGTCGCAGCCTTGGGATTAGAGTCGCTGTTGCTCGTGGCGACGCCGTGCACAGCTTATTTTGATCAGTGTGCGCTTATATACTTGCGATTCAACTTAGCAGGCCGGGTAATTTTTAGTATTGGTCTGGGCTTCACTTAAATTTTAATAATCAGATTTTTATTTTAGATTTTTAATTTTAATGTTTTTTTTGACAAATGATGCTACAAACGAATTTTCAAGTCAGATTCTAGTTGGAACCATTTCAGAATTTTGGGAAGTCTAATAAACTAATTAATCATGCTCATAACTCCCCGGTGAGCTCGTTCTATTTTTCTATTTTTCTCAATTTTTTGAATTAATTTTTTGAATTAATAATATTAAAAATTCAAAAAAATCTCAATTAACTTTTAAATACTTACTAATAGAGGAAACATATAATATTTTTGCATTTAAAATCCCTACTAATTGAGAAAGTAAATATACAATAGATCTTTACTAATGGAGGAAACTAAATATCACTAATGGAGGAAACTAAATATCACTAATGGATGAAACTAAATATTCAATTATAATATTCTTGTCTTCAAAACATCTAAATTAGAAAAAAAATGAATTATCTTACATTATTTTGAACTTTCCTCTATTATTATCTAAATATTCTCATAATATGTTTTTAATGAAATTACTATCTTAACATACTGTTCTCCTAAACTTTTTTTTTTATGTAGTATAATAGAAAATACAGGAACGTTTTGGTAAATAAGAAGTTAATAAATTAGATCGGTCTTGCATAAGAAATTGAGTAATTAATATCAAAAACTAGAAAAAAATCTCAATTACTTTTTAAATATTTACTAATAAAAAAAATTAAAAGTATTCATAGGTTTCATTATTAGTGCAACAAAACTTAAGTATTAGCATGTGTTTGGCATGAAATAAATGTGGGCGAGAAATGCCAAAACTCGACAGCTAGCAATAGCATAGGCATAGAAAAAGTTACAGCATTCTAACCTTAAGCATTGCATGTGTTTCGGGTGAGACTTGAATTTCAAGTGGTACACTTCTCCCAACCCTTTTCTATTATTAGGTTTATATATGATGCATCCCCGCCGACTTCAGTTCTTGTGGTTCACTCTTCTTCGTTACAATCCCCATTTTTATCTTTATCTTTATCTCTAGCTCCTCATCTTTATCCTCGTTTTTCTTCTTCGTATCCTACCTTTTTCATATCTTCATCGTTCTTTTTCTTCCGAGCTCTTTCTATTTTAAGCTTCTTCACCATTTTCCAAAACGCAGTGCTCATCTCATGTATATTTTGGTAGGCCTGTTGTTTCTTAGTTATTGGGTTGGGCCTGTCCTAAATTATTGTTGCACCGTATTCAATATTTATGTGTGTCAGCCCATTGATTATCCACGGAGGCAAAATGTATGTTTACGGATCATGCGGCATGTCTGAAGTCTAAAGATTTGGGCCTTTCCGTTAAGGTGCAAGATAAATAATTATTATCTTTTTTAAATTAAAAGTGACGATACTTTTATTATCCTTTTAAATGAATGAATTAAGTCACACAAAACATGAAATGTTTGGAACTTTCAATAACCGATGTCGTAAAAGCGTAAGCTGATCTATTAATTATGTGAGTTTTAACTAAGTTAAGCCTAATTCATACATCTATACTATCTTATAATAAATGGACTTTAATGTTTGGTCGGTGCCAATTTTTTGGTAATTCATGATTTTACTTAATTAGCATTATTTACGGGCAAACCCTTACTTATTTATTTTAAAACATGTTTTAAAATTTTTAATTATTTAAAAATGAGATATTAATTATTTATATAAAAAATTGGTATAATATCTATCCACCTATTATGATATTATGTCATCAATAGAACTATTTTTTTAATTTAGCCAACAATGTGAAAAAAATTTAAATTACAGTCATTAAAATACTATTCAATCTTAGTTTATTTTAAAAATCCTAACGCCGTTAGTTGCGAACTAACGGAAGGGACCAGAGCCACTAAAGTGCTGAGAAATTAACAATTAGTCATCACGTTAATAATTTAGCCATTTTCATGCAAAATTAAACTATAAACCATCAATCTGCAATTAAGTCTAATTTTAAATATCAGCGAAGTGCGATTTCCTTTTAGATAATTTGAAAAGCTCGAAACTACGAGTAGAAGAAAAAGACTGTGCAAGTTGTGTGGTTTGTGGAGCAAGAATAAGAATGGCACATTTGTTGTCCAAAAATGTTGCACTACTTTATCGGAGTCGTCTAGAAACTTGTAAAATTACAACCACTACCACCAACTCAGCGTCGCCATTTATCTCCCACCTCACAACTCCCCCTCGTCGTTTCATAGTCAACATGTCTGATTCCAACTCAAACACCAACCCCATCAAAACGGTAAACTCATCAAACCTACAATCATAATTTTCTTTATACTAATTTGAACAAGCATTTTTGTTGACCAATTTTCAGGTGAGAGTTGAAGTAAAAGGAGTGGTTCAGGGCGTGTTTTTCCGAAACTGGACGGTTGAAAATGCGAGCCAGTTGGGTGTGAATGGTTGGGTTCGTAACCGAAGAGATGGTTCAGTTGAAGCTTTGTTCTCCGGGGAGTCTGATAAGGTTGATGAGATGCAGCAAAGGTGTCGCCGTGGCCCTCAGCATGCGGTTGTAACTAGTTTCCAGGCTTTTCCTAGTAGTGATCAGACTGGGCCTGGTTTCCAACGCAGACCAACTGTTTGATTGTTTGCGTAACACAATCCAATATTGCTATGGCTTCTTGTATTTTCTAGTGCCATATGTATAATTAATTATTTATACACGGCTAATACTTCAATTTTTGCCTTAAGTTTAAGTTCTATAGTATGCGTTTTGCTTGCTTGTGGGTAATGTTTATAATTCTGCTATAACTTATATGACCAACCTGGTTAGCGACTACTACAATGAAATTAAGTTTAGCAAATATTACTCATCCTTAATTAAGTCAAGGATTTGAGAGTCGGTGAAGACAGATTTAGTCTAACAGAGTCCAAGGATCCTAGTCCTCGACAATCGATTGCTGGAATCATCTGTTTGTTCGCTTGTTGTGGATTCATGTCCATTTGTAAAACATTGTCAAAGATCGAGGGTTTAGACTATAGAGGCAGATGTAGTCTAACAGATATCTGTTGTCCTAAAGTTTAAAGATCGAGAGTTGGAGACTCTTTAGTGAAGACAAATGTGAACATGAATACTTAAACTTTTTGTAATTGATCTTGTCCAAGATTATGTCAAAAGTTGAAGCTATGACTAATTAGGCTACCAAAGTCCAAAAGCATACAATTAGGCTACCAAAAGTTTGACCTAAAGAGTAAAATTTTCACCAAAATCTGGAAAATTATTTGAGGAATCAACCTCTTTGATAACGTTCGTTAATGAAAAACAAATGCCGACGAAACGTCAAAAGAATTAATAGAACATCTGACTAGAAGCAGAAATATGACAATGATGACCAGTGTATTTATCTCTGTCACTACTGACTGGCACCACTGGTTTTTGGAGTGAATCTTGCTGTTATTTCTTGCAGTACTGGTAAGTAGGATTGTTTTTGCTAATGCAGATCGGAAAAGCTGGAGATTTCTCCGCTCTTCCCCAATGACACATGTTTTTTTAGTGTTAGAAGAAGTAGAAATGTATTTAAAGCACTAGAACAAGTATACAATTATAAACCAGAATCTTAAAAAACACATGCCGTGTTTCCTGTGTACTACGACTCTCCAAAGTGATTTCAGACCTTGTTCTGTTTTCACCTCTGCCCACAGCATCGCTGCATCACCACATACATGGTACAATTTCGCAAACTCTACCAACCTGAACGGACCACACACAACAAATTTAACAAACACAACATGTACCAAACTCCCTGTTCAAATTGCATCAAATACTATAGATAATTAATGTGCAACCTTCGCGTCAATCAAATCCCGCAACATATTTATTTCATTACTCGCTAACAACTAATTCCCAAAATTGCAGAACCATCAACGGTCTACATTTACATTACACTTATAGTTCTGGCCTTGTAGGTAGCAGACAATACCCATGTGTCTTGTTTCCTGCTAGTTAAGAGCTTATCTATTAGCTTCCCTAATCCTAAGCTACCCACCACCGCTCTTGAATATTTCAACTTAAGAGTACGGTTTTACAGATTGGGCGGCGCAACCTTGTACCAATGTTCTGTCTTTACAAGGTTCCCAATGCATCAACATATACAGGAAAAGGAAATTACCTTGCAATGATACAATTAATGGCAAGGACTTTTAAGAAATACAATGGACCCAAGACCATCTTAGAAATTTCATCTATTTTCCACCTCCTAAGCACCTATGTATAAAATCCCCTCCTAAGCTCTTTAAAAACAGCAATAGCAACAACAGCAAAAAAAGGACAAAAAGAGAGAACAATTCACATACATTATGATGTTGAAATATAAGAATACTCAGTTGGCGATGGTTAAGCTTTTCATCAGATTGCTTCAAAGGAGTTTAAACCTACACAATATCGACATTGACAAAGAACATAGCAACAAAGAAAAGCTGCCTCATGATGTAAAGGAAGGTCATTTTGCTGTTTTCGCAGCGAAGGGTGAGGTGCCAAAGAGATTTGTCGTCAATCTGCGCTGCCTAACCAGTGCTGCATTTTTGAGGCTACTGGAACAAGCTGAAGAGGAATATGGATTCCAACAGAAAGGTGTTCTCAAAATCCCTTGTAAAGCTGAGGAACTAGAGAAGATCCTACAAGACAGTAAGGAGATCTAGCAGGACAATGTTGGGCACTGGTACTGCTTATGTTTGTCACTATAGTTGTGTGATAATTGTTTACTAGGAGAACGAGATTAATTCTTCTGTAGATTGGCAATCATTTATTCATGTATATAAAAGATTACACTCAAATTCTGATTATCCAAAGAAAAATCACAACAAATATCTTCATTAGACTGCCACTATACAGATATGTGTGTAATTTACTAACATGTTACAGCTAGACTTCGAATAAGAATTGTGATCTTAATTCATATCACTGTGTTCCTTAAAAACCAGAATCTTGGTCTAGCCTCAGTTATTCCGTGGCTTTCACTTGGCACATAGGGTTTCTAATCAGTGGGTAGTTAGGTTCAGAAACAATTTAACCTTCCTAGTTTTCCTACAAATCTAATATCAGCCATTAATATATACATTAAAGTGGCAGAACCAGAACTCTGAAAGGCTTGCTGCAGGGAGGATGTAAAAGTAAAAATACTACATGATAAATTTTCAACTCATATTTTAGGACCAGCCAGGGCTTCAGCCTAAGCTATCCCCTACCTGATTCCATCCCTGTATTCATAATTAAAAGCGGGGCATATAGAGCAATATATGTTGCGGACCGGGGATACTTTTGGCTTTCTCATGGCGCAGTCGCATCTTGTAACCCTGACAATTAAATTTTATATATTCTAGTTACCTTTGACAATTTACCATGGCTACCTGCTTATAAAATCCCAGAAGCCTATAGTTAGAAAGAGCATCCTTATATTTTTATAATATAGAATATTTCTGGATAGATATGCAGATTAGTTATGTTTGCTTTTAATATTCAGTTTCATTTACATATGGCTAATGCATAAACACAAACCATCTTAGACTACAAATTACAAACCAGGTAAATAGCATTTGTATTTTAGTGAATATTGTTTTATGTGTTACAAACAAAATTTCAGGTTTCAGATTTTTTGGTGAATCCTAGAGTTTATTTGGTGATGTGGTGAATTCTGAAAGTTTGTAGAGCTTACATTTTAAGAGGTTGTAACCAAATGTGACCCCATATGCATATACTCAAAACCTCCCTTTCCAGTTAGGTCCAATAGTTCCTTTCCAGTCGTAAATGAGCAAAGACCAAACTCCCGATCAACAGAATCTCCAAAAATATTCATTAATCTTGTCTGTTCACTTGTCTGCCTACCTACAGTATTGCTTTTGTTTTATTCATCTTACCAGAACAACAACTTTGAGCAACTTTAAGGTTCGAGAGCTAGTAACTGAAGAAAGGATCATCTAAGCAAAAGACAACACTCTTAGACTCTGCAATTGTCAAAATTCATTTTACTATTGTATAATATTTCTTCTTAAATACAGGTATAGAATAACTAATTTTATAGCACAATTAGTACATGAAATGAACTTAGTACAGAAACAATTACTGATGTAATTCCATAATCAACTACTGCAGTTGCACCTTATTTAATCTCCGAACAATTGTTTGGTCCCACTGGTTCTCTTAAGCAATTTGATATTGCCATGACAGCCGCTTCAATAGATGCATCTTCACCCTGCATCAAAGCATAGTATTACTCGTAAATGTACATTAAGTTTTGGTAGGGAATGTCATCTAGCATCAGACTTTAGGTATAACGAGGGGTCTAAAGTTTGAGCTCCTATGCCCTCAGTATTCCCGAAGATCATTTCGGACCCTGAGGTCAAATATTGTCCCCAAAAGATGGGTTTTTGAGCGATGCAATCTTCACTCCCAAACAGTGGCATTTGGGTGAAGGGAAGTATTAAAGCATAAGATCCTCCTAGTGGTCGTTTGACTAAGTTTTGTGAGAAATGGCCATCTAAAATACAGAACTTAATGAAAAAGAAGAAAATGGCTGATTAACGATGCTGAAAGTTTTACCTTCTCCTTCCAATAAAACATGTTTCCATACTTTCCAGCCAAGCGACTCCAGAAGCTACGTGGTATGTCTAGATCAACCAAATCTCCCACATTAAAGTTCAGTATATTGCCTGAGAATAAAAGGATGTGCATTTCTCATAGATGGATATGTAAAAATATAGAACAAAAATCACCTCGGTCAATTACAAAGTTGAGAGGTGAGTTAATGTGTCATATATAAGTTATTTACCGAAGGTAGGGTCAGCTACAAAAACGATAGTTCTGTCATCGACTTTCCAATAATCTTTGATTGCTAACCCTGAAGAGAATGGAAATATCTATTGTGAACAATTTTTGCAAACTTAGCCGTAATAGATAGAGTTGAAGATATACTGTTAAAGACAGGATTTGACAATTCACTGTGGATATATACCAGGGGTATCAGGATAATTCTGAGCAAGAACTCTCAACTTGAAACCAGTGTCCTTCTCAATAGCAGTAATCTCCTGGGCAATTCTGTTTTCCTGCCATTACTTAATTGCTAGAACATTATTCTAACATTGACGTGCAATTAACAGGGACCATTTATAGGACAGGCATTATCATCAAGTATTTTTTTTATTTATAAGCTCAGACAAACGGGTACTTTATTGCATCAGTATGACTATGATTACAGACTATTAGTGCAGACAACAAAAGATCACGCTCATAGAGTGTTTGCAATATAACCCCACCAAGGAGTAAGGAATAAGCTACCGAATATAAAAAATATGTCCTTCATGTCTATGAGGACACTGTAAAGACCAAAGAATATCTTTAGCTCTAAATATCAAGAACAAAAGATGGAGTATTGAGAAACCTTTTTAAAACAGTGAGCCAAAATCAGTACCATGATAACTTGTGCTGAAAAAGTATCTTTCCTGATAACAGTACGATTACAAGAAAAGAAATTTGGTTTAATTTCATCGAGGAACTAATCAATTCACTCACCTATGCTTTCTGAGCCTCCTGGAATTAGACTTGAGGGATCAATAGGTATGGCACGAAATAGGTAATATACATGAGCTAAAATATGATGAACTTTTATGCTCTGTGGACTGATGCATTACTATAATGTAATGTTTGCAAGTAGATAACACCCAAGCTATAAATCTAATATACTTTGGCCTATGCTTTTGAAATTTAACATGCATCTAAAAGAGAAAAACAATGGTAATCCAGATTTATCTAGAGTCATTACTTGAGAGTTCATATTGCAGACAATAATCAAATCATGCCAAAGATTCATACCTGTCCTTCTGAGAGGAAACCAGCAACATCAATAACTGGAGTGAAGTCTTTAGGCAGCAATTCTGGCTTGTTAACCCCAACTTTTGCCTCAGCAAATCCAACTCCTGCAAAATTTGGTTAATCAATCTGCAGTCTCATAGGCGTGTAATAAATCTAACTCAAGATTTTCATTTATCTTAGGTATGCAAATAATCTCAGAACAAGAAATATAGTTCTAGGCTTCTGGCCCCTATGCCTTATATAGCCAAAGCGCTCAAGGATACCCCTAATCTCTTGGTAATATGAGGTTGAGAGTTTGAACCTCACTGGAGGCATGAGTGTGTAACAAATGACCCTTTTCAAAACAAAAACAAATAGATACTTTCATCTAAAGGAGATAGATACTTCAGAAGAAAATTCCAATGCTTATATATTAAAAACGAGAAAAGGGTCACATTAATTGCTCATAAAACAGTGTTATCATAATAACCATGAACAGTTGAACACTAATTGTTGGACACGCAGGAGAGATTACAATCTATCTTGCAATATAAGCCTTAAAACAGGCCCTTCAGGAAAAGTAGGAGAGATTCAAGACACAATTAACAACATATTTCGGTTGTTCATTCAGTCTGCTAAAAGCACATTGAACCTAGATTTTGCAAAAACACTCACACTACATATAAGTAGATTAAAAGTAGTGTTCCAGTTTCCAAAGATAATCCAAAGCCGCCATCATATCCACTAAGCCTTTCTTAGACGATCATACAGTATAAAATCGGAAAAGATAAGTAATAATGAAGCAAAGTAAGACGTAGTTTACGAAATTGAGTTGATAGTAAGTAATGAACCTGTGAGAGATAAAGAAATAGCAAGAGTTGTCGAAAGCGCAAAACTCAACGACCTGGATGGAAAAGCAGCAACCCATTTGGTGAAATGAGATGAACATTGTTGGGTTGTAAATGAATGGTCTGGATCAGCAGAAGCAACAGCAGCAGGATGATTGTTTGAAGATGATCTGAAATCTGGAATAGAACAAGGGAATTGCACAAGAAACCCCACCATTACTAGCCTACTTCTCAACCTCACTTTAATACAGTTAGATTAACCTTTGCATGTACCATACACTGTCTGTCATACCACATTCATTTCGTATGTATAGATTATTAGTAGTATATGTTTTTGTTTGGATAGGATGGATCGTTATCATCATTGTCTCAACTTTGAATCCCAGACTGCCACTGGCGCGTGCTAATCAGTAGTTTCACTTGTAAAATTTGGAAAACTGGGGATTTATTGGAACAAAAATATATATAATTTAATTGTAATCATTTTAAAGTTACATTATCATTTTAAAATAAATCATAACAATTATTTGGTTTTAAAGAATCTTATTAATCAAATCGCAAATCTTTTATAAAATCGAGAAATTTTAGAACACCAGTTGTAGTTTTAAACTACAAACAATATATACATTTATTTGTTTTCACAGAAACTTTCAAAAGCTCATATTTTCTGAAAACACACACATAATTAGTTACGCCACAAAAGATATATGCGTACAACTTTTATTAAAAATATATATTATTATCCTATTCTATTGAACAATATAGATGTTTTCATTTCCTACCAGCTACCACTATGAAAGCTAGTACCACAAGTTCTTAAAGTGAACACCACACCCTTCATGAGCTGCTCAATAAGCTTCTTTAGTTTTCTGACTATAGATGTCTGTGGTTTTCAATTAATTTGATATTTAGATCAGTGAAAAAAATATATCAATTTCGAGTGCAGAAGTAAACTTGTAAACTAGTACAGCAAAGCCAAAGACATAGAGCACTTATTTTCAAACTGTCTGCACAAATGAGAGGCGCAACATATTTGAAGACTTGTGCCATGCAAGACAATGCATCATAATAAACTTGAAACTGAATGTATTATTGTTCAGCTACCAAACATGGATTAAATAGGAACAGGTTCGTTTCAAGCTATTGTGTTTGGAAATCCAAAGGAAATCATGCAAATAGCGGATCCAAATAAGCAACCTAAGGAAAGTATGTAGGCCAGTTGTAGTAGTACGAGTCCCGGAATGCTTTGCTCTGCTGGTTCCACTGCAAAAAACAGAAAACAAAATATCACAACAATGACTAACGCCGAATAATTGAAAACAAAATCAGCCTCACTTCAAATATTGATCAAAGACTAGAGTCCAAAACAAAAAATAAATCAATGTGCGTTACCTTAAATTTATATGGCTGCTTCTTCTCTATTGCTTTCTTCCAGTGATAATGTTCAAATTGCATTGCTTTGTCATGCCAACTGAAAAAAGAAAGAAAAAAAAAAGAATAGGGGTTACAGGGATGACAATTCTATGTTGTATGAAGCTAAGAAATTTAATCAACGTAAAGTAAAAAACTTCAATTTAAAATAACAGAGTAAATCATCTAGTTGAAACATTAACCAGAAATCTTTGGACACTCAACAAAAGTGTTAACATACACTAAAAAAATCAAGCAATGAGAAAAGTACCCTATTGATTGAAATCCACAAAATTGCTAAATCATGAACAGGAAATGGTTGTATAGCATTTCATGATTCCTATGAAGAAGCTTGTCATATATATAGGGGAGTATATGTGGGGGTGTGTGTGTGGGGGGGGGGGGGGGGGGGGGGCACCTAAGCATTACAACAAAGAATTAGTAGAGCGTTCATTAAGAACTCATAAAATATTTTAAAAAAATTACAAATTTCTTTCCCAACTTCTAATAAGAGCGTTCATTTACATATATGTTTATTGTGTTTGGCTAGTGCCAAGAAAAGGTTGTGTCAGGGCATCATATATGTGAATGCCCTGAACATGCACAATAAAAAATAAATATAGCATTCATTAAGAACTCATAAATATCTAAAATAAACTAGTTAAATTTGTTTTCCAACTTCTAATAACTCATTTACAAATATGGTTATTGTGTTGAACTAGTGCCGAGAAATGAATAGGTTGTGCAGGACATCATGTATGTGAATGCCCTGAGATACAGTTGCTTGAGCGAGGGAATGTTTCAAGGAAGATTAAAAAATTCCTCTAAATGTTCTTATACTTATATGGGTGGGTGGAACTGAATGACATTGATAAGGTGGAAGCATATTTGCAGTTTGTTCTTGACAAGCTATCTCACGAAAATCTAATCAACCTACTGAAATATTAAGGTATGTGAAATACAATATCTTGCATAATTTTTGTTGATTCTAACATCCAATTAATCTACTGCAATCTTAAACTAAAGTCTAAACAATTCTGTCCAATCCCACTTTATAAATCTAGTGTGACTCCTGCCTTGTCATTTAACCCGCAAACAATCACGAACAGAAAAAAAATCCATCTTTTATCGTATGAATTACGTACCGAATCATAAATTCTCTACAATGTACATGTATCACACAATTTATGTAGTAGATCATAAGATTTTTACAACTATATCACCAACACAAAACTACAATAATCAGTTTCATATACACTATTCCTGAAACCAAAATTATCTCACTGGGAATTTCACCAGTCAAAATGCCGAAACAATTACCATGACCCAAGTAGTAGAGCACTGCCTCTCTCTCCCTCTCTCTCTCTCTCTCTCTCTCTCTCTCTCTCTCTCTCTCTCTCTCACACACACACACACACACACACACACACACACATAAAAAAAAACATTTCCAACAAAACTAATTCCAGATAAAAAAAAAAGGGGCAAAACATAAAGATGAAAAGTTTACTTGAATTGATTAGAGAGCTGCCACATATAAGGATTAAAGAAGGTGAAAACATTGAAAGCAGCAGAGCCAATCCATATATTCATAAACCTTTCCGGGTCAGCATGTGGAACTCCCGGGTCACCTCTATAAGCATTCCCAAAATACTTCTCCATCTCTCCAAACTCTCTTCAATTTCAATTTCTTGTAAAAATTCTACCTTTCCTTTACTTATCCTCTTTTCTTCAATTACCCTACTCTTATTTTCATCCTTGCCGTCCAATTTAATGTACAATTTAATAAATCAACGGTTTGATTTAAACCCATGACAAAAGTGCCAGCTAAGATTTTAATTTAATTTTATATTTTTAGCCCATTTTTTTATAGGGCCTTGCCTATATATAATGCCCTCGAGGCTCCCATTCAAGATCTGTATCTATCGTGTGTCTCTCTTGTTTTTCTTTCATCCCTCCATTACCCTTTTACAAATACTGGTTGGTGATTGTAAAACCCCCAATTCTTAAACCTTTTTTAAAATTTTCAGATTTTGAAACCCTAATTTTTTTGGATTGTTTTAATTGGACTCTTCTTGATTAGTTACAATTGGGTTCTGGAGCATTACTGAGTTCAAGTAAGTATTTTTATCAAGATTTGTGTATTTTCTTCAAGTTTTTTATGTAAATTCTTGGGCTTTTCTTGAATTTTGAATTTGAATTATTGAATGAAGGTGTTTAGATTAATGGTGGGGTTGTTTTGATAAACCCTAGATGAGATGAATTCAAATTAATTGAATTCTTGGGCTTTTCTTGAATTTGAATTTGAATTATTGTTACAGGTGTTGAGGTGAATGGTGGGGTTGTTTTGTAAAGCACTAGATGATATTGGTGTTTGAATATGAGAGATGAGGGTGTAGTGGAGAGTAAGAGAGAGAAAAGCAATCTGAGTAGAAGGGCAGGTGGAGACGATTTCGGACGCGCAGTTGCAAGAATTGCGGTTGCTCAGATTTGTGAAAGTGTAGGGTTTGAGAGTTTTAATGAGTCGGCATTGGATGCTCTTGCTGATATTGCGGTTAGGTACCTTCGTGATTTAGGAAGGTCGGCTAGTTTTAATAGTAATTTAGCGGGTAGGACGGAGTCTAATGTGTTTGATATAATTCAAGGGTTGGAGGATTTGAGTGCTTCAACTGGATTTTTGGGTGCCTCGGGAGATAGTGTTTGTTTAGCTGAGTCGGGAACTGTGAGAGGGGTTATAGAGTATGTTGAATCAGCGGAGGAGGTTCCGTTTGTTCAGCCAGTACCCAATTTTCCGATAGTTAGGAAACCGAGTGGAATTCCAAGTTTTGTGCAGATGGGTGAGACACCGGCTTTTAAACATGTTCCTGCATGGTTGCCTGCATTTCCGGATCCCCATACGTATATTCATACACCAATGTGGAATGAGAGAAAGACAGATCCCCGTGCTGATAAAATTGAGCTTGCTAGGCAACGGAGGAAGGCGGAGAGTTCTTTATTAAATTTGCAACAGAGAATAATGTGCAATGGCTCGGCTGTAGCTTCTACCTCGGCGAAGTTGGACAACGGTTTTGTGGAAGGTGAAAGCAAAAACCCGTATCTTGCTGCTCCTTTGAAAGCTGGAGAAAAAGATGTTTCAAAGATAGTTATGCCATCTAAGCTGTTGGAAGAAGGGCATGGAAATAAGCATGCCTCTCTGTTAGAGACATTTGCTCCTGCTATTGAAGCAATAAAGGATGGTTTTAGTGAGCTTGGAGATGGTGCCGGAACTAGTGTCCCAGATAAGAGGCTAGCTGTTCGTTTGAACTTTAAATCTGCTAGAAAAACATTTTTAGGTGAATCTCCGGACTTGAGCCTTCTGAACAAAGGTGGACATGCATCATCTTCTTGGTTTGGAAGAGATGAAGACAGGGATGACAAAAAGAGGAGAGCTGAGTTGATCATTAGACAGTCTATGGATAACCCACAGGAGCTCACTCAGTTGTAAATTAGTTTTAAATCATGTGCTTATCCCAGATTACTTGCGGAGTTCAGAAATGTAGTAGCGGATTAGGGAGTCAATAGTCAACATTGTATTGTAGTTATGAAGTTAGCCTTTCTGATTTTTACTATAGATATTTTTCGTAGTCCCAGAGTTACAAGGTAGGACAGTGTTTCTTAGACCTTTAGTATTTTATCCTTCAGCGTTTTCTTTAGTATTGAATTTGTAGCTTATTCTTTTCGCTCTATGTTGTTGAATGATGCATGTATTTTCCAAACCCAAAGTGGTAGAATGTCAGAAATAACAGGGGCTTTTAGAGAGAATGTGAATTGTGAAGGTTGTTGGTTATAGACTTATAGTATTGTATTTATGTATTTATATATATATATATATATTCCGTACCAAGTCCTTTCAGTGTTATGACAACTAATGTTCCAGATCAGTAGCTTATAATCATATAGGAGTACCATTTTATTTCATTACTTGATTGTGAATTATATTGCTTCTGAGGAGGAAATCAATTACTCTAATTATTTGCATTTCAGCTTATTGTAGGATATAGATTGAAAGAAATATTTATATGAATATTCTAATTACTCTAGTTCGGCACATGTTTCTGCCAATTGTTAAACGAGAGCTGCCCGACCCAAGTTACAGCCCCAATTCTCCGTAAACACTAATTCGAGCAACTTGGGTTATTACTTGATTTTATAAATTTACAAATTAAAGATTACAAAGGCCTCGAATGATTTAAGCATGGGAAAGAAGGGGCGACTGGCAGGTCTGAAACCTGAGATAGAATTTTTTACTCAACTTCAACATGTAACTCAAGGGCGAGATTGCCTACACCTAGGGATAGCAGCATGTTTGAAACCTTCAATTTGTCTAGGAACTTGAGGGAGTACACTGGGGTGCATTTGTATAATTTCAGTTGTCAGGATCATCTTGAGTCCTTCGGTTTGACCGAGTCTCTTGTGTACGTGAGTAGATATGCAGGATATTGAATGCATAAACTGATGCCTAGCCTAGAAATGATCCATGTTGGTTAGATTTATCAATTAAGGCCCTGACAATTATCATTCAAGGCACTGACTATCCCCATGCTACTCGCTTCAGTGTATATTTATTTCCTTGTATTTTTTAATCTGAATTTTACAAGTAGCTAGCAGACTACTTAGCAAAACATTAGGAAAAAAAGGTGGCTACCAAACTGTAAATTACTTGAGCTTTTATTTTCATATTGGGGGTATCCAGAACTGTCTTTTCTCTGCTGTTGACAGATATCTAGCCTCAAATAAAGCGTTTTCCCCAACTGAGAATCAAATTTGCAATTACCAGTCTAACATTTAAGTTGATGCAACTTGATACACTCAGAAGCATATTGTTACAGTAAGCTGTGTCGTACCTTCCAAAGCATGTAAAAAAGTTATGTAATGCCAATAAATCTGCTATAAGAATCTAAAATTGTCAAATTATTGTCCAGGGCTATAGTTTGTACTAAAAAATACAACTGAAATTTATGTAGGCAAAGACTACACAAATTTGCCATTTGATACAAACTAAACAATTCGATTTGCATTTCAATAGCAAACACATCCTTACTAAAATGCTGTGATCATTACTAAAGAAAAATATAGGAAAGTGGTCTGTTGTTTAAAGAAAAAAATGGCAATCTTTCTTCCGTGCAACTCAACTCGACTCTTTTGAATTTTATTAATTCAGTTTGAGATCAATTGCTGATGGGAATGCTCTTCCACGATGATTGAATATCATGAAATCCATATTGGAGGGTAAAGAGACCACCCTACATTTTGAAAATCGTGAAAAGGACATCAGTACAGTGGAAATATCACAACAGATAGACAAACAAATGGAACTAGTGATTAAAAACTTTTGTCACGGGTTCTATTCTATTTCTATCTATGTACCATACTACCAATCATTGATTATATACTTGTAGAGCTTGTATAGCTGCTATTTCTGTATAAACCGAAGCCCAACTAACAAAAAAATTATAAAACAAGATTTAAACATATTGAATTGGTAAAGTTGATTCATAAATACTATCATAGATTACCAACTAATCTGCACTATCCTTTTTTTGCCCCCTCAGTTATCCCTCCAAGAGGACAAGATCAGAAGGTTTAGCCCCACATAAGAAAAGCTGATTAACTGGTACATTTGCAAACTATTCTGGGGTAGGAAATCCCCATAACAAAATTAGCAACAGCTAGGCAAGAGTTTGTTAATTAGCATCTACAGCATCTACAATCAGAGGAGCGTATTCCGATATGACATACAGATTGGAGCTTGCGTTGTTTCTCTAATTTCATGACATGCCATAAATAAACATTGTTTAAAGCTAATTTCTTAACAATAGAAGAAACTTTTCTTTCTTTAATTTCTTAACAAGGCCATGAATGAAAATGTTAAAATATAAGCCCCAAAGTAATGCAGTTCTCTGGAGGACAAATTTGATGTAAAGCAATCAATAGTTCACTATGATACTAAATATTGGCTGGAACATCATCTCAATAATGATGAAGGATTGTGAAAACATTAAACATTTTTGCAGCTACCACATGCATCAGACTTTAAAAAACTGTGTATATACAATAACATGGTCCGATTTGTATTTCAGCATTAATTTTTGTTTCCGTATTTACAAATTCTCTATTCATATTTATAGCTAGTGGAAGATAGCAAATTCAACTTATACATATTGTTTTTATTTTTTTTGTTGAATACAATTAATCCTTTTTTTGCAATTTGTTTTTTTTAATGTCTAAATTCATTAATGGAATACAGGGAAAACTGACATGACAACATGCTGTGTCGCAAAACATTATGAATTAAAACTAGCTTCCTAAACATGTATTCAGCTGAGCTTGCAGATCTTTTGTTCATAACTTTCTAAATTCACTAAATAAGCCAACCAACAAAAGCCAATAACCTTTTACCAGTTTTGTATTTTGTTTTATATCATTATTACCTTTTCTAATAACTAGTATATTCACGGAATCCGAAGTTCATCTTACGTGGAGGGGGGGTGTTCAAGAAAATACTACCATACTTCCTTCAAACTCCAAATTCAGCTTCTTTCAGAGAATGTGACAGCAGAGTTATACACAAATACAATCAATTCATGAAGCCTGTGTATCTAAATCAAGCTTCATCGCCTACATTAAAACCTCTAGCTGCAATATCTACAAAGCAAGAGTGGTAGCAACCTCTTCCCATACCACTCACACCATACACCATTACATAACTTTTACTTTCTTTTTACAATTTTCATCTTCAATCCTCTATCTTCCAGAACGTCATTAAAAATCTAAGATAGCACTCTAACTGTCCAACAGCTCTACTATGCCTTCCACAACTTATCATGACAACTCATATTGATTTTTTTTCTTAAAAAACATTACCGTAAGCTTCAACTCAATTTATTTATTTTTCACCAAAACTTTTTCGTTTATTAAGGGGCCGTTTGGATCATGGTATTTCAACTTGGTTAATGGGAGTGAGATTCTAATAAATTTTTGCAGAAAAATCTCATTTCCATTCCCATCAACCAGGTTGGAACCCGTGATCCAAACGTCATCTAAGTAGACACTTGCCGATTTTTTCCCGCAACACACCACACTTTTCTCTACAAGTTCTGTTATCCACCAATTCTCAATGGTATTCAACAATGAAAATATAAGCTAACTAAAGTCGAAACATCAAATAGCATCCAAAAATAAGGTGATAAAATATAAAAAGCAAGTAGAACAAGATAACATAGTTAACTTACAATACAACCCAGAACAGAATAGCAACAAGTACCTGTTCTCATCAGAATCGGGAAGTATAGAAAGAAACTTTCCGGGCACCGTAAGGCCAGCCCACAAGCACAAAACCAACCCTAATATCAACTCAACAATTACCTGCCCCCAAATTAATCAAAAAGAAAAGAAACCCAGATCCCATCAAATACAAAATCTATATACCATAAAAAATCAATTAAAAAGATAGTAACTTTACATGAATTGCGGGTACAAGTAACTCATAAGACCCTTAAATCTGAAATTATTCAACAAGCTCTAACAAAAAATCATAAATTAATCAAGAAGGTAACAAAGATAGTAACTTTACATGAATTGGGGGTCCAGAGAACTCATCCTCAGTGATCTTGAGCAAAGCTCTATCTGAAATTAATAAAAGCAAGCATTATAGCTCAGAACATATAGATACATATATGTAAAGAAAGAAGTAAAGTTGAGATTAGAGGATACAATACATTGAATGGTAGAATAAGCAGCGTGTGAGAGAAGCAAAACTCCTAGAACACCGACGATGAAGCCCGCATTCATCGTGATCGCCGGCCGCTTATGATTATATCGATATATGTTTAGGATAGATCCGGAGACAGAGTGCAAGATATTGAATGGAGCCTCTGTTGAACCTTTTTTAATTTACAAGTCTAATATTTCTTTTATATTATATCCACAAAAAAAAAACATTTAATAATTTTGTTAGAGTTCATCTTTTTTTAAGAAAATACTACTTAGATTAGGTCTATTTTTTAATTTCAGTATTTGTATTAATCTTTGGAATTAAGGGGTCATTTGTTAAATCTGAACAATAATTTTTGAATGATTAAAATTCTAAACGAATGATTAATCTGAATGCTAAACAAGTAACTTTGTTTGTTAATTAATATTAATTTTTTCTGAATGACAAAATCTGTAATTATAAAATTTAATGATATTAAAATTATTTACTTTTTTTTGAAAACTATTAAATTTATTTACTTCATTATAATACTATGTAATATTGTATATATTTATTAATTTTTAGTTTATTATCTTAAAATAATTTAAGTAATTCTTAAATTATATTGTATATTTCACATTAATATTTATTTAATGTTATCAAAGTAATTCAATTAAATTATACTATAAAATATGTAGCTATGTGAAATGTAAAAATTTTATAATGTGAATGCAAGAGTGCACTTTTTAAATTAAGAGAAATTATCAAAAATACTATTTTTTTTTAAAAACAAATTTGCGATTTTACTATTTTCTGAAAATATTTGCAAAAATACAGTTTGCAACCAAAACAAACTGATACAACTTATATTTTATATTTTTTCTGAAAAATATTTGAAGTTGTTTTGGGTTACATATGAGCTTATTCGGTTGCAATTGGTTGCAAAGTCATATTTTTATAAAAGAAATTCAAAAATCTGTTTGCAAATTTTTTAAAAATAAAATGTATTTTTATAAAAAAAAGTAAAAAAATCGTATTTATGAAAAGAAATGAAAAAATAATAATAGAAGTAGCCTATAATAAATTGGTTGCTTTAGAATAATAAGGTGGAGATATTTTTTATTGGCGAAAACTTTGTTGGGAAGGGTTCAGCTAAAATTTTTAGTGTGACTGGTCCAGAGCTTGTCCAGATCAATATGAGTCGTCCAGAAGAATTAATATTAAACCAAACAATCTGAATAAAAAATTAATCACTCGTCCAGTTCATTTAGATTCATTCATCCATTAACAAATGGGCCATAATACATGTAATTTGCGTGAAAGCCAAAATTTGAGTAAATTAATGAAATCGGTCAATATTTAATATAGGGGAGAAAATTAGGTGATATATAGTTAACTTTTAGAAAAAAGACACTTGTAATACTCGATTTTGAACAACTCCACTTACAATATTGTACTCTTACTTTAAAAAACCATATATTTTATGTATCGTTATCTATTTTAGTGAACTCTATTAGGTTCGTTTTTATCGTTCTTTATGTAAATATTAAAATTTGATTAATTAACTATTAAACCATCCATTTTATTTTATTTCATTTCATTCAATAAATGATCAAAATAAAATTAAATATATACATTATAACACATATATACTTGTTTCATCTTCTTCCCAAATTGGATTAATATTTGTAATTATATATATATATGTTTCATTTTCCTCTTTAAATTGAATTCATATATATTTTCTCTTTGAATTCGACAACATTTTATCTTCTTTTTCATATTATACACATAAAAACAATGTTATTAATAATATAGTGAAAGATTGCGAGAAAAAGAAATGAAATAAAAAAAATTGAAATGAGTTTGATTTAAAAAACCCCAAATTTAACTATAAAAAATTAAACACAATTTATATAAGTGCAATTCTGTAAAGTATTAACAAAGTTAAATATAAATTGACAAGAATACACATAGTGTAACGGGTTTTAAAATACAGTAGAGTCAATTGAAGGATAATATTGTGAATGGTGTATTGATCAATGTACATATATGCAAAGTGCACTTTACTCGATTTTTTTTATTTTACATCATTGTGTAATGTACTTTACATTGTTTGGTTACATGTTCTCATATATTTACATTAGTTATCGAAAGTATTATATTGACATATTGTAGATAATATAAGAATTTTTTTCATATAAATTTTCTAGTTTTAGCTGCGTATCAGATTATAGAATCCGATCACTGATTAATATGACATATATAACTAATTCACGTACGTTGTGGAACACATATATACCTTGTTAAGCGAGATTTAACGAGAAACCTAAATTAGCCCCCATCAAACAATTTAACTATGAAAATCGTGTCGCTGGCATATCATGACCGTAATTTAGAACAACGAGAACAAAATAAGAATTTTATGTTAAGATTTATGTATCTATTAAGATATTTGATTATATGATTTAAAAAATATATTGTGTGCATTTTTGTCATAATTGTTATCGACTAAGTTGTGTTTCTTTGATAAAGATAAATATATTATTTTGAGTCGTTATATTATAGTTACTTGCTGAATTTCGTAACTCACTCTTTAGTATTTTGGGTTGGTGGAAGATCGAATTGGAGTTTGAGGTGTTTAGATTTGAAGTAGAATGAATCTCGGATTCATTAGATGTACTTTGGGTTAAATATCAAAGTGGTCACTGAAGTGAAGACCAGATATCACTTTCATCACTGATCTCAACGAGGTATCACTTTAATCACTAAAGTCGTCATAAATATCAAACAAATACATCTAAATATGTGTTCGAAAAGTAAAAATAATTTATATCGAGTTCTACACATATTTCTTGAATGCTACCACATCCAAATGAAAAGTTATGAACTCTAGTATTTATGATATTATATTTAGATTTTAAAAAAACTATTTACTATTTATTTTTATTTTTTATAGTTATTTACTTTAATTTAATTAAAAATAAATAGTAAATGAATTTTTTTAAATCTAAATAAATTATCTTAAATACTAGAATTCATAACTTTTCATTTGGTTGCAGTAGTATTGAAGAAATATGTGTAGAACTCGAGAAAATTATTTTTACTTTTCGAACACATATTTAGAGTTATTTGTTTGATGTTTATGATGAGTTTAGTGATTGAAACGATACCCCGTTGAGATAAGTGATGAAAATGATATATGATATTCAGTTCAGTGACCACTTTGATATTTAACCCGATGTACTTTTGTAATCCTTGTCTTTCTAACAAATTTTGGATTAGTAAAATGTATAGTATTTTAGTTTTATTTAGAATTAAAATTCTCAAAAGGTGCGGGCTCTTACATTTGTAACATCGCAATCTCACATCGAGTAAGGAGAATTTGTTTAGTTTATAAAGCAAAATATTCTCACTAAGTAAACCAATAAATCATGATTTTTTGGAGTTTTATGATGTGCTTGTGGATTACCCAAGTTGACTACATTTGTGTCATCGGCTTATTCGAATTTGAAATCGAGAGTTGACCCAGTATTCGAGAAAAACTCAAAAATTTGATCAAAATTGTCACAGATAGCCATTCAATTTGGTGTGTCGAAAAAATTCTTCATGCATCGGTCTCATGCCAAACATATAACATTTAAACTGAATTAACAATATAATATGGGTGGTCCTCTAACCTGGTATGTTGAAAAAATTCTCCATATGTTACAAATACTACTACACATGCTGACTCATCTGAATAGCTGGATTCTACAGCTGGAGAATGTGCAAGAGGATCAATTAGTTAGGGAATTCTGTTAGGAAACTTTCCATCACTTTCCATTTCTGTATCAATTTAAATACATTTTTGTACATTTAGTTTTATAGTAGTTATAATTCTCACTTTTTTTATCTTCCTCTCTCTAAATGTAAATCTATCTCTCTGTAACAAACTCCTTTTCTTGTTCAATAAGAATGCTTCTTTCTCAAGCTTTAATGGTGTTTACATACACAAATTGACATGGCATCAGAGCCTGTGCTCGATCTATAGATACAGATTCTTATGTGTTCTTACGCAACTACTGTTGTTTCTTCTTCCGCACCTACAACAATGGTGTCTTCGCCATCTTCTACAACAATTGGCATTATTCATCCATATTTCTTGAGCTCATCTGATCATCCTGATTTGTATTTAGTTACAGAACCTCTCAATGATCAAAACTCTCACCATTGGAGTTGTTCTGTGAAGATTGCTCTTTCTGCGAAACTAAAATTAGGCTTCATTGATGGATCTCTCTCGAAACCTGCTGATAACTCCAATCAACTGTCTCTCTGGATGCGTAGCAATGACCTGGTAATCTCTTGGTTGTTAAATTCAATTGCTAATGATATTCGCAAGAGTGTGGTTTATATGAATACTGCGAAACAGATTTGGGATGATCTTGCTATTCGTTATTCACAAAGTAATGTTCCTAGATTGTTTCATCTTCGTAAAGATCTTGTTTCGCTTACTCAAGGCATAAAATCTATAACTGCTTATTTTACCGAATTTCGTGGTTTAATAGATGAACTTAATAATTTGTCCTCAATTCCTAAGTGTTCATGTATTACTTCTACTTGTGCTTGTGGCAATGTTCAAAAATTGGAACAATATAAGAAAATGCTCAAGCTAAGTCAGTTTCTAATGGGACTCAATGATCAATTTACTCTAACTCATGGTCAAATTCTTCTAATGACTCATTTACCTGATATTGGAAGTGCCTATGCTACGTTGCTTCAAGGAGAGAGTCAAGGAGATTTTGATACACATGCTAAGCTATCTATTGAGAATTTTGCTATGAATGTTAGAAATATCTCCTCTGTGTCTAGTTCTAAGTTCAAATTAGCCAGAAAAGTCATTGATTCTACTATCACTTGTGAGTATTGCAATCTCACTGGTCATACTAAGGATAAGTGTTTTGTAATATCCCCAAATTTTGTATTTATTTAAAAACCCCTGATGAATAGTAACTTTTGTTGTTTTAAAAATTTTCAGACCACCCTATGTACGGGTTAGTATAATGAACTTTCAAAGTCGTATTAGCGTTCTACTATGTAAATGAGTGAATGCAAAAGCTGTCAGAATCAGAAGAATAGCATTTTCTGTTTTCTCCGAGATTCCACCAGATATTGAAGGATTAATCATTATTTAAAGAAATTGGAGGATTTTATATTATCAATTCCATGATATGGATTTAACAAAGGTATTAAAGTATCAAGAACGTTTACGGTAAACTACTTTGATATAACACTTAAGAAATCCCTGTGAGCGTTCTACGAGATTAAGCGGTAACAGAACAACGCGACACTTACTGGATTAAACACAAGCATGGAAGTAACATGTAACAAGATTAATTCAAGGAATGCAACATTAGAATCATCCATGTGAAACCAAACAAAGACACCAAGCAAGATACTTCCATGAATCACTTCTTAGCATGACATTTGGCAAAGATGACACAAGCTACACTACATCATCATTTCTAATGCTTAGCCAATCACTTTAGCCATGTGTTTTATCAAGAAAATATCAAGTAAAATAGGCAAGAACCAAGCTAACCACTCCCCCACTTGAAGAACAAAACATTCGGCTCATTTTATTCATCAAAGGATAAATTTTTCAAAGATCAACTTCCAAGCTTCCATAAATCATGATGTTGGATTCAAAAGTTTCCTAATTCCTATACTAAGGTATTATCAAATTCCTAGCTTCATACATTAAGCATAACTTGTTTGAAACTTAGATCAAAGATGAAGGTGAATAGTGAAATGGATAATAATAATTTGTGTTCTTGATTTTGTTCTTAAAGATTAAGCTTATTAAGGTTAGTTCAAAGCTCAAGCAAGGATTATAAGCTATTGTGGGTATGCTTAAAGCATCAAGGAAGGTATAAAATCTTGAAACCCTTAGTTATAAATTGATTTATATGGTTAGTTTTAAGTATAGTTATGTTAGTTTGATTATAAGGATGAATGGATGATTTTGATGAAAGTATGGTGTTGTTTTGATGGTGAATAAGTAGATGTTGGTTTTGACTATGGTTGATGATGTTTATGGACTAGTTAAGATTTTTAAGAAATGAGTTTGATGATTTGGTTGGTTGATTATGTAAAGATAATAGTTAAAACTTTAGAATCGTTAAAACATAGCCGTTGTAATGCCCAATTTTCCTTAACCTTGTTTTGCTCGAGATTTTCGAACCTAGTGACCCCTGCCCAAGGACCACCACTGCCATGTTAGTGTAAGTCTTGTTTCAAGGTTCGTTTTGGTGTGAGAATCATGTTAATACGATTTACGGTTTAGGAGAAACTCGTGTTTTAATAAAAGATGTATCGAGGAACCAAACTACACCACTTAACCAACTTTGAGGCAATGATCGAACCACTTAAGCACCTTAATGAAATTTAAAACTTTGTGTTAACATTCTAGGTACGTTTAGGAAGACTCTCGAAAATATTTCGTGTTAAAAGAATTAAATTTCAATTTTATAAAAATGTGTGAGCGAGCATGCGCGAGTAGAAGTTCTTAAGGAGTTAACTTGAAAGTGAACTTTGTACTTGAGTTAGTATATACTTAGTATGGTGAAAGCGTTTAAGTTATTAATCTTGAACCTTGTGTTAATTCATAGATCACCGGACCAACCCGAGATTCACCACTACTTCGGGAGTTCCAGGCAAGTTTTCAAAACCTATGACTTACTACTGTTGTTGTGATGAAAAGTGTTTTCATATATATTGCAAACATAGTATTGTTGTTATACTTGAATCTTTTGAATTGTAATTGATTTATAAGCTATATGTTATGATAATTATAAGCCGTGTTTTATAAAGGCTCTTAGAGTAGAGCATGTGAATCGTATTTTGAATTTAGATCGGGAGTCGGTATATATTTCTTTAGACCGTTGATGTTTATTTTCCGATAAGTATATTGAATATATATATATATTCAATTGTTTTATTATTAAAGGGAATATTATTTTAATATTCACCTAGTATTGATTATTAAATATTTATTGAGATTATGATTATTAATTAATCATTTATTATTTATTGGATATTATTTGAATATTTATTATACTCTTTTAATCAATTTAAAAATGAATTATATTATTTAAAAGTTATCTTTGACCTTCAATAATTATGAAGAATATTTTTGACCTTTATAAAATTTATTTTAATTAAAGTAGGGATTCCCAAATATTATTTTAATTTAAATCTATCTTAAAGGATGATTTAAATATTCGCTGACCACTCGAACGGGCTGGGAATACCCTTAAAGATTTTCAAACAGTTTGACTCTCTGGTCGTAATCTTTTAAAGAGAAATCTATCCGAACAAAAAATCTGTCGACTAAGGTCGACCCACATGGGGACTTACTTCCTCCAAGATTTTGGAAGTAAGGAGGCCAAGAAATGTTTTAAAAACTTGACAAGTATCACATACTTGGGGAAACAGGATTAACTCTGTTTCCCGTTTAATTGATTTCCATCAAGGGACTGGAATTTAATTCGTGCTCGGCAATGAAATAGGTGCCCGAATAGTACGAAGTCATGCTCGACAATGAAATAGGTGCCCGAAAAGTATGACTCTATACTCGGCAATGAAATAGGTGCCCGAATATCATAAAGGGCCCGAATGTGGCCAGGGTGATAACCAAATAGGAAATCGTCCTTCTACTAGTAGAGAAAGTGTTATTTTACAATACACGACTGATCATCGTGTATCGCGGTTGTCCGGTATAGCCCCCATCTTCCAATTGAAATTTTGTCTGCAACATTGTAACAAAGGCCTAGAAGCTCAGTTACCGATAATGTTTGCAATATTTTGAGAAATATTCAAAAGTGGTATTTTTCAGGAAGCTATCTGATTTAGCTTGATACAAAGTTATGTTTCAAAATCTGGTTTATGTTATAGTAAAGAATTTCCAATATCTTACCAATATTTAAAATGGTTATGATCTAGTACAGATTTCATTATAGATTATATTGTGGGGTTTTATTGCTCACTCTTGCTTTGTTTTATAAAAATCACACAACAACAGCTAGGAGAGATGGCCAGACCGAGGCACACTATTCGCAAGCGAGTGAGAAAAGCCCGGCGGTTCCACGCTCAGATGCTAGCCGCCATTGTTGAGGTGGGGATAACCAGTTGGATATGTTATCAACTTTTGTGTGTCAGACTTATTTATATGTATGACTTAAGTAAGGCTATGACCAGAAACAATTAACTTATTCGGTAATCATTTTGAGTTGTAATAACTTTTATCTTGTGGATTAAATGACTCGAAACTTATTTCAATTTCATCTCTGAGACTATAATTAGTGTTGTGGATTGTATTGTGGGGTCACAGCATGTTGTTTATTATTATTGTGATTCAAGTTCTAGTGTTATTGATGGGATTTGAGGGCGTGACAACCCGGATCTCCGACCCCGAATTTGTGGGTGTTACATGTTTTGCACTTCATGGTTATCCTAATTGGCATATGTTGTATGGTCAGCCAAAACCAAAGCCCAGGACTGGTATTAAGTTGACTGCAAACACTATTGTGACTGTTCCAAAGGAAGAGTCTGTGAATCTTACTCCTTCTAAGCAACAATCAGACTCTGATCTCACAAAAAAGCAATGTCAACAAATTATCAATATGCTTCAGGCAAAAATGCAGCCTCAATCTCATCCCTTGCAGGCATCTTGGCTTGGTGCTAATACTGTATCTACTGTTGCAGGTATACTCAGTACCTCAATCTCACACAGTTTTAACTTCTCATGTTAGTCATTAGAATTCTCAAAATGTATGGATCATTGATTCCGGAGCTACAAATCAGATCACCTCTCAATTTCATTTACTACCTAATCCTGTTCAGTTTAATTCTATTTTACATTTGCCCAATGGTCAACAATCTGCAGTTACTCATATTGGTCATATTCCTCTTAATTCAGATTTTACACTGAAATATGTATTGTATGTTCCTCACTTTCAGTGTAGCTTGCTGTCTGTTGCTAAGTTTTCAGCTGGCAATAGTTGTCAAATTATGTTTTCTTCTTCTGATTGTACCTTGCAGGACCCAATCAGGAAGATGCAGATTGGCGATCTCATAGATGGTTTCTACAAAATGCATATTCTTAAAGTTTTCTCAAGTACTGTTTCTTCTGTTATGAACCAGTCTCAGTTACGCACCTAGCATACTAGATTAGGCCATCCATCAAATGTTGTTATTAAACATATTTCTTGTATTACTTCTAATTGTTCAGTTGTTAATTCTCATTGTGAGATTTGTCATTTGTCAAAACAAACAAGAATACCCTTTCCTGTCAGGGATTCTGTGTCTACTCATGTCTTTCAATTGGTTCATTGTGATGTTTAGGGTCCATATAGACACTCAACTCATGGAAAATGTAAATACATTCTTACCATTATGGATGATTTTTCTAGAACCACCTGGTTATTTCCGTTTACTGAAAAATCTCAAGTCTCTGGCTTACTTAAGAATTTTATAAGCTATGTTTCTAGTCAGTTTAAGAAACAAATACAAGTTTTGAGATCTGATAATGGCTCAGAATTTGTTAACAAAGATCTTCAAACTCATCTCAGTTCTTTAGGCATTTTGTATCAAACAAGTTGTCCTTATTCTCCTCAGCAAAATGGAATTGCTGAGAGAAAACATCAACATTTACTTAATGTGGCACATTTTCTTAAATTTCAATCTCAAATGCCTATTTTCTTGTGGGGAGACTGTGTTTTAACTACAGCACATCTCATCAATTTACTTCCTACTGCTACATTGGGATTTAAAAGTCCTTATGAAATTTTTTTCAATAAAAAACCTGATTATTCTCATCTCAAAGCTTTTGGTTGCCTCTGTTACATTACTGATTTTTACCATGGAGTTGATAAACTAGCTCCAAAGACTCTCAAATGTGTTTTCCTGGTATAAAGTTCTTGATTTACATAGTCATAAGATCCATATTACCAGAAATATTGTCTTTGTTGAGGACATAGTTCCTTATTCAATCCCTATTTCTTCAGTTAATTCTTCCCAACCTCTTTTTTCACCACCTCCATTACATCTTCTGTATGATTCTGAGTCTGATACCAACTTACAGTCATCCACAACTACATCTCATGCGTCTTCTCCTATCATATCATCTACATACACTACTGTTACAGATACTACTACAACATCTAAAGTTCTCAGACCATCTAGAACCAAAACTTTACCTACTAAATATAAAGATTTTATTGGACTACCATCTACTGTGAGCACTAATTCTGCAAGCATTTCTCCTGTTCTGGATCCAAGTACTTCTACACCTTATCCTTTACATCACTTTATGTCTTATGCCACATTTAAGCCTTCCTATGCCCATTATCTGGCAAATACTGTTCAAATTTTTGTTCCATACACTTACAAACAAGCCTCAATTGACTCCAACTAGCTTAATGTTATGAAAGTTGAGTTAAGTGCTCTAGAAAATAACCATACTTGGATGATTGTTCCAAAACCTAAAGACAAACATATTGTTGCTTGTAAGTGGATTTTCAAGGTTAAGTACAAACCTGATGGCAGTGTAGAGAGGTACAAAGCCAGACTTGTGGCAAAAGGATTTACTCAGACATATGGTCTTGATTATTTTGAGACTTTTGCTCTAGCTGTCAAGATGACAACAGTTAGGTTATTCATTGCTATTGCTGCTTCTCAGAACTGGCTTATTAAACAACTAGATGTTACAAATGCCTTTCTTCATGGTGATCTTGCAGAAGAGGTTTACATTAAACTTCCTCCAGGCTATCCGTCTCTCTCTTCTTTTGATCTGTCTACAATTAAGGATCCCAATAATTATGTGTGCAAACTGATTAAGTCTATATATGGACTTAAGCAGGCTCCAAGGTGTTGGTTTTCCAAATTCAGTACTGCTCTTCTACAATATAAGTTTTCACAATCTTATGCAGACGATAGTCTGTTTACTCTCAATATAGGCAGCTCTTTTGTTGTTGTACTTGTCTATGTTGATGATATTCTCATCAATGGCAATGATACTTCACTACTTCAAACTGTTATTGATTATCTTGGCACTTATTTTCAACTCAAGGATTTGGGAACTCTCAAATTTGTTTTGGGAATTGAAGTTGCAAGATCCAGTAAAGGCATTTATCTGCATCAGAACAAATATACACTTGACATTCTTCAGGATACATGTCTTACTGGTGCTAAGCCTGCTAAAACTCTAATATAACAAAATCATGTTCTTCAACTAACTACAAGTGCAAATTGTTCTGATTCTGAAGCCTCAATCTTTAGGAGATTGGTTGGTAGGTTGATATATCTTACAGTTACCAGACCAGACCTGTCTTATGCAGTCCAGGTTTTATTTCAGTTCCTTGTCGTTCCTAAGCTTGATCATTTACAAGATGCTTACAGAGTGGTCAGGTATTTAAAGGCCACACATGGTCAAGGTATTTTTATGCATGCTCCTAAACTTACTGCATTTTGTGACTCTGACTGGGGTGGATGCAAAACTTCAAGACAATCTATTACTGGCTTTTGTGTTCAATTTGGCTATGTATTGGTTTCTTGGAAATGTAATAAACAATTTACAGTATCTAGGTATTCAGCAGAGGTCGAATATAGAAGTATGGCAAATACCTGTTGTGAATTGGTTTGGTTATTAAATCAGCTTAAAACTTTTGGATTTTACAAACTTACTCCAGTTTCTCTCTATTGTGATAGCAAATCTGCTATGTACATTGCTTCTAATTCAGTTTTTCATAAAAGGACTAAACACATTGACATAGATTGTCATATTGTTAGAGAAAAGCTTGTTTAAGGCATGATTTCTCCAGTTCATATTTCTACTACCCTACAACCTGCAGATATATTTACAAAAGCACTTTCAGCTGCACAACTTCACTTTTTTAGCTCCAAGCTGGGAGTTTGCAATTTATTTCTCCCTCCCACCTTGAGGGGGGCTGTTACAGATACTACTACACATGCTCACTCATCTGAACAGCTGGATTCTACAGTTGGAGAATGTGCAAGTGGATCGGCTAGAGAATTCTGTTAATTTTGTTAGGAAACTTTCCATTTATGTATTAGTTTAAATACATCTTTGTACATTTAGTTTTATACTCCCTCCGTCCCATAATTTTTGGCAGAGTTACCATTTTTAGTTGTCCCAAAATATTGGTTAGTTTCTACTTCTATAGTTTAAGTTCCACTATTGTCCTTGATTAATGAGGGGATTCATAACCTAATTTTTTGGTCCATTAGCTATCATTATTACGACTGTACGTACACTAACCAAAGGTCCAAAGCCTTCATGAATACACTTTTTTATGTTTTCTATACTAAAGTCAGATGATTACACTTTTTTCTTTCGTATTTTTTAAACCTTTTTTTCATGAATATAAAAACTTTAGTCTTTTTTCATAAGTCAAACAAAAATTCTCGTGTATTTTTTCTTGATACACGTAGCATTAAGAAAAAGAGACACCTATTTTTTTTTGAATAAAAGCACTTGCATTCATTAAATCATATCCAAACTCAATAACATGTGTGTGGACGTTACCAATGAAATTTTGATGGCATCGTTGAGAAGTCGAAAACAAAAGATTTAAAAAGCGAGTTTGCAGTCCAGATCTTACATATTCAGTAACAATGTTAATGTTTGTTGCTACTTTGTCTCGCTCTGATCATACGATCAGAATACTTGGCCTAATTTTTGTGCTAAGTAGGTTTCATTGTAAACTTAAATCCACATTATATATATATATATATATATATATATATATATATATATATATATATATATATATATATATATATAGAGTAAGGTTCTAGAGAGAACCACTCTATCAAGAGAACCAAGAGAACTGCTCCTAGATCATTGATTTACTATAACATTATTTTAATTTAATTAATATAAGTCAATGGCATTTTTGTGAATAATTTAAACATCGTGGTGAAACTATAATACCCTTAAATCTGTTTCTTTGATTGATTATTGTTGAAAAAGGTAAGCGTCTATTTTGAGAAATGATTAAATTAACAGAATCGTGGATTGACGTCAATTCAGGGATTGATTGTAATAAGAATCTTGTCATTTACTGCAATAAATCATAACCCCAATAGCCGACTCGTCTGAATTTTCTCTATAAATCATCACATCACTTTACAGAACTTCACATCACTTTACAGAACTTCAATTGAGTATAATACATAAAATCAAAGGTGAGATTCCACAATATGATGTTTGTATTAGATGTTCATTCTACAATATTTTTAATATAAAAACAATTTTTTATGCAGATCGCTGGTGGTTGCTGTCAAAAAACTATGGAACGGGAAGAACGTTTACTAGTAAGGTTGAATCCTGATGTTTTAACTGATGTAATATCCAATCTGTCAGAGATTCAGAAAAAATGGGTCATTGAAACAGGTTTTGAGAGTTTGTTATTTGTTTAACCTGAGGGAATATCCACGTTCATTTAGTTACTTTATTGTGAAATCATTTCAAGTTGAAGATTCCTCTATCACGGAATATGATGTTCATAAAATCATCGTTTTGCCAAACAGTCCAAATTCTATTGAACTATCAGATGACAGAAACGTTAAAGACATGTGGATATCACAATTCCTGGTTCGCAGACATGATTCTCTACTTACTCCAGCACGTGTTGTTTAAGCTATTAAAGAAACTCAGCTAATTGATAGAAACTTCAAGATGAATTTCATTGTTTCTTCAGTTAGCATGTCTATGTCATTCAGTGAGAGAATGGAATACATGCACAACATTCAATGTTTCTCTGGATACTCTTGATCTGGTAACTTATCAATGTCAATTTTTGCTAACAGTTGTACCACAAAGAATAGTATGGTGTATATCCTACCACTTTTTTTTACAGGTTTTCTTCCCAATGTTAAGTACAACGCATCATTACGTTGTCTGTTACAATCTTAAAATGCCTTCTTTGGATATACTGGACAACAAGAGTTCAGAGGGTTCTGTACATGATATATATATATGGGGATATGATCGATGTACTGGTATGTTAATGAAATATGATCTATATTCACATTATTCTTTTAACCCAATCATGGAATGTTTTTTTTTCTTTTATAACTGTATATAATTCAAAAAAATAATCGAACCTGCAGCATAAGAATGTTGTATCATTCCTTGCGATAAAAAAACTTTCCGAAAACATTTGAAGTTAGTCGTTTCGAGCCAAGATTTTTGAAAATGAAATGGCAGACGAACTACAATGAAATTGATAGTGGAGTTTTTGCACTGAGACATATGGAGATTTATTACGGGGGTGGTGTAGAATCCTGGTCAGCAAATATTGTAGAAGAAAGTGTAAGTTAAATGTGTAAATACCATTAAAAATTTATTGATTTTTATATCAGGTTACTTCAAATGTATAACTTATGTTCTTAATTTTGTTTCTATGTAGTATGAGCAGCTAGAGCAATTGGATAAATTGCGATTTGAGATTGTTCGCCGGATGATTTTCACTCGAATTAATGAACGACGAGATGCTATATCTTCCATACTTGATCAAGAGGGAAATGATGCTCCAAATTGAGAACATTGAAAATTTTAGTGGATTTATTATGTTTTCTAAATTAAAGAACAAGTCCTTTTTTATTTGCATGCATTTCCTCTATTCAGTTTGAATTCAGTTTTATATACTGTACAATAATTTAATTACATTTAGCCGTGGTTGTGGTACAATAGATTAATTACATTCTGCCCTATTTCCTGTTTAATGTTATTGGGGTTTGAAATTTTGGTGTATCCACAAATAAACAGTAATTTGCATAGTACATGGGCTTTATTCTTGGTGAAAAGATTCAAGTAAATTTTGGTTTTTTATTGTTTTGTAGTTTGTGTTTAGATTTTGTTACTCAACGATCTTTTTTGTGTAAATTTGTTGTGAAGGGGTTTTTTTTTAAAATAATTTTCAGAATAGTTAAGAGACAGACTTGATGTTTTCTTCAAGTTTTTGTAGAGAATCTCTTGTACGAAAATTTATTGTCTATTCTCTGATTACAGAATAATGAGGCTATGTAAGAATTTCGAAATCATGGCTGCTTATTACCTATATCTCTCTACCTATAATTTTCTTCCTCACAACAGAAATTAAGGTTAACTAACTAACCATTGTCACATGATGTGGTATTATTATTGATATCTAAGAGCATTTTCTTATTTGTCTTTTCTAGACAATGATTTGTCAGGAACACTTAAAATAGTTCTGCACTTATATTTTTTATCCTTGCTGGTTTAATTTTTTTGTTTTTAATCTATTCTATTTGGTATTTTTATAGACAAACCTATAACTTTTAGTAGAATTCATGTGGATTTTATCAAATTAGAATGTTTTTTCTAAGGAGATGTCTAGAGACGGACAAGAAGACCTAGCAACTGGTATATCATTTTGTGTCACCTTCTGCCAAATAATGTTAAATCTTGATAATGTATTCGAATCATGTCTTTGGGATAATATGTGCTTCGTGATCATCGGAACAAATGTGTGGCTGCTTTGTCCTTAATGCATCTTTTGATCCTCTTACAGCTGATATTTTACTTATTAAAAAAGGACTAATCCTTGATGGTAATATTGGGATTAAGAACTTTGTTTTTGGAGTCTGAGAGCACCAACACAATGTCTTTGATTTTAAACTTTTCTCAGGATAAATGTTGCACTGTTTCCGACATTCTAATTTGTGATATTAGGAGTCTCTTAGAATGATTAAGTTGCAATTAAGAACTCGGAGATACACCTATAAGCAATTAAGTCTGCAATTAAGTGATAATAATTATTTTTATAAGCAAAAAAATTAAAGTCATAAGGAGTTGGTAAAAATTTGTTTTCAAGGAATTGGCAACATGGTATTTAGATATTTTGTAAATTCTTTTAAATTTTTCCAAAATATTAGAAGATTTTTTTATGTTTTCTAAATTTTATTTTTTTATTTATTCTTTTAAATGTTTCCTAAATTTTTATATGCCTACTTATTTAGCCATTATTTAACATTTATCTTTTGATTATTTTAAAATGTTCCCTAAATATTAGAGTTTTTTTAATTTTTCCTCAATTTTATTTTGTGTTATGATTTATCAGATTTCACTAATTAGATATTTTTAAGTGTTTCAAAATTCTTGTCAGTATTCTTGAAATATATTGGTTGGGATTTGTCATATTAACTCACCAAATTCTTTTTATAATTAATTAATATTTCACTAAATGTTATATTAGATTATTTAATAGATCCTTGTAAGTGTTTTTTCAATATTAGTATATATTTTTAATTTTGTTAAATATAATTGTATATTATAATTTATTTGAGATTTCTTTAAATGTTCCCTAAATATTAAAAGATTATTTTATATTTTTTAAAAATATAATATTGTATAATGATTTAATAAATTTTACTAATTGTTCTATTAGTTAATTCAGTAGACTTTTTTAAGTGTTTTATATTATAAGTGTTTTATATTATATTTTTTTAAAAATATTGTAAGTATTTTTTAAATATTTTTGTTGCAATTTGTCCTATTATAATATTATATTCTTTAAAATTAATATTTTAAAGAGAAATTATCAAAAATACTACTTTTTCTAAGTTTTTTTTTTGTAATTTTACAATCTTTTGAAAATATTTGCAAAAATACTAATTTTTTGAAAATATTTACAAAAATAGGGTCGACAACTACTTTGAAGCAACTTTTTAAAAAATGATTGAAAAACAGTTGAGAATTCAAAAAAAATTGCTACTAAGATGTTTGTTTAGGGTTTAGGGCCCTAAACCTAGTCTCTAAACCCGATTTTAGGGTTGTTTATCACCTACACTTGAAAAAAAAATCATTTTTGATTAAAAAGTTGCGTATGTGTTGATTTTGGTTGCAGTTGCAAATATGGTTGAAAGTAGTTGCAGACCGTATTTTTGCAAATATTTTCAAAAAGTTGGTATTTTTACAAATATTTTGGTATTTTCGCAAAAAAAATTAAAAAACACATAGTATTTTTGCAAAAACGTTTTTTGAGTATTTATTAAAAAACCCCTATTTTAAAATAATATAATTTTTAATTGTTCTGTTTATAATAAATAAATTAATATATTTTTTTAAATATTCTTTAAATATTAGGAGGTATCTGTAATTTTTCTAGAATTATTATATATTATAATTTATCAAATTTTACTAAGTGTTCTTTAAATAATTTAGTAGATTCCTTTAAATGTTCCCTAAATATTAGAATATTCCTTTAAATATTTTCTAGATTTTATTTTTTACTATGATTTTATATTATAATTTATCTGAGATTCCTTTAAAATTTTCCTAAATATTAGAAGATTCCTTAAAATGTTCTAGAAGATTCCTTTAAATATTAGAAGATTTCTTTAAATTATTTATAAAATTTTACTAAGTGTTCTTTAAATAATTTAGTAGATTCCTTTAAATGTTCCCTAAATATTAGAAGATTCCTTTAAATTTTTTCTAAATTTTATTTTTTACTATGATTTTATATTATAATTTATCTGAGATTCCTTTAAAATTTCCCTAAATATTAGAAGATTCCTTTTAAGTGTTTGTATTTTTTTAGGTCCATTATTCATGTTGATTTTCGTTAAAATGATTCACGAAGCACTACAATTATAGATTTTCTTTAAGTGTTCGTGTTTTATTGTGGGAGTATTAAATTAGTCTAGTTAATTACGCTTGTAATATTCAATATTGTAAATATTCTTTCCTATTTTAGTGATCTCGTATTTTCTTATAGATTAGCACAAGGAGCCGGATTCTGCAATTGGTTATATATGAAATAATGTGGTTTTATCTTTGATTTGTTGTATTTTTCAATTATATTAAATAATTCAATAAAAATTTTAGAATGCTTTATTTCTTCTGTAATATAGATAAAATATACAATTTTTTTAATTTAAACATGTATATTACGGTCTGCAATTAAGTGATAGTAACTATTGTTATAAGTAAACAAATTAAAGTCATAAGGAGTTGTTAAAAAATTTGTTTTCAAGGAGTTGGCAACAGGGTATTAGAATCACCTATGCAA
The DNA here is from genome assembly GCA_030848705.1 of Heracleum sosnowskyi. Lineage (NCBI taxonomy): Eukaryota > Viridiplantae > Streptophyta > Magnoliopsida > Apiales > Apiaceae > Heracleum > Heracleum sosnowskyi. The sequence goes on along the minus strand of CM061238.1, from coordinate 104,282,805 downwards.
TCCAATTTTTCCTATTTTTCCTAAAGTTAGACTATACATGTGATTAGGAATCAAAATTAATGTGATTTAGTATAAGTAAATCTTGTGATTTTATACGATATTCTGTTAATCTATGGCCTATTGGTAGCCCAAAGTTTTTTTTTTTTGATTTTATATATTGTTAGAGCATTAATATTATTATCAATTTTGAACCATTGCTGCACAGCAAAAGTTCAGTGTTCTGAGAGTAGTTCCCGAACTCAGATTTTCCCATAGGCGATAATTATATTAGATAATAGAACCTAGTCTGAAATGTCATAGATAATTAGATTACAAGCCCATTCTGGTTTGTAATCAGGTCCATAACAATAATCATAGAATGGCGATACGCTCCCTTCAATACGCTTATTCGCAAGAATGACAACTTGATGATCTGTATTTTGGACATTAAAATATGAAACACACAAATACAGTAGCTAGTATTCCAGGCAAATGTTGCAACATTCTGTATCTTTGGTAATACAATACTTACTGGAATAATTTGAATAACATGCATTGAGCACTAAAAACGTATTCAGGACAAAACGTTTTATCAATATATAAAACCCCCATATCATTGTTGATTAAATTCTGAAAAAAAAAACAAAACTTTCAAGGCGAAATCTTTCAAAACACTGTAAATTAAGTAGCAAACTCAGAGGGAATGATTTGTCAATGGGGTTGAATTTGTGTTATTTTTTTTGGACAATTTCGAGAGTCATGATACGCCATTTTCTTGCACGTCTTGCATTCCCTCATCTGTCCTTTTTTACCACCTATAGATTTTTCTGTTGTCTTTTACGACATCCCTTATTATTGCTCTGATTTGGAGGTAAAATGGTAGTTTCTTCTACAATTTTTGACCCAATCAAATCCTCAACACTCTCATCATCCAAACGACTATTTCCTTTCCTTTGTGACATCTTGATGTTGTTCCTCATCAGCTTCAATAGTTTGTGAATATAGTCAATATGATCTTGGTTTCCTGAAGCAGAACTGATACACCCCTGAAATTTATAAGAGCTATTCCCTCGTGCAGATTCTGAATAATCATTTGGGCCAGCTCTGGAACACACAAAATATTTGAGAATGGTTTTGCCATCATTGTTGGTTTTCTCAGTTGAACGCCTTACAGTAAAACCACATTCTCGACCATAGTCTTCGTAATGTTCAAAAGCACTATCCAAATCTGGAAAAACCTGTTTTTTATATGGCTTTATTTCTTCATTGCAATGTGGAATCCAAATATTACGTTGAATTTCATCTTGAACTTCAACATCTGGCGAAGCTTCTCTGTTCCCTTCAGCATCAATAGTATTGTCACGAGCAGTAACTACAAACATCAATTAAATTCGTTGAGTGTTCTATACGTACGAGATGTACTATTTGTTATAAGATAACATGAAGAAGCCAGAAAAGTAATTGATGCATATGAAGAGGAAAAACCAAATAATAAATAAACAACAACAATCCTAAAAAACCTAAAATACTTGAAGAACACAAAACTACCTGATCCATTGTTTATTGTTCTCTCCGTTGGATGTTCCGTTCCAGATTCCATATGTTTTAACAAGTACAATGTTAACTATGATGAAACTTTATAAAAGGAATTAGAAATGTAATACGGAGAGGTGTATGTACTCGTCATATTACATTTTCAAATTACTTGATTTACTCAAATTTATTTTATTACCATAAACAATTGAAATTTTTAAAAGAATCGTGGACAACTGTGATCCTTTCAAATGCTAATAAAAAATGAATTAAAATGGAAACACATATAAAGCAAATATCGAGTTGCAAATTTAGAGAAATTTAGGCTAAATACAATTAACTAATATGGAAAGAATTTGAACTGTAAATATTAAGTTTAGTTATAACAATATATTTTCGATGAATACCCACAATACCCTTTTCATAGAATTATATTAATATTCTAATAAATTTTCAAAGATTACCAGCCGTCAGATTGAAATTCAAATCAATGGTGATTATGTGGGTTCTCTCGTTCTCTCGAAAAGATAAGTTCTCCCTGAATCTTTCCCATATATATATATATATATATATATATATATATATATAGGCTAGTGATCAAATACAAACCTTTTTTAAAATACAAATTAAGAACCAATTTAAGTCCTTAAATTAATCTAATCTAATGGCCCCCCTATATACACAACACACAACTAAAATACACCCTCCCACACTCGATCACACCTATTCCCCTTCATTTTTAATTTGACTTTTCCCGTCAATCGGAGAGTTTTTTTTGAAATCCGACTTCACCGTATTTTTCTCCATCTCCCAACGATCGATTTGCATACCATATGTGCTATGTTTCGACGCGATTTGAAAAAATATTATTTAGTTTGTAGGTTTGTAGTCTAAGGGCCTGTTTGGCTGCAACTTAAAGTTGCAGCTTATGGCTTATAAACCCAAAAATGCTTATTGGGGGTGTTTGCCAAAATAAGTGAAACCAACTTATGGCTACTTAAAATGGATAAGTTGAATGTTAAGAATCCTTAACATTCAACTTATAACTTATAACTTATTCTCGATACACGCAATATATAATATCCTTCAAATCTTCAAAACCATATATCTTTTGATCCGTTCATTAAAAAATTGATATGTATATATCAAATTTCTCTACTCATCGAGATCTATCCATTGATATCCATTTATATATATTAAAAAATAAATATTTTAAAAATAATAAAAAAAAGTTAACTTATAAGTTCTGATTTACCCAAACACTCTACTGCTTATAAGTTCTGATTTACCAAACACAACACTCTAGGACTTATAAGCTCAGCTCTACTTATCACTTATAAAGCACTTACTCATTTTAAGCTATAAGTCAACTTTTGCTTGATACCCCAAACGCCCACTAAGAGTGGTTTGTAGTAGAATAGCCCTATATATATATATATATACTGGTGTGGTCTTAGCCTAACAAGAATTAATGGACCTTGCAACCATGCCGACTGCACCCCGAGCTCCTTGCCCACATCATGCGCAACTGCTGTCCTTACAGAAATAATTATTTCTAGCTCTCTTCTTTTGTAAGTGTAACCTTTTCTACGAGGACGAAAATTGAAAAAAATGACCCACTTGGTGCCTAAGGAAAGGGCGACATATGAAATTGTGATTTACAGTACAGAATTTAGAAATGATTGAGGGGACAGTCAACAAGGGTATATACCTTTGTATACCACCCACATTTTTCATGATTTTTTGCCCTCTCCCTTGCACTGTCATATTCTTTTTTGTTAAAGCGCACAAAATTATTGGTGACCAATCAAAAATATTCTCTGATTTTTTAATAAGATGATTTTTAATTATCTTAAGTACTCTGGTGTCATATTGTCAAAACAAGCATGTACAGGTTGCTTCCTATCCTTCATCTCGGCAATTGGCACAAAGAACAATACAAGGGTTGGTAGATAGTTAATATGCAGCTGTCAGCGATTACTATTTTACATTTCCTTTTCCTTGTTCGTTGCTATTTTTAAAGATTGTCGAAAATAGTTCAGGCCTAGTTCCGTCGCTGTTCTTTCTAATCAACTCTTCCTAACTAGTTGAATGATGAAGTTTGCCAACTTCTCCTAAGAATTTTGTATTCCATCTAGCGGGCAGCGGCGGCTATTACAGCGGACATCTACAAGTCTACTTCATTAGTTTTTTCATCCCCAACGGAAATGCCCAGTATAAAATTTAGACCTCTGTCTTGATACACGTGCTTGTCAAATTAAAGGTGGCGGACCCATTTACTTTGTGCATTTCCTGCTTTGTGTGTTTAGTCAATCAAATACTCCTACTGCACACATCATACATTATTTATTCCAGGGATCTACCGCTCTTGAAATAATTTTTCTTGAGTTCTCTCTTCCACTCCAGATTTACCACTTCACAAGAAATGGCAAAGAATCACCAGAAAGTTCATGCAATTATGATTCCCTACCCTTTCCAAGGTCATGTTATTCCTTTTGTACATCTTGCCATGAAGCTTGCATCTAAAGGCTTCACAATCACCTTTGTTAACACTCATTCTGTTCACCAGCAAATTTCTCAAGCTCAAACCACCTTGGCTAGTGCCCATGACATCTTTGATGAAGCCCGAAAGTCCGGTCTCGATATTCGTTATGCAACTGTTAGTGACGGCCTACCATTGGATTTGGATCGATCTCTGAACCATGACCAGCACCAGGAGTCTCTGTTGCAAGCCTCTGGTTCCTATGTTGATCAACTCATTGGGAAGCTGGTAGCTGAGAATGCAGATCCTCCGGTCACTTGCTTGATTGCCGACACTTTTTTTGTATGGCCTTCAGTCATTGCTAACAAGTATAATCTTGTTTGTGTTTCATTCTGGACAGAACCTGCCCTGGTCTTCACTTTGTATTATCACTTGGATCTCCTCAAGCAGAATGGCCATTTTGCTTCCAAAGGTTAGTTCAAGTTTTGCGTTGTTTCGGAAATGTTACATAAAATTCGATTATTAAGTATACGGGTAGTTGAGATTAAAGCACACATGAGCTATAGCAACAATTTTACAATAACATTTACTGTTTTTTCAGATAATCGTCGCGACACCATAGACTACATACCCGGAGTTGAAGCAATTGAGCCAAGGGATCTAATGTCGTATCTACAAGCTACTGATATAACTACGGTACTGCATCGGATCATTGACAAGGCATTCACGGATGTGAAGAGGGCAGATTTTGTTATATGTAACACAGTTCAAGAGCTTGAACAAGAGACGCTCACTGCTTTGAATCAAAAGCAGCCAGTTTATGCAATTGGGCCCATCTTGGCTAATGATTTTGCCAAGACAAAAATAGCCATGAGTCTGTGGTCAGAATCAGACTGTAGCCAGTGGCTCAACACTAAGCCCAATGGTTCTGTTCTGTATGTTTCATTTGGTAGCTATGCTCATGTTAGTAAACATGATATAGTGGAGATAGCCCATGGACTTTTACTTAGTGGAGTCAACTTTGTTTGGGTGCTAAGGCCTGATATTGTAAGTTCCGATGACACCGATATTTTGCCAGAAGGTTTTATAGAGAGTGCCAGAGACAAAGGTTTGGTTGTGCCATGGTGCCATCAGATTGCTGTATTATCACATCCCGCGATAGGAGGTTTCTTGACTCATTGCGGATGGAATTCCATCATGGAAAGCATATGGTGTGGCATTCCATTGATTTGTTTTCCTATATTGACAGATCAATTCACTAATAGAAAATTAGTGGTGCATGACTGGAAGCTTGGAATAAATTTGTGCGATGAAAAGACGATATCAAGAGAGAAAGTGTCAGCAAACATTGCCAGCCTGATGAGCGGAGAAATATTGAACATTAAGTTGATGAACGAGATGAAGAAAGTGAGAAAAACACTAGAGAATGCTACTGATGGATCCTCAAACAAAAATTTTGAGGACTTCATCAGTGCCGTGAAAGTTAATATTGTTAGTAGATAAATTCATTGAGCTGGCTAAGTTGTCATGAGCTGCCAGCTTTATCTGTGTACTAAATTTTAGTTATCTTATAGTTGCTATATGTGCAAAATAACTGGTATCTTTGGTAGTTTGGTTGTAGATGAAGGTGCCATCAGTTTTGGGTCGTTGTAATTTTTTGTTTGCCTTCCTAAGGATGGCAGCAAGTCTAAAATTTGCAATCTGTGTAGTAGTGAGTCTAGGAACTTGAGGGTTACAAATTATATTATTAGTACACTAGAGAAGCACGTCCTTCTAAAGTAAAGAAAGTATGTGTGTAGGTTTAGAAAATTAGAGTTTGGTAAAAGACTGTACTGTTTCTTTCTTTTAGGCGGTTCTCCTCAAGTGCTGATTCTTGACACTAACTGAAAGAGCAAAGCAAGATGTGCAGAATCAGATATACCATTGAAGGCCCTGACCATCTGCATGCAAATTAGTTGCTGAATTGCAGATTTCCTAGTAATTTTGAATCATTGGACTATGTGCATGACTCTATTTTGCTCCCTCAAAGATTGCAATGGCAGAACAAACAAAAAAGATATATAGCAATGGCATGTTACATTTGGAGCTCATCTGCTCTAAAAACTAGCATATCAGCAACCCTGGCTAACTAAATCTAATCTCATGTTCAGCTAATTGTGTTAACCTCACTAGTGGCAAGTAGCTATCAGACTGTAAATTACTTAAGCTTACGATTTTGTATTGCGGGTCCAGAACTGTCCTTCCTCTGCAGTTAATCGATACTGGCTTTCTGCGGAAGTGGATTCTCCACTAGTAAGCCAGAAACTGGGAGGATCAAATTTGCTATTAACCGTCTAATGTTTAAGTTAGATGTAACTTGATACAGTCGAAAGCAAATTAGTAAGCTGTTTCATACCTCCCAAACATATCAAAACGTTGTTCTGTAATGCCAATTTATCTGGTATAAGGATCTGAAGTTTGGAGTTCGATATTATTGCCCGGGGTTACAGTTTGTACAAAAATACAACTGGATGTTTTAAGGCAAAGACCACACAAATCTGCCATTTCATACAAACTAAAGAGTTTGATTTCCTTTTAGATAGCAAAACCTTACTAAAATGTTGTGATCATTACTAAACAAAATGGTCTCTTCAGAGAGGCTCACAGAGAGAATTAGCAAATATTCTTGTGCAGTGCAAACTCACCTGGATTGTTTTTAGTTTTATCATCACTTACAGTTTCAGATCAATTGCTGCTGGAAATGCTTTTTCACAATGATTGAATATCATGAAATTCTGGGAGGATAAAGACCACCCTGCATTTTCAAAATCATGTAAAGGACATGAATAATGTGGAAATTGTTAACATGAAATCACAAACAGATAGCAAGACAAATGACCCAAGTGATTTAAAATATCTGTACCTGTGTATAAACACCCAAGCCAATCAGAACCTGTTATTATCAGATTCCGTAAGTATAGAAAGAAATATTACACACACCCACAAACACAAAACCAACCCTAAGATCAACTCACCAATCACCTGCCCCCAAATTAATCAAATTAGAAGCCCCTAGATCCCATCAGATACAAAATCAAAAATACCATCAACAATAAAAAGATTATAAAAATACTGCTCTATTTGCAATCAACCAAAGCAAGCATTATTGCAAAACCAGAAATTCAGGTAATGAAAGCTCCATTCTTGTATGTTTAAGGGCATGAATGATCATGATGTTCATTGTTTTGATGAATTGTTTAGTGGTTTTAGTCATTTGATAATGGGTATTGAAATGTTTTGTCAAAGGTTCAATTTTTATTTCTGGCTTTAGATTCTTGATTGCTATTTACTAAATTCATGAGGTTTTTCGTTTATGATGTTAAGTGTTTGATGAAAGCCCCCCAAGAAATCGTTTTAACAGGTAAGTTATGAAAACTTTGTACTGTCACTAAGGTAGAAAACACTCTGTAGGAAGTTGCATTTTGTTTGATAGTATAGCAGATTTGGTTAGATGTTGTACCAGAGACGAGGGTTCACATAGTTTATAATTAGCTTTTTGTTTTCCATCGTTTATGTTTTGGCAGTAAATTCTTTTTATAGGTACCTGTTAGATGGCATGGCTCATGATCGTTGTTTCGCTCAATGTAATCTGGTTGGCTTCTCTCTGCAAAATTCTTTTAGCATCATGGTCTCCCAGCAGGGCTACATTCTTAAAATGTTCCGGTAGATAACTATTTCAACTATCCACTTAGGCTTTATGGTGTTATTATCTTATTATGTTTTTGGGGTACTTGACATAGCTTTGCCACTGCTGGGCCACTCCCAGTTCTCTCTCTCAAAGTGTTATTTGACCTGCTTGTCTTTTTAATTAGGTGAAACCTCTTGCAAGAAGAATGTTCTGCTGGTAATTGCCCATCCTGATGATGAGTCAATGTATGTTTAGGCAATTTCTATAATGCTGATCTTTTAGAAATAAAACTTGGCTAGTGATTGTTCTAACCTGTGCGACCCTACGATTCTGAATACATAGGCCTCATTTTTTTTAATGTAACTTGACTATGTAAGTTCAAGTTCCATGGAAGTAGATATAACTTCTTGTTTTTCTTGGTAAAGGTCAATTACAGAAATTTATATACACATGCACCCTCCCCCCACTGGGATCCGAACCCTCAACCTCTTATTATTAAGAGAAGAGGGGTATTTTCTAGAGCTAGGCTAAGCCTCACAGATTAGGTATTAGTATTTGGCGTGTGGTTTAATGAAATTATAAGGGTGCAAGCGAAGTCAAACCACAGTGTAAATGCAACTAACGCCAAAACACCATACGTTGCTGACCTACCTTCGCCATTGTGAATCCATCTTACGGTGTTTATGACTGAAAATTGCTTTTCTTCTTATGCAACTTATGCTTACAAAGATGGTTAATTGAATAAATTCTCATCTTTTTCCGAAGGAAGTGTTATAGCCAAAATTTGGTATCTGGTTTTTAGGGTATATTCGGGTCAAGTAGGATTCAATTGGGGATATTTAAAGAACAATTAGGGTTTAAATAAGCGTAAAGGAAGCTCAGGGCTTGTCCTCATAGGGGGTGAGGACGCGTCCTCTTTGTATGGGCTAACAAATTGACAGTGAAGGATGGTTCTCTTGGTTTAATATTGATATCATATTGAAGACTCCCTTAGGATGCGCCCTAAGGGAGGGATATCCGTTATTCAAGGCCTCCAAGGGTTTGTCTGATGATTGAAGAATTCCCTCCTAAGACGTGCCCTAGGAGGGGGATGTCCGTGGTTAAAGGTCTCCAGGGGTATGCCTGTGTACTGAAGGCCTCCCCTTGTATTCAATGAGTGCGTCCTCATTGGGGATGTGGGGTGAACCTTGGTGTGTGCTTTGGGAGCTCTGTTCCTGCATTTATTGGGCGCACCCTCATTGGGGAACTTTGGGGTAATCCTATACTTTGCACCCAAATGCTTGGGATCACCTGTTCTACGATCTGGTAGGTGCTTCCCATTTGAGGTAAGTCATGTCTATACCTGCGTCTATGAAATAAGGAAATAGTTGGGGTAACGGATAAGACTAATCCTCGACGGGGGAAGTTTCCTTATCCCTGAAGTCGTGAAATCATAGACGAGCCTCGGGCCTTTGTGACTAGACCTCATCGTTGTACATTCCTAGAGCGAGTTGAAGACCAATTCTAGAAGACGGATCGAGTATCATAGTGGGCCTCGGAAATCAGAAACCAAGCCCATATAGGTTGCTTGCTCTCTAAGAACTACGTAGGACTTGATTCCCAATAAATACGGGGTACGTAGGCACATTGTAAGGGGTTGGAAGCGAGCCACCACCAAGAAAACCCTTGCAATCTCAGCCCCCAATTCATCACAACCACTACACTCTGTCGGCCTTTCCGGTGAAGAACCACCGTTATTTGTTCTTTAGAGATGCTCCTTTAAGAAATGATATTCTGACGCTGGGGTATAGTATTGATGCATCTCCCGACTCTTCCTATGAACAAAGGAGTATTTTTATGGGGATGCCTCTTCGTGAAAAGATGTTTGAAGATACAATTGACGCATATTGTGTGCCCCTTCGCCGGATAGAGGCGCTAAGGTGCGTCCCTAGGCTAGATTGGTGAAGGCCCTCTACGCGATGAATTATATAGAAGATAATGGTGACTAATATTCCCCTCTAACAGATGCCTCTTCATGAGATGCTTCTTCGTGCTTCTTTGTGAGATGCCCTTCGTAGGATGCCTCTTCGTAGGATGCCTCCTAGTGAGATGCCTCTTCAAGAGATGCCATTCATATGATGCCTCATATTGAGATGACATGTTATAGCCAAAATTTGGTATCAGGTTTTTAGGGTAGATTCGGGTCAAGTAGGATTCAATTGGGGATATTCAAAGTACAATTGGGGTTTAAATAAGCGTAAAGGAAGCTCAGGGCTTGTCCTCATAGGGGTGAGGGCGCACCCTCTTGGCCGTCCATCCCTAGAGGACGCGTCCTCTTTGTATGGACTAACAACTTGACAGTGAAGGATGGTTATCTTGGTTTAATATTGATATCATATTGAAGAATTCCCTCGTATGATGTGCCCTAGGAGAGGGATGTCTGTGGTTGAAGGCCTCCAGGGGTATACTTGTGTACTGAAGGCCTCCACTGTATTCAATAGGCGCGTCCTCAATGGGGATGTGGGGTGAACCTTGGTGTGTGCTTTAGGAGTTCTGTTCCTGCATTCAATGGGCGCGTACTCATTGGGGAACTTTGGGGTAATCCTGCACTTTGCACCCAAACGCTTGGGATCACCTGTCATGTAATCTGGTGGGCGCTTCTCATTCGGGGGACAAGGATGCGTGCGGCATTTGAGGTGAGTCATGGCTATACCTGTGTCTATGAAATAAGGAAATAGTTGGTAACGCATAGGACTAGTCCTCGAAGGGGGAAGTTTTCTTATCCGTGAAGTCCTGAAATCATAGACGAGCCTTGGGCCTTTGTGACTAGGCCTCATCGTTGGACATTCCTAAAGCGAGTTGAAGACCAATTCTAGAAGACGGATCGAGTATCCTAGTGGGTCTCGGAAATTAGAAACCAAGCCCATATAGGTTGCTTGCTCTCCAAGAACTACGTAGGGCTTGATCCTCTATAAATACGGGGTACGTAGGCACATTGTAAGGGGTTGGAAGCGAAGAGCTCAGCGAGCCACCACCAAGAAAACCCTTGCAATCTCATCCCCCAATTCATCACAACCACCACACTCCGTCGGCCTTTCCGGCCAAAAACCACCGTCATAGATCTTGATTCCGGCGACAAACCTCAAACTTTGTTGTTACCAAATTCCTCTGTCAACAAGAAGTGTAAGAAGTTCCTACAAAGATATTTTTCCTTTTTCTGCGTGTGTAAGTTGATCATTGTTGAACCAAAGAGACCATACATACTGTTTATAAAGATTCTGCTGAAGCATTTTCCATTTCAACTATTGTGTGAGGTGGTCCATATTTTGCCATTTGACAACCAGGATACAATTTCTTTTTATTATATATGGTTTCCAAGCATCACTGGAACCAGCTGCCTTATTTATCTCTGGTATACATGCTAAGGGAGATATGATGAGTATAAATTGTTTGGAATCAAGTTTAGTCATAACTCGAAGTATGTAACTCTATGTTGTCTGTTTCTGTTTCTGGCAGGTTCTTTACTCCAACAATCAATTACTTGACTTCGATCGGACATAATATACATATTTTGTGCATGTCCACTGGTAATAATATGATGTTACAGATTCATAATTAATGTAGTAAGTAGGCTCTTTAATTTGTAACTATATACATGTATAGTTTTTTTTTTACTGTATCTAAATTTGAGTAGACACGGTTAAAAATGTAAATAAGTATTCAAGATAATCGTTTTCTTATCAAAGTGAGTTCATATGTCTGGCTTGTAGTTTATAGCGCAAAAAATGTCTAAACCATTAAGTGGGGATACCGTGTGTTTCTATAACATGATAACAGGAGTTGTATGCCCACTTATATATTTAGTCCGATTTTTTTTTTTCTTTTTTTCAGATTTTAATGTTTGATATAGGAGTAGGCTTAGTTTTCATGCTCCTTTCCCCATATGATTATTATTCTTGTATTATTATGTCGCCATTATTTTACTTACTTTTAGATAACCCTTTGAACTATTTCCAGGCTTATTTCACCTATGCTTATTCGACCTATTTGATGTAGGCTTATTCAACATTTTCTAGTAAAATTAAATTTTCAGTTGTTGTCTTATATGGTCAATGTGTTACTTTGATCTATTTATAATTTCCAGCATACCTTAGTTATGTATCTTAACTATAATGCAGGTAATGCAGATGGCATTGGGAATATCAGAAAAGAAGAGCTGTATCAGGCTTCTGCAATCCTTAAGGTGATGAACTTGTATAATTGCATGTATATGGTTCAGGTACCTGCATGGTATACTTGCAGTTGAACTCTTTTTAGACGTATTTCCAGAGTAGTATGATGGATTATCTGCCTTTGTCTTGACATACCAGAAAGAAATATGCTACTGTATTCTAGACTTGATCTGAGGCCTCCATGGATAAGATTATAATTAAAAATGAAATTTACCTAGATACATACTTGGTTGTTTACATTTTAATCTAGTGTTGCAGGTTCCACAGAACCAAGTAAAGATCCTCGACCATCCAAATTTTCAGGTTACATTCTGAAGTTCTCATGTAATACCATTCATCTTTGTATTTACCAATTTATTGAGAAGCTTCTTATTGTCGTCACTAGGATGGATTTGGCAAAGTATGGGATTGTGATTTACTAGCTGGAATTATTAGTGAGGAAATTATTGCTAATGCAATTGATACGGTGAGATCAATCAACAATTACCTACTATTAATTTTGCCTTTCCTCCTTGGTCCTTATCCTGAGTTTAGGCTTTCCATACAACTATGTTTATAATTTGATTGGGCTGGTGTAGTTTCGGGCTGTGTGTATTAGTTCCCTTCCTTGCATGGACATGGTATTCCTGAATGCATGAATTATACTCTAAATTTTGGCTGACATTGGACAATTGTTTAACTTTTTGATTTGAAGGGTTTAGTACCCACAAGGACAGATCAGTTATCGAATCTCTGAAGCTTAATTAATTTTTACGGTCCTGTTGATTTATCTTATCTATACCTTCAATGGTTTACTGATCCTCTTCTATTTTTTCCAGATTATTACTTTTGATCGATATGGTGTTTCTGGTCACTGTAATCACTGTGATGTAAATCGAGGTGTGCGGTAAGTTGCTGTAGGTCTCTTATAACACCTGAGCATGTCACGATTCTATTAATTTTCCTTGCGTACTGCATATACAAAACTCCAAAGCTCGGAATGCAAGTCTCTTACATGAGCATAGTTAAAAATATAAGCTGCTTTCTACAGATAATATATCGTCTCCTCAATTAACTTCTCACCTCATCGAGCTTCTCACAGTGCATCAGCCATCTAATAAGCAGTATCTCTGTGACATTTTCAATAGTAAACTTGTATAGTTAAAAAAAGAAAGAAGTTGACAGGCGATTTACTATTACTGCATGGTAACATATTCTAATGACTTGTCTTGTATAAACAGCCGTCTTCTGCGTGGTGCTTTGCAACGAGAAATTGACGCCTGGGAGCTAGTATGTTTTCCTGTATTACCATCAATTTTTATGTATCTTTTTACCGGTATTTGATCTGATCTCTCATTGTAATTTTATGTTGAAATCTGTGTCCATGGAAAGGAACTAAGTTCAAAATGTTCCATTTATGTATGAAATTTGATCTTGGATGTTAAACAATAACTTAGGAAACATTTTTTTGGTTGGAGTGTTTATAATCTTGTCCCACATCAGACATATTGATAAACTATATTTGTATGAAAAAGTTCAACTTAACCCTCTCTTAGTTATTATTTTTTCTTTCAACTTGAACATGCTATATTATTTTATTTTGGCCCATTTTTAAAGCTAGCAGCAATTACATTATAATTTTTATGCAAAGCTACTAACGGATATTATTTTTTGTCTAGAATATATTCTTTCCTACGCTTGTTATTCATTACTCAAGGGTTGAATATATCTTTTTGTTTCTCAGGTCAGTACAAACCTATGGCGCAAGTACAGTGGACCAATTGATATCTGGCTGTCCATCTTGAACTCCATGAGATGTTCGGATAAACTGCATTGCTTGCTGAATGCACAGCCACGGAAAAGCTATGTTGCAATGGCCCAACATAAGAGCCAATGGGTGTGGTATGCAATCTGCACTAATGCTTCAAGTAAACCAAGAAATGAAAATTACAATAAATATGCTCTCTGCGTGAAATACATGATACATCACTTTGTTTGGCTCCAGAAATATGCTTTTATTTTTATGTCATATATTACCTTTGTGTTCATTGACTTTGTCCAATAGAACACATTTAAATGCATCACCTGTTATTGGAGTCCAATGCTATGCTAGAACACTTTAATACGAATGTATCACCTATTATTTGAATGAAAATAATCTGTTTTTCCGTAACAAATGCCTCATTTTTGCAGGTTCCGGAGACTTTTTGTATCATTTTCCAGTTATACATTTGTGAACACCCTTCAGAAGATAGACACGGAGGGTATCTAAGTTACATAAACTGTTATAACATGGGTACTTTTGCTTCTGGTTCATGTATATGCAAGTTAGCATTTTGACAGAGGCAACGTTGGCCTTCCATGCGTTCAAGCCATTTCTCAGCTTCTTGTTTTTGATTAAATGGAACTTCACAACTTGTGTATTAAGTGGAAGAGTTATTGCACAGGCAGCTTTATCTCGTGGAGTCTGATGTTCAACTGTTATTTCAGCTTTATCAATCGGTATTAAAACGTCAAAATGTTCAACTTAAATATACATGAGAACCCTTCTACGTTAAGAAAAATGCTAGGTAACTATAAACAAACTCTCATAAATTTTTCCATAAAACATGTGTCTCTTTCAAATTTTTGGTAGAATTATTAAAGAATCACGTGCATTCATATGAATTTCTCCAATAAAAACAATTCATTTTGTCAACACATAACTGACATATCATTATAGTAACTTTTATGGGAGATTTTTATGGTCCTCTAGCATTATTCCTCTAATTAAAGTGATAACTTTCTAATTTATGTTTATTATTGAATAATACAGTAGTAGTAGCAACAAATAACGGATATTACATATGCAATTCTAGAACCTTCGAAATGGTCTAGTTGAGGTTGAATGTAAAGTGCTTAATGTGATAGGCAATAAATCTTGGCGTTCATACAAAAGTCACTATCTCTATTTTAGGAGTTATAATCTCACTTTTTAGGAGTTAACGTATGTGTATGTTCTATTTTTAAAAATTATCAGGAAGAAAATGACTCTCGTATATTTCTGTACTTCTAATATTTTCAAATTTGATGCTCAATTTTTTTGTTAAATTGCTATTTATTTAAGGGTAAAAATAAAAAAATATTTAAATGTTTTTACATGGTACTAAAAATGCCCAATAAATAATATATTAAATGAAAAATTAACAAAATTTAATATAAAAATATTAAAGCATATATCCAACTTTTAATTTAAATAATTGTCCATGAAAAAATAAAATATTCTTATAGATAAAATATGAAATAAAAAATCTCAATAACATTATTAAATTAAAGAAGAAAATAAAATGTAGTTAACTGCCAAGATTTATTCCTGTGATAGGAGTAGACTTCACACTTGATGCGGTTTCGCCAGCCCGCATTAGCTGGGTCATGGTCTCAACTCTCATGGACCGGTCAGCCGCACACCGTTGCAGTGATGTCATTTATATCCAGAATGTTCCAACCGCAAAATTAATTAATTAATATTGTTTGAAGAAAAATATTACTACTACTCCCTACCTTTCTTTTTACGCTACTTTTTGCACACATTTTAAAACGCTTTGATCGGATATTTAAAATTATTATTATTATTTTTTTGAATTAAACTATCCTTGTTTTCTCCCCGCAGAAATTAATATAGCAGCATTTTTGAAAGCGAAACTTGTATTCTACTAATAAAGGATATCATCTAAATTAATGATGCAACTTTGTTAAACTTACAAGGACAAAGTGTAAAAAGGTAAAATGTAAGGTAAAAAGTAAGAATTATAAACAGAGTAGGAGTAGTAAAAAATGGTTTATCTTTTCCATCAAGAAACGGAGGCAGGCAGTATTCAACATCTCTATATATAACACCCACCCCACACCCCCCTCCAGATTCAAGATCTCCTCCTCCTCCTTTGCCCTTGATTGAATTTACATTCACTTTGCTTATAAATCAATTGTTGCACCAACTCAAATATGAGTAATCAACCCGAATCATCCGACCCGTAAGCTCCTTTTCTTCTTCATTATTCAATTTTATAATACAATACAATTGTTTGTGTCTATTTTTTTAATTGATTTTATTTGTTTTGATATTGGTGATTTGTTTACAGTAAGGGTACCAAAAGGGATTTCAGTACTGCCATTCTTGAGCGCAAGAAGGCGCCGAATCGCCTCGTTGTTGATGAAGCGATTAATGATGATAATTCTGTTGTTGCTCTTCATCCTCAGACTATGGAGAAGCTTCAGCTCTTTCGTGGCGATACCATTCTCATCAAGGTTCGATCTTTTTCGGATTTTCTGTCCAAACTTTCCATCTTTTTCTGGACAAAGTTTGGATCTTTTTTGTGATTTGAATGCTGATTTTTGTGTGTGATGTGTATTTGATGAAATTGTAGTGGGGTTGAGTCAAAGTTTGGTTTTTAACTCATTATGTAAAATTTTAGGGTTTTGTTTGGAGGGTAATGTATGATTTAATTGTTAGTTGGAGTTGGGATTAAGCTGAATTGCCAATTGGTTTACGAGTTATAGACGTATATGCTAATTTGTGGAGTTACTTTAATGCACATGACAAAGCTAATGCACGAATTGATCTATCATGACAGTCGATTATTAGGCTAATGTTTTTTGGTAAATTTGTGCTTCATTGAAGGTACTAAGGTTCTAGTGATATGATGTCAAGTGTGGGGTTACCCAATTGCAGATTTATTTGTATCATGCCATAGAGAATGGCTGCGGGCTTGTTAGGTTTTGTATAGCCCACAGCCTGACATATTATGCTCTGCCTAACAATTAAAGTATATTCTTATTTGTATCAGGCCTCATATCCTATGGAAGTATAGATATTATTACGGATATATATTTGCATGAACGTGCTCTTTGCCTTGTTACTGTTTTTATGCATTGAATGTCTTTTTGAAAAATAGGAAAAATTTGTGATTAGTGTTTGACTAAGCAAACCATTGATCAATTATACACTCAATAATTTATGAATATTTGGTTAAATTTTTCTTATTGGTTTTCAGGGTAAGAAAAGAAAAGATACAATCTGCATTGCCCTGGCTGATGACACTTGTGATGAACCAAGGATTAGGATGAACAAGGTTGTCAGATCAAATCTGAGGGTTAGGCTTGGAGATGTGGTTTCTGTTCATCAATGCGCTGATGTCAAGTATGGGAAGCGTGTTCACATTCTTCCTGTAGACGACACAATTGAAGGTGTTACCGGAAATCTGTTTGATGCCTATCTGAAACGTAAGTTCTGATATGAATAATCTGTGTTTCCCTTTAATATTGTTTACAATTATCTGAATTTATCTGGCTTTAAAATCACATTTATTCTATATTTTTAAAGTTTGGAAAATATTTTTCCCTCCAATTTATTATTTAGAAGTTTTATATATCAGGATTATTCTTAAATTTAGTTATATGGTTATACCGTTATAGTAATCAATTAGGAATCTAGATAATTGTTAGGATTAGTTTTTTGTTTTTCAAAAAGGGGGTTTACTCCTATAAACCAGATATGTATTTGTCCGATATTTTAAATAGATGAATGTTAGATGAATTTGAGGATTTTCTGTGTTCCTACTGCTTTCCTGTTTTCAATCTTTTCGTAAACCCTGTCTTTATAACTAAGAACATATCATTCTTTACAAGTTTACAAATTATTCAGCACTAGGAATCATCTTGTTCGGTGCCAAGTAAAAAGTTGTGTATTACTTGATACATGGTATGCAATTCTAACTGCTAATCATGATTAACTGAGCTGTAAATTTTCTTTCAAGTACATTGAGGCTAGATGGGTAGTTCAGATTTTTTTCAGCTAGCAATTTTTTCTTATAATGTTGTGCTTTCATTTTGTTATTAGCTCTTCGTCTTCTAGTTATACATTTTAATGGTTCTGCATTGCGTCCAACCTTTTATTTGCAATGTTACAGCTTATTTCCTGGAGGCCTATCGACCTGTTAGGAAGGGTGACTTTTTTCTTGTCAGGGGAGGTATGAGGAGTGTGGAATTTAAGGTTATTGAGACTGACCCTGCTGAGTATTGTGTGGTTGCCCCTGATACTGAAATCTTTTGTGAGGGTGAGCCTGTGAGAAGGGAGGATGAGGATAGGTTGGATGAAATTGGCTATGATGATGTTGGTGGTGTTCGTAAACAGATGGCACAGATTAGAGAGTTGGTGGAGCTGCCATTGCGACATCCGCAGCTCTTCAAGTCCATAGGAGTGAAGCCCCCGAAAGGAATTTTGCTCTATGGACCACCTGGGTCTGGGAAAACTCTGATAGCCCGTGCAGTTGCTAATGAAACTGGGGCCTTCTTCTTTTGTATAAATGGACCCGAAATTATGTCAAAGTTGGCTGGAGAGAGTGAAAGCAATCTCAGGAAAGCATTTGAGGAAGCGGAAAAGAATGCTCCATCAATTATCTTCATTGATGAAATCGACTCAATTGCACCCAAGCGTGAGAAGACTAATGGTGAAGTTGAGAGGAGAATCGTTTCCCAGCTGTTGACTCTTATGGATGGTCTTAAATCCCGTGCCCATGTCATTGTTATGGGTGCTACAAATCGTCCCAACAGTATTGACCCTGCTTTGCGGAGGTTTGGGCGATTTGATAGAGAAATTGATATTGGTGTTCCTGATGAAGTTGGGCGGCTTGAGGTTCTTCGTATCCATACAAAAAATATGAAGCTTGCTGAGGATGTAAGTTCAATCTGAGGCTTTATCTTACATATATATGTAACATATTTTTTTAATATAATATTTTATTATCGTGCAGGTTGATTTGGAAAGAATTTCTAAAGACACTCATGGTTATGTTGGTGCGGATTTGGCTGCTCTATGTACTGAGTCTGCACTTCAATGTATTAGGGAAAAGATGGATGTTATTGACTTGGAAGATGATACCATTGATGCAGAGATTCTCAATTCAATGGCTGTTACTAATGAGCACTTCCATACTGCTCTTGGAACTAGCAATCCCTCTGCTCTGCGTGAGACTGTAAGTTGTCTCATAGTAGCATTTTGTTCTTTAGGATTAGTTCCTCTTTGGTTAGTTGTTGATCTTGATTTCTTTGTTGAGCCAGGTTGTTGAGGTTCCCAATGTTAGTTGGCTGGATATTGGTGGCCTGGAGAATGTTAAGAGAGAGCTTCAAGAGGTAATTTCGGCTTTCGGAAACGTGACTAGAGAATATTGCTATTACTTTCTGTCATTTAGTAAGATTATTTACCACTATATGCAAATTGTGTTGTAGACTGTTCAGTATCCTGTGGAGCATCCTGAGAAGTTTGAGAAGTTTGGTATGTCACCTTCTAAGGGTGTGCTTTTCTATGGGCCACCTGGATGTGGGAAAACCATGTTGGCCAAAGCTATTGCCAATGAATGTCAAGCAAATTTTATTAGCATTAAGGGACCTGAATTGCTTACCATGTGGTTTGGAGAAAGCGAAGCAAATGTACGTGAAATATTTGACAAGGCTCGTGGATCTGCCCCTTGTGTCCTATTCTTTGATGAACTGGACTCTATTGCCACACAGGTTTGTTTAACTGCTTTCAACTGTGATTTTGTTCTATATTAGTACATATTATGCTATTTTGGCACTTCTACACCTATTTTCTATCAATCACAGAGGGGAAGCAGTTCTGGAGATGCTGGTGGAGCTGCTGATAGGGTTTTAAATCAACTTTTGACCGAAATGGATGGCATGTCTGCGAAGAAAACAGTTTTTATAATTGGAGCAACTAACAGGCCTGATATTATTGATCCTGCACTTTTGCGGCCTGGTCGTCTTGATCAGTTGATCTACATCCCTCTACCTGATGAAGGTTCCCGCCACGCAATATTTAAGTCATGCCTCAGGAAATCTCCAGTTGCGAAAGAAGTTGACTTGAAGGCTCTTGCACAATACACTCAGGGCTTCAGTGGTGCTGATATTACTGAAATATGCCAGCGTGCATGCAAGTATGCCATCAGGGAGAACATTGAGAAAGTAAGTAGTAATTTTTTTCCTCATATTATACCTATAGAAAATCTATCTTGCTTTTGTCTTTTGATGAATTGCTTTAGCACCTTGTGACAAGTGGCGTGGAACAACGGGTGTTCTGTAATAAGGGTTTAGTTAATAAGCCATTAACACATGAACTACAGATGTACATGTCTGTTAGTTGATTGCTATTTCTTTAGTTTTCATTGCCTGACGGAATGTAATATTTATTCGTTATTCTGAATTCAGTATTCGTGCATATACTATTTAATTTGTTAACTTGTGTGAAATCTGGTAGGTTAGAATGTCTTTAGCTATAATTTTTTTTTCATTTCCAGGATATTGAGAAAGAGAGGAAAAGAAGTGAAAATTCTGAGGCTATGGAAGAGGATGTCGATGATGAGGTATCAGAAATCAAGGCTGCTCATTTTGAAGAGTCAATGAAGTATGCTCGCAGAAGTGTGAGTGATGCTGACATTCGCAAATATCAAGCATTTGCCCAAACATTGCAGCAGTCTAGAGGGTTTGGTTCTGAATTCCGATTTTCAGACACTAGTGCTGCAGCAGCTACTGCTGATCCTTTTGCAGCTTCTGCTGGCGGAGCTGATGAAGATGATTTGTATAGTTAGGCTGTACTTGTTTACTTTACCATTACACTCTTGTCGTTTTCAAACTTTTTCAACTCCCAACCTACAGGGTGTGTAACTTATTGCTTCCTTTGTTGGTAGGATGGGATTTAAAGCATCTATGGATAATTATTTCAGCCCAAACTTGTATGTTTGGACTAGTGTCCGACTTTTTTAGCAAAAACTGTAATTTACTTGAACTAAATTGTTATCTTTTCTCGCATTTCTATAATTACTGTCCGATTTCTTGTTTCAAGATTCTGGTTATAGAGCTATACTACATAGAACTTCGATCATGCCCTCCCTTTCTTTAATTTTCAATTAGTTAATGTATGATATCCAGAAATTGAATCATCTGAAATTCAATAGTTTCGAATAGTATCACATGGTTAAAATTGAAGTGGACCTCATTGAACAACAGGTTCTGAAGATCAGATACTCCTTCAAAAACAACAAGCTAATGATGACACTAATCATACTCCTACACAATCTGTTTCTGTTACATCTGAAATTCCTTCAACTCTTACAAGAATGATCAAAAAAGGTTTAAGTCATGCCTCTTAGAATCTGAGAGTAAAGCAACTAAACATGAAAGTCTTTTCAGAGATATATATAGAAGGTCAGGAGGAAAAATTGTGAAAAACTAAGCTAGGTGGTGGCTAACAGACTAGAAATGAAGAGAGTCAAGCACGAGTACAGAGAAGCATAAGAGAAACCAAACCAGAGGAGATGAAAGCAATAGAAAAAAGATAAAAATTCTCAGAGTTAAAGGCAAATCAAGAATTTTTTACAGTTCTTGCACAATTGATTTCAAAGACAAATTTGGAAGAAGGATCATGACTCGATTACAATATCTTTGAGTCTCTTCCAATTACTAATATGTGCAAGGTTGCTAAAGAACTCGAAGGATCAATCTTAATTTAGGAATTGATGCTCAAACAAGATTACATAAGGGCTATTGAGAAATTTAGAAGACATGCAACATACACATGATCAAGAACTGAAAATTCATTGGTGTGATCTACTTCCTTAATTGCAAGTAAAATATGTCGAGTTGATACCCTTTAGATTTACAATACTTATGCTTAAACGGTCTTATTAAAATACTAGCTTAAAACCCGTGCGATGCACAGATTGTTAATTGTTATTATTATTATTATTATTTTAATATTTTATTAATTGTAATTGTACAAAAAATAAGTAGACATGTTAAAATAGCTAAACATTTTTAATTAATTAAAAACATTAAAACATATTTTAAAATAAATAAGTATGGGTTTGCCCGTTATATTTTTGGAAATTAGGGGTTTTAGTAAGAAAAAATAAAAAATGTAACATATATTTAGTTTAAAAAAGTACATGCCCGTGATATTTTTGGAAAATGAGCTTTTAAAATTTAATAATTAAAAGTATTTAAATACGTTTTAAAATAAATAAATAAAGGGTTTCCTGTGATATTTTTGGAAAAAGAATTGATTTTAGTGAGAAAAATAGAAAAAGTAAATTGTAAAACACAATTTCCCGTGATATATTTAGAAAAAGAGGGACTTTGTTAGAAAAAATATATAATGTGTTTTAGCTGAAAAGGTAATTGGTTATAAATAGTTATTTTATTATTTATATTTTAATATTTTTAGTAATTGCATTTGTTAAGAAAAATAAGTAGACATGTTAAAATAGATAAACTTTTAAAAAATAATTATAATATTAAAATAGGTTTAAAAATAAATACCTAAATGTTTGTTCGTGATATTTTTGGAAAGGGGGGGTTTAGTAAGGAAAAATAGAAAAACTAACATGTTTTAGTTAAAAAGGTAATTGTCGGTCATATATTTGAAAAAGTAGGGGAATTTGTTAGAAAAAATAGAAAAAATAATGTATTTTAAGTGAAAAATGTAATTGATTATAAATAGGTAATATTATTATTTAATAATATATTTTTATAAATAAGTAAGGTTAATTAAGTAAAAACATGAAGTACAGTTAATTAAGGGCAATTAAGTAAAATCACAACGTACTATACCAACCAACCAAACTTTTAATGTTTCGTCTATTATATAATAGTATTGATACCTTTTAGTATTTAAATATAATCCAACTATTAATTAAATACATTTTTTAATATTAGATCTAACTGTTCTCATCTTTTTAAATTTATTTAAGATCTAACAACTCTTATTAATTTGC
This sequence comes from Heracleum sosnowskyi, assembly GCA_030848705.1. Classification (NCBI taxonomy): domain Eukaryota; kingdom Viridiplantae; phylum Streptophyta; class Magnoliopsida; order Apiales; family Apiaceae; genus Heracleum; species Heracleum sosnowskyi. The sequence continues at coordinate 104,260,149 of CM061238.1, read as the reverse complement.
TCATACAATTTACAATTTGGTCATACACATACCGACTACTCCTTACACTTGTTATATATCTATTTTAATATTAAATCTAATGGTTCTCATTCATCTATTTTAAGGTCAACGATCTTTATTAATTTTGTAGTATATGACCAAAATTTTGGATAAAATATCTCTTACTATTATTATATATAAGGATTTAATGTCACGTAGATAATTGACAATATTTTTTAGCACAGTTTGAAGGATCAAGTTACACTGATACATACACATATTAATGAACCTCACTAGTTTAACTTTTATTCTTAACCCCGATAGTAGCCTAAACAGAAACTCATTACCACCCATTATAAGTACAAGAAATATAAGTTGACCTAAACAATGTCTCACTTAATTTTCTCTTAGTATAATATTAAGAAAAAAATTAGAAGTCCCGAAACTTGTCCCAATTTTTTTTTTCAAATGCTGACGTGTAATCTGCGTAATTGATAATTTTCTTAATAATAATATGAGATCTCGAGTGCATTCATATGCGGCCACGATTGAAGACAACCACTTGTCATGTCATGTCATTTAGGAAACGTTTTGAATTTTTTTTTTGATTACTTAATATTACTCTAATATTAAATGTTAAGTTATCATTTATCATAAATCTATTTTGCAATCATATATATAACAATAAATAGACTTTGCAATATGACTCTTCACAAAAATCTCGATATAATTTTATTTGATTTCAAGATTTGTCTATGTAATGTCATATAGAGTAGTTTATATATCACTTCACTACATGAAAAATACTTGACTTATAACATATATTTTAATATGTCTTTTACATACTTTAGCCATTTTTCTTGACTTTACAATTTCAAACTTGACTTACTTTGATCACGAGGTACAGACAATTTTTTTTAATTTTTTATTATTCCAAAAACTAAATCATAAAATGAATTACATGAAGTAGCCGAGACCACCATAGAGCATTTTTTAAATTTTATTAAATAAAAATTCTTAAAAATATATTACATGCAGAAATAAATTAAAATTCAACTAAAAATAGTTATATAAAATTAATATAATTACATACATGTTACATACAACTATTTTAATATATAATTAAATTAATCTAAACTTTTATATTTTAAAATAAAAATGTACAGTAAATAGTAAATTAAATTGAGTGATCATTTGAGGTGAATTACGGTAAATTAAATATTAACTCTTAAGTAAAAATTTTATAGGCAAAAGTTGAACATAGGACTTTATACTAAGAATGAAAGTTGGGGTTACATAGTGCGTGTTTGGCAACACTTATTTGCTAGTGTTTTGGGTTTAAAAGCCCACTTCTGCTTATGGGATGTGTTCGGAGAAATAATTGAAATCAGCTTATCACCGCTTATTATCCATAAGCTCAATGTTATCAGAGGCTAACATTAACCGTAACTTAATACTGTTATGTATTCTTCGATTCTTCATTTCCCCTCTCTTTTTTCTTCAATTACTATCTTCAATTACTTCTTTCTTTTCATTTACTTCCTTCAACTGTGAGAATTCAATTCTTCAATTTCCATCTGCTGTATTAATTCCTCCCTTTCCCTTTTTCAATTGTTCGACCTTCTCATTCTCACTTTCCTTTTTCTGTAAAAAGCAAATACAACATCATCGGTTCTCTTCCTTTCGATTTTATTGTGGTATGATGCTTTAATTTTTAATGTTCACGGAGTTATACATATATATATATATATATATATATATATATATATATATATATATATATATATATATACATGTTTGTGTTGTATTCAATTATTTGTTTTTAATTTCTTGTGTTTTATGTGTGTTGGTGTTAAATACATATATACATATATACATGTTTGTGTTTGTCTTGATATTTATATGATTTCTGTCTTGATACATGTCATTGTGTTTGTTATGCAATCTTGTTTTTAAACCCGTTTAATCAAGCCGCTTCGAATGCTTTCTGTTTGGTTTGGTAAATAATTAGTCACTATAAATTACCAATCTCCGAAATAGCAATGATTTGGTTCTAATAAGAAGGTATGTTGTGTTTGTTTATTTTTGTCAAGCGTAGATGGCGACAACCTCATCGGTGATCCCTAATGCTAAGTGGGCAGATGAATTACATAATTTCATGAATATACTGCAACGGGTTGGGATCACATAATTTAATAAATATATTGAAACGGTAATATAAAATTTTATAAATTACATATGTAGTAACAATTCTTTCTATTATATATGTAATAATTAAATAAAAAAGGACAGTATATTCGTAAGTAAATATAAAAATACATCTATCTACCATACTTTAAAGGATAAATGAGATACCATTTTCAGAAAAAAAATAAAGATAATTAAATCAACATTGTCATCACCTTTCTTTTTCTCGTTCATCATTTTTTTTCATAATTCGTGAATTTTTATTTACATTATATAAGTTTGTTTCCTCTATGTATGACTCGAATCCCGATCATTCTCTTGTTCTTTTGCAGGCGTTTCATCATCATCGACATGGAGGAAATTATCCAACAACCTCGGTGAATTTGATTTGCTATCGTATCGGGACGAGCCCGAACATCAACTCGGTGAGTGCGGAGACAGATATAGATATCGACATGAGTTAGTTCTAAAAGGCCACCATAGAAGCAAACCTTATAAATGGTGTTTGTATCAAAAAAACCGGGTGCGCGACATATGCGGTTATAAGATAACCCAAAATATTGTTAGAAGGGCCAGAGCAACCATTGTTGTTAGAAGTATCAAAAGAAATATTATTGGTAGATTAAGGAGATGATGGTGGGATAATTGCAATCAAATTACCAATATAAATTATGTAAATTACCAATTTTAATTTAGTTCTCATTTTAGGTTTTCATTTGAGCGCAGCCCTATATATATAAGATCCAAGAATAAAATTATTTAACAACCTCAAGTCATATAATGTTAGTCCTTGTGTATTGCAGAAGGGGGGGGGGGGGGATGAATGCAATACTGATAAAATTCAATCTAAATTTCAACAACTAAAATCAAGATTAAACGTTATCAGCAATATATGCAATCACGAACAGTATTTAGTAAGAACAAGATTCACAAAATAAATGTTTTATTTATTTTGCAAAGTGTTGCTACAACCTCAAGAAAAAGATCTCGAGCTTCGGGTTTTTCTTCTTAGACACTTGCTTCTCTTCGTTACTATTCTAGAATGAGTTGATAGTAGGTATATGACTAACCCTATCACTATCAGTCACGGGTTTGTAAAGCTGCTGTCACTGTCAAGTGGCAGCTTCTTACAGATTGTCTTACCCATGTGACTTTCCTAAATTGCTAACATGTCAGATATACATTACAAAGAAAGCAACCTAGATTCATTCTATTTCCAGCTAAACCAATTCAGCAGATAAAGACTTGACCTTGCTCTTGAATTGATTCGCTTTTGATTTGTAGTGCCTTGAAGCTTCTGTCGTAGTCTTGCAGACTTGGTGCAGCTTAGGGATGCTGCATCACGCCTGTTTCTTGAACATTTAAACTGTCACGGGATTTGACTGAGAAAGATACCTAGCATAAGGATCTTTATTGAGACAGTTACTTTTGCCGCAAAGCTTGCTGTCACAGGAATGATCTTTTGGTGACAGTATGAGTTCCCCGCATAGAGTGCTGTCGAGGATCCCAAACTTGCTGTCGAGGGCAATAGTTGCTGTCGCGTAGTCTTCCGCCAATGTTGCTGTCAGAGTGAATATGCTGTCGTGACTTGCAACATTCTGTCTTCTTGTAATCTTACTGTCACAGCTTTAGGACAGTAACCTTTATTCATGTTGTCATCCAAAAAGCATTCTTTGAGGCTTGAACACACAAGTGAACTTCTTTCAAATAATACAACTAGAATAACATTACATACTGATTACAAGAACATACTTTGGCTATGACAGTATGTTCTACTTAATTTAAAAAATTAAGTACAATCAAAGTTAAGTTGTTTCTATGCTATCACCCATAAATCCCAACAATCTCCCCCAATTTGTTTTTATGGAAAATAACAGCAAATTTACAATATGTGCTGACAACTTAACTAACAAGATCAGAATTCAAGAATTTTCACTTAGCTTGAGATTTCCTCTTCTGTCTTGCTGCATCCTCTCTTTTGAGAGCTTCTGCCAAGCAGCTTCTTAGACTTTCTACAAGAGAAATTTCAGCAGCAGACACTGCATCATCCTCTACTTCATCAATGATCTTCTTTATGGAAGGAGATATGAGAGAGCTAACATCCCTGAGATTCAGCCATTGCTCTATATCATATGGATAAGTTCTGAAATGAAGTTCTTCATTAATGAGCTTGAATCTTCTTCCAGGATAAGCATTGAGAGACTTCCTTCTTTGCTTGTCCAGCTTTGAGTCTTCTCCTTTTCTCCCTTCCAATAACTTCTCTATCTCATAAGAACAAATCTGTTCCAAGGGGTGAATTGAACCAGCTACCATATACTGTAAATCCTTCAGAGTGGATGTTTTAAGCTTATGCAAGCTGCAAACATAGATTTCTTCTTTTAGGAACTTGACTCTTAGGGGATTTTCCAGCATATATGGTTGATAATTTGGAGCTTCACTTTCTGCCTTGTTAGAGGCCTTGTGAATTTCTAGTAATTCAGCTTCCTTCTTATCAAGTTCTGTCTGAGCTTGAGAATATGCAGAAGATTCAGGTCCTTTGCTTGGCTTGGGTTGCCCTTCCTGAGTTGGTTGGGCTTGCCCTTCTTCTGTGGGTAAGTCATCAAACTCATAGTACCAGTGGTATGGTATAGGAGAGGCTGGGAGATCAGTAAGAATATCAGCATCATCAAAATCTGCAAAGTTATAGCCAAATTTCTGATAAAATTCAGCATCCCTATCTGCCTGATATTTTAGAACATGTTCCATGACAGCCTCTGAAACATTATCATAGCTCTCCAGCAACTCTACCATTCTTTCCAGGTAGAAGAAATCAATTCTTCTTTTATCTATGGTTGATGTGCTGTTCTTGGTTGATGTGGCTACCAGATTGAAGTCCTTGTCAATCTTGGCAGACCTTGATTCTTCCCACCACAGAATATACTCAGTGGCCTCTTGATTTGCATCCAGCTTAACCTCAACACTCTTAATTTCTTTTGATTTCATTTGTTGAATCTTAAGACTGTTGGGAGGAATTGATTGAATTGGCTTCCTTAGATTTCTGCCAAATCCAGTGGCCTTTTCCTTTCCTGAGTATTTGTGCTTTCCTGTAGGTTTCTGTCTAGAAAACCATGCCTTAGCATTAGCTTTCAGTCTCTTGGGCTTGACAGCAGCTTTGGTTTCATCCTTGACAGAACCTTCCTTGACAGTACCTCTGTCGACAGCATCTTTCAAGACAGCATCTTCTATGACAGTATCCTTGTCGACAGTACCTTTGATGACAGCATCTTTTTCAGCATTTATGCAGTCAATAGCACATCTAAGAATGCTTGCCTCCAAAGCTTCCAGTATTCTTGACTCCTCTTCATCTGTTGCACCAGCATCTTTCTTTTCCTGGCTAGGAGTTTCTTCATTGCCTTCATTCTGAGATTGAATACCAGTATTCCCAGAATTACTTCCACCAGCATTTTCAGCATTTCCAGAAGCTTCACCACCTCCATCCTCACCATCTTCATCATCATCATCATCATTATCATCATGGGGAGGAATGTTATAGAAGCAGCTTCCACCTTGATCATTTCTTTTGGCATTGGCTCTAGTGATTAGCTCCTTTATTCTAGCTCCCAGTGCCTTGTCTCTCAACACCAGCATTTTGTAGATTTCTTGAACAGCATGAACTCTTCCTGGATTGGCATTTGAACTGAGTATTCCATCTAGTACCTTCAGAATTGACTTGGTTTCCATTTTGGATGGGCTACCAATATTCATGTAGCTGTTCCTTCTAATGCCATCCTTAGATTTAGATCTGTAGAAAACACATGATGGATTTGAGTAGACTTCAGGTAGCTTCTGTATGATCAGGTTCTGGATTTGCATATCCAATATTTCATTGAATGGTGTTTGAGTTGCCCTGATCTTTCCCTTCAAAGCACACAACACCTTTGCTGGCAGACTCTGCAATAGCTGCATTGTGATGAAATAAGATATGCCAGAAGTTAGATAAATACTTACAGCCCATCTTTTCTCATCATTCACCATTACACTGACACTGGTAATTTGTTCCTTTAACAGTTTTGTGGTGTTGGTTGGACGGTTGCTAGGAGCATTCATTGCTTCTTCCACCAAACTGCTAAACTTACTGTCATGGTTGTGTAATGTGCTCTCCCTGTAATCCACCATCAAGACATTGGCTTCCTCTTGATCATACTCAGTACCATTGGACCAAGTAGTTCCTTTATAGATGGATTCAGGCAGTTTCCCTTTACCTTTCCCAAGTTTGTTTTGTTCCTCCATTTCTCTCCATTTCTTCTGTAGAGCAGTTTCTTGAGTTTCTTGAATAGGTTCTCTAATCACCACAGGAGGCAAGATTGGATGTCTAGATGCAGGTCTTCTTTGCAATGCATCTTGAGTTTCCTTTGACATTAACACCCTTTCTCCATCCATTTCCACTTCAATAGTCCTTTCAGCTTTATCCTGTGGTTTTGCACTGCTTGGTTTGACTTGCTCCCCCTGAGACATTGCTTTCCTTTTAGCTCCCCCTCTGGTCTTCACAGCTACAGGCTCCCCCTGAGTTCCACCTGATTCTTGAATAGGCATTGATTCTGATCTTGCTACCTTCTCCCCCTTAGTTGAGTTGGCAGCTACCAGGTCAGTAAGGAACTGAATAGAAAGTTGAGTAACAGCAAAACCATCAACCACCAGTTGAGAGAGAGAGTCCAGCTTGGAGTCCAAAGTAGCACACTGTCCTTCAAGAGCTGCAATCCTGTTACCAAAAGTAGCAGAGGGGCCACCAGACCTTAACCTTCTTGGAGGGGAAGGAAAAGACAGGGGCTTGGAGGCTATGGGGGTTCTCACACTCTCAGGGTGTTTTTGAGTGATCTCATCACCCCTCACAGTTTGACTCTCAAGGCCTAGTGCCTGAATAGTGTGGGCTCCCTCAATATCTCTCTGGACATGCTCAAGTCCCTCTCCTTTTGCCAGCTCATTTGGCTGCCTCTCATTTTTATGCTCACCTCTCTTTTCTTTTATCTCCCTTTTCTTTTGCACACCCTCACTCAACCTAGATGCATGGGTATGAGCAGTACTAACATGCATGGAAGGAGAAGATTTAGAATGTACCTTTAGGAGTTTGGCAAGAGGTAGGTCATCATCAGAGGCATCCTCAACAAGTACAACATCAAAATTAGGCTGGGAGGACTTGACAGCATCTTTGGGAGGAATGTTACTGTCAGTTGTAGTCTGGACAGCAGGTTCTGGCATGACAGCATCTTTGGGAGGTGGAGTGACAGTATGTCCTGTAGTGACAGCATCTTTCTCTCCACCTTTGACAGTAGCTGTGCCCAGGACAGTAGCATCCCCAGTGTCTTTGACAGCAACAGAGGCTGTGACAGCATCTTCCTGAAGGTAAGATGCTCCTTGGAGGTCAGACAAAGTGTTGGCTGTTTCAGTTTCTGACAAAATACCACTTTGCCCTAGCTCAGTGTTTGGAGGAGTGGTGTCCATCTCACTTTGAGAAATGGGTTCTTGTGGACCACTAGAGGGGGGCTCATCCATGATTGGAGATGGATGATCAAAACCTGAAGGGTTGGGACTGTCCCCTTCTCTAGGTTGTGGAGAAGAAACAAAAGAATGTGTAGGGAAGGAAGAAGGTGAAAGTGTAGTAGAGAGTGGGGGCTGAGTCACAGATGAAACATGTGAACCATCAATAGGAGTAGAGAAATCCTCACTGTGCCCTAACTCACTGTGTGTTTCTTCAAGTGGGGGTATCTCAGGTTGGGAACCAGGAGTTTGTGCAGACTCTGTACAGGGTGCCTTGGGAGACAGGCCAAATTCAATAGAAGCACCTTGTTGAGAAGGCACATCTAGGGAGGAGTTTATGTCCCTGGTTTCCTCCACAGTCTGTTGGGAGACTGCAGGGTGGCTGACAGTGGTTTTGGTCCTCCTAGCTCTCTTCTTCTTAGGCTCAGGGGGAACCACTGTGGGTTCTGCTTGACTACCTTCCTTATTTGCTGCACTAGGTGCAGTGTCTCCCTCTTGACTAACAGAGCTACCACCAACATCAGCTTCTAAGGATCTTTTTCTGGATTCTTGCAAGGCTTCTCTTTGGGCTTTGGGAAGTCTAGAGGGCCTAGGCTGAGTGTATGGTGTTGAATGGGGGTTAACTGAATTTGGGTCTAATCCAGCTTCAGCCTCAAGAGAAAAAGAATCATAACCAGTAGGTAATGGATAATCAAGGTTGGTCACTTGATCAACCATGTGCTGAGTGAAGCAAAGTGGAATATGTGCATTTAGATCCTGTGAAGATAACAGTGTGTGTGTGTTCTTTTTCAAGACAGAACAAACCTCTAGATGAGGGGCATCATTATTAAAGTCACAGAAAGTATTGATACACATCATAAGAAAGCGAGGGTAGTGTGATACCTTCTTACCTATGGCAGCTTTGAGTTGTGCCATGAGGAGAGCACCAACATTCACCTTGTATCCATGGACAAGAGAATGTGTCAGTTTCTTGATGTAAGAGGATATCCCATTCCAGCCTGTGGACTTGGTAGAGAACACCTTGACCATTGCATCAAATATCATGCTCCACTCCTTCCTTAGATACTTCCTGTCCATTTCACCAGACGGGTACCACTTGGTTGTCCCCTCTTCGAGAATAGGGCCTGCATACCCAATCTTCAAGAAGAGCTTCTTCAGAGTGTCATCATTAGCAAGTGGAGCAAAGTTTTGGCCTGCTTCCAGTGTAATTCCAAGAGCAGTATTGATGACCTCAGCTGTGAGAATGTATTGTTGCCCATTAATCGTGAATTGAATAGCTGGGTTTTCACCCTCAGTTTGAGCAACAGCAGTGCGCCAAAATTCCTCAAGTTTGTCTAGGTCGAGAATTGGAGTTGAGGTAATGGCTGAACGAAGATAGGACTTGTTCAAGAAAAACACCAGTCCTTTGAAATCCTCACCAGCATCATTTGGGGAAAAGATGCCAGCAAAGTTTGTTTGAGAGAGAGAGTCTGTTTGGGGGCCATGGAGATTTCAAGAAAAGAAGAAAGTGAGAAAGTAGCTTTTTGCTGGAAGAAAAGTATTTTGCCTTGAGTTTTGTGAGAGTGATATGTCTGAGTAACTGGAGAATAAATATGGGTTTCTCAAACGTTTGCTCAAAAAGTGGAGTTAAAGGACGTGTCTTAATCCACTCTCTTAACACGTGAGTTACTGCCCGTTATTCACTGTCAATCGTGGGGTGAATGTCCAATTACAACGGTCCACTATTGTTGACAGTAACCTGTGCGCTAGAAACAATCTGTCAGTAAGAGGAGGTGGTGACAGTAGGTTTTGCGCGACAGCAACTATTGCGCAAAAACTTGCTGTCACCGTTAAGCATATGAATGACAGTATCCTTTACAAGTCTTGACAGAAGGTCTTTTCCTGCTGTCAAGAAGGTTGCTGTCAAGAAACACATGACAGTATCCTTCTTAACGACAGTAACTTCGATTAGGAAATGGTTCTGTCATGAACTTATTAGAATGCTTGATTCATACAATGAACTTAATATTGACAAATTATGGATTTAGCAATGTAATCTTTTGAACACAGATATTAAGCAATTAACACAGACAAATCATAAACTCAATAACCACATAAACAGGAACTTTTATTATTATTAATAAAATCATTAAAATTGAACATTGAGTACATTATTCTATGATTTTATTAACTAGTTCTAAGACTTCTTCCTTAATCTCTTCTTCAGAGCGGCCTTCTTTTTCAAGAAGGGCCTGAAGCTCCTTCTCTTCTTCCACAGCCTTGGCTTCTTCTTCCTTAGCCTTGGCCTCCTTTTCCTCATCAATCTCATCCATGGCGTCCAACAACATTTCAAAGAGCTCGTCGATCTCTTCATTGTCGGGTTCACTATCACACTTCTTTAGACCAACTTCAATTCCTACTTTGTTTTCCATTATTTACTTTAAAACTGAGAGCAGACTGGTGAAACCTAAGGTTAATTTATAGGCAAAACCGTCTAAGGATTAAAGTCTAATGGTCAACAGTTAGAGTACCCATACAACTACCACAAAAGTAATTAATGGTCGTGTCCTCCTTTAATCCTACAGATTAATGCAAAAGAGTGTGAAAGTCCAATGGAACAGATTTTTAACTCTCAAACTTAACAGATAACCACATTAAAGTCATACACGGTTTAAAAATATGAGACTGGCACAAAAATACTGACATGAGTAGTCAAATCAACACATGCTGTCACATAACAGACATAAACCAAGTAGACAGTAACTTCTCTTGACAGCAGGTTTGAAATTGCTGTCATGAGCTTCAAAAAAAAATTGAAAATTTAGAAACCTTAGTAAATTAACATACCAGATTCAGCATTCCCAATTCACTTACCAACCTGTTGAAGGTTGCTTCATCCAATGGCTTAGTGAAGATGTCAGCAAGTTGCTTGTCAGTTGGGACATAAATCAGCTTCACAGTTCCTTGTTCAACATGCTCTCTGATAAAGTGATGTCTTATATCAATGTGCTTTGTCCTAGAGTGTTGAACTGGATTGTCTGAGATGGCTATGGCACTAGTGTTGTCACAGTAAATAGGAATATCTCTTAACACTAGACCATAATCTAGAAGTTGACTTTTCATCCATAGAATTTGTGCACAGCAACTGCCTGCAGCAATGTACTCAGCTTCTGCAGTTGAGGTAGAAACTGAATGCTGCTTCTTGCTAAACCATGATACCAATCTTCCACCAAGAAATTGACAGCTACCAGTAGTACTTTTTCTGTCAATCTTGCATCCAGCATAGTCTGAGTCTGAGTAACCAATTAGATCAAATCCAGTATTCTTAGGATACCAAAGGCCTAGGTTAGGAGTGCCTTTTAAGTATCTAAAGATTCTCTTGATGGCTACCAAGTGTGACTCCTTTGGATCACTTTGAAACCTTGCACAAAGACATGTAGCAAACATGATGTCAGGTCTGCTAGCTGTTAGGTATAGGAGGGATCCTACCATGCCTCTATAAGTGCTTGAGTCAACTTTCTTTCCTTTAGGATCAAGATCCAGACTAGTTGCTGTGGACATTGGTGTCCTTGCAGGAGATGAATCTTCCAAGTTGAACTTTTTGAGAAGTTCCTTGATATACTTAGCTTGACTTATGAAGATTCCATCAGTTTGTTGAAGAATTTGTAACCCTAGAAAGAATGACAATTCTCCCATCATGCTCATCTCATATTTGTTACTCATGAGATGGGAAAACTTCTCACACAGCTTCTCATTTGTAGAACCAAAAATGATATCATCCACATAGATTTGTACCAGAATGATGTCCTTGCCATGATGCTTGTAGAAAAGTGTCTTGTCCACAACTCCTCTGGTAAACTGGTTTTCCAGAAGAAAGGTGGAAAGTGTGTCATACCATGCCCTGGGTGCTTGCTTTAGTCCATACAAAGCTTTGAAGAGTTTGTACACAAAGTTATGCATGTCAGCATCCTCAAACCCTGGTGGCTGTTCCACATACACTTCTTCTTCCAGCTCTCCATTTAGAAAGGCACTTTTGACATCCATCTGAAATACTTTGAAGTTGCAGTGTGCAGCATAAGCTAGAAAGATTCTTATAGCTTCAAGTCTGGCAACAGGAGCAAATGTCTCATCATAATCTATTCCCTCCTGTTGACAGTAACCTTTAGCCACTAGCCTTGCTTTGTTCCTTGTCACCAATCCATTTTCATCAAGTTTGTTTCTGAAAACCCACTTGGTCTCAATAACTGACTTTCCCTTAGGTCTTGGAACCAATCTCCATACATTGTTTCTTTCAAACTGATTTAGCTCTTCTTGCATGGCTATCACCCAGTCAGAATCCAACAATGCTTCATCAATTGTCTTGGGTTCCATTTGTGACAGGAAGTATGAGAACATGCTGTCAGCAGAGACTTTGTTCCTTGTCCTCACACCAGAATTGGGATCACCAATTATAAGGTCATTTGTGTGGTCCTTGGTCCACCTGGTGATTCTGGGCAAGCTACTTGATTGAACAGGAACATTTGCTTCAGCTTGTTGAGTTGAATGCTCATCAATTTCATTGTCTCCACCATGTTCTTCATTGTCTCCAGAGTCAACACTGTTCTGAATGTTAGATGTTATGGTGTGTGATTGAGCTGGAGTTTGAATGACAGTAGTGGTGTTGACAGCATCTTTGTCAACTTCAACAATTTGAGTGAAGCTAGGTTCTTCATCTACAATCTCCTCAGCTTCCAGGTATCCTTGATTCTCAAATCTGAATGTCTGCATCTTTCCTTCTTCATGCAGTCCTGGAAACTTGGTTTCATCAAATGTGACATTAACACTTTCTTCAATAATCCTGTGTTCCATGACATAAACTCTGTAGGCAGTCCTTTCTGTGCTGTAACCCATGAATAATCCTTCAAAAGCCTTGGTGTCAAATTTTCCTTTCTTCTCATGGTTGTCTTTCATCATAAAGCATTTGCTCCCAAACACATGAAAATATTTGACAGTAGGTTTCTTTCCAGTTAGCAGACAGTAAGGAGTACTTGCATGAGTTTTGTTGATCATGGTTCTGTTCTGAGTATAACAGGCTGTGTTGATAGCTTCAGCCCAGAAATATGTTGGCAACTTAGCATCATGCAACATAGTTCTAGCTGCTTCAATGAGAGTCCTGTTCTTTCTTTCTACAACTCCATTCTGCTGTGGAGTTCTTGCAGCAGAGAATTGTTGTACAATTCCTTCATCTTTACAGAAATTTCCAAGAGTGGCATTTCTGAATTCTGTACCATTGTCACTCCTCAAGATTTGAACTTTTGAGTTTGGGGTTCTATCAAGAACTCTGACTTGATCAATAATCACTTGAGCAACTTCATCTTTGGATTCAAGAAATTTCACCCAAGTGTACCTTGAGTAATCATCCACCATTACCAAGGCATACCTCTTTCTGGCCATAGATGGTACATTGACTGGTCCAAAGAGGTCCATGTGAATTAACTTGAGTGCTTCTGTGTTGGTGTTTACTTGTTTGGACTTGTGCACAGCTCTTCTCAGTTTGCCCATTTGACAATCTTCACACAGTCCTTCTTGACAGAATTCCTGTTGGGGCAAACCTCTCACTAACTCCTTCTTCATCAGAATATTCATTGTCTTGAAGTTGAGATGTGAGAGCTTCCTGTGCCAAAGCATACTGTCACCAACAGTAGCTTTACTGTAAAAACAGTAAACTTTATCCTTCTTTGTTGAGCTTAGATCAGCAACAAACAAGCTTCCTTTTCTGACCCCTTTTAGAGAGAGGCTTCCATCCTTCTTGTGATAGATGTTGCAAACCATCATGTCAAAGTCAACCTTAAATCCTCTGTCACTGAATTGACTGACACTGAGTAGGTTGTGCTTCAATCCATCCACAAGAGCAATATCTTCAATGACAACATTTCCAATTTCCAGACAGCCATATCCCACTGTGTAACCCTTGCTGTTGTCTCCAAAGGTTATGATTGGGCCAGCTTTCTCTACATAATGTGATAGCAGGGCTTTATCACCTGTCATGTGTCTTGAGCAACCACTGTCAATTATCCACATGACCTGATTTTTCTTCTTACCCTGCAAAACAGAATGTTTCTAAGTTGCATATGGTACCCAATCTTTGTTGGGTCCTGCAGTTTCAGTGTTCCCTGAGTTTCTTCCAGTCACAACATCACAAGCATTATCAACGACTTCCTGTTTGACTTCTCTTTTCACCCACTTAGGTTTAGAATTGGACTTGGTCCTTTTCTTAGTGGATGAAGCCTTTTTGCTGTTGCCAGCAGGCTCAGAAGTCTCAACAGTGTTTAGGTATGAGCATTTTTCAGTAGAGAGAACAGGTAAGTTAAAGCATGTACTCATGGCAGTGATTTTGCATGGCATACAATCAATGTTATTACAGACACTCATAGTTCTATGCATAAGGGGGGTTCTGTGTAAGTTACCATTGAGTTCAGTTGCATTGATCTTATCCTCAATTGGTTTCTTACAAACATGTGTTAAGTGATGTGTAGATCCACAGTTATTGCATAGTTTCCTAGAAGCACCTCCAACATTAGTGTATCCATTTCCTTTGTTGACACCTACCTTACCATTCCTGTTCCTAGACTTGGGAGTCACTGGATTGACAGTATGTTCAGAAGTTGCTGTCGAACTATCCTTGACAGTATCTTTTAATCCTACTGTCTTGACAGAAGGTTTGAGAGTTACTGTCTTGGAATCATTCTTGACAGTATCTTTGAAAGATTCTGTCTTGCCAATCGTGACAACATCCTTTGAACTTACTGTCTGATTGCTTGGTAAGTTTACTGTCTTGGGGATTGTGACAGTATCCTTTCCTTCCTTGAATGTGCTGTCAACACCTTCATCCTCATCAAGAATTTCTTGTTTGATGAGCATGGCTTCTTCATCAAACTCAATTTCAGCAGCTTTGAAAATAGGAGTTTTAACTTTCTTGAGAATGGTGGGTTTGACAGCAGCTATTCCAGGACAATCTTGAATCACAGTTTCCTTTCCAGGTCTTCTACCATAAGAAAAACCTATACCAACAGACTGATTTTCTGTATGCTTATCATTGTAATCCTGAAGTATCTTTGATGAGTTTCTATAGGCCTTAATCTTAAATTCATTTTCAGCAATCTCATTCCTCAGGAATTCCTCAACCTCCTTAGCACATTTTAATTCATTTTTAAGTTTGGCATTCTCTTGAGCTAAAGAGCCTAGAGAACTGGTTTTGAGAAAAAGAGAATCATTTTCAGACTGAAGTGTTTCATTTAGCTTACTTAGTCTAGAGATTTCCTCATTAGCAGCAGATAAGCTAGTATAGACATTGAACATTTCAGCACTTAAGTCTTTAATGGTTTTCTTATACTCATCAGTAGACATATCAAGTAAGACAAGTGAAGGTACCTGACTTGAAGGAGTTGATGCTACCTCATCAGTGCTAGCCATGAGAGCTAGGTTAACATATTCTTCCTCTTCTTCATCATCAGAATCATCCCAACACTTTCCTTCAGCCACATAGGCTCTACCTTGATTTTTCTTAGAGTATCCACCAGTTCCTTTCTCATATCTTTGAACCTGTTTGGGTCTTTTGCATTCAGTAGCAAAATGACCAGGTTCTCCACAGTTGTAACATTTGAACTTTGATCTATCCACAAATCCAGTTTTGTATCCTCCTTTGGTTGAACTTCCCACAGCAGCCTTTGATGAGCTTCCTTTGCTGAACTTGGATGCTTGGCCTTGAGGCTTGTATGACCTATCCTTCTTGAACCTAAAGTTCTTGAACTTCTTGGCCATGTAAGCCATAGTAGGGTTGTCCATGCTTTCCAGTTCCTCCATTGTGTAGAAGTCTTCATCTTCCACATCTTTAATCTGTAGTACCACTTTCTCATCATCTTCAACCACCTCTTCTATCTTCAAGGTCTGTGTTGGGGTTGATTGTTTGATCTGTGGTACTTCACTTGGCTGTGTGATCCTTGGCACATGTGCTACTAGGGCACTTGACATATTAGCCATCTTGTTCCTTGTTCCACTTTGTATGGCTCTCTTTTGAAAGAGTTCGAGTTCATAGGATTTCAGAATACCATAAAGTGTCTCAAAGGTTATAGTGTTGAGATCTCTTCCTTCTCGTATGGCTGTTGTCTTGTGTTCAAGGTGATCAGGCAGTGTGAGCAGGAACTTGACGTTTAATTCTTTTCTGTCATAGTACTTGCCATGTATCTGTAATTCAGTTAAGAGCTTACTGAACCTTTCGAACATGGAGGTTAAGTCTTCACCAGGCTTGGCCATGAATGCCTCATATTGAGATATTAGAATTTGCCTTTGGTTGCCCTTAACCTCTTCACTTCCTTCACAGAGTAAGGCTAACCTGATCCACATCTCCTTGGCTGATGTGCAGCTTATTACACTTCCACACATGGCTTTATCCAGCGTGAGAGAATCGAGCAAGATAAGTTGCAAATGATCATCTAGCACCATTTTCTCCTTTTCAGGTTCCAAGATTTCTGAGGGATCTTTGGGAACCCAATGTGCAGGAATAATCTCACCATTCACTGTTGTGGCTTCAATTTCCTTTCTTGGAATGAAAGGACCATTCTCGAGTATACCTGGGTATAGTGGATTTGCAGCTTTGATAAACAACAAGATTTTTCTTTTCCAAATGCTGTAGTTCTCTTTATCAAAAGCTGGGATCTTGATACTGTTTGATTTCTGCATTTTCTCCGGGATCTCAGATATGTATGTTAATCTGAAAGCTCTGATACCAGTTGTTAGTCCTTGTGTATTGCAGAAGGGGGGGGGGGGGATGAATGCAATACTGATAAAATTCAATCTAAATTTCAACAACTAAAATCAAGATTAAACGTTATCAGCAATATATGCAATCACGAACAGTATTTAGTAAGAACAAGATTCACAAAATAAATGTTTTATTTATTTTGCAAAGTGTTGCTACAACCTCAAGAAAAAGATCTCGAGCTTCGGGTTTTTCTTCTTAGACACTTGCTTCTCTTCGTTACTATTCTAGAATGAGTTGATAGTAGGTATATGACTAACCCTATCACTATCAGTCACGGGTTTGTAAAGCTGCTGTCACTGTCAAGTGGCAGCTTCTTACAGATTGTCTTACCCATGTGACTTTCCTAAATTGCTAACATGTCAGATATACATTACAAAGAAAGCAACCTAGATTCATTCTATTTCCAGCTAAACCAATTCAGCAGATAAAGACTTGACCTTGCTCTTGAATTGATTCGCTTTTGATTTGTAGTGCCTTGAAGCTTCTGTCGTAGTCTTGCAGACTTGGTGCAGCTTAGGGATGCTGCATCACGCCTGTTTCTTGAACATTTAAACTGTCACGGGATTTGACTGAGAAAGATACCTAGCATAAGGATCTTTATTGAGACAGTTACTTTTGCCGCAAAGCTTGCTGTCACAGGAATGATCTTTTGGTGACAGTATGAGTTCCCCGCATAGAGTGCTGTCGAGGATCCCAAACTTGCTGTCGAGGGCAATAGTTGCTGTCGCGTAGTCTTCCGCCAATGTTGCTGTCAGAGTGAATATGCTGTCGTGACTTGCAACATTCTGTCTTCTTGTAATCTTACTGTCACAGCTTTAGGACAGTAACCTTTATTCATGTTGTCATCCAAAAAGCATTCTTTGAGGCTTGAACACACAAGTGAACTTCTTTCAAATAATACAACTAGAATAACATTACATACTGATTACAAGAACATACTTTGGCTATGACAGTATGTTCTACTTAATTTAAAAAATTAAGTACAATCAAAGTTAAGTTGTTTCTATGCTATCACCCATAAATCCCAACATATAATCATATACAATATTTAACATTAGTATTTAAAAAGATTCATTTACACATGCTCAGTTGTTTATTTAATGAAGAACTAAGCCAAATTAGAAGAATTCACTGGTTCATCCTCAATAACCAAGCAACAAACAACTCCACCGTCTCTCTAGCCTCCTCAGCCTTTGCCTTCAATGGTACTGCAAAAATTATAAATGTACCACAACAATAATGTATATATTATACACCATAGAAAATATGTAAAATTATATGATTTAACTTTAGTCGTAAATTTAAAGTCCCGCATATAACAAAATTCTTTATATTTTTTATATAATAATTAATAAATAATAATTAAATAAAAAAGATATGTATATTCATGGATAAAAAATAAAAGTACATCTATCTGCCTACCACACTCCAAAAAATAAAGCAAATCATATTTTTTTTACGGAAAGCAATCAATACTTGTTTGTCATTTCAGTTACCGATTTTTTTTTTGGAAAGCATCTTAACTATAAGTTCAATTTTCAAATTCCAATTCCCCCATAATTTTGAGAAAAATTCATATTTTGTCATCATCAAAATTGGAATCAGCAATCTTTATGACCTTTATCCAATATGAATAATCTAGAGACCTATGAAGTTTCATAAGTTCACTATCCAAATTTGTTTTGATATTTAGTATGATCGGTTGATTAATAATATTTCTTCATTTCCACAATGACATTTAGATGGTCTCCTTTAAGTCATTAAGCAAGTGATAAAAAAATAAAATTAGTTGATCAAAAATGATAAATTCATATATATCACTCAAAAATAAAAGTAAATATCATACCTAAATAACATTCTATTGCATTAAATAAGAGACTGCATTCTTTCATTTGATGAACAAGCTATTTCTAATATGAAAATATCAAAATAAGAAAATGTTACTATTTATCAAGCCTTCTTATTGTTTGTATAAAAATTAAATCAAATTTATTGATACAAGATGAAGTAAATCAAATTAAATAATATGAAGCTTAAGAGATCACATGACAAAGCTCACCAATTCCAGAGTATGACAAATCTACATCTACTGAATTGTGTTAGCTTAATATAGAATGTTTCTAGATTGCTTTGTTCTGTATTGATAAGTTGTTTGTATAGCAATTTAGGAAAGAATCACGGGTAGGCAATTTGTAAGAAGCTGCCACATGACCCGTGTTGATAGTGATATGATCAGTCTACTTAGACTATCTCTCAATCCATTCTTTGTAATCACTCGAGAAACTGAAGCTCAAGAAAACAAACATTTTCTTGAGATTGTAGTAACCCATTGCAAAATAAATAAAACATTTATTTTGTGAGAAATACTCGTGTGTTTACTTATGTTTGCATTCCATAAACTGATAAACTTTAATCTTAGTTTTTGTTGTTGAAACGTATATTGGGATTTATCAGTATTGCATTCAACCTCCCCCCTTCTGCAATAGTCAAGGACCAACAACTGGTATCAGAGCAGACAGATTGTTCTACTAATTTGAGATAATGACAAGTATGCAGAAGTCAAGTAGCATAAAGATTCCAGCATTTGATAAGGAGAACTACAACGTGTGGAAAAGAAAAATCATGTTGTTTATCAAAGATGCGAATCCTTTATACTTGGGTATCCTCCAAAATGGTCCCTTTGTTCTAAAAAAAGAAATTGAAGCCTCAACTGTGGATGGTGTTCTTGTTCCAGCCTACTGGGTCAACAAATTACCTTCAGAGTTTCTGAAGCCAGAAAAAGAGAAGGTGGCCTTGGATGATTACTTGTAACTTATCTTATTGGATGCTCTCACTTTGGACAAAGCCGTGTGTGGGAATGTCATTGGGTGCTCATCAGCCAAGGATATGTGGAATAAGATCGAGCTGCTATGTGAAGGAAGTGAAGAAGTGAAAGACAATCAAAGACAAATTCTTATCTCTCAGTATGAAGCTTTCATGGAAAAGTCAGGAGAAGACCTAACAACAATGTTTGAGAGGTTTAGCAAGCTGCTGACTGAGCTACAGATTCATGGCAAGTACTATGATAGGAAGGAGCTAAATGTTAAATTCTTACTCACACTTCCTGAGCATCTAGAACACAGAATCACTGCCATAAGAGAAGGAAGAAATCTAAACAATGTTTCTCTTGAAACATTATATGGTGTGCTTAAGTCATATGAGCTTGAATTTTTCCAGAAAAGAGCTATACAAGCTGGTTCCAGAGGAAAGATGGCTAATATGTCTGGTGCTCTTGTGGCTCATGTGCCAAGAATCACACAACCTATTGAAGGAATTCAAATCACCCAACCTACTCCAGTACCTACACGCCTTAGAAGATGAGGAGAAAGTTGTTTTGCAGATAACCGATGTTGAAGATGAAGACTTCTACTCCTTAGAAGAAATGAAGAAGATGGATAATCCTACTATGGCTTACATGGCTAAGAAGTTCAAAAACATCAAGATTCAAGAGAAATACGCCATTTAAGCCTCAAGGTCAAACATCAAGGTGCCACATGGGGTGGTTACAAAACAGGGATGGTGGACATATCCAAGTTTAGGTGTTACAATTGCAATGAGCTTGGTCATTTTGCTACTGAGTGCAGAAGACCAAAGCAGAATCAAAGGATGAAGAGGAAGAGGAATATGTGAATCTAGCCCTCATGGCTAAGACTGATGAGGTCTCCTCTAGCTCTCCAAGTCAGGTACCTTCACTTGTCTTACTTGAAATGTCTAAAGAAGAATACAAACAAACTGTTGAGGAATTGAGTGCTGAAATGTTTAATTTTCATACTAGTTTAACTGTAGCAAATGAAGAAATTGCTAGGTTAACTAAACTTAATGAAACACTCACTTCTGAGAATGACATGCTTTGGTTAAAGACCAGTCGATTAGAATCTCTAATTCAGGAGAATGCCAAACTTAAGAATGAGTTAGAATGTGCTAAAGAAATCGAGAAGTTTCTAAGGAAAGAAATAAGTGAAAATGAATTCAAGATTAAAGCCTATAGAAACTCATCCAAACAACTTCAGGATTATCATGAGAAACACACAGAGGATCAAAAAGTAGGGATAGGTTTTGAGTATGGTAAAAGACCTGGTAAGGAAACTGTAAGTCAGGATTGTTCAACTGATGCTTCTGTCAAACCTCATGTCCTCAAGAAGATCAACAAACCAATTTTTAAACTTTCTGAACTTGAGTTTGATGAGGAAGCCATGCTCATCAAACAATAACTTGATGATGAGGATGAGTGCATTGACAGCACAACAGTCGGAGGAAAAGATACTGTCAAAATCCCCAAGACAACAACTTTCCCAAACAATCTGACAGAAACATAAATGGTAAGACAGAAACTTCCAAAGATATTGTCAAGAGAGCTTCAAAGACAGTAACTTCCAGACCTACTGTCAAGACAGAAGGTGTGAAAGGTACTGTCAAAGAAAGCTCGACAGCAACTTCAGAACATCCTGTTGACACAGTCACCTACAAGTCTAGAAACAGAAATGGTAAGTTAGGAAATGTCAATGCTAATGCTGGTAATGCTCCTAGAAAACTATGCAATAACTGTGGCTCTTCACATCACTTAACTCATGTTTGTAAGAAACCAAAAGAGGTCAAGGACAATGTGACCATGATAGATGGTAACTTACACAGGACCCCCATTATGCATAGATCTATGGTAGTTTGCAATAACATTCACTGTATGCCTTGTAAGATAACTGCCATGAGTACATGTTTCAATTTGCCTATTTCATCTACTGAACAATGTCTCTATATGCAAACTATTGAGACTTCTGAGCCTACTGGAAACAGTAAGAAGGCTACATCCACTAAGAAGAAGACCAAGTCTAATTCTAAAGAAAAGTGGGTGAAGAAAGGAGTCCAACAGAAGATTCCTGATGTGATGATCAAAGTTGAAAGTGTTGATTATTCTTGTGATACTGAAGTAACAGGACCCAACAAGGATTGGGTACCATATGCCTATTAAATACAATTTGTTTTACAGGGCAAGAATAAGGAGCAGGTCATATGGATCATTGACAGTGGCTGCTCAAGACACATGACTGGTGATAAAGCCCTGCTATAACAATTTGTTGAGAAAGCTGGCCCAATCATAACCTTTGGAGACAACAGCAAGGGTTACACAGTGGGATATGGTTGTTTGGAAATTGGGAATGTTGTCATTAATGATATTGCACTTGTAGATGGATTGAAGGACAACCTGCTCAGTGTCAGCCAATTCAGTGACATGGGATTCAAGGTTGATTTTGACATGATGGTGTGCAACATCTATCACAAGAAGGATGGAAGCCTCTCTCTGAAAGGGGTAAGAAAAGGAAGCCTGTTTGTTGCTGACCTAAGCTCAACAAAGAAGGAGAAGATTTATTGTTTTTACAGTAAAGCTACTGTTGGTGACAGTATGCTTTGGCACAGGAAACTCTCCCACCTCAACTTTAAGACAATGAATATGCTAATGAAGAAGGAACTAATGAGGATTGTCAAATGGGAAAATTGAAGAAAGTTGTGCACAGGTCAAAGCAAGTCAACACCAACACAGGATCACTCAAACTAATTCACATGGATCTCTTTGGACCAGTCAATGTTCCATCATTGGCCAAGAAGAGATATTCATTAGTTATGGTGGATGATTATTCTAGGTATACTTGGGTGAAGTATCTAGAGTCAAAAGATGAAGCTGCTCAAGTTATCATTGGTCACTTAAGAGTTCTTTACAGAGCTCCAAATGCCAAGGTTCAAATTCTGAGAAGTGACAATGGCACTGAGTTCAGAAATGCCACTTTTGGTAATTTCTGCAAAGATGAAGGACTTATAAAACAATTTTCTGCTGCAAGGACACCACAGCGGAATGGAGTTGTAGAAAGGAAGAACATGACTCTCATTGAAGCTGCTAGAACTATGCTTCATGATGCAAAACTACGTACATACTTCTGGGCAGAAGCTATGAACACAGCCTGTTATACACAGAACAGAACCCTGATCAACAAGACTCATGGGAACACTCCTTACTATATGCTCAATGAAAAGAAACCTACTGTCAAGTATTTTCATGTGTTTGGAAGCAAATGTTTCTTGATGAAAGACAACCATGAAAAGAAAGGGAAATCTGACACCAAAGCTTATGAAGGTATTTTCATGGGGTATGCTCTAGAAAGGACTGCCTACAGAGTCTATCTTTTGGAACACAGGATCATAGATGAAAGTGTGAATGTCACATTTGATGAAACCAAGTTTCCTGGACTGCATGAAGAAGGTCAAATGCAGATTCTTAGATTTGAGAATCAAGGATACTTGGAGGAAGAAGAATTTGTTGATGAAGAACCCACATTCACTCAAACTGTTGAAACTGAAAAAGATGTTGTCATTAAAAATGATGTCAATCAAACTCCAGCTCAGTCACAAACAATTTCAGGAAATATTCAAAATGATGGTGACTCTGGAGACATTGAAGAAAATGGTGGAGATAATTGCCCTGGTGAAGACTCAGTCCCTCAAACTGAGGCTACTGTTTCAGATCAAACAAGAAGCTTGCCCAGAACCACAAGGTGGAACAAGGATCACACAAATGACCTAATTATTGAAGATCCTTCTTCTGGGGTGAGAACCAGGAATAATGTTTCTGCTGACAACATGTTTTCCTATTTTCTATCTCAAATAGAGCCAAAAGCAATTGATGAAGCATTGTTAGATTCTGATTTGGTGATTGCTATGCAAGAGGAACTCAACCAGTTTGAAAGGAACAATGTGTGGAAGTTGGTTCCAAGACCAA
This sequence comes from Heracleum sosnowskyi, assembly GCA_030848705.1. Classification (NCBI taxonomy): domain Eukaryota; kingdom Viridiplantae; phylum Streptophyta; class Magnoliopsida; order Apiales; family Apiaceae; genus Heracleum; species Heracleum sosnowskyi. The sequence continues at coordinate 104,236,885 of CM061238.1, read as the reverse complement.
AAGGAAAATCAGTTATTGAGACAAAGTGGGTTTTCAGAAACAAACTAGATGAAAATGGAAATGTGACTAGAAATAAGGCAATGCTAGTAGCTAAATGTTACTATCAACAGGAAAGAATAGATTATGATAAGACATTTGCACCTATTGCCAGACTTGAAGCTATCAGGATTTTTCTAGCCTTTGATGCACACTGTAACTTCAAGGTGTTCCAAATGGATGTCAAAAGTGCTTTTCTAAATGGAGAGTTGGAGAAAGAAGTGTATGTTGAACAGCCACCTGGTTTTGAAGATGCTGAAATGTATGATTTTGTGTACAAGCTGTTCAAGGCACTTTATGGTTTGAAACAAGCTCCAAGAGCCTAGTATGATACCCTATCAACCTTTCTATTGGAAAACCAGTTTACAAGAGATGTAGTAGATAAGACTTTATTCTACAAGCATCATGGCAAAGACATCATTCTGGTTCAAATTTATGTTGATGATATCATCTGTTAGATCAGAATTCAATGATTGTCAGGAGCTAGACTCAACTGATCAGGATTACTGACGTCATCAGTATTGCATGGTCATCAGTATTTGACTAAGCGTTAGTATCTTGTTTATCATCAGGATTCCTACTCAAACTATGATCAGGTTTGATCATTAGGACTTGAAGCTGATCAGGATTCCTACTTCGAGTTATATATGGAGTCTAGTTAAACATGGAAGTTTATTTCTGTCGGTTCCTGGTTTGTAGAATGCAGCTATCGATTAAAGATATGTTTCTATCTTTGTTATTGATTAAGACTTATCTTGTTATTGATAGAGAAGCTGTGTGTAGTATATAAACACAGTCTTGGTTTCGATTTATGTATGAGAACATAATCGAATAGAAGCTCTTGAGAACATAGAATTTCTTGAGAGAGTTTTTGTAAGCTAGCAGCTCTTAAGAACATCAGAATTTCTTGAGAGAGTTTGTAACAGTTTTATATCAGAGTTAATAAAGCTGTTATTGTTATTATTATTGATCTTTCATATTTGTGTTATATAAAGTCGAGAATCTTATACAATTGTATTCAACCCCCTTCTACAATTGTTATTTACCGGGCAACAATTGGTATCAGAGAAAACTGGTTTATTTTTAAATCAGAGACGATCTAAGATGTCGACAGCCAAATATGAAAGCATGAAGATTCCCATCTTGAAGATATCAGAATATCCTACATGGAGGGTAAAGATGCTGATGTACCTGGAGGCTATGGATCCTGACAACTTGGACAGGATTCGTGATGGACCATATATACCAACAAAGTTCGTTGAACGAACAGATGCTGTACCTGAACATTATGTGGTCAAAGCTAAATCTGAATGGACTCCAGAAGAAAAAGCTCATGTACTCAGAGAACCAAAGATAAAGAATATCTTACACAACAGTCTTGATGCTGTCATGTCAAACAGGGTGATTGCATGTAAGTCTTCGAAGGAAATCTGGGATACTTTGGAAACTCAGTGCCAGGGATCTGCATCTGTCAAGAAGAACAGAAGGGCTCTTTTGATTCAAGAATATGAACAATTCGATGCAAGACCTGAAGAGAGCCTGACTGATCTATATGATAGATTTCTGACACTATTGAATAGCTTATCCTTAGTTGACAAAGTATATGAACCTGAAGATTCAAACACCAAGTTTCTAAGAGCTTTACCTGAAGAATGGGATACTCAGACCTCAATCATTAGACATCAGTATGATCTGAACATTGTGTCTCTTGATGAGATCTATGGGATGCTAAGAACTCATGATCTTGAAGTTCAATAGAGAAAGAACAAGAAAAGCAGCAAGGCAAAGTCAATTGCTTTGAAGGTAGAAGCCAAATCAAAAGGAAAAGCTATGGAGGTTTCTAGAAGGAAAACTAGAGTAGCTGAATCAGATCCTGAAGACTCTTCATCAGATACTGATGGCAATCCTGATGCCAATAATGATGATGAATCTTCTGATTCAGACATGGAGGAGATGGTTGCTATGATTGTCAGAAACTTCAGAAGGATGAAGTATAGGAAGAATAGAAGACAAGGCAACTTTCAGAAAAAGACCTTCAATGCAGACAAAGACAAGTATATCAAAAAGGACAGCAAGGGTAGCAAATTTGACAAGTCAAAGGTTAGATGCTACAAGTGTAATGGTATGGGTCACTTTGCTTCTGAATGCAACAAGACAAAGGCACTCATCACATCAAGCAAGGATTGGATGGACTCTTCCTCAGAATCTGAAACTGAGGTAGTCAACTATGCACTAATGGCCAATGCTGATGTAACTGCTGCTCCTGATGATAAGGTACTAAATACTATCTTTGATTTTGATACTGATAATGCTTCTGAGTTAAGACGTTTTCTAAAGTCATTACATATTAGCTTTAGAAGTCAAACTGCTGAGAATACTAGAATCTTATCTGAGATGTCTGACCTTAGAAGAAGGAATGAGATATTAGAAGCTGAATTTTCTCGTATGCAAGAAGTACAAAAAGAATGTGATAATGTTAAGCACATGCACTTAGAGATAACATCTAAATGTACTTCCCTTGAAAAAGAACTTGAATATGCTAATGAGAAAATCAGAACCTGGACAGACTCTGGTAGGAAATTTCATGAGATTAATACCTCTAAAAATTGGAAAGAGTGTCTAGGTTATAAGTCAGATGATGATAAGAAATTGAAAGAGAAAATTGTCATTGATGAGACAGTCAGTCCAAAGACCTATAGACATGTTATAGACTCAACCAAATCTAAGATTACCCCTGTTAATTTTGTTTTTGGTAAGGATTCCAATTCTACTTTTGAAAAGGGATCTACTTCTACACAAGGAATTAAAATCATAAAGTCTAAACTTGTCATGAAGAATCTAGGTCTATTGTCTCAGAAACAGCTTAAGGATAAAATATGTGAGGTTACAGATAAGCAAAAGGAAACTACTATTAAGAGAAACAGGAATGGTAAAATTGGGATCAATAAAGAAAATGATTATAAGTATATCCCAAATGCACCTAGGAAGAGTTGTTTTAACTGTGGAAACTCTAATCATCTTGCCATTGATTGTAAGAAGAGTAAGAAGAAAATCGCTGAAATTCCTATGTCTGATATTAGGAATAGATCAGTATTTTATAAACCACAGGATTCCTGTTTTCATTGTGGCAGTCTATGGCATTCTATCTATACCTGTAAAGAGTATCATGATTTGTACTATAACTTTTATGATCCATTGCCTAAATTTAAAAGTAGTACAAAGTCTGATAGAACTGAAAATGTCATAGTAAAGCATGCTTTTGTTAATACTGATGCTGACAAAGCAAATCCTGATGGAGTAAATCCTGTCAGGACTGCTAAAGTCAGAAAGTCTTCTGCTGCTAAAATTAATAAATTGCATGAGAAAGGAACCCAACATGTATGGGTTCCTAAGTGTTCTAACTAGTGTGTTTCTATTCTGATGCAGGGTAAAAAGGAAAATGTGTTAGTCATGGATAGTGGATGTTCTGTGCACATGACTGGAAACAAAGCCCTGTTATCAGAATATGAGGAAAAAGCTGGCCCAACTGTGTCTTATGGAGATGGCAACATTGGACAAACCTTGGGATATGGCAATATAATCATTGGAAATGTCATCATTGAAAAAGTAGCTCTAGTGAAAGGACTAAAACACAACTTGTTGAGTATTAGTCAAATCACTGACAGAGGTTATCATGTCAATTTCTATTCCACACATTGTGAAGTAGTCAGTAAAGCAACAGGAAAGATAGCACTAACTGGCTACATGCATGGTAACATATATGAAGCCAACATTCTCTCAAATACTGATGGCTCCCCTACATGTCTCATCAGTAAAGCTTCAGCAGATGAAAGTTGGAATTGGCACAAGAAGCTTTCTCATCTCAACTTCAACAACATCAATGAGTTGGTTAAGAAAGAATTAGTAAGAGGATTACCTAATGTATTATACACACCTGATGGACTATGTGATGCATGTCAAAAAGGAAAACAAAGAAGGACATCATTCCAGAGTAAATCAGAATCCTCTATTGAAGAACCATATCACATGCTACATCTTGATCTGTTTGGTCCAGTCAACATCATGTCCATCAGTAAGAAAATGTACACTCTTGTAATTGTTGATGAATATTCTAGATTCACCTGGGTGTATTTTCTGCACAGAAAAGATGAAACTCCTGAAGTTCTGTTGGATCATGTGAGAATGATTGAGACAACCACAAAATACAAAGTCAAGATTCTGAGAAGTGATAATGGTACTGAATTTAAGAATTCAAAGATGGAAGAGTTCTGCAAATACAAAGGAATCATTCAACAATTCTCTGCTCCTGGCACACCTCAGCAAAATGGAGTAGTAGAAAGGAAGAATAGAACTCTTATTGAAGCTGGCAGAACTATGTTGGAAGAAGCTAAATTACCTACATACTTCTGGGCAGAAGCAGTCAACACAGCATGCTATACACAAAATCTCACATTGATAAACAGACATGGTGTTACTCCTTATCAATCTCTTAAGGAGAAGAAGCCAAGTTTGAAGCATCTGCATGTGTTTGGCTGTAAATGTTTTGTTCTCAGAACTCATCCTGAACAGCTAGGGAAATTTGAAACGAAGGCTGATGAAGGAATATTCATAGGCTATCCTGCATCAAGAGCCTTCAGAGTTTTTAATTTGAGGACAAGAACTGTCATGGAGTCAATACATGTATCTTTTGATGACAAGAAGATAACTGGAATCATTGAAGACTCACATGATAGATTACTATTTGAAAATGAAGCTTCCAAGGAACCTGAAGAAAGTGAATCAGAAGCTGTCCATTCATCCAGTACTGATGGGTCACCAAATCCTGATGACACACCAGATACTGATGGAAGTAATACTGATGATGCAATCAATAGTAATACAACTAGTAGTGCTGATGTTGGGGGGGGAGCAACAGCATTCGACTACAAGTTCGGAGTTAACTCAATCATCAGGACAGAATTCTTCAGATACTGATTCAAGTGATGATCCTGACAACACATCAGGAAGATATATCAATAATTCAGGAAGAGCTTCATCTCAAGCAAATTCTTTCAATCAAGATAACACCAATCCAGGGGGAGCATCTACTTCAAGAAACAATTTGACACCAGCAAGGAAATGGACTAAAGATCATACTCCTGATTTGATAATTGGAGATCCTGATGCAGGTGTTCAAACAAGAAGTGCAACTCAGAATGAATGTTTATACAATAACTTTCTGTCCAAGGAGGAGCCTAGGAAAGTTGAAGATGCACTTAAAGATGCTGATTGGGTTACTGCAATGCAAGAAGAACTGAATGAATTTGAAAGGAATGAATTCTGGAAACTGGTACCAAGACCAAAGAATAGATCAATAGTTGGTACAAAGTGGATTTTCAAGAACAAGACTGATTCTGATGGAGTCATTATCAGAAACAAAGCAAGACTAGTTGCAAAGGGGTATTCCCAACAAGAGGGAATTGATTATGATGAAACTTTTGCTCCTGTTGCAAGACTAGAAGCCATCAGGATATTTCTTGCTTATGCAGCACATAAGAAATTCAAGGTTTTCCAGATGGATGTTAAAAGTGCTTTCTTAAATGGTGAACTGGAGGAAGAAGTTTATGTTGAACAACCTCCTGGTTTCATTGATCCTAAATATCCAGATCATGTCTACATACTGGATAAGGCACTTTATGGACTAAAGCAAGCTCCAAGAGCATGGTATGAAAACCAGAGGTTCTATGCTAATTTGTCATCAACACTCCTGGTAAACTCTGGACAATTAGATTATTACTTAGTCTTTGATTAAGTTTTCAGTCTTAATTATCAATTTCAATTTCATTATTATCAGAGTTTATTATTTATCATTTCTATATCAATATGAGTGTTACTAACAAATTTTGCAGGCATATACAGGAAGAAAACAGTTGAGAAAATAGATAATTTTCATTAATTCTTGAATATCAATTACAAATGAAAATTGGAAATTACATATTTGTTTTCCTAGTCTATTTTCTACTTAGGAACACGTGCCCTGCAAATTAGCATGAACGCTCCTGAGCAGCTTCACAGTCCATCAGGATTGGAAGGTCTCTTGTTCCATCCTTAAGAGACAAGAAGAGGAGCTGATTTACTTGAAGGCGGATCATCCCCGTGACCACCGGGACGCTTCCGTGCCTCCAACTTGCATGACATACAAGCATCACGGATTCTCTTCTTTCTTTTCTCAAGCTCTCGGACGAGCTCTTCATCATCTTCATCCTCATCCTCTTCATCATCCTCATCCTCTTCATTGACAACGATGAGATTTTCAAGAGGATTCCAATCAGGATTTGCCTGATGGAAGTTATGAAGAAGCACATCAGCCATTGCATTCACAAAAGCATGATGCTCCTGTGGATCAGGAATAGGCTGAGGTCCCTCTTGCTCTGCAATCTCTGCTAGAGCCTCATCCATTTGTTGCCACATTATATCAAGCTCTTCATCAGGTATGTTGTTTTGATTGTTGGCAGCCATTGCAAGAATGAAGAAGGTGAAAGGTTTTCTATGGAAAAGGGTTTTGTGTTTGTTGGAAAATGATTATTATGCTTAACAGTTCTCTTTTATAGAGAATGTGTATTAAGAATGCAGGTCATTTTTACAATCTCGAGGAGACGGTTCAGTTTTCCATATATATTTTTGCCTCGCTTGCTGGTAAGTGTGTTTTTAATGATATCTACGCCATTAATTTGGTTATTTTTACAAAAAAAAAAAATCGTTATTCAGGGTTGTTAAAATAAATTTTGTTTTCTTAAATAAAATTTTATTTTAATCTTATTGAATATATTTTTCAATCCTGATATGACAAATGATTTTTAAGGCAAATGGTTTCATAGGAAATGCTTTTATTCCTGATGAGGTTAGGTTTTTCTTACATCAGAAAATGCCTACTCGTTATGGTTTATTCTCTAATGCTATGGGGCAAGGCCCAACCCACCTTGTTCCTAACACAAGCATTCATCCTAAACAGTCTAAACAGTCAACTGCCACCTCTATTGTCTCTCAAAAGACTTTAGTTGTAAAAGCAAAGAAGTCAGCTCGAACTGATGTGTCAGGAAGGCAATCAGGTTCAAAGGACTTTTCCTCTACACCACTCACTAAAAAGAAGTTACAAGGGGGTGTACAAGGGGTCCTGGTCAAGAAAGCTGCAAAGGGAGGTGAGGTTGTTTCTGTAAAAAGAAAGTTAGTTCTCAGGGATGAGACTGACTCAGAGGATGATTTACCTATATCCTCTGTGATGAATATGAACAAGGAAGTTGCTGATACTGCTACTAAAGTCGTGGTACCTTCGTCAAAACCACAAAAGAAAAGGAAATTATCAAAAAGCAGGTATCATATTCCTTTGAGAGTGCAAATGAAGGATACTGATATTCAGACATCAATTCCTGATGAGTCATCTACTCCTGATGCTCTAGCAAATCCTGATGTTAGTATTCCTGATGCAACAACAAATGTAGTCTCTATATCAGACTCTCCAGCCTCTCCATCTCAGTTTAGAGAAATTTCTTGGGAGAAGGTTTCTAAAACTGCTTCCTTGGTTGGACTTACATCTCCGTCAAAGAAAAAGAGGAATGTAGAGGAGTTAGTCTATCAGAGACAAAAGAAGCTGAAAGGATCAAGCCCACAAGAACCTGAATTTCAGAGTGATTCAGCAGCTACTGTTGATCCTGCCACACAAGAACCACTCAATCAAAGTTTGGGTGAAGGCTTAGCTAGTGGAATGGTCACACAAGAACCATTTTCTCAAAGGGAGAATGAAGACATCAACATTCCAGCTACACAAGAACCATCTTCTCAAAGTGAAGATGCAGGCAAAGCTACAGCTTCTATTGAAAGATTGGTCGAGAACATTGTCAATGAGGGAAGCACACAAGAACCTTTAGCTCAAAGTGTTGAAGCAGCTTCTGAACCTCAAGCTACACAAGAACCATTGGTAGAAAATACTGATGCAAGCATTTCAAATCCTGACGATGTTCATCCTGACGCTAGTGGTGCTCCTGATCATGAACCTATTTTGATACAGCCACTTCGTACAAGACCAATGGATCATCCTATCTCAGAATTACAGGATAAAATGAAAGGTATTGCAATTCCTGATCCTGATATATCTCATGGTTCTGATGATGATACTTCTGATGATGATAGTGATGATGATGATGCGAATCAACAAGAGAAGGACCAGATTGCTACAGCACTCAAGATTAGTCTTGGAACTAATTTTGGTTCATCGAGTACATTTATGACTGGCAATGCTTATACTGGAAAAGATCAGAGACATGATTTTTCTATTCCTTCTTTTGATCCTGCTAAGGCATTTAGACAGAATGAATGGGATAACTCATGGTACAGATCCGCAGACTCTGTAAGTTATTCTTCTGCTTTGGAACATGCTTATAATGCAGTGAAGTCTATAGAGAATCAAGACTTGAAGAATCATCTGAAGGCTACAACTCTGTTATCCAAGAGCCTGAAAAGTGAGATTGATTCTATTAAGGATTCAACTGATAAAGTGAGGACTGATATTTTTAATAATTTTACAAAGGTGCCTACTGCTTTACATCTAAAGGTAGTAGAATCCCAAGTGAAATCTGTTGTTTCAGAACAAACCTCCATCAATCAAAGAATTGATTCTCTGGATTCTAAGGTAACTGAAATTCAAACCTCTCTTTCCTTAATTTTGCAATTATTGTCAAATCCTGATGTCAAAAAGGGGGAGAAGGTTATTCAGACAAAATGTACACCTGATCTAGTATTAAGGAATAATGATGATGATACTGGAGATGATGGTGGTGACAATGTGAAACAAGGAGAAACCTCTGATACTGCGGTTTTGAAGTCTACAATTCAAACTTCTCAAAGTCAAACTACGCAGCCAACTCATGTTTCTGATTCTGGAGTTAAGACAGTAAGAACATTGATGCAGTTTCAGATCCTGACGGAAGAACAAATCCTGACACCTGGTCATGGACATACTCTTGCTACAATTCTTGAAGAAAAGCACTCTCTACAGCAAGTGAAGAATATCCAGATCTCTCACATGAAGAATTTTTGAGATTACAAAGAGAGACAATGGAAATCTATACTGCCCCTGCTAGAGGTAGAGGAGGCAAAGGTAGGAGAGGTGCTAGAAGAAGTAGAAGAGGTTCTTCAACTCAAACAGTACCTAGACAGACAAGGTCTAGAGGGTTAAGAATTGAAGAAATTCCTGAACCTATTCAAACTCTAGTAGTTCCTGACAGATCTACTTTTGGCGATGATGGAATTGTTGAAGAAGAACCTGAATTGAGAAGAAAGTCAAGTAAATCAACTCTCAGCAATACAAATCAAATTGAAGATTCTAATCCTGACATCATTCAAGATCCTGATGAATCTGAAATTCTGCAAGAAGTTGATTTGATAATCTTATCTACTGTTGTTGATTGTCACAACAAAGAAGTAGATGAAGAAGAAGAAGCCAGAAGAAGAGATATTACAAAAAGAACAAATGAAGATTTCAATCTCTATGTACAAAGGCTTAAAATTTCAAATGAAAGACAATGGAGAAATTCAAGCAGACAAGAATCTTTACTGGAAAGAAGCTATGCTCATGAAAAGGAGAAATACAAGAAGTGGGAACATATAAGTACACTAAGGTGTGATAAACTTATCAATTTTCAGTCTGGTGGAATTATAACAAGTGCTTCAAGTGTTGTTGATTTGTCTGATATGGCTAGATCAAAAGCACTATGGTTAAAGATGTTTTCGAATCTGAAGCAATTGTCAAGTTACACAAGAGGAGGTATTGGACACAGGGATGCTGAATTTCTGAACATGACTTATGTTGATCCTTACTCCTTGACAGAAATTGGAGGTACTTTAACTTCTGAAAACCTGAACAATTTACTAGCTGTTGATATAGTTATAGATTGTCATGATGGTTTTGACAAGAAAGAAAAGCTTCTGTACTTCATGAAAGATGGTAGTGTGAAGATTTTATCTATTCAAGATCTGCTGATGAAAACTACAAAGGAACTGAAATATGTTCACTATCTGTTAAGATGGAAGAACCAAGTGTGCAAAGTATGGAGTGACATGATTTTGTCAACTATAAGAAGAAGACTGGATGGAAACAGTAATTTCAATGGTAATTATATTCCCATGTACTTAAATCAAAGAGATCAGGATGTGGAAATGCAAAGGGGTACTGCTGTTAAAGAAGTAAATTTTGGCATGACTCATCTTACTCTCAATCCTGATGGGAAGGAAATTGCTTATCTTATGCTAGAAGAGCACAGTCTACGAAGAAACTCCATATTGAATCTCAGAGCAGCTATTTATCAGATTAATGAGGAAGATGAAGAACTCAGAAATCTAAAGGAAAGACTGATTCAAATTCTTGAAGAAAAAGAAGAAAGTTTATTATCGAATTTCTTGAAGATGAATCTGTTCTATCAAAGAGTTTAAACAGATAAGTTGTTTCTGAAGATACTTGTACATTTTGATACATGTTTTTGACATCATTGAATCTTTAGAATCTATACTTTATTTCACAAAGTATGAGATTGGGGGAGATTGTTAGATCAGAATTCAATGATTGTCAGGAGCTAGACTCAACTGATCAGGATTACTGACGTCATCAGTATTGCATGGTCATCAGTATTTGACTAAACGTCAGTATCTTGTTTATCATCAGGATTCCTACTCAAACTATGATCAGGTTTGATCATCAGGACTTGAAGCTGATCAGGATTCCTACTTCGAGTTATATATGGAGTCTAGTTAAACATGGAAGTTTATTTCTGTCGGTTCCTGGTTTGTAGAATGCAGCTATCGATTAAAGATATGTTTCTATCTTTGTTATTGATTAGGACTTATCTTGTTATTGATAGAGAAGCTGTGTGTAGTATATAAACACAGTCTTGGTTTCGATTTATGTATGAGAACATAATAGAATAGAAGCTCTTGAGAACATAGAATTTCTTGAGAGAGTTTTTGTAAGCTAGCAGCTCTTAAGAACATCAGAATTTCTTGAGAGAGTTTGTAACAGTTTTATATCAGAGTTAATAAAGCTGTTATTGTTATTATTATTGATCTTTCATATTTGTGTTATATAAAGTCGAGAATCTTATACAATTGTATTCAACCCCCTTCTACAATTGTTATTTACTGGGCAACATCATCTTTGGTTCATCAAATGAGAAGTTGTGTGAGAAGTTTTCATCTCTATTAAGGAATAAATATGAGATGAGCATGATGGGAGAACTATCATTCTTCCTTGGGTTACAAGTTTTTCAGAAAGATGATGGTATCTTCATTTGTCAAACAAAGTATGTCAAAGAACTTCTCAAGAAGTTCAATCTAGAAGATTCATCACCTGCCAAGACTCCCATATCTACTTCAACTAGCTTGGATCTAGACTCCAAAGGGAAGAAAGTGGACTCTAGTGCTTACATAGGCATGGTTGGATCCCTTCTTTACCTAACTGCTAGCAGACCTGATATAATGTTTGCTACATGTCTCTGTGCAAGGTTTCAGGCTGATCCAAATGAGTCACACTTAGTAGCTATCAAGAGAATTTTTAGATATCTAAAGGGCACCCCTAATTTAGGCCTTTGGTATCCTAAAAATACTGGATTTGAGCTAGTGGGGTATTATGATTCAGACTATGTTGGGTGTAGAATTGACAGAAAGAGTACTACAGGAAGCTATCAGTTTCTTGGTGGAAGATAGGTGTCCTGGTTTAGTAAGAAGCAACATTCAGTTTCCACATCTACTGCAGAAGTTGAATACATTGCTGTTGGAAGCTGCTGTGCACAAATTCTATGGATGAAGAATCAACTGTTGGATTATGGCCTAGTGTTAAATAATATCCCTATCTACTGTGACAACACTAGTGCCATAGCCATCTCAGAAAATCCTGTTCAACACTCCAGGACTAAGCACATTGATATCAGACATCATTTCATAAGAGAGCATGTTGAAAGAGGAACTGTGAAATTAATCTACGTGCCTACAGAAAAGCTGGATGAAGCAACCTTTAACAGGTTGGTAAGTGAATTGGGAATGCTGAATCTGGTATGTTAATTTACTAGTTTTTCCATTCTAGTTTCTAAAATGAAGCTTGTGACAGTAACCTTAACAAGTTGCTGTCATAAGAAAGTTACTGTCTACTTAAGTCTCTATCCGTTTTCGATAGCACGTTTACTTTGACTTTGTTAAATTGAATTTTGTGCTAGTCTTTTATTTGAGAGTCAGATTCTGTATGACATTAACTTGCATGGTTTTTATTGTTGAAATTGGTCAAGGAATTTCCTTGATTGGTCAGTTTTGCTTTGATTGTTGGATTAGTGGTAGACATCACTTAATTACAATCTGTGGTAGTTGTATGGGTATTCTAAACTTTTGACCATTACCTTCTCTTTACCTAGTATGCCTATAAAATGAACCTTAGGCCATATTAGTGAATCATTCATAAAAGGTAAAATGGAAAACAAAGTAGGAATCGAATACAGGCCAAAGGCAAGCTCTGATTCTCCCTACAGAGAAGAAGTTGAAGCGTTATTTGATGAATTGTTAGACGCCCTCGATGAGGAGGAAGAAAAAGAACTTGCTGCTAAGGCCACTGAGGAGGCTAAGTTGCAAGAAGAGGAGAAGGAGTTTCAAGCACTCCTCAAGGAAGAAGGAACCTCAGAAGAGGAAGTTAGGGCAGAATTTCTAGAATTGGTTAAGAAAGACTGTAATGAATAGTTGAAAGGCATATGTTTAAGCCTATTTGTTTACATCGAGGAATTAACTCAACATTAAACAAGTCTGTAATAAGTAAGTAATAATTCAAATTGTCACAGGAATCTCAGAAGATTATATCTGTCAAAGAATGAAGGTTAAAGTCATCTATAGACTTGAAGTGAGTCTACATTAAAAGAAGCTCAATTTATTGATCAAGCCTCAATGAAGTATTCAAGCTCAGTGGATTTATTAAAGTGACGGAGATTTCAAGAGGTGACAGAAAAAGATACTGATTACAGAGTTCTTGAATGAGAAGGAAGTGAATCACTGCTTAAAGTCAAACAGATAAAGAACAGACATTGTCGCTAGTCACTCATGAACCAGACAGTGCATCGAGTGTCAACGTACTATTGTGTTTGTTATTTATCTAAGTTTTAAGTGATTCTGGAATTGTTTTAGAAGTCAACTAATTCTATTTATTCTCTTATAAATAATTAATATTATTAAGTATATTATTTATTAATTTAATTCTGTAAAGAATTAATTTAATACATAATTTATTTAATTAAGTATTTAAATTAGAATGAAAATGAACTAGGAAGACTTATGTTTGAACTAGGAAGACTTAGAAAATTGAACTAGGAAGACTCACAAATGAGTCTTCCCGATTGTCTTCCTAGGCCAAACCCTAGTCTTCCCGGTTGTCTTCCATGAACAAACCTTGTCTTCCCGAAAGTCTTCCAAGGCCAAAATCATTGTATTCCTGCAAGTCTTCCAAGGCTTAATTCACTTCTGTTTAAAGTGAATTGCACGTGGGTTTACTAAATGAAAAGCAATGATAAATACAAGGCAGTGGACTTGAAGACACATCATTACATTCAATACAGAAGAACAAAAAGACAGAAGCTCTCAAACATTAAACTCTCAACTGTCTTATTAAACTTCAACTGCAAAGCAAATTCTTGCCGGCCAGTGAATTAAATTCTTGTTTGTTTGTAACATTAAATCCTTGAGAATCAATTCACTTGTACGGCTTTAGCTTTCTAGCGGATCATAATCCCTAGATTTTATATCGAACTACTTTTTAGTATTCGATCCTTTTTATTACAAAAATAGATAAATTCATGTCGAATTTATTCTAGGTTTGTTTTCTCAAGTTCATTGTAATAAGTGATCAGAATTGTAACACCCTTCAAGTTTAATAGAGTTTTATTTAACTTGAATATTGTTTCAGTTTTATTCCGCAATAATTTGTTCTAAATTGTTAAATCTTAAAAGGACAAATTCGATTAAAAGGTATCGTTTGTATTCAACCCCCCTTCTACAAACTTATCAGGACCTAACAATTGGCATCGGAGCCTTTTGATTGATATACAAATCAAAGATCCAATTGTTTTGAGATTTTTTTCTTAAACTCTGAAATTTTTATTATTCCTAAAAATCTCAAAGGATGTCTACTACACAGAAAGTGGGTACAGTCAAAATCCCAATGTTCAGCAAGGAGCATTATCCTATGCGGAAGAAGAAAATGCTCCTATTTCTTAAAGTTGCTAATCCTAAATACTTTGATGTGCTGAAGAATGGTCCCAAAGTCCCTATGATTATTGAGGGAGAACTTATAGAGAATCAGATTGTTACTAGGGCTGCTAGGATGTACCCTAAGGATCCCAAGGACTACACTCCTGATGAAAAAGAGGATGCTACCTTGGATGCCTGTCTTCAGTTGATCCTTGTTGATTGTCTTGATCCAATCATGCATAATCATGTCCTAAACTGTGATATTGCCAAACACATTTGGGAAACCATAGAGATAATCAATGAGGGGACAGAGGAAGTTAGAGAGAATAAGCTGGAAATTCTCACCTCTCAATATGAGCATTTCAGATCAAACCCTGGTGAAGGTATCTCTGAGGTTTTTGAGAGATACAACAAATTAATCAATGATCTGAATCTCAATGGGAAGCACTACACTATCAAGGAAATTAATAAGAAGTTCCTACTTACACTTCCACGTCATTTGGAGCACAGAATATCTGCCATTAGAGAAGCAAGGGATCTGGGAGAGATTGCTTTGGAAAGACTGTATGGTGTTCTGAAGACCTATGAGCTGGAGCAGATTCAACATGATGAGTTATATGGAACTGGGAGGATAGTTAGTACTTCTACTGCATTGGCTGCTGAAGTCCCACAGAAATGGAAGTGAAGGCTGTTCAACCTTCCAGTTCTAACATGAATGTTATTGATGCTGAATATGGATTAACATCCATTGATCAATCTGGTGGTGACTTCTATTATTTAGAGAAACTTGATCAGCTGGAGGATGGTGATTGGGCTTTGATAGTCAGGAAGTTTGGGAAGTTCAGATTCAAGAGGAATCCCAATCTTAAGTTCAGGCCCAGATTTCAGAGAGGTGGATCTTCCTCTTCAAGTAGCACAAGGGGTGGCTACAAAACTGGAACTGTGGATAGGAGCACAATCAGATGCTACAATTGCAATGAGTTGGGTCACTTTGCTACTGAATGCAGCAACCCAAAGCAAGTGACAAGAAACACATTTGATTCTAGCAAGAAGAACAAGATTGGGAAAGCCTATGTTGCTGAAGGAAAGAGTTGGGATGACACTGACAGTGATGAAGAAGCAGGTGAGATTGGGAACCTTGCTTTAGTGGTTAAATAGGCAAGCACTTCATCTGCATACATGTCAGAGGTAAAGTTCACTGACACTGAAATGATTCGTCATCTTAGTGGTACTATTTCTTGTGCACGCACTGAAAATGATAGAATAATTCTTTTGAACACAGCTCTTGAACAGGAGGTAAAAGAATTAAAACTAGTGCATGTTAATCAGGATGAACTTACTGAGAAAATAGCATTTCTTGAGAATAGGGTTAAATGTTATATTCAACTGGAAACCATTCTCAAGGATCAGATTAGTGAGCTGAAGACTAAAGCTAATGCTTACTTCAACTCTTGTAAGACTGCTAAAGAAATTATCAATAAACAAAGTATTAGTCAGACCGTAGGAATAGGGTATGACTATAATGAGTCTATTGGTAAATTAAGCATAAATACCCCTAATAGAGTCAGTCCTGAAGAAAGGGGTATTCCTGATGTGCTTAAGGGTATTGATAAACCTTTCTTTAGAAATTCCCAAGCAGATACTCTGAATGAATACTCTATTATCATTGCAGAGGAGATTCATGAAGAAGATCTTGCTTTTGAAGTTGAACAGTCCAACAAGTGTATGTCTGATAAACTAGTCAAAGTTGTTGCAACTAAAAAGACTAAATCAGATATCCATAAGTTGGATCAAAACAACTGTAGTACTAACATGCATGTTGTTAATTCTTCTCATAAAGCATGTGTTGTGGTTAAGTGCATGTCTTGTGCTTTCAATGTTATGTATGCTTATTTTAATAGTAAGCATGTATCTGTTAATAAGACTGCTCCACGTCAACATGTTAATAATAAGAAGCATGTTAAAGCTAAGACTACTAGTCCTCCTAAGACTAGAGTGGATTCATTTATCCCTAAGCCTACTCAGAAATGTGTTAAGGCTGGCTATAAATGGAAACGCTCTTTTGTGAAAGAGGTTGAAGTAGTTGTGGCTAAAAAGGTTGTTTTGCCTGACAAAGGCCAGTTCTTTAAGTATGTCGGACCCAATCAGGTTTGGGTTCCGAGGAAGGACTAATCAATTTGATAATGCAGGGAGTTAAACAGGTAAACCGTGTTATGTGGATTCTTGACAGTGGTTGTTCAAGGCATATGACCAGAGATAGAGCCCTGTTATCAGATTTGGTTGAGAAAGCTGGCCCAGTAATTACCTTTGGAGATAACAAGGGTATTACGAAAGGATATGGCTGTTTGAAGTTTGGAAATGTTATCATTGAAGATGTATCATTTGTGGAAGGTCCGAGGTTTAATCTTCTCAGCATCAGTCATTTCTGTGACAGAGGATATGTTGTTTCCTTTGAAAGAGAGAAGTGTCAGATCCTTCACAAGAAGAATGGAAAGCCTGCTCTTCAAGGAGTAAGGAAAGGTGACTTGTTCATAGCTGATCTGCACTCAGGATCCCAAGATGAAGTTAATTGTTTTTATGCTAAAGCTTCATCAGATGAAAGTTGGCTATGGCACAAGAAGATGTCTCACCTTAACTTCAAAACCATGAACTCTTTAGTCAAGAGGGAATTGGTCAGAGGTTTGCCTCAGATGGAATTTACACAGGAAGGACTGTGTGAGGCATGTCAGAAAGGAAAGTCAAAGAAAACTTCTCACAAGGGCACTGACACATCATCAATAACTGAACCACTTCAGCGACTGCACATGGATTTGTTTGGTCCAGTTAATGTGATGTCCATGTCAAAGAAACAATATGCACTTGTGATTGTTGATGACTTTTCAAAATATACATGGGTTTTATTCCTACATTCCAAGGATGAGACCCCACACCTGGTGATTGACCATGTAAAGTTGATTGAGCTTGATTCTAGATTCCCTGTTAGAGCCATAAGGTCAGATAATGGTACTGAATTCAAGAATGCAATTCTAAATGACTTTTGTGTTGATAAAGGAATAATAAGACAGTATTCTGCCCCTAGAACTCCTCAACAAAATGGAGTAGTGGAAAGAAAGAATCGTACATTGATTGAAGCTGCTAGGACTATGTTAAGTGAGTCTGAAAGGCATATGCAATAGCCTATATGTAATTCGAGGATTTTACTCAACTTAAAAAAGTATGTAATAAGTAAATATTAGATTAGATGTCACAGAAATCTCAGAAGATTATATCTGTCAAAAGAATGAAGATTAAAGTCATCTACAGACTTGAAGTTATTCTACACTGGAAGAAGTTCATTTATTTGATCAAGCCTCAGTGAAGTATTCAAGAAAGTGGATCTATTTAAAGTGACAGAGATTTCAGAAGTGTGACGGAGAAAAGTACAGGTTACAGTCCTTTGTTTAATTAGAAGGAGAAAAGAATCACAGCTTAAAGTCAAGTATGATGAACAACCATTAAAGTTTGTCGCTCATGAACCAGACAGTACATGGAGTGTCAACGTCAGCCAGTGAAAGTTCTTCATCAATTTTAGTGGTTCTAAGAATTAGTTTAATTCTCTTTTAATATTATTCTATAAGATAATTAATTTAATCTATGAATTAATTCCTTCATAATTAATTCATATATTAAATTAATCAATCTAGTTCTTAAGTAATTTAATGTATAAATTAATTCTCAAGAATTAATTTATTTATGAAATTATTTGAGTCATTTATTTAATTTATTTAATCAGTGAATTAATTCTAAATGAATTAATTCATTTGTTAAATCAATTAAAATTAGAATTTATTAAAACAAATTTATCCTAATTCTAATTAGTACTAGTAGTACTATCTGATTTGTACTAGTAGTACTATGACTGTTAGTACTACCGATAGTACTACCAATACAAGTTGATAGTACTACCGAAAGTACTACTAGCTATGTTGATAGTACTTCCAGTATTAATATCTAGAGAATGGTTCTGGCGCGTGAGGAATGATGCCTGTGACTTGTATTAATACAAGTCATTTGTAATCAAAACAAGGAGTTCATTTAACAAGACAAAAGACATACAAAACATTCAACTTTTCTTTCTTCTGCCATTTTCAAGCGAACCAACCAGAAGCATTCAATTTAAATCCTTGTAATAAATTCTAGACATAAATGTTATATCCAATCCACTAGAATTCAATTACTTGTATTGCTTTGACAATCTAGCGGATCATAATCCCTAGAATTACTATCGAACTACTTTTTAGTATTCGATCCTTTTATTACAAATATAGATAAATTCATGTCGAATTTATTCTAGATTTGTTTTAACAAGAACTCTGTAATCTGTACACAGATTTGTAACACCCTTTAAGTTCAATAGAGTTTTATTTAACTTGAATCTTGTTTCATTTTATTCCGCAGATAATTTGTTATTGAAATTGTTAAATCTTCTATCAATACAAATTCGATTAAACGGTACTGTTTGTATTCAACCCCCCTTCTACAAACATATCAGGACCTAACAACTGGCATCAGAGCCTTTTGATTGATATACAAATCAAAGATCCAATTGTTTTGAGATTTTTCTTAAACTATGAAATTTTTATTATTCCTAAAAATCTCAAAAGATGTCTACTACACAGAAAGTGGGTACAGTCAAAATCCCAATGTTCAGCAAAGAGCATTATCCTATGTGGAAGAAGAAAATGCTCCTATTTCTTAAAGTTGCTAATCCTAAATATTTTGATGTGCTGAAGAATGGTCCCAAAGTCCCTATGATTACTGAGGGAGAAGTTATAGAGAATAACATTGTTACTAGGGCTGCTAGGATGTACCCTAAGGATCCCAAGGATTTCACTCCTGGTGAAAAAGAGGATGTTACCTTGGATGCATGTCTTCAGTTGATCCTTGTTGATTGTCTTGATCCTATCATGCATAATCATATCCTAAACTGTGATACTGCCAAACACATTTGGGAAACCATAGAGATAATCAATGAGGGGACAGAGGAAGTTAGAGAGAATAAGCTGGAAATTCTCACCTCTCAATATGAGCATTTCAGATCAAACCCTGGTGAAGGTATCTCTGAGGTTTTTGAGAGATACAACAAATTAATCAATGATCTGAATCTTAATGGGAAGCGCTACACTATCAAGGAAATTAACAAGAAGTTCCTACTTACACTTCCACGTCATTTGGAGCACAGAATATCTGCCATTAGAGAAGCAAGAGATCTGGGAGAGATTGCTTTGGAAAGACTGTATGGTGTTCTGAAGACCTATGAGCTGGAGCAGATTCAACAGGATGAGTTATATGGAACTGGGAGGATAGTTAGTACTTCTACTGCATTGGCTGCTGAAGTCCCACAGAAACTGGAAGTGAAGGCTGTTCAACCTTCCAGTTCTAACATGAATGTTATTGATGATGAATATGGATTAACATCCATTGATCAATCTGGTGGTGACTTCTATTCTTTAGAGGAACTTGATCAGCTGGAGGATGGTGATTTGGCTTTGATAGTCAGGAAGTTTGGGAAGTTCAGATTCAAAAGGAATCCCAATCTTAAGTTCAGGCCCAGATTTCTGAGAGGTGGATCTTCCTCTTCAAGTAGCACAAGGGGTGGCTACAAAACTGGAACTGTGGAAAGGAGCACAATCAGATGCTACAATTGCAATTAGTTGGGTCACTTTGCTACTGAATGTAAAAAGCCAAAGCAAGTGACAAGGAACTCATTTGATTTTAGCAAGAAGAATAAGATTGGGAAAGCTTATGTTGCTGAAGGTAAGAGTTGGGATGACACTGACAGTGATGAAGAAGCAGGTGAGATTGGGAATCTTGCTTTAGTGGCTAAAGAGGCAAGCACTTCATCTGCATACATGTCAGAGGTAAAGTTCACTGACACTGAAATGATTCGTCATCTTGCTGTCACCTTAGATTGTGCACGCATTGAAAATGATAGAATAATTCTTTTAAACACAAATCTTGAAAATGAGATAAAAGAATTAAAACTAGTGCATGTTAATCAGGATGAACTTACTGAAAAAATAGCATTTCTTGAGAATAGGGTTAAATGTTATATTCAACTGGAAACCATTCTCAAGGAAGAGAATAGTGAGCTTAAGACTAAAGCTAATGCCTATTACAACTCTTGTAAGACGGCTAAAGAGATTCTCAATAAACAAGCTATTGGTAATCATGTCAGTATAGGTTATGATTATAATGAGGCTATTGGATTGCTTGGCATTAATTCCCCTTGTAGAGTCAGTACTGAAGGAATGGGTATTCCATATGTGCTTAAGGGTATTGAAACACCCTTCTGTAAAGAATCCGAGGCAGATCCTCTAAATGAATACTCTATCATTATTGCTGAGGAGATCCGTGAAGAAGATATTGCTTTGGAAGTTGCACAGTCCAAAAAGTGTATATCTGATATTCCAGTCAAAGTTGCTACAACTAAAAAGACTAAATCAGATATCCATAAGTTGGATCAAAAAAACTGTAGAACTAACATGCCTGCTGTTAATTCTTCTCATAAAGCATGTGGTGTGATTAATTGCATGTCTTGTGCTTTCAATGTTATGTATGCTTATTTTAATAGTAAGCATGTATCTAGTGATAAGACTGCTCCACGTCAACATGTTAATAATAAGAAGCATGTTAAAGCTGAGACTACTAGTCCTCCTAAGACTAGAGTGGATTCATTTATCCCTAAGCCTACTCAGAAATGTGTTAAGGCTGGCTATAAATGGAAACGCTCTTTTGTGAAAGAGGTTGAAGTAGTTTTAGTTAAAAATGTTGTTTTGCCTGACAAAGGCCAGTTCTTTAAGTATGCCGGACCCAATCAAGTGTGGGTTCCGAGGAAGGACTAATCAATCTGATATTGCAGGGAGTTAAACAGGTAAACCGTGTTATGTGGATTCTTGACAGTGGCTGTTCAAGGCATATGACCGGAGATAGAGCCCTGCTATCAGATTTGGTTGAGAAAGCTGGCCCAGTAGTTACCTTTGGAGATAACAGCAAGGGTATTACGAAAGGATATGGCTGTTTGAAGTACGGAAATGTTATCATTGAAGATGTATCATTTGTGGAAGGTCTGAAGTTCAATCTTCTCAGCATCAGTCATTTCTGTGACAGAGGATATGTTGTTTCCTTTGAAAGAGAGAAGTGTCAGATCCTTCACAAGAAGAATGGAAAGCCTGCTCTTCAAGGAGTAAGGAAAGGTGACTTGTTCATAGTTGATCTGAACTCTGGATCCAAAGATGAAGTTAATTGTTTTTATGCTAAAGCTTCATCAGATGATAGTTGGCTATGGCACAAGAAGATGTCCCACCTTAACTTCAAAACCATGAACTCTTTAGTCAAGAGGGAATTGGTTAGAGGTTTGCCTCAGATGGAATTTACACAGGAAGGACTGTGTGAGACATGTCAGAAAGGAAAGTCAAAGAAAGCTTCACACAAGGGCACTGACACATCATCAATAACTGAACCACTTCAGCTACTGCACATGGATTTGTTTGGTCCAGTTAATGTGATGTCCATGTCAAAGAAACAATATGCACTTGTGATTGTTGATGACTATTCAAAATATACATGGGTTTTATTCCTACATTCCAAGGATGAGACCCCACACCTGGTGATTGACCATATAAAGTTGATTGAGCTGGATTCTAGATTCCCTGTTAGAGCCATAAGGTCAGATAATGGTACTAATTTCAAGAATTCCATTCTAAATGACTTTTGTGCTGATAAAGGAATAACAAGACAGTACTCTGCCCCTAGAACTCCTCAACAAAATGGAGTAGTGGAAAGAAAGAATTGTACTTTGATTGAAGCTGCTAGGACTATGTTAAGTGAGTCCAAACTTCCAACGTACTTTTGGGCTCAAGCAGCGAATACAGCTTGTTATACTCAGAATCGAACTTTAATCAACAAGGACTTAATGAAGACTCCTTATGAGATCTTGAACTTAACAAGAAACCAACTGTCAAGTACTTTCATGTATTTGGAGCAAAATGCTTTGTGCTTATAGATGACAATGTGAAACGTGGCAAGTTTGATGCAAAGGCACAAGAAGCTATTTTTGTTGGTTATTCCAGAAGATCTTACAGAGTCTACTTGGTTGGCAGTCACACAGTAAAGGAAAGTGTCAATGTTACTTTTGATGACACTAAGTTCCCTAATATCCAAAAAGAAGATTCATCTGAGAAGCTGAAGTTTGATAACTTGCCAGACTCAGAATCAGATGATGTAGCCCCACCTGAAGTTATTGCTGGTAATGATAATAACAATGATGATAATGATCATGGTGGTGGTGGTGGAAACACTGGTAACAATGGAGATACCACCAACACTGGAGAAGAATCATCAAGGCAATCAAGCAACAACTCAGGGGGAGCAAATGAAGGATCATCTAGTCACTCACAACATCAAAGTGAATTTCAAGGCGAATCATCAAGATCAAATCTTCCAAGACAGACTGTATGGAATAGAGCTCATCCTTTTGAGTTGATCATTGGTGATCCAGGTGTTGGAGTTAAAACTAGAAGTGCAACTCAGAATGAATGTCATTATTCAGCATTTCTATCTGAAATGGAGCCAAAGAAAACTGAGGAAGCACTTACTGATCCAGATTGGGTGATTGCTATGTAAGATGACCTCAATCAGTTTGAACAACAGCAAGTCTGGAAACTGGTACCCAGGCCAAAGAACAAGAAAGTAGTTGGTACAAGATGGGTATACAGGAACAAGCTAGATGAGGATGGCATTGTTACAAGGAACAAGGCAAGACTGGTTGCACAAGGGTATTCACAAGCTGAAGGCATTGATTATGATTAAACCTTTGCACCAGTGGCTAGACTTGAGGCCATCAGGATGTTCTTAGCATTTGCTGCTTATTCCAATTTTAAAGTTTATCAAATGGATGTTAAGAGTGCATTCCTGAATGGTGAGCTTGATGAAGAAGTTTATGTGGAACAACCCCCTGGCTTTGAAAATCAGGAGCTGCTGGACTTTGTGTACTTTCTCTTCAAGGTTATCTATGGTCTCAAACAAGCCCCAAGAAAATGGTATGACACTCTCTCTGGTTTTCTTTTAGAAAATGGTTTTGTTAGAGGTATCATAGACAAAACTCTTTTTTCAAAGAAACACAAAAGTGATATGATATTAGTCCAAGTCTATGTGGATGACATCATATTTGGGTCTACTAATGATAATCTCTGTAAGAGATTTGCTGAGCTTATGCAGAGTAAGTTTGAAATGAGTATGATGGGTGAGCTGAAGTTCTTTCTTGGATTGCAAGTAAGTCAAAGGTCAAATGGTATATTTATTTGTCAATCCAAGTATCTTAAAGAACTCCTCAAGAAGTATCACATGGAGGATTCAGCATCAGCAAGGACTCCATCTTCAACAGCCATGAAACTTGGAGCTTCTGACAATTCTATCAAGGTAGATGTTACAAGCTACAGAGGTATGATTGGCTCCTTACTCTATCTTACTGCTAGTAGACCAGATATTATGTATGCTACATGCTTGTGTGCAAGGTTCCAAGCGGACCCTAGAGATGTACATCTCGTTGCTGTGAAAAGAATCTTGAGATATCTTAATGGTACACCTAATCTAGGTATCTGGTACCCTAAAGATTCTGGTTTTAATCTTGTTGGATATACAGATTCTGATTATGCAGGTAGTGTTGTGGATAGGAAGAGTACCTCTGGGAGTTGTCAATTCCTAGAAGGTAGGTTGATTTCCTGGTATAGCAAGAAACAACAAACAGTTTCCAATTCTACAGCAGAAGCTGAATATATTGCTGCTGGAAGTTGTTGTGCTCAGATCTTATGGATTATGAATCAATTGAAGGACTATGGCTTTGCATTAGACAAAATTCCCATTTTGTGTGATAATACAAGTGCCATAACAATCTTCAACAACCCTGTGCAGCACTCGAGAACGAAGCACATTGATATTAGGTATCATTTTATCAGAGAGCATGTCATGAATGGAACTGTGGAGTTACACTTTGTACCCACAGAAGAACAGACTGCAGATATATTCACTAAATCTGTTGACGAATCCACATTTATCAAGTTAGTTGGTAAATTGGGTATGTTAAACAGTCTTAGTGATTAACAATATCTCTATTATGTTTGTTCTTTCAAAAATTCATTTTCTCTTGTCATTTAACTGATATTTACTGCCAAATCTCATTTAATATTACATGCTTGTAAATTTAAATAGCTCTGAATATTTTATTTTCTTTAAAAAATATTTTTCTCATATTTTTTTAAGTGGAGAAATGTATTTTTATTGAAAATATATTTATTTAGAATTATTTAGGTGTTTTTCAGATTGTAAATATTGTTGTTTAAATATTTCTGCAAGTTTATATTAATTTACTGCACTTCTATAATTTTCTGCATATTTTTCTAGGATTTATGGAATTTTCTGTGAATTTTTCTAGAATTGTATAAATTTTTCATGCATTTTTATTCATATTCTGTACAGTTTATTAATTCTCAGCATTTTCTTTTTATTTATTTGTGATTTTCGTTAGTATTACTAGTTTTGAACTAGTAGTACTATCGGTAGTACTATCCCTTGATAGTACTACTAGTTCTTTTTAATAAGTACTACCAACATTTTATTTTTGTTTTTCCGTTTTAAGTCTTAGTACTACTAGGTCTTTTTGCCATAGTACTACCGTAGTCTGTTAGTACTACTAGGTATGTTTGGTATTCCTTTTTTTTTTTTCTTTCTTTCTTTTTCTCTTTTATTCTGGATAGTACTACCGTGTTTATTTTACCTTAGTACTACTAGGCATTTTATGTATATATTATTTTAGTTTGTATATATATATTATTTTATTTTATTTTTATTGCTTATTATTTATTATCTTTTATTTTCTATTTGTCTTAGTTGTTTTTGTAAATATATTGTATATATTATTTTTGATCTAGCTCTTGCTTAGCTGGAACTTCAGTGTCAAATCCAATTCAGGTATTACTTTCTATCTCTCAATCCACTTCTTCTACTGTTGCTGAACCCAAGTGGTTGTTAGGGCTGGCCAAGGGATTGTAGATCCACAATCTCTATCCCAGGTCTTAGAGCCAAACAATGAGTCTTCAACTTAATTACTTGACCTCTCAGCCTGAACATAAATCAAATGTTAAATAAAGAAGTATTTTGATTGAAACAATGAGTGATCCCACAGCTCTGCCTCCTCTAAAGAAATTCAACATATACCGAGGCATCTGTCAGCCCATCTGTATCCTCTCAATAGGATATGGACTTTGAAATGACCAATGAACTGTTTCTAGAGACATTCTCTCAACAGGATGAATCTATTGAAATTCGCCATAGGGCCATGGCACTTTGTACTGAGTCAAGCACACTCTCATTACTCACAATGGGAGAAGACAATTTCATTAGATTAAACTCAGGACACAGTGAAAGCAGAGCACCTGCAACTGGTTACAGTGCCTACCATTGTTACGGTAGAAGTGCCTTCATAGGCATCTGAGGGAAAATTTGATTTTTTTCCCAAATCAAATAGAATCATTTTCTCCCCTCTCAGAGGGAACATCTCTGGCTCCCAAAGGGATTTTCCACTCGCAGATTTATCTGGAGAAAGTGGAAGGCAACTTGGTCAGTCTATCACTGAAGCAATTCAGATTTCAAATCCAAGTGATTTGATAGACATGATTGAGGATCGGGATTTGTGAACTCCCATTGCACCACCACTGACCTCTCTTGAAGAGGCTAGGGTGAGTTTCAATGCAGGTACTGATCAAAAAGGAGCAAACAGACAGCTAATGTTGAGTGATAAGAGTCAAACACTGAGTGAAACACATGCACGTGAGATGAGTGATACACTTACAAGAGAAATTCAAGTGAGTGCACACACAGACACATACACTGCAATGTAGTTAGCTCACATAGCTGATCTACAGGAACATCTATTCAAAACCCAGGTTGATAAAGAAATTTTGCAAGCACAAGTGGTTGAACGGTCTTCTTCTTCCACCTCTGTCAACAATCAGCTGGGACTGCTCAAGGAAATATTGAAGACAAAGTTACTTCCCAAGATCAACTCCATCAACTATCTCAACTCCTACTAGCTTCAGAGACTCATAAAGTTAAATCTGTAGAGAATTCCTCAACTAAGGGGGAGAATTTTATAGAGAAGTTTGGAGAAGCTAAGAAGAGGGAGCTGAAAAAGATATAAAAGGTAAATGAGGAGTTTCAGGGGAGTAAAGGAAAGTTAGCTCTGTTTTGTAAATGTTATATGTATAGAGCTTAGGTAAATCAAGACAGGTTCAATGTTATCATATGTTCAGTCTAGAGGAACATCTGTCTTGCATTTATCTTTACTGGTGAAATCTGGAAATGTCATATTTGATCCAGAACTTTCTAGTATTTACTTAGGCTTAAGAGTCCTATCTTTTTCTTGGTTTTAGTTGAGTGATCCTCTAGGTATTAGGTTGTTATTCTCTAACAAACAAATAGGGGGAGATTGAAAGGCATAAGCAATAGCCTATTTGTAATTCGAGGATTTTACACAACTTAAACAAGTATGTAATAAGTAAATATTATATTAGATGTCACAGGAATCTCAGAAGATTATATCTGTCAAAAGAATGAAGATTAAAGTCATCTACAGACTTGAAGTTATTCTACACTGGAAGAAGTTCATTTATTTGATCAAGCCTCAGTGAAGTATTCAAGAAAGTGGATCTATTTAAAGTTATAGAGATTTCAGAAGTGTGACGGAGAAAAGTACAGGTTACAGTCCTTTGTTTAATTAGAAGGAGAAAAGAATCACAGCTTAAAGTCAAGTATGAAGAACAACCATTAAAGTTTGTCGCTCATGAACCAGACAGTACATGGAGTGTCAACGTCAGCCAGTGGAAGTTCTTCATCAATTTTAGTGGTTCTAAGAATTAGTTTAATTCTCTTTTAATATTATTCTATAAGATAATTAATTTAATCTATGAATTAATCAATCTAGTTCTTAAGTAATTTAATGTATAAATTAATTCTCAAGAATTAATTTATTTATGAAATTATTTGAGTCATTTATTTAATTTATTTAATCAGTGAATTAATTCTAAATGAATTAATTCATTTGTTAAATCAATTAAAAGTAGAATTTATTAAAACAGATTTATCCTAATTCTAATTAGTACTAGTAGTACTATCTGATTTGTACTAGTATTACTATCACTGTTAGTACTATCGATAGTACTACCAATACAAGTTGATAGTACTACCGAAAGTACTACTAGCTATGTTGATAGTACTGCCAGTATTAATATCTAGAGAATGGTTCTGGCGCGTGAGGAATGATGCCTGTGACTTGTATTAATACAAGTCATTTGTAATCAAAACAAGGAGTTCATTTAACAAGACAGAAGACATACAAAACATTCAACTTTTCTTTCTTATGCCATTTTCAAGCAAACCAACCAGAAGCATTCAATTTAAATCCTTTTAATAAATTCTAGACATAAATGTAATATCCAATCCACTAGAATTCAATTACTTGTATTGCTTTGACAATCTAGCGGATCATAATGCCTAGAATTACTATCGAACTACTTTTTAGTATTCGATCCTTTTATTACAAATATAGATAAATTCATGTCGAATTTATTCTAGATTTGTTTTAACAAGAACTCTGTAATCTATACACAGATTTGTAACACCCTTCAAGTTCAATAGAGTTTTATTTAACTTGAATCTTGTTTCATTTTATTCCGCAGATAATTTGTTATTGAAATTGTTAAATCTTCTTTCAATACAAATTCGATTAAACGGTACTGTTTGTATTCAACCCCCCTTCTACAAACATATCAGGACCTAACAGAGTCCAAACTTCCAACGTACTTTTGGGCTGAAGCAGCAAATACAGCTTGTTATACTCAGAATCGAACTTTAATCAACAAGGACTTAATGAAGACTCCTTATGAGATCATGAACAACAAGAAACCAACTGTCAAGTACTTTCATGTATTTGGAGCAAAATGCTTTGTGCTTATAGATGACAATGTGAAACGTGGCAAGTTTGATGCAAAGGCACAAGAAGCTATTTTTGTTGGTTATTCCAGAGGATCTTACAGAGTCTACTTGGTTGGCAGTCACACAGTAAAGGAAAGTGTCAATGTTACTTTTGATGACACTAAGTTCCCTAATATCCAAAAAGAAGATTCATCTGAGAAGCTGAAGTTTGATAACTTGCCAGACTCAGAATCAGATGATGTAGCCCCACCTGAAGTTATTGCTGGTAATGATAATAACAATGATGATAATGATCATGGTGGTGGTGGTGGAAACACTGGTAACAATGGAGATACCACCAACACTGGAGAAGAAGCATCAAGGCAATCAAGCAACAACTCAGGGGGAGCAAATGAAGGATCATCTAGTCACTCACAACATCAAAGTGAATTTCAAGGCGAATCATCAAGATCAAATCTTCCAAGATAGACTATATGGAATAGAGCTCATCCTTTTGAGCTGATCATTGGTGATCCAGGTGTTGGAGTTAAAACTAGAAGTGCAACTCAGAATGAATGCCATTATTCAGCATTTCTATCTGAAATGGAGCCAAAGAAAACTGAGGAAGCACTGACTGATCCAGATTGGGTGATTGCTATGCAAGATGAACTCAATCAGTTTGAACAACAGCAAGTCTGGAAGCTGGTACCCAGGCCAAAGAACAAGAAAGTAGTTGGTACTAGATGGGTATACAGGAACAAGCTAGATGAGGATGGCATTGTTACAAGGAACAAGGCAAGACTGGTTGCACAAGGGTATTCAGTATTCTCAAGCTGAAGGTATTGATTATGATGAAACCTATGCACCAGTGGCTAGACTTGAGGCCATCAGGATGTTCTTAGCATTTGCAGCTTATTCCAATTTTAAAGTCTATCAAATGGATGTTAAGAGTGCATTCCTGAATGGTGAGCTTGATGAAGAAGTTTATGTGGAACAACCCCCTGGCTTTGAAAATCAGGAGCTGCTGGACTTTGTGTACTTTCTCTTCAAGGTTATCTATGGTCTCAAACAAGCCCCAAGAAAATGGTATGACACTCTCTCTGGTTTTCTTTTAGAAAATGGTTTTGTTAGAGGTATCATAGACAAAACTCTTTTTTCAAAGAAACACAAAAGTGATATGATATTAGTTCAAGTCTATGTGGATGACATCATTTTTGGGTCTACTAATGATAATCTCTGTAAGAGATTTGCTGAGCTAATGCAGAGTAAGTTTGAAATGAGTATGATGGGTGAGCTGAAGTTCTTTCTTGGATTGCAAGTAAGTCAAAGGTCAAATGGTATATTTATTTGTCAATCCAAGTATCTCAAAGAACTCCTCAAGAAATATCACATGGAGGATTCAGCATCAGCAAGGACTCCATCTTCAACAGCAATCAAACTTGGAGCTTCTGACAATTCTATCAAGGTAGATGTTACAAGCTATAGAGGTATGATTGGCTCCTTACTCTATCTTACTGCTAGTAGACCAGATATTATGTATGCTACATGCTTATGTGCAAGGTTCCAAGCGGACCCTAGAGATGTACATCTCGTTGCTGTTAAAAGAATCTTGAGATATCTTAAGGGTACACCTAATTTAGGTATCTGGTACCCTAAAGATTCTGGTTTTAACCTTGTTGGATATACAGATTCTGATTATGTAGATAGTGTTGTGGATAGAAAGAGTACCTCTGGGAGTTGTCAATTCCTAGGAGGTAGATTGATTTCCTGGTATAGCAAGAAACATCAAACAGTTTCCAATTCAACAACAGAAGCTGAATATATTGCTGCTGGAAGCTGTTGTGCTCAGATCTTATGGATTAGGAATCAATTAAAGGACTATGGCTTTGTATTAGACAAAATTCCCATTTTGTGTGATAATACAAGTGCCATAGCAATCTCCAACAACCCTGTACAACACTCGAGAACGAAGCACATTGATATCAGGTATCATTTTATCAGAGAGCATGTCATGAATGGAACTGTGGAGTTACACTTTGTACCCACAGAAGAACAGACTGCAGATATATTCACTAAATCTGTTGACGAATTCACATTTATCAAGTTAGTTGGTAAATTGGGTATGTTAAACAGTCTTAGTGATTAACAGTATCTCTGTCATGTTTGTTCTTTCAAAAAAAAAATCATTTTCTCTTATCATTTTAATGATATTTTTTGCCAAGTCTCATTTAATATTACATGCTTGTATATTTAAATAGCTCTGAATATTTTATTTTCCTTAAAAATATTTTTCTCATATTTTTTTAAGTGGAGAAATGTATTTTTATTGAAAATAAATTTATTTAGAATTATTTAGGTGTTTTTCAGATTGTATATATTGTTGTTTAAATAATTCTGCAAGTTTATATTATTTTTATGCAATTTTATATTATTCTGCATATTTTTCTAGAATTTATGGAATTTTCTGTGAATTTTTCTAGTTTTTTATAGATATTTCATGCATTTTTATAAATTCTATGCATTTTTCTGTAATTATTTTTATTTTATTCTAAGTTTATTCTAAGTCTTCCCAGTTTAACACTAGGAAGACTACCGGGTAAACTTAGGATTTTTCCTTTTATTTTTTGTTTTTTGTTTTTTCCTTTTTATTCTAAGTCTTTTCCTAAGTCTTCCCAGTTTTTGAACTAGGAAGACTATCGGGAAGACTTAGATTTATTAGTTTTATTTTCTTGTTTTTCTTCCCAGTTTTCCTAAGTATTCTTTTTCTTTTCAGTTTTAATTATTTTATATTATATATATATATATATATATATACATACACAGTATATACGCATTTTTTTTACTTTTGCCTTATCAGTTTTTCTTGGTTTTTCAAATCCCCCCTCTTCGAATTCATTCATTCCTGCAGAACCTATCTTTGATCTGTGTTCGTATTGCTCAAGTTTTAACTTAGCAAATCAGTTCTATTCTTTAAAATCAAACCTTTAAGTCGAAGTGCTGTTTAAATTCTCATTTTTTCTTGAAATCATTCGATTTGTTTTTCTGATTTGCTAAGTGATTGCTTGTTTTGATTAGTGATTGGTATTTGTGGTTCTGTGATAGTATAACTGTGTGTGTGTGTGTGTTCTTGTGATTCAAGTGCCCAATTTGATTTGCTTTTCAAGCTTTAGTTCAAATTTTTAGGATCAATATTTTAAAATTGGTTAATTTAAGTAAAAATTTTAATTTTGTGGGTTTTAAATAATTTTAATTAATTCTAAAAATCCATAAAATTTTAATTTATTTTAAATTGATTAAAATTTCTTGTTTTATCTAAATGGATCCTAATTTTGAACTCGTTTTAAATAATTATGTTGGGTATTTTGATCCGTTAAAGTGTAAAGTGGAACGTTTTAGACCGTGGATTCAATTTTTAAATAGCGGGACTTGTGTCAGTCACGCTATTTGTGCCAATGCACTTCTTAAAATTGATCCGTTAAGGTTTTTATGTTCAAGTGCTGTTATTGCTGAAGATTCTAAATCTTTTTCTTTCAATATTTTAAACCAACAATATACAGTCACTTTTGAGTTATTCTGTGATGTGTTGCATTTTCCAAAGGACAGGTTTGATCCCTTACCCTCTGATGATGAGTTATCACAGTTCTTTGTGAATATTCATTATCAGGGTCCCTTTCAAATGGTTAAATTGTCCAAAAGCTTTGTTGTTAGGGAATGGGATCTGTTCTTTGATACTATAGCAAGAGTATTTGGTGACTGCACAAAAACAAATTTTCATTGCATTACCAGTCTTAATCAATATATTGCTTATGCTATAGTATTTGGTCGTAGATGGAATTTTGCTGAGATTCTGTGGAACCTAATGCTTAACAGGCTTGCTCACTCTAGGAGAGATTCTGATAATCATGTGAAAGTGAAGTGTTGGTACCCTCGCTTTCTCACTCTTATCATTAATCATCTTCTCACTGCTGAGCAGGTAGAACTGTTTAGGGAAGCTAGATTTGAAACCTCTCCAACTACAGACACCAAATTCTACACCAGACTTGATGTCTCATCCAAATTCCTCAATATACTTGTTCTTGTTTCACCATTGATGAGTCAATTCATTAATCTTCCTATCTTTGGTGAACAAGTTCCTCAACCACATCCAGTTCCACTACAGGTAGTTATTCCTAACTCTGGTTCTTCTTCTGGTACTTCAATTGAAACCCAAGTGGTTGTTAGGGCTGACCCAGAGGTTGTAGAACCACAATCTCTGACCCAGGTCATAGAGCCAAACAGTGAGTCAAACACTCCTGATACACAACCTGAGCCTAATATTCAAACCAGTTCAAGAAGAGTTAGTGATATAGCTGCAATGAGTGTTCCCACGGCTCTGTCTCCACCCCTAAAGAAAAGAAGAACCTATAGGGAGGCAACTGTAAGCCCATCTATATCCTCTCAAAAGGATATGGACATTGATATGGCCACTAAACAGTCTCTAGAGACATCCTCTCAACAGGATGAATCTATTGAAATTCGCCATCGGGCCATGGCATCTTGTACTGAGTCAAGCACTCTCCCATTACTCACAATGGGAGAAGATAACCACATAGATGACACTCAGGACACTATGCAAGGAGAGCACTTAAATTTTGATTTTGATACAGTGCCTACCATTGTTACGGTAGAAGTGCCTTCACAAGCATCTGAGGGAAAATTTGATTCTTTGCCAAATCAAATAGAATCATTTTCTCCCCCAGAGGGAACATCTCTGGCTCCCTTAAGGGATTTTCCACTCGCAGTTTTTACTGGAGAAAGTGGAAGGCAACCTAATGAATCCAACACTGAAGCAATTTAGTTTCAAATTCAATCTGATTTGGATTTCATTGGGGATTGGGAATTGCGAACTCCCATTGCACCACCACTGACCTCTCTTGAAGGGGCTAGGGTGATTTTTCATGCATGTACATCTTCTGAAAATCTAGAAAGACGGTTAGTGGTGAGAGATATGAGTCAAACACCGAGTGATACACAAGCACGTGAGTTGAGTGAAACACCACTGAGAGCAATTGAAGTGAGTGCACACACTGACACAAACACTGCTTTGTTGAATCAGCTAGTTGATCTACAAAGGAAGTTACAAGACACCCAGGCTGAGAACACTCTTCTAAAAGCACAAGTGGTTGCACAATCTACCACCTCTGTATCAAATCAGTTGGGTACTGTGAAAGATGACCTGGAAGGATTAAAGAATACTCTACTCCCGAAGCTGAATTCCATCCAACAATCCCAAGTACTAGTGGCTTCGGACATTTCTGAATTAACAACGTCAAATGCTCAGATTTCAGAAAGTGTCAAGGAGATTGCTGCCATTTCTACCAAGGTGGACTTTATTCTGTAAACAGCTGATGAAAATCAAACGTTTAATGAAGAAAGGATTTCAAGGATAGAATGAGGAATGGAGCATCTGAATGAAGGTATGAAGCACTTGTATAATATGATAAAGAAATCACATCAACCTACTGAAGAGCAAAGAACATTCTTTGAGGGAGATGATGATGATGATGAGGGTGAGGATGATGAAGGAGGAGATGGAGGAAATAGAGATGATCAAGGAGCTATAAGGGGAAGAAGTGAGGTGAATCCTGGAGCTACTAAAGTAAAATCTGTAGAGGATTCCTCAACTAAGGGGGAGAATGTGGAGAAACAAGGAGGAAATCAGGCTGGAGGCTCAGACAAGGACAAAGGGAAGCAGAAGTTAACTTTTTCTGATGCTGACTATTATCAAGGTGAACAGAGAGATTTTGACTATGTAGAATCTGAAGAAGCCCCTGAAGATATCTTTGGTAATGTGGAGGTGGAAGAAGAAGCTGATTATGCTGACTGGGAAGAAGAGTCAAATGTTGATCCTGTCTTTGAAGCTGAGTTAGTGAGACGGAAGGCTAATCTGAAAAGAAGAGAGGAGGAAAATGTAAAGGTATCTGACATCATTTCTAAGCATCATGTCATTCAAAAAGCTGAACAACAAGAAAAGCAAAGGCTTCACAATCTGAAGGTCAATGAGAGAAAATTGTATGTGAGGCTGAAGCAAGGAGAAGAATGGGACAAGGCTAGAGAGATGTTTGCACATCAAGAAGGAACTAACAGTGATGCAAAGTTTTTTGGGATGTTTGAAAGATACAAGAAGGTCAATCCAGACAACACAGTATATATGAAAGCTCTTCATGCAGAGATTTCAAGGATCTCAACTGGATATGACAGAGTTAGAGAGGAGTTAAAGATCTATGTTTACACTCATAATGAGGGAACTTTCTTAGTGTCTCTCAATCTTCTGGAAAGCAGAACTCTCTCTAAACTATGGGTCTTCATGTGCAAAGTAAAACGAACTTCTCCATTAGTTGAGCTGCTGCATGACCAGCTAAGAGACTTTGCAATGAAAGCTAGTCCATAAGTGGTGGAAGTGCCTTATGAAGTAGAAAATTTTAAAGGAAGGGCACTTCAGACTTGTGGTGTGGATCCAATCTCTCTGAAAGATTTTCCTGCCAAGCATCTTGTCTACTTGGAGAACATGTTGAGGACTTCAGGATTTGCTACACAAGAGAAGACAGAAGTTGCTGATTTGATTCAAGACTATTGCATAGCAAATATCAAAAGATATCATCAAATGAAGAATAGGCTGAAGAAAGTCACAACTCAACCTGTCAGACCTAGTGGCATTACTTCTGAATCTGATCGAGGAATTAACTCAACATCAAACAAGTCTGTAATAAGTAAGTAATAATTCAAATTGTCACAGGAATCTCAGAAGATTATATCTGTCAAAGAATGAAGGTTAAAGTCATCTACAGACTTGAAGTGAGTCTACATTGAAAGAAGCTCAATTTATTGATCAAGCCTCAATGAAGTATTCAAGCTCAGTGGATTTATTAAACTGACGGAGATTTCAAGAGGTGACAGAAAAAGATACTGATTACGGAGTTCTTGAATGAGAAGGAAGTGAATCACTGCTTAAACTCAAACAGATAAAGAACAGACATTGTCGTTAGTCACTCATGAACCAGACAGTGCATCGAGTGTCAACGTACTATTGTGTTTGTTATTTATCTAAGTTTTAAGTGATTCTGGAATTGTTTTAGAAGTCAACTAATTCTATTTATTCTCTTATAAATAATTAATATTATTAAGTATATTATTTATTAATTTAATTCTGTAAAGAATTAATTTAATACATAATTTATTTATTAATTATTTAAATTAGAATGAAAATGAACTAGGAAGACTTAGGTTTGAACTAGGAAGACTTAGAAAATTGAACTAGGAAGACTCACAGTCTTCCCGATTGTCTTCCTAGGCCAAACCCTAGTCTTCCCGGTTGTCTTCCATGAACAAACTTTGTCTTCCCAAAAGTCTTCCAAGGCCAAAATCATTGTATTCTTGCAAGTCTTCCAAGGCTTAATTCACTTCTGTTTAAAGTGAATTGCACGTGGGTTTACTAAATGAAAAGCAATGATAAATACAAGGCAGTGGACTTGAAGACACATCATTACATTCAATACAGAAGAACAAAAAGACAGAAGCTCTCAAACATTAAACTCTCAATTGTCTTATTAAACTTCAACTGCAAAGCAAATTCTTTCCGGCCAGTGAATTAAATTCTTGTTTGTTTGTAACATTAAATCCTTGAGAATCAATTCACTTGTACTGCTTTAGCTTTCTAGCGGATCATAATCCCTAGATTTTATATCGAACTACTTTTTAGTATTCGATCCTTTTTATTACAAAAAGAGATAAATTCATGTCGAATTTATTCTAGGTTTGTTTTATCAAGTTCATTATAATCAGTGATCAGAATTGTAACACCCTTCAAGTTTAATAGAGTTTTATTTAACTTGAATATTGTTTCAGTTTTATTTCGCAATAATTTGTTCTAAATTGTTAAATCTTAAAAGGACAAATTCGATTAAAAGGTATCGTTTGTATTCAATCCCCCCCCCCCCTCTACAAACTTATCAGGACCTAACAATAGTTAATCTTACCAAGTGTAGTAATTTAACCCTCTTCAATTAATAAAATTTATCCTTTTTCTACTTTAGTTTCTTATTGCTTTCTATATGTGTTGCTAATTGCTTAAATGGTTGAATTTGTTATGAATGACTAATGAATCAGTAATAAATATTGCATATGTTTAACTGGTGTCTCTTCAGTTAAGTTATTTATCATA
Source organism: Heracleum sosnowskyi (assembly GCA_030848705.1). Taxonomy (NCBI): domain Eukaryota; kingdom Viridiplantae; phylum Streptophyta; class Magnoliopsida; order Apiales; family Apiaceae; genus Heracleum; species Heracleum sosnowskyi. The sequence continues at coordinate 104,200,398 of CM061238.1, read as the reverse complement.
ACAGTTTCAACACAATGTCTCGACAGTTGTTGTTTTCCTGCAAAGGTTGCTGTCATCAAGAAAAGTAACTGTCACAGTTAATTGACAATAAGACTCTCGACAACAGTAAACAACTTTCTGTCACGATTTGTAAAAGATACTGTCATATGAGAACTTAACGATGACAATAAGTTTTGCGCGAAATGTTTCTGTCACGCAAAACATGTTGTCATCACACCAAAGTTACTGACACGGTTGTTTTGAGCGCACAGGTTACTGTCAAAGTAGTGGACCGTTAATTTTAGACACTCATCCTCCACTAAGAGAGAGAAATCCGCCAGTAACCCACGTGACTGTTAATTGGGTTAAGACACGATTTCACTTTGTCAGTTAAAAACGCTTGAACTTCCCTCTAAATTCATCAAACATACAATTGTTCTCAAAAAGCAAACACAACACTCTCCTTTCTCTTCTCTCCAAGCAATTCATCTTCTACCTTCTTTCTTCTCTCAACAAGCAAAAATGGCCCCCGAACAATCAATTTCATAAACAAACCTTGCTGGCATTTACTCTTATAGTGATGCTGGTGATGATTTCAAAGGGCTTGTTCTTTCATGAATAAGTCCTATCTTGGGTATGCAATTACCTCAACTCATGTTCTTGACCTAGACATGATTGAAAATTTCTGGGAGACAGATGTTGCTCAAGAAGATGGCGACATCTCATCCATTCAGTTCAAAATCAAGGAGCACAGTTACACTCTCAATGTTCATGGCATCAATGCAGCTTTGGGAATTGTGCTGGAACCAGGAAGGACCAACAACTGGGCAAGAAGCTCTTCCTGAAAATTGGGTATTTTGGACCCATTCTTGAAGAGGGAACAACAAAATGGTACCCTTCTGGTGAAATGGACAGGAAGTATCTCCGCAAGGAGTGGAGCATGGTGTTTGATGCAATGGTGAAAGTGTTCTCTACCAAGACCACAGGCTGGAATGGAATTCCCACCTACATCAAGAAGCTCACTTACTGAAAGGCATATGCAATAGCCTATTTGTAATTCGAGGATTTTACTCAACTTAAACAAGAATGTAATAAGTAAATATTAGATTAGATGTCACAGGAATCTCAGAAGGTTTTATCAGTCAAGAGAATAAAGTTTAAAGTCATTTACTGACTTGGAGTAATTCTACACTGGAAGAATTAATTTATTATCTAAATTAATTAGTAAGGTAATTAATTTAGAGTTAATTAAAAGCTATTAATACTAGTAGTACTATCTAAATATACTAGTAGTACTATCTAAATATACTAGTAGTACTATTCTTAGTTAGTACTACCAATACATTAGATAGTACTACCGAGAGTAATACTTGTAGTACTATCATATTAATACTAGTAGTACTATCTTACTTAGTACTACCGATAGTACTACCAATACAATTGGTTAGTACTACCGATAGTACTACCAAGTGTATTGATAGTACTACCAATATTAATATCAAATGAAATGGCTTGGCGCGTGCAAGAATGCTTCTGTTGACTTGTGTGTTATATACTAATACATGATCAAAGACACAGAACACAACTCAATTGAAAACAAGACAGAAACAAAGTGATATCCTCTGTCTTCTTCAACCAACCAACTGCCGGAGCTCAAATCTTTTACAGTAAATCATTTCTAGCATTATTGTTAAATCCAAACCACTAGAAGTTATTTACTTGTACTTGCTTGATTATTTAGCGGATCATTATCCCTAGAATTTGATCTCGAACTAGTTTTTACTATTCGATCTTTTTATTACAAAAATAGATAAATTCATGTCGAATTTATTCTAGATTTGTTTTAAATAGTTTGAGATTCAAACCTTGTAATCTGTACTGTATTTGCAACACCCTTCAAGTTTAATATATTTTATATTTAACTTGAATCTTGTTTCATTTTATTCCGCACTTATTTGTTCTTGAATTGTTAAATCACGAACCGAACAAATTCGATAAAACGGTACAGTTTGTATTCAACCCCCCTTCTACAAACATATCAGGACCTAACAATTGGTATCAGAGCCTTTTGATTGATATACAAATCAAAGATCCAATTGTTTGAGATTTTTTTAACTCTGAAATTTTTATTTTCCTAAAAATCTCAAAAGATGTCTACTACACAGAAAGTGGGTACAGTCAAAATCCCAATGTTCAGCAAGGAGCATTATCCAATGTGGAAGAAGAAAATGCTCCTATTTCTTAAGGTTGCAAATCCTAAATACATTGATGTGATGAAGAGTGGTCCCAAAATCCCTATGATTATTGAGGAAGAGCTAAAAGTGGATAACATTGTTACTAGGGCTGCTAGGATGTACCCTAAGGATCCCAAGGATTTCACTCCTGGTGAAAAAGAGGATGTTACCTTGGATTCCAGTCTACAGCTGATCCTTATTGATTGTCTTGATCCTATCATGCATAATCATGTCCTAAACTGTGATACTGCCAAACACATTTGGGAAACCATAGAGATAATCAATGAGGGGACAGAGGAAGTTAGGGAGAATATGCTGGAAATTCTCACCTCACAATATGAGCATTTCAGATCAAACCCTGGTGAAGGTATCTCTCAGGTTTTTGAGAGATATAACAAATTAATCAATGATCTGAATCTCAATGGGAAGCACTACACCAACAAGGAGATTAACAAGAAGTTCCTTCTTACACTTCCACCTCATTTGGAGCACAAAATATCTGCCATTAGAGAAGCAAGAGATATGAATGAGCTTGCTTTGGAAAGATTGTATGGTGTTCTGAAGACCTATGAGCTGGAGCAGATTCAACAAAGGGAGCTGTATGGAACAGGGAAGATTGTTGGTACCTCTACTGCATTGGCTGCTGAAGTCCCACAGAAACTGGAAGTGAAGGCTGTTCAACCTTCCAGTTCTCACATGAATGTTATTGATGCTGAATATGGATTAACATCCATTGATCAATCTGGTGGTGACTTCTATTCTTTAGAAGAACTTGATCAGCTGGAGGATGGTGACTTGGCTTTGATAGTCAGGAAATTTGGGAAGTTCAGATTCAAGAGGAATCCCAATCTTAAGTTCAGACCCAGATTTCAGAGAGGTGGATCTTCATCTTCAAGTGGCACAAGGGGTGGCTACAAAACTGGAACTGTGGATAGGAGCATAATCAGATGCTACAATTGCAATGAGTTGGGTCACTTTGCTACTGAGTGCAGAAAGCCAAAGCAAGTGACTAGAAACACATTTGATTCTAGCAAGAAGAACAAGATTGGGAAAGCCTATGTTGCTGAGGGAAAGAGTTGGGATGACACTGACAGTGATGAAGAAGCAGGTGAGATTGGGAATCTTGCACTCATGGCAGGAGGAGGCAAACTCTTTGATTCCATGTTATCTTCACCCAACATGTCAGAGGTAACCTTTACTGACGCTGAAATGATTTATCATCTTGGTGGCACCATAAGTTGTGCACGCACTGAAAATGATAGAATAAATCTTTTAAACACAAATCTTGAAAAGGAAATAAAAGATTTAAAACTAGTGCATATCAATCAAGATGAACTTACTAATAAGGTAGCTTTTCTTGAGAATAGGGTTAAATGTTATATTCAACTGGAAACCATTCTCAAAGATCAGATTAGTGAGCTTAAGACCAAAGCTAATGCTTATTTCAGTTCTTGTAAGACTGCTAAAGAAATTCTCAATAAGCAAGTTGTTGGTAATCATGTCAGTATAGGGTATGATTATAATGAGGCTATTGGACTGCTTGGAATTAATTCCCCTTGTAGATACAAATCTGAAGGAAAGGTTGTTCCATATATACTTAAGGGTATTGAAACACCCTTCTGTAGGGAGTCTGAGGCAGAGCCTATGAATGAATACTCTATCATTATTGCTGAGGAGATTCATGAAGAAGATATTGCTTTGGAAGCTGAACAGTCCAAAAAGTGTATATCTGATATTCCAGTCAAAGTTGCTACAACTAAAAAGACTAAATCAGATATCCATAAGTTGGATCAAAACAACTGTAGAACTAACATGCCTGCTGTTAATTCTTCTCATAAAGCATGTGGTGTGATTAATTGCATGTCTTGTGCTTTCAATGTTATGTATGCTTATTTTAATAGTAAGCATGTATCTAGTGATAAGACTGCTCCACGTCAACATGTTAATAATAAGAAGCATGTTAAAGCTAAGACTACTAGTCCTCCTAAGACTAGAGTGGATTCATTTATCCCTAAGCCTACTCAGAAATGTGTTAAGGCTGGCTATAAATGGAAATGCTCTTATGTGAAAGAGGTTGAAGTAGTTTTAGTTAAAAATGTTGTTTTGCCTGACAAAGGCCAGTTCTTTAAGTATGCCGGACCCAATCAATTTTGGGCTCCGAAGAAGGTCTAATAAATTTGATATTGCAGGGAGTTAAACAGGTAAACCGTGTTATATGGATTCTTGACAGTGGCTGTTCAAGGCATATGACCGGAGATAGAGCCCTGCTATCAGATTTGGTTGAGAAAGCTGGCCCAGTGCTTACCTTTGGAGATAATAGCAAGGGTATAACTGAGGATATGGCCTGTTTGAAATCAAGAAATGTTATCAGTCAATAAGAACATCAATGTTACATTTGATGACACCTAACTCCCTAATATCCAAACAGAAAATCCATCTGAGAAACTGAAGTTTGATGAAATGTCAGATTCAGAATCAGATGATAAGAATCCACCTGAGGTTGTTGCTGGTGATAACAATGATAATGGTGAGAGTGATGGTGGTGGAAACATTGGTTACAATGGAGATACCACTAACACTGGAAAAGAATCACCAAGACAATCTGCCAACAACTCAGGGGGAGGAAATGAAGGGTCAACTAGTCATTCACAACACCATAATGTAGAACAAGGCGAATCATCAAGATCAAATCTTTTGAGCTGATTATTGGTGATCCAGGTGTTGAAGTCAGAACTAGAAGTGCTACTCAAAATGAATGTCATTATTCAGGGTTTCTTTCTGAAATGAAACCAGAGAAAATTGAGGAAGCACTGACTGATCCTGATTGGGTGATTGCTATGCAAGATGAACTCAATCAATTTGAACAACAACAAGTTTAGAAGCTGGTACCTAGACCAAAGAACAAGAAAGTAGTTGGTACTCGGTGGGTATTCAGAAATAAATTAGATGAAGATGGCATAATCACAAGAGACAAAGCACATTGACATCAGGTATCATTTTATCCGAGAGCATGTCATGAATGGTACTGTGGAGTTACTCTTTGTACCCACAGAGGAACAAACAAAAGATATTTTCACTAAATCTCTTGATGAATCCATGTTTACCAGATTGGTTGGTAAATTGGTATGTTAAATAGTTTTAGTGATTAACTCTGTTTATTTTTATGTTTGTTCTTAATTAAATTTACAAGTGTTCATTTGTTGTATATATTTTTAAATCACTTGTAAATTTATTTTATCATCTCAATTTTCTCTTATGCATGTTGATTGTAGATTATTGTCATGTCTTGTCTAATTGTTAAGCTTCTTAGTTTGAGTAAGTTAAGATTAATTATTTTCTCTAAAAATATTTTTCTCAAATTTTACAAGTTAAAATTGTAGAGAAATCTATTTTTATTGAAAATCTTTTATTTTAAAATATTCGAATATTCTGTATAGTTATTGCATGTAAATAGTTTCCTGTAAATATTTTTTTTCTTATGTATATATTATTTTATTCTGTATATATATTATTTTATTTTATTTTTATTGCTTATTATTTATTATCTTTTATTTTCTATTTGTCTTAGTTGTTTTTGTAAATATATTGTATATATTATTTCTGATCTAGCTCTTGCTTAGCTGGAAATTCAGTGCCAAATCCAATTCAGGTATTACTTTCTATCTCTCAATCCACTTCTTTTACTGTTGCTGAACCCAAGTGGTTGTTAGGGCTGACCAAGGGATTGTAGATCCACAATCTTTATCCCAGGTCTTAGAGCCAAACAATGAGTCTACAACTTAATTACTTGACCTCTCAGCCTGAACATAAATCAAATGTTAAATAAAGAAGTATTTTGATTGAAATAGTGAGTGATCCCACAGCTCTGCCTCCTCTAAAGAAATTCAACATATACTGAGGCATCTGTCAGCCCATCTGTATCCTCTCAATAGGATATGGACTTTGAAATGGCCAATGAACTGTATCTAGAGACATTCTCTCAACAGGATGAATCTATTGAAATTCGCCATAGGGCCATGGCACTTTGTACTGAGTCAAGCACACTCTCATTACTCACAATGGGAGAAAACAATTTCATTAGATGAAACTCAGGACACAGTGAAAGCAGAGCACCTGCAACTGGTTACAGTGCCTACCATTGTTACGGTAGAAGTGCCTTCATAGGCATCTGAGGGAAAATTTGATTCTTTGCCAAATCAAATAGAATCATTTTCTCCCCTCCCAGAGTGAACACCTCTGGCTCCCTAAGGGATTTTCCACTCGCAGATTTATCTGGAGAAAGTGGAAGGCAACTTGGTCAGTCTATCACTGAAGCAATTCAGATTTCAAATCCAAGTGATTTGATAGACATGATTGAGGATCGGGATTTGCGAACTCCCATTGCACCACCACTGACCTCTCTTGAAGAGGCTAGGGTGAGTTTCAATGCAGGTACTGATCAAAAAGGAGCAAACAGACAGCTAATGTTGAGTGATAAGAGTCAAACACTGAGTGAAACACATGCACGTGAGATGAGTGATACACTTACAAGAGAAATTCAAGTGAGTGCACACACAGACACATACACTGCAATGTAGTTAGCTCACATAGCTGATCTACAGGAACATCTATTCAGAACCCAAGCTGATAAAGAAATTTTGCAAGCACAAGTGGTTGAACGGTCTTCTTCTTCCACCTCTGTCAACAATCAGCTGGGACTGCTCAAGGAAATATTGAAGACAAATTTACTTCCCAAGATCAACTCCATCAACTATCTCAACTCCTACTAGCTTCAGAGACTCATAAAGTTAAATCTGTAGAGAATTCCTCAACTAAGGGGGAGAAGTTTATAGAGAAATTTGGAGAAGCTAGGAAGAGGGAGCTGAAAAAGATATAAAAGGAACATGAGGAGTTTCAGGGGAGTAAAGGTAATTAGCTCTGTTTTGTAAATGTTACATGTATAGAGCTTAGGTAAATCAAGACAGGTTAGATGTTATCATATGTTCAGTCTAGAGGAACATCTGTCTTGTATTTATCTTTACTGGTGAAATCTGGAAATGTCATATTTGATCCAGAACTTTCTAGTATTTACTTAGGCTTAAGAGTCCTATCTTTTTCTTGGTTTTAGTTGAGTGATCCTCTAGGTATTTGGTTGTTATTCTCTAACAAACAAATAGGGGGAGATTGAAAGGCATATGCAATAGCCTATTTGTAATTCGAGGATTTTACTCAACTTAAACAAGAATGTAATAAGTAAATATTAGATTAGATGTCACAGGAATCTCAGAAGGTTTTATCAGTCAAGAGAATAAAGTTTAAAGTCATTTACTGACTTGGAGTAATTCTACACTGGAAGAAGTTCATTTATTTGATCAAGCCTCAGTGAAGTATTCAAGAAAGTGGATCAATTTAAAGTGACAGAGATTTCAGAAGTGTGACAGGAAGCATACAGATTACAGAGTTTGTCAAAAGGATAAGAAGATGGACCACAACTTAAAGTTAAAAGATGAAGAACCGTCATTGAAGTTTGTCGCTCATGAACCAGACAGTACATCGAGTGTCAACATCAGTCAGTGGAAGTTTGTCATCAATTTCAGCGGTTCTCTGATTTAGTATTAAATCTCTTTTAATTTATTCTATATGTTAATTAATTTAATCTATAAATTAATTCCATCAGAATTAATTTATTCCTTAAATTAATTAAACTAGAAGTTAATTAATTTAAACTATAAATTAATTCCATCAGAATTAATTTATTCCTTAAATTAATTAAACTAGAAATTAATTAATTTAATCTATAAATTAATTCACTCAGAATTAATTTATTTGTTAAATTAATTAATTCAATAAATTAAATTAGAATTAATTCTAAACTAGTAGTACTATCAAAGTACACTTGTAGTACTATCCTTAGTTAGTACTACCAATTTATTTAGTAGTACTATGAACTCATTTTATGAAAGGGCGTACATTTTTTACTTAACAAAAGTTGGTTGACTTTTGTTATAAAAAGAAAGTGGCGTACATCTTTTAAAAGTGAGACAAAAAAAAATAGACTTTAATTAATTCTCTTTTAATTAATTTAATTTTATTGGTTAATTTATTTATTAAATTAATTCTATAAGAATTAATTTATTATCTAAATTAATTAGTAAGGTAATTAATTTAGAGTTAATTAAAAGCTATTAATACTAGTAGTACTATCTAAATATACTAGTAGTACTATCTAAATATACTAGTAGTACTATTCTTAGTTAGTACTACCAATACATTAGATAGTACTACCGAGAGTAATACTTGTAGTACTATCATATTAATACTAGTAGTACTATCTTACTTAGTACTACCGATAGTACTACCAATACAATTGGTTAGTACTACCGATAGTACTACCAAGTGTATTGATAGTACTACCAATATTAATATCAAATGAAATGGCTTGGCGCGTGCAAGAATGCTTCTGTTGACTTGTGTGTTATATACTAATACATGATCAAAGACACAGAACACAACTCAATTGAAAACAAGACAGAAACAAAGTGATATCCTCTGTCTTCTTCAACCAACCAACTGCCGGAGCTCAAATCTTTTACAGTAAATCATTTCTAGCATTATTGTTAAATCCAAACCACTAGAAGTTATTTACTTGTACTTGCTTGATTATTTAGCGGATCATTATCCCTAGAATTTGATCTCGAACTAGTTTTTACTATTCGATCTTTTTATTACAAAAATAGATAAATTCATGTCGAATTTATTCTAGATTTGTTTTAAATAGTTTGAGATTCAAACCTTGTAATCTGTACTGTATTTGCAACACCCTTCAAGTTTAATATATTTTATATTTAACTTGAATCTTGTTTCATTTTATTCCGCACTTATTTGTTCTTGAATTGTTAAATCACGAACCGAACAAATTCGATAAAACGGTACAGTTTGTATTCAACCCCCCTTCTACAAACATATCAGGACCTAACAATTGGTATCAGAGCCTTTTGATTGATATACAAATCAAAGATCCAATTGTTTGAGATTTTTTTAACTCTGAAATTTTTATTTTCCTAAAAATCTCAAAAGATGTCTACTACACAGAAAGTGGGTACAGTCAAAATCCCAATGTTCAGCAAGGAGCATTATCCAATGTGGAAGAAGAAAATGCTCCTATTTCTTAAGGTTGCAAATCCTAAATACATTGATGTGATGAAGAGTGGTCCCAAAATCCCTATGATTATTGAGGAAGAGCTAAAAGTGGATAACATTGTTACTAGGGCTGCTAGGATGTACCCTAAGGATCCCAAGGATTTCACTCCTGGTGAAAAAGAGGATGTTACCTTGGATTCCAGTCTACAGCTGATCCTTATTGATTGTCTTGATCCTATCATGCATAATCATGTCCTAAACTGTGATACTGCCAAACACATTTGGGAAACCATAGAGATAATCAATGAGGGGACAGAGGAAGTTAGGGAGAATATGCTGGAAATTCTCACCTCACAATATGAGCATTTCAGATCAAACCCTGGTGAAGGTATCTCTCAGGTTTTTGAGAGATATAACAAATTAATCAATGATCTGAATCTCAATGGGAAGCACTACACCAACAAGGAGATTAACAAGAAGTTCCTTCTTACACTTCCACCTCATTTGGAGCACAAAATATCTGCCATTAGAGAAGCAAGAGATATGAATGAGCTTGCTTTGGAAAGATTGTATGATGTTCTGAAGACCTATGAGCTGGAGCAGATTCAACAAAGGGAGCTGTATGGAACAGGGAAGATTGTTGGTACCTCTACTGCATTGGCTGCTGAAGTCCCACAGAAACTGGAAGTGAAGGCTGTTCAACCTTCCAGTTCTCACATGAATGTTATTGATGCTGAATATGGATTAACATCCATTGATCAATCTGGTGGTGACTTCTATTCTTTAGAAGAACTTGATCAGCTGGAGGATGGTGACTTGGCTTTGATAGTCAGGAAATTTGGGAAGCTCAGATTCAAGAGGAATCCCAATCTTAAGTTCAGACCCAGATTTCAGAGAGGTGGATCTTCATCTTCAAGTGGCACAAGGGGTGGCTACAAAACTGGAACTGTGGATAGGAGCATAATCAGATGCTACAATTGCAATGAGTTGGGTCACTTTGCTACTGAGTGCAGAAAGCCAAAGCAAGTGACTAGAAACACATTTGATTCTAGCAAGAAGAACAAGATTGGGAAAGCCTATGTTGCTGAGGGAAAGAGTTGGGATGACACTGACAGTGATGAAGAAGCAGGTGAGATTGGGAATCTTGCACTCATGGCAGGAGGAGGCAAACTCTTTGATTCCATGTTATCTTCACCCAACATGTCAGAGGTAACCTTTACTGACGCTGAAATGATTTATCATCTTGGTGGCACCATAAGTTGTGCACGCACTGAAAATGATAGAATAAATCTTTTAAACACAAATCTTGAAAAGGAAATAAAAGATTTAAAACTAGTGCATATCAATCAAGATGAACTTACTAATAAGGTAGCTTTTCTTGAGAATAGGGTTAAATGTTATATTCAACTGGAAACCATTCTCAAAGATCAGATTAGTGAGCTTAAGACCAAAGCTAATGCTTATTTCAGTTCTTGTAAGACTGCTAAAGAAATTCTCAATAAGCAAGCTGTTGGTAATCATGTCAGTATAGGGTATGATTATAATGAGGCTATTGGACTGCTTGGAATTAATTCCCCTTGTAGATACAAATCTGAAGGAAAGGTTGTTCCATATATACTTAAGGGTATTGAAACACCCTTCTGTAGGGAGTCTGAGGCAGAGCCTATGAATGAATACTCTATCATTATTGCTGAGGAGATTCATGAAGAAGATATTGCTTTGGAAGCTGAACAGTCCAAAAAGTGTATATCTGATATTCCAGTCAAAGTTGCTACAACTAAAAAGACTAAATCAGATATCCATAAGTTGGATCAAAACAACTGTAGAACTAACATGCCTGCTGTTAATTCTTCTCATAAAGCATGTGGTGTGATTAATTGCATGTCTTGTGCTTTCAATGTTATGTATGCTTATTTTAATAGTAAGCATGTATCTAGTGATAAGACTGCTCCACGTCAACATGTTAATAATAAGAAGCATGTTAAAGCTAAGACTACTAGTCCTCCTAAGACTAGAGTGGATTCATTTATCCCTAAGCCTACTCAGAAATGTGTTAAGGCTGGCTATAAATGGAAATGCTCTTATGTGAAAGAGGTTGAAGTAGTTTTAGTTAAAAATGTTGTTTTGCCTGACAAAGGCCAGTTCTTTAAGTATGCCGGACCCAATCAATTTTGGGCTCCGAAGAAGGTCTAATAAATTTGATATTGCAGGGAGTTAAACAGGTAAACCGTGTTATATGGATTCTTGACAGTGGCTGTTCAAGGCATATGACCGGAGATAGAGCCCTGCTATCAGATTTGGTTGAGAAAGCTGGCCCAGTGCTTACCTTTGGAGATAATAGCAAGGGTATAACTGAGGATATGGCCTGTTTGAAATCAAGAAATGTTATCAGTCAATAAGAACATCAATGTTACATTTGATGACACCTAACTCCCTAATATCCAAACAGAAAATCCATCTGAGAAACTGAAGTTTGATGAAATGTCAGATTCAGAATCAGATGATAAGAATCCACCTGAGGTTGTTGCTGGTGATAACAATGATAATGGTGAGAGTGATGGTGGTGGAAACATTGGTTACAATGGAGATACCACTAACACTGGAAAAGAATCACCAAGACAATCTGCCAACAACTCAGGGGGAGGAAATGAAGGGTCAACTAGTCATTCACAACACCATAATGTAGAACAAGGCGAATCATCAAGATCAAATCTTTTGAGCTGATTATTGGTGATCCAGGTGTTGAAGTCAGAACTAGAAGTGCTACTCAAAATGAATGTCATTATTCAGGGTTTCTTTCTGAAATGAAACCAGAGAAAATTGAGGAAGCACTGACTGATCCTGATTGGGTGATTGCTATGCAAGATGAACTCAATCAATTTGAACAACAACAAGTTTAGAAGCTGGTACCTAGACCAAAGAACAAGAAAGTAGTTGGTACTCGGTGGGTATTCAGAAATAAATTAGATGAAGATGGCATAATCACAAGAGACAAAGCACATTGACATCAGGTATCATTTTATCCGAGAGCATGTCATGAATGGTACTGTGGAGTTACTCTTTGTACCCACAGAGGAACAAACAAAAGATATTTTCACTAAATCTCTTGATGAATCCATGTTTACCAGATTGGTTGGTAAATTGGTATGTTAAATAGTTTTAGTGATTAACTCTGTTTATTTTTATGTTTGTTCTTAATTAAATTTACAAGTGTTCATTTGTTGTATATATTTTTAAATCACTTGTAAATTTATTTTATCATCTCAATTTTCTCTTATGCATGTTGATTGTAGATTATTGCCATGTCTTGTCTAATTGTTAAGCTTCTTAGTTTGAGTAAGTTAAGATTAATTATTTTCTCTAAAAATATTTTTCTCAAATTTTACAAGTTAAAATTGTAGAGAAATCTATTTTTATTGAAAATCTTTTATTTTAAAATATTCGAATATTCTGTATAGTTATTGCATGTAAATAGTTTCCTGTAAATATTTTTTTTCTTATGTATATATTATTTTATTCTGTATATATATTATTTTATTTTATTTTTATTGCTTATTATTTATTATCTTTTATTTTCTATTTGTCTTAGTTGTTTTTGTAAATATATTGTATATATTATTTCTGATCTAGCTCTTGCTTAGCTGGAAATTCAGTGCCAAATCCAATTCAGGTATTACTTTCTATCTCTCAATCCACTTCTTTTACTGTTGCTGAACCCAAGTGGTTGTTAGGGCTGACCAAGGGATTGTAGATCCACAATCTTTATCCCAGGTCTTAGAGCCAAACAATGAGTCTACAACTTAATTACTTGACCTCTCAGCCTGAACATAAATCAAATGTTAAATAAAGAAGTATTTTGATTGAAATAGTGAGTGATCCCACAGCTCTGCCTCCTCTAAAGAAATTCAACATATACTGAGGCATCTGTCAGCCCATCTGTATCCTCTCAATAGGATATGGACTTTGAAATGGCCAATGAACTGTATCTAGAGACATTCTCTCAACAGGATGAATCTATTGAAATTCGCCATAGGGCCATGGCACTTTGTACTGAGTCAAGCACACTCTCATTACTCACAATGGGAGAAAACAATTTCATTAGATGAAACTCAGGACACAGTGAAAGCAGAGCACCTGCAACTGGTTACAGTGCCTACCATTGTTACGGTAGAAGTGCCTTCATAGGCATCTGAGGGAAAATTTGATTCTTTGCCAAATCAAATAGAATCATTTTCTCCCCTCCCAGAGTGAACACCTCTGGCTCCCTAAGGGATTTTCCACTCGCAGATTTATCTGGAGAAAGTGGAAGGCAACTTGGTCAGTCTATCACTGAAGCAATTCAGATTTCAAATCCAAGTGATTTGATAGACATGATTGAGGATCGGGATTTGCGAACTCCCATTGCACCACCACTGACCTCTCTTGAAGAGGCTAGGGTGAGTTTCAATGCAGGTACTGATCAAAAAGGAGCAAACAGACAGCTAATGTTGAGTGATAAGAGTCAAACACTGAGTGAAACACATGCACGTGAGATGAGTGATACACTTACAAGAGAAATTCAAGTGAGTGCACACACAGACACATACACTGCAATGTAGTTAGCTCACATAGCTGATCTACAGGAACATCTATTCAGAACCCAGGCTGATAAAGAAATTTTGCAAGCACAAGTGGTTGAACGGTCTTCTTCTTCCACCTCTGTCAACAATCAGCTGGGACTGCTCAAGGAAATATTGAAGACAAATTTACTTCCCAAGATCAACTCCATCAACTATCTCAACTCCTACTAGCTTCAGAGACTCATAAAGTTAAATCTGTAGAGAATTCCTCAACTAAGGGGGAGAAGTTTATAGAGAAATTTGGAGAAGCTAGGAAGAGGGAGCTGAAAAAGATATAAAAGGAACATGAGGAGTTTCAGGGGAGTAAAGGTAATTAGCTCTGTTTTGTAAATGTTACATGTATAGAGCTTAGGTAAATCAAGACAGGTTAGATGTTATCATATGTTCAGTCTAGAGGAACATCTGTCTTGTATTTATCTTTACTGGTGAAATCTGGAAATGTCATATTTGATCCAGAACTTTCTAGTATTTACTTAGGCTTAAGAGTCCTATCTTTTTCTTGGTTTTAGTTGAGTGATCCTCTAGGTATTTGGTTGTTATTCTCTAACAAACAAATAGGGGGAGATTGAAAGGCATATGCAATAGCCTATTTGTAATTCGAGGATTTTACTCAACTTAAACAAGAATGTAATAAGTAAATATTAGATTAGATGTCACAGGAATCTCAGAAGGTTTTATCAGTCAAGAGAATAAAGTTTAAAGTCATTTACTGACTTGGAGTAATTCTACACTGGAAGAAGTTCATTTATTTGATCAAGCCTCAGTGAAGTATTCAAGAAAGTGGATCAATTTAAAGTGACAGAGATTTCAGAAGTGTGACAGGAAGCATACAGATTACAGAGTTTGTCAAAAGGATAAGAAGATGGACCACAACTTAAAGTTAAAAGATGAAGAACCGTCATTGAAGTTTGTCGCTCATGAACCAGACAGTACATCGAGTGTCAACATCAGTCAGTGGAAGTTTGTCATCAATTTCAGCGGTTCTCTGATTTAGTATTAAATCTCTTTTAATTTATTCTATATGTTAATTAATTTAATCTATAAATTAATTCCATCAGAATTAATTTATTCCTTAAATTAATTAAACTAGAAGTTAATTAATTTAAACTATAAATTAATTCCATCAGAATTAATTTATTCCTTAAATTAATTAAACTAGAAATTAATTAATTTAATCTATAAATTAATTCACTCAGAATTAATTTATTTGTTAAATTAATTAATTCAATAAATTAAATTAGAATTAATTCTAAACTAGTAGTACTATCAAAGTACACTTGTAGTACTATCCTTAGTTAGTACTACCAATTTATTTAGTAGTACTATGAACTCATTTTATGAAAGGGCGTACATTTTTTACTTAACAAAAGTTGGTTGACTTTTGTTATAAAAAGAAAGTGGCGTACATCTTTTAAAAGTGAGACAAAAAAAAATAGACTTTAATTAATTCTCTTTTAATTAATTTAATTTTATTGGTTAATTTATTTATTAAATTAATTCTATAAGAATTAATTTATTATCTAAATTAATTAGTAAGGTAATTAATTTAGAGTTAATTAAAAGCTATTAATACTAGTAGTACTATCTAAATATACTAGTAGTACTATCTAAATATACTAGTAGTACTATTCTTAGTTAGTACTACCAATACATTAGATAGTACTACCGAGAGTAATACTTGTAGTACTATCATATTAATACTAGTAGTACTATCTTACTTAGTACTACCGATAGTACTACCAATACAATTGGTTAGTACTACCGATAGTACTACCAAGTGTATTGATAGTACTACCAATATTAATATCAAATGAAATGGCTTGGCGCGTGCAAGAATGCTTCTGTTGACTTGTGTGTTATATACTAATACATGATCAAAGACACAGAACACAACTCAATTGAAAACAAGACAGAAACAAAGTGATATCCTCTGTCTTCTTCAACCAACCAACTGCCGGAGCTCAAATCTTTTACAGTAAATCATTTCTAGCATTATTGTTAAATCCAAACCACTAGAAGTTATTTACTTGTACTTGCTTGATTATCTAGCGGATCATTATCCCTAGAATTTGATCTCGAACTAGTTTTTACTATTCGATCTTTTTATTACAAAAATAGATAAATTCATGTCGAATTTATTCTAGATTTGTTTTAAATAGTTTGAGATTCAAACCTTGTAATCTGTACTGTATTTGCAACACCCTTCAAGTTTAATATATTTTATATTTAACTTGAATCTTGTTTCATTTTATTCCGCACTTATTTGTTCTTGAATTGTTAAATCACGAACCGAACAAATTTGATAAAACGGTACAGTTTGTATTCAACCCCCCTTCTACAAACATATCAGGACCTAACACTTACTCTCTTGTTCATGGGTACAAAGTGGATGTTGGAAAGCTGCTCATAGCACACCTCAAGGCTGCCATAGGTGAGAAGGTAAACATCTATCCTCGCTTTCTAATGTTGTGCATTAATTCTTTATGTGATTTTGATGAGAATGCCCCTCGTTTAGAGGTATGCCCTGTACTGAAAAGGAACACACACACAACTCTCACTTCACAGAATTTAAATGCACATATTCCACTATGTTTCACCAAACACATGGTTGATCAAGTGCCTAACCTTGATTTTCCATTACCTTCTGGTTTTGACACCTTCACTGTTGAGAATGAAGCTGGATTAGACCCCAATTCAGCTAACCCTCATTCTACCCCATACACTCAGCCTAGGTTCTCTAGACTTCCCAAAGTACAGAGACAAGCCCTACAAGAATCCAGAAAAAGACCCCTAGAGACTGGTGTTGGTGGTAGTGTTGAGAGTCAAGAGGGAGTTCCTGCACCTAGTGCAGCAAATAAGGAAGGTAGTCAAGCAAAACCCACAGTGGTTCCTCCTGAACCTAAGAAGAAGAGAGCTAAGAGGACCAAAACCACTGTCAGCCACCCCGTAGTCTCCCAAAAGACTGTAGAGGCAACCAGGGAAATAAACTCCTCCCTAGATGTTCCTTCTCAACAAGGGACATCTATTGAAATTGGCCTGTCTCCCAAGGCATCCTGTAAAGAGTCTACACAACCTCATGTTCCAACTCATGAGGAACCTCCACTTGCAGAAACACACCTGGAGTCAGGACACTGTGAGGATTTCACTTCCCCCATTGATGCTTCACAAGTTCCATCTGTGGAGCAGCCATCACTCTCTTCTCCACTTTCAACGTCTTCCTTCCCTACTCATTCATTTGTTTCTTCTCCACAACCTAGAGAGGGGGACAGTCCCAACCCTTCAGGTTTTGATCATCCATCTCCAATCATGGATGAGCCCTCATCAAATGGTCCACAAGAACCCATCTCTCAAAGTGAAATGGACACCACTCCTTCAAAAACTGAGAAAGAGCAAGGTACATCTCTGCTAGAAAGTGAAACAGCCAGTACCTTGTTCAATCTCCAAGGACCTCAGGGAAGATGTTGTCACAGCCTCAGTTGCTGTCAAAGACTCTGAGAATGTTGCTGTCACAGGTGACCCTGTTGTCAAGGACTTAGCTGACATTGCTGTCACAACCAAACATGTTGTCCAAGATGCAGTGGAACCTACTGGCAATGTTCCAACTGACAGTAACATTCCTGACAAAGTTCCTATCACCTCTGCTCAGTCTACTTTTGATGATGTAATTGTTGAAGATGTCTCTGATGATGATGTGCCACTATCTCAGTTCTTAAAGGTACATTATAAACCATCTGTTTCATTGCATGTAAGTACTGCTCATACCCATGCATCTAGGATGAGTGAGGGTGTGCAAAAGAAAAGAGAGATAAAAGAAAAGAGAGGTGAGCATAAAAATGAGAGGCAGCCAAATGAGCTAGCAAAAAGTGAGGGACTTGAGCATGTCCAGAGAGAATTTGAGGGAGCCTCGCACTTATAGGCACTAGGCCATGAGAGTTCTTTTGTGAGGAGTGATGAGATCACTCAGAAAAACAATGAGAGTGTGACAACCCCCACAGCCTCCAAACCCCAATCTTTTCCTTCACCCCCAAGAAGGTTAAGAACAGGTGGCCCCTCTATTGCACTCAGGTTGGAAGCTCTAGAGAACAGGTGTCTCTCCATAGAATCCAAGATTGATAACCTGTCTACCATGGTGGCCTCTGGCTTCTCCAGTCTTCAGGAAACCATTCAGGTTCTTACTGACAGTCTTGATACTGCCAACTTACCTAAGGGGGAGAAAAGGGCAAGATCAGAATCTCAAAGGGCAGAATCAGGAATGGAGCAATCAGAATCAGTAGGTGTCCCCAAGCAGGATGTTGCTCAGGGGGAGCCTATCTCAAAGGAGGTTTCAAGGAGTGAGGGGGAGCCTGCAGCTAAAAAGAAAACAGTACCTGCAAAAAGAAAAAAGGGGAGCAAAAGGAGATTCAGGAACTAAGGGGGAGCAAGAGCAAGAAGCAGAAAATCTCTTTGAATATGAGATGGCTGGAGAAACAGTTCTTATGTCTAAAGAAGCCCTGGAATCAATGCAAGGGAATGTTCCTTCCAAGAGACCAGTACTACCTCATGTATCAATAAGAGAGCCAGCTCCAATGCCAAAGGAGAGTGCTCTTGAGAAGCAATGGAGAGAAAATGAGGAGCATAATAGGCTAGGAAAAGGGAAAGACAAAATGCCTGAATACATCCTGTCAGGCAACACATGGAGTGAAGGAACAGAGTTCAGCCAGGAAGATGCCAATGCTTTGATAGTTGACTACAGGGAAAGCACTTTGAAGAATCATGATGAGGACTTCTACAAGATAGTTGATGAAGCTATGAAGGAGCCTAGAAGAAGGTTGAACCACTGCTCAACCTTGCTTAAAGAGAAAATCACTAGTGTATGTGTAAAGATCAATGAAGAAAGGAGGTGGGCTATTGATGTGTACTTAAACACTGGGATATCTTCATTCATCACCATGCAGCTATTGCAGAGCCTTCTAGCAAAGGTGTTGATAGTGATGAAGACAAAATCAAGGAAAACCATACATCCTTCAATGAGATCTTACATCTGCAAATGCTGAAAGTACCATTAAAAGTACCATTTTGTGTCTACTATGAAAGTACCACTAAAAGTGGTAGCAGGAGATGTGCATACATGAGTCTAGGAGGCACTTCAACAATGGAGTCAAGGGAAATATTGAAGGTGTTAAACATGATTCTCGACTCTAAAGCCAACAAGGAAAGAATTCTTCTATCAAGGCAATCTATGACTTGCTGGTGAAAAGAGACAAGGAACTGAGCTCCACTATAAAGAAGATGATCTCCAAAGCAAATTCCAACAGAGCTGAACAAGGAGAAAGTTGTTCCTATGATGTTCCTCATGGTGATGATGATGAGTTGGATGGTAGTGGAGGAACTGGAGAAGCAGGAAATGCTAGTGGAAGTACTTCTGGGAATGTTGGATCTAAATCTCAGGAGGAAAATAAAGAAGAAGCTCATGTGCAAGAAAAGAAAGATGCTGGAGTTACAGAAGAAGAGGAGTCTGTATTGATTGAAGTTTTGGAGGCAAATATCTTAAGATGTGCTATAGACCGTATTAATGCTGGAAAAAGATACTGTCATCAAAGAAGCTGTCACAGAAGACATTGTCCTCAAGGAAGCTGTCATGAAAGAAGTTGTCACAGAAGACACTGTCAAGGAAGATACTATCATAGAGGACACTGTCAACAAATATGCTGTCAAGGATGGAATCAAACCTACTGTCAAGCCAAAGAGGACAAAATCCCCAGCCAAGGCTTGGTTCTCTAGACAGGAACCTGACCCTGAGGAGACTACAAAAGCAATGAAAGGAAAACACAAGTACTCAGAAAAGGAAAAAGCCATTGGGCTTGGCAGGAAACTGAAGAAGCCCATCCAATCGAAACTCTACAGCTCTCTGGATCTTTTGGAAAAAGAAGCTGAACAAATCAGGAATGTTGAGGTGAAGTTGGATAACAACAAAGAAGCAACTGAATATGTTCTTTGGTTTGATGCATCAAGATTTGTGATAGTTAAAAAGGATTTTGCCATGGAGATGGTATCACATGATGTATCAGAAACTCTTGAATACAGTAGGAGAACAGAAACAAGGAGAATTGAATACTTCTACTTGGTAAGGATGGTCAATCTAATGCAAGGTTATGACAATGTTCCTGAAAAAGTCATGAACCATGTTTTGGCATACAAAGCTGTGAGAGATGAAGAATTCTATCAGAAATTTTGGGGAATGGTCACTGTTTGATGATGCTGACATTGCTCATTTACTTGAATATTCTGATGAAGAAATAGCTGAGTATGAAGATGATCTTCCTGAAGAAGAGGTGCAAACCCAACCAAGTCAAGAAGAATCCTCAAAGCCTACAAAAAGAGAAACCACTGAAGATATGAAAGATGCATTCTTGAATAAAAGCAGAGAAGCCAACAGAGTGGAGAGTGAAGGACCCAATTACCAATCTTGTATGCTTGAGAATCCTCTGAGAATCAAGTTCATATGGGAAGAAATCCCAGTGAGAAGCTTTCATAAACTCAAAACCAGTGCCCTGAAAGACTTACTCTACCTGGTGATTGGATCAATTCATCCATTGGAACAGCAATGCTCTTCTGAGATTGAGGGCATTCTTCAAAGGAGAAAGGGTGAAGACTCAAAGCTGGATAGGTCAAGGAGAAAAACCTTACATGCATATCCTGGAAGTAGATTCAAAGTTTTTGAAGGCACACTGAAGTTCAGAACTCATGTATTTGGTAAAGACTTATGGATGGATCTTCAGGATGCTAGAGTATGTCTCTCCAAGACAGTCCAAAAGCACCTTGATGAGATTGAAGATGAGGCTATCACTCCTGATGAAAAAGCACTGGTGGAAGAACTCAGAGAGGTTCTTAAGGAAGCTCTCAACAGAGAGGATGAAGCAAGACAGAAAAGGAAATCTGAAGCTAAGTAAAAATCCTTTGTCAATTCTGATCTTGTTAGTTAAGTTGTCAGCATGTATTAATCGTAAATTTGTTGTTATTGTCCATAAAAACAAATTGGGGGACATTGTTAGGATTTATGGGTGATAGCTATGAGACAACTTAACTAGTTATTTTAAGTACTTAATTTTATTAAGTATGAACATACTGTCACAGCCAGAGTATGTCTTTGTAACTGTTTTTGTTTAATACAAATAAGATTCTAGTGCATCTTGGTAGAAGTTCATTTACTTGTTCAAGCCTCAAGAAGTACTTAAGATGGACAGCAAGAATAAAGATTACTGTCACAGCATTGACATTAAGGTTACAAGAAGACAGTATGTTGCAAGTCACGACAGTACATTCACTCTGACAACAACATTAGCGGAAGCCCTCGGACAGCAACTTTATTGTAGCCTGACAGCAAGCTTGGAAATCCTGACAGCACCTTCTGCGGAGATTTCTTACTGTCACCAAAAGCGCATTATTGTGACAGCAAGCTTAGCCATCAGGATACTGTCATGAAGGGATAACATTTGTATTGGGGAACAACCCAGTCAAACTTGTGACATTTTGGATGTTCAAGAAACAGGCGTGTTGTAGCATCCCAACACTGCAACAAGTCTGCAAGACTACGACCGAAGCTTAAGAGATCACATGACAAAGCTCACCAATTCCAGAGTATGACAAATCTACATCTACTGAATTGTGTTAGCTTAATATAGAATGTTTCTAGATTGCTTTGTTCTGTATTGATAAGTTGTTTGTATAGCAATTTAGGAAAGAATCACGGGTAGGCAATTTGTAAGAAGCTGCCACATGAAAATGACAGCAGCTTCACAAGACTCGTGTTGATAGTGATAGGATCAGTCTACTTAGACTATTTCTCAATCCATTCTTTGTAATCACTCGAGAAACTGAAGCTCAAGAAAACAAACATTTTCTTGAGGTTGTAGCAACCCATTGCAAAATAAATAAAACATTTATTTTGTGAGAAATACTCGTGTGTTTACTTGTGTTTGCATTCCATAAACTGATAAACTTTAATCTTAGCTTTTGTTGTTGAAACGTAGATTGGGATTTATCAGTATTGCATTCGACCCCCCCCCCCCCCCCCCTCTGCAATAGTCAAGGACCAACAAAGTTGATTAAAAAATTTTAGAATTGAAGTGGAGGTTGTTATCCAACTTATGCATTAGAAGAGCAATTTATAGTGAATTCTTTAAATGGATCCAAGTTTGTAGTGAATTTAATGAACAAGACTTGTGATTTTAGAAGATGGAACTTGACTGGTATCCTTTGTTATCATGTCATCTCTTGTATCAAGAAAATGGATTACAATATCGAAGATAATGTCCATAAATATTATTTTACAAAAATATACAAGAAAGTTTATTCTGATGTTGTTTATCCCATGAATGGATATCTACAATGAGAGAAGACCGGTTGCCAACTCAAGCCACCAATCTTTAAAATGGTTGAAAATGAAATAGAAAGATACCCTAAAAAGAAGAGAGAAATGGAGGCTACTCATCCTCAAAAGGTTTAGGGCAATGTGGTTATATTGTCCAAAATAAATCAACTTACTGTGAGGTACATGTTCTTCTACTGTCTCTAAAGTATGTTTGCATTAGTATGGCTATTCACTTAATTAACATGAATGTGTTTATTTTATTATAACAAGCATGGGGTTGTAATTAGGACACAATAAAAGAACATATTCTCAGATAAAATCAAGTGATTCGGATATTGCAACTATGAAGAGAAAGATGAACATGGTCAACCAACAAATCAAACATGTTGATTATCATAAACTTCATAATGTTAGAGATATTGATGAACATCCATCTCATATCATTGTGATCTTCTTATCAAGATAATGTTTCAACTGATGTTCATGGTCAATTAAGCCATGTTGCAAAAAATATTGATGCACAAGTAATAGAACCTTAGATTGCAAATGAGATCATGAAGGTTGATGTGTCATTTCATGTCCCTCCTATAAGTCAACCAAATCAAACAGTCCAGGCTCACAATCTATTTCATCCTCCTCTATTTATAAAAGAAAGTTTTGAACAATCAAGAGCCAAGAATAGAGTCACAAGTAAATACAATTATTGGGATAATTGTGAAAGAATAATAAGAGGAACCTATAAATGTGAACTTCCAGATGCTAGTGTTGTAGATAAATGCATAAGGGATGTTAGGAGTTATGTTGATTCTTGATGATAACCAAATTAACTCAATAAAATTTGTACAAGTAAAATGTAGCCTTCAACGGATAACATGTGTATACAGTATCCGTTGAAGGGTAGCTTATCGATTGATAAGACTCATTGTAACATGTTCCTTTAGTTTCAATAGCAGTTGAAAGTATAAGTGTTAGGGTTGAATAAGTCATATTGACTATCAATTGATATGTAGAATAAGAAGACTAATTATAAATATTTAATGCCTTGTAATTTTACGTAAGTGAAATGTACTTCAACGGATACAATTCAGCCTTTAACGGATGTAGCCAAAATACCTTCAATGAATGCAACCAAGATACTTTCAACGGATGCTGGACAAATCAACCTCAACCGATACAAGGCCAATAATTAGCAGTTGAAAGTGTGATAGTGACAGTTCTGACAAGTCACGTGGGTTGATGGAACAAAAGGAGCATGAAAACCAACATTTTGGGAAACCCTAAAGAAAATGAAGCATTCTATTTACATCTGGTCAGTAGAGATGATTGAAGAAGGATATTCAGCTAAAAGGCAAATCATTTCAAGGACTATTGGACTTAGAGTGGAAAAGCAAGCTTTTGGACTTTACCTACTGTACATTCCAAGTAGTTCAATTTAGCTTGTAAACTTGGGATATAGAACCAAGTGTAGCAATGTTTTTGAAGTTAAGAAATCAGTTTAGTTTTCTAGAGTTTAAGCAAATATTCATACTTGTAATTTGCTGAAGCAAAAACATTGTAACTGCAGCTGTGTGTTTGTTCCAAACATCACAGAGATTTCTTCAAATAAAATCTCTCAGGTGGAACAATCAATCCACCTGAATTTTTTATTCTTGTATTTTTATTTACTGCAATTTTAATTTCTGTTCTTAAGTCCTTTGTCTGCAAAACAATTAGAAATTTTAAAGGTTTGTATTCAACCCCCCTTATACAATTATGTGATTACATTGTTTGGGAATAACAAAGGATGATTGTGAAGGAAAACAATGAGTCTACAAACAAGAAAAAAAAGCGGAGAATGCTAGAAAGGTGAAGGTAAAAGAGGAGATGAGTGAAATAATTGAACAACAAAAAATCAACCAAATTGTTGAAGCACCTCGAAGAAAATGTGTTAGAATGGTGTCTGAAAGATAAAGTTGTTGTGTGTACAAAATACAAGCCTTGTACAAAACAACAAATTTCAATAAGTGTTGTGAAGGTAGGTAATTTTAGTCATTAAATACTTCAGTGTTAGAAGGTATGCGATTTAACGTCATTAAATTATATTTAACGATATATACACACTTTACTCATTATTATTTTTGTCAAAGAAAATATGATTTTATTAATAATTTAAGTCGTCATCAATACGTCAATGAACTTTGGGTGAGTATCACACACCCTCCAAATACGATAAGCTATAGAACTATTAGATCTCGCTAAATAGTGGGCTACCTTGTTTATCCATCGTTAACAAACTTAATAAAAGTCGTCAATAACCTTATCTTTTAATTCCGACGGGAGTACTGGCCACGCCCGTCGTCGACGCTCCAAATTGATAATAATATTTTGCTCTACTATGTTCGCACTTAACTACAAAATATAGCAAATGTGGCAAGTAGGGATCGAACCCAAGGGAATAGCGTTCAATACTAATGTAAAGTAAATTGTGGGGGGGTTTTAGTTGGTTGAGGTATTTTATCAAACACTTTGCATACAAGAAATAAATAGCTAGAGAAATACAACTAAGACAATGACAATCATCCAATCTACCAACACAACAAGGCACAATGAGTTAATTAGCAAGATAGAGAGATATTTGACCCGGGGATAATGGAAAATCAAGTACTTTACCCCAACAAATTCAAGCAAGATATATCCAATTCTACCTAACCAAGATAATTGGTGAAGCACGCAAAATATTATTTCTCTTCTAAAAACACTAATTTAGTGAAGCACGTAAATTAGTTCTCTTGATACTAGCAACCAATATTGAAGCAATACTAGTTTAACCTAATCAAGGAATTAAACAAAGAGAGGTTAGGACAAATCCAAGGATGAGGAGCTCAACCTAGGTACTTGCACTTAAATCTTGAGGATTTAGGTACACTAAATCTTGTGCTACTACAATGAATGTACTAACAATTACGGATTAGCACAAACAATTAGCAATTGAAATTACAAGAAGAGTAAGATGAAGCAATTTACAAATCTCCAAGCAAATTCATAAACAATTCAACACAAGCATTTAAGATAGAGTGAAATAGATCTTACTTAAAATGAAATGGGTTTAGTACAAGAAATCCTTCCTTGATCCAAATAAATGAAGTTAGTTACTCATAATTAATGCTAGATTACAAGTAATAAATGTTTCCTCTAACCCTAATTGAATGTTCTTGGTGAGATAAAGATAAGATGAAGATGTAATAATGTTTGGTTTCCAACTATTCAATTAATACATCCATTAGACAAGAGGATAAAATAGTCAATATGCTTCCAAAAATTTCCAGCATGACACGTACGGCCTGATGAACGGCCGTACAGACGCCCGTACAAATGGAAACTCAAACTGCATCACTTGGAACACTCCGTACGGCCTACTGAACGGCCGTGCGGACGCCCGTACGAGACAACAATCTCCAAAATTATACACTATGAACCTCCCGGCATCGCAATCCAACATCTTCTAAATTCCCTCTTGAATAATCTTTGCTTTGAAGCTCACAATAAGCCACTTTTTGAACAAATAAGCATGCGACACTAAAAAAGGAAAATATAACAAATATAAGTAAAATGCGTATGAAACTTAAAGAAACCCAAGAGAAAAAGAGACAAAAACGTATATAAAATACACATTATCAAGTACCTTGCCACTTTACACATTTTCAAAATTTGAGGTACACAACTCAATATAGTGAATAACTCAATATAGTGAATAATAGATAAACGTCTTGTATCGAGTAAAGCACAGTGTGCATAAGTATTAATTAACTTTTTCAATAAATGCAAAGTAGACAGATGGCTTGATAACTCTCCTTTAATTGAAATTTGTTCCAGGGATTTAATTGCTTCGGATATTGATTTTGTTGTAGCTGATTACTGGATTGAAGGTCAAGGTTGGGACCGGTCTCGCCTTACAAGTATTCTTCCCAATGTTTATTTCGTTAAGTTGGCTAGCTTAATTATCAAGGAGTCTCCGGATGAGTTCTTTTGGCGCCATGATTTCAATGGAAAATTTTCTTGCAAATCAGCCTACCGTGGCTTAATGGAGTTAAAAAACTCGGTGTTTGAAAAAGCTAAATGGAGCAAAATTTGGAAATGTAAAACCCAATATAGGATAAATGTTTTTCTCTGGATTTTGGAGAAGAATAGAATTCTTATCAACTCTCGAAAATTCAGAATGGGGATTATTCCTTCTCCATTATGTTATCTATGCGAAAATCATGAGGAGACTCAACTCCATGCTCTTCGTGATTGCAGCTGGGCGGCTGCAGTTTGGAAATTTTTTATTAGTCCTCGCTATATTGATGTTTTCTTCAACTTGAATTCGAATGATTGGGTGCAATGGAATCTTAAAACTAGTGCAGGTAGTGCCAGATGGACTTCTTCTTGGTCTTCCGCATTCGCAGACATTGTTCACTCCATCTGGCTTGTTCACAATGAAGTGATTCACAATCCTGAAATAGCTTTGCCTAATGATCCGGTGAAGCACATTTGTTCAAGGATTGTAGGTGCCAATAATTCAACTATCCCAATCGATAAGTTGAGATCAGTGATTTCAATTAAGCTCCAAAATATGTATATAGGTGTGGGAGGTCTGGCGCAAGACGACTGTACTGAAAATTGGATCAAAGGTTTCACGGGGTGCATTGGGAAAGCCTCTCCTTTAGCAACTGAACTTTGGACAATATACCATGGTCTTGAGTTAGCTCGGGATCTTCGAGCTCAAAATATAATTCTAGAATCCGACTCTCTTGATACCGTGAACTGCATTTTGTATCCGGACTCAAGTCATCCTCACTTCGATATCATTTCTCAAATTTTTAAGATACGTAAACCTTGGTATCTTCATATTTGTCATGTTTTGAGGGAAGCAAACTATTGTGCAGATTTCCTCGCTCACCATTCATCATATTCATCGAATCTCAATTCTCGAAGAACCTCCTGATACTCTCATGCCAACTCTGCTTAAAGACATGAATGGTCGTTTTTCTCATCGTGTTATATTTTCCTAATCATATTATTAGTTTTTAGGGTAACCCCTTCCATTGTACTAAAAAAAGAAATCGAGCTCTCAGTCTACAGAGGGACACATATGAATATTGACATCGGTTATATTATATGTGTATATTTTACTTGTGAATCGGTTACAGATCGGGTCGTCAGTGTAAACCCATTTTGTGTGCAAAGGGTGTAACGGTGTTTTTTTTTTTTTTTTTTTTGATAAAATCGTACTTGCATTAAAATATCTCAAAGTAACAGATGATACAATCTCGAGCAGAAACATTCCACTCTGAAAGACCTGACATAGAATATGTCGCCCTTGCTAAACAATAAGCTACAATATTCGCAGACCTATGTGTGTAACACACTAACACTTCATCAAAGTGTTTATCCATATTATCCGTACAAGCCTCCAAGATAATATAATCCAGCACCAAAACTCACACAAACGGTGAGACAAAAACAAACTCACACAAACAAGCGGTGAGACAAAATCAACAAAACAAAATCGATCTTACAATCGGAAAAGGCTTAGAACCTTAGATCCGAATTAACTTTAGATCAACTAAAACAAGCAATCCTTAGATCCGGAGCGAAACCACAAAAACAAGAGTAACCGAAAATCCACCCGCTTGAATCTGAGAAGAAGGACAACGGAAGCTCTGATGGTTAGATCTAGGGCTTTTCTTATTGAAACAAGAAACAAATTCGAGGATAAAACTCGATTTTATTGAAAGAAAGAGAGGGATTGATGGCGGGGAAGAGATGGGTGGTTAGGGGTGTAACGGTGTTTTAGTTGAGTCAGATTTTGACCAAAAATGGACGGGAACACAGTATACTGGAGTGAGTGGACCAATACAGTGTTGACAGTAATCCAGTTTGATTCACATGCAGAATATTAGAGTTACTACGTAGGTAACAAATCGGGCATCAAATCTACCTCGTTGGGTTCGTACACAGATACTACAAAATTTCAAGTCTTACTCATCCTGACAAAACACATGCCGACTCTTGTTCATTTCCATAGCACCAACATTTCTACATTAAACTGCACATACATATATTTTCCTAATAAAAACAATAGACCCTCCACCATTCTCCCAATTTTCCTGAATTTGTAGTATAGCTTCATCCAATCCAACCATGCAGGTGATTCAAGAGTGTACATACATGTTTTAGTTGGTTGACACAGTAGCATATGTTTCATTTTGGGAATCATACTATGAAATAATTGCAACCTAGCTGAACTAAAGTACCTAGCAGCTGACCTCCCTTATTATTTGTCGTTTGGCCCATCACCTAATTTTAGTTGAGGATCTTCATTGTTCATTTTATTTGAAGACTACATTGATCTGAATTTGCAGAATTGATGAAACAAAATTATTTGAAAATATTTTTGCAATGGGGGTGAGGAGTGAGGAGGACTTAAAGGAGCAATTGTGATTAGAGGGAGGGACAGAGACTACACTTGACTCACCAGGTAGACCTATGTATATGCAGCTGGCTTTTAGTGCGAGGAGTACTAACCTAATGATTCAGTAGATTAAATACTTAGCAGAGTAGTCCAGTTGACTGTTGACTGCTTAGTTATACTCCTACTTAGAGATGCACAAAAAGTCCTTCGGACCGGGTTTTATTCGAGCTTTTTAACAATCGGTTCAGGCCGGGTTTTTTCAAAAATCGGGTCGGGTCGGGCTTTCTCTAAAATATAAGGCCCATTTTAGGCTCTCGGGCCGGGCCGGGCCCTGGCTTTTTTTAAATTTATATATAAATAATATTATTTTTTTTGCAAAGTTAATATATTAAAATACAGAAAAACCAAAGTTTTCCAAAAAAAAAATGACCCTAAAAGAGCTACAGTCCTGAACTATTGAAATTCAGAAAACATAACAAACAAGAGACACCACGATACCTATTACTAAAATACTATTAGTAACTCAAGAACATTCTACACATAATATGCGTTATTGAACTTTATTGAACTTTATCTGACCGTGAGCCATACAAATCTCCTGTACGACCATTTCAAGAAGCACATACACTACACTCAATAAATCTTCTGGAAAAAAGGTTTGTCCTGTACATTGTTGATTCTTCTTAACCTCATTATTCTTCATATTCCCTCTATTATTAAGTTTAATATTCTTGAAATTTATTTAAAACATTATAAATTTTCAAATTTTATATATAAAAAATCAGTTTTTATCCGAATCTCACAAAAAACTCGGGCTTTTATCCGGTTTTTTGAAAGCCTGGGCTTTATCCGGGCTTTTCAAAAGACCGGGCTTTTCGGGCTTCGGACCGGGTCGGGCTTGACGGAAAATAGTAGGTTGGTTTAAGGCCCTCGGGCCGGGCCGGGCCGAACCGGGCCGGACTTTTTTCGGTTCGGGCTTTTCGGGTTTTTTCCCGGATCGGACCAGGTCGGCTTTCGGTCTTCAGGCTTTTTGAACATCTCTACTCCTACTACTATCAGTTATCTTGTGCATTTGACTGTTGTCTGCTTAGTTATACTCCTGGTAAGACTCATCTGCTGGGAGGTCGTTTGATTATTGCTCTATTTCGAGATTTAGATTAAAAAATAAATATATTATATTATGTGAACCTGATTATGGAAAATTTGATTGAGTAGTTAGTTGCTGTTGTATAATGCTCAACTTAACTCGTAAATTATTGGTTACAAAATAGAATTAGTGTAATTTTTAGTAGTACAAGCATACAATAATAATACCCGATTTTGCAGCTTAACCCTATACATGGGAAAAGAAACTTGTACAAACAAAACCCACTATGATAAAACTAAAGTTTTGACGTGAATGATAAAAAAGAAAAAGAAAAGAACTAAGAAGCAAGAATCATATTATCAAGTACCTAGTTTGAGAAGCGACAAGTATATATATTTGCACTTTGAATATAACTACTTAACTTTAAACAAGCTGGTATTAGGGGGGGAGGGGGGGATAAATAAAATAAAAACAGACGTAGATAAGCATATCAAGTGTGTTTAAGCTAACCTCAGAGATGACAAAAATGGGAAGAAAAGAAAGTGTAGTTTGAATCACGGGATTCAGGTAAATGAGAATGAGAATGAGTATGTATTAGAATCTCATTCTCATTCGTATTTACCAATTAAATTCAAATTCCACCAAGGAAACGACACCTAAATGTTGGAAAATGATACGAATAAATATAACAAACACCATCCGCGTATACCAGTAATTACAATGTCATTGGTCATTGCGATCACGCCAACAGACAAGCATAGCAATGCATCTCCGAAGTATATAAAACTTGGCTCGTTGCTTCTTGGCCAGATGCCCACATTTCTTTCCAAACGATCTGCTCCCATCCGCCGCGTCCCCTCCCAAGCTCTTGTTGCCGCTGCTTTTCTTGCCTTGTTCCATAGTTACCTTGTTAGGCTAAGCGTACGGATATATTTTGGATAATCAGGTGAAACAAGTGCAGTGAGGAGTATAATGGGTAGAGGGTGAAATATTTGATTAAAGTAGGTGGTACTCGTATAATTATAAAAATGGTAAAAAGTTGAAAAGAAAAGAAAAAACAAAGAGAGCATTAGTAATAGGTGTGCAGTGCAGGGTACGGAAATCAGGGATTCCAAACCATAAGTTAACAGGGTGATGAGGAGGCACCCCTACCTGCAGCCCTACTACTCCTCATCAAACACCTGACTCACTCTCCTCATCAATCGCTATACTATCCTGCTTCCCCCATCATTTCATATTTTTTTCTCTTTTTTCGTGCATGGCTATCTCTGTCTACACTCCAAACCCCTTATACTGTCATTTTATTGGGTTTTTTTTCAAGGTGGTGGCCGGTGGGGAAGGAATATTTTGGCCCAAAAACCGTGGATTCTTATATTATTATTATATTGTCTTCGAATTATCCCAAGATTCTTTGTTTGTATGAATCAATATTAAAGTATTCTTTTATTGTACTGGTGCAAAATATTCTACTATTTCTTTTTTTAACTTTAATATTTCTTTTTCTCTTTTTTTACATATTTTGTATTTACACAGGGGGTGGGGGAGTGATGAATCAAATAATTGAGTAAAATGGTACTTCAAGAAAAAGGTCCGGATAAAGTTCATTAAAAACAAGAATAATTTTGTGTTCAGTACATATCATACTGCATCCAAGTTTAGAAGATAATTGATTATATTTTGTTAACCTTAAAAGTAGTTTTCTCATGTAGATATAGTATTTGTTTGGTACTAAACAAAAAAAATTGTTTAAAAATTGTTTTCTGGGTTAGGAACAGAGTACCAGAAAGGGTTTTCTGTACATGAAATATAGTATAATTCTGTCGAGCAAATGAGAACTAACAGTAAAAGGTAACTAATATATAGTAAAAGACATGGAACATCTCTCTGATATGCTATACTTTGTTATTGAATGTATTTTGGAAAAGAATTTGATCTATAATGTATTTCGCAATAGATACATGTATACTTATGAACAAAATGTCTCAACTACGGGAGACTGTACATGTAAAGCTGAGATGATGATGTAAGCCTGTAACAAAATTAAGAACTCTGCTCATCCACACAAGTCCGACGAAACCTAATGCTTATTTCCAAAAAAGCTCCACCCTTTTTTCCTCTTATACTCTCCTTCCGGCATCTCTGTAATTACCATTGGAAAAAGGAGATGTAATTACTGACATAAAACAGTATCAAAATAAATAGCAGCAAAAACGTAAGAAATTCTTACTAGTTCAACAAAGATATGTAGATAAAAAGGAGTCCTATGTTGCAGAGGATAATTGCATAGAAATTGCGGGTTAAGTGTGAAAACACGGGAATCATACTTTTGGAATTGGAGCTCCAGAACCAAAAAAAAACAATAGAGGTGTCTGATTAAATTCTGGTCCTAAGTAGAAGTTTCAATGTCTTGAGTGGTCATTTGTGTTTGGCTTTAAAGTATTTGTTTTTGTTTAGCGGAAGCAATACAGACCATGGCTATCCCCCACACTGCATAAGCACTCAATTTTAAATCGTATTATACTTATCAGGAAAAATAAACCTACCAAATTTTTTTTTTCTCTGCACAAGTGTCTCAAACGAGTTTAAATCTACATTCTTAACTTCGAAATAGTTGTCGCAACAATCATTCTTCCTGTAATAGCTCCGAGGGTTCAACGAAACAAGCCAGGATGAACGACACAAGTATGTCGAACAGCTATAAAATTCGATTGATTTTAATCTATATATATCTTTATCTGTCAAAGTAAAAAACATAGTTCTGTGTGTTTCTGGCGTCTGAAAGAATGTACCAAACAAAAACTAAGGTATGTTACTTACCTCCCTCCGGATATATAGAGTTGTAATGCACCTCTGCCCAAAAACTCAAGAAAATAACTGCACAATTACATTAAATCATAATAAAGTTCAGTAGCTGAAAAGTACAAAATATCTTGCTTCTACTGTTCTACATGACAATATATGACCTTTAGGCTCTAAAGGAATGAAATGTGCAGAATCAAACAAATGAAAAGCATCTGTATGAGTTCAAAACCCCCAGAGCCTCCAATGCGAACTAATTAGTTGATAAATTGTCAGATCAATAAAAGTGGCTTTCAAAAATTAATACTACACAGCATTGATTTATCCGAGTGTAAAAGGAAACTATGATTTAACAAAAAAACAAGAACAGGCAGAGACTTACAAGTAAATATTAAGTAAAAAATCAGATAAACAACGCTAAAAAATTGAATTTACGTAATTCATATAGAACAGGATGAGTTCAATATCTCTGGGGAAACCATAATGGACCAAAAGATAATCCGGCCAATATCATTATATAAGTATGAATAAAAAAAGAACTTACTTCTTTTTGACATTTGCACCTTTGGAAGAATCTCAATGGAGCAAGTATCTTTAAATGATGTCAAGACAAAAATCTTCAAACCATACTGCAAGAGAATAAAGAAATACCGTATTAGTCCGATCCCTAAATACAATTATTTTCTACAATATTCAAGACAAACTTGACATTTCCAAGCCACCACAAATATCAGAGCAAATAATAATATCAGTTTACCCCGTTTTTCTGTCTACAACTATGCGGTTCAAGCAAAGTGATAAATGAGGAGTAAACTGTGTCCCTTTCTCTCTTTTACATATGTTATGCTGTAATTATTTTACCTGTTATTGTTTTTTTTCTTTTTTTGGGAAACGGTTAATTGCCGAAATTCAAATACTCAGACACTCATGCCACCGGTAAGGCTTCAAACCTCAACCTCTTTTACCAAGAGAGAGGTATACATTGGGCTAAAGCCAGTAGACATGCTATAGGTTTTCAAAACAAAATCTTAAAAGGTAAGACTTTTGGACAAAACACACTGAAGGAAATTATTCGTTCAAAAAAATATTACTAAACACTTCCAAGTTCCATCTTTTAGAAACTTACAGTTCTTCTCAGTAACTGCTGGAAAGATCAAAGAACAATTGATTACATTCATAAAAAATTAGAGCAAACAAATAATTGGTAGCAACTTCAATAAGCAAATGATAAGGTTCAGATTTGCTAGCTTACAGAATCTGATGCTGCCTGTAAGGTGATATGATCTCCCCACTCGCCATTCCTGGTGTAAAAGATGTCAAAGTTGTAAAAAAAATGGTAACAATTAAAGATCTGAAAAAGACAAACACTTTAAGTGAACAAAATTATGCATTACTTTGACATTTTCTTCAAATAATCACCATAAGCCATGGGAACATATCCCTCGTACAAATCTGGATGTAACTTAAGCTGACAAAATCACCAATATAGAAAAATATTTAGAATCACATCATCCGTAATTTACAAATTAAAGTAGCATAAATTGTGAAAAGTTAAATCACTATATAACACAAGATCACCTGAGCAATAATTTGTCTTCTCACAAATTTGTGATGTTCTGGGGAACGATAAAATTGATCTGATAGAGCACGAAACTGTGGAAAGAAACAGGTGAGATGAATAAATTCATATTTTTAGAGAAAATCAACTATTCTTGTGAAGTTTAATGGGATAGCTCTATTAAATCTTCTTACAGAAGAAGCTAGTGCTGCAAAATTTCAAACAAGTAACTAGCAGATGACATTCATAAAACCCTAATACATAATTATAATGAGATTTGGTTGAGGGATGGACATTCATATAACTACCTTGATGGCATACTGAAATTCCAAAAATATAGGACAAGGGAAGAATTCCACTTCATATAAAGTTCCAAATATGTAAAATGATCTAGCCAACCATGTCATCGATACAGATGATTTATGAGGACAGAGGAAAACTGTCGCATAATTTCTTTCCAAAAATACATTATACATCAAATTGAGAATTTATATGAATGTGAGCGACTAGTTTTATCTCCAGGTTCCATTCCGGAGTATGAAATTGCAATCCAGAACATTTTTCTTCTATAAGATCAATAGGCAAACTTGATAATTTCTCTTCTTTTTTAAGTTTCTTAAATATGCTCATTACTATGAGCACACATGCTTCAAAAAAGCAGTTATTTTCATGGGGAAAAGACATGTGAGACAGATTATAGATGACAGAGATAAACAGATTAAAAAAATCCTCATGCATAAAATATAACAGGTGACAATCAGTTTATATAGTTCTTAAGAGCAACAGTATCAGGAAGCGAATGAAACTAACCTGACAGTTACCATCTCCTGCAACTTTGCACTCAACCAAGTTATATAACTGCAACCTGAATTCAAAGATAAGATTAAAGTTTGCAAGAATTCGTGCAAAAATAATAGAAATCTTGGAACAGTTAAGCAGTGAGCAGCAGAGTAAATCACGCTCAGTTCTGCAGTTGGCTGCAATTAAATATAATTATATCTTCTTTTTCTTTTTCTTTTTGTAATTTACTAACTGAACCTAAATTTTTAATTATAATGATGGCAAATAACAAAAGAAAGAAACAGTTTAGGCTTAAGAGAAGATATAAGAATGGCTAGGTAGTACCACATCAAAAATAGAAAGTAAAACAATATAATAAAAGTCCATTACATATGGGAAGAATTTAAAGAGGCAACCAATTGTTAGAAAAGGATATCAGCATTTGGTTTATAATATATGCTGATTACCGTCATTCTCGTAGTTCTGTGCTTATCAGGCCACATACCCACCATACAAGGGAGGACCAAAAATTAAAGCATTAGGACTATCTGTCCATGCTGTCAAAATAACTACTTGTAATATGCGGAACACAAGTCATCCATTAAAGCACAATAAATGCAAGAAAAAGATGTCGTACCTGTCCAAAAGCCTTTGATGATCAGTAGTTGCTTCATCAATGGAAGGTATATCTCCATTAGTTTTGGGAACATGCTGCAGTAGCATTATGGATAACAAGTTAGTTCAACAACATTTCAATTTTGGTGCTCTGTCTTGGTATGTGGCAGTAGCGACTAGCGAGCAAACAAAGGCTTGATAATTTTATATTTTTATGAGAACTCAAACGAGCATATGCTCTATAGAAAAAGTGGCGAGATAAAAAGAAAAGGAATGTTGTATAGTCCTAATATGCAGCAATCAAGATAGACTAGAAAGGAGAAATTTGTAAATAACTGGACTGATCATCTTGAACCCCCTAACAAATGGTAAAACGTATCTGCCACAAAATACATCTAGAGGTAGTCCTTTTCTGTTGTCAGAGTGCTACTAGGTTTTCACCTGTAGTAAGTCATGGTTTAGGGCTTTAACTAGCAACCACTAACAAATGGATAAAACATAACAGCCACGAAAATACATCTAGAGGTAGTCATGGTTTAGTGCTACTAGGTTTTCACTCATGGTTTGGGCTTAACTAGCAACTATGAATTTTCTTTCACATTCCACGGCTCAAATTGATTCATCACAGAAGTAGTAGGATCAATTGATATTCAAGTAATACCGATGTAGAGCAGTGAACCTACACGGATTGTTTTGATACAATATCGGAGAAATGAAGATATCTGCCGCATCCACCTAAATAGTATAGTCGACACATCAGCTCCAAATTAGTTAGGGTGATATATCTTTGACTTATATACTAATAAAGCATTACATTAATCTGTTACAGGGCAAGTGTATTGATGTAAGGTTGAAAAAGAGAAAAAGAAACATGTATAATATAAAGTTAATTACCTAAAAAATATAAAATGTCTACACCAGATATAATATGATTCACATAGGCTCTAAAGGCATTAAACCAATTCTTGCATGTATTTAATTCATGTACCGCCCTATGTCTTACTTGAGATTAGTTGGCAGCATTATACGCAAAATGGTTGCATGAAAATATAACGGCAAAAATTACCCTGTATTTAATATGACATTCATAATTATGCGACATGATATATTTCACATACAACAAATACTAAAATTTGTATTGATCTAAAACTGCCAAGAATTCCATGCTATCCAAAGGATGTGGTTTTCACGTATTCAAACATTAAGTAATGCTCATGTCAAAGCAACTTAAAGCTTAAAACATACATTAATATGGAAAATAAATTTGTATGTATAATAATGATGCTTTCAATAATCCAGTAACAATTATTAAATCATTAAACATATTTAGCTCATTTTAAACCAATAAGCCTTTTCAGCGGAAATCGCAAAGAAATTTCCCTTAACAAGAAAGTTAACTGATGTTCACCATATTTCCTTGGAGCACCAAACACTAGAAAAATTAGAAAGGGTTTCCCTTGTCTTATTAAAGTATGAAAATAGAATTCAATATATGTTCTACGCCATACAATACACAACAAAAATCAATCTTTAGAGAAGTTATACTCACAGGCACGGGAATCAATTTCGTACAATCTCTTGCCAACTTCTCCATCAAGATCGGACTCGTCTGTTATCTCCAGGTTATAGGTAAGATCTTCCCCATCATATGATCCTGCTGGGCTAGAGCATGAGCTAGAATGACCTCCATCATATTTCTGTTGTAGGTTATTCTCGTGGCCTGTCATTAGTAAAATTTGTTTTAAATAAAGATTATTTACCTAACTTTACTAATGACCTACTTTCTACCAGGACGAGGACTCACTGTCATAATGGCTCCCATGGTGTAACCGACCGATCCTGGGTAGCAGAACCAGCCAAGGGTCCCCTGCATTGGAATATTCAGTTCCTTCCGCAAGTGACATTTGTGATAATTCTTCTCGTTGTAGGGTATATGCAATAATCTCATCATTCTCTATGCTAATAGTGTCCATATCATTATGATTATCTCTAGAATACTGTTCGTTACTGATGTAAACATCATGATGACTGGTGTCACCATAATAGTTAGAACTAAAAAGTTGGTCCACATCAAGAAGATGAAGACCCCATCGAGCAACATCTGGATCCGGTTCACTCATAGCTAACTACCGTTGTATTCTTTGCAACTTGGTAGCCACCTCTCACTGCAAAAAGTGGAGTGTTCTCAAATTTACTTCCGTTCAATGCAGCTTTCAGTTGATGAGGAAATGCTATCACTCGTTGATTTCCAATGTAGTGAAAGCCAAAGAGGGTTGCGCAAAAACTAGACGCTTTCTGCCTAGACATGAAAAGGATTTTATAAACAACAACTAAATTATCAAGAACCCTAGGAACGTGGTAAAAACAACATAATGCGAAAGCTTCACAACAAACATAAAAAATATTCATTCTTGTATTCGCTAACACAATACAGCTATGTAAACTCTACAAATCTTCATGTTTACATGTCTTTGCCTATATTTTCCCACTATTACTGCTCACACAATCTGATTTTCTAGTAATATTTCAAAAACCAGAAAACATCAATAGCACTAAAATATTACCACAACTGACATGATCACAACTAGTTACTATCGCAAACCTAATCATCAAGCCACATCCTCAAATCCTAACCATCCATATTTTTTAGATGATGTAGAACTCTCCCATCAAAATTTTAATCAATCAAGACTCCATACATAACTTCACCTACTTTTCGCGTAAATTCGAACATCAACCATAAGTAATCAATATCATTAGCATCTTCAATACTCCCCCCACACCCCTAAACAATCAATCATATATACTAATTTATCTTTACCACTTACAAGTACAGCAACAATAAAAATATGAAATTTACAAGCAATTAACTTAAAACAAATTCAAGAAAATTAAGAGTAGCAATTAATAAGTTCTATACAAAAAACAAACAATCACCCAGAAACCCAAAAGTCAAAAAGAATGAAACTAGAATCAATAACTTCAGTATAAAACTATACATAAAATCATCAAAAAATCAAGAAAAGAAACAAAAAATAAAACATGGGTTGAAGAAAAGATTGCACCTTTAGGATAAGAAGAAGTTAATGAAGACGGCCAATGAATAAACAGAGAGTTTGAAGAGGACACGAAAGGAGTTTAGGGGGTGGGAAACCAAGACATATTTATATATGTAAGTATTTGTATATATAGGTTGGGGGGTTCTGACGTTAAATCTTCAACTACCTCTCTCTCTTTTTACACGGAAATAAACAAACTTTGAAAACTGTAGTTTGTCCTATTTGTGCGTACAATCTTAAAATTTGTAATACTAGCTTATAATTCGTGTAATGCACGTTTACTTAAATTTTATTTATAATTATTTTGTTTATAATTATATTTTAATTATCCATGAAACACACGATTGTTTTTTTAATATTTATAATTATATTTATTTATGAATATTTTAATATTTAAAAGTTATTAGTTTACATGATTAAATTATTGTTAAAAAAGATTTAGCCAAAAAATATTATAGTTAAAAGATATTATATTAGGATTGGATTTTCCAAAAAGTTAAAACATAAAAATAGTTGTAATAGTTCTTCTTTTAAAGTACTACACCGTGACGATCAAAATTCTATATAAAATTCATTTTTTTATAGTATATCCCGTAAATATCTATGTTATTAGATTAAAGACTAAATAATGAAAGTTTTCTTATAAGTCTGGTCGCTTGATCACTCAATCCATAATCGTTGGATTTTTCAAATTAAATTGTTGAAAAACGTTAGATATAACAATAAAATTATCACGTAGATTGATCTAAGGTTTGAATCTACCAACAACATATTAAAATTTACAGGGTTTTTTGAAAAATTAGAATTTTTTTCATTTTTTTTCTTGCAGGCATGGGTTATTTGATAATATTTTTTATAAAGTACGATTTTTCAAAAAATTACTATACTAATTGATTAACAAACTTTTAAAGTTTCAAATTTAATAATTTACAATGTATATAGGTAAAAAAGTTAGGCCTATTCTGTAGCTGAGTCTAAAATTTCAAAATACGATATTTTTAAATATGAATATAGTCATACTAACAATGAAATTAGGTCTCTATGAGTTCTTATAAAACAAAATCACCATTTGCGTATAATTTATTATTTAATAATAAATAATATTTAATTAGTTATGATATGAAATTTAATAAAATAGGATAAAAAATATGCACAAATTTATAAAATTTTATCATCGTATTATTATATTCTTTGTTGATTTGAATTTTTCTTAGATTGATTTGAATTTTTGAACATAGATTTCTAAATTTAAAATAGTTAGAAAAAAGTAATTAAATTGGGATTAAAATAATGATGACGTAATAATTATTATTAGAAAATAAATACTCACTTTACTAATTTGGGCTTTATCTTGTGTTTTAAAAATTAGATTTTAACGATTTTATACCCCACATGAAGATAACTAAATTATCTTTTAATTTAAAAGATGGTTTAACAATTTTTATCTAACTGGAATTGTCCATGAAAAAGAAAAGAAAGTCACAAATTTTTTACATGGAGAATTCTATTCAGTATAGAAAACTTATTTATATTTGATATATTTGGTTTAAATTATCAAAATACATTTTTTAGAATTTAAATATAATCCTATTATTAATAAAATGCACTTTTTTAATATTTGATCTAACGATTTTCATTTATCTAGTTAAGATCTAATGGTCCTTATTAGTTTGGTTGTCCAAAACCGTACGATCAAAATTTTGGATAAGATCAATATTATGTTTATTATATGGGTTTAGCGGAGACTAACAAAAAGGTGGAGACCTGGAGACCTGGAGACCAATTCTACACGATTAACTTGAATTCAATGGTCATCATTTTTTATTATACTTCATAAAATTAAACATAACAAAATTATATTATTATACACAATTACACATGTTGTTCTTTTTAACCATCCACGTTCTTAAAACCTACAACATCCGACATTTTATTTAGCAAGTTGGGAGGATTTGGATCTATATCACTAAACATCGTACTGCAAATATTATAAACAAAAAGTTCTGCATATAAAAAATATGTTTTACAAATAAAAAAACCAATGCTTACTGCATAACAATGAAAAAAATGTGTAAAAAATTAAATTATGCAAAAATAAAGAATAAAATAGTAAAATAATAATGTTTTGCAACTAAAGTAATGCACTAAATTAAAATAATAATATATTGCACTAAAAAATTATGAATACAATAATTGAAAGTAAAAAGTTTTGCAAACAAAATAACATAGAATATTAAAATTATGCAAATTTTTTGAATAAAAAAAATGGAAGACGTGGGAATGAATGTAATGCATATTGTAGTTAACGTTGTTGGTAACGTATAAGTTGTATATGCCTACATACCCAATTTATAAGTGTGTAAAACAAAATAATATGTACCCTTAGATTAGATAGAAATGAATGGTGTAACATGTGGTCTCCGTCTCCAGTTAAGTTTAGGTCTCCATAGAATTTTTCTCTAAGGATTTAATATAATAAGGATATCAAGTATATACTGATATAAGTATCTTACTAAATGCTTTTACTTTTAATGTTTCGGTTTTATTTACGGTGTATATAAAATTTTAAAATACATTATCACTTAAAAATTATTAAACAGAATAAAAATTATGTTATGATTATATATAATTTTATTCTCATATTATTATATTCTTTATCGATTTGAATTTGTTCTTAATTAATTTTAATACTTTATTGAAAGAAACATAAAATTTCTATATTTAAAGCAATTAGTGGAAAAATAAATAAATTGGTGCTACAAAAATTAAAAAAAATATTATTAAAATTTAGATACTCACTTTACTATTTAGGTTATATCCTGAGTTTTATAAATTGAATTTTGACGATTTTACAATCCATGCGAAACTAATGAAATTATATTTAATTTAATGATGGTTTAATAATTATTATCTAACTTGACCGGTTGACCTACCCATAAACCGAAAAGAAAAGATGGTTAAGAATTTTTGCATAAAGAATTCAATTCAATATAGAAAACCAATTTATAATTGGTTTAAATTATCAAAACACACTTCTTAGTATTTAAATATAATCCTACATTTAATCAAATACACGTTTTAATATAAGTATTATATTCAAAATTATCGTTTATGAATATGAAACCCTCAATATTTTAATAATATTTTGATATTATCCTTTTTTTTTTTTTGTTATATGTAAAATAATATAATTATAATTTGGATTAATCAAATTGTTATGTTCCTTCACAAAAAAAAAGTATTTAAATTTATTTATGTACAGGAGTTCTTGTAAGTCTCTGTAGGTTCACGTGTATCATTGTTAGTATGATATACATGAGCATTATATTGATAATTTTTAATATTGTAATCAATATGAATTGTTATCTTGATATTTGATTTAACAATTGTTATCTAATTGGAACTATACATAAATTCAAGAGAAAAGATATTTAAGAATTTTTACATAGAAAACTTTTAAATTATCAAAATACACTTTTTAGTATTTAAATATAATTCTATTATTAATCAGATACACATTTTAATATTAGATCTAACAATTCTCATCGATCTATTTAAGATCTAACTGTAATTATTAATTTGGTCGTATAATGATCGTACACGGACCAGATCGATTTTAATTTTTTCTTAAATTGATTTTAATATTTTATTGAAATAAAAATTGAATTTATAAATTTAAAAGAATTAGGAAAAAAATTAAATTGGTGCTACAATAAAAAAAATATTGATTAAAATTTAGATAATCACTTTACTGTTTGGGCTCTATCTTGAGTTT
This sequence comes from Heracleum sosnowskyi, assembly GCA_030848705.1. Taxonomy (NCBI): domain Eukaryota; kingdom Viridiplantae; phylum Streptophyta; class Magnoliopsida; order Apiales; family Apiaceae; genus Heracleum; species Heracleum sosnowskyi. Next base: position 104,157,991 of record CM061238.1, on the reverse strand, counting down.
TAGACAACAGATTTTAACGATTTTACAGCTCATGCGAAGCTAACAAAATTATCTTTAATTTAATTATGGTTTAATAATTTTTATCTAACTGAACTATCCATAAACTAAAGAGAAAAGATAATTGCTAATTTTTACATAAAGATTTCTATTTAATATAGAAAACCCATTTATAATTGGTTTAATTTAATCACTTTATTGTTTGGGCTCTATCTTGAGTTTTAGACAACAGATTTTAACGATTTTACAGCCCATGCGAAGCTAACAAAATTATCTTTAATTTAATTATGGTTTAATAATTTTTATCTAACTGGAACTATCCATAAACTAAAGAGAATAGATAATTACGAATTTTTAAATAAAGATTTCTATTCAATATAGAAAACCCATTTATAATTGGTTTAAATTATCAAAATACACCTTTTAGTATGTAAATACTATCCTATTATTAATCAAATACAATTTTTAATATTATATCTAACGGTCCTAATCTATTTGAATATTTATAGTTTTATAATCCAACGGATCATATATTTTTGGTAGTACAGTGACCGACCAAAGTTTTGGATAAGATCTCCCTTACGCTTATTATATATAAACTAGCTTATAGCCCGTGCGATGCACGGTTACTTAAATTTTATTTATAATTATTTTTTTTATAATTATAATTTTATTACTCATGCAACACACGATTGTTTTTTTAATATTTATAATTATATTTATTTATGAATATTTTAATATTTAAAAGTTATTAGTTTACATGATTAAATTATTATTAAAAAAGATTTAGCCAAAAAAATTATGGTTAAAAATTTTATATTTATTATATTTTACACGCTCAATTTAATATTTGTTTATATTGAGTTATAAAAATTAGATTTTGCCAATTTTATAGTCCACGTGAAATTCACAAAATAATCTTTAATTTAGTTGTGGTTTAATAGTTCTTTTTCAATTAAAAACTATTCTAAAACTAAAAAGAGAATAAAGTGACGAAATTTAATGTTGATAATTCTAGATTTAGGAAATCTACTTATATGTAGTTTAGATTATTAGAATACGCTTTATTAATCAAATATAGTTTTTAATGTTAAATCTAACGGTTTTCACCTATCTATTTAACATTAAACGATTTTTATTATTTTGGTATTAAATGAGTTTCCTTATTTAATTACAACTATTTTTATGTTTTGACTTTTTAGAAAATCCAATCATAATATAATATCTTTTAACTTATATCATTTTTAGATAATAACTTCTTTTTATATGATATAATCTTGATCATGTATTTTTAAAAGTATTGGATCTAATGGTTGAGAATGTTTTGGCGGTATTTAGGACCAAACTACCATAATAACATCATTAGTTTTTCTTAATATTTATAATATTTATAATTTATAATTTTTTTAAATATTTATTGCTAAAATATAATATACTCTTTTTTGTAATATGTTAAAGATGCGGGAACTTTGAACTTTTGAGAAAATAAATTATCAATTAAAATATAATTTTTTTTGTAATAGTTCTTCTTTTAAAGTAGTACACCGTGATCAAAATTCTGTATAAATTTCATTTTTTTATAGTATATCCCGTAAATATCTATGTTATTATATTAAAGACTAATTAATGAAAGCTTCCTTATAAGTTTGGTCGCTTTGTTTGATCATTCAATCCATAATCATTGAATCTTTCAAATTAAATTGTTGAAAAACGTTAGATATAACAGTAAAATTATCATGTAGAATGATCTAAAATTTGAATCTACCAACAACATATTAAAATTTATAGGTTTTTTTGAAAAATAAGAATTTTTTCATTTTTTCTTGCACACATATGTTATTTGATAATATTTTTTGTAAAGTACTATTTTTCAGAAAAGTACTATACTAATTGATTAACAAACTTTTAAAGTTTCGAATTTAATAATTTACAATGTATATAGGTTTAAAAAGTTTGGCCTAGCTGAGTCTAAAATTTCAAAATAAGGTTTTTTTTAATATGAATATAGTTTTTATAAAACAAAATCACTATTTACGTATAATTTATTATTTAATAATAAATAATATTTGATTTATGATATAAAACTTAATAAAATAGGATTAAAAATATGCACAATTTTATAAAATTTTATCCTCGTATTATTATATTCTTTGTTGATTTGAATTTTTCTTAGATTTATTTTAATTTTTGAACATAGATTTCTAAATTTAAAATAGTTAGAAAAAATTAATTAAATTGGTGTTAAAATAATGATGACATAATAATTATTATTATTAGAATTTAAATATTCACTTTATTAATTTGGGCTTTATTTTGTGTTTTAAAAATCAGATTTTGACGATTTTACACCCCACATGAAGATAACTAAATTATCTTTAATTAAAAGATGGTTTAACAATTTTTATCTAGGTGGAATTGTCTATGGAAAATAAAAGAAAGTCACGAATTTTTTACTTGGAGAATTCTATTCAATATAGAAAACTTATTTATATTTGGTTTAAATTATCAAAATACACCTTTTAGAATTTAAATATAATCCTATTATTAATAAAATAAACTTTTTTAATATTTGATCTAACGATTTTCATTTATCTATTTAAGATCTAATGGTCCACCAAAATTTGGGATAAGATCCCTATTATGATTATTATATATAAGGATTTAATATAATAAGGATATCAAATATATACTGATATAAGTATCTTACTAACTGCTTTTATTTTTAATGTTTCGGTTTTATTTACGGTGTAAATAAAATTTTAAAATACATTATTACTTAAAAATTATTAAATAGAATAAAAATTATGTTAAGATTATATAAAAATTTATTCTCATATTATTATATTCTTTATCGATTTGAATTTGTTCTTAATTAATTTTGATACTTTATTGAAAGAAACATAAAATTTCTATATTTAAAAGAATTAGTGGAAAAATAAATAAATTGGTGCTAAAATAATAAAAAAAAATATTTATTAAAATTTAGATACTCACTTTAATATTTGGGGTTCTATCTTGAGTTTTAAAAATTGAATTTTGATAATTTTACAACTCATGCGAAATTAACGAAATTATCTTTAATTTAATGATGTTTTAATATTTATTATCTAACTTGACCAATTGACCTACCCATAAAAATAAAATAAACTGAAAAGAAAAGATGGTTAAGAAGTTTTACACAAAGAATTCAATTCAATATAGAAAATCAATTTATAATTGGTTTAAATTATCAAAGCACACGTCTTAGTATTTAAATATAATCCTACCTTTAATCAAATACACATTTTAATATAAGTATTATATTCAAAATTATCGTTTATGAATATGAAACCCTCAGCATTTTAATAATATTTTGATATTATCCTTTTATGTTTGTTATATGTAAAATAATATAATTATAATTTGGATTAATCAAATTGTTACGTTCCTTAAAAAAAAAGTGTTTAAAGAGTTCTCCTAAGTCTCTTATAACTTAGGGTATCATTGTAATCGATATGAATTGTTATCTTGATATTTGGTTTAACAATTATTATCTAACCGGAACTATACATAAATTCAAGAGAAAAGATATTTAAGAATTTTTACATAGAAAAATTTTAAATTATCAAAATACACTTTTTAGTATTTAAATATAATTCTATTATTAATCAGATACACTTTTTAATATTAGATCTAACAATTCTCATCGATCTATTTAAGATCTAACTATAATTATTAATTTGGTCTGATCGTACACAGACCAGATCGATTTTAATTTTTCTTAAATTGATTTTAATATTTTATTGAAATAAATATATAATTTTATAAATTTAAAAGAATTAGGAAAAAAAAATTAAATTGGTGCTACAATAATAAAAAAATATTTATTAAAATTTAGATAATAACTTTACTGTTTGGGCTCTATCTTGAGTTTTAGACAACAGATTTTAACGATTTTACAGCCCACGCGAAGATTACAAAATTATCTTTAATTTAATGATGGTTTAATAATTATTATGTAACTGGAACTATCCATAAAATAAAGAGAAAAGATAATTACGAATTTTTACATAATGATTTCTATTCAAAATAGAAAACCCATTTATAATAGGTTTAAATTATCAAAATACACCTTTTAGTATTTAAATATTATCCTATTATTAATCAAATACAATTTTTAATATTATATCTGACGGTCCTCATCGATTTGAATATTTATAGTTTTATAATCCAACGGATCGTATACTTTTGGTAGTACAGTGACCGACCAAAGTTTTGGATAAGATCTCCCTTACGCTTATTATATATAAGGTGTTAATAAAGGAGTTAATTTTATGATTTTATTTTAAAAAAACATTTTTATATGTAATTTAATTGTTAGAATTTTATTTTAAACCTTTTCTTAAAGAATTTAATTGTGAAATCATTTAATTTTAATTTTATAATATGAATACACGGTTAAAAGTGAAAAAAATTAAAAGAGTTATGAGGTAAAAAAGCGATCACTTTATCAATTTTTTTAATTTAATCTTTTAACTACATAATTTTTAATATTCAATATACTAAAATATAATCTAAGTATATTTTTAATACTTGAATCAAAATATATTTCATTATATTTCCATTTTACTCAAGTCTCAAGTAAAACGGGTCAAAATGGGTTCAGATCCGAAGAACCCAATTCGATTTTGTATCTTGATTAGTCAATTCGATAATAATTCGAAAATCGATTTGAATCGATCCGAAAATTATCCGACCAAAAATAATTCGATCCGATTATGATTTATAATCAATCATAACCGAATAATAAATTATCCGAACCGAATATGATTCGATCCGATTTAAATCTGAACTAAACAAATGGTAAATTCAATTTTAGTCTAGTTATAATTTTTACAGATCATAATCAACATATATTAAGTCACTTTTAATTCAATAAATTAGTCTATTTATAAGCAAAATTCATATTTAGAACAATTTCATGTCAAAAATAACATAGACATTTAATCAGTCATTTTGAAAAAGTATATTGTTTTATATTAAAAATAATATATTTAATAATAGATATTTTTTAAAGTCTTACAAATTAAAAAAAAATGAGTAATGATCCGAAAAGATCCGAACCGAATTTGATCCGAACCAAATTCATCCGATTTTAATCCAAATTTCATCCGAATTAGACCCGAACCGAATCAGATCCGAGCTATACCCAAATATATCATAACCGAAAGTTGATCCGATCCAAAATTGATCCAATCCGAAACCAAATCGAATATCCGAATTGTCAAGTCTAATTGTTCCCCTGCCTAAATTTGGTCCATCTTTTTCTATGAGCCATTTATGAAAAAAGAAAAGATTATGTTAAACATTTTAGAAGTTTTAATGAAAATTTATGATATCAGTGATTATTGGTTTTCTTCAAAATTTCACTTTCCAAAGGTATTGATAATTGATCATATGATAGTTTCACCAAAACCATACTTTTAATCTACTCGATAAAGTAAATATTTCCATTTCCTACACAAGACATGGCTCTTGAATGTTAAAACTGCAAAAGAGAACATCTATACATGTTTCTGAAAAAATATCATCCATTATCTACCTCACCTTTAACCCCTAAATATTTTTCATGGTTCCAAGACCAAAAACCTCTACCAAAATTTTATACCTGATCAGACAATCTGCAGTCATGAGGTTTTTACAAGCTTTGATGACCAAATGCGAGCCAACCAAGAACCATTATAATATTTACTCATTTGTCTTATTCTTCCAGTTTGCTCCGTGCTTCTTTGATGAGCGACTTCTTTAGGAGTTGCTTGCGGAACTGAAAGTGCCCGTTCTGGTTTAGTACCCTCCGCCTTTGCTAATGGATCTATAATCTGATTTACCAGTTCCAACACTTCACTCATCTTTGGACGTGTTTTTGGGTTTCTGGCCAAGCACTGGTTGGCTATCTTTGATAGTTTCAGGGCTGACTTGATTGGATACTTTCCTTCAAATCTGGGGTCAATTATCACCCTAAACTTCTTTGGGTTTGATAAGTAAGGCCTTACCCATTCCAAAAGCTTCTGCTCAGATTTAGGGCGATTCCGGTCTATGGGTTGCCTACCTGTGATCAGTTCATAAAGGAAGACACCGTAGCTCCACACATCATTCTTCGATGTTAGACGCCCAGTTTGGATGTATTCTGGAGCTGCATATCCCATCGTTCCTACAACCTGATAATAATTTCATGTTAAATAGTGATAATTATGCATATCTATGTGAATACACAATAAATGAATATAAGTGGCATTTGAGCAACAAATCAAGAAGCACCTTTATTGTATTTTTGTTTCAGGTGAAAAATGAACATGATCTGCTTTTGTCCACAATTCTCAGGCCAAATCATGTTTCAAGAGATTGAGCTTAGAATAGACTATAGGTTCTCAATTATGACCTCATCACTGAGTCTCAACAAGGGAAGACCAAAAACCACTCATGGGATGAATTAGGATAGGATGGCATTTGTAGGGTTTTTTTTTTTCAGGCTTTCCACTTTAATAAGCTGATGTATGTGATACATATTACCTCTATTGATTAAATGTTCAATCCCACTAGAGTAATCTCGCGGCTTATTTTTCATCACACTTTTGTTCTCTTTTTTTCTTTAGAGGGGGGGGGGGGGGGGGGGGAGAGTATACCTGATCTCCTACTCACCATAAAATCATTATTCCTCTACTAGATGAACTAAAAAAGGGATGCTATTTATTTGGTGTTTGTTTGCTTAAATAACTACTTATATGTGAAAATAGGTTCACGTACTTGCTTTTGGGTACAACACATATATAGGGAAAATAGACGCCCACTTGGTCCACCCGATAACTTAATTTAGGTTTGGGATTTAAAAGTCCCTAGTAATTAAAATTTCAGAAATATACTTATATGTCACCTTTACAAACAAATACAGGCAGAAGATATAGGTCCTGAACTCTGTGCTCCAGAACGAATCCAAAAGTGAAGCTTAAAAGTAGCGACTATTAAAACATCAAAACAATTTCTGATGAAGGCAAGTCTTTGAGTAGAATATTGCATCGTTTACTTCTAAGCACCAGTAACAATTCAGATAGAAAAGTGGGTCAAAGAATTCCAGCATATTCACTGATTTAGCGAATATTATACATATTAGTCTGTAAGCATATCGTGCCCAGTTCTTTAATAATGCCAGAATTTTTTATATGAGGTCAATTAAGCCAATCATACAGAACTTAATTCTTTTGTTCCTAGTATGTAGACTAGTGTTTGTAGTCATCCATTGTTACTATGAGCAATTGTTATATATTCAACTAACACATATCTGCATGACTTGCACTACTTAGTTCAAGGTTTTAAAAAAATTGACTTTCGGTAGTTCTTTTGAGGACCTTGCGCAAGGCAGAAATACTTTAATCAACCCTTTTGTTCTTTTAATATCATAAAGGCTAAATAACATCTTGGACACCATAACATATATAGAGGCGTTTATCGTAGAACCTCAACATTTATCTGAATACTCTTCAAACCCTGGCTATAACTAAATATTCCCCGGAAGCCCAGTCAATAGCAACAATTCTTAAAACATAACGAAACAAAAGTAAGGGTTATATTTGTTCACGAATGTAAACAGTGGGGTTCAAATTTAACCCTAACATATATGAGCTAGGCAACATGTTTGGCCAATTTAAAATAAAATTTTAACTGGCGAATTGAAGTGAATTTCATGTATAGCTGTGGTTTGGATCTTTATAATGAGCATAAATACAAATATGTAACTTTCCCAAACATCAAGTATAAGCATACCGCAGTTGAAACATGGGTAAGCCCTTCTTCAGGGCCCAATCTTGCCAATCCAAAGTCAGACAACTTAGCATTCCATTGCTCATCTAGGAGTATGTTGGAAGATTTAAAATCTCTGAAGATTATCTACAGGAATAATGGTAAAATCATCATCAGTCTTTCCCCATAACATTCACATATTAGAACATCACAAAGACATTTATGCATTCTGGGATTTGGACAAGTACGTTAAGCACATGCTCAACAGACACACTACTTTCAAGAAAAATTACAGATATCCAAAATGATCGCCCATGCATTTTGCCAAGTCTATATTAATATTAAATTGCACTGATATTTAATGCTTTCATCTTATATATCACTTCTTAAATCTTAGAACTTTATTATATAACTTATATATCTGTTTCCGGCCTTCCTAGAACTTATCCTATCCTACATCTGTTTTCCTATCTACAGAACAAAACATAAAAGAAACTGAAAATAAGATAGCTAAAAAAGTTATCCCACCTGAAAGTCCATGTCCTCGTGCAAGTATGCTAAACCACGAGCAGTATCTTGTGCCACCTTCAACCTCATCTCCCAGGAAAGAGGATTCTGTGACCGAGTTGATAAATGATCATGCACACTTCCATTAGGCATGAATTCATAAACTAGGAGTCTCTGTATTCCTCTTTCATCATCTTCAGCGCAGTAGCCCACTAGTTTCACAAGATTTGGATGTTCAACCACCCCAAGAACATTAACCTCGGTTATCCATTCCTTGTGCCCCTGCAAGATAGATGAGCGACATGCAAATAAATATAAAAATATACGCGCCCCTGCAAAGTCTTTTTCTGTTGCAGAAAATTTTGAAGGTTGGTGCAGTGTTTATTTTACTATTGTTCATAAGGAATATGCAAGCTAATGAAATTCTCTCAGCAGTGCTTAGAATTTTTCACTGCATACAACTTACAAATTTATGTGCACCCTTTCCTCAATTTGCAAAGTGGTTCTCAGAATTAAACAATATAAAGAAGAACTTTTTTTCCCGATTCTACTTTTGCAAATAAAGCTAGATTTTGAAAATTTTCTGCTATGTCGTTCTCGTCAACATGAAGATTTGTTTGTTTTTGCTTCAATATTCTACATGTGTATTTAGGATTTGGGACCAAGGAACACAATAACTAGTCTACAATTCCTTGAAATTAAAACAAAGTAGAAGGTTGGAGAAACTTTGCCTGAAATCCTGTTTTACCAAGTTGCTTCACAGCCACATCGAGCTTCTTAGGATCTTCAGAAATCTTAACCACGCCTCTATAGACGCACCCAAATCCACCCTCACCAATCTTGGTGGATCTACTGAAATTCTTGGTGACTAACCTCAGATCAGCAAATGTAAACGCTCTGAGATTGCTGGACTGCTGAGAAAAGCCGGAAAAGGTGTTCCTATTCCTTCCTGAATTTGTGCTACTATCAGAGACATTCCAAGAATTAAACTCGGATCCAGATTTCCCAGTTCCACGATCAGTAAAGACATTTCCCGATGACTGAAAAGATGCAGGCTCTGATGGCTTTGTGTCATCCTTCCCTTTCCTGATGTTGAATGGGAAACACTCCATACCCTCTTTGGTTGGAAAAAGATGCAACTACCAGTTTATCTATACAAGTAAAACTTAAATGGTCAGAAGCCATGAATAGGTCAACAATGCACATTCAAGAGGTTGAACAATAAGTCATGACTTTAACTAATACTAACAATTTAACTTTTGACTATTCTTTTAAAAGAATATCAAATTAGTAACCTTTAAACACACACACACACGCACTTCACAACATAACAACAAATGTGAAACATCAACCAAATTTTGTTCAAAACCTCGTAAATTTGTTAACATTCTTTAATAAAAAACCATATTGTCCTTCCCAAGCAGAATCTTAAAAGGAACACCTCAAAACATCGTAAAGAATGCATCCTTACCAGAAACCAAACACCATAATACAACTAAACTGTAATTTACTTACAACACATCAAAGCACAAAAGAAAAACATGGTTGCTTAAAAATAAAAGTCAGGTCAGAACTACAACAAAACTTGTTTCTACATCCATATTTACAAAGTCTAAAACACTGATCAGAATTCAGACAATAAGCATAACATACCTATCACAGTAACACCTATAAGATTATCATCCTACAACTGATATAAAAAACATACATACAAGGAACCCATGAAAACCCAGATTCACTTGAGTAAAATTATGATATAAAACCCCAAGAAATGATCAAAAAAAAAAAGATACCTGCAAGTTTAAGGACTTGTCTGATTGATTAAGGAAGTGTGAATACAAAGCTTTTAGTAGATTAAAATACTTCTAACATAAAGATTAAGATACGTAATGGTAATAAAAATAGTAATAAAAGGATTGTTGTTATTACAATAACATACATACAAACATATAGACAAGTACATAGGAGGAGTACATACAAATACAATTCATACATGAGCAAGCAACGACCAAAAGGAACAAGTCTTTTTAGATGACAGCTGGCAAGAAGGGAGGATTGACCATGGAGGAAGTCTTCTTCGCCAAACCCGTTGAATTTAGAAAACCAGTCATTGATTTCACAATTTAGGGATGATTTGTAATTATTGATTACAATTTACACAATAATAGGATGCTTTCTTTTTACTATTATTCATGTTCTGTAACAATATTTTTCTTTACATACCATCCTATTCCCTTTTTTATCTCGGAAAATATATCTCTTCTCTTCTATATATAATATGAGAGTAAAAAAAAAAAAAAACCCTTATAAAATTACAAGTTTACCCTTTTATATTTTGAAATTACATGGCATGTCACTACTCTTTTATCTAAAGAAAAAAAAAGCGAATAATGTTTTTGTGTAGAATTGAACCCATTACCTTCTCTAAGGAAATCATTACATGACTCATTTTGGATTTGAGTGAAAAATCACGTTACATAAACCTCATATCATTCTTAATCCTATATTAATTATTATTTAAACTTTTAAGTAAAAATCAAGTTGATTTATAATATTTATTAAATTTTATTTTTTAAATTCTTTTTTTAGAGTATGTTTGCAAAAGATATTTTTAATATTTATTTTTTTATTATTAAAATATCATACAAAACTATATACTACCAATCTTATAAAAAATTTATATTAATTTTCAAAAACAATATTAAGTGTGGTGTATTTTTATCTTTCCTTTAGTTTAAAATAAATATTTTGGTTGTGTAACTTTAACTATAATATATTCTATTTTCTTATATAAGGGTTTAACTTTTCTTGTACTATACAATATATTTAAATTATTAAATCATACTTATTAATTTCTATAAAATCTCTTTAAAATTTTATAATAAAATTAGTTTGATAAATCATGATATATAATTTATATTTTAAATTAAATTAAATTTAATATTTTAAATAATAATTCAAATTAATATTTATTTAAAATAAGAGGTAAAATAAATATTATTGTAATTTAATTGTATTCTACATGTGAAAACTTTGAATTAGAAAAATGGATTAAAAGTTTAAACTATAAAAATATATACAAATCATATTTATTCACAATAATTTATTTAATATACATGAAAATATATAATATTTTTGTTAAATATAGAAATTGGGGACCGGGAAGCGTGGTAGGGAGACACTAATCCCTGACCCCATCCCGATCCCCAAAATTTATACATATTTTTTCCTGATCGCCAGAAAAGTTCTCAATTCTCCGCCCGAAACAGGGCAGAGAATGGATTAGGGTTGGGCGGGAAGGGGTGAATGTCTATCGCTACAATAAGCATTATTATATAGCACATATCGATAAAATGTATACATGATATTTATGAATATTCTTCTTATGTATACAAGCATAGGGCCGGTGCAATGCAAAGATGACTTTTAAATTTGTTATCTTATATGTATTTTAATAATTTATTTTATATTTATATTTTTTAACGAATATGAACTTAAATTTAAATAGTTTTATGTGATTGTTGAACTCGATGTTGAATTAACGTATGTGTTTGTGTTTGAGCAAGATTAAATCGTGTTTCAAGAATTTTGTGTTTAACAGTATTTAAAAAATAATTTTTAATTAAAATTGTTATTTTTAATAAATCAAGGTCAAGTTGCAAAAGTAAATGGATTAAAGTGCAAAATATCAAAATATGAGTATCATTCTAACCGACCGACTACATTATATTTTGATCAAAATCATTGTTTTTAATAAATTAAGGTTAAGTTGTAAAAACAAAAGAACTAAAGTGCAAATACCAAAATACGAGTACCGTACCGACTGACTACAAAACTTTCAATGTTTCGGTTTTAATAATACAATATAAATAGATAGATATAATAAAAGTGAGTAGATTTATAATTAGATTGGATACATTGTGTATATGAGACATTTTTAATTATTATCACATGAATTTTAATGTCATTTTATGCAAGAAAATAATTAGTTATTTGGAATTGGATTAATATATACATATATATAACATATGAAAACTATTTGTTTTGAATTAAAACAATTTAAAAGATGAGATAATAAAAATAAATAGATAGTACAAAAACAAAAATTAAACGTATTATATGGTCATGTTGAAAAGGTTAGACAATATAAACACATAAATTTGGGTTGGAAAAATACTTGGTGATACTAATTTGTGTAAAAAATAAATAGATAAAAATATAAAGTCCAGTTTATAAATTTTAGAAAACAAGATATTATATAGCATACAAAAATATTATGATCGGATCGATCACATTATACACCCCGGGTTATTTAAAATCATAGGCATCGATCAATCAAACTATCTATATAAATTAAAGTAAGTATATTATAACGAGACGAACAAAATATGTACAAATATAACTAAATATAATATTTAAACAACAAAGAATAAAATTTTATTTTAATCACTAGAAAATGATTGTGCCTTGCACGGGTTCATGCAACAAAATATGAGAATTGAAGTTATAATAGCAAATAATATTTCACGAATGTTAATATTATTATCAGCTAGACATACCCAGGTCATTTAAACATAATTATGTTTTAAATTTTTAGTAGTAAAATAAAAAAAATTAATGTATTTGAAAATTATTTTAATATATATATATATATATATAAAGAACTAATATTGACAATAGATTGAAATATTATTAAATTAAAACATATTGTAACACCTGAGTCTCACATCGAGAAATGTGGGGGCTTTAGTACAGTTTATAAGACAAAGTACAACTACTAAGTGCACCAATAATCATGATCTTTTGGAGACTTGTGGTGGGTTTGTGGATTACCCACGTTATTGCATTTGGGCCAATTGGTCGGCGGTTGATTCGTGAAGTTGCTGGAGGTGGGGACACGAAGACTGGTGGTATTATTTCATGATGGACTGAGGTCCAGATGTGGGGACATAAACTAGCCAGTATTATCTCACAATCGCTAGAGATGTACGATATTGGACCTATGAGCTATCCGTTCAGATCTAACGATGCCGTCAAGAGTTTAAGTGGGGGAGTTTGTACTACTCGAGTCTCAAAATTGAGAAGAGTTGGGACTTTATTTCAGTTTATAACACAAAGTATTACTACAAATTGCACCAACAAACCATGATCTTTTGGGAACTTGGGGTGGGTTTGTGGATTACCCAAGTTGTTGCATTTGGGCTAATTACTTGGCACTAAATTATTTGATGTTTTGAAAGTCTGAAAGATAGAGGAAGCGAAACAAAGGAAAAGAATGCTTAAAATCAACAAATTGCAAGAAAAGATATGAACGAGTTAGAAAGAAAGTTTTAAGAACTGAAAGCGCAAGACCTAAGTAGAGTATTAGAAGATTTACGAAGGTTTTTGATCAAAATCAGTAATAAAACCCACTCTCCAGAATGTAACATCTTGAAGAATTGGAAGAAAATTTAGGATTGCAATGTTCTAAAACTCATCTAGAACACCCATTATATATTCTATCCCGTAAAAAATATTGTAAACTAACATGACAGCTATTCGTAATACTCGTATTAATTTCTAAATTAAAAACTTGAACATACTTAAGTAAGCACCCAATAGCTACATGTATCATCAATAAGAAAAACTCTATATATATCAATCATATACTTGAAACGATAATGATCATGCATAGAATAATTTATAAACACAACTTTAAGCTAGCGGTCCGTGTCTCGCACGAGCTTTTATGCTAGTTATATATCATCTTCTATATATAATAGGACAACAAGGGGATAATTTTGAGCTAAAAAACCCCCTGTGAAATGACAATTTTTACCCTTATATATTTTGAAATTACATGGCATGCCATTACTCTCTTATCTAAAGAAAAAAATGAGTAAATAATGTTTTTGTGCAGAATCAAACCCTTGACCTTCCCTAAGGAAATCATTCTTATAACCATTGAGCTACATGACTTCTTTTGATTTTGATTGAAAAATCACATTACATAAACCTCACGTCATTCTTAATCCGATATTTATTATTATATTAACTTTGAGCACAAAACAAAGGTGATTTTATAATATATATATTAATCTATGTTGTTTCAATTGTCAAAATGTTCTACATAATTATTTAAACAACCAATCTTATACAATTTTAATATTAAATTTTAAAAACAATGTTGCGTGTGATGTATATCTACATTTGTTTTAGTCATACAAATATCTTGTATATGTAATGTAAACTATAAAATGATATATATTTTTGCACAACAGTCTATCTTTATTGTACTACATAATTTATTTGAATTATTCATATATTTAATCTATAAAGCGTAATACTGAACATTGATTATAACATAAGTAATATATTACAAGTAGTTTCTTTATATATTATTTAATTGTTTATTTTTAAATTAATAAAAAGTAGTGTCCAATATTTAAAAATTTGACAACAATCACGGGTATATAGCACATATCGATAACATCTATACACGACATTCATGAGTATTTTTATTACATATACAAATACAAGCTCGTAACATATGTCATGCACGAGTTTAATATTTTCTTTTAATATTTATATTTGTTTCTTAAGAAAATAATTTTAAATATGAATACTTATATATGGTTGTTGAACTCGGCGTCGAATTGGCATAGGTGTTTGATCGCAATAAATTGTGTTTTAAGAGTTTTGTGTTGAACAATTTTTTAGAGATATGTTTTGAATAAAATTATTATTTTAAAAAATTACGGTACAATTGTAAAAATAAAAGAACTAAAGTGTAAATCCCAAAACCAACTATCAAAGTTTTAATATTTCGATTTTAATAATATAGTATAAATATAATAGAAGTTACTAGATTTAGAACTATGTTGGATGAATTATGTATGTAACGCATTTGTAATTAATTTTAATATAAAATTTTATACTAATTTTATGGAAGTTAATAATTGCTTATTTTGAATTAAATTAATAAATATATAATAGGTAAATTTGAAATTTGTATAATAAATTAAATAGATTAAAATATATAGTCAAGTGAACAAATTATAGAAAATATAATATTTTATATCATACAAGTAAGAAAAATATTATGATCAATCAATTAATATACTTATATAAATGAGAAGACGGGGGCGGTGAGGTGGCGCCTCTAGAATCACTCCGTTCTATTTTTCTAATTTTCTCAATTTTTCACAATTTTTAATTTTAATAATTACAACTTCCTTTATTATTTTCGATTTTGTATGAAGTAAATTGAAAATTAAACTTTTATTATTTTCAAACTTGATAGAACTTTCTTTTATTATTTTCAAATTTGATAGAACTTTCTTTGATTTAGAAAATTACAACTTCCTTATTATTTTCCTTATTATTTTCGAATTTGTAGGACTTGATAGAACTTTCTTTGATTTAAAAAATTACAACTTCCTTATTATTTTCGAATTTGTAAGCTTGATAAAACTTTCTTTTATTATTTTCAAACTTGATAGAACTTTCTTTGATTTAGAAAATTACAACTTCCTTATTATTTTCGAATTTGTAGGACTTGATAGAACTTTCTTTGATTTAGAAAATTTCTTTGATTTAGAAAATTACAACTTCCTTATTATTTTCGAATTTGTAGGACTTGATAGAACTTTCTTTGATTTAGAAAATTACAACTTCCTTATTATTTTCGAATTTGTAGGCTTGATAGAACTTTCTTTTATTATTTTCAAACTTGATAGAACTTTCTTTGATTTAGAAAATTACAACTTCCTTATTATTTTCGAATTTGTAGGCTTGATAGAACTTTCTTTTATTATTTTCAAACTTGATAGAACTTTCTTTGTTTTAGAAAATTACAACCTCCTTATTATTTTCAAATTTGTAGGACTTGATAGAACTTTCTTTTATTTAGAAAATTACAAATTCCTTATTATTTTCGAATTTGTAGGCTCTTATGTTAATAATTGCAATTTTCTTTTTTATTATTTTCAATCTTAATAGAACTTTATTTTATTATTTTCAAACTTGATAGAACTTTCTTTGATTTAGAAAATTACAACTTCCTTATTATTTTCCTTATTATTTTCGAATTTGTAGGACTTGATAGAACTTTCTTTGATTTAAAAAATTACAACTTCCTTATTATTTTCGAATTTGTAAGCTTGATAAAACTTTCTTTTATTATTTTCAAACTTGATAGAACTTTCTTTGATTTAGAAAATTACAACTTCCTTATTATTTTCGAATTTGTAGGACTTGATAGAACTTTCTTTGATTTAGAAAATTTCTTTGATTTAGAAAATTACAACTTCCTTATTATTTTCGAATTTGTAGGACTTGATAGAACTTTCTTTGATTTAGAAAATTACAACTTCCTTATTATTTTCGAATTTGTAGGCTTGATAGAACTTTCTTTTATTATTTTCAAACTTGATAGAACTTTCTTTGATTTAGAAAATTACAACTTCCTTATTATTTTCGAATTTGTAGGCTTGATAGAACTTTCTTTTATTATTTTCAAACTTGATAGAACTTTCTTTGTTTTAGAAAATTACAACCTCCTTATTATTTTCAAATTTGTAGGACTTCATAGAACTTTCTTTTATTTAGAAAATTACAACTTCCTTATTATTTTCGAATTTGTAGGCTCTTATGTTAATAATTGCAATTTTCTTTTTTATTATTTTCAATCTTAATAGAACTTTATTTTATTATTTTCAAACTTGATAGAACTTTCTTTGATTTAGAAAATTACAACTTTCTTATTATTTTCGATTTTTTAGAATCTTATGTTAATAATTGCAATTTTCTCTTTTATTATTTTCAATCTTGATAGAACTTTCTTTTATTATTTTCAAACTTGATAAAAGTTTCTTTTATTATTTTCAAACTTGATAGAACTTTCTTTTATTATTTTTAAACTTTATAGAACTTTTCTTTTATAATACTTCTTGACTTTTAAACATAATGAATTTCCATTTTATTCACCTTACAAACACCTATAAATTAAAGGTCATTCATAACAAAAAATCTACACCGAAACTTTTTTACATAGCTTCAAATTTTTACAACCATATTTACAATCAATACAACTATGGCCTACACCATGTTGGATGCTTTGAACGACGGAAACTATACCTGGATGATAAGAGTACAAGTGTGTAGAATGTGGGAATCTGTCAATCCAAATACTGAAGAACTGATCAGTCTTGACATAATTTTGATCAATGAAAAGGTTAATAAATCAATATACTTATAACTTATTAGTTTGTCAAATTGTATGATGTTATTAACTTTTCTAAGATATGTTGTATGACGGGAAAATTTGATCCATGCTACGATCCCGAAGATTCTGGTCTCTCGGTTCAAAAATCTTTTAGAGAAAGGCTCCGTGTACAACATCAAAAATCTGAAAGTTGTTTCAAGTACATGGAAATATAGATCACGATCACATGTGTCTAAATTGCTCTTCATACGCATAAAGTTGCCTAAGAGATTGGAAGAAGGCATCGTCAACATATCACTGCATGGATTTCAGTTCATATGTCCGGATATGATTTATGCACGTATTAGTGACAACAACATACTCTCAGGTTTTTGATGCAGTAATATATTAGAGTAATATATAAGTAATACTATTATATAATTTATAATTCAAACTATCATGTTCTAATATTATTTTGTCTATGTTGATTTAGATGTTGTGGGCTGCTTGACCTACTTGGGTGGCATTGAAGTTGTCAAAGGCGGTTGAAAAAAAAGAGATTTCAAAATTGTCACAAATTAGTAAGTTGTGCATTATATTAACTTTAATATAACTGTTAATTGTTTTTTATTATTCTTGTAATTTTATACTACTTCTTTGGTTACCTCAATTTATTTGTTTTACTTATTTACTTTGTTCTAATTTTTTTTCTTAAACAGCTCTATCACCAGTACCATAACTTTGTGGGAAAAGTTTGCCGAGATTGTTGATACAAATTTATACAAGGAGGATGGTGGACCCTATATAATAATTGTCACATCTACCCAGATTAAAAAATTTAAAAGTAATTATCTTTATTAATGTTTTTATAATATATAGTTTTAGAAATTGCACATATATAAATCTATCTTATCTCGATTGAACGAATATCATTAGATATTATACAAATATTTGTTTCATTGATATTATTGATTTAATTCTTATATTAGTTTTTTAACCATTTATTTACTTTTATATGCAGATAGAATTAGCTTTTCTACCACAAGAAATAGTAAAATTTATACAAATCTGGATACACCGTATGTGTCATCCCTGAGAGAGAGATTTGCTCACGTCTATACTAAATTGCAAATCAGTGGAGACTCTCTCCCCATAATGTCGCCCGAGAAAAAAATGTTTATTAATAGGATGAACATCGAGGAATTGCTGGAAGCAGAGTGGAGTGAAGACCTAAAGGTTAATTTTGCACATTTTTTGTTTAGCTAATTTATTTTACGTACCTTGTATTCGACCTCAATTATTATTAATGTTATTTTTGTTATCATATTTATACTCTAATCATATTACTATAGGAACAAATTGTTACGGTAAGAGCTGAGATTTTTGGGATTGATAATACCCATAACTGGTACTACACTGCCTGTAAAACATGCTCCACAAAGTTGGACTTTTGTGGGGGACATTATAGATGCAAGCTTTGCAACGAAATTATTGACCATCCTCTTATCATGTAAGAAATTAATTTAATAACTTTATTTTATATTTTGTTTATACATATATTAATCTTACTATGATTTGTATGTTTATACAGGTTTAAAATACAAATAAAAGTTAAGGATAAGACGGCAGATACAACTTTTGTACTATTCAACAATATAGTAGAACCATTGCTAGACACATCAACAAATAAGATAGTGAATAAATTATCTTTAGACAACAATATAATTATCTATATTATATAATTATAAAGCCCACGTTTAATTTATCTATATGTTTTACATATATATTAAAAATCATTTTTTTAAAATTTTTACCTTCTAATTATATAGAAGATAAAACTTATAGAAAATGCAAGTTTCTATATAATAAAATAAAATATAGGAGCCTTATTTTCTTTTCATTTATTTTCTCAAGTACCTATATTTTAAACAATAAAAATTAGAATTTTGAAAAAGATTTGAATTAAATTTTATGATATAATAAAATTGATTAATAGATGATGTAATTGATTAAGTAATTAGTTTGTTTTATGTTCAATTTAGTAACAACGAGAAAGCGGGTCAGTGGGAGAAAACATGTTTAACGAGAGAACGATTCATTAGGAGAAGCATATTATATGCTAGAATTTAATATTTATGTATTATGTATTTTTAAATAGAAGTAGCAATATAAAGTTTTAGAAAAATAAAGTGATTAATATACTAATATTTGATATAATATTAAAATAATGAAATATATTAAACAATTGTAGTTTTCTATAATTATTCAAAATTTCGGTAATAAACAACACTAAACGGAAAATTTAAAAGAAACCTTAATTTCATGTTTTAAATATAATTTTGTTTAAAAACATATTAAAATTGCAACAAAAACGATGTTTGTTCATATTTTTTGATTTTTTTCTTATTGAGAGTAGATTTGGAGGTAGTGAACATTTTAATAGCCCTGAAGGTATAATTATAGTTTTTGATTGAACGATCTAGAACTTTATATATATATATATATATATATATATATATATATATATACAATTCAAAACAAAACTTAACTTTATATTATAAATATTATTTTATTTAAAAACGTATTTTGTAGAATATTCTTTAAGAAAATTTAGAGAT
The DNA here is from genome assembly GCA_030848705.1 of Heracleum sosnowskyi. Taxonomy (NCBI): domain Eukaryota; kingdom Viridiplantae; phylum Streptophyta; class Magnoliopsida; order Apiales; family Apiaceae; genus Heracleum; species Heracleum sosnowskyi. The sequence goes on along the minus strand of CM061238.1, from coordinate 104,137,912 downwards.
ATTATTATAAAGCCGCTGCGAAGCGCGGCTTAGTAAACTAGTTACATTATACACTCGGAGTTATTTAAAATTATAGATCTAAAAGATAAAAAATTAAGTTATATTAATTATTTTTTGTACATTGATTAGACAATACCTTTATCGATTCTCATCATTACGTAAATAAATATTAAATTTCCTACAATGCCAAAAATTTAAAGAACATGACTGATGCAAATAAGTATGTCACATGACCAACTGAGAGTCGATTATACTTTTGAAAAGAAAGGAAAGAGAGAAGTTTATTTAACCTGTGTTTATTGAATTTTTTAATACAAGAAAGGCAAAACAATTAGATTAAATTATTAAACAATTAACTCCAAAATTTAATTTCCATAGATTTACTGAGAATAAAAAGAAAAACAAGTATATTTATTAAACTTTATGTTCTCTTAACTTTAGTTCTTTTTCTTCGACTAGAAATTTAAGATTCAAAGTTGTCGCAAGACCTGTAATAAATTCGTACACGTTCAGTGAATCAGTCTAAATATGACTTATATAACATCTTTATAAGTTAAGAAATATCTTATTTTTAGTGCACGGATAATTTTGAATAAATCAAATTATCTATAAATTAAATCAGGGACATTGCGAGAATCGATAGAAAATAACACGTGACTTGGAATATGCTTTACCGGATTGAGAATAATGACACTAGAAGATACAACAGGCTCCCCTCCTAAATCGGAGTTTGCTAAATCTTTGAGTCAGACAAAGGAACTAGCACAACTATTCAGATTTTTCCATACCGCTGTTGACAAACAAAAAAAGGACATCATGTGTTACCGTAAAATCCCATATGATATCAACGCATGGATGCATGCACACATATATACATAGCGGGTCTAACTTATATCATCTCAAGTTTACATAGGGTGCAGCCTCAGAATGATATGACATGCCGAGTTCAGAACAAATTTGTGTGCTATCAAAGAAACTAAAGTTTTATTCGAGGTACATGAGAACGCAGTTACGGATCACTTACAACCAAAATATATGTGATCACCAGCATCATCGGAGTCTCAAACCGTCAACCAAAAGGCAAACATGACACGATCTATCGTCACCCGAGTGTCTAAACATTTACTAAGAAATGGGTGCTTCCGGTTGTATTTTAGTTGGCTCATACATATAAAATACACTGCTTATGAGTTCTTATATTTTATTTCAAATAAAGTCGGTGTACAATCATAATTTTCAAATCCTAAAAAATCAGCACTTCCACACATTGATAGAAAAAGCCTTGTGCCTCGCACGGGTTATTATGCTAGTCTATTATTATATATATAATAGAGCAACTAGGGGGTTGCTTGAGACAATTTAATCAGTGTGAAATTACCAAATTACCCCTATCTATTATATTAATGATAAAAAAATTGTTTTTAATGGGAGTCGAACCCTTGACTTATAAATTAGAGAGGACACTTCTAACCACTATGCTAGACATCAATTTTGATTATATTATAAAACTCTTTATTAATATGTGCAAATACTCAATATGTTATATTCTATTTTGGTCTCTTCTTGTAATCTACTCGGTAAGGTAGATAATCTATTTTCAAAAGTGCCTTAAAATCATATATTTGACCATATTAGAGAAAAATTAATGCAAAATAGATATACAAAATGTTATAAATTGAAATTGGTCCATTGGAAAAAGAATTATATTAATATTTTTATATTGTAAATCATGTTTATTTGCAATAAGTATATATTTGCTCATATTATATATACTATTAGATTACAAATTCTATATACAATCAATATATATCTATTATCTATCTATTATATATATAATAGAGCAACTAGGGGGTTCAATAAGTCAATTTATTCAAGTTAAATTATCAAAATACCCTTCTAAATTATATTTTAATTATACATGTATTAATTAAAATTAATACTCATCTACTTTAATATGCGTACATTAATTGTGTCTAACTCATTATTGCATATCATTGATATTTATTATTACTTCAATATTTAATATTAACAATTTATGATTAGATATTATTTTTATAGAAAATATTGAAATTTTTAAACATTAAATAAATTGTGACAATGATGATTGATAATTGTTAATTGAAAGAGATTACCAACTAATTTAGAGCTTCATTCACTATTGCAAAGTGATGCATATGAAATCTTATTTTGCTAAATTAAAAAAAAAACTATTGGCCTTATTGCATATTTCGTATCTAGGGTCGCTATTTGGTTCATTACATTTATTTGCTTATATAGCAGACGGTTTAGGGAGATCAAAAGTAATTATAGACCAAATAAATGATGATAAAAAACAATGAATATGGCGAGTTGACAATGAATATCAATCAAATAATGAATTTGGATACGAAAGATGTAATAATAAGGCAATAGGTTTGTTTTTCGAAGTTAGCAAAATATGATTTGATCTGCATATCAAATCTTATTTTGCTAAATTGAAAAAACAAACTATTTGCCTTATTTCATATTTCGTATCCAGGTTCGCTATTTGGTTCATTACATTTATTTGCTTATATATTAAACAGTTCAGGAAGATCAAAAGTAATTATAGACCAAATAAATAATGATAAAAAATAATGGATATGGTGAGTGAACAATGAATATCAAAACAATAAACGAGAATATTTTTTGAAGTTAGCAAAATATGATTTGATATGCGTCACTTTACAATAGCCAACGAGAATATTTTGTACCATATCAATTTTTATTTTTTTTTTATAAATTTAGTATATCTTAAACAATAAACTATATATCAAACAAATGTTATAGAAATATTGTACCAAATAGTTTTACTAGCTACTTCAAACAGGTTAAATACTATTTTGTTTTTTATAAAGTTACACGACGGTTGCAAAATAAGTCACACTCATTTAAAATAGTTCAATCTCCCGTAATTACAAGACTGCAAACACTTCAAAATTATAGATCTTACTTATAGTGTACATCGTTATTAGATATGATCTTTTTCAATGAAAAAAGATTCCATTCGCAACAGAACCTATAATACATTTCACATGCATGCATATATTTACATGATTAAATATATATGATCTTTTCTAACAAAAATTGATCCCACTTACAACAAAAACATATATTATATTTAATAAATTGGCTTATCATTTTATAACAGAATAATAGAGAACATACCCGTGTCTCGCACGAGTTATAAAGCTAGTTTTAAGTGAAAAGGGTAACATGAATGTTTAGCTCATCTTACCCATCATCTTTTATACAAAGGTATAAATTTTATTATTTATGAATTAGAATAAAATAATCAAAAATCAAAAATTAAAAATTTCAATATTTCATCTATTATACAGAAATATAGATATTTAAAATATTGGGAAATTATTTGTAAACTTACTTAAAAAGTGAAAATGAATGGTTATTAAGAGAGAAGATTTATTTTGAAAGAGACACGAAAATATTATTGCAACATACATTTTATTTTTTTATTTTACGTGTATTTTATTTAATAAAAATATTATGTCTCGATGAATCAATATCACTTGATGTATCTTCAATCAAATGGTGTTATCTATGATGATTGACTACTATAATATAAAATATTACTTATTTGTAATTTGTTAAATCTGTTGTACTCCAATACAATCGGTAAAAATGATGGGTTATATTTCAAAAATAATATATTATTATTATTTCAGAATATTATAAATAGTTAATACTATTTTGATTTGGTAATATGAAATATTGTTACATGTGCCAAATATAGACAAGGGTTAGCTAAAAAAATGCATTATTAGAGTGAACAATCTTTCTCTATATATTAAAAGCCAACAAAGGGCAAAGTTTGTCATTTTAATGGCTGTGAAGTTACGATTTTACCCTTATATTTTCTAAAATTACAAAAATACCATTCTTTAATAAAAATGTAAAAATTGTGAAATTATGTTAATGATGGGAATCGAACCCTTAACATATCCATGTCAAACTCATGTCATAACCAACTGTGCTACACTTTGTTTTGAGTTTATATTCAAACTCTTATTAGATAAACCACCTCTTCTTCCAATTTTTTTATTTTTTGAGTTAATAAACATTGATTTATATTATTTTTAGAATATTGCACAATACATAGTTATAATAAATATTTTTAGCAATTGAACATAATCTACAATTCTTTTTTATCAATTTAAATTATTGATATATGTCATTTTAATACCTTGAATTTATGATTTTGCCCCTACATGCTAAAAAATTACAAAAACGTCAACTCTTTTATATTTATGCAAATAGTAGATAAGATTATGTTAGTGTAGTAAATTGAACCATTAATCTTCTCTAATCAAGCTCATGCATAAGTAGCATAGTACATTTTGTTTTAAGTTTTCTTTAAAATCTTATTAATGTTAATTTCTCTTCTTCTCTCATCTTCTTTTTTATAATTTTTTATTTTTAAATAAATAAAATGTTGGTTTATATTATTTATAAAATATTGCATTGTATATAATTACCAAAAATATTTTAATGGATTGAGCATACTCTACGATTCTCTTTCTTTTATTTTAAATGATTGATATAAAAAATAAAATTTTAAAAGAGTATAAGATTATAGATAACGTATAATTTCTACATAATAATAAGATTATAGATAACATATAAGATTAGAGTATAAAATTTTTATAAAATTTTAAAAGTAAAAAAATTGAGTGAGACGCCGCATGGATGACTTTTAAATAATATTAATAGATTTTGTAATAAGTCTCAGCCCTACGTTTATATCTGACAATGTTAAGACTGCATCGCCTATGTTATATACCGACAATTTTGTAATTTACTTCGCAAGATAGGGAATCTATCTACACAAATGATTTACATAAATATTTTTCATATTTTTTTTGTAAATCTAACGGTACTAAAAGAAAAGATCGTACAAAAATAACAAATTACACAAAATATTATAAATTTCACCTGTAGAAAATAAGATTATTTTAATATTATAAATTTTATTTATTTGCATTAAATATATAACGGTTTGAACTTTATATCGTATTAGATTACAAATTGCGTCGTCTATCATATAAAGTTTTTCATAAATTAATATACTCGATAATTATTACGTCATCTTTTCATCTATATGATTGAACTTACAATTTTTTTAAGAAAAATAATTTGAATTTAAGAACGTTTCGGTCGAAATAATACATATATAGCCGAATGTTTTAATTTCTTTTAAATGTTTTTAAAAATAGTAGACGAATGTTTTCATCTATAACATATTTTGTTTTTTGCAAATGTAACCATGCAACTATACATAGATAGTGGTTCATATTTTTTATATATAAATTACAATTTGCATCATCTATGCACTAATTTGTAATTTGTAAGTAACTTAATTAATACATTTAACAATTTTTACGTAACTACTGTTTCGTTTGTATGATTGCATCTACGATTTAAAAAAAATACAATGTGAATTTAAAGGAGTTTGGATCGAAAAATATTTAATCAAATTAATATATATGAGATTTAAATTTTGGACTCTATTTCAATTATCTCTTAAATAATAACATATAAAAACATAAATAAATAAGCACGAAAACAACTTGTTCTAAAATTGACCCAAAAATAATAGAATTACTTTTATATTGTAAATAATATTTATTTGTATCAAGTAGACAAAGACTCAAATTTTATATCCAATAAATTATAAATTGCATCATTAACCATGCCAATTTGTACATAAGTTAATATACTCAAAAACAATTATGTAATCTTTTTTCAAATATATGGTTGGATCTACGATTTCAATATATATATATATATATATATATATATATATATATATATATATATATATATATATGAATTTAAGGGCGTTCCGGTCGCCAATATATATGTATATATATTAAATTAATCGAAATGAGATTTGAATTTTGAATTCGATATTATTAACGCTTAATTAATTACATAAAATACATATATATAGTCAAGTTAAAATACATTATTATTAGTACACGATGATCATTTATAAAAAAAAAATTGGATTAAAATTTGTAACTGTAAAACGACATTCCAAACATATTATTAAAGTACTACGTGTGTTCATATAATTTAATACAGTGATGGACACAAGAGAGAAGTGCGAAATCAGTTCCCAAGTTAAAAAAATAAACACGTGATATGAATACTCCATATTGCAATAGGTGCTCATCTCCCAAAGTATTTGTCTTGTGAGAGTGTGCAAAGATGCACCAACCTGCAGCTTCTTTTTAAAATCCTCTATCTCATTCACATGTGTTCGATTATATTACAACAACATTGTGTGCATTTAACGATTTATATTCTAGACTGCAAAAAAATAAAAAAAACCAAATCAATTGATCGCTGAAAAACAAACAACAACTACTAAGGCAAAATACCTATTTACAAATTATACTTTCTCCAACATAGAAAACTCCGGTAAACCTGATTATAATTGCAACAAGAACAATAGTTCGACCGTGTTTCAAATTTTACATTGTTTCTATTTGTTCTTAATATCAATAATACTCACTATGAACAAGTCCCAAAGCCTTGGGTTTGGCACAGTTACGTTATCATATTAATTTACATACACTAATGTTATATACGGACTTTAGACTAAAAGATTTTAAGATGTGATTACGGTGTGTAGTCTTACGTACCTGACCAACTTTATATTTTATTTACAAGTATATTGTCATTTCGTTAAAAACACATTAGTTTAGATACATCCATATCATATATGAACAACTATACTAAAATAATCATTTAGATTATATTTAATTGTTGAATTTGATAAAATGCATTTCACGACATTTAAAACTAAATTAATATTTTGTCAAATGAAAATAATAATTTGATCTTTATTTTATAGATTTTTTTTCCAAATTTTGTGAAATCTTATTAAATATTAAAAAAAATTAAAAAAAATTTATACAAATATAAGATAAATTCAAAATTAATTTTAATTACAAAATTGTTTCGATATATATACATTTTCGTGCGAAAAATTATTTCAGTAAATAAGCAGGCCCGTGCTTCGCACGGGTTTTTAGGCTAGTTTTTTATATAATCTTTGAAATATTTATAACATGCTGAATAGATTTTTAGTTAAGAAGTTGTCTCATAGAAAATGCTTTATATTGTGGTATATAAAAATTCGAGACACGTATTGTCCTTTTTCTGAAACCTCGAATCATTTTATACTCCATTTACTTTTCAAATTTACAATATCCCTCATAAAAGCTTGTGTTTAATTTGAAGAAATGGTTCATAAATACAGGAGACGGACTGGATTGCACGGCAGGCAACAAATGGCCCCGCGTGTTTGACATGGGAGTGAGTGGTAGGATATAAGGAAACGCCAATCGTTCATTGGTCGGACTTCTTTTTACATACGAGTATCCCTTTTTTTTTTTTTTTTTTTGATAAAATCGTACTTGCATTAAAATATCTCAAAGTAACAGATGATACAATCTCGAGCAGAAACATTCCACTCTGAAAGACCTGACATAGAATATGTCGCCCTTGCTAAACAATAAGCTACAATATTCGCAGACCTATGTGTGTAACACACTAACACTTCATCAAAGTGTTTATCCATATTATCCGTACAAGCCTCCAAGATAATATAATCCAGCACCAAAACTCACACAAACGGTGAGACAAAAACAAACTCACACAAACAAGCGGTGAGACAAAATCAACAAAACAAAATCGATCTTACAATCGGAAAAGGCTTAGAACCTTAGATCCGAATTAACTTTAGATCAACTAAAACAAGCAATCCTTAGATCCGGAGCGAAACCACAAAAACAAGAGGAACCGAAAATCCACCCGCTTGAATCTGAGAAGAAGGACGAAGAAGGACAACGGAAGCTCTGATGGTTAGATCTAGGGCTTTTCTTATTGAAACAAGAAACAAATTCGATGATAAAACTCGATTTTATTGAAAGAAAGAGAGGGATTGATGGCGGGGAAGGAGATGGGTGGTGAGGGAGGAGGGAGGGTCGAAGAAGAGGTAGGGGGCGGCGGCGACTACGTTAGTCGACTCTCATTTAGAGAGAGTATTTAGGCGGCTTACGAGTATCCCTTTTTGGTTAAGTGGTTGGGCTTCTTTATTAACTAGACAAGTGTGTTTGTTTTGTCATTTGTCATATTTTCAAATACAATAAAAGACTTGGTCCAAAAATGAAAACTGCTTGCACAGAACAGGCCTTAGCCCAAACACAGGTCCAACTATTTAGCAAAACAGGACAGGTCCAACAACTCCTAGTCCACTTTCACAGGAGTTTCTTACTCTAATTGTGGCTCAGCCTCATCCAGGACGTCAAAAATCTCTCACATTTCCCTGTTGCCTTCTTCCTCTAGCTGTGGAAGATTTGAGCATGTAGAAACTAGATAGCATCTTTTTTCCTTTTCTTTTCTTGGTTATTGATATAGCCATTTCCGAAATTCGGGACAGACTCGAATAATCTCCGATTGACTTTCAAAAATGTATCGACTTTTTTCTTGAAGTTGAGTGTCTCAAACAGTCAAAAGGCATGTTATTTTCATGGCATTGCATTGCATATTTTATGCAGTTGGTTGGTGATGCATGCATGCATGCAGTTGAACATTTAGTTGATGACAACCACCACACATGCTCTGAAAAATACAGAGTAATCCATGTTTCCTACCTACTAGCTACTAACTCGTATACATTAGCAACTCTTTTGCAAACGGAGGTTCAAATTTATAAATCGGTAGCTAAATTTTTTATTGAGTTTCAAAATAGTAGTTTCGTTTTGAATTTTACAAATCGATGATCATTGTTTATTCCGAATTTCAAAAAAGTGATTGTGTTTTAATAATTTAACAATTGCAACTGGAAAAAAAATTCATTGAAAAAATTTTAAGTTAACAATTTAAAAAATCACGTGGATGACACATAAACATATTAATATTCATCAGAAGTAAAAATAAATAAATTATCGGTTTGTAAATTTGAAACTGCAGCCACTATTTTAAAACTCGATATAAATTTTGGTCATCAAAATGCAATTGACTCTTAGGATAAGTGAAAACTAAGCTGAACTCCGAACATTAGTATAAAAAAATGATTATAGTCCGGCCTTATCTTGAAAAATTAATCAATAATTTTTTTGAAATATGTATAAAAACGACCTTTGAAATATCGATTCCGTCAGTATACACAAATGGAACGGGCAAGTGAGAAAAGCATTGTATGATTTTCTTTTTGTTCCGTGATCGACATCAAGATATGTAGTATCCATGTATTTTTATTTTCGTCCTCTCAACTTGACGTATTTGGTTCCTAATTTTAAAAATTTCTAAAATTACAATGGATTCCAAGCATAGGTCATGCAGAACTGCAGATATAAGCACAGTAACTGGTATTAGAGTAATGTGGTGTGGGTCAGCAGACTGAGAGCTGGTGTCCGAATATGATTGATAGATTCACTGACATGTGAATGTCTATACGATATTTAACACGACATATCAATATCAATACAGCGCAATTTTGTAACTCTCTTTTATTTAATTTTCAACATATTAGAACCGGTCATGTTGTGCTTTCGCAATCGATATTTGGGTCTTGTTCCTTGCTAATCAACATTTGTACGTTGCTCATATTTTGTACAATATTACCTCCCTTTTTGATGGTACCGCAATTTTTTGTCGAAGCAAGTTATTTATATTAGTTTTGAGTCAGATTCGGTGTATCATTTTGTGCCTCCGTGTTCATAGACAAATAGATAAGGTGTGATTGTCGTAGGAATTTTAGTGACAATTCGTAGCGATCATGAACAGGTTTTTTCTCTACGACTAATTAATGTTGTGATTACAAGTTAACCAAATAAATATGTGTAAAGTCAGAGTGGAACCAACAAAGTTTTTTATGACTCCAATGTTTGCGACCAGCTTATAGTTGAAGTAAAAATACAATTGCAGTCTCTCTTTCTCAGAGTTTACAACTAAACTGCAGTTTGCATAATTTGAACTTAATTAACGTCAACTGAAAATGAGATTTCATTACAAAAATCGACTAATAGTCAGTCCCTAAGAAGCAAACAACACCTCAAGAATTAGAAACTCGAAATTAGTACAAGTATAATATTTAACCTCAGGAAATCCTGCCCTACTCACGGAATATTTTTTCGTAAGTTTGGTCGGCATTAGTGTTTAGAAACGTTGGCTATAGAGCATGTTAGTCGGAATCAATGTGTAGCAGCTTTACAACCCAGAGCTTGGGCTTTTAAGTTTTAACTCTTCATGTCAAATCAAAGCAACAGCCTGGCAAACAACACAGTGATCTGTCAACTAACATACCACAATGAATCCAATGGTCACACTGGACTTGATCAAATCTAGAAAGATAGAGAGATAACTAATGTTTCTTCATTCAAATGGGAACTGAATGCGGGTACAAGATAGGGGTGAAGAAGGAAACGAATGAGAATCCCATGGCTGAGAAATAATTTGCCACCCAGAAAGAAGCATGGGAGGGATTTATTAGTTAGCAGGAGCTTGGGGCCTCCCTGCCGGGGAGCTTTTTTTGGCAGGGCCTGCTAAGTTTGCACGTGTGATCGCTATCGGTAATCAACATGTTTTACGAATTACAGTTCTCAGTAACATGTCTTGAATTTTCAAAGCCGAACAACTCAAACCAAAGATAAGAAATCTCCTCAGTCTAAAAACTGGAATGTGCCTAGCCATAGCATTTCAGACATTTGCTTTTTGTTTGAAAATCGAATATCTTTTAGTCTGGTTTATCAAGTTGTAATTCTAACTCGAATTTCTAATCAAATCACTTGGTTCGTTTGAGCTCCAGCTCTACTTAGCAATTTTATCAGTATAACAACCTTGTTCATCTTCTTCAAATCCAAAACCTTTGCGGTCCATTTTTCGTGCAACATGAAAAGAAGTTGTATATTCTTTCTATACATCTGTACTCTCTCTCACACACAGTCACGCAGATAGATGAAGGTGATAGATATTTTTTTTCCATGAATTAAAACACTGGTCGGAAGGTAGATGAGCAAAGTAGTGTCCTGATCAACATGCATGCTTCTCGCATTTGTGGTCCAAAACTCTTACTTCTCAGCTCAACATTTCGTTTACCATGGTTAAGCCCTTAATTCTCAAGAACCTCCAGTCCTCAACAGAACTCTCCTCTTGTATTACAATAAGGAAATTAAATTATGTAAAGATTTTATGGCAGCCATAACAATTCTAATTGCCTCCAAATTTATGTGCAGATTCCTTGATACGAACAAAGAAGATTAATAATGACTAAACCAAATTGGAAATTTGTCTCAGCATCTACAGTTAAACGGGGTTTTGCCCTTTTCATTTCAAAGTAGAGGGGAAGTAGCATGAAAAGCCAATTGAAATCAATACACAAATTTACCATGGACAGAACAGAACATAACAGAGTGTCTGAGGTTGACATCCAGTGGTTCGCATTCTAGATTCAACCATCCACGTACAGATAGCGACTCACACTGTATCAAGGGGATGAACCCTTTCATTGTGCACGGCTGGGTACCAAAAATCAACATTTATCGCTATCTTCAAACATCTATCATAGCTAACATGTAACATGTTCATTCAACAGATGTTGTAAAAAGAAAAGAAACTACACTGCAGCTTCCACGCATGTTATGCACAATCTAAGATGTGGCGAATACACATCCATTCAATCTCTCTAACTCAGATGCAACAGGGGTTACATGGCCAGTTTAGCTGGAAAACAATTACATGCATGACCCTAGGGTAACTAAAAATATCTACAAATATATATGGTACCAAGCTTATGATTATAGCATAGCTTAACTGATGTATCTGGACATTTCTGAATTGATGTCACTTTCTGTCTGAGGGAGGTTAAAGGCTAATTCCCGACTTAAGGTGTTAGTATCCACCCAGACAAAAAATTAACAGAACTCAAGTAAAACTCCTTTTGTTTACTCAACAATGCACTTTATCAAACTTAATTCAGTTAATGGTAAATTAATTTTCAGTTAGGATAAACAAATCTTTTGATAATATCTTATCTATAGACCATGTAGAATCATTTATAGACCTTTACAATACTTACAGTAGTGTCCCATTGATTAACCGTCCTCTCAGTAAACCCATATCTAGCTCTGTGTTCCCGTAACTTTTTGGCTTCTCTCCAGCATGTAAAGTCAGAGGAAATCGAGATAAAGTTTATCCCGTTGAACCCTTATGGACATGGTGATGTGCAGATCCATACTGAATACAGTTCAGTAGTACACTACAGGCTTATCTTGCATCTAAAGTTGCCAAGTTATATGCTGAATAGCAATTAAATAATTTTCTTACAGTAGACAAGTATTTCAGAAAATTTTCATCCTTTGCTTAAAGATTTTAGCTATAATCTTGGACTAGAGTTCAAAGCTATTCTTGAAAGTACTCTAAACCCTATAATCTTGGACTAGAGTTCAAAGCTATTCTTGAAAGTATATATTCTAAACCCTTATTTTCGTGCACTGTCACACCACACTTGGTCAAGTACTCAAATCAGTTATTTTTGGAAGTTCTAAAATGAGGACCCAATAGATTAGAAAAGAATAGATAAGATATGCAATAGGTATGGGATAAACTTCTGGGGTAAAGTGCGATGCGCACTTGTAATTACTAGCATGTTACAAATGGATATCGTAAAATAATAGGGGGGTGAGTGCTGAACTGCTGATTTTGTGAATCATACAACTTTATAGCTTCGTATAATGTTCGTACATATTCGTATGAAATGCACTAACATGAAGGAAAAACAAGTACAGCATGGCAACGCGCAGACATCTTGCACATTGAAGTTCCTGTTTTAGTCTCTCACTCCCACTTAACTAGACCTGACAATGGACTGTATCGTGTACTTTCTCTGTCATGTTCGTGTCGTGTTCACGTGTCGTATACCAAATTGCCGGGTCTACCCTTAACTACCCAAACATGTCTATCAATTAATGTTCTTCTACATAGTGGCTATTTCCATTCCTGCTGCTGCTATATAAACCCCTGTTCAATTTTGTATCAGCATCTCAACATTTCTCTTCAGTGGCATATATCTATCTAGATAATATACAGCCACTGCTCATCATACCTTCCCCTGTCTCACTCTTGCACACTATATTGTGAAAACATTTTCAACGTTACATCTAAATCTAAACAACATCATCAGATACACAACATGAAGAGTTTGAAGATGAAGATATTCAAGGAATTCCTTAACAAGTGGCAAAAGATGGGTAATAGTGGTGGACCTGCTTCTGACTGTGACAACTGCTGTCAATGGGCTTTGTGGCGCTTCAGGCATCAAGAAGAAGAAGAATATATTCCCAGAGATGTCCCAAAGGGTCACTTGGTAGTCTATGTTGGTAAAGAGTTCAAGAGATTTGTTATCAGAATCAGTTTACTTGAGAATCCACTCTTTATGGCACTGCTTGATCAAGCTCAAGAAGAGTATGACTTCACAGCTACCTCTAAACTCTGGATACCCTGCAACGAGGACGTCTTTCTCAGTGTTGTTCGATGTGCAAAGTCTCGAAAACATCAAAGTGTCCTACTGTCTCTGAGGGGACAGTCAACAGAGTTGTTCACTAAATTCAAATTTTAAATTTAGATTGTTGAATTCTTGTATTGCGTGCCAAATATTGTAACTGTATATCCGTCTTACCATTGTGCTTCAAAGCAAGAAATATATCTCATGCGGTTGAGTACAGAGTAAAATTTTTGGGGTGGGGAATGGGATATTTAGAATTTTACAGCTGACATAAATTATTCAGGAAGATACACATCTTGCAGACACAAACTTCTGAAGCAAGAATAAAAACCCGGGGAAACACGTGTCAGAGAAAACCCGTCTTACAGATGCTAATTACGAAAATGTGTACTCCTTAAGACACTCAAATTACTGCAGACATTCGGCGAGAATAACTAAGTTTTTACAGAACGGTGGTGAAAATCACATGTGCTCACCTCTTACAAAAAATATTTGTTCATAACATGAGGTATCTAAGCTTAATTTTTGCAACTGAGTCCTCTGAACATTGCACTATCCATGAAGTTAATGTGAAGGTCAATTGTGAAGTTATTGTTTTCAGGGGAGATGCAAGCTGGATTGCTCGGGAAATTGTTATTTTCATTCTTAATTTTAAGAATATTTGTATTCAATTAGTTAAGCAATCCGGAAACAAAACAACTAATTACTTAGTTTGTTTATTTGTTTTTCAACCTGGTTGCATGATCAATTGGGGGTTTCTCCCGATTGAATCTCTTTCAAAGTATTAATGAAATCTGTTCTATTTTTGGAAGGAAAAAAAAAACATTCACAGAATTTCTCAAAAAGATACTCTCATCCCAGTTTCAATACAAGTTGATAGCCATTATCCTGCGGCTAATTTCACAAATATCGGACTTGATAAAATAAAATCATTGGTCCTGCCTGCATACATGACAAACATAGCGACACGCAGCAGACTGGGGAAAATAGAATAAAAACAGCATCCTCAAATTGAAGTTTGTTCCAATAACAAAATATATATAACAGTTGAGTGAACATTCAATCCTCCTAAAAAACGTAAACCTTAACATCATCTGTAGCTATTATTGTCTAACTAGCTTATAGCTGGGCGATGCACAGTTATTTAAATTTTATTTATAATTATTTTGTTTATAATTATATTTTAATTACCCAGGAATACACGATTGTTTTTTTAATATTTATAATTATATTTATTTATGAATATTTTAAAATTTAAAAGTTATTAGTTTACATGATTAAATTATTGTTAAAAAAGATTTAGCCAAAAAAAATTATAGTTAAAAATTTGATATTTATTATATTTTACACGCTCAATTTAATATTTGTTTATATTGAGTTATAAAAGTTAGATTTGGCCAATTTTACTGTCCACGTGAAATTCACAAAATAATCTTTAATTTAGTTGTGGTTTAATAGTTCTTTTTCAATTAAAAACTATTCTAAAACTAAAAAAAGAATAAAGTGACGAAATTTAATATTAAGAATTCTATTCGATTTAGAAAATCTACTTATATGTAGTTTAGATTATTAGAATACCCTTTATTAACCAAATACAGTTTTTAATGTTAAATCTAAAGATTTTCACCTATCTATTTAAGATTAAACCATTTTTATTATTTTGATATTAAATGGGTTTCCTTATTTAATTACAACTATTTTTATGTTTTAACTTTTTGGAAAATACAATCCTAATATAATATCTTTTAACTTATATCATTTTTAGATAATAACTTCTTTTTATATGATATAATCTTGACCGTCTATTTTTAAAAGTATTGGATCTAACGGTTGACAATGTTTTGGCGGTATTTAGGACCAAACTACCAGGATAACATCATTAATTTATTTAATATTTATTTTTATTTTAATTTATATTTTTTTTAAATATTTATTGCTAAAATATAATATACTCTTTTTTGTAATATGTTAATGATGCGGGAACTTTGAACTTTTGAGAAAATAAATTATCAATTAAAATATAGTTTTTTTTGTAATAGTTTTTCTTTTAAATTAGTACACCGTGACGATCAAAATTCTGTATAAAATTCATTTTTTATAGTATATCCTGTAATTATCTATGTTATAGTAGATCTTTCAAATTAAATTGTTGAGAAACATTAGATATAACAATAAAATTATCACGTAGAATGATCTAAGTTTTGAATCTACCAACAACATATTAAATTTTACAGGTTTTTTTGAAAAATAAGAATTTTTTCATTTTTTTTCTTGCAAACATGGGTTATTTGATAATATTTTTTATAAAGTACGATTTTTCAAAAAAGTACTATACTAATTGATTAACAAACTTTTAAAGTTTCGAATTTAATAATTTACAATGTATATAGGTTAAAAAAGTTAGGCATCTTCTGTAGCTGAGTCTAAAATTTCAAAATACGGTTTTTTTAAATATGAATATAATTCTGCTAACAATGAAATTAGGTCTCTACGAGTTCTTATAAAACAAAATCACCATTTGCGTATAATTTATTATTTAATAATAAATAATATTTAATTAGTTATGATATAAAATTTAATAAAATAGGATAAAAAATATGCACAATTTTATAAAATTTTATCCTTGTATTATTATATTCTTTGTTGATTTGAATTTTTCTTAGATTGATTTGATTTTTTGAACATAGATTTCTAAATTTAAAATAGTTAGAAAAAAGTAATTAAATTGGCATTAAAATAATGATAACGTAATAATTATTATTAAAATTTAAATACCCACTTTACTAATTTGGGCTTTATCTTGTGTTTTAAAAATTAGATTTTAACGATTTTACACCCCCACATGGAGATAACTAAATTATCTTTAATTAAAAGATGGTTTAACAATTTTTATCTAACTGGAATTATCCATGAAAGAGAAAAGAAAGTCACGAATTTTTTACATGGAGAATTCTATTCAGTATAGAAAACTTATTTATATTTGGTATATTTGGTTTAAATTATCAAAATACACTTTTTAAAATTTAAATATAATCCTATTATTAATAAAATACACTTTTTTTAATATTTGATCTAACGATTTTCATTTATCTAGTTAAGATCTGGTCTTTATTAGTTTGGTTGTCCAAGACCGTACGATCAAAATTTAGATACTCACTTTACTATTTGGGTTCTATCCTGAGTTTTATAAATTGAATTTTGACGATTTTACAACCCATGCGAAACTAACGAAATTATCTTTAATTTAATGATGCTTTAATAATTATTATCTAACTTGACCAGTTGGCCTACCCATAAACCGAAAAGAAAAGATGGTTAAGAATTTTTACATAAAGAATTCAATTCAATATAGAAAACCAAATTATAATTGGTTTAAATTATCAAAACACACTTCTTAGTATTTAAATATAATCCTATATTTAATCAAATACACATTTTAATATAAGTAATATATTCAAAATTATCGTTTATGAATATGAAACCCTCAATATTTTAATAATATTTTGATATTATTCTTTTATGTTTGTTATATGTAAAATAATATAATTATAATTTGGATTAATCAAATTGTTATGTTCCTTCAGAAAAAAAGTGTTTAAATTTATTTATGTACATAAGTTCTCGTAAGTCTGTAGGTTCACGTGTATCATTGTTAGTATGATATACATGAGCATTATATTGATAATTTTTAATATTGTAATCAATATGAATTGTTATCTTGATATTTGGTTTAATAATTATTATCTAATTGGAACTATACATAAATTCAAGAGAAAAGATATTTAAGATTTTTTACATAGAAAACTTTTAAATTATCAAAATACACTTTTTAGTATTTAAATATAATTTTATTACTAATCAGATACACTTTTTAATATTAGATCTAACAATTCTCATCGATCTATTTAAGATCTAACTGTAATTATTAATTTGGTCGTATAGTGATCGTACACGGACCAGATCGATTTTAATTTTTTCTTAAATTTATTTTAATATTTTATTGAAATAAAAATAGAATTTATAAATTTAAAAGAATTAGGAAAAAAAATTAAATTGGTGCTACAATAAAAAAAATATTTACACTTTACTATTTGGGCTCTATCTTGAGTTTTAGACAACAGATTTTAACGATTTTACAGCCCATGCGAAGCTAACAAAATTATCTTTAATTTAATGATGGTTTAATAATTGTTATCTAACCGGAACTATCTATAAACTAAAGACAAAAGATAATTACGAATTTTTACATAAAAATTTCTATTCAATATTGAAAATCCATTTATAATTTGTTTAAATTATCAAAATACACCTTTTAGTATTTAAATACTATCCTATTATTAATCAAATACAATTTTTAATATTATATCTAACGGTACTCATCTATTTGAATATTTATAGTTTTATAATCCAACGGATCATGAACTTTTGATAGTACAGTGACCGACCAAAGTTTTGGATAAGATCTCCCTTACGCTTATTATAACCCGTGCGACGCACGGGCAGAATGATTTTATTTGAAAATTTATTTTATTTACAGTATTTTTTAATTAATATTATTAATTATGTTATTTTAAATTTTGACTTAAAATTATTTACAATTACATTATTTTTTCATGAAATTAGTTACTGAATTTTACAAATATTTTACTCATGAAAATATTATTATTATTCACTTAATTATAAAAACTTTATATGTTATCCTTTTACAATATAACAGAATCTAAATAAACTGTGGAGCAGTTAAATGTTAATGGTAGATTATTTATATTTCAATATCGAACGCAAAATCATTTTAAAATCTTTAACACCAACTTGTGTTTAGATCCAAAAGATTCTCATCCAAATGAATTTTTTTATTTTCAACGACTTTTTATTATATAGAAAACGTAATAAATTAATAGTTGTAATTTTTGAATAATTATATATATATATATATATATATATATATATATATATATATATATATATAAGTAAGAGAAACTTATACGTCACCAATACATGTGCCATGTATCTTTTTCGACGTTTCTCATTATGTTTATTCCGCTGCTCACTAATTCAGAATTTCTTGTTTGATGACATCTTTTTATTCCAGCAGATCTTTTAACTTCCAATTTTGAAAGCGTATCTATTAGAGATAATTATAAGGGTAATAACAAATTAGCCAAATGTAGTATACAATATGTATGTATACATATAATTAAAATTTTGTTTATTCAACCTGGGATAAGATCTAGAAGATTTCTATCCAGATGATTTTTTTAATTCCTAGAAATAGCTTTTTTTATTATGTAGAAAACGTAATTAAAATCAAATTAATTTTAAAACTGAAACACCAACCTGTATATAGATCCAAAAGATTCCCATTCAATTGATTTTTTTTATTTTTATAAACAACTTTCTCTTATAGAGAAACGTAAGAGGTCAGTAGTTGAATTGAAAAATTATATAAAATTAAACAAAAAAAACTTCGTCACCAATACATGCGTCATATATTTTTTTCGATGTTTCTCATTATATTTATTCTACTCCTCAATAGTTTAAGAATCTCTTGTTTGACGATATCTTTCTTTATAATTCCAATTTTGAAGGCGTAACTGTAAGGAATAATTATAAGGGGGCTAAGAAATCGGTCAAATACAGTGTAAACTATGTATATATAATTAAAATTTTGTATATACAACATGAGCTAAAATTTAGAAGATTGACATCCAGTTGAGTTTCTTTATTTCTAAAAATAACTTTTTATTTATACATAAAACACAAGAGATCATTATCTGAATTGAATAATTCTAAAAATTAAGAAAAAAGTGACTTTTGATAGTAATACCTGAGACAAATTTTTTTTGTGAATTTAATCATTACGTTCATCTCACTGCTCAATAGTTTCAGAATTTCTTGTTTGGCAATATCGTTTTTTGTATGCATACATTTTGTCTTCCGATTGTAAAGGCATAACTAGAAGGAAAAAATACAGGGGACTAAGAAATTAGCTCAATATTGTACAAAGTATGGACTGTAAGCATATTCATGAATTAACTAACCGTACAGAATATAATAAGGCTACTCATGAATAAAGAATAAATATAACATGACAAATATAATTGAGTTCAATTTATGCACTTGTGATTGTTGATGTAAATATTTGAACCTTTTCTATGAAATTGATTCGCATGCAGATGAGAACAACTTGACATGCTGAAAAGTGAATTTACCTCTACACAACTTGTATTAACAAAAACTTGGCATGCTGAAAATTAAATTTAACTGTCCACAACTTGTATTCGATTAGTAACTTTTTTTGTACTTTGGTGATGGTCAATGATCACTTCATCAGTAATAACGACGTACAATTATATTCGTTGATGTTTCATATTTTAAGTTCAATTCACCAAGACACTAAGGTTATAAAATGTTATAAAAGAATTAGAACTACAATAAGAATACAAATTTCAGATGACCTAAACTACAAATTACACGTACTATAGTTTGCTTATGTTGTGATCTTATTGTAACTCTTCCAACATGGGATATCTCTTACATGATATAATATAATAATATATTATATTTTGGTACAATGTAATTTAATAACAATATAATATATTCGTACAATAACAATATAATTTATTGTAGATTTAGATTATTATTATTAAAAACAACATAGAAGTTTATGTGAAATAAGAGTTTAGGGTACAATAACAATATAATCTATTTTAGATTAGATATTTTTTTTTTAAATTTCAAAACAACATAGAATTAGTTTTTTTAAAAAAAAAATTAGAGTTTAACATGAAATAGGAGTTTAGAGTACAGTAATAATATAATCTATTTAGATTAGATAGTTATTATTATTTTTAATTTAAAACCAATATAAAATTCTACAATAATATATAATATATGAGTCGAAAATTGAAGTAGCAAGTATATAGTAAATTTATACTTTCAAAAAAAATTGATACGAATGTTTAAATTTTATGGCTTAACTATCCATTGTATGCGATCACAGATAATATTGACATATGTAATTAAGTATTATGACAATGACAAAGAAGTGACAAAGAAGAAAAGTAACTTTTTATCATGCAGATTTTTAATTGCTTGTATGTGCAAGACGAAAAGTAAAAAAATATATTATTTTTTGTAAGACGAAAAAGTCAAAATAATAATAGAATTGTTAGAAGATTGGTGAAAGTAGAGCATTGAACAAAATAAAAATAATTTAAAAACAACAAAGTACAAAGTTTTACTACGTGAAATAGGAGTTTAGGATATAATAATTCTACTACATGAAATAGGACTTTATGGTATAATATAATATATTTTAAATTAAATAATTACATATTGAAAAAAAATTAGGGGTGAAACATAAAAAAAGTGTGAACCAAAAAAAGTGCGAACCAAATTTGGTTCAATGTTAAAAAGGGGGTTCGCTTATTAATTAAGGTTATAACGAAAAGTCAAAAATAAAATATTATTTTCTGTAAGACGGAAAAGTCAAAATATTAATAGAATTGTTAGAAGATTGGTGAAAGTAGAGTATTGAACAAAACAAAAATAATTTTAAAAAAAACATAAAGTTCTACTACGTGAAATAGGAGTTTAAGATATAATAATTCTACTACATGAAATAGGAATTTAGGGTATAATATAATTTATTTTAAATTAGATAATTATATAATTTAAAAACAAATTAGGGGTTAAACCAAAAAAAATGTGCTAAACAAATTTGATACCAAGAGATTTCAGTTATTAATAAAGGTGACAGAAGGAGTTAATTATGTAGCACAAACACCAAATGGGCACAACTTGAACGTAAAGGCCTTCATTCGGAAGTTTGTGATTATTTTTCATTTCGTGACATGAGTTTTGTGCAATATATTAATTGTTGGTACAACTAGAAGAGAGTTCTGAATTTATCGATTTACTCAATGAGAGAAGGGGTGTGGACAAGTAGTTACAGTTTGTATAATGTTAAAGAAAAGAAACAGAGACATGGTTTGATTGATTATGTGTCAGCACTCAGCTCATACACAACCTAACCACAAACTTGTCATCTCACAAGGGGGAAAACTCACTTCACAGCATAAGGAAATTCCTTGTGCGGATAATTGACAGGGAAGGCAAATTTAACAACTTTGTCCAATACAACATGTACCATAGCCCCTCTGTCCACTTTTACTGCTTTTATTGATCTTGCCTCTCTGTGTGTGTGCGTGTGTCTATGTTGGGGTATTATGATGTATATGTTTGCTAATATAAAATGGCCTCAAAATAATACTAATTTCGGAAAAAACTCAGAGAACTTAAGGAAAATGATGACAACAGTAGAGTCTATTTAGCAAGGCTGAATGGTATGCATCACAGTGTTTTTGATGCAGAAAAAGAATTGAAAACAAAAAATTGGTACATTGCTGCTTCACAATTAGCAATATTTGTTTTTGTAATTTATCAGTTACCTCCTGCAGGGTTATTATACATTTTAAAAGTTCCAGAACCAACAAGATAACTAAAATTTCTTCATTCATCCAATTGGGAAGCTGAATACAAACTAAAAAGTGAAATACAAATAAGAATCCTACAGTTGAGAGAAAGTTGCCACCCAGAAGGAAGCATGGGAGTGAGTTATTAGTTACAGGAGGTTGGGCCCTGCGTGCATGAGCTTATTTATAATTTTTGGCAGCGCCAGGCGCCAGCTCAGTTTCCACATGCAACCTCCTCTCTTATTGTCAGTTCATTCTTCTATGTCACATTTCTAAAATTCAGCCTACAACTCAAATCAAAGATTAAAACAGTCTTGCTAAATTTCTCTATGCAAACTAGAATGTGAGAGCAAGCATAACACAGCCTAGAAACTTACAGTTACAGAACAGCCAAGTTTATACAGTAAGTTTGAGAAACATAACAAGTAGAAAATATATAGTATATCAATACATCTACACAAACACATAGAGAGAGGCAGAGTCGCAGAGCGGTAATGGATATTTTGTTTTCCTGAATTTAAGTATTGGTCGGAAGGTAGAGGTGCAGAGTAGTATCCTCTTAGGTGTTCACGACATGTACGCTTGTTGTATTTTGTGGCCCAAAAAGCTCTCATATGTCAGGTCAACATCCGTAGTACTCCATGGTGTGAACCCGTAAAAACATCCCATCACAACCGAAGTTTCTATTATTAACTACTTCAACATCTGTTACATGTACTCTTATTTCCAAGAACAATCTCAACAAAACTCACCTCCATTTCAATGACAAGAAAAGTTAAGAGACATCCATCAACTACTCAATAATTCAGACTGCATGGCATGCCATTACAATTTTAAATTTCCTCCAAATTCATGTGTATCTAAATGAACCATTGGCCAACTTCCCTAAAAGGAATGAACAAGATTAATAATTACTTCAATAAATTGAAGATTTCTCTCAGGGGTCTACAGTCAACAGAACCTTTGCAGTTTTCATTTCAAAGTGGAGGGAAAGTAGCATATCAAGTCTATTGAATTTATAAAAAAAAAATACCATGAACAGAACAGAGCAGATGCTGATTACGAGAGCTAGCTCTTCGCTTTCAGATTTCAACTATTCAAGGATAGAAAGCGACTCACATTATCATCAGGGGAATGAATCCGTTCATTGTCACAGCTGAGCATCTATAATCAAACATTAGTCATAGGTAACATGTTCCCTCACATTTAGCAAAAAAAAAGAAGAAAAAAAGCATGTACCCTCACCAGATATGGACAAGCGAAAGGAAATTGTACTGCAACTTCCAAACATGGGTTATGTACAATTTAAGATGTGTATGTAACCATTTAATCTCTCTAACTCAGATCCTTTCATGACCAAGGGGTAACTAAATGTATCTGCAAATATGGTGATAGTTGAAGGTACCAAACTTACATTTATAGCATAGCTTAGCTGATGTATCTGGACATCTCTGAACCAAACATGCCGGAACACATTCCGCTCGTAGAGCATGGTCTAGGGAGGGCTAAGATGTACGCTAACACCTAAGAATGGAGAGGCTGTTTCTGCAAAGAACCTCCGCATTATGTGTACATCTCTGAATATATTATTTAGCATGCTATTTTGAGAAGGGCGAAGGCTAATTTGTGAATGAAGTTGCCAGTTTCCACTTAGAAAAAGATGATAATTGAACTTAAAAATGAAGTAAAATTCCTTTTGTTTTTCTCCAACAATACAATGCATTATAGATGCATGTACAGATGAATTTCAATTTGCGAACTAATGAAATGTAGTTGATACGTACAGGTTTGACTTTCGGAGGAACAAATCTTTGAATAATATATATCTGTTGAGAATGTAGAATCATATGTATTCAGGGCCTAAGATGAGGCCGGATATTGTGTTTTAACAAACAGCCTTACAAGACTCGAGGTAGAATACAATTGATTTACATTCGCTCTGGGTAAACCCATATCTCGTGTTCTGTCTTCCCTTGGCTTTCTGTCGTCTCTCTAGCATGTGAAGTCAGAGCAAACAGAGATAAACGGAAAATTGCAGATAATTACTGAAAACAATGCACAAGGAGAATACAGTGAATCACTTGTATGCTGAATATATAGCAACTATATAACTTATTGAAAAGGTATGACAAAGCAGTAGATAAGCATTCCAGAAAATTTTCATCCTCGAATACAAGTTTTTAGTTAGTTATTATCTTCAACTAAAGTTCCAAGTTATCTGAAAATTAATTTCTTGCATCAACTGTCACAACAATACTGGGCAAATACTTGATCCTTTCTTCTCTATATGTATCTGGGAGGATCAGTGAATTTTTAGAAGGTTTTCAATTCAGGACCCACTAGATTAGGAAAGTACAGATAAGATATGCAATAGGCATGGGATAAACTTCTCGGGTAAAGTGCGATGCGCACTTGTAATTACTAGCATGTTACAAATGGATATTGTAAAATATTGTGCACTGCTGATTTTGTGAATCTAAGAAGGCTATAGCTTCATAATATGTTCGTACATTTTGGTATGAAGATGCACCAACATGAATGGAGGTTAAGCAAGTACAGCATGGCAACGCGCAGACATCTTGCACATTAAAGTTTCGTTTTACTCTCTCAATCCCACTTACCTACCCCAACATATCTATCATTTAATGTTCTTCTACACTGTGACTCTTTACTCTTATATAAACTCTTGTTCACTTTTGTATCACCATCTCCAAATTTTTCTTCCCTCAACTGGTATATCTTAATTGTAGATAACCACTCCTCACATCTCATTCTCACTCTCACTGTCTTTTCTCTAGAGATATATTTTACGTAATACAGAATTCTAAACAACATCAACATATATACAACACATGAAGAATTTGAAATTGAAGTTTTGCAAGGAATTTCTTAACAAGTTGCAAAAGATGGGTAATAGTGTTGCACCTGCTGCTGACTGTGACAACTGCTGTCAATGGGCTTTGTGGCGCTTCATGCATCAAGAAGAAGAACAATATATTCCCAGAGATGTCCCAAAGGGTCACTTGGTAGTCTATGTTGGTAAAGAGTTCAAGAGATTTGTTATCAGAATCACTTTACTTGACAACCCACTCTTTAAGACATTGCTTGATCAAGCTCAAGAGGAATATGATTTCACAGCTACCTCAAAACTTTGGATACCCTGCGATGAGGACGTCTTTCTCAGTGTTGTTCGATGTGCAAAGTCTCAATGGCAATAAAATGTTCATTCTTCTTGAAGGGGGCATTTAACAGAGCTGTTCACCAAATTCTATTCTTGATTGACTTTAATCTAGAATGCTGTCTTCTTGTATGTTGTGCCAACTATTGAAATTGTATATTCGTCTGACCATTGCCCTTCAAAGCAACAAGTACTACATAATAAACTTATTGAGTAAAGAGTAGATTTTTCTTTTTTTAGGGGGGATGGGAGCTCTAGAATTGCTAGTTCGAACTCTTGTGTAGCTTAAAGAACCTGGAGGCCCCGGAACAAAAATGAAAGAAAATATAACATCCACTAAAAAGAGGTAAAATACCTTGAGTACACAATGAGGCTTACCAATTAATGTCATTTTATCTATTTTCACTCACCGACGCACCTCTCTCTCAGACCATGATTAAAAAAAATGAGTTATCTACTTATTTTCGATAAGCAACATTCAAAACTTAAAATTAGCTTGTTAGTTTTAACAGATCTCTGCTTTTTCCATGAGAAAGTATAGTAGATAGAATTATGTGTTTAGAACAACAAAAGACGGATATAACCACACTACTACTGAGAGAATATCCACTGCCTGAAAATGATTATCTTAACAGTACCAGTTCAGAGAATTTTCTATACTCGGCCTTAATGGCAGCAAGATTCACAAGGATGTAGTAACCAATTTCTGTTATTCAAACAAGTTTAAAGCTCAAGTAGAAAGTTCCCATCCCAGTGCTTTCCTCGATGTTTGAATGTTTAAAGGGAAACCAAAAATGGGTTTTATTTGCAAGATAACTAGGACCAGGCTATGGTGGTTATACATTTCTACACAATACACATCAGCAATAAAAAATGTAGTGTGAAGACTTACCGAACTTAAAAAAAACGCAGATGATCAAATGTCAGATATGCAAATATATGTTTCGCCAGGGACAAGTATTTGAAACAAGTGTGTAATCAGTGACATACTTTTGACAAAGAATAAGGAGTAATTGCGTCCAAACTTATAATTTCTCTTCTTTAAGCAATATGAGCCTTGGTTTGATCCATATATTAGGTCTCTTATTCATCTTCGAGAAACAAAATGCATAACTTCCAACACAGAAAGAATCTTAATATCCAATGAAAGATGTCCATGATAATTATTTACAGGGTAGATTTGTAGAATCTAGTAAAAAGCCTGGGCCAACATAAACTACAATAAGAACAAATACACAAATAAGATCATCAAACACATACATAAAAGAATCAGATGTCATAATGTGATACGAACTGGTAATACAAAGGTTAATTAGAAAGAAACACACCTAGCAAACACAAACTTTTCAAGTAAGTTTACAGAGTTTCATGCCAAGTTGGGTAGGAAGAGTCCAGACCCGTGGAAAAACATGTATCAGAGACAACCATTCTTATGAATAAACTACATATACAACAGAATGTGGTGATTTTAGTAATACCATGGGCAGCATTAAATCGAGACTAAGCAAAAGATTTATCACACTTAGCACCAAAAGATTACCACTGTGTTCAAGGACTCACAAATGAGGCTTGAGAGTAAAATTGCAGAGAAATCAACTGTGCCTTGTAAAATAAACTTCCATGATGGACTGGAAGGCAATTGTGTTCCACACTTCCACTGACTACACAATTGTTAGACATTTTACTGATCCAGATTACTTTCGGACATGTGGAGCTTTAACACTATTAGAGAGACTCAGGGGCAGATCTTAACACCGGGACGTGTCCCCGTAATCAATTTAACTTTTTTCCACCATTAAAATTTTGAAAAATATACGCTTTTAAAATTTGAAAGTTATAAGAGCATCTCCGATAGTCTCCTAGTTTGGCTCCTAAATATAATATAAACAATATGCTCTTAGTAAGTTAGTACATCGATATTCTTGTCAACTCCAACAATAATCTTTATATTGACTCTTAAGTTATATTTTAATCATATTTCAAACCTAACTAGGACAAACATTTAAATTCAACCATGTGCAAAAAAATATTTTATTAGTAGAAAATAGTTAAGAGCCAAGTAGTAGCTCTCAAAGTTGAGGAAAGAAAATAGGCTCTTACGCTTTTTAAGCTATGTTGCTCACTTGCTCGGACTCTTCATTTTACTTTCAAGTACTCGTGTCTTCAAGTACCCGGGCACTCGACGACACTTATTTTAGGCAAAAAACATGCCTATTTTTCAAAATCTTGCCGAGTCCGGTACTTGGACACGTATCCATGTCCGACACTTCTAGCCGAGTCCGAATAACATACTTTTTAAGAGCTACAAAAAATCTATTGGAGCTCGTTTTTTTGATATGCTCTTTATTTTTAAACTTAAGAGCTTACAGTATTTAAGAATCTATTGGAGATGCTCTGAAGGTGTCCGTCTCCTCAAAAATATTTCTAGGTCCACCCTGGAGAGTAATCAGTAAAAGACACAGAACCCCATAAATCTAATGAAAGTTAATGTGTAAACATTAAACAAGGGAGAAAGGAAAACAATCAAAAGACAGGTAACGGTGGCTTGGGATCGTAAAACCCGTTGAAACCACAAACATGGTTGCATTGCATGGCTGTTACGTATCCCGAGTAAAAAAGTTGAAGTAGGCAACAATAGTAGCAACGATGTGTGTATATATTTTAAATTTTACTTTGTTCTAAACGATTACCTTCACCGCTTAAACACTCCAAATTCGCCATTATAAACCTCGATTCCTCTAATAGAGCTTCAAGTATACTTAAAAAATGTAAACATGCTCCCTGCGGCCCAATTACAACTGCATCTGGGTTGTCCCAATCGTTCTCATTTTGGCCCATCTGGTGAAAACTGAAGTTTAAGTAGGTGTCTCGTTTAGGGGAATGATAATTTTAACAGTAGGGCTGAAGGATATCAAATCAAATTAGGAGTAACAATAGTTTGGCTAGATGAAGTGAAATTGATTACATAAGTACAAGAAAAATTGTAACGATAAAGGGAGATTGAACATGTGATATGTATTAATTATTATACAAAATTTGAGCTTTTTTTACCAAGTCAAGATCTAATCTCACAGGATTATGTTAATCGCTGATATTTATGAAAACACAGGAGATCAATATGAAAATGCAGGATATTGTTGAGTAAACGGTTCATCTAAGAATTCGGTTTAGATGTAGGATACTTATCAGAAGTTTTTGCAACTCATCAAAATTTGAATAATTCAATAGATTGATACGAATTTTTGAAAGAGTCATAAAATAAAACAGTGAAATAATCCAAATAGAAAATATAGGAAGCGATCTGAGTGAATGGAAAGGAAAAAACAAAGGATGAATTCCACTTAGTAGCCCGAGGAAAAGAAAGCAAAAGCGATTCCAGTAGTAGCGGCGAGCGAAATGGGAGCATAATATCATGAAAAATGGATACAAATATTTCGAATATGGAATTCAAAGGGAATCTAATTTGTTGAATAAATAGTATTAATCATATAAATACAACCTAGTTGGACCAAAAGAACTATTTTATTTTTTCAAGTGATTACGGTGGAAGAACAAGTCCTTTATTTGACCTTTCCAAGAGGAAGAACTTTATAAGTTTCCAAAATTTGAAGATACTTTCTACGGGCCAAATAGGTGGTTCTATAGAAATCACTATTTTTCGGTCCGAGGGACGGAGGAGGCTAGGTTAGCCGAAAGATGGTCCGTATTTCATTTGATTACTCATGCTTATTCGAAAGCATTATTATTTTTAGAATCCGGATCCATTATTCATTCAATGGAAACATAAATTAAATGTGAAAATTTGTCCTTCCTTTTAATCTTGAAAGTCTTCTCGGATACAAAGAAATGATTCAATTCCAGAGCCAAAAATCGTAATTCTCGAACGAGCAATCGAAAAGATTCTGGCATTGTAAAGATTAGGTATTACTCCTTCAAGTTTTCGCAACTCATTCATAGATGATAGAATCATCTCGAAAGTCCATGTTAGAGAGAGACTTTCCAGACACAAGTATTTCATATTTGTTGCCGAAATATGAATATCATAATGTTTAATACAAGAAAAGATTATAATACTCTAATATAAAATTGGACTGATCTGATGAATCAATTTGATGAATTGTGTACTCGAATGTTGAAAACGAGTACCTCAATTTTAACGAGTGCAATGCAACAGATTTCACATCGACTCTTCCAACTCCTCACAGTCCCACACACACTCCTTAAAGATAAAAAAGCAGGCAGCAGTAAAGTGTAAACTTTCACTGCACATACACACTCCACATTAACCAAATAAACCCTTGATTCTTTCAGTATTTTTTGACACGGTGTGTTTGGGCAACAGACATCGTCGATTACTCCCTCCGTACTCCTCAATTCTTTACATTGAGGAGACGACACGGAGGTTAAGAAAAAATATAAATTAATAAGAAAAAGTAAGGGGTCGTTTGGTTAAACTAATTTTGGTATCAGGTATGGGTTTCGTTCATTCCAAACTCATACCAGCTGTTTGGTTGAACATTTTTAAATTCTAATACCCATACCTAAAACCCTTCTGGAATCAAATTTGATACCTTAGGGGGGAGGTGGGTTTGAGGGAGGGGTATGAGGTATCAAATTCAAATTTTTTATTTCATTTTTATAAAGATATTAAATACATACCCAAAACACATATTTTAAACATGATATTATTTAATCTTGAATAGATTACACTTAGGTTTTGAAAAAATTGATTTTTTTTTAATTTCATACTAATAAATAATATCTTATAAAATTATTATATAATTATTTAGTTGGTTAATTTAAAATTTACAAATCACATATTTTTTTATATCACTGTATAATATACACTTACACATTATAGAAAAATGAGTTATTAATTATATTTTAAATTAAAAAGACTCATCCCAATATTGAACCAAACAAATGGTATCAAGAATGATACCTCAGCCCCATACTAGCTTAACCCGATTCCTGATTTCAAACCCATACCGTCTTTTGAACCAAACGACTCATAAGAAAAATGAGTAAAGTGGTGGTACCAATCAATATTTAATGTATAAAATTGGTATAAAGTAGGTATAGTAGAGAAAAGTAGTGGATTTGATTAAATTTTATATTATAAAATGTTACTATTTTTGATATGTAGAAAAATGAGAGGGACAAAATGAGAGGGACAGAGGGAGTACTAATTTACTCGTATCGAACCATGTGCCTGATTGGCTGCAACTTAAAGTTGCAGCTTATGGCTTATAAACCCAAAATTGCTTATGGGGGGTGTTTGCCGAAATAAGTGAAACCAACTTATGGCTAATTAAAATGGATAAGTTGAATGTTAAGAATCCTTAACATTCAACTTATAACTTATAACTTATTCTCGATATACGCAATATATAATATCCTTCAAATCTTCAAAACCATATATCTTTTGATCCGTTCATTAAAAAATTGATATGTATATATCAAATTTCTCTACTCATCGAGATCTATCCATTGATATCCATTTAACTATATTAAAAATTAAATATTTTAAAAATAATAAAAAAAGTTAACTTATAAGTTCTGATTTACCCAAACACTCTACTGCTTATAAGTTCTGATTTACCAAACACTCTAGAGATTTATAAACTCAGCTCTACTTATCACTTATAAAGCACTTACTCATTTTAAGCTATAAGTCAACTTAATAAGTTGCACCCAAACAGGCCCCATATTTTGTTTTGGGCATGTTATCAACATTATTATTGCTTATATATTTGTAACCAAAATTGAAAGTAAAATTTAAAAAAAAAACCAAAATTACATAAAAACACTCAACAATGTATATACACTCCGGTTCCGGTACACATTGTGTGACAGTAATAAAATTGCAATTGTGTAATAGTAGATTCAGACAGTCCTTTTTACTGACCCATCACCGCCATTTCATCAACTTACGACAAACTGTACGTTTTTTCATAAACCCTAACCCCTCTCTCTCTCCCCCTCCCTCTCTCGCTTCTTCACTAACGACAATCTCTCTCTCTCTCTCTCTCTCTCTCTCTCTCTCTCTAACAACAATCTCTCTAATTAGCAAAATAAAAAAAAAATCTCTCTCTCCTCTGTATAGTGAATAGTACATGACATTTGGCATCATCTCTCTCCCCCTCTCTCCTCTGCATAACGTCTGGCATTATTATATAGTATAATAAATGTGGGGATCAATATTCCATTAACAGTGATAGTGGAAGCAGAGCTGAGAGCATAACATTAAAGCCAACATTTACCAAATGTAGTAGGGGAAGGTACATATTAGGCCAATTAATCAAATCTCGGAAGCAACCTTTCACCTCCCCCATTTCACTGTACCAATATTTTAATATATGCCTGCCTGTACTTCTCTCCCTCCATCTCTCTTTTGTGTGTATATGTTTTTTATCACTCTTACTTTACCAAATATTATACCCCTCCCCCCTCCCTGTTTCTCAACAAAACTTATTATTTTTGTAGGCTTCAAATCAACTTTCTGGAAACTATTTTGGTGAAATCTGAGGTTAGTTTGTGTTTTTATGTTTGATTTTACTCATGTCACCGGTAATAGTAAAAATCATACTAAGAAGTACTTATTACGCTTTGGGGGTCCTGTGGTCCCTTTTCTACTAGTGGGATACGCCGGTAATTTATGTTAATAATAAGAAGAGCTTATTTGTTATACTCTTTTAGATCATTATCCGCTTGCGAGATACATCGGGTATGTTTGGTTTGGGGATTTTGGACTAGCGAGATATACCGGGTATGTTTGGTCCGGTTGTCTAATTTTTTATCCCTGTCAGTTAGGGTTTTTTATTTCATTCTTATTCTTTATTTTTTTGGGGAAAAAGGATGGGAGCCTAAACTAAGTAATCTACCATGTGCGTCTCTTGGGATACAAGGAATACATCGTTTAAGATTCTCATCTCAGTTTTCTTCTTTCACTATATTTCCTTTTCTATGCCCTAAATATATTTTTATTCTGTTTCCCTGTTATTGCAGCATCTTACCTTCATGGTATGTAGGTATTGTTCGACTTTGCCCTGTGGAACTCTTTTTTTTTTTTACTTGAGTTTTTCAGTATAATTTTTTTTGGTTCGATTTTGCTCGACTTCTGTAGTATAGTAAGAGCCCTATTTGGTCGGAGGGAATGGAAAATGGTAGGTATTGGATAGAAGAATGTTAATGAAATTGGAGGCATAGGAGAATGTTTAGAGCGGAAAGAGTTTAGAAATGAGAGTGTAGATAGTTATTGAAAAGGTGTGCCAATTAGGATACAAATAGAGTAAGGAATGGACATTTGTTTGTACAAATGCGCTCAAGTTTTGCTATAAAATGAGGAAGTAATGAACTAATGTATGTAAGGTAGTACGGTTTAATTCCATGACTGTACCATGTATTTCTTCCAACTAAATGGAACTATAGGATTGCAATTCCTGTTTCCTTTTTGGTTGTCTGGTAGTTTATATTTTTTTTGTTTCCTAAATTCTGACAAATGGGTTTGCAAAGGCGAGGTGTTCTCTGGTCCTACATTGTTTTTATTGAGTTGCGTTAGAGGCTTTAAATTATTGTAAATACCAGAAATAGGTTAGTATTTAATTTGACTGTTCTCAACTAAGTCTGGAAAATGTGAATTTTTGCATGGTCAGAGTATCTCTGAAGGATTTTACAGAAGTCAGGGAAGAGAAATTGACTGGATAGAGAGCCTAAGTACCAAAGCAGGGTACGTACTTGAAAGAAATAGTTGGATATCTAAAGAATGAGTAGTGCTTTGAACACAAGACATAAACAAAGATATTTGACTGTTACCAAAATTTGGAAATTTTAGTGGATCTGATCACTTAGAAGATTGACAGAAGTTATATGCTTCACTTGGTGTTATCTTAAGTAAATCTGCATAGGGGAACAATATGCTGTCCGAGATGTATAGACAGAAAACGAATCACCATGTTCTGTGTCGATGTGCATTGTCTCGTCAATTTGTTAGTTTGGTTTCATGTTTTACTTAAATTAATGACTTATTGTCATCATTTAATTTACAAAACATTTACTTTTTTCACATTTCCAGGTGTCTGATCAATCGGAGTTGTATTGAAAATTTCTGTCCCAAGGGGGAATTAAATGACGGTGGAGAAGGAAAAGAAGTTAAATGGCCATGCATTCAGAGCCTTGTTCAAACAAAGGGCAAGAAAAACTACGAGACCAGGTGAATTTCTGTCCTTGCCATTTTCTCTTTGGTCATGTATGGTGTTTAATATACTAATTTTTGTTTTCAGTCTGGACACTGGTATATTTATTAACATTGAGTCTCTTCAAGCATCTGATTTCTTCAAATTTTTATTAAGTTTCTTTAAGATTTGACACTGTAACTCATAATTATTTTGCATGTACTCCTCTGTTTTAAGTGCAAGAACTCATATACGTCTATCTGGAATTGTCATAATGTTACTAGGTTTTTCTTTGCTAAATTTTGCTTTCAAATTTTTTGCATGAAAGAGACTACTCATTCAAGTCACCTTGCTTTTTTTCTAGACACATGGTCACAAATGAGTTAAAGGATTTTTGGAGTTCGCCAGAAAATGGCAAAACAGAACTGGAAAACTGTTATCTTTTACTTGGTGATTTTTTGTCTGCCTTCAGTTCACTTGTATGATCTAATGTTTTCTCTTTTCTTGGTGCATCCCTACTCAAGTTCCCAGTATTAAGGATTAACTGGGGTGATGAATAGTAGGGGTACATCTCTAGAGAAGTGATATGTATATATGTATATATATTCACACACACTTTGGGGGGAGGGTGGTAATTTTACATATTATTTATTGTATTTGATAATTGCCGATTGCCACCGCTTGGGCACCCCTTGATTCTTAAGAAGTGATATCTTTTCTTTAATATTTGAAGAGAATTATTTCGATTTTATTTATCTTTATTGAAACATGTACTCCTCTTGTAGTGCCTGATAGTGTAGCGGATCTTTCGGTGAAAGTCAACGTGTCTCCTAAAAAACAAAGGTAATCCTTGGCCTACCTGATACAAGTATATCTGATTTGACAGCCATTTACTTAGATACATTTTGGTCCCTTGACTTGTTAGTGTAATATCTGTAACACAATGTAGAAATGGTTATTAAGGTCAATGCCTTCGCTTTATTTGTTCAGATAATGTTAAGATGAAACAAACGACTGCACAAATTTTCATCTTAGATCCTCTTATGCTAACTGATTTTAGTTTCTATTTTTCGACTATTTAATTCAGTATTATTTACAAGTGAGTATCATAGGACATTGGAAATTTAGACCATATGATTGCCTGTGCTTCAAATAGATTTTTTCGGAGAAATTTCAACTGATTTTTTCAATCAATAATAGTGTGTTTGTGCTAGCAGACACTAACCTGTCTTTTTTCCATTGACTGTTTACTTAATTTTAGTACTCTAATACATCAGATGATCAGAACATTTCACAGGTTAAATTGTACTCGTGAGTACATATAGCTTGTGATTATATGTGTAATGACTGTGGTGGACCAATATTACCCACTTTTTGTAGGGTTATTTGAAACGAATAAAATTAGCATGATCATGGTAATATGCCTCAAGGGGGAGAAAGTATGGCCTTGCCAAGTTCTCAAAATTAGTTCTGCACAGGATAAATATAATGGAAGAAGATACCTGAATATTACATGATTTAATTGTACCTTGATTATGTCAACTCATGATATTCGAACAGGATAACTGTAATATTGTCACAAATACTCCAAAAAATATGAGAACTATAAACCCTAACAATAACCTGTACAAATGGACTTTAATCCATATTATATATGTCATTGGACCAGTTTATATTTAGTCTACATTCTTCCCCGATGAATGATCATCCCTCGGTAATCCTGGGTACACATGTCCCGGCCTCATATAATAATACCACAAAACCTCTTGTCATATAGTTGTGATTATTCTCCTGTCCCTTTGTATCCTTTTTTCCCCGATAAGCTCCTATTCACTTTTGTCTGTTATAAAATTTACTTATCTTTTGCAGGGTGGATTCAAGTATTCGACATGCTTACTTGCAGAATGGTGAAAATAATCATGATGTATGTTGTGTTTCTTTTATGTGTTTGTTAACCTTTTGCATTTTAATAATCTCACACCAACTTGTTTTCTCAGTCTTGATGCTCAATCATAGTCAAATATTCTATGCACATTATATAGCCCTATTAATGTGTTTTAACACTTGCAAAACTGAACGTTTGAATTTTACCCAGATGCATCCCAATTATCTCTTGCAGGTTATCTGATAGAGTATCATTTAGGTGTATTAGCCCTCTAAAATTTTGTCAAGTTCTAGTTTTATCTTTATCAGCTAAATGGCTATATATGCTTGACCCCATTTTCTTTCTTACTCTTATTTGGTACATTTTTGTACTGATATTTGTTATTTAATTGTTACCTTTTTATATTAAATTTTATGGCTAGGCAATTCAAAATTGCTATGCTTTTTTTCTGTAGGATGATGTAGGAGCTGGGAAAGAGCTTCCGTGTTGCACCAAGTCTAAATTATATATGGATATTGAAAGTCAGTACCATAAATGTGCAAATTGCATGAACGGTGGGACG
The DNA here is from genome assembly GCA_030848705.1 of Heracleum sosnowskyi. NCBI lineage: Eukaryota > Viridiplantae > Streptophyta > Magnoliopsida > Apiales > Apiaceae > Heracleum > Heracleum sosnowskyi. The sequence continues at coordinate 104,102,084 of CM061238.1, read as the reverse complement.
CTTCTGTAAGTAACCTTTCTTTTGCTCAGTGCTTTTGGACATTATTCTATACGCATCTGGATGTTTATCCTTTCTACTAATATGTTCCAGTGTTTTCAATATTCTATCTTGAATGATCCATATTTTATGTTTTTCTTACTCACTGACCTCTGTTCTAAGGATAACCAGCTTCTTTTAAATCTTTTCTTCCACAAAGAGTATCACTAGTTGCTTTTCCCCTGTTCATCTTTCACTGGTATGAGGTGCACACATGTGCCTACATATGTGTAGGTTTGCATGGTTGGAGTAGTCTGTCCAGAAACCTTTATATTTATGATTACGTTTTATATAATAGACAATGATCTTCTATGAACCTTCTATTATCAGGGACTGCAGTGGACAAGGTTGCAAAAGAAGATTCCATCTTTCCTGCGTCAATCCTCCTTTATCATATGTCCCTCCTGGAGTTTGGCACTGTGCTTGGTGTACAGATCGGAAAATTAAATTTGGTCTGCATTCTGTGTCTGAAGGAATAGAGTCTATCTGGGACGTTAGAGAGGTTTTATCAAATAATCAAGGTAAACGGGGATGTGCATGTCTTACTTGCAAATTTCAGTAATTTTCTTTACTTTTTTCCTTGTGCTGTTTTTCTTGTTAGGATATACTAATGCAGATAACCATTCGGCAATTTGTTCTCAGATACGCAGAGGCAGAAAGAATATTTGGTGAAATATAAAGCTCTTGCACACGTCCACAACCGTTGGATGCCAGAGGCACAAGTAAAGTCTGAAGCTCCAGTGTTGTTTACAAAATTTATGAAAAAAAATCAGGTTGAGCATGTTATTACTTTGATCTCTTTATTATTATAGATAATATTTCTGTATGCCCTGATGATTGTTTTTCTTATTTCAGATCAGAAAGAATAATATAGAGTGGACTCTACCAGATCGTTTGCTCGATAAAAGATTGATTTTACTCCCCGATAATGACAGTAATGTTTCAGATTGTCCTTATGAGTGGCTTGTGAAATGGAAAGGTCTTAGTTACAATCAAGCTTCGTGGGAATTGGAGAATGCTTCATTTATGAGGACTCCTGAGGCTATGAAGCTCATAAATAGTTTTGAGATTCGTCATAAGAAGAATTCTGACAGAGTCTTACATTCTCCTGAAAAATCTAAGGTGATTATGAAAACACCTAGTGGTATTATATATAGTGTTGCTTAATTGTTTTTTTGAAGGGTAATGATCCATTATCTAATTATAGGTGTGTGGGTGTGTGCATTTGCTTATGGAAGCAACACTAGTATAAAAGTTTGGATTTACAGGATACACTTGATTGAGAGAGGCTCTAAATAAAACATCTATCTGCCATTATATTTGTTATGCTATAGAATATATGCGTTGGTTCCCTTCTAGTATCTATTTTGGCAAAAACATATTATGAAAATTTTGTTGATGTTATCTGTTTATTCAATTTGAAGCTGCAGGGAAGACAGAGCACCTTCACTGACTTGTCAAAGTTACCACTTCAGGGTTCACCTGATATATGTAACTTCAATCTTACTTACGTCAACAAACTTCGTGATTGTTGGCACAGAGGCCGGCATTGTCTTATCATTGACGATCAGGTTTCTTGCTTTCAATTATTGCTGTTATTCATTTTGTGCTCTCTTCTCGTGGTCTAAAAGTTTGTGCTTATATGAAGTAAAACGATAAATTCCTATCCAAACACAAGTAGCTATTAATTTCTGGAAATAAGTAGTTTCGTAACTCTAAACTGTCACTTATATATGTATATATGTAGCAATTAGCATTTATAATTAACAATGTGAATTAAGTGTGTTAAGATGATTGGAAATAGACGGCCTTATTTTCTTCTTGCTCTAAACTTAACTTAAAGATGATTTTTAAAACCATTTCCCTACTTGTCTTCTGCCCAAATTTGTGCAAAACCTCCTGGAGGTGAAGGCTGTGCTCATATTCTTCCAAACTTACTTGACCAAAGCCCATTTAAGCTTAAGCTCTGAGTTTGCGCTTTGATTGAAAAGACCAACTAATTTCAAGTACTGCATAAGTGCTAATTAGCAGAAAGTGCTCTTGACTTTTACCGCACTTTTGAGATAAAGGGGTTTACCTTTTATCCCACGTGACTTGTTTTTAATTCGTGGCTGTCTATTTTAATCAAGAAAAATTATAACATATCAATTGCGAGAAAGATTTTTAGAAGAAAAAGATAATGGTTGAAGTATGACAACAATTAATTACCGTCGGAATTATTTTTCACTTTTTTATGATGAAAACAAGTGTATTGTTCACAACACTACTCAAACTTTTCTGTCTTGAACAGTGTTTATTCCTCATAATGTTTATAGTTATTACTTAGTTGTTGCATATATATGTTGTTTTTTTCTTTTTGCGTGCTTCTCTTGGATGAAGCATGCGCTTCACTTGGAGCTTTGTGCATAATTTCTGAAGACCCAGTGCACTTTGTTGCACTATTCGCTTCTAACAACTATGCACTTGATATCTGCTTTGCTTACATGTTATTCTAGATATTTGAAATTTAAAAGTGGTTTCATCTATCAATGATACTGGAGCTGATCAGTTAAGCAATCTTAATTTTCAGGAAAGAGTTGTGAAAGTGGTCTTATTCATACTATCTTTTCAGAGATGTCTGAAGCATCCCTTTCTCATAATAACTGCAGCAAGTGATCTACCGTTGTGGGAAGCACAGTTTTCTCGTTGGGCATCAAGTGAAAATATAGTAGTATACATGGGGAATAAAGACATCCGTTCTAGTATCAAGGCCTTGGAATTTTACAATGAAGGTGGTTGTATAATGTTCCAAGTTCTTATAACACCTGCTCAAGTTTTTGCCGAGGTACTTTTCACAGCCAGTTCATCAATTTACGTGTACTTGATTTTTAGAAATAAGTACTTTTCATTATGTATATTCTATTAAGAGTCACTTAGTACTTACCATAAAACTTGATTATACTTTGAGTCCTGCGACCATGAATCATGTCACTGGTGAAGACGTGCAGTTAATTCAAACAGCATGCTACGTTCCCACTGGTCATGCAATTTAGTGACTGCTTGATGATAAAGCATTCAGAGCTAGAAACTTAAGATTATTTTTTAATATTTTACAGGATTTGGAGGTTCTGGAAGCCATAAAGTGGGAAGTAATAATAATAGACGAGTGCCAACGACGCAGTGTTTCAGATTGCTTGACACAACTTAAGATGCTAGCTGTTAATATGAGGCTGTTCACTGCCAGTCATGAAATAGAGGCATGAATACCACTGTAACTAGCTTTAGTTTCATAGTACCTTGAATTTAACTAATTAATGTGTTGAATGTTTTAGGATAGAAGATTCAACTACCAAGCTATGCTTTCCTTGCTTGATCCAGATTTTGACCAACCTGCACAACAAACTGAGCCTAATCTTGAGTTTTGTGATTTAAAAGAAAGATTAGCACCTTTTGTTGCCTTCAAGTGCAAGTATGGCATGCCCAAGTTTGCTGAATACTGGGTTCCTGTTCATCTTTCTAATGTGCAAATTGAGCAGTACTGTGAGGCACTTCTTTCCAACACAGTGACACTTTGTTCAAATACAAAAAATGATTCTGTTCATTCTCTCCGTGAACTCCTTACTTTGACCAGAAAGGTTTGTCAGCAGTTTCCTATAATGACATTCTTATTTTGGCATTTGATGTTTTGTATGAAGTGCTCAATTTGAAGTGTTATTATTTGCAATATAATAAAAGACATGCTGCTCTTCTTTATTGTGTCTGTGTTTCCTTTCAGTGTTGTGACCACCCTTCTCTGGTAGATCATTCTGTGCAAAGTTTTCTTGCAACTAGTCTTCCTGAGTCTGAATCAGACCATTTGGACATCGGTGTAAAAATCAGTGGCAAGCTACAACTTCTTGACAAAATTCTTACTGAGGCTAAGAAGCGTTCACTTAAAGTGCTTGTCATGTTTCAGGTATCTGGTTTGTTTAAATTAATTTTAGGCTCTTAAATCTTTCTTTGTTGTGATAGTGGATATCCTCTTCTCTTGGTAACAAGAGATTGAGGGATTGAGCCTTGGTGGAAGCAAGTGCACGTGAGGATGAGATTTGAAGTTGCTTTCATATCTTTGTTATATATTTCTCCTTGTGTGTTTTGTATTACAGTCTCTTGGAGGTTCTGGACAAATATTTTCAGTTGGAGATATTTTGTCTGACTTTGTTCATCAACAATTCGGCCAAGAGTCTTATACAAGAATTGATAGAGATATAATTCGCTTAAAAATGAAGTCTGGACCCAATATTATCAACATGGAAGATAGTGGAAAGTTTGTCTGTTTGATAGAAAGCCGTGCATGTAGTTCACGCATCAAATTATCATCTCTGGACATGGTTATTCTATTTGGCAGTGACTGGAACCCAAGAAACGACTTGCGAGCCCTGGAAAAGATCACTATTAATTCACAGTTTGATCAAATCAAAGTCTTGCGCTTGTATACATCTTTTACTGTGGAAGAACAAATACTTGTTTTGGCGAAACAAGGGTCGACACTTGATAGCAATGTGATGAATATGGGCCGAAGTACTTGTCATGGTCTACTAAATTGGGGTGCCTACTACCTATACAATAAGCTTAATATCTTCCATAATTGTGATTTGCCTGTTCCAAAGTTAAACAATGAGTCTCAACAGTCTCTGTTGGACGACATCTTACATGAGTTGTTGGCCATATTCTCCCGTAAAATTGAGTATTCTGATACTGTTGAATGCTCAATCATTTCGTATGTACAGCAGATTGAAGGAGCATATAAAAGTAAAACTATGTTATTTGGGGAAAAGGAATTTATGGCGATGCCAAATTATACTGTGATAAAGCAAGTGATGGATGGTGAACCACCACATGTCCTATGGTCAAACTTGCTTGAAGGAAGGGAGCACAAGTGGAAGTTTTTACCTGAGCAGTCACCAAGAAAAAGGAAAAAGGTTAAATATTCTTTGGACTTGCCAGATGAATTTGCAACTCAAGTAATTTCTTCTAAAACCAAGTGCAGCAGGGAAATTAGTAAAACAGGAAACCGGATAGATATAAATACAAGGTTGAAGATTAACAGGAAGGTGCCTGCTCCAAATAAGAAAACCCAATTGGCAGGTACAGAAAACCGAATTGATTTAAATACAAGGTTGAAGAATAACAGGAAGATATCTGCTCCAAAGAAGAAAACCCAATTGGCAGGTATTGTTATGTTTCCCCATTTACCTTATTTTTATTAAAGCAGTCTTCACGTTTGTGTACTTAATTATTTAAGCACCAGTGATCCTTAATAGTTAATACTATCTCAGTAACCTCATGAAAGCTTCTTGTTCCTGCAGGAATGTTAAAGCATATATTGGGCAGCACTTTTAAAAGATCTCCACGTTCAACAAGGCATATGCGTGCTGTCAATCATGCAAGTAAGCCTTCATCCACACCTCTCGGGTCTAATAGTGTTTCGCGAAAAGGCAACGGAGGAGATGAAGTGACCCTAGGAGATCATGATATGCATGATGTCAATCATGCACGCAGCCCTTCATCCATGACTCAAGAGTTTGGTTGCGCAGGAGAGAAACTGACCTTGGGAGAACATGTTGCCCAGACTGGGCAGTACAGTGATTTTACTTCAAGAAGAGGAGAATCGCCTTCTGATAGCTTATTCCCACTGCAACACCAAACCATTCCTTATCAATCAAGTTCATATCCGTTACATCAGGTGAGCAGTAATCCTTTTCAGTTAATGGTGCTTATAATGACTTAATGTTGTAGTAGTAGATACAAAGTATGAGTTGAAAGCCACCATCTAATTAGAACTAATGGAACTACTGCAAGGGCTGCAAGGCTTTAATATGTTTGGAAGAAGACATATCTTTGAGATGAATTTCCACACCTTCATGTAAATTCAGATTCTCTTTCTATAAAGGTTTCAATGGTCTTGAATATACCATATATCCTCAACTGTTGAGTGCTGCGACAAAATTTGTTTTGTAAGCAGGCATTCAGCCCCATGTATATGAACTTTCAAGAGAGTTTTAACTATAATTACAACCCCATTACAAAATGGAAACACATTTTTCTATGAAAATTAATATCCCAGGTCATTTCAATCCCAACAACTGATGTAATTTATGCTGTTTCAGCAACATTGCTCCCCAAATCCACCTATCGAAGTTCGAGGACATCCAATTGTAGAGGAGTTGTCGAGGCTACTTTCAGCTGTGCATCCTGCCCCAACTTTGCCTCCACAAATGTCCACAAACATTTTTGAATATGGTAACAATAATCTACAACACCCCAGGACATCTGAGGCGCTTCAATGCACACCACTTCAGATGGAACTGGAAAGGGAAAAACAGTGTATCGAGCAAGCTATAAAGATATGCGAAGATATGGTTTGTCCATAAACATCTCACGCTTTCAGTTGTGTTCATTAGCAATCAGCTGATAACCTTAAAATAAAAATACATCAGTGTCTAATTACTGTTATTTTTTGTTGCAGAAAATGAGACTCATTTCTGACCGCGACAAAGAGATAGCTGAGTTACACAAAAAATATAATTTGCTGTTTCAGCAAGCTGAGTTAACTTCGAAGAGGCACATGCATGATCTGAAAACGCGCTATGCAAAGCTTTGCAGAACCGAGTTATTGGCAAAGGCATTTCTACAGATGAACCATCCTGGCTACCAAGATTTGTCGCTAGTACCACCAAAAGAAGGTATATGTGCTACTAGGGGGTAATGTATAGGTAGGTTAGGCAATATATATCATAATGAGAAGATTAAGTATCAGGGTAGTAGACATCACATATGCTAGAATTTGGTTATTTTGGGACTGGACTGAGTATGGAATGTCGTGGGCTTGTTATAAGCCGCAGCCCTCCCCCTTCCCTTTCATTCTAGTAAATTCCATGGTCTTTTGACCTCAAAGCAGTAATGAATATCTCTTTAAACAGAATTTCGGCAAAGAACGTTTCACACCTCCGCACAAACCTCATATCAATATTAAAAGACATGGCAGCACTAGTCATGTTTATTTTGTATGTCATTTTGTAATGTGTACACTCTACATGCAATTTGAATACTAACTAGCATGTTTGCGGACTTACTGAAACCGTGCCTTATTTATTGGACAAAACAGGTCATCAGTGTGGTCAGCTTGTATCAGTGGCTATCCCAGTGCCAGAAGTTGATGAACTCAGGGATCGACACATGATTTCCAATCACATGCCCCAGTTAGGTAATATGGTGAATCAGACAGTTATCTACCCAGCTGCAGAAATGACGATTCCAAGAAGTGAACAATCTTTGATTGATCCGCGAATGAAAAGTCTACCACCTGTGACCCCATCAGTGGAGGCAGTGATCCTTTCATCACCAGTTCATTGTGGGACTAGGAACATGCCTCAGATTAGGACTTCAGCAGGTCATGTTACTGGTTTGCAAGCAAATCCAGCCATGCAGTCTGGTTTATATGCTCGAAGTCAATTCCGAAACAATGCCCCTGCTCCCCACCTTAGACATAGTAGACCGTCATATATACCTATTCCCAATCTTCCGTCCTATCCGAATCTGTTACCAAATACTCAGTTTCTCGGTAAACAACATTTAACTCCTGCACAATCTGGATCATTACAGGAAATTTTTAATCAGAGAGTAGATGGGTCAACAGCTGAGCTGCCTGAGCTGCCGCAGCAACTAGATTCTAGCAATTTCTTTTATCCAGGCTTCTAAAACCATGAGGTTTTGGCTATGTACATCTCTAATGTGCACCTTATTGTGGTCTTGTCCTGCACACTTTTGACTCATTCACATAGTGAACTAATGACGGTCAGTTTGAGTTTATAAGTACAAGGTATAGAAAGCATGAATCTCGTGCCAATTTTGCTACGATGCTAGTAGAATAGGTGGCCTTAGGAGGTGCTGCTAATTGTATATTATAGATATATATCTGTATGAATAGGGTTTATTATCAGGAACATTGATTTTTTATCAGGTGTTTGGAATCTGTTTTTTTTTTGGGGGAGAGACGCAATGAAGCTAATTTGTACATTTTAATGCAGCACCAGTTAACTTCTTCTTTCTTATAGGCTGGTACATGCCAAACGCAGATTAAATAGAACAAAATTATGATTCGCAGAAATTGTCTAAAAATAAAAGGCTTAAAGCATTCCACAAATTACATATTTGAGAAAATGTGCATTTGCTATGTATGTATATGACATGATTAGAATTACTAGCTTATAATTTGTAATGTACAGTTTTTTTTAAATATTTTGTTCTGATTTATAATTATTTTTAACTAGCATTTTACATGTGCTTCGCATTGAAAACACAATTGTGTTATGCACGGAAAGCACAATTTTAAATAATCTAAATAGTTGCAAAAATATTTATAAGTGTCTAAAAATAAATTATTTTCCTTTTTTTTTTTCTCTCAAATAATTTTACGATGTTACTTTTACGGAAAGTCCGGTTTAATATAGTTCTATCTTGAAGATCCTGCAGAAAATATTAAAAGCATAATTATTAATAAAAAAAATAAAGCAAGTACACGTTTTGTCTTCTATAAAATGTAAGCAAACATGAAGTGATCAATTCTTTGGTGGCTGCTCAATGGTCAAGCTATATTGCTAATTGGACCTCTTATGTTGTTGAATGCGTTTAATGTCTTTGAACGTTGCTGAATTGTCATGCTTACGCTGCACATAAATTACTTAATTGATTGATTTACATATTTTGCAGAACAATATGTTTTGCAATATTTTGCTTGTAAAACATAAATAATTTTAAAGATTTTCAATGAAATAGTGATTTTTATAAAATATAATTTACAAAATGTTATATTTTTCAATATTTTACTTGTAGAACATATATGTTCTCCAAGGTCTCCAACGACATAGTGGTCTCCATAGAACTTAACCCCAATAGGGGGCTGCTCAAATGAGACCCTGTATTAGAATGAGAACTGAGAACTAATGGCATTTTTGTAATATAATTGCATTGTCAGGGCATACAGAATACATCAAAATAAAAACAACTTCACGCTTTTTGTTGTCAACACACATGACACCCCTTTCTTCTCCTTCGTTGTTACCCGACCTCGCCACCACAACGATCATTACACCACCGTCGTTGGCACCACCAACACCACAATCACTGTCATAGTCTACCGCACCACCACATGAATCACCAAATTCAAAGCAGAATCACCAAAATTTAAATCACCAATCACTACCACCACAATCTAAATAATCATCAAATTCAAACCCTAATCACCCAAAACTCAACAAAAATCACTAAATTTCATTACAACATACCAGAATCTTTTAAAGCAAAATCACCACCATATTAATATAATCTCCACCATATCATAACTTTCGTCATCACATACATACGCACCTATATAATTATATATCATCACATTGCCATTATCGCTTCCTTCTTCATGGCATCGTCGTCGGTACCACTAACCGACCTACCATCACCAAATACAACAACTAATCACAATCATCATCACCACATGATCCACCACAATCACAATCACTACAAATGACCTTCGTTATCACCATCTCCGTCATACAAAATCACCATCAAACTGCTGGTATCATCCATAATCACCAAATTTAATTCTAAATTACTAAAAAATCAAAAACAAATCACCAAATTTTAACACAAATCACTAAAATATAAACTCCAATCACCAAAATTTCAACAGAGATCACGAGATTTCAACAAAATCACTATATTTTTTAAAGCAAATCACCATAATAGGCTATCTCCATCATAGTTGCAACCACCATCTCCGCCATTAACTTAATCACCATACTCCTTTCACCTCTACAACTACTGTATTCACCATATCTATCATAAACATCACTCTACCCAAACATCACTCTACCCAAACATCATATCCTAGCTAAGGAGTTATGATTATGAAAGAATTCGTACCTATATTTTATTTTGTTCCGCCCAAATTGATCAAAATTAGGAGTGGGTTTATCGATAGCATAAGGAACAACGATACTGGATCGAGAAAGACACGGATTAGAGTGGTGATGTCGCTGATGATTGTTTTCCGATGACGATGGTGATATGATGGCAACAAGAGGCAAGATCTGTTGATGGTGGTGATATGACGGCAACGGGGAGGGAGGTTGGTTGCTGGAGAACAAAATAGAAATGAAACTGTGATGGGTGGATAAAGGTGAAAGGAAAAGGTCGAATCAATTATTGTGTGGCTAGGATTAAATATTAATATAAAATGTGTGGGGCTAAGATTAATTCTCAGTTCTCATTTTAAGTGAGTTTCTCATTTGATCATCTCCCTCTATATATATATATATAGTTACACTTTAGGAAAAACATCTTATATAAAGAACAATAAAGAACACCATCATAAACACTTTATTTTTCATAAAACTTGATTTTTTAAAATTAGAATCATAAAATTGAACAAAAATTAAGCCTAACATATCGAAATTAACGTAGAATCTCATCTAAATTTAAAAATTAAACATTACATATAATCCAGTATGAAATCCAATACAGAATCTTATATACATATTTATCACAATGAAATTACATGTAATCATGTTTTATTTGATTCTAATTTTTTGTTAGATTCTATTTTTATCCGTAATAAACCTTTTTTGGTGAGAAAATTAGAATCAACATGCAATTTATGTAAGATTCTATGATGTTCTTTATTGCTCTTTATATAAGAGTGTTCTTAATGGAGCAATGACCTATATATATATATATATATATATATATATATATATATAGCGTTCAGGAGAGAACTTGTTTTAAAGAGAGAACCAGAGAACCAATCCCGGCCCTTCATTATCTCTAAGGTCAAGATGATTAACCTAGGGTTAAAAACCGGGGTTAAAACATGTTGTTCTATCAAAGATGATCTGTTAGTCATCTGATGGTTGATGAAGTACGAATTTCTCGTATTATTCATTATGTCTAATCCTGTTAGGGTTTCTAATAAGATCATAACTGAGAATTCTTCTAAGAGAAGATATCTCTGTTTCTATTTGCATAGAGAACTTATGATAAAACCGAACTTGTTCAGTTTTAAATTCTTCTAAATCCCAGATAAGGGCTCTAATTGCTCTATTGTCTTTGTTAGAGACAATTATCCTAGATACCTGTAATAGATGCTCTAGATATTGATGGTTATCCATGTAAATCATGGCATTACCTTCTATATTGACAAACCACGGTCGTGTATTAGTCATAATATTAAGTTCTTAGAGAACTTGGACGATTACTATTAATCATTATATATAATGAATTTATATCAATCAGAATAAATTTAAAAGATAGAGATTGTAAATGATATTACCGGGCATTCTCCTTTTAATGAACTCCATTTGTAGCAGTGATTGTAATGTTGAATAAAACTTCAGTTTAAATTCTTCTTCTCGTGTTAATCTGTCTTGTGGTCGCTCAATCTATGGTCGGCGATTTCCCTAAACGGCCACCTGCCTAAAGCGGTACTTTCTTGTGACCCAAGCAGACTCCAGAGTCTAAGACCGGACACTAAGCATGAGACATATTTTGAATTTAAACTAAACTGTTTTATTCCATACAATATATTACAATGGATTCATTATGAACCCCTACATAACACTTACAATCCCTAATGGGACTACTCACTCTTCATCTCCGGGACTTACAATTGTTCTGTACTATGTGTACTCGTTGCACAGCTGAAATTCAGAATGTCCCTCCTTCAATAACGAACTCATCCTTTTATAACACAAAGAATGAGGATCTTTTTACAAGTGGACTGACGTAAGCACTTACATATCCTATTTTTAATCTCTTGACAACGAAAGATTCCCGTCAATAAGGTAGTGCTCCACTTTGTAAAGTAGATGCACACTAACATCAATTATGAGCTTCCATCACTGCCCTGACAGCTCCTTGACACTGACATACCATCATGGTGGGGTGCGTCTTTGTCGTGATTCGTCGAATATCTTTACAAATTTCAAAGATATGATATCCGAATGTCTTTTTGGTGTCAGCTACTGTCTGAATACAGCTGGTTAACACTTCTTGATCTACCCTGCTAGTGGAAGTAGATGTCACAAAATATAATTGAGAGGCATAATTGATTCTCAACTTATCTGTCTGTTTTATGCTTAATATTTTTTCTAATATTTGAGCATATTTGTGGACTGCTATCTCCCTGAGATCTCCCTTTTCAAGCTTGACCTCTATCTCTTGACTTGGATTGTAGATCATCTTGCTGACAATTCCCAGATAAACGAAGTGAAATGGTTTGACCAACTCATCCTCAATCCAGAACGGAATTGTTGACTATACTTTGATAAATATTTCTTTACCTTTAGCACAATTCTTCTTGAATGTCTTCACAGCTTCCCTGAATCCTTTAGGAAAACTTTTTAACTCAAGAATATTTTCTGAGGGGTAAATTAAACTTACTAATCCATTACAGAATGCTTCGTAGATTAATTCATGGTTAGCATTTGGATAGAAGTTGAATGTACTCAGATTCTTTCTGTATGTGGTGTAGAACTTATGTTCCACGAACTCTTCTTCAATATCTCTTCTTCCTAATTCATAGAAATAGTAAAAGCTGTCGAAGATTGTTTCTCCGGTATCTTCATCAGGAGAAATGATAAGATTATCCGTTTTTACTGCTCCTAAATTTGTCATCTTTGGAGTAGTCTTCTTTAAAGCCTCTTTGTAGACGGACTTAAGTGCGGTGCTGCTAATGATTTCTAGCGGTGCAATCATCATTTCTTTGGAATAAAGATCCGCCGAAACTCGTGCTTCTTGAAGTGATTTAAACTTTTTGTAGGAAACACCTTTGATTCCAGAAACTGCCTGAGAGATAATTCCCCAGTTGTTGTAAATGCCTTTTCCTGGACCATTATAGACAACATAATAATTTTTGGACTTTTGAAAATCCTGATAACCGTGAGGTTGTGCTGATGTTTGACTATCAGACTTTTGTGGGATTTGAATTCCCCCGTTAGGCTTCAGTGATAACTCTGAAGGTTCTACTAACGTTGTTGAGGTCTGAACCTCAGTTGTAGTTGTTGGCGAACTACCAGCCTTCAACGGATTTGTTGAGTCTTTACCGGCAACCGTTTGCCCCGGACTAGTTCCAATTTGCTTCATTTCTGAACAAGGTGATGGAATGACCTTTTGTTGAGTGTCCTCTGGATAAATCCTGAGAAACTCTATTTCAGCATGAACTATATGTAGCTCATTCTGGATATTCTGTAATTTCTTCAACAGAATAGTTTCTTTAAGGGTCAATTTCTCCATTTTATTAGGAAAATGGGGTCTCAAAGAAAGAGATTAATATAAGGCAAGCAAACACTACTAGAAAAACTAGATTAGACATCACACATTAGACATCGGCCAGAAAAGTCACTGATGTTAAAAGTATCTCTTACATCGGAAATTCTAAAACTGATGTCTAATAGTTAACTACACATCGCTTCCATGAGTAAACGATGTCTAAACCCCATTTAAAAAAAAATAAACCCGCGCCTTTCCCCATTTTTCTTTTTCCCCGGCAAAATCTCCCCCTTAGCTAAATTTCAGATCCCGCTTTCTTTTTCCCCCTTAAACTAAAAACATAAAAATAAAAAAAAACATACTACCCCCCCCCCTCCAAATCAAAAGCGTACTACCCCCACCCCCAAAAACATACCCCTTTCAACAAACCCCCGCCGATTCCTTCAAGAACCCTAACCCCTCCTTTCAACAAACCCCTAATTAGCCTATGTAATTCTTCGATTCCTTTTAATATTAGTTCAATTTTATCAACACTCTTCAATATTGCTTCGATTTTTATAAACCCATTTTCGATTTTATAACCTAATTCTTCGATTTGTTCGTTTTTTAGATCTGGAGCTTGGAGCTTTGCTTTTCCCCTAATTATAACTTCAATATTGCTTGGAGTTTGTTCTCACTCTTGCAGTTTACCCCTAATTGCTCGATTTGGTACCCCTTTTCTTTTTCTTTTTTTTTTTGATTTTATTTCCTATTTTTGATTGTATTTGCTTTTTGATTGGATTTGCTCAACTGCATGTATTTGCTGAACTGCATGTGTTTGTATATTTACAACTTTTTTTGATGTGTTTGTGTTTTTGTATAGCATGTGTTTGTGTATTTGCCCTGTTTGTGTATATAAGCTTTTGGTTTGTATTTGCCTGGAAGTTGTTTGTATATTTACAACTGCATGTTTCTTCTTTTCGTATAATTTTTTTCTGGTAGACATTGAATGTAGGTTGAAAACTAATAATTTTAAACAATGTACAGAATATCTAAGTTAGTAATTGCCAAGTAAGTATATATATTGAGTGTATACTTAACAAACAAAGTTTATATGCAAAAATATATACTCAATATATCTAAGTTAGGAATTGTTTACTAAGTTGTCAGATAGTTCAGCTACAACTTCTGAGTTAGCAGCGAAAGAACCAGAAATATTCACAGGCTCTGAGGTGTGCTTACATTTTGCAGTGTCCAGTGATTTTTTTGAAGTGAAGCAGTTACATTGTGTAGTCTGACCCTTGTTCAATATCAGTTTAGGAATATTGATGATGATGTTCCACTTGCCCAATTTGCGGTTGCATTTGACGGAGCATCTTGGACAGATCCAAATTCTACTACACTGATGGTGATGCAAGCAATGTTGGGGGCCTATACTAAAGGTTCAAGTGGCAGGAAGCATATGGGGTAAGTTGTTATGTTGGTAAATTAATGATCTAAGTCTGCTGTCTTTACAATATAACCTAATTAAGACCTCCTGCCTCTATAATTGCACTGTAAATGATTAAATATAACCTGCTGGAAGCAGATCACGATTTCGGGAAAACAATTAAGGGCCTCCTGCCGTAATTGCACTGTAAAATGTTCTATTTAGCACAACTATTTTCAGGAGCACTTCCCCAATCTCTGTGCATGTTGTAAACTGAGAAAACTGATTCCAAGACTATTTTAAATACCAAGTGACTCATTTGTATTACATTTGTTGTTTCAGCCGGATTGCTTGGATGATTTAGCTTACTCGGTAATGTATGAGATTACTAAATTATGCCATAAGGTGTCTCAGGACGATGTGGTTCGCGCGCGCAACCAGGTGTCATGAGTTGATGTTGTAAATGAGTTTTTACCATCAACACCTACTTTTTCTTCATACCAACTCCATGCAGATGATGGTATTGTGGACTCACTTAAACCACTGTTAGGAGTAAATTCAACATTTCTTTGAGAAACAATCTGTCACATAGATTTTAATTAACATAGTTAGGTAGATGCTGAATAAATGTAATAGTTACTCCAAAAATTAATTTCTAATAGATACTATTAATACTAAAAGATATAAACAAATATTTACTAGATTATATTTTAATAGTTAAAACTTCAATATCTCTCGTGAGTCGGGAACACAACACTAATTAGTTTATGAGTTCTGAATTTCATCTTATAAATGATAAAACAATGTAAGAGCCTACAGGCTAAGAGTGTGGCAATTAGGTACTTATTTGCAGTCAACTAATTTTAGTCAGGATAATTTAGTTTCCAGCAGCAGACCTTGCTACTATTGTCCATTCTCCAGTGATTAGTCATGTTCCAGACACAATAGATTTTTTGGAAATTCTTTGGACTGCATAAAATTTTCTAACTGTCATCAAGCTTTCCAGCAAACTTTCTCAACTCACTCTGTATCAGAGTTCCATATCAGATTTGTAGCGCAAAAAGTGCATCTACAGATCTCCCTAAATCTAGTAAACTTTTAGGTAGATTGCCTTCAAACGTCAGTGCTACGTTGTTCATTCTTATTCAGGTCATTATACAGGTCTGTCAATTCTCTTGTTAAGGATTATACAGAAATGCGAGGGCCATATAGGACCAGATCATGTTTAGCAGTGATAATAATAGCGTATGGAAATGGCAACGATCATACCTTTGCTGTGTTGAGTACTACATTCTTACAATCTGGAAGAATGCTCACAGACCAAGCAGGAAGGAAGTAGGATCTGCCTTTGAATTTAACAGTTGCGTCTGATTTACTACCATAGTTAGAGAGAAAAGCTGCACAGTGGTTGGATGATTTGTAGTAGACATGTGCCTGATAATAGAAATCATTGTTACGTTCCACTAAAGTTGTAGCTGCTATAGACTGATATAGTTATCTGTTTAACCAAGGAAAAATATACTCAAAAGTATATTTCCTACATTCCATCTTCAAATCCTCTTTGTTTATCATTTTAGATCTATATACTATTTCTCTAGTACAAAGTTCGGTATTTTTACATGGTTCATGTCTGTGTTTAATGTACCTCCAGATTTGCACCAAGCTGCTGATGTTTTGGATCTGCTGCTACCAAAAACTCTTCACACTGCTTTATTGCTAGGTGCAAGTCTCGCAGGTGGCCGTACTTTGGTTGCCTAGTAAAACCTGATCAGACGTCTGTTATTATGCTATAATTGGCATGAAAAAATCACTCAAAAGTAACACAAATTTCTTGAACCAACTGTAAACTGTTGTGCTGTGAAATGGAGTATAAATTACATAGAAATTAAAATTATATACAATTACAAAACAACACTTTTGATTATTGGAATTTCTTTACTTTCCAATATTTTCATGTACTAAATACTGGAGATGATTCAATACAGAACTAGAACCCTAGGAATGAAGTGCGTAGATTCCCCCCTAACGGTTCGATGTCTACTATTACACCACCTCTAGAGTCTGTCTTTGAGGTTAAAATCTCAGTTGAAACTCATCCAAATCCTTGTGAGACCATTGTCTTGGATTTAGCAGAACAAATTCAGGACTGTGAACAAAATATCGAAGTTCCGGAATCTCCTAAGCCTGACTCTGTAGAGCAACCAGGATTGAGAATTCACCCTGGGAAGCTGAGAACAGTACACCAAGTGTAAGTTGATAAATTAAGGTAGATTTTTTCAGTTTCAAAATTTTGTGTCATTATTTTCTCGTTAATGCAGCTTTGAGCTCCCTGATTCTCACCCGCTTTTAGAAGAGGTTAATGTCTTGACTCATCTAATGATAAATCTTTAGTAGGCCTAATGCAGCCAATTCTGTGTCTAAATCGCGCTTTTTGAATATACAGTTTGAGGAAAGGGTCACTGACGATCCTTGTCCATACCTTCTTGCAATTTGGCCTACAGGTACCAAAGAGCACACAAGTCTTAAATATGTCGTTTGCAATGAGTTACTATTGTCATGATATTTGTGGACTATACTGGTTAGGTACTATGTTGAAAGCATTCCAACAGCAGAGCACGGATAGCAGTGGTGGCGATTCACTGGAATCAGGAAAGTGCAATGAGACTAACATCCACCCTTCTTGCAGAACGGATGACGAAGAAATAATAAAAGGAACAATCTTGGTAAGGCAAGAGATACCGTTAAGACATCTGATTCCAAAAATGTGTATGCCTTCTGAAATTGACACCTTTGACAATGTATGAACAGATACCTTGCCGAACAGCAACAAGGGGGAAATTCCCAGTTAATGGAGCGTTCTTTCATATTAATGAGGTAATTTTCTCCTACAACATTTTCCTCCCTAGTTAGTACTAATTTGTCATGCTGTTGGACATAAAACAGACGCATAATTTGTTATGCAGGTATTTGCTGATCATGAGTCTAGCAAGCTCCCAGTAGACGTTCCAAAAGCGTGGGTATGCAATCTGCCAAAGAGAAGTCTTCATTGTGCGATGACTGCAACTACAATATTTAGAGGTGAAGAAATAGACTATAGTTGGTCTATCACAGACATTACATTTGGCTTTATCTGACTAACTTTGATTTCTCAATCGTTATTTCATTAAGCAGATGCAACATCAGAGGAGATTCAATATTGTTTATCGAGAGGTATGTAGCAACTTCTTGTGTTTGATGCCACTAGTTTATATGATTAAGTGATGAACCCCAACCCCAACTTTCTCCAAATGACTGAATCAGTTGAAAAAGGAAATTTTGCTTTAAAACTAGAGATTTTTTTCAGTACATGTATTCTTGAAGGCTGGAAAGATTCAATTGTCGCTCTGCAGACTACTGGAAGGTTGTCGGAGTGGTCAGAAAACCTTGGAATCATTAGAAGGTGCATCGATTCTATTGTGGACAAAATACTCACACCACCGTCGAAGGTGAGCTAATTGGCATTGCTTTCCACACTTCTTCTCAGTGGTAACAGAAATGTTGTTTATTCTAATCTGCAATCTAAGGTCTGATTGCATAAAGAATTTCTGCAGGTCACATGGCCCTAAACTTATACCAGACCAGGGTATTCAGGAAAGAGGCACCAAAGTGTCCCTAAGGATTGGTGGACTGAGGACATAAGTGAAGTTGACATAGATTTGTCGTAGTTGGAAGTATGACTTTGATATTTTGATGAATTGTATTTTGGATGAATTAGATGGTATCGGTATTATTATGGATGATTCGGATTATGTAGTATGAATTGGATAATGTACTAGTTGGCTGATTGGATTTTATATTTGGCTTTGGTATATATTGGTCTTTTGATTTTGATATTTGGTTTGGTTTTTTGATTTTGGTCATTTGGTATTTTGGTTTTTGGGAAAGTCATATAAACAGGGCAGCCACATCTTAACAAAACAGAACTTACATCACTTTTCCAAAAAACCGATGTTAAATATGACAAATATAGACACCAGTTTCGTGAACGAGCTCATGTAAAGGGTACGATAGACATCAGCTCCAACTGCATAGACATCGGCTAGATATAAGAAACCGATGTAAATCAGATAAACAGACATCAGTTTATATAGAGAACCGATGTTAAATGTTAACGTGGACATCAGTTCATAAACAAATTTTGAGGTTTTTTTCTCTTTTCCTTTTACATGTCATGTGTTCAAGATTATATAAATCTTATATTAAAACAAGATTCACATTGTTGTGATGACATATTTTCAATAATTTGAAGTAACATCAGTTTTGATAAATAACCGATGTCTAAGATGCCTACAGACATCGGCTAAAAACCGATGTCTAATACCCCTACCTTTCTCTACACATGCAAAGACATCGCTTCTCTTTATCAATAGACATCGGTTTTTAGCCGATGTCTATTGCTGTTTTTCTAGTAGTGAAAGCCTTTTGATCTTTTGGGAGATCTATATAAGTAGATAGGTATGTGTGAAGGTGTGATCTTCATTGCTAATAATCATGCTCTATTTATAGCCAAAATTTGGTAGTGGATTCCTGCAAAAGCAGACGAATAAAGCACCAAGTGATGTCATTAGTCTTTTACCTTTTTGAATTCTCTGGTTAGGAAGTCGGCTAGAAAATTCTTAACTCCGTCAAGGTGTTCGACCTTGAAACTGTACCTGGAAAACCACTGTTGCCAGCGTACTAGTCTTCTCTGTTTGTTATCTCCTTCAATTTTCAATTTAAGGAAATAAGTAAAATTCTTGTTATCAGTCCTGACTAAAAATGTTACAGGGGTAAGATAAATAGAAAATTTACTAATATCTCTTTTGACAGCAAGATACTTTTTTTCATTAGAATGATATCGGGTTTCTGCGTCTTTAAAGCTTCCTGATGCGTATCGGCATATTAATTCTTTTTTATCAGAATTAACGGCTTTGAGAACTCCACCCCAATGTTCGTTGGATGCGTCCGTCTCTACGATAAGCTCGTCTTCTGGCTCTGGATGATATAGCTTGGGAAAACTTACTAACTGCTTCTTAATCTTTCGTATATAAGAAGTGTCAGTCTCTATCCATTTCCATGGATTTTCTTTCTTCAACTTGACCTGTAAGGGTGACTTTGTTGGGATTTATGGGTGATAGCATAGGAACAACTTAACTTTGTATATACTTAATTTTTAATTAAGTAGAACATACTGTCACAGCCAAAGTATGTTCTTGTAATCAGTATGCAATGTTAGTTTAATTGTGTAATTTGGAAGAAGTTCACTTTCTGTGTTCAAGCCTCAAAGAACGCATATTGGATGACAGTATGAATAAAGGTTACTGTCATAAGAATTGACAGTAAGATTACAAGAAGACAGAATGTTGCAAGTCAAGACAACATATTCACTCTGACAGCAACATTGGCGGAAGACTACGCGACAGCAACTTTAGCCCTCGACAGCAAGTTTGGAAACCTCGACAGCACACTATGCGGGGAACTCCTACTGTCACCAAAAGCACATTCCTGTGACAGCAAGCTTTGTGGCAAAAGTAACTGTCTCGAGAAAGACCCTTGTTCTAAGTATCTTTCTCAGTCAAATCCCGTGACAGTTTCAATGTTCAAGAAACAGGCGTTGTGACGCCCCTAGAT
Source organism: Heracleum sosnowskyi (assembly GCA_030848705.1). Classification (NCBI taxonomy): domain Eukaryota; kingdom Viridiplantae; phylum Streptophyta; class Magnoliopsida; order Apiales; family Apiaceae; genus Heracleum; species Heracleum sosnowskyi. Next base: position 104,081,713 of record CM061238.1, on the reverse strand, counting down.
CCGGGGTCAAGGATCCAGGTCATCACGGTCCAATTTCCACTCATTATCAATAACACTCTGATTTTTTTTTTTAATACTTACACAACTGACCCCTCACTAATACACTCACACCAGTCATATGCTCAGAGAACAACATCCACAATATTAAAAGTTTAAAGTTAAACAGTTATTACAAACCCAGAATCCTACTAAGTACATTGTTGAACAATACTTCTACAGGAAGCATTTCAACAACCAAAAGTTTATTACACAACTTACACACTTAATGTACATAAGTCTACCAACACCCGTTCGTTATCAGCTACCTCAGGGATAGTCGCCAGCACTCGCTCAAAAAGTCGTTTTCCCCTTACCCTCTTGCGGGGTGTAGTGCGCAGTATCGACATTTGACCTAACTGTTATATACATAAGTAGCAAGAGTGAGCTATAATAGCTCAGCAAGATAATGTTGTAAACTAGAAATCAGAATTTTAAACATGTATAAATATATATAACTAGAAACCCAATTATAAACTTTAAGAGGGAATAAAATTCTTATTTAATAACACATCATCCACTTACTATTATAAAAAAGAAATCTAGAATAATATAAAATCAGTTTCTCTTCTAATACAAAATCATTCCATTATTCCGTCTCATTTTCCCTGTTCAGTATACCAGTCTGAAATCATTATAAATTTCCTTTAAAGAAAATTCTGGGGATATCTGCTAGCGCCAGATACGTAGGACGATGATCAGTCGCCTAACCGTATCTGCTCTCTGTTTACTACTAGTAGAAGGAATGACAATCATCCCTGGAGGAAGGCTTCCCTGCTACATCCTCCCTCGACAACTCTTGGGCCGGAATAAATATTGAGTGCTGGACTGTGCCGCACACAGCCTCTTACGCTTTTGGTTGATGACAATCATCCCTGGAGGAAGGCTTCCCTGCTACATCCTCCCTCGGCAACTCTTGGGCCGGAATAAATATTGAGTGTTGGACTGTGCCGTACACAGCCTCTTACGCTTTTGGTTGCTATCCCCCTTTTTGTCAAATCATTTTTCCATTATCAATCACCATTTCCCATTTTTCCATTCACATATATCATATCCATCCATTTATCATATAATATCACCTTTTTAAAACCATATGTCATAACATTTTGCTTATGACTCGTACATCTTCTCTGTATTCAATGAACTCCAATACATTCTTATATACATACATTATTCCATCTTTTTTAAAAGTATTAAAATAATAATCAAATAATATTTATTAAAATCGTAACTACTTTTAAAATAATATTTTAATATAAAATGATCCATAAATAACTCTAGATAACAACTGATGCCATTCTTTGAAACATAAAATATATCCGCTCTTTCCATATTCTTATTCATATCTATAATCCATATTCAAGGATTTCAGTAAATAGGGAATATATCCCAAATCATCTCACCGTATAAGATTCATATATTGTTCACCAAAACCATTTCCTTTGAACATAAACAGTTTATCAAAATAAGGGTAAAAGAAATCTTGCCTCGATCCCTAAGTCCCAGAGGTACGTTCCCGTGTTCGTCTCGAGTTTCTATAGAAACGAAAAGGATCACCATCAGAAATATATTTCACTTAACCACTTAACCCCTAAATATATATAATAACACCTTTGACGCATAATGTAAGTTTAACATACCATTTATAGACCAAAAGTTCCAAGAACTTATCCATTTTTAGACTCGATAAAAGTTTCAGTGATTTACACCATTTCCTTAAGGATTCCTTATTAACCATACTCTACTGTAAAATTTCTCATAAATTATCAAATTCGAATTTTGACACAAGGTCAACTGGTAATGGCTCTCTGACCACTCTACTACAATATCCCAAAATTTCATAATTTTTAAAAATGTTTAAGTATGGTAATTATAGCCTCAAAGTTGTCACAATTACGTTTTCTCGGTTTTCAAACGTCTTTCACTAAAACTCACTTTTCTCCTAAACCGTTCATCAGATTTTGACGTACTTTATATCAAAACGATCTATGAACCAAGATCTATCCTTTCATTGTCAGTTGGTGCTCTGGATAGTACGAGCATGGTTGTCAAAAACAGGGCATCTTTTTGGTTTAACGAAAATCGGACATTATAACGGCTATATTTTCATACTTTCCATCTTATGACTCCTCCAAATCCAACATCCAACACATATATCAAACCCTACACCATGTGGTCATCATACCAACCATGGTTACAAGCTTTCACAATACTTCCATATTCAATCAATCACTTATAAACATACATATATTCATGATTTCATGCTTAATATACACTTAACCACTAAACTAACTATAAGTCATCATAAACTCAAGATAATACTAAGGGTTCATGAACTCCATACCTTCCTTGAAGCTTTAACACTCTTAATAAAGGTTTGTAGTCCTTGATACACCTTGATACAACCTTAATATACCTTAATCTTTCAAAACAAAACACAAAACTCAAGTTACTTACTATACCCCAGCTGAAAGAACTGGAAAAACGAGGTTCTTAACATGCTTTTATAGACAAGGCTCCTAAAGAAGAGTTGTAGAGTATCTCAATACCTTTCCAACAAGCTAAAGAACACAAACATCCAGTGAGAAATGAAGGCTCTAGGGCTGTTTTACTGGGCTGCTGTGATTTTGGCCGAATGGACTAAAAATGGGGAAGATAAGATGATTTTTGTGTTGGCTAGCAAGGTTCTAGAGTTTTGTGGATATTTCATGACTTATATAGATAATTACTTAATAAATCCTTGGATAATTACTTGGTTAAAGTGTGTGGAAGTTGCCTAACTTTCTTATGTCATTGATGATGTCATCTTGGATGATCCTAGAATCTTGTTTTTTTTTTTCTAAGTAAAATCCTAATAATCTTGATAAATAATAATGTGGTATGTATCCTTGTTACGTTACTAATCTTGGTTGTTTTGTTTCCATACTCGTTTAATCACGATTCGCTTCGAATACACCTCGTTATCTCAGGGTTCTGAAATCGTTTAACAATTCATTTTCCCCTGGCATTCTCTTAACTTAATAATCCCTTGGTTTAACTTAAATTCACTAATTCCTTAATATAAAATCTTTTAATATTACTATGCTCCTTAATATCCAATAAATAAAAGCTTGTTCGAACTCAAAATCCTAAAAACCCAAATTCAGGAATTTCTGAAATCCATCGTCATTTCGAGTCACTTATTTCCATAGTACATCACTAATATGGTTTCTTTTTACTCATTTTTCATTTCAAATATAGAGTACCTACACACCATTTTCCTAAATTCCTCGAGATCACTATTCATTTAGACACTGTAGCCTTTCTAAAGTTAGGGTTATTACAGGCGTGATGCAGTATCCCTAAGCTGCACCAAATCTGCAAGACTACGACAGAAGCTTCAAGCACTGCAAAGCAAAAGCGAATCAATTCAAGAGCAAGGTCAAGTCTTTATTTGCTGAATTGCTTAAGCTGGAAATAGAATGAATCTAGGTTGCTTTTGTTATAATGTATATCTGACATATTAGCAATTTAGGAAAGTCACAAGGGTAAGACAATCTGTAAGAAGCTGCCACTTGACAATGACAGCAGCTTCACGAACCCGTGACTGATAGTGATAGGATTAGTCTTATACCTACTATCAATTCATTCTAGATACTAGACGAAGACAAGCAGTGCCTTGAAAAAAATCGAAGCTCAAGAATTCTCTCTTGAGGTTGTAGCAACACTTCGCAAAATAAATAAAACATTTATTTTGTGAATCCTGTCTTCTCTATTTTACTGTTTGTGAATGCATACATATTATTGACAACATTAAATCTTAGTTTTAGTTGTTGAAACTGAGATTGAATTTTATCAGTATTGCATTCATCCCCCCCCCCCTTCTGCAATACACAAGGACCAACAACTGGTATCAGAGCTTTCAGATTAACATACATATCTGAGATCCCGACGACAATGCAGAAATCAAACAGTATCAAGATCCCAGCTTTTGATAAAGAGAACTATAGCATTTGGAAAAGAAAAATCTTGTTGTTTATCAAAGCTGCGAATCCACTATACCCAGGTATACTCGAGAATGGTCCTTTCATACCAAGAAAGGAAATTGAAGCCACAACAATAAATGGTGAGATCATTCCTGCACATTGGGTTCCCAAAGATCCCTCGGAATTTTTGGAAACTGAGAAGGAGAAAATGGTGCTAGATGATCACTTGCAACTCATCTTGCTCGATTCTCTCACGTTGGATAAAGCCATGTGTGGAAGTGTGATAAGCTGCATATCAGCCAAGGAGATGTGGATCAGGTTAGCCTTACTCTGTGAAGGATGTGAAGAAGTTAAGGGAAACCAAAGGCAAATACTTATATCTCAATATGAGGCATTTATGGCCAAGCCTGGTGAAGACTTAACCTCCATGTTTGAAAGGTTCAGTAAGCTCTTAACTGAACTGCAGATACATGGCAAGTACTATGACAGAAAAGAATTGAATGGCAAGTTCTTGCTCACACTGCCTGATCATCTTGAACACAAGACAACAACCATACGAGAAGGAAGAGATCTCAACAATATAACCTTTGAGACACTTTATGGCATTCTGAAATCGTATGAACTTGAACTCTTTCAAAAGAGAGCCATACAAAGTGGAACAAGGAACAAGATGGCTAATATGTCAAGTGCCCTAGTAGCACAAGTGCCAAGGATCACACAACCTAGTGAAGCACTACAAATCACTCAACCAACCCCTGTACAATCCTTGAAGATAGAAGAGGTTGTTGAAGATGATGAGAAAGTAGTACTACAGCTCAAGGATGTGGAAGATGAAGACTTCTACACTATGGAGGAACTGGAAAGCATGGACAATCCTACTATGGCCTACATGGCCAAAAAGTTCAAGAACTTTAGGTTCGAGAAGGATAGGTCATTCAGGCCCCAAGGCCAAGCATCCAAGTTCACCAAGGGAAGCTCATCAAAGGCTGTTGTGGGAAGCTCATTCAAAGGAGGATACAAGACTGGATTTATGGATAGATCTAAATTCAAGTGTTACAACTGTGGTGAACCTGGTCATTTTGCCACTGAGTGCAAAAGACCCAAACATGTTCAGAGATTTGAGAAAGGAACTGGTGGATACTCCAAGAAGAATCAAGGTAGAGCCTATGTGGCTGAAGGAAAGTGTTGGGATGAGTCTGATGATGAAGATGAAGAAGAATATGTCAACCTAGCTCTCATGGCTAGCACTGATGAAGTAACATCAACATCCTCAAGTCAGGTACCTTCACTTGTCTTACTTGATATGTCCATTGATGAGTATAAGAAAACCATTAAAGACTTAAGTGCTGAAATGTTCAATGTCTATACTAGCTTATCTGCTGCCAATGAGGAGATCACTAGGCTGAATAAGCTAAATGAAACACTAAAGTCTGAAAATGAATCTCTTGTTCTCAAAACCAGTTCACTAGACTCTTTAGCTCAGGAGAATGCTAAACTTAAAAATGAATTGAAATGTGCTAAAGAGGTTGAGGAATTCCTGAGAAATGAGATTGCTGAAAATGAATTTAAAATCAAGGCTTATAAAAACTCATCAAAGATAGTTCAGGATTACAATGATAAGCATACAGAAAATCAGTCAGTTGGTATAGGTTTTTCATATGGTAGAAGACCTGGAAAGGAAACTGTGATTCAAAATTGTTCTGGAAATGCTGCTGTCAAACCCACCATTCTCAAGAAAGTTAAAACTCCCATTTTCAAAGCTGCAGAAATTGAGTTTGATGAAGAAGCCATGCTCATCAAACAAGAAATTCTTGATGAGGATGAAGTTGTTGACAACACATTCAAGGATGGAAAGGATACTGTCACAATCCCCAAGACAGTAAACTTACCAAGCAATCAGACAGTAAGTTCAAAAGATGTTGTCACTGTTGGCAAGACAGAATCTTCCAAAGATACTGTCAAGAATGGTTCCAAGACAGTAACTTTAAAACCTTCTGTCAAGACAGTAGGAATAAAAGATACTGTCAAGGAAAGTTCGACAGCAACTTATGAACATACTGTCAATCCAGTAATTCCCAAGTCTAAGAATAGGAATGGAAAGGTAGGAGTCAACAAAGGAAATGGATACACTAATGTTGGAGGTGCTTCTAGGAAACTATGCAATAACTGTGGATCTACTCATCACTTAACACATGTTTGTAAGAAACCAATTGAGGAAAAGGTCAATGCAACTGAACTCAATGGTAACTTACACAGAACCCCCCTCATGCATAGAACTATGAGTGTCTGTAATAACATTGAATGTATGCCATGCAAAATTACTGCTATGAGTACATGCTTTAACTTACCTATTCTCACTATTGAAAAATGTTCATACTCAAACACTATTGAGACTTCTGAGCCTGCTGGCAACATCAAGAAGGCTCCATCCACCAAGAAAAGGACCAAGTCCAATTCTAAACCTAAGTGGGTGAAAAGAGAAGTCAAACAGGAGATTACTGATAATGCTTGTGACTTTATGACTGAAAGAAACTCAGGAGACACTGAAACTGCAGGACCCAACAAGGATTGGGTACCATATGCATCTTAGACACATTCTGTTTTGCAGGGCAAGAAGAAAGATCAAGTCATGTGGATCATTGATAGTGGCTGCTCAAGACACATGACAGGTGATAAAGCCCTGCTATCACATTATGTTGAGAAAGCTGTCCCAATCATAACCTTTGGAGACAACAACAAGGGTTACACAGTGGGATATGGCTGTCTAGTAATTGGAAATGTTGTCATTGAAGATATTGCTCTTGTGGATGGATTGAAGCACAATCTACTCAGTGTCAGCCAATTCAGTGACAGAGGATTCAAGGTTGATTTTGATATGATGCTGTGCAACATCTATCACAAAAAGGAAAGTAGCCTCTCTCTAAAAGGGGTTAGAAAAGGAAGCTTGTTTGTTGCTGACTTAAATTCAACAAAGAAGGATAAGGTTTACTGTTTCTACAGTAAAGCTACTGTTGGTGACAGTATGCTTTGGCACAGGAAGCTCTCACATCTCAACTTCAAGACAATGAACATTCTGATGAAGGAGTTAGTGAGAGGTTTGCCCCAACAGGAATTCTGTCAAGAAGGACTGTGTGAAGATTGTCAAATGGGCAAACTGAGAAGAGCTGTGCACAAGTCCAAGCAATTGAACACCAACATTGAAGCACTCAAGTTGATTCACATGGATCTCTTTGGACCAGTCAATGTACCATCAATGGCCAAAAAGAGATATGCCTTAGTAATGGTGGATGATTACTCAAGGTACACTTGGGTGAAGTTTCTAGAATCCAAAGATGAAGCTGCTCAAGTGATTATTGATCAAGTCAGAGTTCTTGATAGAACTCCAAACTCAAAAGTTCAAATCTTGAGGAGTGACAATGGTACAGAATTCAGAAATGCCACTCTTGGAAATTTCTGTAAAGATGAAGGAATTGTACAACAATTCTCTGCTGCAAGAACTCCACAGCAGAATGGAGTTGTAGAAAGAAAGAACAGGACTCTCATTGAAGCAGCTAGAACTATGTTGCATGATGCCAAACTGCCAACATATTTCTGGGCTGAATCTATCAACACAGCCTGTTATACTCAGAACAGAACCATGATCAACAAAACTCATGCAAGTACACCTTACTGTCTGTTAACTGGAAAGAAACCTATTGTCAAATATTTTCATGTGTTTGGGAGCAAATGCTTTATGATGAAGGATAATCATGAGAAGAAAGGAAAATTTGACACCAAGGCCAACATATTTCATGGGTTACAGTACTGAAAGGACTGCCTACAGAGTTTATGTTATGGAACACATGATTATTGAAGAAAGTGTTAATGTCACATTTGATGAAACCAAGTTTCCAGGACTGCATGAAGAAGGAAAGATGCAGACATTCAGATTTGAGAATCAAGGATACTTGGAAGCTGAGGAAATTGTGGATGAAGAACCTAGCTTCACTCAAATTGTTGAAGTTGATAAAGATACTGTCAATGCCACTACTGTCAACCAAACTCCAGTTTAGTCACAGACCATAATCTCTAACATTCATGACAATGGTGACTCTGGAGACAATGAAGAACATGGTGAAGACAATGGGATTGGTGATCATTCAACTCAACAAACTGAAGAAAATGTTCATGTACAGTCAAGTAGCTTGTCCAGAATCACCAAGTGGAACAAAGATCACTCAAGTGACCTCATCATTGGTGACCCTAATTCTGGAGTGAGGACCAGGAACAAAGTCTCTGCTGACAGCATGTTTTCATGCTTCCTGTCTCAAATGGAACCTAAGACAATTGATGAAGCATTGTTGGATTCTGACTGGGTGATAGCCATGCAAGAAGAGCTAAATCAGTTTGAAAGGAACAATGTATGGAAGCTAGTTCCAAGACCTAAGGTAAAGTCAGTCATTGAGACCAAATGGGTTTTCAGAAACAAGCTTGATGAAAATGGATCAGTGACAAGAAACAAAGCAAGGCTAGTAGCTAAGGGTTACTGTCAACAGGAGGGAATAGATTATGATGAGACATTTGCACCTGTTGCAAGACTTGAAGCTATAAGAATCTTTCTAGCCTATGCTGCACACTGCAACTTCAAAGTATTTCAGATGGATGTCAAAAGTGCCTTCCTAAATGGAGAATTGGAAGAAGAAGTGTATGTTGAACAGCCACCAGGGTTTGAGGATGCTGAAGTGTATGATTTTGTATACAAACTCTTCAAAGCTTTGTATGGACTAAAGCAAGCACCCAGGGCTTGGTATGACACACTCTCCACTTTTCTCTTGGACAATCAGTTTACTAGAGGAGTTGTGGACAAGACACTTTTCTACAAACACCATGGCAAGGACATCATTCTGGTACAAATCTATGTGGATGATATCATATTTGGTTCAACAAATGAGAGACTGTGTGAGAAGTTTTCCTCTCTCATGAGTAACAAATATGAGATGAGTATGATGGGAGAATTGTCATTTTTTCTGGGATTACAAATTCTTCAACAATCTGATGGAATCTTCATTTGTCAAGCTAAATACATCAAGGAACTTCTCAGAAAGTTCAACTTGGAAGATTCATCACCTGCAAAAACACCAATGTCCACCTCAACCAGTCTGGATCTTGATCCTAAAGGGAAGAAAGTTGACTCAAGCACCTATAGAGGCATGGTGGGATCTGTCCTATACCTAACTGCTAGCAGACCTGACATCATGTTTGCTACATGTCTCTGTGCAAGGTTTCAGAGTGATCCAAAGGAGTCTCACTTAGTAGCCATCAAGAGAATCTTTAGATACCTAAAAGGCACTCCTAACCTAGGTCTTTGGTATCCCAAGAACACTGGATTTGATCTCATTGGCTACTCAGACTCAGACTATGCTGGATGCAAGATTGACAAAAAAAGTACTACTGGTAGCTGTCAATTTCTTGGTGGAAGATTGGTCTCATGGTTTAGCAAGAAGCAGCATTCAGTTTCTACCTCAACTGCAGAAGCTGAGTATATTGTTGCAGGCAGTTGCTATGCACAAATTCTATGGATGAAGAATCAACTTCTGGATTATGGTCTAGTGTTAAGTGAAATTCCTATCTACTGTGACAACACTAGTGCCATAGCCATTTCAGACAATCCAGTTCAACACTCTAGGACAAAACACATTGATATAAGACATCACTTTATCAGAGAGCATGTTGAACAAGGAATTGTGAAGCTGATCTATGTCCCAACTGACAAGCAACTTGCTGACATCTTCACTAAGCCATTGGATGAAGAAACCTTCAACAGGTTGGTAAGTGAATTGGGGATGTTGAACCTGGTATGTTGATTTACTCAGTTTTCTATAATTCCAAATTCTCTAATGAAGCTCATGACATCAACTTCAAACCTGCTGTCAAGAGAAGTTACTGTCTACTTGGTCTATGTCTGTTATGTGACAGCATGTGTTGATTTGACTTTTCATGTCAGTATTTTGTGCCAGTCTCATACTTTTAAACCGTGTATGACATTAATGTGGTTACTTGTTAAGTTTGAGAGATAAAAATCTGTTACATTGGACTTTCACACCTTTTTGCATTAATCTGTAGGATTAAAGGAGGACACGACCATTAATTACTTTTGTGGTAGTTGTATGGGTACTCTAACTATTGACCATTAGACTTTAATCCTTAGACGGTTTTGCCTATAAATTAACCTTAGGTTTCACCAGTCTGCTCTCAGTTTTAAAGTAAATAATGGAAAACAAAGTAGGGATTGAAGTTGGGCTAAAGATGTGTGATAGTGAACCCTACAATGAAGAGATTGAGGAGCTCTTCGAGGTGCTGTTGGATGCCCTCGATGAGATAGACGAGGAAAAGAAACAGGAAGAGGAGGCCAAGGCTCAGGAAGAAGAGAAAGAGCTTCATGCACTTCTCAAAGAAGAAGGTCGCTCTGAAGAAGAAATTAAGGCAGAGACGTTAGAACTAGTTGATAAAATCATAGAATAATGTACTCAATGTTCTATTTTAATGATTTTATTAATAATAAAAGTTCTTGTTTTTGTGGTTATTGAGTTTATGAAGTGTCTGTGTACTTTGCTTAATATCTGTGTTGAAACGATTACATTGCTAAATCCATAATGTGTCAATATTAAGTTAAGTATATGAATAAAGCATTCTAATAAGTTTATGACAGAACCTATTCCCAATCGAAGTTACTGTCGTTAAGAAGGATACTGTCGTGTGTTTCTTGACAGCAACCTTCTTGACAGTAGGAAAAGACTTTCTGTCAAGACTTGTAAAGGATACTGTCATTCATATGCTTAACGGTGACAGCAAGTTTTTGCGCAATAGTTGTTGTCGCGCAAAACCTACTGTCACCACCTCTTATTACTGACAGATTGTTTCTAGCACACAGGTTATTGTCAACAATAGTGGACCGTTGAAATTGGATATTTATCCCACGTTGGTCAGTGAATAACGGGCAGTAACTCACGTGTTTAAGAGTGGGTTAAGACACGTTCTTGAAATCCACTTTTTATGCACAAAACGTTTGAGATACCCCTATTTATTCCCCAGTTACTCAGACATATCTTTCTCTTTCTCATCAAACTCAAGGCAAAATACCTTTCTTCCAGCAAAAAGTAACTTTCTTACTTTCTTCTTTTCTTGCAATCTCCATGGCCCCCAAACAGACTCTCTCTCAAACAAACTTTGCTGACATCTTTTCCCCAAATGATGCTGGTGAAGGCTTCAAAGGACTAGTGTTTTTCTTGAACAAGTCCTATCTCGGTTATGCCATCACCTCAACCCCCATTCTCGACTTAGACAGACTTGAGGCGTTTTGGCAAACTGCTGTTGCTCAAACTGAGGGTGAGAACCCGGGTATTCAATTCACAATCTCTGGGCAACAATACACTCTTACAGCTGAGGTCATCAACAATGCTCTTGGAATTACACTTGAATCAAGACAACAATTTACTGAACTTGCAAATGATGACGCTCTCAAGAAGCTCTTCTTGAAGATTGGGTATGCAGGCCCTATTCTCGAAGAGGGGACTACCAAATGGTATCCAACTGGTGAAATGGATAGGAAGCATCTGAGAAAGGAGTGGAGCATGATACTTGATGTGATGGTCAAGGTGTTCTCTACCAAGTCCACCGGATGGAATGGGATACCCTCCTACATCAAGAAACTGACAAATTCTCTTGTCCATGGATACAAGGTGAATGTTGGAGCTCTCCTCATGGCACACCTCAAAGCTGCCATAGGTAAGAAGGTATCAATCTACCCTCGCTTTCTTATGATGTGCATTAATTCATTCTGTGATTTTAATGATGCTGCCCCTCGTTTAGAGGCTTGCTCAGTTTTGAAAAAGAACACACACACACACTGTTATCTTCACAGAATCTCAATGCACATATTCCACTTTTTTTCACTAAGCACATGGTTGATCAAGTGTCCAACCTTGATTTTCCATTACCCTCTGGTTATGACTCTTTCACTCTTGAGAATGAAACTGAATTAGACCCAAATTCAGTTAACCCACATTCAACACCATACATTCAGCCTAGGCCCTCTAGACTTCTCAAAGCCCAAAGAGAGGCCTTACAAGATTCCAGGAAAAGATCCTTAGAAGCTGATGTTGGTGGTAGCTCTGTTAGTCAAGAGGGAGACACTGCACCTAGTGCAGCAAATAAGGAAGGTAGTCAAACAGAACCCACAGTGGTTCCCCCTGAGCCTAAGAAGAAGAGAGCTAGGAGGACCAAAACCACTGTCAGCCACCCTGCAGTCTCCCAAAAGACTGTAGAGGAAACCAGGGAAATAAACTCCTCCCTAGATGTGCCTTCTCAACAAGGGACATCTATTGAAATTGGCCCGTCTCCCAAGGCACCCTGTACAGAGTCTGCACAAACTCATGGTTCACAACCTGAGATACCCCCACTTGAAGAAACACACAGTGAGTTAGGGCACAGTGAGGATTTCTCTACTCCAATTGATGGTTCACATGTTTCATCTGTGAATCAGCCCCCACTCTCTGCTACACTTTCACCTTCCTTCCCTACACATTCTTTTGTTTCTTCTCAACAACCTAGAGAAGGGGACAGTCCCAACCCTTCAGGTTTTGATCATCCATCTCCAATCATGGATGAGCCCCCATCTAGTGGTCCACAAGAACCCATTTCTCAAAGTGAGATGGACACCACTCCTCCAAACACTGAGCTAGGGCAAAGTGGTATTTTGTCAGAAAATGAAACAGCCAACACTTTGTCTGAACTCCAAGGAGCATCTTACCTTCAGGAAGATGCTGTCACAGCCTATGTTGCTGTCAAAGACACTGGCAATGTTGCTGTCCTGGACACAGCTGCTGTCATGGGTGAAGAGAAAGATACTGTCAATACAGAACCTACTGTCACTCCACCTCCCAAAGTTGCTGTCATGCCAGAACCTGCTGTCCAGACTCCAACTGACAGTAACATTCCTACCAAAGATGATGTCCAGTCCTCTCAGCCTGATTTTGATGCTGTGATCATTGAGGATGCTTCTGATGATGATCTACCTCTTGCCAAACTCTTAAAGGTACATTCTAAATCTATTCCTTCCATGCATGTTAGTACTGCTCATACCCATGCATCTAGGTTGAGTGAGGGTGTGCAAAAGAAAAGAGAGATAAAAGAAAAGAGAGGTGAGCATAGAAATGAGAGGCAGCCAAATGAGCTGGCAAAAGGAGAGGGACTTGAGCATGTCCAAAGAGTTATTGAGGGAGCCCACACTATTCAGGCATTAGGCCTTGAGAGTCAATATGTGAGGGGTGATGAGATCACTCAAAAACACCCTGAGAGTGTGAGAACCCCCATAGCCTCCAAGCCCCTTTCCTTTCCTTCCCCTCCAAGAAGGTTAAGGTCTGGTGGCCCCTCTGCTACTTTTGGTAACAGGATTGCAGCTCTGGAAGGACAGTGTGCTACTTTGAACTCCAAGATGGACTCTCTCTCTCAACTGATGGTTGATGGTTTTGCTGCTACTCAGCTCTCCATCCAGTTCCTTACTGACCTAGTAGCTGCCAACTCAACTAAGGGGGAGAAGGTAGCAAGATCATAATCAATATCTATTCAGGAATCAGGTGGAACTCAGGGGGAACCAGTAGCTGTGAAGACCAAAGGGGGAGCTAAGGGGAAAGCAATATCTAAGGGGGAGCAGGTCAAACCAAGCAGTGGACAACCAAAGGATAAAGCTGAAGAGCTTGTTGAAGTTGACTTGGATGGAGAAAGAGTACTGATGTCTAAAGCAACTCAAGATGCAATGCAAAGAAGACCTGCATCTAGACATCCAATTCTACCTCCTGTGATAATCAGAGAGCCAACTCCAGCAACTCAAGAATCTGCTCTTCAAAGAAGATGGAGAGAAAAGGAGGAACAGAATAAGTCTGGGAAAGGTAAACGGAAACTGCCTGAATCCATCCATAAAGGAAATACTTGGTCCAATGGTACTGAGTATGATCAAGAAGAAGCCAATACTCTAATGGTGGATTACAGGGAGAGCACATTACACAATCATGACAGTAAATTTAGCAGTTTGGTGGAACAAGCAATGAATGCTCCAAGCAACCGTCCAACCAACACCACAAAACTGTTAAAGGATCAAATCACCAGTGTTAGTGTAAGGGTTAATGATGAGAAAAGATGGGCTGTAAGTATCTATTTCACTTCTAGCATATCTTATTTCATCACAATGCAGTTATTGCAGAGTCTGCCAGCAAAGGTGTTGTGTGCTTTGAAGGGAAAGATCAGGGCAACTCAAACACTATTCAATGAAATATTGGATATGAAAATCCAGAACCTGCTCACACAAAAGCTACCTGAAGTCTACATAAATCCACCAAGTGTTTTCTACAGATCTGTAACTAAGGATGGCACAAGAAGGAACAGCTTCATGAATTTGGTTGGCACATCCAGAATGGAAACCAAGTCAATTCTGAAAGTGTTAGATGGAATACTCAGTTCAAATGCCAATCCAGGAAGAGTTTATGCTGTTCAAGAGATCTACAAAATGCTGGTGTTGAGAGACAAGGCACTGGGAGCTAGAGTGAAGGAACTAATCTCTAGAGCCAATGCTAAAAGAAATGATCAAGGTGGAAGCTGTCTCTATGACATTCCTCCTCAGGATGATGATGATGATGATGATGATGAGGTTGGGGGAGGTGAAGCTTCTGGAAATGCTGGAAATGCTGGTGGAAGTAATTCTGGGAATACTGGTATTCAATCCCAGAATGAAGGCAATAAAGAAACTCCTAATCAGGAAAAGAAAGATGCTGGTGCAACAGATGAAGAGGAGCCAAGAATACTGGAAGCTTTGGAGGCAAGCATTCTTAGATGTACTATTGACTGCATAAATGCAGAAAAAGATGATGTCACCAAAGGTACTGTCGATAAGGAAACTGTCAAAGAAGATGCTGTCATGGAAGATACTGTCGACAAAGGTACTGTCAAGAAAGGTTCTGTCAAGGATGAAGCCAAAGCTACTGTCAAGCCCATAAGACTGAAAGCCAAAGAAAGAGCATGGTTTTCTAGACAGAAACCTGAAGGAAAGCACAAGTACTCAGGAAAGGAAAAGACCACTGGATTTGGCAGGAATCTTAAGAAGCCAATTCAATCAATACCTCCCAACAGTCTTAAGATACAACAGATGCAATCTAGAGAAATCAAGAGTGTTGAGGTAAAGATGGATGCAAATCAAGAGGTCACTGGGTACATTCTGTGGTGGGAAGAATCAAGATCTACCAAGGTTGATAAGGATTTCAATCTGGTCTCCACATCAACCAGTGGTAGGAAATCAACCTTAGATAAAAGAAGAATTGACTTCTTCTACCTGGAAAGAATGGTAGAGTTGCTGGAGAGCTATGAAAATGTTCCAGAGTCTGTTATGGAACATATTCTGAAATATCAAGCTGACAGGGATGCTGAATTCTATCAGAAATTTGGCTACAACTTTGCAGATTTTGATGATGCTGATATTTCAACTGATTTACCAGCTTCTCCTATACCATATCACTGGTACTATGAGTTTGATGACTCACCCACAGAAGAAAGGAAAACCCAACCCACAGAGGAAGGGCAACCCAAGCCAAGCAAAAGACCTGACTCTTCTCAATACGCTCAATATCAGTCAGAACTTGATAAGAAGGAAGCTGAACTCCTGGAAAGATGCAAGACTGCCAACAAGGCAGAAAGTGAAGCTCCAAATTATCAAACATGTATGCTGGAAAATCCCTTAAGAATCAAGCATCTAAAAGAAGAAATCTATGTTTGCAGCTTGCACAAGCTAAAAACAACTATTCTGAAGGATTTACAATATATGGTTGTTGGATCAATTCATCCCCTAGAGCAGATATGTTCTGACAAGATAGAGGAATTATTGGAAAGGAGAAAAGGAGAAGATTCGAAGCTGGACAAGCAAAGGAGGATGTCTCTCAATGCTTATCGAGGAAGTAGATTCAAGCTCATTCATGAAGAACTCCACTTCAGAAGCTATCCATTTGATCAAGAGCAATGGTTGAATCTCAGGGATGCTAGTTCTCTTATTTCTCCTACTATCAAGAAGATCATTGAAGAAATAGAAGATGCTGCAGTCACACCTGCTGAAATCTCTCTAGTAGAAGGTCTAAGAAGCAGCTTGGTAGAAGCTCTCAGAAGAGAGGAAGTAACAAGACAGAAGAGGAAATCTCAAGCTAAGTAAACATTCTAATCCATTCTGATCTTGTTAGTTAAGTTGTCAGCATATATTGTAAATTTGTTGTTATTGTCCATAAAAACAAATTGGGGGAGATTGTTGGGATTTATGGGTGATAGCATAGGAACAACTTAACTTTGTATATACTTAATTTTTAATTAAGTAGAACATACTGTCACAGCCAAAGTATGTTCTTGTAATCAGTATGCAATGTTAGTTTAATTGTGTAATTTGGAAGAAGTTCACTTTCTGTGTTCAAGCCTCAAAGAACGCATATTGGATGACAGCATGAATAAAGGTTACTGTCATAAGAATTAACAGTAAGATTACAAGAAGACAGAATGTTGCAAGTCAAGACAGCATATTCACTCTGACAGCAACATTGGCGGAAGACTACGCGACAACAACTTTAGCCCTCGACAGCAAGTTTGGAAACCTCGACAGCACACTATGTGGGGAACACCAAAAGCACATTCCTGTGACAGCAAGATTTGTGGCAAAAGTAACTGTCTCGAGAAAGACCCTTGTTCTAAGTATCTTTCTCAGTCAAATCCCGTGACAGTTTCAATGTTCAAGAAACAGGCGTGATGCAGTATCCCTAAGCTGCACCAAGTCTGCAAGACTACGACAGAAGCTTCAAGCACTGCAAAGCAAAAGCGAATCAATTCAAGAGCAAGGTCAAGTCTTTATTTGCTGAATTGCTTAAGCTGGAAATAGAATGAATCTAGGTTGCTTTTGTTATAATGTATATCTGACATATTAGCAATTTAGGAAAGTCACAAGGGTAAGACAATCTGTAAGAAGCTGCCACTTGACAATGACAGCAGCTTCACGAACCCGTGACTAATAGTGATAGGATTAGTCTTATACCTACTATCAATTCATTCTAGATACTAGACGAAGACAAGCAGTGCCTTGAAAAAAATCGAAGCTCAAGAATTCTCTCTTGAGGTTGTAGCAACACTTCGCAAAATAAATAAAACATTTATTTTGTGAATCCTGTCTTCTCTATTTTACTGTTTGTGAATGCAAACATATTATTGACAACATTAAATCTTAGTTTTAGTTGTTGAAACTGAGATTGAATTTTATCAGTATTGCATTCATCCCCCCCCCCCCTTCTGCAATACACAAGGACCAACAGACTTTAAAGCTGCAAGTTTAGGAATATAATCATATGCATAAGTTAGTATACCTAAAAACCTCTGCAACTGTTTTTTGTCTTCTATCTGATCTGGAAACTTATGAATGTGTTCCAAGATATGATTTTGAGGACAATGTGTTCCTTGATCAATTTCTAAGCCTAGAAAGTTGATCTTTGTTTTGAAGAGCTGAGCCTTTTTCTTGGATAGGATTATGCCAAGGGTCTCACATTTCTTCAATACCGCTGCTAGATGTCTGAGATGTTCATGTTCATTGTTAGAGAAAACAAGAATATCGTCTACATATACACAACAAAATGTTTCATAAGGTCTGAATGCTTCTTGCATGCGCCTCTGAAATATTGATGGAGCTTGTTTGAAACCAAATGGTAACACTCTCCACTGGTAATGTCCTTGGGGACATGTGAATGCTGTCAATAGCTGTGATTCTTCATCTAACAATACCTGCAAGAATCCTGATTTACAATCTAGTGAACTAAACATTTTCTTACCACGTATAAGGGTTAGTAAACTATCCTTATTGGGTAAATTGTGACCATCACCTATAGTAAGATCGTTCATATTTTTATAGTTGACAACCATTCTTTTCTTGCCGCGTCGTCGTTCAGCTTCATTTTCTACTAGTAATGCTGGTGACATGTGGGCTGATTTACTTGGAATGATAACCTTCATTTCTAGTAACTCTTTAATTTGCTTTGAAAATTCTTCTACATCCTGTGGACTATACTTCATAGGTTTTACCCTGCAAATATCCTTTGGATTGTGTAGTTTTATAGCTGTTTTCATCCATTTCTTGGTCTTTATTGGATCCAATGGATTTTTCGAGCATACTTTTTCTAAGAGCTGTTCGATCTTAGATTTCCTGTCAATATCTAGAGATAAATTTGTCATAATAAAATTCATTTCTCGATATCTTTGCAATATATCTCTCCCCCTCTCTAAAATCTGGATTTTATTTTGGGAAATATTGATAGGTTGTACTGGTTTGGCTTTAGAATTTTTTTTCTTAGATTCTAAATAACCTTCAAAACCTACTCGTTGTGCACAAGTAATTTTCTTAACCCATACTTTTTCTCCTGCAAGAGTAAATATGATTTTTCTATTGTCAAGCTGAGTAAAAGGGCTATAAGTTAAGCAAAAGTTATTGCCTAAAATAAAGTCTATACCTGCTTCGTGTTGATAGACAGTAGGAATATGAAATAATTCTTCTGCTATTAACATGTCAAGGTTTTTACATACCTTGTTAATTGTAATGGTCTTATCATTAGCAATTTTTACCTCTATAGGTCTTTCGGCATTCACCCAATGCTCTGGTGGGATGACGTGTTTACTTGCTATGCATAGGCTTGCACCTGTATCAACATAACAATGTAATTCGATTTTTCTATATCCAGTAAACTTGAGTATACCTTTGATATAAATCGATGATGGATTAGTAATGTTTGGCATTACTAATTCTTCCTGTGAATCCTCAATCGCTTTCACTTGATGATTCATATTCTGACTCCTCGGATGTTGGTCCATGGTCAATTTCTTGTATGATGAAGACATCTTGTGCTTCGTCATATTCATCTTCCACTGGTTCATATCCTATGTGGTAGATTTCTTCTAATACCTTGATTTTATCATGGTATTGTTTTCGGTTAGGGCATTCATTTGCATAATGTCCTTCTTCGTTGCAGATCCAGCACCTGCAATTCTTCTTTCCTTTCGGACAGAATTTCTTTTTATTGTTAGTAGAAAAGTCTTTCTTCTTAACATATTTACCTGGTTTAAAAGGCTTTTTCTTCTTTCTAAACCTGTATTTTGAAGATATATGCTTCTTAGAGTATTTCTTTTTCTTCTTATATTTTTTGTCATAATTAGGATTACAACCAAAATTATAAGATTCTTCTGAGAGCTTAGCACAACATCTTTTGCTAAACTTCTTCAGTTTCTTCTGTGTCCGACTGAAATCACAATAGCTAAGGATTTCATTTTTGACGATTCGTTGAGCAAAAGCTAAACTATGTTGTGTCAGTATCGTTCTTTCCTGCAAAAACTTAGTCATGGCTTTCTCACCTACCAAAGGTATCTTGCGAATGTAATCTTCGACATAGACATGATACTGATTTTGGTCTCCTGTGTTTATCATATGCATTTCATATATACAAAAGAATTTGTCAATGAGGCATATATCACACAATTGCATTTTACTAAGTGCTAACTTAGCATTCTGCTTGATCTTATCTTTTTCCTGTTCTTTAGCATTGATATAATCAACCCCTAAAAACATGGTATAGATAGCATCTACAATTTTATTAAAGGCTTCTATTGGTTCAAACATGTCGAGATCCCAATTTACATCTTTAATAAATCTGTTAACAACTCCTGCTGTTTTATGATCAACTAATAACAAAACTGTATTAGCATCATCATAAGATATATGATTAGTTTGAATTATTAAACTAATTTCCTTTTCCAAACTATCGATTAATATTTTTCTACCTGATTCACAATCGATATTTAGTACATTAGAACCAAATAGACTTTGATTCGTTCTAAACTCAGTAGTAGGTGGGTGAAAATTACATTTTCTCCTATTTACTGGTCTTTTTGTTCCTGAAGTTGATGCTGCGGATGGATTTTCATCCTGATCTTCTTCTTGTTTATTCATCCTGAATGTTTGTTGAACAAACTCTTCATCTGATGAATCTTCTTCTTGAGAATTTGACTCTTGAGAATTATCTTCTGGTGAGCTAAATTCTTCAATGACATTTAGATAATTAGTAGAATTAAAGCCAAATAAGGATTGTAATTCTAAATTATCTGCTACTTTTTGATTAGCAAGCTTGTTGTCTTCTAATCCCAGTAGTTCTAATGCTTTCGCAAATTGCTATTCCTATTGGTCGTCTTGAATTTCTGGCTCAAGTACTTTCCAAAAGAGTTTCTCTATGTCTTGCATATAGTTCATGCCTTCTTTATTGATGGTGAACTGAATGACCAAGTCATACTGTTCGGATTCTTTCCAGTTCCGAGTTCTTCGTTTCCTACATCGTGGTTAGGATAACTATATCGATAACGGTTTTTACCTTTATCTCTGTTTCCTTGTTCTGTTGATGGAACAAGTTGTTTATTCTCGGAGCCTTCGATTGTTTGTTGATGGCTTCAAGAATTTCTTTATTGCAGTGACAATCTTGAATTGTTGTTTTCAATTCTGTAATTATCTTTGCAGCTGCGGCTTCAATAACATTGTTAGCACGTTGTTCTTTAAGCAACTTAAGAATTTCTTCTATCTGTGGCTTAATAATATCTTAGAATTCTTTAAGACTCATCCTAAGATTTTCTTAAGGTATTCTTCGATTTCATTTAATTTAGAAGTGAAGTCTAAAACTTCATTTCTGT
The DNA here is from genome assembly GCA_030848705.1 of Heracleum sosnowskyi. Lineage (NCBI taxonomy): Eukaryota > Viridiplantae > Streptophyta > Magnoliopsida > Apiales > Apiaceae > Heracleum > Heracleum sosnowskyi. The sequence goes on along the minus strand of CM061238.1, from coordinate 104,060,945 downwards.
CGATAGGAATTTTTTCAAGATGGTTAATCTTTTCTTCTATTTTATCAATTTTTTCAATTAAAAGAGTTTTTAGGTCTTCTAATTTCTGGTTATCTCCCCCCCCCCCCCTTAAAAGAGTGGAGAATTTGTCATAAACACTTTTTGTTTTAGACAAATCTTCACTGGGATCTTTACTGAGTCCAAAATAACTCAATAGTTTATAACATCCTAGTAAAATTCTACCTGTAATATGGTTAAGATTATTAGTAGAAGAAATAAGAGTTGTAAGACTCTGATTTCCAGTATATCCACTAGAGATATACTTTCTTTGCTGACTGTCTGATCCTTCATTCAATTTCTTGATATTAAGGATTTTTCCTTTCTTATAGATGTATGGCTGGATCATAAAAGGGGTAGTCATTATTGTAAAAGTTCTAATCTTTGACATAGATTATCAACTTTTCTAGAGACACTCTTTAGCAAGTTGCTATCGGATGTCTCGCCAATTTCTAGACTGTTTCTTCTGAAACTCATTCTGGGTTGTTGTCCTAGTAAAGGTTTATCTTTAGCAATGTCAATTGCCCAGGAATTATCTAAGGGTCTTATTTCAGAAAATTGTTTTTCTTCAACCGATCCTATTTCTGAGAAAACATCTTCTAACTCTATGTTTTCTTCTTTCCTATAGTCGATAATATGATGACTATTGGTTAATGCATAAGCTACTAAATAGGTTATGCTAAAGACTTTATCTCCTGGATTCATCAAATTCACTCTTTCGAATTGATGTACAAAAGATAATACTTTATCTATGTTCTTAGTGTCTTTACTAAATGCATATTTAGGATAGACTGTGAACATAAATTTCTGGTAAGCTAAGTTTCCTCTAGCTGCACCTAAAATACAATCACTACGATCATTGATTTTGTTGTCTATTAAGACCATCTTAATAGGTGAATCTATGCCTTATTTAAATTCTGCTTTCAACAGAATTTTTATAGCTCCTAAATGAACTACATTAATGGTTGCTCTAATCTTAGAGTCAATTTTTTGAAGGTTTATATTGATCTCTTCCTTAGTGATAAGGGGTAGGAACACTGAACCTTTAGTATCTTTAATATATATATGCATTTCTTTTGTTTTAACAAAATAGAATATAGAATTTTTTTTCTTTTTAAGAAATTTAACATCGGGATGTTAAATATTTTTTCTTTTTTCAAATCAAGTTTTGTTTTCCTGATTTTAGAAAGAATTTCTTGCTTTACTAAAAAGCTACCTTGAAAACCTTTTTCATTTTCAGAAAATTCGATTTCAAAATTATTCTGAATTTCTTTAGAGTTTTCCTCAGGATTTTCTTTATCTAAAATATTCATTTTAAATGAAAACATGGCTCTGATACCAAGTTGGGGTATATCCGAACAATATAAAAGCATAATTAAATACTAGAATATTTATAGGATTTTGCGGAAAAAGAATTAGATAAAAATCTAATTTTTTTCAATTTGTTATAAATTTTACAAATCATAAAAGATAAGTAAAAGGATGAATGGTCGAGATTGGAATCAATCAGACGGTGCAGAATGGTACTCTGGTTTACTACTAATATGTAGTTCTCTTTGGAATCTTTGCCTATATATATATATATATATATATATATATATATATATATATATATATATATATCGAAATACAAAGATAATCCATCTAAGTACACTATGTTATATAATAAAATGATACAAAGTGGTATATTAACTAAAACCGAAATGATTTAGCCAGAAAAATTCATGCAATCGGTTCATCTAAATTGGATAGGTCTGATAGAAAGTTGGGGTAAAGCAGCCTAGGTTTGCTGTAATGATTAAATTGATATAATACTTCTAATTTGGAGTTTGTTCTTTGATTATAATAAGAATTTTGTATTTTAGGTATTTTCACTTAATGTAAAATTTTAATTAGTTAATCGTAAAAATTAAAAAAATTAATTAATTAAGATTCTTTTTGACCAAAAAAATAAAAACAACGGTAATTATTATGTTTAGTTAACTGATATAAAAATAAATTCTATTCGTAATGAATTTAACTTGAGTTGAGTTAAACCTTAATTAAATGGTAAAATCTAAATTAAATGACTTTTTATGTTGTTAATGTGATTGGAACATTTAACCTATATTAGTATTTTTTTTATTTTTAAATACTAAATTTAAATATATTTTTAATGAGTTTTGAACCGTTGATTTTTTATAGTACTTCTAAATTATCTTTATTTTATATTGTTATTATATACGTTTTAGTATAGTTCCGGATCTCTATATATAATTTTTTTATATAATATATCGTAGGTGGGAATCGATCTCATGATTTATGATATTATTGTCTTATTATCTCTTTTACTCTTGTTATATATTAGAATATAATTTTAAAAATTAATTTATAATGTATAATAATATAATTGTGGTTGAGTTTATATTAAAAGGGTAGTTGATTTATAAACGTTTAACTATGAAAATTAATTTAAAATATATAATAGTACATCGTGTTTGATTTCAAATTAAAATTGTGATTTTTAGAAAATATTTTCTAATATAAAAAATATGCATGTGTGGATATGTTAAATAAATCATTATTATATATAAATTAGAATTGTTAAACTAACCATGGTTAGTAAAATAGGATGAGAATGTTAAATAAGGAAAACTCTTAATATAATATTATATGATTGATCTAAAATTTAGGGATGAACATTGATCCTAAAATAATTCATAATTTATTGATTAGTTAACTCGATTAATTCAGATATTATAATAAAGAATTTACAACAATATTCCTATTTTACATAATATCATATTTATGAACAACATAAAAGAACTCATAAGGAACATCCTCTCTCTACATACGATTATCATAAGAACAAGAATATTTATTCGAGGATAATTTGACTGTAATCTCTGTTCATAAGTAGTAGAGTAGTGTATTTATCAACTACAGTACTGGTAAAAATATAAATAGGAAAATGTGTCAATCTTGACTTACACCCTGCCTTTTTTGATTTACACATTTTTTTATAATAAAGTTAAATTTCAATAGATAAAATATCTAAGAAAAATTATTCATTTATCCAAATTGAAAAATTATTATTTCTAATATTTTGGATCGATAATATTTTACTAATTTTTCAAGATTAGTTGGGTCTTTATCTTAAAATTTTCTTTACCTACGTTAATTTCATCCTGTTTCCATAAATTTAATCCAGATTATTTAAATAATATTTCCCTGGGTAATTCTTTAAAAACAACGGTCCACGGGGTGTGATGCATCTATCTCGTCTGATTTACTAAACTTAGGGTTCCCTAACAATTGATTGTCACTATAATTTATCTAACAATCACTATCTTAATCGTGAGATTTCAACGATCTAACAATTTTTCTAGTCACTTAGCTATAAATTTTCACGAAGTCTGTCCGCTATAAATTAGTGCTGAGGGTGTTTTAGCCTGCGTTAAACAACTATACTTATATCATTATTTTAATTATTCTTCCCCACTTTTAATTATTTTAATTGTTCTTTATCTAAAAAATATTTTAATTTTTCTTAATTGTTTACCCACAATTAGCTATCCTAAAAGTAGTTTTTAATATTTTTAAATTTATAGTTTCAATATACTAAAATAATCACCTAAACAATTTTATAAATAAATTTAAAATGAAAGCTTAAAAAACATATTATATTTTTCATAATTTTAATTAAATGACAATAAATATACTAAAATATAATAGACTGATTGTGAAAATATTGTATTAGTATCTCAGTTTTTCTTATATAATATGATAAAGAATATAAATTTTTTATATATTTAAAACAAATTTTTAGACTATCCGTTATAATTTTATTAAGAAAAATTATAATAAGAAAATTTATTTTATAGTTATTTTTTGTAGAATTAATTTGGTTTTTTTTATAGTTCTTTTTATAGTAAGAAAAACTGTAAAATTATAATCGTGAAATTAAAACTATTTAAATAGTTACTATTTGAAAGTTATAATTTTACAGTTTTTCTTACTACAAACTTACATTAAAAAAAAAAACTAATCCTACAAAAAATAAATATAAAATAATTTTTCTTACTTTAATTTTTCTTAATAAAATTATAGAGGATAGCCTAAAAATTTATTTTAAATAAATAAAAATTTTATATACTTGATCATATTATTTAAGAAAAACTAAGATACTAACACAATATTTTTATAATATAATATGTTTGTTTAAGTTTTCATTTTTAATTTATTAATAAAATTCTTTAGGTGATTATTTTAGTATATTGAAAATATAAATTTAAAAACTACTTTTAGGATAGCTAATTTTGGGTAAACAATTAAGAAAGATTAAAATGTTTTTTAGGGGAAGAACAATTAAAATAATTAAAAGTGGGGAAAGAATAATTAAAATAATTAAAAATAAGTATAGTTGTTTATGGAAGTTTAACTTAATTCACCCATCCATGGCAAAACAGATCTAAGACTTGTTTTAAGACCTGAAGCTTTTGCCTTTTAACACATCTTTAGTTCGATATGATATCATCGAAGAAACACATCTTCCAAAAAAATTTTGACAGGACATGCTCATTGTACAAATTCGTATCATCACTTCAGTCTTCAAACAGATATACATGTTTACCATGCCTAAAGCCCGAAACCAGTTATGCATTTTTAGACATTTTCATGAGACGAGATATAGTTAATAGTATACAAAATGACTTCAACCCATTTGAACCAGAAAAAAAAAAAAAAAAAGTTGAAGACCCCAAAAATATTCTCAATTTCTTTCTCAGATAGGTCAAATTATATTTTTGACCAGTACTCTTCGTAAAATAATAAACTCCTCGTGCCTATATGCGCCCGCAAATCAATAATTGTCATTTATCATTTTGAGAAAAGTTTTGGGGAAACATTAGAATATGTAGCATTGCTTTTTGAATGAGGTTAGAAGTGACAATTTCGGGTAATGGATCAGGTTCGTGTCAGGGGTTTGTTGTACCCAATCCTGTTTTTGAATCGACCCGAAACTCAAAATACTCAACCCAAATTCATACTTTTTCGTGTCAAGTTCGTGTCGAATTTCGGATCGTATCAAATTTTGTCACCCTTAAATGAGGTAGCAACAAGTCAGTAAATAAATAATAGATAGAGGAAGTTGAGGGTGTGGCCTAGTGATAACTAATAAGTCACTCACTCATTGACAAAGATGAGTAATATTCCTAAATTTCCCTCCCCTGTACAAACAATATTAAACATAGCAGGGAAAGATATAGAGAACATGGTGTAAGCTCCCTGTTCAAAGGAATAAAGAAGAAAAAAGAAAAAAACTTTAACTAATAATCTGAATAAAGTATGCCCATACATCATGAATTAAGTTTTCTTCATGCATGATGTACAGACCATTACATCATACAGAAACTATCCATTTGCAAGGTATAAGACAGTTTTTCCACAAGTTTGGAGAAGGTTGGGAAGTCAACGAATGATATCAGATAACTCTGTTCATCACAGGTGACAAGTGAGTCTCTCCTTGGTTGATAACATGAAATGAAGATAAAACTTGTTCTAAACACTCACAATGATGTGTCTTATTCCCGTAGAAATTATAAACGTAGAAAATACATCTACAAAAAATGAATCACAAAGTACTAATTCTTGGCAGCCCCTTTTGCAAAAAATTAAACTATATGCAGACTCCAATATTTAGAGATGATCACATATTGCTTTTGTGAAATCGCTCGTTGATGAAGAGCCGCCGAGGTCAGCAGTTCGGTACTTCCCTTCAGCAATTGTGTCGAGAATAGCATTTTGAATCCGATCAGCTTTATCATGAAGGTCAAGATGGCGCAGCATCGAAACAGAACTCAAAAGCAGTGCGGTAGGATTTGCCTTATTCTACATGAAAACATTAGAAAAGCGGGAGTCTCTAATCAGCTATAGCTAAAATAAGTAAAGCAAATGTAAATTTTGTTGACAACAGCTTGAAGAAAAATCAAAATGCCCTTAAAGAAAAGAGAGTGAAAATAATTACTCCTCTATCAATATCTTCCTTAAAGGAAGGGAGCCCTAAAGCGTAATTCTTCTACCACAAGAACAACGCATGGAACTAAGTTGAAACCATGAATAAAAAAATGTCCAATTAATAAATAGGAACGGCTTCCTACTCCGAGTTTGGAAGGCACTCTATATTTCACAGTCCAAGGTTTTGATGGTACCTCCCCTCCCTAAATACAAATGTAGGTTATAGTTTAATTCCCAGCCAATTTTAAGGATTCCCAAGATTCGATTGGCCACTATCTCGAAAGAAAACCCAAAGAATCTAAGAGTGCCAGACTTCTTCAATAGTTCCAAGTTCATGATAGCTTCACAAAGTTTGGACCAAATTGATATGGCCTCGTACACGACAAAATAGACTTCATAAATGTAAAGATGTATAAGCTACAGAGGACCTATGTAATTTCCTGGCAGAAATGACTAATTAGACTCTAGGAGTCTTGGCTTTTTGGCTCAAATGTCATTGACCAACACAACGAAGTGAAACTTCAATTCTTCAGACCAGCCCCACCACAAGGGGGAGTCCGCACATACAATTACATAGCTCACTTGGTGCTGATGGCAATAAAAAAACATTCGTATTCTGACATAAAACTAATATTATTGGGGTTACTTCGCTAGAGGAGATGTTAAAAGTACCAGATTTGGATGGGGTAGAAGTCAAAATAATATTGGTCATGGGCTCTTCACATATGAAATTCTAATGTGAAAATCCTTGGCTTCGTTTGGAAGGAAAGCAAGGGAGAGAGCATTATTGACTGATTATTATTACGAATATGACCTTTCTACTCTACTCCAAAACAGAAAAAAAAATATATATATCAGTGACCATGGAAGGCGTGTTCATGAGTTAACTATAGCTTTTAGATCAAATAAGTATTCCAAAGCCTAACCTTCCCAGCAATATCAGGTGCGGAACCATGCACAGCCTCCGCAAGAGCAACACCTCCCTCGCCAATATTGCAGCTGGACAGCCATATAATGTAAGACCAATTTTTCGTCATACAAATAAAGCAGGGGGAGAGGGGGGGGGGGGGGGGGGGGGGGGCTATAACTATAACAAGAGACATACCTTGGTGTTAGTCCCAAGCCTCCGATAAGACCAGCACAAAGGTCACTTATTATGTCTCCATAAAGGTTAGGCATCACCAGGACATCAAAAAGAGCTGGATTCTTGACGAGCTGAATAGGCATGGGAATGGCTGCTATATTAGTTTTTACTTTTAAAACAATTCATTTTTTATAAGGTAAGAAACTGAGCCAATAGAAACACGAAACCACATAGGTAACACATGTAAGAGCTTGTCATGACTCAGTGCACCAACATACAAAAGTTCATAAATATGATTTGTACCATCATACAGCAATTGTCAATAACGACTTCCTCGTATTTTATATCAGGGAACTTCTCTGCAACCTCCCGACAACACTGAAAATAGAAGTACATACCAAGTAAGTCAAGACTGAAACATATACAAAAAAATTATATATTACTGTTAACAGTTAAGATTCGGAGCACCTGGAGAAAAAGACCATCTGTTTTCTGCATAATGTTTGCTTTGTGTATTGCAGATACTCTCTCTCTCCCGTGAACCTTGGCATAGTGAAAAGCATACTCAGCCACCCTCAAACTTGCCTGACGAGTAATAATCTTGATACTTTCTACTACACCCCTCACGACCTAAAATCAAGTATAGATAATAATATTAACAATCTATACAATGCAACTATGTTTGTACAGATGATATTTTGTATTTAACACTAAATCGAAATTAGGCAGGAATGGAACCAAATTTCGTGGAGTGAATTAACAGATCGAAGATTTGTCAATTTGATAGGCGGGCTTTAATATGAGGAGCCTAGAAAAGTTTTTCTTCTGTTTTTTTTTTCAGTTTGTCATATCTCATCAAGTTAATTAGACTGTCTATATTGCTTTTCGTGCATTCATGGTCCTGATATATACTCCAAGGTTATTAGGTTGTTGCCGCAAGAATCAGAAGTAACTGGATACCAAGTATAGGATAGTGACTAGTGAGTTTGTTAGCAGCATAAGAGATTGTATCTTATGGTGAAGGGTAAGCAGATTTTGTATTTTCTTCTGCGGTCAATTCAAAAACTGCATGTCTGCATATTTTTGCTTTGTCGATGTGTTTACCAGGTTGGAAGTCACTAAACAATAGTAACAAAATAAAGTAAAAGATTATGATATACTAACCTGATGTTCAAGACCACTGTACTCTCCTTCAGTGTTTTCACGTATGGTGACGAGATCTACATTATCATATCGAGTCTTGTAGCCAGGGAGACTGTAACAAGGCCTAACATTTGCGTAGAGGTTTAGCTCTTTCCTCAACGTAAGGTTCAAAGAACGATGCCCTTTGCCAATGGGAGTGGCCATTGGTCCTTTCAAACCAATCTTATTCCTTCTAACTGATTCTAGACTTTCCCATGTCAGAAAACTCTGAGTTCTAGGATCTACTTCTGTCCCCACAAAGTGCTCTTCCCATTGAATTGGCACCTCTGCAGTTCTAAATACCTGTAAAAAGATCAAACAGTGAGAAACTTAAACAACAGTTGAAAAAAAATTATCCAATCTAAAGTATGCAGCAGAAAAATTAAATGCCCATGCCTCTTGTATACTTCCTTGAACTTATCTCCCTAAAACATCTCTAAATACTTCCCGAGAATTCGAAAACCTATAGAGTCATATGACCGAAATCATTTGAACAAAAAACAGAACCACATCCGACCAACGTCAATTATACTATCCCGTTTCCATTGCATTCCATTCCAGTAACTAACATAGATACGAATACAAGACACTTCAAGAGCACAAACATATATACACAGTAAAAATCAGTGCAGAACCAATCTAGGATGTGAACACGAGAACTCTAGCTATTATTGGATTATTTTCGAAATACACATTTTAAATTAGTTATTAAAAATAAACAAAAACTAATCCTCAATTCCGATAACATATACACGAAAATTCACCAACAAATTTTGCATAACATAAAAAAAAGGAACATAACATATTAACATGTAGGTTCTCAGGCTCTCGTTTGAACTTTTCCTTATATTCGATATATTTATATATCCATAATTGCTTCTTGTTAGTAACCAACTAAACTAAATTTAAGTATGTGAAAAAAACACAAAATCAAACACGGCAAACAAAAAGCTACTTAATCCAAAAAAATAAAAAGAAAAATTGAGCGTGCTTACAAATAGAGATACAAGTGAATGCATAACCCTAACTAATATGAATAAAGTAGTAAAACAAATACATGTGTAAAGAGATATAAGTACACGTGATTGAATCGGAGAAGCGAACCTGTTTAACAGACTCGGCGATCTCAGGTCCGATACCGTCGCCGGGGAAAAGAGTAGCGGTGATGAGATCGGAGGAAGAGGAGAAAGATCGGTGAATTGAAGGAAACGCGCCGGCGGCTGAGAAGGTTTTAGCGGCGCGGTTATCGAGGAGGCGTTTGACGATACGAGAAGCCATTGGTGATTTCTCCGGCGGCCGGGAATAACGCGTAGAGGGTTGTAAAGAGAGAAGGAAAAGTATTAGAAAGAATTAATACGAGATACGAAATGCAAGTATTTATTTAAGATATATATTATGATTATATTTTTTTATGGAAACAAAGTGGATGAAGGCCTGGAAGGGGTGTTCTGGTCCATGTCCATTAGGACTTGCCATGGGACAAGGGCTGCACTATTTTAATTACAATTGCACAAGTTTATTTTCCTTTTAACTAGCAACAAAAACACAATCTTAAAATTTCTAAATATTAATGTTTTGAGAATAATCATCGATCATCAATCAATCATCAATTAGACGTCGTGAGGTGCTTAGATTTATTTTTTTAATTTTCTCAATTTTTTGAATTAATAATATAAAAAATCTCATTTGCATTTAAAATGTTTACTAATGAAGTAAACTAAATATACATTGCTTTTTCCACCTTTAAAATTTTAAAATTTATTTAAAGAATGTTACTGTTAATCTATTCAATTAATGTAATATGCATGTAAATAAATGAATAACAAATAAAATTATTAAAATTATGTATTATAAATTTTATACTTAAAATTGAATTATTAATATAGGATTTAATGTAAAATAGTAATCAAATTGTTTGATTAAAAAACATTTATGAAAATTTAATTATAAATATGTTGGTATAACTGTGACTGATTTTAATTAAAAAGTGATTTATTAACAAATATTTTTGTAACTAAAATAAATATGTAATACATGGATATATTAAACTAAGTAATTACTGGATTTGAATTTGAACTGTCAACTAATCATAATTATTAAAATAGGATGAAAATGATAAATGAGGAAAACTTTTTATATAATATGTTTGGTCTAAAATTTAGGAGTGGTATTTGATTGGTCTTAAAATAATAAATATTTTATGATTGGTAAACCATATATTATCTAGACTCAAGTATTATAATAAAAGATTACAATCTATACTATCTATACTATATACTATTATAAGCGAAATAGGGTATAATTTGGTACTTGGTTAACACCTTCCAAAAAAATCTTTACTACTTTCCCTAAAAGAGATAATTTGGCTACTATACTATTATAAGCGAAATAGGGTATAATTTGGTACTTGGTTAACACCTTCCAAAAAAATCTATACTACTTTCCTAAAAGAGATAATTTGGTTGGTTGGTTAACACCTTCCAAGAAAACAAAAATGAACTAATAAATTAAAATTCAAATAATTTAACAAAAACAATTGAATTTAATTAAATTATACACGTGTTAAAATAATAATGACATAATTATTATTATAAGAATTTAGATACTCACTTTACTAATTTGGACTTTATCTTGGGTTATAAAAATCGGATTTCGACGATTTTACAGCCCACGCGAAGCTAACAAAATTATCTTTAATTTAATGATGATTTAATAATTTTTATCTAATTGAAACTATCTATAAATGGAAGAGGAATTATAAATGTCACGCTTCTAAATATGTCACATTTCAAATTATAATCAGGTCAACACTTTTAATTATTATCAAATCATATTTTTTTAATAATTTACCTCCAAAATTCATATTGCTTCTACTTTTTCTATAAATTTCAATTCAAATAAAATAAGAAAATTATAGAATTTTAAATGAAGTTCGTGCATGGCACGGGTTATAGGCTAGTATTATTAAAGACGAAACATTGAAAGTTTTGTAGTCCGGTGATGAAAGTTTTTGTAGTCTGGTCACTCAATTCATAGCCGTTAGATATTTTTGATCAAATCGATGAGAACCGTTAGATAAAATATTAAAATTATTATATAGAAAATCTTTTCTATTTTTCCTAACTAAAACATCTCATTTTCCAAAAATATTGCAAACAATTTCATTTACTAAAATAACATAATAAAGTTATAATTGCTAATAACTAACTCATTACCTTTTTTAGCCAAATTGTATATTCTTTTTTATATTTTCCAACTAAAATGTCTAATTTTCTATTTTTTCTAACTAAAACCTCTCATTTTCCAAAAATATCACGAATAAATCTATTTAATAAAATAAAATAATAATATTATAATTATTAATGACTAACCGATTAGCTTTTTTTCCAAAACGTTTCCAAAATATCACGGGCAACACGTTACAATTAATAAAATATAAATAATAAAATTAACAATTATTAAAAACAATTCGTGCATCGCACGGGTTTTAAGCTATATTATTAAAGACGAAACATTAAAAGTTTGGTAGTCGGATGGACGGACAGTCGGTACTTAGTGATTTTATTTAATTGCCCTTACTTATTTTTTAAAAAACTATCACTAAATAATAACATTATTTATAACCAATTACCTTTTCAGCTAAAATACATTACCTTTTTATATTTTTTTTCTAACAAAATCTTCTCTTTTTCTAAAAAAAAACACGGGCGGTTATCCTTTTTAACAAAAACATGTTACTCTTTCTATTTTTTCTTACTAAAACCCCTCATTTTCCAAAAATATCACGGGTAAACCCTTACTTATTTATTTTAAAAATATATTTTTTATTTTAATAATTAAAAGTATTAAAATCTATTTTAATACTTTTAATTATGAGCACTTTTTCAGCTGAAACATGTTACTTTTTCAATTTTTTCATTTTATAAAGAAATTATTATTAAATAATAACATTTTTATAACCAACTACCTTTTCAGCTAAAATACATTACTTTTTCTATTTTTTTTCTAACAAAATCCTTTATTTTTCTAAAAACAATCACCGGCAATTATCATTTTCAACTAAAACATGTTACTCTTTCTATTTTTCCTTACTAAAAACCCTCATTTTCCAAAAATATCCCGGGCAAATCCCTACTTATTTATTTTGAAACCTATTTAAATAATTTTAATTATGGGCACTTACCTTTTCAGATAAAACATGTTATTTTTTCTATTTTTCCTTACTAAAACCCCTACTTTTCCAAAAATGTAACGGATAAACAGTTATTAATTTATTTTAAAATTTATTTTAATACTTTTAATTATTTAAAAAAGTTTAACACGCCTACTTATTTTTTTAGCAAATGTAAATTAATAAAATATTAAAACATAAATAATAAAAATAATGATTATTAATAACAATCCGTGCATCACACGAGTTTTAAGCTAGTAATTTTTATACACAGATCCACAAAATAAAATCAACCGTTTCAAGTATTTATTAATATATTAAGTAACATTTTCTTTAATTTTATTAATATAAGCAATTAACATCGATTTTCTTTAAATTACACTGTATAATATTAATATTGGGTTAAATCTCAAAGTGGTCACTTAAGTCAGGGTCATATATCAATTTACTCACTCAACTTATCGGGGACTCGTTTGCACCACTCTAGTAAAGAGTAATAACAGAGCCGTTAGTCGGGCATGTTGACCTAACGAAAAACGTATTGACTTTAACGAGACTTATAGCTGGAAAGACCGGGCACGGAGTGGAACAGTACGTGGAGTCCAACTAAGCCCATCCAATGTCTAATACAATTTTCGGACATATATTTCACATATTATAGACAGTCAGGAAATTGGGAGAGAATTAGGGCGCAATATAATATGTGTCATAGTGAAATATAATATGTGAAATATATGTCCGAAAATTGTATTATACATTGGATGGGCTTAGTTGGACTCCACGTAGTGTTCCACTCCGTGCCAGGTTTTTCCAGCTTAAGTCCCGTTGAAGTCAAGACGTTTTTCGTTAGGTCAACATGCCCGACTAACGGCTCTGTCATTACTCTTTACTAGTGGTGCAACGAGTCTCCGATAAGTTGAGTGAGTAAATTGATATATGACCCTGACTTTAGTGACCATTTTGAGATCTAATCCTATTAATATTGGATAATTACCCTTTTGTGTAAAAACCTTAAATTACGAACTTTGATAATTAAACAATCAAAAATATAAATTATTGATTAAAGTCGTAAAAACTATACATATACTCGTAATGCTTGGTGATTGGTGATCAAAATCTCGAAGTATATAATTATCATAAAGAAATTAGATTCTAAATCAAAAATAAAATAATTTTAATTGATAACCGAATTTTTGAAATATATAAATAAAATAGTTAATTGATTTAAATTATAATTAAAAACAAAATAATTTTTGATTTTTGATTGATTAACCGCATTGTATGGATAATCTAACCACCTTCATCTTTGATTAATAAAATTATATGAGTAAAGTTTTAATGAATTTAAATTCTAATCAAAACCAAAATAATTATTGAATGTTAATTGGTTAATCATGTTGTATGAATAGTCTAATCAACCTTCGTTAATAAAATTATATGAGAATTTTTTTAATAAATTTAAATTCTAATTAAAAAAAAATTAATTTTTAACTCATAAGGTACTATCAATTTGGATATGTTTATTATATAATATTTAGTTTCTTGTGTAAAAAAGTTTAACAAAAAAAAAGAGATAAATATCACAATTTACCTTTTAAGCGGATTTATTCGATTTTAATAAAAAAAAATACAAACTTTGAGATAAGTAACCGAAATGAAATAAGAACATACTTGGTGTGTTTGAAATGCAATTTATAAACTAGTTGAAAAAGCCGTGCTTCGCGGCGGCGTAATAATTTTTTAAAAAAATTCTATCAATTAAATTACGAAAATTACTCGATCCTCGCTAATAAGTTGTCCTCCCGTGAAACACGATTTCCTTTTTAATATCAAAATCTCTAATTAAATATATTGAATATATAATTACTTGTCTTATATATTAATTTTTATGTTATCATACTCCTTTCTAATGAACCACTCTTTCGTTGAAAAAACAAATATATAACTTCACCAATAGAACTTTTAATTGCAAGTATTTTTTTATATCCGAACTCTTCTCCTCTATAAATTGAAATACTTATTCTACTTCAAATAGAACTTTGCAAGTACTTCTTTTATATTTGAACTCTTCCCTTCTACAAATTCAAACACCTATTCTACTTCAAATAGAACTTTGAGTTACATGTCTTCGCTATAACTTCCAACTCTTCTCCTTAATAAATTCGAACAACTATTCTACTTCTAATATGTTAAAAGGATATTTTTTGATTTCTTAGTATCTAAAATTCAAAAATTCTAGAAAATTAGAAAAATAGATTGAGACAAACTTAGGGGCGCCACATCACCTCCCGCGTATCCTCCTTTATATATATATATATTGATGATAACTAAAATTATCTTTATACAATCTATATATACGCAAAAAATTATGAAATAGTAAATTTGTAAGGAAATTTCATCTTAAATTACTTATTTCAGATAATTAAGTGGTGGATCTGGATCATACCTTAAAAGTAGTTTTTCAATTTTTACAACTTATAAAAGCGGTAATGATCAATTATTTTAGAAATCAAACATAACTTTTATAATTAATGTTATAAAATTAACATTTGAACCATTAACAATTAGTATTGTTATAATGAATCGACCAGAAATCAAATTTCTACACCCAAAACCGTTTTCTGATGAGAGAAACGCAGAGTCGAACTTGTAATGCGTTGGCTGCCAGGCCCGCCGCCCTTGATTACAATGCTTTCATTTTCAAGTGGACACTTCACTTGGGAATTACTTTTGCATTTGCCTTGTCTATAAGACCAAGTGGTATGACTGCTTTGTGGCAAGACCAAGTGGGAATTACTTGGAAGCATCTTAAACAACCACTAAAATATCAAAGCCCTCAGTTGGTCACCAGTTATGACTTATGACTTGTGATTCTTCTAATTTGTTTAAGATAAGTTGCTCATCCATGAATTATGGGTCTTTTCCTTGCCTTTAAAATTTTACAAATTAACTCTTAAATCAGTGTGTGCAACAATCAAACATAGACTCGGGAATTGGCAAACAAATTTATAATATATTTCCATTAACACATCATTTCATTGAATAATACAGGCATTCACAATTAAAATTTTCAGCAACTAAAAAACAAGAATCTTTAACAAACATAGTAAGTTGAAAAAACATAAGATCCACTTAGGAAATTGGAAGAGGAGCTCCGTTCCAGCTCTGTAGACACTCCATCAAAGGATCAATGATCTGTCCTTTGCACATTGCAGTAAACACCTTGTCAAACTCCTCTCCAGGCGACGTAACTTTCTCTCCGGTTAAATACATTGTTCCCAACTCTTCCCTTATAAACTTGTACAACGGATAAGACCTGCACTCCTTGATTCTGTTAGGAATAGCAGGATTTCCACTCTCAAGCACAGCCCTTGCACTTTCAACCTCTTTTGGCAAAAGGGTCTTCAGTTCATCTTCAAATGCTGCAATCTTTTGGAAGATTGAGGTGCTCAAGTTCTTCTCAGTTTCACCATTTTTCAGTGCGTGTTCAACTAGTACTTGTCTTAGTTTTTGCATCAATGGGTAGGTTGCACTGCAGCAGTCGTCAATGTATGCAAAAATGTACTCACGGTCAACAACTCTAAGCAAATCTTTCTCGCAAAATCTTGAAGGATGAAGCTCACCGTTGACACCCATAGTTAAAACTTTCTTGGCTACTTGGCTTACAGTGTTCTTGACAGTGCTCTTCAAGTTCTCCTCCAAATGCCTCAAGTCTACAGCTTGGCAGAGGCCAACCAGATATGTGGTAGACATGAGCTTCAAGATTTCAACAGCTTCTGCTGTTTTTCTTGAGGAGATCAAACCCAGTGAGTTCACGTCCTGATTGTGTTGCTCAGCACTTTGGACATGGTTGGTGACTGGATTGCCTAAAAATTGAAGCTCAGAGCAGTAAGATGCCATAGCAATTTCAGCACCCTTGAATCCATAATCCAAACTAGGGTTACGCCCTCCAGAAAGATTAGATGGCAGCCCATTGTTGTAAAAGTCATTAACAAGCTCCGAAAATTGGGCGAACATGAGCTTTCCGATGGCTGCAATAGCCAACCTTGTATTGTCCATAGAAACTCCAATAGGAGTACCCTGGAAGTTACCACCATGTATGGCCTTGTTTCTTGAAACATCAATCAAAGGGTTATCATTGACAGAATTGATCTCCCTTTCTATCATTTTTGTCGCTGATCGAATTACTTCAATCTGTGGTCCAAGCCATTGTGGAGATGTCCTAAGAGCATATCTATCTTGTTTTGGTTTTTGCAAGGGATCCATTTCATGTTGCTTCGCAGCAGCCTTAACGTAAGAGCTACCATCCAAAATGTGTTCCATTATAGCAGCTGCTTCAATTTGTCCTGGATGATGCTTCAACTTATGTGTCAAGTGGTCAGTAAATTCGGGTTTGCCCTGCATCACTTCAGCAAATATAGCTGACATAACCTCAGCTAACACAGCAAGTATATTGGCCTCAAACAGAACCATGGAAGCCATCCCAGAACCAACAGCTGTGCCATTGACTAAAGCAAGGCCTTCTTTCGGCTGCAGCTCAAAGAATCCACCATCAACTCCAGCAAGTTTAAATGCTTCTGCAGCATTCAGATTTTCTCCATTAGGTCCAACCGCCTTAGAATTGGGACGGCCTGTTAGAAGTCCAGCAATGTAGGACAAGGGAACAAGATCACCAGAAGCAGTGATTGTTCCACGGAGTGGCAAGCTAGGAGTTATGTTTTCGTTGAGAAACTTTGTAATTGCTTCAAGGATCTCGAATCGAATGCCAGAGTAACCTTGGAGGAGTGTGTTGATCCTCACAAGCATTGCTGCTCTTGTTGCTGAATGTGGCAAGGTGTTGGAAGAATCACTTCCATTTCCAAAGATTCCAGCATTTAGAAACCTGTTATAATCATAGTTACTAGAGATTAGCAACAAGTTTCTGTTTAATGTTCTACTAATAGATACCATTATAATTACAGTTTCCCAACAAGTTTCCTGTTAAATTTTTGATCTTCCCCTTATATTTTTTGTGTTCACCTTTAATTCTATTCATCATCATTTTACTTTGACTTGTAAATTTCATATATGTGGACAGAAGTAGTTTCTAAACAAAGCACATATCTTTCTTGGTGGGCAACTGGGCATATCATGTCATAGACTAAACATCTAACGAGATAGTGACATATTCTCAAGTAATTAGTCAATAATATTAACAAAACACTACAATTATTCAATTTCATTCCCTCTAACATAATTAATTAAATATGGTACAAACATAAAGATGTCGTATTTGTTTCCAAGAATTGTTAAATTACAAATAAATTTGGAAATCACATATACATACCATAGTTAACTAATAGAGGATATTTAAATATTAAGATAGTAAATTACCTAATAAGTTCTTTCTGCAAAGCGCCACCTTGTTTAGTCCTCCTGTGAGAAGTAGCACCAAAACCAGTAGTAACACCATAACTATCCGTTCCTTTACTCATGCTATCCATCACCCAATCACTACTAGCCTTCACTCCAGCCCTCGCCGTCTCGGATAACTCAACCTTGACGTTGCCGGCAGCAATAGCTGCCACCTGAGAAACGGTAAGGGTCTCTCCACCAAGCTGCACCGTAGGCTTCCTGAACTCAGCCACCATCCTCTTAACTTGATCCAAATGACTTCCTTTCAATGACTCTGCAGCCATTCCCCAGTTCAAAGGATCTTTCTGCATGCATAGTGCATCACCTACTGACACAACATTCTTGGTTTCACAGTCCATTGTTAACTATGTATTTCGATATGCTTTGTCTATGGGTGTTTTTATATTTGATCAATGAATGTTTAGTGGAAGTTGGATAGTATGTGTGTTTGAAGAATACCAACCAATTTCCTGAGTAAATGATAGGCAATGAACTTGGTTTATATAGAGGGAAAGGTTGGTAAGGCTACGAGGACTTGAGGAGCTGTGCATACTTTTTTCAATTTCTTTTAATTTTCGTTTTGTATTGGGTTGGTGAACGGGCTATGCACAAGTTGAGTTGGCCAAGAAAACAAAGATGGGGGGTAGTTGGATGGTTGGAGATTAATTTGAACCATTGGATTCACAATATAATTAAGGGTTTAGATTTTTTTACACGTGGTCTTGCATGAAACATAGACTTGATCATTTGAAGGTTGGTGAGAAATTTACTAATACATCTTATTTCATGCAAAGCTAATTTGATTTTTCAATATAAGAAATTATTTATATACTATTTATTAATACTTTTTTTTATTTTTGTTATTGTCCTACTTTTTCTAAAGGAGCAAGTCAAACATTTTAAAATATGTACACACTCAAATATATATTATCAAATATTTTGATTTGCCATGTTCTTATTGAGTGAAATTTTAATGCATAAAGGAAGATAGTAATTGTTTGGATTTGAGATAATATTAAAAATTATTTAGCTTTCTTTTTCTAAATAATCATGTTTAGATTCAATTATAAAAAGCTTTAGAGTGCATTGTCATGTGGACTAAAGATATTAGTTTGACTCGAGGGCTATGTGTTGGTCAAAGTACACTCAGAAGGACCTCACTTCTTTGTAATTGCTAAATTCATCAAAGAAAAAGAATGGTCAAACGTGCATGCCAACACCTATAGGCTATAGGCACATCCGGTTGTTGTTTCATTGACCTTAGGTGGAAATTTATATAAGCTAGGATAGCACGACATTTCCAAAAAATATGTTTATAATTTAATATACATTTTATATGTTTTACTTTAAATAATAACACTAAAACATTCCTTAAGACAGTTTCAGAAAACAATATTAAGACTAATGAATTGTTCTCCCCATCTCAAATTAATCATTTTATTTCATTTTTCAGTAATTAAATTGAATATAATTTAATTGGAAAATTTAAAAAATATCAGTAACAAGTATGTTTAATTTACTTTAATGGATACATATTTCAATTTTTGAAATTAAACGAAATATTTTATTTTTTACATTTTATTTTTCTCTCTCTCTTAATTCTTTATATTTTTAAACTTTTCAAAAATAGTAAAATTTTATAATATAAAAATTAACTACATACTCCCTCCGTCTCATCCAATTTTTTAAACTTTTTTTTTGGGATGTCCCATTCATTTTTTTACATTCCAAAACTTTTCAAAAATAATAAAATTTTATAATATAAAAAGTAACTACTTCCCTTACTTTCCTCTACTTTACTTACTTTATACCTTAAATATAGACAGACAGGTCCCACCACTTTACTCATTATTCTTATTTTTTCCCTTACTTTACTTATTTAATCATTAATATCCGTGCCCAAACCCAAATGCAAACAATTGGAGGGGACGGAGGGAGTACATAATTTTCCTCCACCAACACTTTACTAATATTTTTTTTTTATTTTTCTTCACTATTTTACGCTTAATTTCTATGATCAACTCGAATATGAAGAAACGGGAGGAAGGGGAATCAACTGCTTAATTCACATGAATAAGCATGTGTGTCATGTCACATAAAAGAAAAAAAATAATGAGGTGGAAGAATTATGCTGTTAATTCTAGCTGGCAATATCTAGCCCCGATGTTGCTGTCAATAGAGAAAATAGATTAGCTATTGTGTGACTTTGTAGATACGCATTGTTGATTCCTTCTGTCTTGGTCTCACAGTCTTTTTGTATCTTGTTTGTCTTCTTGTTTTGACCTCCTTCTTGGTTCAGATCTAGATTTTTGAGTCTTTTGTTCTTGAATCATGACTACTGAGAGTCGATTCTCGTTTGTCGATTTGCAAAATCCTCTTTTCTTACATCCCTCAGATGGTCCTGGCTCTATCATTGTTCCAAAGCTTCAGGGAGCTGATGATTACAAAGCTTGGAAGAGGTCTATGGAGATACAGCTGGATTCTAAGAAGAAACTGGGGTTTCTGGAAGACACGGTGACAAAAAGCACGACTGATGTGACAGAGGCGGCTCAATAGGAGATATGTAACAACATGGTAATCTACTGGCTTCATAATAATATATCTTATACTGTTAAAAGATCTATTTTGTTCATTAATCTTGCTAGTGAATTGTGGAAACAACTAGAACGTAGATTTATGCTAACAAATGGAGCTTGAAAGTATAATCTCGGTAGAGATTTATTCAGTTTGAAGTAAAACGAGTTGTATATAGCTGATTATTATACTGCCATAAGTAGTATATGGGAAGAGATTAAGTCTATGACTCTTTTGCCTAGTGTCACCACTGTAAGTGAAGATGTTACTGCACTATTAAAAGCCATCGAAACTATGAAGGAGGAGTCTCATTTTTTTTAGTTTTTGAATGGCCTTAATGATGTGTATGGAGCTCAACGTAGCCAGTTGTTGATGATGTCCCCATTGCCTACAATATAAGGGGCATGCGCATCCTTGCAGCAAGAAGAGTCCCAAAGGGAGGACTTGAATTTGTCAATTGGTTCTGAAACAGAGATAACAACTATGTATAGTAAGGGTCCCTCTGAGAAAATGAATGTATGTACTGCTTGTGGTGTGAAAGGGCACACATCTGCAAAATGTTGAACTGTAAATGGGTATCCCAAGTGGCATTATAAGCACAATAGAAGTGGTGGTAAAGGCAATACAAATAATGACAGATGGAGTGGCAATAAGATGAAGATGGCAAATGCTACACAAGTGACTGGAAACAGCTCAGAACAAGGTATTGTGTTGTCCCCACAGCAACTGCTTGTTATGATGCGTGGAAATGCAACTGATGAAGCTGATAGCCCGTTTTCTGGAATGATCAATACCAGGACAGGGGGAGCACATTCGAAGAGGTGGATAATTGACTTCGGTGCCTCTGATCACATGACAGCTACCTTGGCTGATCTTGTCAATGTCAGAAAGGCACCTGAGAATTTCACCATTAAATTGCCAACTGGAGCAACAACTCTCATCACCCACATTGGTGAGATTAGCCTTGAGAATGGTCTGAGGATGATGAATGTGTTGCATGTTCCGGATTTTAATCATAATTTGCTGTCAATTCACAAATTAGCCAAAGACAATGATTGTGATATAAGTTTTTATCCTGAAGTCTGTATGATAATTGATTCGAAATCTAAGATGGTAAGAGCAGTGAGAAAAGTCTCCAATAGATTGTACTACCTAGTCACTTCCAAAGACCAGCAAGATGAGAGTCAAGTGAAGTGTCATCAAGCTGAAAGTCATGATTTGACAAAGCAGCAAAATAATTTCAGCATATGGCATCATCGACTGGGTCACACGCCAGACCCAAACTCCAATTGATATCGAGTATCAAGTCTCAGCTTGAAAGTCAAAATCTGGTTTGTATGACTTGTTCCATGGCCAAACTGACCAAGATACCATTCCCACAAAGCAACTCTCAAGCAGATGCCAGATTTGACCTTGTACATGTGGACACCTGGGGACCCTACAAAGTGTTTACACATGGAAAGTATAGGTATTTCCTTACTCTATTTGACGACTATTCTCGAGTCACTTGGGTTTATCTGCTGCAAAACAAGTCTGAGTATTTGTTTACTATTTCTGCCTTTTATAACTATGTTAAGATGCACTTTGGTGTTGGAATTAAATGTATTCGCTCAGACAATGCCTTAGAGTTTACTGATAAAGCTTGCATGGAATTTTATATCAATTATGGAATAAGCCATCAAACATCATGTGTATTTCGACCTCAACAGAACGCTCGGGTTGAACGCAAGCATCGCCAAATATTGGAGGTTGCTCGAGCTCTGAAATTTCAAGCTGGGTTGCCTTTGTTCTACTGGGGAGACTGCGTTCTTACTGCAGTCTACATTGTAAACAGGATACCAACCACTGCTTTAAATAATAAAGTCCCCTATGAGGTGTTATTCGAAAAACCTGTGGATTATGAAAGCATGAAGATTTTTGGGTGCTTGGCATTCTCTGTAAACCCAGCTCACAAAAATGACAAGTTTTAACCTCGTGGCATCCTCTGTCTCTTTCCGGGTTATCCCCCAACTCAAAAAAGATTTTGTCTACTGAATCTTCACACCAAAGAAACGTTTGTGTCTCGAGATGTGGTATTTAATGAGCAGGTGTTTCCCTTTAACACAAATCAAATGAACCCATATATATTGTTATTATTATGTAAAGTATTATTATTATGTATGTATTTCTTTATTTTTTTTTGTATATTTACTTATTATTTATGTAAAGTAACTTATTTCCTAACAATTTTTTTTTATATAATATGTAATTGTGTGAGTCATAATTTGTATTTAGTATGTAATTATGTATTTTAATAATTTGTATATAAAAAAGCTAACGAAATAGTTTTGTAATCTTTGTAAATTTTTATTAGTTATGTTATATACATGTGTATATGTTACGTACATGCATCAACTACTACCCTTGTTCTGCCTTACCGCACTCCATCTAAGCAAGTTCAGCCGCAGCCAAACCATTACGAGTTCTCCTACTCACCTGCATCGTTCTACTTGTGTTGCGTTTCAGCAAATCCAGAAAGCACGCATCGAAATCTTGTTCTTACTTTGCCGCACGGTCTGTACATCCACGGGCTCTGTAGTACATATTGTGTCTCTAACAACTCAGTCACGCCGAGTTTTCTTCCACCTGAGTTTATTGCGTCAACAAAATCGGGTTCTTTCTCAGGGGAGTTTTCTTTCTCTTCTTTTTAGTGTAGTTTTATTTAGTTTGTAGGTGTAGCTTTGTATTTTGTTTATTAGTTCATTGGGAACAATGAACCGCTTAATTGTGGGGATGAGTTCTCAATGTTAAAAAAATCCAAAAAAGTTAATTTTTTTAAAAAAATCTTGTATATTGCCATGTCTCGTAGTGTGTTAACAAGGAAAAGTACACATCTTGTGAGCTTATTTTGCATGATTAGTTGATATTTCATCTGTAGAAAATCATTTGTTGCATGATGATTCCTTGTAAGTTCTTGTGAAAATTTTAAAACTTGAGATGCATCTTTGTCAATTTTAGTAAGTATTGAAGCATGCTTTTCACCTTGTGAGATCTTGAGCATGATATGTGATTGATACATCTTATATTAATGGATTTTTATTGTTGTGTGTTGTTCATCATTTAACATGTGCTCTAGAACTTGTTTTAAATCTTATTGAGACTACATGGTATGTGTATGCATGAAAATGATAAAGGCACTAGGATTAACCACATTTACCTAAATAGTACCTATGAACTATATCCTTAGTGAACCCCCTTGAGCCTTTTATCTGTTCTTTTGATATATCACAACTCTAAATTTTTTAGCCTACTTGTTTATTCTTTTCTTGATTTACTAGTAGAGCATTTTGATTCATTTGAGGGTTGGTGAAAATATAGTGTGGGGAATCTCTTTGTTAAGGTGGGATATTTTGGTGGGAAGATTGATTGATATGGCTGCTTTTGCTTTGTAAAGTTTGTGAGGGATTCTTCTTCTTGAAAAAAAAAGAAAAAAAAGTGAAAAAAATTGAGAAGAAGATGACTTGCAAAGAGAGAATTGTGTTCATTGGTTTGTACAATATGAAATGGGAAAGTACATAGTAATATGTGCTTGGGGCTTAATAATTGTAAGAGACTGATCACGTTTTACATGATCAAAATTTCATGTTGAGTGCTTTAATTAAAAATGAACATTATGCTCTATTAGTAGTCAAGTTAGCAACTTGTGAGCCTTTTTCTTGATTTCCTACCCTACACCTTAGCCACGTTACAAGCTTTAACAAAGACCTTTTGATTTGTGCATGCATATATACAAAGTAGTGGAGATTTGGTGGACAACCAAGCATATGGTAACAAATGACTTTATTGATTGAACTTGAGCGAATACACTTTACCTATACACTTGAGTGATTTGAGAGTTTTGTGAGCTTTTCTATCCAAGCATGTTACTTACTAGATGCGACATATATATTTGTTCCATGATATATTTGTCTATTCAGACTTTGTGTGCTTACTTGGATAGTTTTGTGCAAATGAAAAGACTTTCAGAATTGTGTAATTTTGGTTAACATGTGTGGAGTGCTATGATATGTTGCATGTTTGAGACTTGGTGGAAAAAAAAATGGATTTTGTGGGTAAATTCACTATAAACCCTCACGAGACACAACTCGTCCTACTAGGACTGCCTAGGGGTTTAACGGCTTGTTGCATATGCTCAATGCAATCGTGTCATCTACGAAAATGGTGTTAGTTAATTAGATAGGACTTAGTTTTTATTTCACTTATTTGCCCGAGGACATGCAAATGCTTAGTGTGGGGATGTTTGATAGAATATATTTTTATATATGTTTTTGATGACTTTATCCTCATATTTATTGTATTTTGCATTGATTTTGATTTTCATTTAATAGATTTTGATGTTTTATTGTATAAAATAAATAATTTATAACTTGGAAGGATTTGGAGCTAAAACATCTATTTTGGAGTGAAATTAGATGAAAATTCAGAATTATTGGGTTATGAAGGTTCCTTACACTGTTTGGGGTCTATCTTGAGTTCCAGAAGTCCGTTTTTGATGATCTTACAGCCCAGCTTGTGGAATTCTCTTTAATTCTGAGATGATCCAGTAAGCAAAATCCAACTGGAGAAGCCCAGAAACTGGGCAGATCAGACAACTACGAATTTTATTAAAGAATCTTATTCGATTTAGAAGACTTATTTGTAAATTAATTAAAGCATCAAAATACTTTTATTATTAGAATATAGAGGACCAGATTTTATTATTAGTTTAGCATAGAGAATACACATACTTTTCATTCGAGGAGCGAGGGTTCTTGTTCTTTGTCTATTTCATACACTTTGTTTAATTGGAGTTCTTAGTTCTTGATCAATATAAGTTTAAGGTACTTATTTATCCTCTCTTGTTTTAGCAATACATGTTTTGTATGGATTTTATAACTGTTTTCATTGTTTTCATTCCTAGTACGAGTGAATAGTCATATTCTAGGGCGTAAAGGAGAACCATGTTTGCACCTTGATAATGGCCTGATTTTCACAGTAGTCGAATTGGTCTAAGTGATTCTAATTGATATGTTTTAATGTTTAGTTTTTGTAATTGACCAAATATCATAGATTAATTGTCTGCAATAAAGGTAACAGATTGAGAGATAATGTACTAGTTAGAGGCACACATACAATTAGCCCAATGAATGTGAATGCGAGAGCATCATTGGAATTCTGAGAATGTTGATACTCGAGAGGGATTAACACATATTCTAATCACTTGACCACTAGACAAACAACACGGCCACCGTGGATGCAAGATTATGTCATAAATGCAAGTGCAAATGCTGTTACGAACCAAGGGGTGCAGCCTCAGTTCTATTGTTTCTTGACAACCGTGGCTGGCACTGTTGACCCAATTACTTTCAATCAAGTTAAATTCAATCACTGGATAACTGCAATGAATGCATAATTAGAAGCTCTTGAAGTCAACGGAACGTGGGACATAGTGGATCTGCCACCAGGAAAACAGGCAATTGGGTCGAAGTGGCTATACAAGACAAAGTTTCATCCGGATGGAACTATTGACAGGTAAAAATCTCGTCTAGTAATTCTGGGATGTAAACTTTTCTGAAACATTCACTCCAGTTGCGAAATTAACAACTGTTAGAGCCTTGCCAGCCGTGGCTGCGATGCAAGATTGGGTGGTATGTCAAATGGACGCAAGTAACGCATTTTTGAATGGCGACCTGGACGAAGTTGCCTATATGAAAATGCCACCTGAATATACAGGAATGGGGAGTCGTATAACTGCATCCATAAACTTACAAGACAGCAAGACCAAAGTGACAAATGTGTGTCGACTTAAGAAAGGTTTGTATGGATTACGCCAAACACCAAGGTAGTGGTTTTCGAAGCTCTCATTCACACTGAAAACTATGGACTATGTGCAGTCCAAAGCGGACTGTAACCTCTTCTCTTATACTCGAGGTGACAATATCACAGTGGTGCTAGTGTGTGTCGATGACATCTTGATCTCAGGAGATTCTACAACTGATATAAGTGCTCTCAAATAACTACCTTGTCAGTCATTCCACATGAAAGATCTGGGGGCACCAAGATACTTTTTGGGTATCGAAATTTATAGATCAAGTTCTGGGTTCTTTCTCTCTCAAAAGAAGTACACAACAAATCTGCTCAAAGAGTTTGGAATGCTGAATGTGACTCCGTTGAAGCTGTCAATATATGCACACTTGAAACTCACACCTCACAAGGGCGAACCTTTATCTGATCCAGGGCCATATCAACACTTAGTTGACAAACTAATCTACTTGACAATCACTCGCCCATACATTGCTTTCTTGGTGCATATCGTAACTCAATTCATGCAACAACCCACTTGTGTACATATGCAAGCAGCAAAGCACTTGCTGCGATACCTGGCTGAAAATCCTGGACAAGGGGTGTTGCTTGCTTTGAGATCTGATGCTCAGCTGACAGCATACTGTGACTCCGATTGGGCGAGTTGCCCAATAACTCGAAAGTCAACAAGTGGATTATGTGTACTCTTGGCAGCTCCCCCATCTCATGAAAGAACAAAAAAGTTTCTTGTGGCACGATCTACTACCGAATTAGAATATAGAGCCATGGCTCTAACTGCGTGTGAGATAACTTGGCTCACTTCATTGCTAAAGGATATGGATATAAACAATCTTCCTCCAACTCTGCTCAACTGTGACAATAAAGTTGCCCTATCTATTGCTTCAAATCCGGTGCTTCATGAATGCACCAAATATATTGAAATCGATTGTCACTATGTTCGAAACAAAATCAATGTAGGTGAGATTGTGACAAGACATGTGCCAAACTATGCTCAAGCTGCAAACATTCTTACAAAGCCCCTGACACTGAAGCAACACTATGGACTTCTAAACAAGCTTGGAATGACCTCACAGTTTGAGGGGGAGTGATGAGGTGGAAGACTTACTGTGTCAATTCTAGGTGGCAATATCTAGCCCCACTGTGTCTAGGTGGCAGCTAACAATGTGTGGAGTTGTGTAGTGCTACAGCTGTAGGGGCATTCTAGTGTTTACAGTGAATTAGTTGGTAACAATGTACTCCCTCCGTCCCAGTGAATTGTATACACTGGGATTGGGTACGTAGACTAAGAAAAGATATAAAAACTGAGTAAAATTAGATGAAAAGTGAGTAAAGTGGTGGGACCTATCAATATTTAATAATAGATTTGAGATAGTGGAGGAAAGTAGTGGCTGTAATAGTGTTTTATATTATTATAGAATAGAGATAGTAGAGAAAGTAGTGGGTGTAATAGTGTTTTATATTATTAAAAGTTCCTCCCTCTGTCCCTCTCATTTCTTTACACTTTCCTTTTTGGTACGTCCCTCTCATTTCTTTACATACCAAAAATAGTAACATTTTATAATATAAAATCCAATCACATCAACTATTTTCCTCCACTATACCTACTTTATACCCACTTTATATATTAAATATTGATTGGTCCCACCACTTTACTCATTTTTCTTACTTTTTCCTATTAATTTACACTTTTTCTTAAGCTCCGTGCTGTCCCCCGATGTAAAGAACCTGGGGGACAGAGGGAGTTCTATTTTTGGAATGTATAGAAATGAGAGGGACATCCAAAATGGAAAGTGTATAGAAATAACTGAGACGGAGGGAGTAATAGGATAAGAATAAAAAAACACTAGGGTCGTACATTTGTTTTTGGAATCATTTATTAGTGCATATCTTTTTGTGCAAGACATTGGTCACAGCTCTTCTCTCTCTGAATGAATATGCAATTGGCTTTCTTTTGATTTACTCTTTAAAAAAAGAATACATCTACTTGTCTCAAATATAATACTAATTCATGTTGGAATAATGTCCAGGAAAGTTGTTGGAAATTTTGGCGAAGGAGTGTACGATAGCTCCTTGATGTCTCTGTTTGGTGAAGCTAGAAGTATAGCATACATGTTAAAACGGTACTAGTATAATCAGTAGTCGAATGAGGATTAAAACTTATCAAGCTTAAATATTTAATATAAAAAAAATAATGAAATTTAAAAAGTTCAAGAGTATAACTAAATTTAATTGTAGATTGTTTTAATAATTAACTTTTCAAGATTTTATAATGTATTCCAATATTTTTGGGTTGTGGGTTTAATAATGAATTACATACGTCTATTTTTAGAACATAATTTGTCTTTCATGTTCATTCCGAGGTTTAATACCAAGATAAGTAATCAATAATTCTAAAAATTTAAGGTATTAGAAAAAATTAGTTTTAGGATTTTATAATATATTATAACATTAAAAAGTGATGAATGATGATAAAAAGGAAAAAATGAATTTCTTTTTACAACAAAATGGAGAAATAGTAATAAAAATAAGTGGAGCAGTAGCTCGGCAACTCAAATTCTCACATGAACAGTTCTTATGGTCAACTTGTATGCAATGTACCAGTAGTTGAACTTGTTTGAATATCATCCATCCACTTGTATTTTTCTACCTACCCCTTTCTTCATTGTATCCATCTCTCTCCTTTTTGCGGCTAGTTGTTGCGCTGATGGCTCTCACTTGAGTGATCTATACCGTAAAAGCTCCATAAACTAATAATCTTGAAATTGGTAAATATTTACTCCCTCTGTCTCCCTTAATTTTTTACATTGGAGACGGGGTTTGACACGCATTTTAAGACTTCTTCTTTTGAATAAAAATATAATGTTTAAATTTTTATTTAGAAAAAAAAAAAATTAAAAATAAGTTGTAGAGAGCGTTAAAATGCGTGTCAAGCAGTGTAAAAAACTGTAAAGAAATGAAAGAGACGGAAAGAGTATAATTTATTGAGATTATTAATTTACCGAGATAAAATATATATTAATTTTATTATATTGAGAATAAATTTTTTTATTAAATTATCGAGATTCTACTGTATATTAATTTTAATAATCGCACCAATTGATTTTACTATATTACGACAATGTGTTCCACTCGATCAATTTCCAGCGATGTCATGCACACGTAGTTATTATCAATTTTATTTTATTTTACACGGTTTTTGATGTCGATCTATGTTCCTCAAGTTGGATATAATAACAGGCAAGAATTTCTTTTTCTTCAATAGTGTTCCCGAAAAGTTAAATTGTATATTTTCATTTGTTTTCAACTTTTTATGGTTTTAAGTTATAATCAGAAGAGTTGGACTGTTGTAGTGCAGCCCTTGGGTAAAACGTGTTAATCAGTTTTCTGCTTTTATAGATTAGTACTCCCTCCGTCCCAGTCATTTCTATACACTTTCCATTTTGGGATGTCCCATTCATTTTTATACATTCCAAAAATAGTAACTTTTAATAATATAAAACACTATTACACCCACTACTTTCTCCACCATCTCTATTAAATATTGATAGATCCCACCACTTTACTCACTTTTCATCTAATTTTACTCATTTTTTATATCTTTTCTTAGTCTCCGTGCCCAAATCCTATGTATAGAATCCAGAGGGACGGAGGGAGTAGTATATTACTACAGTTTCTATCATAAGCTTCTGTTTCTTTGCTCTACTACTTTTACATTATTTTTGTGAACCATTGGTAAATATAGTTGCACCCGCTAGCAGAAAAAAATCCTCTTGAGCACCCACCAAACCATAGACTATATAGAGAGTCATAAGGGCTATTGAGTCATCCAAAGCCAACTTTTTTATTGTTTGGTTGAGTAACTTCCTACAGGCATTCAAATGAAGTTTGCTAATTTGCTATACGTCAACTTTAGCAACTGTTTTTAGATGTAAAATACATTCATCTGTACAGCACAAAAACAAAAGGATGTCCTCAACACTCATGCAACTACCCCGGTAACATTATATAAAGTGCGTTAAGTGTGTATGCCCTGCTTTCTTACATAAGCATTCTCGTGGCTCCTCTGTTAACTTCCAAGTGAGAGGATGGTGATGACAATTGATAAAGCTAGGATTTACTATTCGCCCCATGCATAGCGTCTCTTCCGTGATTGTATACCCGCTACAGCTAATCATATCCTATGCAAGTGTTTATATACACAAAACGGATAATGTGTTTAGCATCCATGAATCCTGAGTCAAAATTTAAGAGAGATTGAGGTGGTGAAACTGGAATAAAGTAGAAAGAAAGTTCATAACTGACCATACCTGACACATCTAACCATATATTTTCTTTTACCATAAAACTTGGAAACGATACTCCCACTTGCAATGAACCATAAAACAAAAGCGAAAAACTTGTCACTGATAAATAAATCTTCACTGACCCTAGTCTACTACCTCATGAGAGAGCATTGCTTTTGCTAGTTAACCAGGTCTGATATCATGAGAAGGCACTGGCTGGCTGATTAAACGACGCTTGTACCTTTTCAAGACTGATGCCAGATTTTCCTTGCCTTTAGGAAAAGCCACATCACCGGCTGCAGTACCAGTTCGCCCCTTACGGCATGATATTGCAATTTCAACATCCTTAACCATTTCCAAAAGCATGGCTGCTGTTGTACTTTTCCCTCTGGCTTGTTTCGCAGGTGGGGGTAGGCTTCCATGCAAAATACGGGGTGGCGACTGTACGTTTGTGGAAGGTATTTGAAGGCACAGGCACGGGGTCATTGGTGAACGAGGTTTTGAAAATGCTAAATCGATGATCCCCTGCAACAAAAAAAGAAGGTAAAATAAGAATATAAGATGTAACATGCTTAATATAAATTGGAGGAATCTGAGGGTAAGTTAGATAATAGCCATTGCTGCTACACTAGGTACAACAACAGACACATTTAACATAAATAGATAAATAATCAGCTCCAGTGCTGGGAAGAATAAAGGCTTAGCACAAAGTCTTAATCATAGTAATCAAATAAACTCTCTAAAACATAAAATCAAATTATTACCTAAATAATTTTATGCTACTAAATAAATATATTACCCTAAGACATAATGTTTAATATTTAACTATTCACGGTCCTCCTATCGATTCATGGGAGGTACCCGTTCCATATACCCATTCTCATTCCACGTACAATGAATTGCTTTCACAACAAAAGTGTTTCCTTATCTAGCAGCTCGCAAACAATTTGAGGTCAACCTTCACCTCACCTATTTTTTAACAAGCAGAGAATGAGTAACTCAAATAAGCTGAGTACGAGTAGTGTAAGTTCCATAATCTTCAATCGTGAACATGCAGAGCTCGATTATTCGATTGCAGCACAGAACCCTTATCACTCTAGATTATAATCTACCTTGACCAATAGTAGAGCTTTTCTGAGACATGGGAGTCAGCTGCATACTGTAAGTATTTATGCCATCTTAGGAGCTAGGAATCATTTTTTTCTCTCCCATTTAAAAGGGTGATAACAATTAAGATACCCCATGTTTCATTCTCTCCTTCCCTCCCTTCCCCCCTAAATTAACTTAACAAGCTCAACCTTTTCTCTCTCCTTGTCATCCTACAAATCTCGAGGGGTTCAGGTGCCGGACTAAAAAAATATTACGGAAGAAACACTTAAATGAAAAAGTCTTAATGTATAAAAATTAGAAATATATAGCATTTAACAAGTATTTATGTACACAGTGTATGAAATTTAGAAATTCCTCTGATGTCAGTCAACTCAATAGAATAAACAGAAGCAATTGTAAGATTAAAGAACTTAAAAAACTTACTTGAAGACGATTCAAAACGTAAGTGTATTTCCCCCATAACTCTGGCCTGCTTTCCAGAAGTGAAAGCTCAAGAATCCTATGCATGCACCAAACACCAAAACTGATAATAAGATCCAATCTCCAGATACAACCTTCCCCACAGTGAGGGACTGAAGCCATTTCCTCATTTTTTGGTGCTAAGCCAGGATTTTTCTCAACAGGTAATTGAGATTCACCTATACCCATTCGAATTTCAGCTTCATACAAAACCCTCTCCCTTGCACCCACACGGTCTATTAGGTCCTCATCCGCCCCATCATTTTGTCTAAACAACCAATCGGACCCTTCAAGCTTTAAGAGCTTTTGAATACAAATTCTGAAAGACTGAAGGATCTTCTCTTCAAAAACTACCACAGACGGGGTCTCCTGAATTATTGAACTATGACTACTTCTAGTTCCCTCAACCTCAATTGGACGAGCTTTATCAGACACATCAAACTGTTCAAAAGGCTGTCGAGACCACAGGGACCCAGTGTGTGGACTTGCATTAATCTGTAATGAGTAGGCATCTCGGCCAACTTTAGATGGGAAATTATCAACATATACAGGAGCTCCCCCTGTAGTAGATGAAGGGCTAATGTGAACCTTGGATAAAGGGTTTGGATACAAGGATACTTCCTGCATTGTGTGACCCATAGATGGTCGGTATATTGTAGGATTATATGAAACACCCATATCAGAATGTAATGATTTCCTGTAAGGAAGTGACAGTCCAGAAATGTCCGGTAAGCTATGATATTTTTTTTCATTTACTGTGGTCCCGACGTTGTCAGCAGATAGACCAGGGGAATTATTTTGATATGGTCTTCCAGGTTGCAGGGTACTAGTCCTTGATATAGGAATACTCGGAAAACCAGGTGGTGTTTTGGCGCTTGGGGCGATTCGAGGTTTTTGCCCAGCAGCAACTGAAAATGGATCTTTGTAAGCTACGGAAGGAGATTTTGGGGATGGCAGCTCCATTTGACTTGTCAAATAACCATTATTCCTTTCTTTAGCTATACGACTGAGATAAGCCATCTGGTAACCATGTACAGTGGCTGGTTGATCATTATATACATCAGTAGATGGTGGAAGCCGCATACTAGAATAGCGTCTCTCACTAGCGTCCAAATCATTGTAACTGGAGTTCTGCATATATGTATCCAAAATCTGGGTATTGCTTGACCATAATAATGATGAATCCCTTTGAACCCCATAAGAAAGATTTCTTTGCCCACTCTGCTGCACTGGAGACTTATATAAACTTGAACTGGTAAAAGAATTGGAGATTCTTTCCCCCGGAGAAGGTATGTTTCCAGTAAATTCGTTTCTAATGTTGTCTACTTTTGGCGAGACACAACTTTGCTTTAGATCCACCTTTGAATCTACCCCGAATAGAGTGTCCAGTTTTTTGGCCTTTGCTTCTGCAGTTGCTTTTCCATGAAAATCAAAGAGTTGTCCCCAAAATTCATCAAGAACTACAGCTAATTGACGTCTTGCAGCACGCCCTAATCCTGCAAGTCTTGAAAAACTTCCAGCACCACTTCCTACATCATCAGCTTTTCCACCAAGACTTCTGTAGGAGCCTGGGCCTTCAGATGTTAGAGATGGGATGTTTCCAGACATTGGCTTAGATGATTCTTCAGGCTCCGAGGTATCACCTCCACCATCTTTCTGAGTCTGTGAATACACCTCCGCATTCAGGGTACACACTGGTAAGTCTAACTTTTCAGTAGTCAAGGTGGTAGCATCCACTGGTTCACCAACACAAATTTCTTTACAAGCAATTGACTCGGGGACAATGTCATCTCTGGTTGCTGAATCTTTTACATTACATAAAGAAGCAGTTGTATATGTAATATCTGAACAATTCTCCTTGATGGTAGTCAGTTGAGGCCTACTCTCAGAATCCAAGGATGAGTCTGAAGCCAGAGTAGAAGCTGAAGCTGATATAAGTAGATCATTCCCATCAGATTCAAACACAGGTTCTTGTTTTTGAATTAAGTTATCTGCCTGGTATCCAGTATCATTTAAAAAATCATAATGTACTCTTTCTTTAGAAATTCCGGGCATAGAGGATCGGACATCCAAATTGCAAGTCTGGACATCAAAGGCAGAAGTTGCATATGACAAAGGGTTTGTTGCTAGCCAGAGAATAAGACACAGGGAAAAACTCGCTGTAATACTAAGAATAATATAAGTGATTGATATGTCGCCCCACATGTTCCACTGAAA
The DNA here is from genome assembly GCA_030848705.1 of Heracleum sosnowskyi. NCBI lineage: Eukaryota > Viridiplantae > Streptophyta > Magnoliopsida > Apiales > Apiaceae > Heracleum > Heracleum sosnowskyi. The sequence continues at coordinate 104,026,600 of CM061238.1, read as the reverse complement.
ATTAATAACCCAATCACTGTTACCAAAGATCATCTCTGCAGCAAATACAATTTCAATGCCAAGCATCCCGACAAAAGTGCTAAATACTAAGAACTCCACAGGCACAGAAATTTTATAAACACCCATTACTGAGCTGGAAGTGGAAACTCGATACAGAAGGATCACAGATGATGGAAGCAAAAAAGCTACCACAATCTGAGTAAAATGCAGCAGTTGGTATGTACCTTCAGCTCCTGAATTCCGCACACAATAAAGGGCTGGAACAATGGCTACAACTCTAATTACTGAATGATGAACCCAACCAGGGAAAGGTACTTTAAACAATTTATGCAGGACAGCTTGTCTACCAAGCTTCCAGCTTAAAGCTGTGATATGGTTAGAGAAAATAAGAATCAATGTCAAAGCAAAGGGTAATACCAATTCCCTGAATCCCTGCATCAATTTGAGTGAAAATTGAAGTCAGCTATACATCCCCTTACTAGCTATACATCTCATTACTGAAGATAAATTGCTAAATGTGATGAATAAATTCCAATAATAATTGTTTAAAATATTTATACCTGGTCTGACAGCGAGAGCACATCATGATACGTGAGTAAAAAGTCGGCACTGTACAACGCATTTGCCGCCGAGTGAACCAGCAGATAATTTACCAAAAAAATTCCACTGAATATACATACTATTGAAAATAAATGGTCATGACATTCAGTTTCTTTAGTAAGACTTCTTCCTCTCCGTTGTTGCTGCAAGAATTTGAACAAGGAACAAAATCTCTTTACTTTCATGGGCAAAAATATGCTTTTCAAATGAAAATGAATACTAAACTTGTTCTTGAATAATTGCTGACATTCACTCGTTCATAAACTCAAAAGCATCTTCAGTAGAACAGCTAATTCAGAGGATCAATACCCCACCCCCCCACCATACACACGCATGAGAGCTAATAATGCATACAGAAAGAGAAATTTTGTTATCATTTATTACAAGCGTGGGTGCACTCTCTGCCTTTTTCTCTTTTTTTTTTCTGTTAATAAATTCCGCTTCATCCTATAATAACATTAATTACAACTAGGAAATGGCTCGTGACTCCAATTTGAATTTTCAGGTTACGCAGACCAGATCATTTTACAATAAGATGGCATGTACTTTATGCTCATTTAGTATGATCAACATGATCTGACACAAACCTTTACAATCATTCAATAGATTCCTGGCCATGAAAACTGTTTTATCTATTTGCATTACAGAGACGATTCCTCACCGTGGAGAAAGCATAAAAACTAATACAATTATCGTTAATCACGAAAATATTGCAACTATTGTCTGGTTTTCAATTATAGCCTTAAAAGTTAAAACCTATATTATACTTAATCAAATGTACCCTATATCAAAGTAGACCACATAGCACAACCAGAAGGTATACCAGCTCCTAGAATAACAGACTTTGATGTACCTAGTTCAGGTTCTTGCATACTCTTCCAAAATTCGGTAAAAGGGTTCAGCTACTCAACAAACCGAAGAGTCATTACATATGAGATAAGTATAGCGTGTAATGTAACTACATATGCACCCTTTACTGGACAATCAGAGGATTTCTTCATAAATTTTTATATCTTAAGGGACGGATGAATGATGGACAACCATGCAAAGCAATTCATAAAACACCAGTGAATAAATGATAAGAAGCAGTTCTACAGTGTAATCTACTCAAAGAATTTTGGTGGCATGATCCCTTGTAAAATACTCTTGGTAAAAGCTTGAATCTAGTTGCCCAATGGCAATATGAATTGGCAGTTTTAATACAAGGTTTTCATCCTACCTAAGCTGTTCATGGCACTTTTTTCCCCTAATGAAAACTGAAAACATAATTGAAAAAAACAGTTCCAAGAGAAAGCCAGACCTTCACAAGAGAAGAATGGAGGTAAAGGTTGTGGGGCATAACACTTGCTCCAAGAAGACTCATAAATGCAGGAGAACTTTCCCCACTTAAGTTAATTAGTGTCCCTCCCAGGGAGAGCGGTACTCCTGATTGACTAACAAGTGCGCCAAATGTATAAGAAAAAAATATAAAGGTCCCCGTGTATATGCATACAACTTTTGCCTTTTGCTCCTGGGAAAAAACAAGGATTCAATATTGTGAAATAAAGTTTGTACAGATTATAGGTATGACATTAAGTAAAATCAAAGGTGTTCATATACACATACATAAACAAAGGGGAGGGGGGGTGAAGCAAGAAAACCTACTGAAAAGGAAGAGAAAAAAGGAAAAATAATAGCATCTGTGGCAGTCAGGATGACACAAGTAAACAAGTCCACTCCAAGAACAAGATTAAGCCCATGCGCAATGCCAAGAATCTACATAGTTAGTACAGTTATATATTAGAACTGCCAGAAGTAGTTCAGCGTAAGGATAAAAAAATTTGAACTAACAAGTACTGGGAGATAGAAAAGCTACCATTGTAAGGTCCATAACAATCATAGATAGCTCAGATTGAACTCCCAAGAGGATGCATGTGACCTTTCCATACTCCTCGCTGCAGATCTTTTATATTGTGCAGGAAAGAAAAATTTCAGCAAGGTAAACAATAACATGAGGAAGTATAATGGATTTGAAGAGTAACTACACTGAGAGACGGGCTTATAGCCTAGCGGATAGCCCTCTTGGTAATAATAAGAGGTTAAAGTCTTAAAGACTCAAACCTCGGAACAGGTGTTTGTGTGTTACTACTAAAATTCCTGCAAATGACAATTTCAAAAAAGAAAACGAATGACTTAACCAAGACCCATTAATATTTGAAATCAATGAATCACAAGAGGAGCAACAGGGATAAGCAACTTATGTCTACTAGATGACAAAGACTATGGTCTGGTGCTTTAACTTTCAAGTGGCAACCTAGCCTGCTATATTTTGTTTAAGAGAAAGAGATGACTCTCTGGCTGAAGCAAAACCATAGTTAGTTGCTACAGATTCTAACAAACTTGAACCTAATCTCATTACACTAGACGCTAACTTTTAGGGATTAAATAGGCCCAATGTCACCTAAAAAGTGGCACCTGAGCTATTGCTTGATGCGTATAATTTTGCGTTGATTTAGATCAAATTCTGAAAAGAGATATCTTGTTGCATAGAAATTGTTCTACCACAGTTGTGTGATGAACTGATAATCTGCTTTACGAGTTTGATTGTACCCAATTAATTATTTTGCCTTAATATGATTACCAGTAGCCTCATGTTGATGCTGAAATGTGACAAGGTGCATTAAATATTTTAAAAGTATAAAATTGCACGAAATGTCAAATTTCAGTTTGGAGTAATTGCTTGTCTAAGATTTGCCCTGCTGCTGGAACCTTTCTCTGACTCATTAATGTATATAATAGAAATTAATGCACTTGATGATTTATCAAAGGCTAGAGCTTATATGTACCTGCGCAAGATCCTTTTCAGTAACTACGGCAATACGAGCAGACAGGTACTGACACAAGATTGCAGCAAGATTGAAAACAAGCATCACCAACACAGTATTACACTCATAACGGGCTCCTCCATCAACAGCTGCGACCCACTTTCCAGGGTCAATATATGAGATTGCAACCAGTAGCATGGGTAGAATGGCAGACAGCGGTCGCTGAAATATGCTGGGCTGATTATTGGTAGTTATAGTCTCATCCATGTTGAAAGTATGATAATTCAATAAAATTTGTATGACTCGGTTGACACAGGCTTGCAGGCAAGTGAAGAGCGTTGAAAATCCACAAACTAGGAAGATATATAGTAACAATGGTACCAGAGAAAACGAATTTTGATCTTCGTCTTATTCATCATCATCTACTGTTAATCATAACTAACACCGACACGTTGAGGCCATACCAAAATCCCCCATCATCTACGCAGAACGTGAAAAAATACATCAAACAACTAAGAAGCAACGGATCTAGAGGGGCTAATGATTTACTTGTGTAACTCAAATATATCGATTCTCATCAACTCCACTTGTGATCAATGTTGCATGAAGGATTATCAAACCTTATCAAGTTCCTTAAATAAGTAGATATCCGCTCAATAGTTTAATACTCCGTAAAATCTGAAAAAAATTATAATATAACATTGCATTAGAGACATAGAACATCATTCTACATATATATAGTTCCAAGGATGAGGCAAAAGTGTACATTTACTGTTCTATCATATATGCACTTTCTCAAGTACACCATACATACAATTGAACCTAAATTAACTAACTGATGAACAAAAATTCTAGAGGGTCATGAAGAAAAGCCATCATCACTTCATAAAGAAGTAAGAAAAGCTTACATGATTTCATAAAAACCTCAAAAGGCAAAACAAACTGTTTAGTATTGAAAGACACAAACAGTTAATGCAATATTCCAAAGCCTTAAAAGGGGTAATAAACCGAGAGTGAGGCAAGTAAAGGAAAACAAGAAACAGATAATCCACAATAAGAATACAAGATTGATATAGAAAAAGGCAGGCATGGATCTGAAAGGGAAACAGAGTATTCCATACAAATTACAGAAAGACTTGTACCAAATATTACCCACTAATCCAGTTAACAGTTTAGCATAAGTAGGAGCTTCTCTTTTCATTTGACTGCCCAACTTTCAGCTCATAATCAAGCAGATAGATCAAGATCAGTGGCCCAGAAGAGCAAACAGAGAGTTAAAGAAGATATGGCATAAATATAAAGTGAGGAGAGAGTGAATATAAGAGAGAGAGAGAGAGAGAGAGAGAGAGAGAGAGAGAGAGAGAGAGAGAGAGAGAGAGCAGAAGGAGAGTATGGGTTTTCTGTAAGAAGGAAAGGTGGATCAGAAAGAGAGGGGGGGATGGGAGAACTGAAAGGGAAAGCTGTCCAAAAGGCAGTTATAACTTAAGAGTTTCTGTATTTATCTACTGTATGCATGTCTTTTCATTTATGACCATATCCCTTGTGTTTCCCTGGACTTTATATATATAAACATCTTCTACGTTTCCATTTCTGTTCACACTCCATTTCTCATACTAAATCTGTTTATTCTGTCACTAATCTTTCCTATATCATACTAGTATTTCTTTTTAACCTTTTCTTAGGTTAGTCAAATGATAAATACAACCATATTATGAGATGCATAATTTTATATCATTTTTTTATAATTATTTATTGAATATTCTTATATTTTACTGAGTTGAAAACTTAAATAACTACTACCTAAATTCATCACAAAAAAGATTAAGTGTATTGATTTAATTGATTGGTTTAAATACTCTTACTTAATGGGAAGGTTGGGCTTGGGCATATATGATTAGTGATTAACATGAATAGCTTTCTAAGGTTGAATATTTTGAATGATTGAGAGGTAGCATCAAATCCACAGCTTCACTTGGACCTACAATTACACTCGGATAATTGTATCACTCCATGCAATAAACTCAAACATCAAATATATATGTTCACGAGCCGACATCCAGAGTGTTCGGCTCCGGCTTCAAATCCAGGCTCAAAGTGATTTTTGATTTTAGGTAGAAAAATTTGTGTTAAAAAAAAAGTTAGAAGTTGGTATGAGGTATTTTTTCAATAACTTATTTTATTTTAGTGATTTTATTTGATAAAAATTAATATCATCATTCAAATATATCATTTATCAAATTTAATTTAATTATTACAATTTTAATAACTCATAAGTTACTCATCATACAAAATTACTTCAACATATATTAACTTAAAATTTTCATATTTTACTTTAAGTATTATTCCTTTGATACCTTAAAATTTTAAATCTATTTATATTGAATCGCTCTTATTTTTGATATTTTAAAGTTTTAGATGAATAAATTACTTAACATAATAAGAGAGTCTTGAGTATCGTTCTAATCTTATAGTAAAATGTAGGGAAAATGAATTTTTTTATCACCGAACTTTATATATTTTTAGAAACCAACCACTGAACTATAAACTTTTAGAAACCAACCACTGAAATATAAATTTATTTGTTTATATCACTAACGTTACTCTCGAATTTCAAAATTAGCATTCCGTTAAAAAATCAGTGACGGAATACTTAATTAATTCTAGATTGGTGCTTGAACCCTAGTTTGTATTAAACCCCAATCTGAACATCCGTTGGCCAATCATTTAATGGAATGCTAATTTTGAAATTCGAGAGTAACGTTAGTGATATAAACAAATAAGTTTATAGTTCAGTAGTTGGTTTCTAAAAGTTTATAATTCAGTGGTTGGTTGGTTTCTAAAAGTATATATAAAGTTCAGTGATAAAAAAATTCATTTTCCCTAAAATGTATGACACCTTTGAGGTGAAGCGTTGAATAATATACAGTAGGCTCTTAACTTCATGTAATTTTTCTTAGTAGAAAATATATATTTTTTCAGTTACTTTTAGTAGAAAATAATTTTAATGTCGTCTAATTTTTCTTGAGGTCAACATCCGTACATTTCTATTTCATATATCTAAATTACAAATATAATGTTATGTGTGATCTTAAGGACTCATGAAACGGTGGTTGTTACAATTATAAACAACAACATAATGTAAATTAATGCTTGGAATAATAGGCTGCATTTTTCCTGGGGCAAACAAAGCATAAGGTTAGTTTAGTATATCTTCTCATCTTTTATAGGAGCATAATAATATTCAAATAAAACACATGTTAGTTCCTGTAATCTCTGCAGTAATTCAATGGATCAAGTCACTTTTTGTCCCATGGACCGACTAATCATGTTCAATATAGTTATTAACACTTACATTTTAGTTAATCAACTAATCCAATGTGCTTATGGTAAATTGGTAATATTATTAAGTGCGTGTTTGGAATATCACCAAAAAGTTGACTTATAGACTTATAGATTAGAATGAGCAAGTGTGCTGAATTCTTATAAGTTATACGGGTGTTTGGATAAATTTACTTATAAGTTAGTGAAGAATTTGCTAAATTAAATTTGAAAAAATAATTTTTAAATATAATGATTTCAACACTTGTATTTTAAATTAAAAAAATATTTAAACACACAAATGTAAAAATATAAAATATTAGAAAAATAAAGAAATCAAAGAATAATAAGTTGATAAGTTAAGTAAAATGTTGGTGATTTCTAACATTCAACTTATCAATTTATAAGTTATAAGTTATCAAATAAGCTGAGAGTACACGAACACCACTCATAAACTATTATCAATTTATAATACATAAGTAAGGTCGGACCCTATTAAAGATGCAAGTTCATTGAACTTAAATTAGCAGTTAAACATACAGTTAGAGGAACCATATTACCATAATGACCAACATGCATGGCCTAAATTGTAAGCTAAATAGGCTCCAAGAATCTAGTTATTATGTTAAACGTTGTTAAAATTTGTTAACTAGATTCAGATTTTTGGGGTTTCGTGGCGAGGATTTGGTTCATTGAATGTAATTGTTAATCTTCTGCCTAAACATTGTTTAATCCTCACGATTTCGTACATCTCGTTCTAAGATTCAACGCTTCTTGTTTATCCAATCTCTTGTTACATGCTACATTAATTTTTTGACATCTAAATTTTGGCCACATATTTAAAATTTTATTTTAAAACTTTTTTTATGAATAAAAATTTTAGTTATCTATTTAATTTACAGAAGAAAAGATTGCTACGTTAATTTCCATTATTATTCCAATATCACAGGATAAAGAAATCTTTGAATATTAAAAAAACATATTATTGAAAACGTTACTCTGTAATTAGCTAAACTAAACAAATAAGAGGAAAAATGGTACTACCGTGGGCCTGTTTGACAACGGGTTTATAAGCCGACTTATGACTTATAAACTCGTAAAAGCGGGTGTTTGACAACCCAACTTATGACCTCAACTTATAACTTATATGTTGATAAGTTAAATGTTAATAATGGGTACATTTTCGTGAACTTATTGACTTATTACTTGATTTCTTTGTTTTTTAATACTTTATATTTTTACCTTTATGTTTTTAAATATTTTTTTAATTTAAAATGCAAGTGTTGAAATCATTGTATTTAATAATTATTTTTTCAAATTTAATATAGCGAACTCTTAATTAATTTATAAGTAAATTTATCCAAACACCCGTATAATTTATAAAAATTCATCAACTTATCACTTATAGTTATAAGACATTTAGTCATTTTAAATTATAAATCAATTTTGTTGTGATAGAACGCACCGCGTACTTTTGAGGGGAAACAAGTGGCACTCAACAAGAAGGTGGTTCGTCCATTACAAAGATAACACTCAAATTCCAGGGCCGACTATAAATTATTCCAAATCAACTTAAACTAGCCTCTAAATTATTTAAATATAATTTTTTCGGTTAATAAGTTTGGTTTCATTTTGATAATTAGAAAATTGAAATTTTAAGATTCGGGTACGACTGAAATAATCGAATCAAACTGTTTATCAATATATAAATAACTAGGTTATTAAGCCGCGCTTCGCAGCGGCATTAGAATATATTTGTTAAGAAAAAGAATATTAAAATAAAAATTGTGAAATAAATATCTACAAAATTATTTAAATTATCAAATAAAATATATTCTATAAAATCAGCGGCATTAGAATATATTTGTTAAGAAAAAGAATATTAGAATAAAAATTGTGAAATAAATATCTACAAAATTATTTAAATTATCAAATAACATATATTCTATAAAATTTGCAGTTGGGTAGATAATATTATAAAGTATTTACATATTCCTTTTGTTTATATAGTTTGATTTTTTATTTTCTTAGACCGATACCATTGCCATATATATATAAAAGGAAATTTATATTGATAAAAAAAATACTAACTATTTGTAATAATAAAAATTTAAATACTTAAATATAATTTTTTTAGTCATTTTATCTTTAATATCAAGATTTATTATGTATGTTAAAAGAATATGTTTAAACCCAAAATTTTGGATTTTGAAATAAATTTGTTGGGGGCTTAAAGTATTTTTTTAATTTAAGTTGAAATTTTTTTGTTTGTGTAATAACTTAGAAATAATAGAGGAAAGTTCAAAATAATGTAAGGTAATACACTTTTTTTCTAATTTAGATATTTTGAAGGCAAGAATATTATAATTGAATATCTAGTTTCCTCCGTTAGTTATATTTAGTTTCCCCATCAGTAAAGATCTATTGTATATTTACTTTCTCTATTAATAGAGATTTTAAATGCAAGAATATTATATTTACTTTCCTCTATTAGTAGAGATTTTAAATCAAACTATATGTAAATTATATTATTACAAACTATAATTTTACTATGTTAAGATGGTAATTTCATTAAAAAATTAATATGAGAATATGTAGATAATAATAGAGAAAAGTTCAAAATAATGTAAGGTAATACACTTTTTTTCTAATTTAGATATTTTGAAGGCAAGAATATTATAATTGAATATTTAGTTTCTTTCATTAGTGATATTTAGTTTCCTCCCTTAGTAAAGATCTATTGTATTTTTACTTTCTCCATTAGTAGAGATTTTAAATGCAAGAATATTATAAGTTACCTCTATTAGTAAGTATTTAAATGGTAATTGAGAAGTAAGCATTTAAAAGGTAATTGAGATTTTTTCGAATTTTTAATATTATTAATTCAAAAAATTGAGAAAAATAGAAAAATAGAACAAAGCGATATGAGAGCGCCACTTCACCGCCATCGTCTTCTCCTTTATATAATAGTATTGATTGATATTGATTTAGGCATCGCGGTTAAGAAAAAAATGAAAAATAATAAAAAAAATGAAAAAAAGGTGAGAAAAACCGAGTAAAGTTGCATTTTTTGTTGACTCTTTATGTATGAAATAGCAATGGATTGATTTAGGCATTTTCGCTTTCTTGAATATAAATATAGCAATGGAAAAATCTCAGCTCTTACCGTAACAATTTGTTCCTATAGTAATATGATTAGAGTATAAATATGATAACAAAAATAACATTGATAATAATTGAGGTCAACTGCAAGGTACGTAAAATAAATTAGCTAAACAAAAAATGTGCAAAATTAACCTTTAGGTCTTCACTCCAATCTTCTTCCAGAAATTCCTCGATGTTCATCCTATTAATAAACATTTTTTCCGAGGTGACATTATGGGGAGAGAGTCTCCACTGATTTGCAATTTAGCAGAGATGTGAGCAAATCTCTCTTTCAGGTATGACACATACGGTGTATCCAGATTTGTATAAATTTTACTATTTCTTGTGGTAGAAAAACTAATTGTATCTGCACATATAAGAGTAAATAAATGGTTAAAAAACTAATATAAGAATTAAATCAATAATATCAATGAAACAAATATTTGTATAATATTTAATGATATTCGTTCAATCGAGATAAGATAGATTTATATATGTGTAATTTCTAAAACTATATATTATAAAAAACATTAATAAAGATAATTACTTTTAAATTTTTTAATTTGGGTATATGTGACAATTATTATATAGGGTTCACCATCCTCCTTGTATAAATTTGTATCAACCATCTCAGCCAACTTTTCCCACAAAGTTATGGTACTGGTGATGAAGTTGTTTAAGAAAAAAATTAGAACAAATTAAATAAGTAAAACAAATAAATTGGGATAACCAAAGAAGTAATATAAAATTACAATAACAATAAAAAACAATTAACATTTATATTAAAATTAATATAATGCATAACTTACTAATTTGTGATAATTTTGAGATCTCTTTTTTTCCAACCGCCTTTGACAACTTCAATGTCACCCAAGTAGGTCAATCAGCCCATAACATCAAAATCAACATAGAAAAAATAATATTAGAACATGATAATTTGAATTATAACTTATATAATAATATTACATACCATAAAGTTAGATGAAAACCCAAGCGGGCACCCCGTCCATTACTCCAGGCACTGGATTACAAGTATCACTGCCATATGATAAAATAAAATTTAGATAATGAACTATTTGAAACAAATATTTGACCAATAACCACTATAACCTCTGTTCCATGAAAGACTACAACGAACAAACAGAATTAAGGTCTTGCATAGAGATTCGTTCACAAGTGTAACATAAAGTGTAACATAATAGACATGTCATAAAATATATGAATGGTTATGTGGCCATAATTGTGAATAATCATATGCTTGTTTTTAAAGTTCTATCAAGTCCTACAAATTCGAAAATAATAAGGAAGTTGTAATTTTATAAATCAAAGAAAGTTCTATCAAGTTTGAAAATAATAAAATAAAATTTTATCAAGCCTACAAAATCGAAAATAATAAAGAAGTTGTAATTTTCTAAATCAAAGAAAGTTCTATCAAGTTTGAAAATAATAAAAGAAAGTTCTATCAAACCTACAAATTCAAAAATAATAAGTAAGTTGTAATTTTCTAAATGAAAGAAAGTTCTATCAAGTCCTACAAATTCGAAAATAATAAGGAAGTTGTAATTTTCTAAATCAAAAAAATGTTCTAAATCAAAGAAAGTTCTAAATCAAAGAAAGTTATATCAAGTCATACAAATTCGAAAATAATAAAAAAGTTGTAATTTTCTAAATCAAAGAAAGTTCTATCAAATTTGAAAATAATAAAAGAAAGTTCTATCAAGCCTACAAATTCGAAAATAATAAGGAAGTTGTAATTTTCTAAATCAAAAAAAGTTCTATCAAGTCCTACAAATTCGAAAATAATAAGGAAGTTGTAATTTTCTAAATCATAAAAAGTTCTATCAACTTTGAAATAATAAAAGAAAGTTCTATCAAGTTTGAAAATAATAAAAGTGTAATTTTCAGTTTCCTTCCTACAAAATAGAAAATAATAAAGGAAGTTGTAATTATTAATATTAAAAATTGTGAAAATTTGAGAAAATTAGAAAAATAGAACGGAGCGATTCTAGAGCGCCACCTCACCGCCCCCGTCTTCTTCTTTATATAAGTATATTGATACTAGCTTATAACACGCGCAAAGCACGACTTTAGAAAATAATAAACTAAAACATGTGAACGGAAAATATTAAAATAAAAATAAAAATTAATATGATAAATTATAAAATGAGAAACTTAAATATTAATTGGAAAATAAAAAAAAATGGGTGAGCTCCCAAAATACCCACCAAATCAGTTTTTTTACCCAAAATACTCACCGACGGGATGCTCTGCCCTAAATACCCACGGAATACGCATTACAGACATGCGTATACTGTTTTTACAAAGAATGCGCATCTTATACATGCGTATTCTTTGTAAATATTTTACGAAATACGCATGTCAGACATGCGTATACACTTTTTGAAAAAATAAAGAATACGCATATCAGACATGCACATCATTTGTAAAAATTAAATACGTATGTCTGACGTGCATATTCAACGGGTATTTTGGGCGGAACATTCTGCTGGTGGATATTTTGGGCAGTCCACCCCGTTTTGGTAGGTATTTTAGGCATTTTCTCAAAAAATATATTAAAAAATACAGATGTGGCTGATGAAGATAAATGAGGTATTATTAATATTAATTTATTAATATTAATTTATAATAAAATAATATTAATAATAAGAAAATATAGAAAATCTAACATGTTTTAATTAAAAAAAGTAATTGCCCGTGATATTTTTAGAAGTGTTTTAATTATATTACTTGTATTTATTAAAAAAATACGTTGACATGTTAAAATAAGTAAGTTTTTTTAATAAGGACAAATAGGAAAACTAACATGTTTTAATTAAAATAAAATAACTACCTATAATATTTTTAGATTTGTTTTAATTATATTAATTGTATTTGTTAAAAAAATACGTTCACTTGTTAAAATAGGTAAGTTTTTTTTAAATAATTAAAAGTATTAAAATAAGTTTTAAAATATATAAGTAAGGGTTGCACTTGATAATTTTGGAAAATAGAGATTTTAGTGATAACAAATATAAAAGGTAATATATTTTAATTTAAAGGTAATTGTCCGTGATATTTTTGAAAAAAAGTAGATTTTGTTAGAAAAAAAAATGTTTTAATTATAAAAGGCAATCAGCTAGTTAATATTTTTATATTATTTTATTATTTATTAAATAGAGTATTAAAATAGATTTTAAAATAAATAAGTAAAGATTGCACCTCATATTTTTGGAAAATAGAGATTTTAGTGATAACAAATATAAATGATATTATGTTTTAATTTAAAGGTAATTGTCGTGATATTTTTGGAAAAGAAGTAGATTTTGTTCGATTTTTTTTAATTATAAATGACAATCAGTTAGTTACTATTTTTATATTATTTTATTATTTATTAAATAGAGTATTAAAATAGGTTTTAAAATAAATAAGTAAAGATTGCACCTCATATTTTTGGAAAACATAGATTATCAAACTAGCCTCTAAATTATTTAAATATAAATTTTTCGGTTAATAAGTTTGGTTTCATTTGGATAATTAGAAAATTGAAATTTTAAGACTGAAATAATCGAATCAAACTGTTTATCTATATATAAATAATATTTTTATAATTTAAAATTATTATACAGTTTTCTCTCCATCCTTTTCTTTCGCTATAACAACCAACAAAAATAGCACCTAGCATTGTTTATATCAGAGCATCGGAGAGCTACACAAATTTCATTTTTATCTTTCATCTAAGTGTTTAGTTAATGGAACAAAGGTAACACTTAAAAAAAATTATTTATCAAAAAAAAAAAAGGGGTAACACAAATGATTATTTTCAAATATTTTGGTAGTAAATCGAAATCAAACCAAACCAATTCATTTAAAGCGATTGTTATATCATTTGATTTTTTGGGTTTGATTTCTATATTTTCAAAAATCCAAAATTTTGGACCCCAAACAGTCCTCAGCCCTGCTCAAATCTTCACCCTATTGTTTTATCGCAATCTTTTGATTGGGCTGGTCCCGAACATAAACATGCGGCCTTCTATTATGACGTACTCCAACATTAAGGCCCTGAATCGGAATGTCAAAATCCAGAAACGTATTAAAAAAAGTATATGTAAATGTTTGCATATTCTATCTATCTAGCCAAAAGAATTAAAAAAATGTGCCCCTTGATCTGTAAAGGGAGAATAAAAATGTGCCATCGCCCATCGTAAAGGGAGAACTCAAATGTTTACATTTTTTGAGTGGGCTGGTCTCTAACTTAAACTTGCGGTCCTTGATGTAATATGTTGAGGCCCTTTTGATGTATTACGTAGATCCGTCCAAAGTGTGATGGCGTTATTTGATGTATTAGTTCATTAATTAATCTAAGGAGTAACATTTTTCACTGAATTACTACGAACGAGAATAGGGTCTTTCTAATTCTATATTTCAGAAAATGGTAACATTTTTCTTTGGGTAAAGTTAATGCTCACAAGGTTTACAATATTATAATTATGTGTAAATATGACATTTATACTTATTATAAATTTGTAATTGCATATATAAAATAAAATAATGTTTTACTAAAACCCTAAGCAGGCATTCTTTTCCAGAAAGACTAGAGGAGGTGTATATATTACATACCAAAATCAAATTTAATATTAGTTGAGGCTTTCTGTACGTATATATGGACACATTTACCAGTTAATTAATTCAGAAAATAAATATAGTTATGCACACAGGACAAAACCTCCATTGAAGCAACTGAAAGTGCATGTTGTAATGCAATTACATTGAGTATGTATACGAAAATGTTCAACAGGCCGGCAGCTTAAGAAGGAAACATCAAACAAGGTGGTGGACAAACTGATGTGGTTGAGTCATAGATTAATTATCCTGTAAAAGAGAAACAATTAAGTTCAAAGAAGACAATTATGGGTCCCAGAACCTAGTCCATATACTCTCTTTTTCCTTGGACAATCTTTTCTGCGAGTTTGTAAATTTTTGGTCTGATAGTCATGACAATTACAGAGAGAGAGAGAGAGAGAGAGAGGGGCATGCATGGGACCTTGAATATTTTAGGCTTAGACTTGAAATCAAACCCTTTCGGTGATGAGAAGCTTTAACACACGGTCAATACAGACAGCACTAACTGAATAGTACTACTGGTTTTCTTTGATTGAGCTTATAGAGTTTCTTGAAAAGCTCCTGCAAGAAAATAAGAAAAGGGAACCCTATAGAATTTCCTTGAGATACCATGTTTCTAAAGTACATGACCAAAAGAAGTCACACATCAAATTTAGGTCACAACAGTCAAACTACTCACAACTAGTTACTAACTAAACAAGTACTACTAGTATAAGCTCATTATAAAAGCCATAAAAAGGGCTGTTGAAATTTGAAATCTTGATCCAAAACTACATTGTCTAGCTAGGAGGGAATTTTTGATGGAATTGCCAAAACCTACTTTGACTTTGAATGGGAATTTGAAGAGGAAAAAGTAGCAAGGCTTTGCTGCTACTTTAATTAGACTTGAAGCATACTCGATCTTCTGTTGCCCTTAATTCTCCTAGACTTGGTTGCTTTTAATCGCACGCCATAATTAAGCTCCATCCATCGAAATTTTTGTTTACCAAAGCAGCAGTATCAAAGGTTTATCATCTATGCCAGTTTCTTAATTTTTTATACCAAAACTGTAGTAATATTAGTAGTGTGTGGCCACTTTTTTTTCCCCCCTTCGAAATACGCACGGTTCGCGTTACGAAACTTGCTCCAACTTAATTGAGCAGTACTGTTCTTCGTAGCCATCGGATAAACTTAATTTAGCAGTGATAATTTTTACTGTGGTTAATTCTTGCATGTAAAATATTAAATATAATATTTTTTTTTTGCCATAATTAAATATAATATTTAATGTCACTATAGACTATCAATGTGCCTATAGAGTATAGACTATAGTACTTCAGTGATTAATTAACATCCCAGGGTAATGTCCAAATTTGCAAATCGGTAGGGTCATCAAATATCTGCTAATTAGTTATTCACTCAACTAACTAGGGTTTATTTATATTATCTTTGCCGGGAATCTTTTGCACTTTCGAATGTTGGGATTGGTTACTTAACATGATATCAGAGCTCAGCCAGACGGGAGATTCAAGGTTCGACTTCCTGCCACCCCCAATATTCTCATAATTTATTATGAACACGAAAGGCAAAGTTATGTCCCAAAAATGGGCGTCCGTGATCCACTATTCGACCCAAAAATGGACTATCGAGTGAGGGGAAGTGTTAGAATATACTATAAGATCCTGTAAAGTATCTTCCTTTAATACCTTAAGGTTTTAGAGCAATTGGTTACTCAACATTATTTGCCATCATTTGAGCAATTCAAACTGTATATAGTGTTAACGGGGGAATTTGTGATAACAAAATTTGAGGTTGTTTGCCGGATTCAAGATCTGTGACGGTTTTTCCTTGCCGGAAAAGTCAACGGAGTGAGGTGGTTGTGATGAATTGGGGATTGAGATTGCAAGTGTTTTTGGTGGTGGCTCGCTGAGCTCTTCTCTTCCAACCCCTCGTAATGTATCTACATATCTCTGTTTATAGGAAATCAAGCCCACGTAATTCTTGGAGAAGAAGAAACATTATGGACTAGGGTTGCATTTGATAAGCCCAAGCCCACAAGGTTAGGTCGGTGCTACTAACCCATGAAGAGTGCAAAGCCCACTAAGGAGAGCCCATGCGATGAATCCTAGCCCAATTACCCCAAGGTTCAACTACGACTGTGACTTCACAGATACAACATTATCCATAACCATTGGAGCTAACATCAATCACTACCAACTATTACATCAATCATTAGTTGCAGGAAAAAGTCATGACTTATTGCAAATGCACAAGCGGATCCGTACCCCCCGATGAGGATAACCCACCAGACTACATGGCAAGTTCTCCAAAGTTAATGTCACGCAGGGTGTATAATAATCCTCCAAGAAGAATAACTTGCTAGAATATATGACTAGATCCCAAGAACGTATCGACAAACTTAATTACCCATGATCCCCCAACAAGGATAACTTATTGGAATACATAATCGGGTCTTCAATATATAATTTTGATGATTCCTGATGAGGTTAACTCACCAGAATGCAGAATCAAGTTCTTCAGTGTATTAGTAGCCGTGCCAAGGATGTTGGCGCGCCAACTAAGTCTTCAATCAATCTTCGCTTTGTACTCGTGGAACATCATCTTGTCATTCATCGAACAAACACTATTCAGTTGCAAGTGCAACTATAACAAACGTAACCATATTAAGTTGGCCTCCAACCATGACAGGCCCAATGTTAGCCCTCCAACCTTGGCACGCCCAAGGTTGGCCCTCCAACCTTGCTGCGCCCAAGGTTGGCTCCGCCAAGGTTGGTTCTCCAACGAGGTTGGCTCTCCAAACTAGGTACACCCAACGTTGGCTCTCCAATCTTGGCAAACCCGATGTTGGCTCTCTCATCTTGGCACGCCCTACATTGGCTCTCCAACCTTGGCACGCCCAACGCTGGCGCTCCAACCTTGGCACGCCCAACGCTGGCTCTCCAACCTTGACACACACAAAGTTGGATCTCCAACCTTCGCACGGCTAACATTGGCGTTCCAACCTTGGCACGTCCAAAGTTGGCGCTCCAACCTTGGCACGCCCAAATTTGGCTCTCCAATCTTAACACGCCCAACGTTGGCGCCCAACGTTGGCGCCCAACGTTGGCGCCCAACTGTTAGAATACAATATATGATCCTGGAGTGTGCCTTCCTCTAACACCTTAAGGTTTTAGATGAGCTGGTTACTCAATATGGTATCAGAGCTCAGGCTGGCGGAGGACTCAGGTTCGACTCCCTGTCACCCTCAATATTCTCACAATTTATTATGGACACGAAAGACAAAATTATGCCCCAAAGACGGGCGTCCGTGATCCACTCTTCGGCCCAAAAATGGGCTCTCGGGTGAGGGGGAGTGTTAGAATACAATTCCTCTAACACCTTGAGGTTTTAGAGTGACATGTCGAGTAACCAGTCGCTTTAAAACCTCAACCTCATAGTGTTAGAGGAAGACATTTTTCCGGATCGTATATTGTATTCTAACACCAACCTCGTCACGCCCAACATTGGCTAATATAGTAATGTCAACATAGTTGGAGAATTCCTTTGATTTAGCACATCATAATAACATAATTAGCTTGAATGGTCTTACGGCATGATTGACTTTTTAGTTCATGTTCAAACATTTCCTTGTATAAATTTTGGATGTAACATATAGTAAGTAAAAGATAGAGTGGGATAGGCTTGAGATAAGTCAGAGGATCGACTTTTAACATCCGATTCCGAATGGGTAAAAATTTCGATAAAAAAACGGGGAGCGAAATACTAATGGGAAATATTAAACATTGTGTTCCCAAAAGCCTTTGTTGAATGAAGAGGAAAAAAGGGGATATATTATTCCTTTTACTTGTTCCTAAATTAAAAAATCTACATGTAATTGCGTTCAAAACTTTCTTTCCATATTTAAGAAGATTAGCGGGGAAACCTGTCTACTTATCCTTATCTTCTTTTCTCTAACTATGCAATGCATGGATATTTTTTTAATATTTTTTATTATATTAATTCATAATTTTATTTTTAATATCCATATCCATATCCATATTTATTTTATTTTAATTAATATTTATAATTATAAAATATAATTTTATTAATATATTGTTGGACAATTTTTGAACCTTAAACTTTTGTAAAAATAAGTTATATATTAAAATATAAAATATTACTTGACATTATATTCAACGTTTCTCATCTATTTATTTTAAGATTCAATGATTCTTACTTTTTTTATAGTACTATCGTCCCTTGACGACCAAAACTCAGGAATTTTTTTAATATATTTAGAGATTAAAATATTAATTTTTATATTTGATATGTTGTTTATGGAGTTCGAACATTTTACGATTGTCATATATTTATTTAAATTTTAATGATTTTTTTATGGTAGTGTGACAACCAAAATTATGGATAAAATATTTAAGGATATTGATATGGGCTAAAAATAACCCTAAAAATGTAATTAATGACATATTAATTAGACCCGAATTGGTCCAAGAACACGACCCAATATTCAAGGCCCGAAACCCTGATTATTCATTAATTTCGTAATTAATGAATAGGGAAAATATACAGCTCATAAAAAGAGTCCAAATTATGGCAAATTGGTCAAAGAAGGATCCAGAATCCCAATTAAAGGCAATTAATGAGTCATAGCCTTTATCGACAAGGAAAAGACTTATCCTGCAAGCAATACAATGCTTATCCAATATCAAAAAGGAGACTTATTCGCTAAGACTCCTAAACATACCATAAATACTAGGCTCCAGACGCCTATATAAGGTCCCTGATCCTACAATCAGAACTACGTCTTTGGCTTGATTCTCAATTACGAATTGAGATACGTAGGCATCTTGTGAGGACCGATTTAGTCTCGAAACACAAGTGCAGCCATTAAAGCTCGAAGCTCTCTAACCCTAGCATTAAATTCGCAAGCTCAGTTTTTATTCCACAACATTTGGCGCCGTCTGTGGGAAGACAACATCAACCATGGCAAACACACGAAGAACAGCTCGGGATAATCAAACTCCTGAGGATCGTCCTATCACCTCTGAGGCTGATCGGCCACCGCCAACTACTGGCACACAAGGGGCGAATATCCCCACCAACACTCAAGGACCGGAAATCCCGATTTCGGTTGAAGGGACGAATCCCCTGCAGATGGTCATTCATGGATCTAATCCACAAGAGACCGTTCACCAACAACCAATCACGACCTCCCCGCTGCTCATGAATGCCCCGAGAAGCCTTCAACTCCATACTACTGATCTCCCTCAATACGCGAATCAGACTTTGGGGATTCCAAGCTATGGCATGCCCCCTCGACCCATGGCGGGCGGTAGTGGAACTAATCCAATCTACCATGAGGCATATGTGCCCCCTTATATTCAAGGTCTGGGACCCCAAAATCAACAAACTCGTCAGACCCCTCTCATTCAAGATTACTCTGGCCCATACACCGAGGATGAGGGTTATACAACTGGGGAGGATGTCGCCCCAAGAAGGAGACGTTCTTCCCAGACAAATCGGGAGCCACCCCAAACTACTAGGGAGAAACTTGCAGCCCATGAGGCAGAGACTGCAAGGCTCAAAAAACTCCTTGCTGAAGAAGAGGCCGCTCAATCTCGGGGCCGAACGACTGAAGGAATCCCGATAATCAACTTGGATCCACCAAGAAGGACCAAGAGAGCTGAAGCCCCAAGGGGTGATCCTAGTATTCTGTTGCCCCTAGGAGATCCTGATGATCCTACACCACCGTTTACTCAAGACATCATGAAAACGGCTATATCCAGAAAGTTTAAGATGCCTTCAATCAAAGCCTATGATGGAACGGGAGATCCCGCAAATCATGTAAGGACCTTCTCAAATGCACTGTTGTTGCAGCCTGGCAATGACGCTGTAAAGTGTAGGGCGTTTCCACAAACCCTAGCGGGCATGGCTCAACGTTGGTATAGTCGCCTTCCGCCCAATTTTATTGGATCCTTCAAAGAGCTGAGTAAGGCATTCATCAATCAATTTGTTAGTGGGAAGATACATGAGAAAAGTTCCGCCTCTCTTATGGAGATTCGACAAGGCAAGAATGAAACGTTGAGAGAATACTTGAGTAGATTCACTAAGGAGGCTATAAAAGTTCCAGATTTGGAAGATAAAGTGGCTATGATAGCCCTACAGCAAGGAACTACCAATGACCACTTTAGGCGGTCTTTGGCTAAACATCCCCCGAAAACATGTTGTTACTACAAGATAGAGCCGGAAAGTATATCAAGGCTGAAGAAAGCATGAGAAAGTATGAACCCATTATTGAGGGAAGTGAAAACGGAAAAAAGAGAAAGGAGACTCAAGAGTATGACGCTAGGGACAAATATCCCAGGACAGCAAAAGATTCCGACTCTCCACCTAAAAGGAACAACTTCGGACCCAGGTTCAATGAATATGCAAGGTTGAACACCTCAAGAAGTCAAATTCTGATGGAAATTGAGAAGGAAAAAGATCTTCGATGGCCAAAGCCGCTAAGATCCGACTTAGAGAAACGAAACAAGAATCAATTCTGCCGTTTCCATAAAGAAGTTGGTCATGACACCGACGATTGTAGACAACTGAAAGATGAGATCGAGTTCTTAATCCGAAGAGGAAAACTCGATAAGTTCACTAAGGATGGGAATCGAGGAAATCAACAAGGAAACTATGAAAGGAAAGACTACGATAGGAGGGACAACGACCAAGATCGTACTCCTAAGCCCCGAGGGTCTGTCATCAACATGATATTTGGAGGACCGACTGCTGCTGGGTCTCCCGAAACTCAAGGAAAGCTTATGCCCGAGAGATAATGACTGTTGTAGGAGAAGCACCGAAACGTGCCAGGACATAAGTGGCTATTAGCTTTGATGATTCTGATCTTGAAGGGGTGAAGTTCCCCCATGACGACCCGTTGGTCATTATACATGTAATAGGCAACTCTAAAACTAAGAGGGTTCTGGTAGATAATGGAGCTTCCGTGGACATCTTGTTCCATGACGCCTTCATCAAGATGGGATACACCGATTCACAACTGACTCCTTCAAACATGCCCATATATGGGTTCAATGGGGTTGAATCCAAAGTAGAGGGAACTATTCAGCTCCCTGTGACAATAGGGCAAGGTTCACAAACAGCAACTCAAATGCTGAACTTCGTGGTGATAAAGGCAACCTCGACTTATAATGCAATCCTTGGTAGGACAGGCCTTCATGCATTCAAGGCTGTTGCCTCAACTTACCATTTGAAAATCAAGTTCCCAACAAGGAACGGGGTCGGTGAAGAACAAGGAGATCAAAAGATGGCTAGGAATTGCTATGTAGCCGCGTTAAGGCCTGATGGAGTCGGGGGGGGGGGGCAGGTTCTCCCAATCGAGGTTATGAATTCAAAAGACGATGAAGAAAGAAGGGGAAAGCCAGTCGAGGATCTAAATCCTATTCCCCTAATCCCGGGAGAACCAGACAAAGTCACTTACATTGGAGCATTGTTGCCTGAACCCTTGAAGGGCTGAGGTGCCAAAAACTTGGCATGCCTCAAATTTAAAAAGTTTATTATGTTTAAGTGTTTCCTTAAGGGATCCACTAATAGTACAAGTAGAAATAAGGTCGACGAAACCATTCTGAGCTCTTAAGCTCTTAGTAGGAAGTAAAGCACTATGTAAGGGTCGAACCCTCTTTTTCAAAGGAAATATTTCAAGTTCTTATTCACTATTTTATTACTTAGCTTTGTTTGAGTATTTCCTTATTGTTCTACTAAAGAACAAGTTGTACCAATAACACTTGATCAAAGTGCCAGCCCATTCAAGAGGCCAAGTACTAGGAATTGCCTTACAAAAGAAAAGCTAAATAAATATAAGTGAATGCAAGAACGAAGAAACATAATATGCATAAATAACATGCATGGATAGAAGATCCCGAAGGATCAAAGAGTTATGTTACAAGCTCAACTAAAAGCCTAAAGAGGCCTATTGGAAGAAGGTTAATATAAGGGTTGAAACCCCTGAAAATTCGAGGAAGTAGAGCTCAGAACGAGCTTCGATTCGATATACGGGAAGCTCAAATTAAAGAAACAAGTGAAACATTATGTCTGTCTTCGTTCATTAAGACCTCTCGATGTGAAAATTAAGACGTTGAACCTCAAAATCAGGTCCTCTACCTATAAGACACGTTTGGCGTTGTTGAAATCTCAAATGAGGTCTAAGGTGTTAGAACTCAAGTTAGTTCTTGTATCTGTAAGCCACGTTTGGTGTTGTTGAAATCTCAAATGAGGTCTAAGGTGTTAGAACTCAAGTTAGTTCTTGTATCTATAAGCCACGTTTGGCGTTGTTGAAACCTCAAATGAGGTCTAAGGCGTTAGAACTCAAGTTAGTTCTTGTATCTGTAAGCCACGTTTGGCGTTGTTGAAACCTCAAATGAGGTCTAAGGTGTTAGTGTTAGAAATGAATACCACTAGAAACTAGACAGAGGGGGGGTGAATGGATAGTTTGATATATTCTTCGATTTTGAAAACTAAGTAAACAACTGTATGTGATTATGATATGTAATATGCAGAAAGTAAATAACACACACAATCACTTTAATCTACTTTGTATAAGCAAATTAAATACTACAGCTTTCCAGGAAATTCACAATCGAATTTCTGGCTTCTAAACAAGAACAGTTTGAACTTGCTTGCTTACAGAGAAAAGAGCTTAGCAAATAACTATGTGTATCTCTCTTACAGCTTACAGTTGCGTATGCACGATATATATATTCCCCTATACAAACTAGGCACACACAATATTACACAGCTACCCCTTCTGAAAGTCCAACTTGTCCTGCCATAAGAAGTTCACTGTGTCAGGAAGGACCACCTGCTTTTCGGAGTCTTTCCCGTTTCTGTAGCTGCTTGTCTCTTATCTTTCTCTCCAAGTTTAGCTGTAGATTTGCCATCTGTTCTTTGGACCACCTTGCCAGAACAAATGCTTCAGTATTTGTCTCCTTTGATTCTTGGTTCTGTACCTTGATTTGTCTTGTTATGAACGGCTAAGTGTTGATATCGTGAACTCCACTTTATCCCTGACTTCGCGATCTCCCTTGTGAGGACTATGCGATATAGCCTTTGAAGACTTTGCGACATAGGTCATTTGACGACTATGCGACATAGGTCATTTGATGACTATGCGACATAGGTCATTTGATGACTATGCGACATAGGGCTTCTGAGGACTTCACGATCTAGGCTCCTTTGACTTTGCTGACTTCAACACTTCACGACATGTGTCTTGAGGACTTCTCGACATAGTACAAAATGGACTATGCGATATAGTACTTCACGACATGGATATTGGTGACTTCACGACATAGCTTTCTTTTGACTTTGCTATATAATGCCTTAGACAAATTCCTGCAACTTATTTCTTCATGGCCTTATTCAACTCTATCCTGCTGCATGAACACTTCTGAACTTCTACCAGGATAATTATTCAATGGCCTATATACATTCTAGATGCAAGAACTTTACTAAGCTCATTATAAATCTGAGCATACATGATAAAGCTATTGTCCATGAAAACAAGACAAGTACATTTAGAGACCTATACTATATCCCAGTGATAGAAATCACTAGGTCATGCAATGTGACATAGTCACATAGTGTAGGCTTGTTAATAGTGGTATTCAGACATGTCTTGAGCCTAACAATCTCCCCCAAATTGTGAGTAAGATCCTTAGGCACAATTTCATGTCTGATAACAAGCCTAACTTACATAAAAGGAAATTTAGTAACAGAGAGAACAATTCATGAACCTTGAGATCAGAAATTTGATTACATAGAAAAATTGAAAGCTTACAGATTACTTTTGTTGCTCAACAGCTTCAGCTTCCAATTGCTTCTCTAGCAAATCATCATATATCTTCTTTTTCCTTATCTCTTCTTTTCTCTTCAAGTCTATGATGGCTTCTTGAAGTTCTTCTCTTGCAATCAGTTCTTCAATGAGAGGTGAGCCTTCCAAGTCATCAATTGCAGCCTTGAGTGCACTTTCTACATAGGAATCAAGAAACTCCATCCTTATTTTGCTTTGACCTCCATGTGAGTTTTTGTACTCCACAATGTAAGGATTTTGCTTGACCCTGCACAACCCTTTCTGCCTTAGCTCTTTAGCCCTCTCCTCCATCTCAGCCATTTCTTTTTCTCTCTGAATCTTCTTCTTTTCATTCTCTTTCCTCATGTTTTCTTCATAATCAGCATGCATCTTCAAGTACCTGGCAATATCTATCTTCCATGTCCTTTCTTCTCTTTCTTCAAAATTCAGTAAGGCATTTATCCTTTCAAGCTCATACTTATAGAAATATTGCCAGCTTCCTTGCTTCATTATCCTTTCTCTTCCATCAGTGTACTTGATCTCTAGATGATCCAACTTCACTTTGACTTCAAAGATCCTTTGAGCCCTCAAAAATGCTAGGGCATCTTCATCATAGTCCTCATCTAGTGGAAGCACATTGATGCCAGTAACATTTGTGAGTTTTCCAGTCTTCTTTGTTATCCTTATCCTTTTGGGTACACTCTTGATCTTCAAATGCTTCACAAGAGATACCTTTCTGGAACAAGGAGAATTAGTCTTCAGTGCCACATCACTTGGAAGAAGCTTTATTCCTTTCCCCTTCATCCACTGTAACACTCCACTAGCTGTAACTTTGTGGAAGTGTTTTCTTGATATTTCTTTTGTGGCTTCACCCTTCTTCTGTGGCAACTCAAGTTCAGAAGTCATGGATAATGATTTTGGAGGATCATTGCTAACAGTACCCACCCTAGACTTAGAGTCTTGTGTTGTGGTTAAAGTACTACTAGCAATGTCCTTGACTTGCTGAATTCCACTCCTAGTTCTCTTCACTGTCTCCTTTGCCCCCTTTGTGTCATCACCAGCATCTGTAGATTTCTTGGAAGATTTGTTCCTGCTGCTGTCACTTGGTCCATCCTTATTACTCCTTGAATGAGATCTCCTCCTGTAGGTTTTCTCCTCATCATCATCCTCCCCATCCTTCTTCTTGTTCTTTTCTGTGACAGATTCTGGCAAAACACCATGAATCAGAAAAGATTGTAGAATGTTAATCATCTCTAATTCCTCTGCTGTCTTGACTCCTTTCTTTGCTCTCAGCATTTGCAGCACCTGATTGATCTTTGTGTTATTCTTCATTTGCAGATCTTTGGGAATGACTAGTTGGTCAATACTTCTGACTTTGGATAGACTTTGAAAAATTACTGTCCTTGGCTTGGGTATGACCTCAGGCAGTCTTTGATTTTGGTCCATCTCCAAGTCATTATAAAGACTTTCATTGTTAGCCCCACTCTTTTCAATCAACTCCAGAATTATTGACACTTCAGTGAACTTCAGTTTCTCCAGAGTTTGAAATGCTAAGTGCCACAAGCAGTTGTCCTTGCATACCATGATTATTTCTCTCAGATAAACATCCCTGATTTTCCTTACTGCAACTGTGAAGTACTTGATGCTTTCCCTGAGCTTCTTTCTATATGCTTGTGCATCTCCTTGAGCATTCTTGTAGGTGGCTTTCAGAAACTCCAGGAATGCCTCATCATGATAGATGTTAGAGTTGGCAACTTCCTGTAGCTTGGCCTCAGTGATAAGTGTAGTTTGGGTAGGTTTAGCAATTGGAGTAGGTATAGCAGGTTGAGAGGTTGAGATGTCTTTAGGCATTGTGGATGGATAGAATGTTGTGGTGACTGTGCTTTTCTGACCTTGTGCATTGATGACTTCTACAGGGGGAAGATTGATTGGCTTTATTGTCTCTTCAATGAGCTTGCCCTTAAGTTTTGACTGCTTGGTAGGTGCTCCCCCTGTCTTTTTCACATTGACCTCCTTTCCTTTCTCCCCCTTAGGCTTGGGATCAGACAAAATGTCTTGAGTTTCCCCAGGAATAGGCAGGTTCATAGATCTCATCATTGAGGTCATCATTTGTTGCTGCACCAGCAAAATGTTTGTTGTGTTGGTGCCTTGATCATCTAGTTTATCATTGAGTTGGCTTAGAGATGTAGATAACATTCTGTTTTCATCCTTGAGAGAGGCCACTTCTCTTTCTAAGCCATCCACCTTGGAGAATAATTGTTGAGACCTAAATGAGTTGAGGGATTGATCTTTGACCCTGGCAAAATCATATTTGGAGATGTCTGACAGAGGGACTTCATCCACCAGCTTATCACCATACTGGTTTTTCCACATGACATTCAACATAGCATTGGTGGTGATGGTAGATTTTGCTTGATTTTCCAGTGTAGAAGCCAGTTTCTTGATGTTGTCTGTGACCATGGCAAGAGTCACATCCATCATGGACACATTGGTGGAGGTTTTCTGGACTTCTTTGAGGATACCATCCACCTTGGGAAAATCAGAGAGATAAGAGGTTCTGAGCTTAGTGAGGGATCTTTCTGTCTCCTCCTGAATTGAAGAAATCTCTGATTGAAGCCCTTTCCCAAGATAATGCAGAGCCTTCAACTGGTTCTTGTATACATCATTCACAGCATCATAGATGGCAACAAGAGAAAGATCCTTAGCATTGGAGCCCAGAGAGGTGAGGTATTCTTCTCTCACAAAAGCCAGGGCATCCTTGAGCTTGAGAGTCCTCTTAGCATCCAACCAGGCATCCACATTCCCCTCTGGTTCAGCTGTATCCACAATCTTCTCCTGTTGAGCTTCAACATCCTCCTTATGGCATAGCAGGATAGCTTCATAATCAGCATTTGGAAGGTTGGAGGTGAGGAGATGTTGAGCTATCTTTGAGAACTCATCAATCTGTGCCACATGGAGATCTTGTATGGCTTCTTCAGACATTTTGGAAGGCACAGATGACGATCCTGAAGGCCTGTCATGGTGCACAGGCTTCAGCCATTCTGACATTGTGGCCTGAGCCAAGTGAGAGCTAGTGCTAGGCACTTCATGAGATGTGTGAGTTTGAGTCTCCTCCAGCCTTGGAATGGCTGTAGGGTCTGATGTTGTCTCCATTGAAATGGGATGTGTTACAACATCAGCCCTATATGTCTGTGAAGACAGTTCCACATCCCTAAGGATGGGAGAATTTGGCACAGAGTCTCCAGTGAAAACTGGTGAATCCTCCATGTTTGTGTTGGTGTCATTAGGATATGCCTCAGCATGCATTCCCTGACCAACTGAATGTGGGTCCTGAGTGGTGAGCACAGTGTCAAGCACCATGTCACTTGAAGTTGGCTCAATCACAGGGCTGGATTGTGATTGATCAAGGGCAAGATTGTCATGAGTATGACTCTCTTGTTCAGAAGAAATTTTAGTGGAAGAATCTGAGAGAGAAGTGGGGTTCAGATTGGATTTTAGCAACTCCCCCTGAGAAATAGGAGGAGTTTCAACATTGATGTGCTCTCCACTTAGTGTTTGATCACCCTTATCACTCCTAGGGTCAAGAGTGAGGTCTTGACCCTGTGCAGACTCGTTACAACTTGCAGTGGGGAGGCTGCTCTTTTCAATACCCATGACCTGTTGAGAGGCCATAGACAGTAGCAGGTGTACCCCTTTTTGCACATCTGAATCCTGTTGAGAGGATGCAGTGGTGGCTACAGATTTTGATTTCTTCTTTGGTCTGGTGAGAGGTGACTCAGGAATCTCACTTGCTAACTCTACAGATTCATGGATAATAGCTAGAGTTCTCTTCTTCCTCTTTTTAGTAACATCAACCTTTTGAGAGATTGATGCACTTGGCTGACTATCCTCTATAGTGGTGTTTACAGTGGGGTTGCTGGATGGGATAGGGAGGCTTGGGTTAGACTGTGATGCTCCTTCAGTCTCAGCCTCCCCTGTCCAGGAAAGAGCATGGTATATGGGCTTATCAAGTGGATAAGACGCGAATGTGTCCTGCATATGCGGGGTCACACTCAAGATCACATCCACTTGATTCCTTGTGTCCAATGAACCAAACAGAATCTTGGACATGGACTTGGAATAAGCCATCTTTGATTTATCAATACCCTCCAAGTCATGGACATTAGCATCAAGATAATTTAAAATAACTTGAAGAAAGCGAGGGTAAAAGATGTCATTACCTCTTCCACGGACTGTCCTCCCTAGCCTTTGAGTCAACTCCTTGAGGATTATTGCTCCAACATTGATTTCCTGATTGTAGGCTAGGGAATAGGCCAGCTTCACAGCAATGTGACTGATATGGTCCCATCCTGTCTTTCTGCAAAGGAACACCTTCTGGAGTGCATCAAATAGAAATGACCACTCCCTTCTTACAAACTTCTTATTCAGCTTTCCAGTATCTATCTCATCAGCATACTGAATGAAGGTCATGAAGTCTACTATTTGAGCATCAGTAGCTTCTTGGTCATGACCCTCCACCTTGAATCCTAATGCTTCATTTATCTCCTTCTCCCCAAACTGGAAGTGTTTGCCTCCAATTGAACAAGCTATCTCCTGGAACGAAGTTCCATCTTCCCTGGCCATTGTAGAAACCAACGCCGTTCGCCAAAATCCTTCCAATACATCAACATACAACGTGGGGTTCAAGGTTAGGACTCGGCGGAGGTAGGAGTCGTTCAGGAACCGTACAAAACACTTGTACCTGGGTTTAGCCTCAGCCTCAGAGGGAATGGTGAGAAGATTTGTTTCTTTGGGGATGGTTAAAGGAATAGAGGAGGATGCTGTTTGACATTTGGGTGCCATTTCTTGAGAGAGAGAGTAAGAAAGAGAGTAGAGAATTTGTGCTTAGGTTAGAAAGTTTGAGAGCAATAGACAAGATGAAAAGTTGCAAACGGTTAGAAAATGGTATTTATATGATAGAGACACTGCGATATGGAGTTATGAATGTGTACAGTCTATCTGAATGTCGTGAAGTCAAAAGTGGCCTGTACCGCAAAGTCTTGCAAAGTATATCGCATAGTCTCAACAATGAACTATGTCGCAAAGTCTTCAAAATGAAAGGATCGGGGAGACTTTGCGATATAGTAGAAATACCCTGTCTAAAGCTCTCTTTTAGGAATTTTGAGCAATTTGTCAGACTTTTATCAAATTTTGAAATAAAATTAATTTAAATCAAAATTCTGTCAACTATGGAGACTTGTCGATATAGTTATTCGAAGTCGCGAAGTCATAAAATTAACTATGTCGCAAACTCATGAAATGAACTATGTCGCGAAGTCTCACAATCTCAACAGTTTGCGATATAAGTCTGTTTAATTTGAACTATGTCGTGAACTCTGAAAATCATCTATGTCGAGATGTCTCAAAAGCTCACAACACCACTAACAAATATGATTTTGAAAAATATGCAGTAAATACTGAAATATTTATAAATCATATCTCAGCTAATTTTCACTCCAAACAAATAGATCATTTAAATACAGTGAAAATTTACTGCTGCAACTATTAACCAGCATATTTACTTAGAACAACTGAATGAAGGATTGAGCATTCCAATTTCACTCACAAGTCTGTTGAAGACTGCTTCATTCAGAGGTTTAGTAAATATGTCAGCTAATTGTTTCTCAGTTGGAACATAAGAGACTTCTATGGTACCATTTGCAACATGTTCCCTAATGAAATGGTACCTGATCTCAATGTGCTTTGTAGTAGAATGATTAACAGGATTAGCTACAATGGATATTGCACTAGTATTATCACACATCAGAGGAATGTGTTCTAACACTAGTCCATAATCCATGAGTTGATTTCTAATCCAAAGCAATTGAGCACAACAACTTCCAGCAGCAATATATTCAGCCTCAGCTGTGGATGTTGCTGTGGACTGTTGTTTCTTACTAAACCAGGACACTAACCTTTGACCTAGGAATTGACAGCTTCCAGAGGTGCTCTTCCTGTCAATCCTGCATCCAGCATAATCAGAATCTGTGTAACCAACCAGGTTGAACCCAGTGCCCTTTGGATACCATAGCCCAAGATTAGGAGTCCCCTTCAGATATTTGAAAATTCTTTTGATGGCCATCATGTGAGATTCCTTGGGATCAGACTGGAACCTTGCACAAAGGCATGTGGCAAACATGATGTCTGGCCTGCTAGCTGTGAGATAGAGCAGGGATCCAATCATTCCTCTATAGACCTTGATATCAACTCTCTTGCCTTTCTTGTCTTCATCCAGCTTGATTGCAGTAGACATAGGAGTTTTAGCTGAGGATGACTCTTCTAAACCATATTTCTTTAAAAGATCCTTGACATACTTAGATTGGTTTATAAAGATGCCATCCTCCCTTTGATGTACTTGCAGGCCTAGGAAGTAGGTTAACTCTCCCATCATACTCATCTCATATTTACTTTGCATCAACTTAGAGAACCTTTCACAGAGTTTTTCATTTGAAGAGCCAAAGATGATATCATCCACATAGATTTGAACAAGAATGATATCATTTCCATGCTTCTTGAAGAATAGGGTTTTGTCAATTGTACCCCTGGTAAATTGATGCTCAAGAAGGAATTGAGATAGAGTTTCATACCAGGCTCTTGGTGCCTGTTTGAGTCCATAGAGTGCCTTGAGCAGTCTATACACAAAGTTTGGGAAGTCTTCACTCTCAAAGCCAGGTGGTTGAGACACATAAACTTCTTCAGCAAGATCACCATTGAGAAATGCACTTTTCACATCCATTTGATACACCTTAAAATCTGAGTGAGCTGCAAAAGCCAGAAAGATTCTGATGGCTTCCAGTCTAGCTACAGGTGCAAATGTCTCATCATAGTCAATGCCTTCTTGCTGACAATATCCTTTGGCAACCAGCCTTGCTTTGTTTCTTACTACCACTCCTTCTTCATCCATCTTGTTTCTGAACACCCATTTGGTGTCAATAACATTCTTTCCTTTTGGAGGTGGCACTAGTTCCCATACCTTGTTTTTCTCAAATTGATTCAACTCTTCTTGCATGGCAACAATCCAATCAGAATTCTTCAAAGCTTCTTCAATTAATTTAGGTTCCTCTTGTGACAGAAAGCAGCTATACAGACAAGTATTTAATGTTGCCCTTCTTGTTCTAACTCCCTCACTAGGATCTCCAATGATTTGATCCCTAGTGTGGGCTCTGTCCCATTTCCTTGTGTGCCCCTGTTCATTTCCTTGATCTGTTCCAATCTCATTTTGGTTGACAGTTGCATTCTCTTCTTCTCCCCCTGTGTTTGTGAATCCTTGCACAGGTGTTTGAAGAAGATTGTCAACTTCAAGAGTTTCATTTTCTAGAACAGTTTGAACAGGGGGGTTCATCTTCACTTTCAGAATCCTCAAGATAACCTTGATTCTCAAATCTCAATAGCACACTGTCTTGATCACTTGTTTTCAGTCCTGGAGTTTTCTTGTCATCAAAGGTAACATCCATGCTTTCCATGACTTTGTGTTGCTCAGGTACAAACACTCTGTATGCTGTCCTTTCCAGAGAGTATCCAATGAAGATACCTTCAAATGTCTTAGCATCAAATTTTCCAACATGCTCAGAGGTATCTTTCATCACAAAGCACTTGCTTCCAAACACATGCAGGTGCTTGAAGGATGCTCTTTTTCCAGTCATTAATGAGTAAGGAGTTTTGCCAGACTTCTTATTGATTAATGTTCTATTTTGCACATAGCACGCTGTGTTAACAGCATCAGCCCAAAAGCTAGTGGGTAGCTTTGCATCCAGTAGCATTGTCCTTGCAGCTTCAATGAGAGTTCTATTCTTTCTCTCAACTACTCCATTTTGTTGAGGTGTTCTAGGAGCTGAGAATTGTTGAGAAATTCCTTTATCTTTGCAAAACTCATACAATGTTGAATTTCTGAACTCAGTCCCATTATCACTTCTCAAAGCAACTACAGAGGCACCAGTGCTTTGTGCTTCTTTATCAACTCTCTTGATATGCTCTATTATGACTTGGGGTGCTTCATCCTTGGAGAATAGGAATTCCACCCAAGTATATCTTGAATAGTCATCTACCATCACTAGAGCATATTTCTTTTTGGAAAGGGACATTACATTCACAGGGCCAAATAAGTCCATGTGAATTAGTTGCAGAGGTTTTGAGTTTGTATTGAGCAACTTGTTCTTGTGACTTGATCTTTTAATCTTCCCTTTCTGACAAGCTTCACATGCTCCATCTTGCACAAACTCCAAGGCAGGCAAATCCCTGATGAGTTCTCTCTTGGTTAGAGAGTTCATTGCCTGAACATTTAAGTGAGACAGTTTCTTGTGCCACAGCCAGAATTCCTCATTTGTGGCTTTTGTGTAGAAACAACAAATTTCTCCCTTATCTGCAGCCTTGAGATTAGCTACAAACAAGCTTCCTTTCTTCACACCAGTTAGAACAACTTCACCACTTTCCCTTTTTGAGATTGAACAAAGATCTTCATCAAATTCCACTTTGAAGCCTCTGTTGGTAAACTGTCCAATACTCAAGAGATTATGCTTCAGTCCTTCAACAAATGCTACATCTTCAATAATGACATTTCCAGATTTAACACTGCCATATCCCATTGTATAACCAATGTTGTCATTTCCAAAGGTTACTGATGGGCCAGCCTTTTCCTCAAAATGTGATAGCAGGGCTATATCACCAGTCATGTGACTTGAGCATCCACTGTCCAAGATCCATATGACTCTTTTATTCCTGTTGCCCTGCATTCACAAAGTGACTAAGTTGTTTTTGGTACCCACACTTGGTAGGGTCCAGATGATTTAGAAACATTTTGATTAATAATTCTTCTGTCATAAATTGCATTTCTCATAGTAGGAGACTTCACTTTTTCTGTGGCTTTGGAGTTTACACTCTTAGGCTCACATGAAGTTTTCACCCTCTCAACCCTGATTGGGGACCCTGTCCTATGAGAATGTATGTGTGTGTGTGATTCACCAGATTGTGCAGAGTCAAGTTTATGTTTAAGAGATAAACAGTTAGCAATCACAGTCACATAGCATGTCATGCAGTTTGGCTTACCACAGAAAGAATCATGACTAGAATTTATGCTTGCAGAAAGGTTACTTAGGTTATCAACTTCAACAATTTCAGGCTTACTACACTTATGAGTCAAATGATTAACAGATAGGCATTTTTGACATTGTTTCCTGGGAGCATTTGGCACATAAGCATAGTTGTTTCCTTTGTTAACACCAACTTTACCATTTCTGTTTTGTTTCCTTTTCTTAACAACTTCTTTCTTTGCTTTAGGACTCTTGACAAGATTGTCTTTGGTCTCTTTCTGATTGACAAGATCAGGAAAGGAAGAAGTGTTCTTAGCAGCCTCATCTTCTTCAAGTAGTTGTTGCTTGATGATCAGTAGTTCCTCATCAAACTCAACATCACTCTTTCTGAAGATGGGCTGTTCAACACTTGACAGTATGGTTGGGACATTTTTGTTTGTAAAGGTTTCCTTTCCTTTGCCCTTGACCTTCTTCCTTCCTTTGTCATTATCATAGTCAAAACCAACTCCAACCTTGCAGTCTTCAGTGTGTTCCTTGTGGTAGGTTTGAATAAGTTCAGAGGAGTTTTTGAAGCTTCTTAGTTTCAGTTCAGTTTCAGCAATTTGTTCTCTAAGGGCTTTCTCTATCTGCTCAGCACAAATCACTTTGTTTTTAAGATACTCAACCTCCTTTTTCAAACCATCCAGGTTCACAACCATTAACTCAAGTTTCTCATTCTTTTCTGTAAGCTCAACATTCTTAGCAGTTAGTCTATCAATTTCTTCATTAGCTACTAACATGCTAGTATGAATATTAAACATCTCAGTGCTCATATCTTCAACAGTTTGCTTATATTGAATGGGAGTCATATCAAGAGAAGTAAGAATGGGTACCTGACTTGAATCACCATCATCAGAAAATGCCATCAAGGCATAGTTTGAGTACTCTTGTTCTTCTTCTTCATCAGAGTCATCCCAGCATTTTCCCTCAGCAATAAAAGCTTTGCCCTGTTGTTTCTTGAGTAGAGCTTCATACTTAGCTTCAAGCTCTAAGTATGCTTTGTCCTTCTTGACTTGTTTAGGCTTTTTGCACTCAGTGGCAAAATGCCCAAGTTCATTGCAGTTATAGCATCTTATTTTGGTTCTATCCACACTTCCTGTCTTGTATCCACCCTTAGCAGCACCAGCCATCCCTTTTCCTTTATTGAAGGTGTTTGAGCCACTAGATCCACCAGTGTTTCCAGTATTGAACTTGGACCTGAATGGCTGCTTTCTTTTAAACCTTATGTTAGGATATCTCCTAGCCATATAAGCAAAAGATTTGTTTTCCATTTTGTCCAGTTCCTCCATGCTGTAAAACTCATCTTCCTCAGGCAAATCATAGATGACCTGGACCTCATCACCAGTGTCTTCAACTTCCAGTTCCTCAATCTTCACTTGACTGACTTTAAGAGAGTCCATTCTTTGACTTAGGTTGTCAGCAATAAGTGCACAGGAGGTATTAGCCACTAATCCTTGCTTTGCTTGAATAGATCTCTTTTGAAACAGCTCCAACTCATATGTCTTCAAAACACCATATAACACATCAAAACCAATCTTTGTTAGATCTCTTTCTTTAAGGGAAGAGATTCTTGGTTCCAAGTGATCTGGAAGAGTTAGTAAAAACTTCATATTGAGCTCTTCTGTTTCATAGTGTTTGTCATAGAGTTTGAGCTCGTTTATCAGCTTGTTGAATCTCTCAAACACTTCTGTGATTCCCTCTTTTGGCTGAGCCATGAAGGCTTCATATTGTGAAACAAGAATCTGCTTCTTGTTCTTTCTTACTTCAGTAGTTCCTTCACAGAGCACTTCTATAAGATCCCACATCTTCTTGGCACTAGTACAATGAGCAACAGTGCCATACATGTTGAAGTCCATAGATTCACAAATGATAAGTTGAAGATGTCCATCCAGGGCAACTTTTTCTTTTTCAGGATCAGTGTATTTTGAGGGATCTTTGGGCACATGTTTTGCTGGTATAATCTCAGTGCCACTGGTTGATTCACCAATCTCAATCATTGGAATGAAGGGACCATGCTTTAGAATATCTAAATACATGGGGTTAGAAGCTTTGATGAAAAGCAACATCTTCTTCTTCCATAAACTGTAGTGCTCCTTGTTAAAGGGAGGAATCTTGATACTGCTTAGTTTCTGTGAACTCATTCTTGATCTTTTCCTGTTTGTACGTTAACAGCCTTCGCTCTGATACCACTTGTTAGAAATGAATACCACTAGAAACTAGACAGAGGGGGGGTGAATGGATAGTTTGATATATTCTTCGATTTTGAAAACTAAGTAAACAACTGTATGTGATTATGATATGTAATATGCAGAAAGTAAATAACACACACAATCACTTTAATCTACTTTGTATAAGCAAATTAAATACTACAGCTTTCCAGGAAATTCACAATCGAATTTCTGGCTTCTAAACAAGAACAGTTTGAACTTGCTTGCTTACAGAGAAAAGAGCTTAGCAAATAACTATGTGTATCTCTCTTACAGCTTACAGTTGCGTATGCACGATATATATATTCCCCTATACAAACTAGGCACACACAATATTACACAGCTACCCCTTCTGAAAGTCCAACTTGTCCTGCCATAAGAAGTTCACTGTGTCAGGAAGGACCACCTGCTTTTCGGAGTCTTTCCCGTTTCTGTAGCTGCTTGTCTCTTATCTTTCTCTCCAAGTTTAGCTGTAGATTTGCCATCTGTTCTTTGGACCACCTTGCCAGAACAAATGCTTCAGTATTTGTCTCCTTTGATTCTTGGTTCTGTACCTTGATTTGTCTTGTTATGAACGGCTAAGTGTTGATATCGTGAACTCCACTTTATCCCTGACTTCGCGATCTCCCTTGTGAGGACTATGCGATATAGCCTTTGAAGACTTTGCGACATAGGTCATTTGACGACTATGCGACATAGGTCATTTGATGACTATGCGACATAGGTCATTTGATGACTATGCGACATAGGGCTTCTGAGGACTTCACGATCTAGGCTCCTTTGACTTTGCTGACTTCAACACTTCACGACATGTGTCTTGAGGACTTCTCGACATAGTACAAAATGGACTATGCGATATAGTACTTCACGACATGGATATTGGTGACTTCACGACATAGCTTTCTTTTGACTTTGCTATATAATGCCTTAGACAAATTCCTGCAACTTATTTCTTCATGGCCTTATTCAACTCTATCCTGCTGCATGAACACTTCTGAACTTCTACCAGGATAATTATTCAATGGCCTATATACATTCTAGATGCAAGAACTTTACTAAGCTCATTATAAATCTGAGCATACATGATAAAGCTATTGTCCATGAAAACAAGACAAGTACATTTAGAGACCTATACTATATCCCAGTGATAGAAATCACTAGGTCATGCAATGTGACATAGTGTAGGCTTGTTAATAGTGGTATTCAGACATGTCTTGAGCCTAACAGTTAGAACTCAAGTTAGTTCTTGTATCTATAAGCCAAGTTTGGCGTTGTTGGAGCCAACCGAGGTCGAAGAAACTCTAGACTGAAGTCGAAAAAAAAAACACGAAAAAACGAGGTCGAATTGCTCGACCTGGGACCAAATTGAGGTCTAAAATACCTCAAAATGAGTTCTACAATACCTCAAAAATGAGGTCGAATGAGACTGGGTTTGAGATCGAACGACCGAGGTCGAAAAAACACGGAAAAATGAGGTCAAGTTGCTCGACCTGGGACCAAATTGAGGTCTAAAATACCTCAAAAATGAGGTCTAAAATACCTCAAAAATGAGGTCGAAGGAGATTGGGTTTGAGATCGAACGACCGAGGTCGAAAAAGCACGGAAAAACGAGGTCGAAGACTTCGACTTGGGACCTTTCGAGGTCGAAAATGAGGTCTAAAAAGACTAGGTTCGAGGTCGAAAATGAGGTCGACAATACCTCAAAAAATTGAGGTCGAAAATACCTCAAAATGAGGTCTAAAATACCTCAAAATGAGGTCTAGAAAACCTCAAAATGAGGTCTAAAGTATCTCAAAATGAGGTCGAAACTACCCTTAAAAAATTGGGTAAAATAAATATTATTATTCAATAATATTTATATAAAATATATATATATATATACATTTCAGTCGACCTCAAATGAGGTCGAAAGTGAGACCCTCAAATGAGGTCGAATGCTTCGACCTGGTTGCAAATTGAAACTAAACTGCCAAAGTGCAGTTTAGTACCCCAAGTTCCGAGTGGTTCACAATTTCTTACCTGAAGTTTAGAAATTGACAAATTCTCCACTGATGTTTCAAATATGACAAATTCACCCTTGAGCTATGAAAATTCCTAAAATATTAGGAATAATTATTAAAAATACCTGTGGGTACATGGAAATTCCTAAAATATTAGGAATAATTATTAAAAATACCCGTGGGTACATGAAAATTCCTAAAATATTAGGAATAATTATTAAAAATACCCGTGGGTACATGAAAATTCCTAAAATATTAGGAATAATTATTAAAAATACCCGTGGGTACATGAAAATTCCTAAAATATTAGGAATAATTATTAAAAATACCCGTGGGTACATGGAAATTCCTAAAATATTAGGAATAATTATTAAAAATACATGTGGGTACATGAAAATTCCTAAAATATTAGGAATAATTATTAAAAATACCCGTGGGTACATGAAAATTCCTAAAATATTAGGAATAATTATTAAAAATACCTGTGGGTACATGAAAATTCCTAAAATATTAGGAATAATTATTAAAAATACCCGTGGGTACATGGAAATTCCTTAAATATTAGGAATATTTCATATAAATGTCAAATTAGCCTCGAATAAGGCAGCAATCGTCGTAAATGTGTAGGTCGCTCCACACTTTGCAATAAGGTGATATTTGTGAAACACTAGTGTAAATGAAGTCCTAGGTAAAGGATAAAAAAGACCCCAAATCTCGAAAAAGGTCAATATAATTTCTACGAAAGCTTGAAAAGTTTTCCTAGAAATTGGGGGGCAAATGATATGGGCTAAAAATAACCCTAAAAATGTAATTAATGACATATTAATTAGACCCGAATTGGTCCAAGAACACGACCCAATATTCAAGGCCCGAAACCCTGATTATTCATTAATTTCGTAATTAATGAATAGGGAAAATATACAGCTCATAAAAAGAGTCCAAATTATGGCAAATTGGTCAAAGAAGGATCCAAGATCCCAATTAAAGGCAATTAATGAGTCATAGCCTTTATCGACAAGGAAAAGACTTATTCTGCAAGCAATACAATTCTTATCAAATATAAAAAAGGAGACTTATTCGCTAAGACTCCTAAACATACCATAAATACTAGGCTCCAGACGCCTATATAAGGTCCCTGATCCTACAATCAGAACTACGTCTTTGGCTTGATTCTCAATTACGAATTGAGATACGTAGGCATCTTGTGAGGACCGATTTAGTCTCGAAACACAAGTGCACCCATTAAAGCTCGAAGCTCTCTAACCCTAGCATTAAATTCGCAAGCTCGGTTTTTATTCCACAACAGATATATTTTTGAATAAATTATGGCCGTGTTGCGTTTACCTTGGTCAAAATACATATATTTTATGTATATTTATTCAAACTTGTATGATTCAAAATTTAAAGTCTTTGTTAATTTTTGAAATATGTAATATGAATATGTTATTGAGCTGATTCGAAACTTAAATTTTTGTTATTATGTTATGAGTACGAGAATAAAGAATTAAAGATCCTGACTCCTGAGATAGTAATTAATCATTTAAGTGTATTATATTAATTATATGATTACTCACTTTTCTAATTTATAAACAAATCAAAATATATGATAAGTAAATATTTAACAATAAATGTTTAGATTTATTTGGTTACATGTATTAGTTGTGATATTAGGAAAAGTATGTCGAGATTAATCTTAATCCTTATTCTATATAAGTATTATATTCATAATTATCGTTAATATATATGAAACTCTCAGTTTTTAATAATATTTCGATATTATCCTTTTACGTTTGTTATATGTAAAATAATATAAGATAATTTGGATGAGTGAAAGTGGTATCCAAAAAGTGTTATGTTGATACTAATTAAATAAGTCATTTTACTTGTATTTTATACAGTAAAATTTACAACATAAATTCATGTATATGACTTCTCATGTCTCAATCTTTTGTTTAACCATTATTATTTAACTGGAACTACCTATAAACCGAAGAAAAAAGAGAGTTATAAATTTGTACATAGAGAATTCTATTCAATATAGAAAATTAAATTATATTTGGTTAAAATTATCAAAATACACTTTTTATTATTTAAATATAATTCTGTTATTAATCAAATACAGC
Source organism: Heracleum sosnowskyi (assembly GCA_030848705.1). Taxonomy (NCBI): domain Eukaryota; kingdom Viridiplantae; phylum Streptophyta; class Magnoliopsida; order Apiales; family Apiaceae; genus Heracleum; species Heracleum sosnowskyi. Next base: position 103,986,833 of record CM061238.1, on the reverse strand, counting down.
TTTTAATATTAAATCTAACGGTTCTCGTCCATCTATTTAATATCTAACAATCCTTTTTAATTTGGTCATACATTGGTCGTACAGAAACTATAAGAGGGATCCTATAAAAAAAGTATCATGCTAACTCATTATACTTTTAATGTTTCGATTTTATTTACTGTGTATATAAAATTTTAAAATACATCATTATCTCAAAATTATTAAAAAGAATAAAAATATGGATGATTATATAAAATTTTATTCTCATATTATTAGTTTTTTTATCGATTTGAAATTTTCTTAAATTGATTTTAATATTTTATTGAAAGATGCATAGAAGTTTTAAATTCAAAAGAATTAGGAAAAAATAATTAAATTGGTGCTACAATAAAAATTGTTTTTATTAAAATTTAAATACTCACTTAACTATTTGGGCTCTATCTTGAGTTTTAGAAATCTGATTTTGACGATTTTACCGCTCACACGAAGCAAACAAAATTATATTTAATTTAATGATAGTTTAATAATTATTATCTAACTGGACCTACCCATAAATTGAAGAAAAAAGATAGTGACGAATTTTTATATAAAGATTTATATTCAATATAGAATACCCATTTATAATTAGTTTAAATTATCAAAATACACATTTTTAGTATTTAAATATAATCCTACTATTAATCAAATACACTTTTTAATATTAGATCCGACGGTCTTAATCTATTTATTTAAGATCTAATGACTCTTATTAATTTGGTCATACAATTTGTTCATATATATATACAAGGATAAAATTCACGCTTGTTGTATACAAAGATTTAATTTAATATGTTGGGGAAAACAACCTAAGTCAATATTTAACGAATATTATTTGTAGTTAAAATTGATAATCCATTCATGTTATGTATTTTTCATGTTTGATTTTTGGTACACTGAATTGGAGCATCTCCAATGATATAAAACCCTTAGCTAAATAATCCATGTGGCATCTATGTGTCAATTTTTAGATAATATGTAAAAGGTATAACACTCCAACCATATGCCCTTAGCAAAAAAATATAGACAACCATTTTTTGGTTGGCTATATTTGTTGAACCAATAAAGCCCTTGTGTATAATTTTACCTAACAAGAAATATAGATAAGACCATTGGAGTATATGTACTTGCCCTTAGCAAAAATATTTCATAATCATTATAGCCAACAAGATAGCCAACCATTTTTACCTATTACCCTTGGAGATGCTCTAAATCCAAACACATTTCATTTAGAGTTCGCGGTGTCATATATTTTTCATGTCATATTTTGTGTAATATTATAAAAATATTAAAATAAATAAATAATATTTATATATTTAACTATTAAAATATTAGGCGAAAATTTTCAAATAGATTTTAAGTATATGTAATTACATCATATTTACATAGTATAATATTCTTAAATTGTGTATGATTATATATATATATATATATATATATATTATAAATTTTAATATATAAGTATTAATATATTTATGTCCTTTAAATTGTGGCATGTCGTGGTTGCTAAACCCAAACACGATACATTTATATTTATATTAAATTGAATTAAAATATAATTTTACATTTGTTCAAATAATTAAAACATGTACATATACCCAATTTGCTAAGATATAGATAATATAAATTATAATACAAAAGTAGTTTATTTTTTACATTAATATTCATAATTCAAACAAACATAGATCTCAATAAGAGCTCAACTTGTTTGTGCCACATGCTCCTCACCATGGTCATATGAAACACTTTAATTCATCTGATTTATATTGTATTATTTTACATATAACAAACGTAAAAGAATAATATCAAAATATTATTAAAAATTGAGAGTTTCATATTCATTTACGATAATTTCGAATATAATAATTCATGAGGTTAATATCAGTATACTTTTCCTAATATCACAATAAATGTAAACAAATAAATCTATTTACTTCACATATATTTTGATTTATTTATAAATTAGAAAAGTGAGTAATTAAATAGTTAATATATTTTTGCACAATTTTGGTCATCACGATACAATATCATAAAAAAAATAAGAATAGTTAAACTTTAAAACAAATTGATGATAATCATTAGGTGTTCGAACTACATCAACAACGTATGAAATATAAAAATTAATATTTTTATCTCTAATTTTTTTTAAAGTCCATAATTTTGGTGACGATGGTACTACAAAAGAGTAAGAATAATTGAATATTAGAATAAATAAATGAGAATCGTTGAATATCGTGTCAAGTAATATTTTATATTTCAATAGATAAATTATTTTTTCAAAAATCTAAGGTTCGAAATTCGTTAACAATATATTAAAAAATATATTTTAGAAATTATAAATATTAAAAAATTAAAAATTAAAATAGAAATAAATACTAACAATAAAATTATGAATTAATACAATAAAAAATATTAAAATTGCACAGGATATAAACTAGTAAATTTTAAATTGTGTTTGGTGATCGGCCCCAATATTCTTAAACATGTAGCACTAGAAATATTTACCCTCAAAGAAAATACAAACATCCATTTAGCAAGAAAAAAGAATAAAAAAAAAAGGTAATACAAATATCCATATCATTTAGTATCACACTGCCCAAAAGCAAGCATAGAAAGAAGGTCCAATCCCCTTGAAATTAGGCTTTGAATTCATGTTTAGAAACAGCAGAACAACATGATGAGCTGACAGCCTCAGTTTATGAAATTTTGATCTGCTCTTTTCTTCTTTTGTTTTTTCCCCTATGGTTGAGGCATCTTACTAAATTCTATTGCTTTTTTATAATCGAACTCTTCGAACTCTTCTTGTTTGTTTTATAAAGTAAATAAACTGATGTAAATGTTTTTGTTTGAGAGTGGTTCAATTCATTCAACAAAAGCTTAAACCGGACCTAATTATCATGATTAGATCTTTGTCACTCTCAGCCACAGTGACAGCATCATTTGCTTGTATATCGTTCCAAACGCTCTTTGTCAATTGAGATTTAACATCTTCTTCGACTTGTATCCCCCAGCACCCCCCACACTGTCTTTATCATAACTAGCGGGAATGAGGTCCATTTTCGATATCGGTCTTTATTTTTTCGATTCGATGAAAAGAAGAAAATAACCAAGTCAAATTCTTTGTTTGTAAAGCTACATAAAATGTTCAAACCCCCCGCTACAAGGCCATGATAACAAAACATCCAACAATTTCAAGTTCAAAAAACAGGACAACGACTATCTAACCATACAAACTCATAATGTTTCTCGAGTATGCCTAGAGGAATAAATAAATTCTGTAGAAAAAATTGGAGTCTTCCGAGCTTCATCATTACGTCACATTTTCGGTCGACTCAATTATCTCCTAATTTCTCAATTTTAATCTATTAATAATTAACTTAATTCCCAGGTTAGTAATATTCTCTTTCTGAAACGAGGAAATAATCAATATCAATCAATCAATAACGGAAAATATCTCCAAATAATTCTTTCAAATCAGGAAATAATCACAACGCTAATATAACTCTACAAAAATAAAATCAACTTATCTCAATATATCTCTTAACAATCACATGTATTAAAAACACTATCCTATCACAGAACTGTGTTGACTTGATCCCTATATATAAACAGGGTACACAGACATCTTGGAATAGGATCCGACATATCTAACAAGTCGAGACACCTTTTAAGTCCAGCCCCAAACAGCCAAAATCCCCCATTATCACAATTTTGTTATTCAAGCAATCCCCGAAATTTGTTATAACCAAATTCCTCCGTTAACAATTGACGCTAGAAGGAGGGGATTATTTTTTGATTGTGGAGGACAATCAAATCATCTGCGCAGGGGGGGTTATCGGATCTGGAGCGGTTTTAATGGAGGAGCAGAACGATGGAGGCGGTGGTTCATGGTTCTATTCAAAATTAAGATAAGTTTCCTTATGATTTTGTATGTACAAATAAATTATCTTATAAAATTCGTAGTAAATTTAATATATGTCAGATTTTGATGATTTTTTATGATCTGAAAAGCTTTTGCGATTTCCTACAACTTTGGTGTTATCTCCGATTATGTTTCGATCTATTCTCGAAATCACACAACATAATCAGATCCCATTTTTCAGTATTGAGAAGTTAATCAGCAGATGTTTTATTTGATTCCCGATTATTTATAAGTCTGTTTCTGACGAGCCATATATCATCGGAAAGCTCTTTTCGTTTCCTACAACTTTCATGTTTTGTGTTTTCCAAGAAAATATCGTTTACACGGCCAAAAAGGTAAAAAATAGATCTGGGCAGAATCTGAATCATGGAGATGTTAAAGAATTGTGATGCAATATTTGTAGCACATGATTTGATTACTTCACTAGCTCGTGCATGGACAAAAATAAGTGTGGAAGGTCCTTATCTGAGAAGGGTAATGTTTTCGAAAGCTCTCTTTTCCAAGGAGGATAATATTTTTGAAGAACCTATTTCGAGTAGGATAATATTTTTGAAGACCCTATTACGAGGATGATAATATTTTTGAAGACTCTCTTCCAAGAAGGATAATATTTTGAATACTCTCTTTCAAGGAGGACAATATTTTAGAAGATCCTCTTTTGAAGATGATAATCTTGTTTGAAGTCCCGATGGGTTAATCGTCTTCTGAAGGTCTTTTAGGGTAATCTTGTTTTAAAGGCCCTGCATCATTCGCATCATACATTCATTAATCATCACGTGCATCATGCATTCATTCATATCATTATTGAACATTCTTAGATTCTGTGGTTGTCTCTGTGTGATATTTTTGAAGGTCCTTCTTTGATGAAGGTGTTTCTTGGAATTATTTTTGAAGGCCTTTATTTGATGAAGGTGTTGCTTGAAATTATTTTTGAAGGCCCTTCTTAATGAAGGTGTTGCTTAGAAATTAATTTTGAAGGCCCTTCTTATTGAAGGTGTTGCTTAGAAATTATTTTTGAAGGTCCTTCTTTAAGGTGTTGCTTGGAAATTATTTTTTGAAGGGCCTTCTTTGTGGAAGGTGTTGCTTGAAATTTATTTTTGAAGGTCCTTCTATGAGGAGGGTATTGCTTGGAATACCTTGGTAAACCCGTACTTTCGGGGTGTCCACTCTCTTAGAGGTGAAGAGAGTTCACCTTCTTATAGGTGAAGAGAGTCCACCCTCTTATGGTGAAGATAGTCCCCCCTCTTATGGAGAGAAGAGTCCTCTCTTTTAAAGAGAAGATCCTCCGGGATAATGCTTGGACTACAATCTCAACACATTACATTCTCTTCTTATTTCAACATACAAAGACATCACTACTACTGCTGCTACATTCTGCTACTTCTATCTCTTGAATAGTGGATTCACAAACCTAACTTTACAAGGGGAAGCGCAACAATATCTACATAAAGCCGCTCATTCTCCTACACTTGTAAAACTACTCGTACATATGTTCTTCTCAAATCTCGCATGTTGTCTCTCTCGCATCTACAGACATATTACGGGAACATCATGTTATCTCCCTCGCATCTACAGATATATTACGAGTACATCATGTTGTCTCCCTCGCATCTACAGACATATTACGGGTAATTATCTGCTTTATATTATTTACTAATCTTCTACTCCTAGTTGTTTCAGTGACTCGGGAAATTTGGAAGATCAAAGCACTCTTAGTTCTCTGGTCCATCAAGCTACACTGAAAAACTGGGGGTAGTTGTTACGTCATATTTTCGGTTGCCTCAATTAACGAGGAAAAAATCAATATCAATCAATCAATAAAGAAAAATATCTCCAAACGATTCTTTCAAATTAGGAAAGAATCACAACGCTAATATAACTCTAAAAAGATAAAATTAACTTATCTCAATATATCTCTTAACAATCACAGGGATTAAAAATACTATTCAAGCACATAACTGCGTTGACTTGATCCCTATATATAAACAGGTACGCAGATATCTTGGAATAGGATCCGACACATCTAATAAGTCGAGACACCTTTCAAGTCCAGTCCCAAACATTCAAAATACCAAAATCCTCCATTATCACAATTTTCTTATTCCAGCAATTTCCGAAATTTGTTATCACAAAATTCCTCCGTTAACAAGAGAAATTCGTAGAGAAACGGAAAAGTACTTAAGGACCAAGAAATCGTGCACAAAACTCTCTCATCACTAGGGGTGTTTATGGGTTGCTCAACCCGACTAAACCGACCCAACCCAACCCAACCCTATTTTCGGCTGTACAAACCGATAAAAAAAACCAAAATTTGGTTGGGTTAAAAAAATTTCAACCCGAATTAAATGGGTTGGGTATGAGTTCTATGTTTTTTCGGCCAAACCCAACCCAACCCGATTTAAATTACAAATTTTATTCGATAATTTAAAAATATATTTATATTTTATATATAACTATACATTAAACGTTATCCTCCTTACATTTATTTATATATGATTACCTTTTGTGCATATACGTATGACCTACAACATAATTTACATTAATAAAATTATAATTTTAATTAAAAGTAAATATTAGCACCAAGATCGTAAGTTATACGTACTTTATTTTCATTTAAATTTTCGAAATGAACAATGTTATATAATATTGAAACTTTTTTTATTAAACATTTAACCCATCCAAACCGACCCAAATCGATGTACAATGGGTAGAGTTGGATTACAAATTAAAATTTTATGGGTTGGGTTAAACTTTTACAAACCGATTTAAATGGGTCGGGTTGAAAAAACGCCTTCAACCCCGCCAACCCGACCTATGAACAGCCCTACTCATCACCGTGAATCAAAGTTTGCCGTTCTATTCGTACATAGTACTCCGATAATAAAAACAAAAGAAATATTTTGGAGTATTCAGATTTGTTAAATGTGAAGCACACAAAATGTTAAAGAAGAGATTAGACCTGCATCACAGATTCACAGTTTACACTTTGTCGTGTTTATATCCAAAGGGGGCCCTAAACATGCATTGAACTTGCCAAATCAAGAAGATATAACTTTTTCTTTTAATAGTTGAAAAGTAAGATAATGGCATAGTATTTTGGTAGGGACTGTTGTGTGATGAGTCCTCCGTTGAATGTTCCATCTTTTTGAGACCATGGAAGATGTACATACAAAAAAGCTTGAAATTTCTGGAGAAGCTTAAATGGGTTGTAAAATTTTTATTGTTGGTGACAAAAATTGCATGTAAGTTGGATGTGATTGGTGTAAAAGTGAGTAAAATTTTGAAAAGGATTATTGTTATTTGGATCTATGTGTCCTTATGGGGGTGATTAATGAGCACTTGTTTATCACCATGTATATGGCCAATTGATACTCGACAAGACACCAAGACAGGACAGTGTAATGACCAGTCGTTTTACTTTGACAAAGAAAGGAAGACATTGATGCATCTCCAGGAAGTTTACATTTTACAGTAACTTCGATGATGAAGAATTATGTTTCTTGCGTGTATATACTATAATCAAGGATGTGTGTTTTTCTGTTTATAACCTTCATAAGTACAATGTCAAATGCAGCACATGAGGCATCGGGACATGTAGTTGAGTTGGTGAGAGCGCTGCTTATTGATCAAAATGCAATACATAAGAAAGTAGTTTCCATGACCATGCGGGTAGCTGTTTCAAATTCATACAAGTAATGTGTTTTTAGAATGATAAACAACAAAATCATTATAAATTTATTGACTCTTTCTTGGAAAATTTAGTAAAAAATTATATACTGCGTAATCTTATATTACTACAAGACTAGAAGTGCACAAAAACATGGTTAGGAAACAGGCGTGCAATCGAAGCATGAAAAATAAACATGTAGAGTGAACTCATAATGCAAAAATAGGTTTTCTATGTAGTAAAACTCATTGACCCAAGGAGGAGGTGTTAAATTAGTGATCTCGAGAACGTAGTGTAGCATGCAAGCTATAAGTGAGCTGTGAGGCTGTGAAGATGAATTAAGCCGGGCAGACAGACAAAGAACAATTAGCAGCAGCAGGATAAAAAGAATTAACAAGGACATTAACTTTGGGATTGAAGATGACATATTTGTTTACAAATAACAAGGCCTAATACTGTCTTACCGCTTACCGCTTACGGATGAAGTCATTAGTCTAAAAGCCTTCTAACCATGTCTTTTTAACAAGATTTTAAAATTCGGAAATCGGTTATACTTGATTTGCGTTTTCAAAATATGAGTAATCGACTGATTTTTCGAATAATCATTTTCAGCATCTGAGTATTCGATTCGTTCAAATCCAAATATGTTGATCTCCGATTTCCGAGTAGTTGGCAGAGTCAACCGATTTTTAGAACTCTGCTTTTTAAACCTTCATTATCCGGCTTCCACATTCTTTAGTAATTTCGGCACAACCCTTACCCATGCATCAACAAATAAAAAACCCAGCTCATGCTAAGCTCTTGATAGGGTAGGGTAGCAAAGTATTGAGAAGAGAACGAGGAACAGAGCATGCTAATGCTTGATGAGAAGATAAATGCTTAATATGGGGTTCTGTAAACTTAAAATCTATAAAAAAAATGAAATTGTTTCCTGGGAATACAGCAAGTGTGTCTACTAAGGGAAGGTGGATCAGGGTACAAGTTTCTTAGGGGCATTGCCTACATGTTTATTCAATCATCAATTCATAATCCTCTCTTCCCACACTCACGCACACTCCCATCCTTTTCTTTATTCATTTTCTAATAAATAAATAAAATGTTAATTAATACAGTATATTCAATCGTATTATCCACCAATGTAGTTCGTACTGTATTTTAATCAACTTATACGCATGCACTGTATCTATTAAAAAAATCCAAGCGGCCATGCCCTTGTGTCTGTACTCGGAACTTAGAGCATCTCTAATAGAGGGGGGTCAAGAGTTTTATCAAATTATACGTGACATTTCGTTCTTGGGTGTTTTTTTTTATTGAAATTGGAAGGGGTGCCAAGAGAAGTGGCCAACTTTTGGTACCCTCTTGGCATCCCCTCAAAATAGAAAATTACAAATATTAATAGGGCTGAGTATTTGGTCGGTTCGGTCCGGTCGAATTATCATTTTTTTCCAGACCGAACCGAACCGAAATTATATTTTGGACCGGAACCGAACCGAACTGAAATAATGCTATTCGGTTCGGTTCTTTCATAAAAGAACTGAAATTTTTTCAAATAAAAAATTTTTATTTCAAAAAAAAACCAAAAAATATGATTTTTCTAAAAATAAAAATATTAGCTAATGAAATACAAGTATGAAATGTAAATATAATAGTTCAGACTTCAAATCTCAAACCAAAAATAAGCCATGCAAAATTTTGAATATATACATACATATAAAATTAATATATTATATCTATAAAAATAATATAAATAAAAAATAAAAAAAATTCGGTCTATTCGATTCGGACCGATTTTTTTTGAAAGAACCGAACCGATATTTATTTCGCTCTATTCGATCCGTACCGAAAAAACCGAATTTTCAGAAAATTAGAACCGAACCGAAATTATACTATTCGGTTCGATTTTTCGATTCTGGTTCGGTTCTGCTAGCCCTAAATACTAGTACTAAAAGTACATATGGTCCATTCATATTATATTATATCTAGTTTTAATATAATTTATTTAGGGAACATCCAGGCACCGGGTGCCAACTATTGGAAGGGTGCTAGATTTGATAAAAATGAATAATAAAATAAAATATTATTATTTATGATGAGTTGACATGTTTGGCACTCTCAAGGGGCCTCTATTGGAGATGCTCTTAGAAACTAGAACAATACAATCACAGTCCCACTTTACGCCTGGGGCTCAAAAAATTTGAGGGCCCAAAAATTTGAAAAATTACTTAGTATACATATATGTTATTGTACAGATTAATTTTACACTTGTTGAAAATTAAAATTGTTGAAAATTTACTTAAGATAATCCGTGCCATGAGAAAAATTAAACCACCTTGTTATATTATGCATTGAGAAAGATGTAGTCGAGAAAATTGATGTAAGTACCATTATTAACGACTTTGCATTTAGAAACGCATGTCATCATGTGCTATATGTTACTCAGAATCTACTAGAGTGTCCAGCATGAATACTGGTTCAAATATTTTAAAAATAAGTGTCTATATCCAAGTGCGGAGTGTCTAACACCAATACTCCAAGGAAAAATGAAGAGTTCAAGTAATACAACATGTATTTGAATTTGATTATTTTGTCTAATATGTTGGGAATAAAAAAATTATGGGCCCATTTTTATTTTTCGCCCTTAGGCCTCCAAAAGCCATGAGTAGAAAAAGTCATCATTATTATAATTTGAAGAGAAATAGTTCCAAATATCACATTTAAAAAAATGACCCAAGTATCACAATAAAATATTACTTTTAACTTGTATTATCCAAAACGTAAAATTGCCTAACGTTTTTATAAAAAAAAATTAGAAAAAAACCGAAAACAAAGTGTTGTCTTAGTAATTAAGACGCTTGATATGACAGAAAAGTAATCCTAGAAATATAATTAATGATACATTAATTAGACCTAGAATGGTCCAAGAATACGGCCCAATAAACAAGGTCCGAGACCCTAATTATTTATTAATTTCGTAATTAATAAATAGGGAAAATATACAGCTCAGGAAATGAGCCCAAAATATGGTAAATTCATCAAAGAAGGATCCAGAATCCCAATTACAAGAAATAATGAGTCACAGTCCTTATCAATAAGGAAAAGTCTTGTCCATCAAGAAATACAATGTTTATCCATTATCAAAAAGGAGACTTATTCGCTAAGTCTCCTAAACTTACTCTAAATACGAGGCTCCAGACGCCTATATATAAGGACCCTGCTCCTTCACAATAGAACTACATCTTTGGCTTGATTCTCAGCACTGATTGAGATACGTAGGCATCTTGTGAGTACCGATTTAGTCACGAAACACAAGAGCAACCATTAAAGCTCGAAGCTCTCTTAAGCCCTAGAAATTAATTTACAAATACACTTTTTAATCCATAACATTTGGCGCCGTCTGTGGGAAGACAACATCAACCATGGCAAACACACGAAGAACAACTCGAGATACTCAAACTTCTGAGGAGCTTCCTATCACCTCTGAGGCTGATACTCTCGGAAATGAACCACCGCCAACTACAGGCATTCAAGGGACGAATATCCCCCTCACTCAAGGACCCGAAATCCCAATTTCGATTGAAGGGACGAATCCCCTGCAGATGGTCATTCATGGATCTAATCCACAAGAGACCGCTCACCAGCAACTAATCACGACCTCCCTACTGCTCATGAATGCACCAAGTGGTCTTCAACTCCATACTACTGATCTTCCTCAATACGCAACTCAAACTTTGGGGATGCCAAACTATGACATGCCCCCTCGACCCATGGCGGGCGGTAGTGGTCTCAATCCCACCTACCACGAGGCATACGTTCCTCCTTATATACAAGGTCTGGGACCCTATACCGAGGATGAGAATGACTCAACTGGAGAAGAAATGGATGTTACCCCAAGGATAAGACGTTCTTCTCAAACAAATCGGGAACAATCCCAAACTACTAAGGAAAAGATTGCGGCCCATGAGGCAGAGGCTGCAAGGCTCAAAAAATTATTGGCAGAAGAGGAAGCAGCAAGAGCACAACGAGTCCCTGTGATTAATTTGGACCCGACACCAAGAAGAACCAAAAGGGCTGAAGCCCCAAGGGGTGATCCTAGTATTTTGTTGCCCCTAGGAGATCCTGATGATCCTACACCACCAATCACTCAAGACATCATGAAAGCTACTATATCCAGGAAATTTAAGATGCCAACGATTAAAGCTTATGATGGAACGAGAGATCACGCGAATCATGTAAGAACCTTCTCTAATGCACTGCTGTTGCAGCCAGCCAATGATACGGTCAAGTGTAGGGCGTTTCCACAAACCTTGGCAGACATGGCCCAACGTTGGTATAGCCGTCTTCCTCCCAACTCAATTGGGTCTTTCAAGGAACTAAGCAAAAAATTCATCAATCAATTTGTTAGCGGAAGGGTGCACGAGAAAAGTTCTGCATCACTCATGGGAATCCAGCAAGGAAATAATGAAGCTTTAAGGGATTACATCAACCGATTCACCCGGGAGGCTCTAAAAGTCCCGGACTTGGAGGACAAAGTAACTATGATAGCCCTGCAGCAAGGAACCACCGATGATCACTTCAAAAGATCATTGGCAAAACATCGACCCGAGAGCAAGCTGAAGCTCCAAGATAGAGCCGGGAAGTATATCAAGGCTGAGGAAAACATGAGAAAGTATGAACCCACTACTGGTGGTAGTGGAAATTCAAAGAAAAGAAAGGAAACACAGGAGTATGACATCAAGGAAAGGTTTCCTCGAACGTCAAAGGATTCTGATTCTCCACCCAAGAGGAACAATTTTGGGCCAAAGTTTACGGAGTATGCAAGATTGAACACTCCCAGGAGCCAAATTCTGATGGAAATAGCAAAGGAGGAGGAACTCCGATGGCCGAAGCCACTAAGGACTGATATGTCTAAACGAAATCAAAATCAATTCTGTCGGTTCCACAAGGAAGTCGGTCACGATACCGACGATTGTAGACAATTAAAAGATGAGATCAAGTTTCTGATACAGAGAGGAAAGCTCAATAAATTCACCAAGGACGGAAATCAAGGGAGTCAAAGAGGAAACTATGAAAGGAAGGATTATGACAGAAGGGACAATAATCAAGATCGTAATCCCAAGCCCCGAGGGCCAGTCATCAACATGATATTCGGAGGATCAACCGCTGCTGGGTCCTACCGAAACTCAAGGAAAGCATATGCCCGAGAGGTAATGACTGTGGTCGGAGAAGCACCGAAACGTGCCCGAACAGAAGTATCAATAGGTTTTGATGATTCTGACTTGGAGGGAGTGAAGTTTCCCCATGATGATCCCTTAGTCATCATACCCGTAATAGGAAATTTTGAAACAAAGAGAGTTTTGGTCGACAATGGAGCTTCGGTGGACATCTTGTTTCATGATGCTTTTATCAAGATGGGCTATACTGACTCTCAGTTGACACCCTCGAATATGCCCATATATGGATTCAATGGAGTGGAATCGAAGGTGGAAGGCACTATCCAACTCCCAATGACAATAGGGCAAGGGTCGAATACGTCTACTCAAATGTTGAACTTTATAGTTATAAATACAACTTCGACCTACAATGCAATCCTGGGAAGGACGGGTCTTCATGCGTTCAAGGCCGTTGCCTCATCTTATCATCTGAAAATCAAGTTCCCAACGAGGAATGAAATTGGTGAAGAACAGGGAGATCAAAAGATGGCTAGAATTTGTTATGTAGCCGCGTTAAGGCCTGATGGAATCGGGGGGCGGATTCTCCCCATTGAAGACATGGATACCAGTGATAATGAGGACCGAAGAGGGAAACCAGCTGAGGATTTAATCCCAATTCCCTTAGTCCCTAGTGAACCGGAGAAGGTGACTTATGTTGGAGCACTATTGCCTGAACCATTGAAAAACAAGCTCATATCTTTTCTTCAAGAGAACACTGACGTTTTTGCTTGGACAACGGCTGACATGCCAGGGATTGATCCTCAATTGATAATCCACAAATTGAATGTGGATCCTGAAAGGAAGACGATGAAACAGAAGAAGAGAAATTTTGCTCCAAAGAGGCAATAGGCCATTAAACAAGAAGTTGAAAAGCTTCTGGAGGCCGGGTTCATTGAAGAAATACAATTTCCGGAATGGTTGGATAACCCAGTGATGGTCAAAAAGGCCAATGGAAAATGGAGGATGTGTGTGGACTTCACTGATTTGAATGATGCATGTCCTAAGGATTGTTTTCCCTTACCAAAGATTGATGCCCTAATAGATGCCACAACTGGGCACGAGATACTGAGTTTCATGGATGGCTTCAGTGAGTACAACCAAATCAAAATGCACAAAGATGACATCTCCAAGGTATCATTCATCACTGACTTTGGTGTTTTCTGTTACCTAGTCATGGCATTTGGACTTAAGAATGCAGCGGCAACATACCAAAGATTGGTGAACAAAATCTTCGAACACCTGATTGGAAAAACCATGGAGGTCTATGTGGATGACATGTTGGTTAAAAGCCTCGATAAGGCCGATCATATAAACCATCTACGGGAAGCATTTGAAGTGTCGAGGCACCACAAGATGATGTTGAATCCAACTAAGTCAGCCTTTGGTGTAGGCTCGGGAAAGTTTTTAGGCCTGATGGTTTCCAAGAGAGGAATCGAGGCTAATCCCGACAAAATCAAAGCAATTCTAGACATGGAACCACCACAGACTCTCAAGGATGTCTAGAAACTAACGGGAAGAGTGGCAGCATTGGAAAGATTCATCTCTAAGTCAGGAGAAAAGTGCTTACCTTTCTTCAAAGCACTCAAGAACGTGAAAATTTTTGAGTGGACAACTGAAAGCCAAGAGGCCTTTGAGGCCCTGAAGACATACATGGCTGAGGCACCACTGTTGGCAAAACCAAAGCCAGGAGAAACTCTCTATTTGTACTTGGCGGTTTCTAACACGGCACTTGGAGTCGTATTGGTAAAAGAAGAGTTGAAGGTTCAGAAACCCATCTACTATGTGAGCAAGATTCTACATGGGGCAGAAATAAACTACTCTACGATTGAGAAGTTTGCCTTAGCCTTGATAATGGCCTCAAGAAAGCTACGCCCAAACTTCCATGCTCACAAGATAGAGGTCTTGACTAATCAGCCTCTAAGAAATATCTTGCATAGCCCTCAAGTTAGTAGAAGGTTGATCAAATGGGCTATTGAATTGGGAGAATTTGACATCAAGTATAAGCCTCGAACGACCATAAAGGCTCAAGCACTCGCTGATTTCATGGTTGGATGCACCATTGACAACTAAGAAGTCGGGGGGCAGGAAGTAGTAGTGGAAGACAAGAAATATGAAGAGATGGTGTTCAAAGAATGTTGGGTGTTCTATTTTGATGGAGCATCAAAAACAAAATCAAGTGGAGCAGGTTTGGTGCTACAAAGTCCTGATGGATTTCTCTTAGAGTACGCATTAAAACTGGATTTCCCAACGACCAACAACGAAGCTGAGTACGAAGCCCTGATAGCTGGCTTAGGGCTGGTTGGAGCCTTGAGAGTTAAAACTCTGAAAGTATGTGGAGACTCGAGGCTAGTGGTTTCCCAAGTAAATGGGGGAGTTTGAGGCCATAGATGAAGTCATGGCCAAGTACCTAAAACTTGTCAAGGCCATCATGACTCTGTTTGATGAATGCTATGTGGAACACATTCCAAGGGAAGAGAACATGAAGGCCGACGCCTTGTCTAAATTTTCCTCTTCTGAAATTGAAAACTATGCAGGAAGTGTATACTTCCAAGTCTTGAAGACCCCAAGCATCTATGGAAAGTTGGTAGCACCTATTGATGTTTCTAGCTGTTGGATGGATCCCATCAAATCTCATCTGGAAACTGGGTGGTTACCCAACGACACTTCAGAAGCACGAAGGCTATATGTGAGGTCACTAAGGTATACCCTGATTGAGGGAATCCTATACAAAAAGTCTTTCATTGTTCCGTATCTGAAATGCTTGAGACCCCAAGAGGCAGAATTGGCCCTAAGGGAAGTGCATGAAGGAATTTGTGGGCAGCACTTGGGGGGCTGAGCCCTTGCTCATAAAATCACTCGTCTAGGTTTCTATTGGCCAAACATACTTGTAGATGCTAAATGCTACGTGAAGAAATGTGAACTGTGCCAAAAGCATGCACCAGTGGTTAGACAACCACCGGAGATGATGACATCCATAAACTCACCTATCCCATTCGCCATGTGGGGGATGGACATACTTGGACCATTTCCAATGGCATGTGCGCAAAGAAAGTTCTTGATAGTAGCAATTGACTACTTCACCAAGTGGATTGAGGCTAAGCCTTTAGCCAAGATAACCACCAAGCAGGTGATGCATTTCTTCTGGGAAAATGTGATATGTAGATACGGGATTCCACGAATCTTGGTCACAGATAATGGAACTCAGTTTAACAACGATGAATTCAAGTTATGTAAGGGTTGAACCCATTTTCAAGTTATGATTCTATTCAACATTTTCATGTTTCTATGATGAGTTTATATTCATTGAGTGTTGATAAACATTCGAAAAATTCAGAAATAAAATAAAGTCAAGAAATGATAAATTAAGACTTACGAAAGTTAAGTTATGCCCGAAGGCAGATATTACATAAATAAAAGCCATAAACGGCTACAAAAGAAATAAAACTACATAAACTAGGCTTCTCCTCCCTTGTCACTGGTATCAGCCTCCTCTTCTCCTGAGCTAGAGCCGACACCGGAGTGAGTAGCTGCAGAATCAATGCCAGCTTCCTGACCAGGGGGATAGGAATGCCCTAGATCCAGAATCATGTCGTCTTCATCCATATCATCCTCCCCGGCCAATGCCACCTCTAAAGGAGTAGGGGCATAAGGGCTCGGGAAGTCAGCAAGGCTAAGTGACCCAGGAATCTTCTCCAAGACATCCGCTAAAGCACCATCCCATCCCTTGGTAAACTGAACTGGGAAGAGGAGCTCGTCATGCTTATCGATCAAGTCCTTGTACTTCTGAGAGTCAAGGTACTCATCGATAAAATCATCCTTGCTCTTCCGAAGCCCAACCAGCTCAGCTTGGGAATCAACCAACTCCTTCTCCCTCCTAGCCATGGTAGCCCTGAGAGAGCCAACTTCCTCCTGAGACTTTTTAAACTTGCCTTGGTTGGCCTCGGAAGATGAGCGCCAAGCCTTGGCTTGAAAGAGAGCCCCTTGGAAGTTAGCATTAGTCTGCAAACAAAGTACAAGTCAAAAAAGGAATTTATAACATATTGATTAGACTACAAGAAAGAATAGTGACTATACCTCTCTTAAAAGCTTGATTCATCTTTTGAAGGCGTTGTGTTGCACGGTCAGCCATTGATCTTCGAATCTTCAAATCTTCAAAGGAATTTTCCAGAAAAACTTCAAACCTTCAAGAAGAAATTCCAGAAAATCTTCAAACCTTCAAGTAAAAACTCAAAAACCTTCAAGCGATGAAGAATTGTTAGATATAATTGTTAATGTTTGTTTATCAGTGTT
This sequence comes from Heracleum sosnowskyi, assembly GCA_030848705.1. NCBI lineage: Eukaryota > Viridiplantae > Streptophyta > Magnoliopsida > Apiales > Apiaceae > Heracleum > Heracleum sosnowskyi. Next base: position 103,969,729 of record CM061238.1, on the reverse strand, counting down.
TAAGCAACAGGTACTGACAAGAGTTTATCAGAAGCCAGTCAGAGTTTAGTTAAACTCTGACAGGGTGAAGAGTTTAATTGAAGCCGGTCAGAGTTTATTTAAAGTCTGACAAGGTGATAGTTGTATTAGCTGTCGGTGCTGAATTGAAGATTCTAGAAGCAATATATTCTGAAGATGGAAAGAAGCAGAATATATTGATACAGCTAAGGAAACGGAATAGAAGACTAAATCAATCCTTAATTGATATGAATTGTATAGCTGATTTATAGGAATATCAATTAGATAAGGATTGTATGTAGCTGTGTACTATATAAACACAGATAGGTTATCCCTAGAAGGGACGCGATTATTGATATATTATTATTGTAACCTAGAAGCTCTTTGTGATTCATTAACATCATAAAGAGAGAAGCTGTTAATATAAATACAGTTTATTGATTCATAAACAGTGTTCTTAATTATCGTTATTCTCATACATACTTGATTATATTGTGTATTCGGCCTAACAAGAATAAACCCAGAAAAAGATGAATATGATTGAAGAAAAACTCACCGGAAATCGCCTCACTACGGAGAAACTAGAGAGAAATTTTTAGAAATTGAAATGTGAAGTGAAGAGTGAAAATGGAAATCACACTCTTTTATAACCAAATTAGCCGGTCACCCAACCGGTCAAGAGAATGGCAACCGACTACAACCAGTCAAGGCCCGTAAATCTTTTATTGGGCTTCGAGAATCGAGGCCCAAAAATGATTAAAGTCCAAATACGAATTAAGGCCCAAACAATTTGAGGCCGAAAAAATAATTAAGGCCCAAAAAAGTTTGAGGCCCAGGCGAAAGCAAGGCCCAATAGAATTTAAGGTCTAAAAAACCTTAGATCAAGGTCGAAAGGGTGAGATCGAAAATATACATAGAAATGAAGTCGATTTAATCGACCTGAAGACCAATTTTAGGTCGAAAGAATGTTAGACTGAAATAAAAAAAGACCTAATTTGAAGTCGAACGGCTGAAGTCGATATAATAAAGGAAATCGAGTTCGAATCCATCGACCTCGCACCAATTTGAGGTCGAAAAATATTGGATTTGAGGTCGAAAATGACCTAGACTGAGATCGTGAGATCAAGGTCGAAAATGTAAAGGAAATCGAGTTCGAATCCATCGACCTCGCACCAATTTGAGGTCGAAAAATATTGGATTCGAGGTCGAAAATAACCTAGACTGAGATCGTGAGATTGAGGTCGAAAATGTACCGAAAATCGAGTTCGAATCCATCGACCTCGCAGCAATTTGAGGTCGAAAAATATTGGATTTGAGGTCGAAAATGACCTAGACTGAGATCATGAGATCGAGGTCGAAAATGTACTAAAAATCGAGGTCGAATCCATCGATCTCGCACCAATTTGAGGTCGAAAAATATTGGATTCGAGGTCGAAAATGATCTAGACTGAGATCATGAGATCGAGGTCGAATCCATCGACCTCGCACCAATTTGAGGTCGAAAAATGTTGGATTCGAGGTCGAAAATGATCTTGACTGAGATCGAGAGATCGAGGTCGAAAATGTGCTAAAAATCGAGGTCGAATCCATCGACCTCGCACCATTTTGAGGTCAAAAATGATCTAGACTGAGATCGTGAGATCGAGGTCGAAAATGTGCTGAAAATCGAGGTCGAATCCATCGACCTCGTACCATTTTGAGGTCGAAAATGACCTAGACTGAGATCGTGAGAACGAGGTCGAAAATGTACTGAAAAACGAGGTCGAATCCTTCGACCTCACGCTAGTTCGAGGTCGAATTTGAGGTCGAAAATGACCTAAACTGAGGTCGAAAATGACCTAAATTGAGGTCGAAAATACCCTTAAAATAGAAAATTTTGAGGAAAAATACGCGGTAACTTCCGTGAAAACTCCAGGAAGATTTTCCCAGAAGTTGGGGGGCAAATGATATGGACAGAAAAGTAATCCTAGAAATATAATTAATGATACATTAATTAGACCTAGAATGGTCCAAGAATACGGCCCAATAAACAAGGCCCGAGACACTAATTATTTATTAATTTCGTAATTAATAAATAGGGAAAATATACATCTCAGGAAATGAGCCCAAAATATGGTAAATTCATCAAAGAAGGATCCAGAATCCCAATTACAAGAAATAATGAGTCACGGTCCTTATCAACAAGGAAAAGTCTTGTCCATCAAGAAATACAATGTTTATCCATTATCAAAAAGGAGACTTAATCGCTAAGTCTCCTAAACTTACTCTAAATACGAGGCTCCAGACGCCTATATAAGGACCCCGCTCCTTCACAATAGAACTACGTCTTTGGCTTGATTCTCAGCACTTATTGAGATACGTAGGCATCTTGTGAGGACCGATTTAGTCACGAAATACAAGAGCAGCCATTAAAGCTCGAAGCTCTCTTAAGCCCTAACAATTAATTTACAAATACCCCTTTTAATCCATAACAACGCTATTTTAACTTGTATTTTCAGATCAAAAATGCTATTTTTAAATTGCGACAAATAGAGCCATTACCCTTATTTATTACACGTAAGCAGTACTTCTTTTCACAATGTTACTACAATTCTCGATTAAGTATTTGATAAATAAGTAGTTTTTTCCTTTAAATAAATAACTTTTTTAATTTTGATAAATTATAAATAAATACATACTTAAATTTAAAATGAATGATTTAGATAAATTTTTGAGAAATTATAAAAAATATCACTTTTTAAAGTTTTTTTGCGATTTTAACATTTTTTTAAATTATTTACAAAAATACGTTTTGCAACTAAATGAAACTTGAAATTGGTGTTGATTGCATATTAAGGTTGCATCTATTATCTTCTTTCATATATTAAAAGCCAACCAAGGGCAAAATATGTCAATTAAATGGCTGTGAAATTACATTTTTACCCCTATTTGTTGAAAAATTACAAAAGTGCCATCCATATATAATTTATACAAAAATTTATTAATTTGTGTTGCTTTTAGGAATCGAACCCCTATCCCCAACTTACAAAGAAAATATAATAACCACTATGCTACATTAATCTTTGAGCATAATTTAAAAATCTTATTAGATCAATCACATGTTCTCTTATAATCCTATTTTTTTTTACATCTTTTGAGTAAACAAATTGTTGGTTTATATTATTTATAAAAATTAATTTCTAAGTTATATATAAATGAAACAAAATCTGGATAAAAAAAATATTAGATTGAAATAAAAAAAAACAGGATTATATTTTAATATTTCTTTAATTTTTATTTTTGAGTAAATAAAATGTTGATTCCTATTATTAATATAGCTCTATTTTCTAAGTTTTCGAAGTTTTATATATAATTATATGTTCAAATATCCTTATAGATTTTAATTTCGCTTGTACTTTTTCGATTAAATATCAATTATGTTCTTAATTATTATATGAATTATATTTTTATATCATAATTTGTCATTTAATATACTCTATATGGAGTGTCCACGTTTTGATACATAAATATAATAATAAATTTTGATATAATATAAGTAACATATTATATTTTACTTATATTATTTATAATAATTCTATATTGTACGGAGTGTGGTAAAAACTGGGTATCAGATTTAGGGTGTTCACGAGTCAGGTTGGCCACGATGGTAATAGACCCCGACTCAATTAAATCGATTTAAACATTTTCAACCCAACCCACAAAATCTATTACTATATATTAAACCACAACACAAGGGCAAAAAATATCATTTTAATGTGTGTGAAGTTACGTTTTTGCCCTTATTTGTTGAAAAATTACAAAAGTGCAACCTCATATTTTTATGTTGCAAAGTACATTTTAATGTATGAAGTTACGATTTTACCGTTATTTGTTGATCAATCACATGTTCTGTTATAATCCTATTTTTTATTTTTTTACATCTTTTGAATAAAAAAATTGTTGGTTTATATTATTTATAAAAATTAAATTCTAAGTTATATATAAATGAAACAAAATCTGGATAAAAAAATATTAGATTGAAATAAAAAAAACAGGATTATATTATAATATTTCTTTAATTATTGTTTTTGAGTAAATAAAATATTAGTTCCTATTATTAATATAGCTCTATTTTCTAAGTTATATATATAATTATTTGTTCAATTATCTTTATAGATTTTAATTTTGCTTGTACTTTTTCGATTAAATATCAATTATGTTCTTAATTATTATATAATTTATATTTTTATATCATACTTTATCATTTAGTATACTCTATATGGAGTGTCCACGTTTTGATACATAAATATAATAATAAATTTTGATATAATATAAGTAACATATTATATTTTACTTATATTATTTATAATAATTCTAAAATAGACAGAGTATGGTAAAAACTGGGTATCAGATTTAGGGTGTTCACGAGTCAGGTTGGCCATGATGGTAGTAGACCCCGACTCAATTAAATCGATTTAAACATTTTCAACCCAACCCACAAAATCTATTATTATATATTAAACCACAACACAAGGGCAAAAAATATCAGTTTAATGTGTGTGAAGTTACGTTTTTGCCCTTATTTGTTGAAAAATTACAAAAGTGCCACCTCATATTTTTATGTTGCAAAGTACATTTTAATGTGTGAAATTACGATTTAACGTTATTTGTTGAAAAATTACAAAAGTGTCAACTCATACTTTTATGTTAAAAACAATGAAACTGTGTTATCACTAAGAATCGAACCATTAACCTTCTTTAACAAAGAACACGTCATAATCATTGTACTACATTGACTTTTGGATTTGATTTAAAAGTTTTATTGGATAAACCACATATTTTACTTATATTCCTTTTCTAAAATAAAATGTTGGTTTACATTATTCAATATTTTTTTTTTAAATATTGGATATTATATTCTATCTACTTTCTACATATTAAAAACCAACTAATGGTTAAAAAAACAAAAAAAAAATGACTGTGAAGTTATAATTTTACTCTTATTTTTTTTGAAGCAACCCTTATATATTTAAAAATTATAAAAATTCCATCCATTTATTGTTTAATCAAAAAAAATTAATTTGTGTAAACATTGAGAATCGTAACCTTAAATAAACCCAGTATGCTATATTTAGTTTTGAGTTTATTTTATAAACATTATTAGATAAGAATTAAAAAAAAATGCATTATTAGATAAAACACACTCTATTATCATATTCTTTTTTATTATATAATTTTTGAGTCAATAACATGACGTTTTTATTTATTTATATAACATGTTTATCCCATTTCTTTTTTAATTTTAACTTTTCAGTAAGTAAAATGTTATTTCATATTATCTTCATAACTCCATTTTTATTTTTATTTTGTTTTTCTATATAATTATGTATTCAATTATTTTTTTATAAATTGTTATTCCATTGGTATTTTGTTATAAAATATTAGTTATGATGTTAATTGTTATATGATTTTTATTATGTAAAAATATGTCACTTATTACGCTTTATATGGATTATTCAAGTGTTGATACATAAATATAATATTAAAAATTGATATAATTATATGTCACATACATAATTTATAATAGATTCTAAATTAGTAGTGTGAAAAGTGTAAATTAGAGTTCGGGTTTCCATACGTTGGGTAGGTCGAGTTGGAAGCATTTTTGTGATCCGATCTAATTTATTCGATTTAATTTTTTTTTAACTCGGCCCGCAAAATATAGATTCGTGACTCAACCCTACCTATCATATATCAAGTTGGGTTGTTTTAATGGGTTAAATAATTATGTAGAAAAAGAATTGAAATATAATGTAATTTTCCATCAAAAATCTAAGTAAAACTGAAATACATATACATTACGATTTTAGTGCTAATATTTTAGTAATATAAATTATGTTGTAAGTCATATGTATATAGGGCTGTCAGCCCAAAGTTTTGAAATGAAACGACCCGAACGAGACTGAAAATCGAACTTTTTTCAAATTCATGGACCGAAGACCGGACTTATTATATTCGGTCTTTGGGTCCGAACTGAAAAAATCTGGAGCAGACCGATATAGACCGGTTTGATTAATATTTTTATAAAATTTTAAATTTTATAATTTAATTTTTTACTTTTCTTTCAAATTTAAATACACAGAATATATTATTTGCTTAGTATGACAATAAAAATAAGCACATAAATATCTTATTATTTATAAAGTAATATTAATGTGTAATATATGTATATCATTTTGTTATCATACAAAGTGCAAATTCAATTATTTAGTTTTTAGTTTTGATCTCTATTGTCTTATCAATTTACTATATATTAATTTGGCTAATTAAAATATTATATGTCTTATTTAATCTATATACATGATAATTTAAAAGGTAAAATAAAGTCAAAATACCTCTATACATGCAATTCGATCCGGTCCGAGTTTTTTCACGGACCAGACCGGAACGAAAACTGATTTTTTTTATCGAACTGGTTCTATGCGGTTCAGTACAATTTACAGGTCCGGACTGGATTGTTATTCAGCCCTATATGTATATGCAAAAAATTTAAGCACACATCTAGAAATGAGGTATGATATATCACATAACGTGTAGTTGTATACCGTATAGTGATATATATTTAAATTATTAAACAAAATTTGTAACTTAAATCGGGTTGAGTAGGATTGGCTGGAGAAATATAAAACTGATAGGTGATAAAAAATATACTCAATTGGGTTGAAAAGATTTCAAACCGATAAAATAGGTTGGGTATGAGTTTATATTATATTCGGTCAACCCTACCCAATCCGATTTAAGTTACAATTTTTTTTCAATAATTTAAATATATATCTCTATATTATATAGATAATTAAGTTTAAAAGTGTACAAATATGTATATATAAATGATAGACTGACAACTTCGGGATCGACCTTTACATAAAATGTAGAGATGCTATAATATGTTAATGGTATAGTCTTACAGCAATGACGAAATTTATATATTATAAATATCCTGTATATTCATCAAAATTATATTAATTTACATATTTTCATGTTAAACAATATATGGACTTAAAACTAAAAGATTTTATGATGTATTTACGGTTTATTCTTACATACGTAACCAATTTTGTATTTCAAAAATACAATGTTATTTCATTAAGAACATATGCGTTTACATACGTCCATGTTATATACAGACAACTATATTAAAATAATTAATTGTTGAATTTGATAAAATTCTTTTTACATCATTTAAAACTAAATTAATATTTTGGCAATAAAAAATAGTTATTTGATCGTTATATTATAGAAATTTATCTAAATGAATCTTATTAAATTAAAAAATATTTAGAAAAATATTATATAAGTATAAGATAAATTCAAAATATTTTATCTTAACTACATTTTAATCACAAAACTATTTCGATATATATACATATTTATGCGGAAAATAATTTCAATATATAAACAGGCCCGTGCCTCGCACGGGTTTTTACGCTAGTTATTATATATATAATAGAGCAACTAGGGGGTTGCTTGAGATAATTTAATCGATGTGAAATTACTAAATTACCCCTCATATATTAGGATGACAAAAAATTGTTTCTAATGGGAATTGAACCCTTGACCTCTAAATTACAAGTGACATTCCTTACCACTATGCCAGACATCTATTTTGATTGTATAATGAAACCCTTTTATAATATGCGCAAATACTCAATATGTTATATTCTATTTTGGTCTCTTCTTGTAATCTAATTGATAAGGAAGATAATTTATTTTCACAAGTGCCTTATGTTAGATATAATTGCTGATGAGTGTTTATCAGTGTTTAAGCAACAGGTATTCATCAGAGTTTACTAGAAGCCAGTCAGAGTTTGATAAAGTCTGACGGGGTGAGAGTTTGCTAAAGCTGTCGGTGCTAACATTGAAGATTCTAGTAGCAATATATCTTGAAGATGGAAAGAAGCAAGATATATTGAGACAGACAAGGAAACGGAACAGAAGACAGAAGCAATCCTAATTTGATATAATTTGTATAGCTAATTTATAGGAATATCAATTAGAGATTGATTTTATGTAGCTGTGTACTATATAAACACAGATAGGTTAACCCTAAAAGGGAGGCGAATACTGAATACATTATTCTTGTAACCTAGCAGCTCTCTGTGATATTTTACATCACAAAGAGAAGAGTTATTTATATAATTCAGTTGTTGATTCATAAACATTGTTCTTTATTGTTATTATCATAATTATATTGATTATATATTGTGTAATAGGCCTAACAATTGGTATCAGAGCCAAGGCTGTTTAATATATACAGTTTATCGATCTAAACACAAGTATAATCATGGCTGACAACTCTCAGGAAGGTTCTAATGCAGGTTCGAATGCTCAGAAGGTTCAACCAACTTCTGTTAGTCGGTATGAGACTATAAGGGTTCCAATTCTAAGACCAGTTGAATATCCAATATGGAAAGTGAAGATGACCATGTTTCTGGAAGCCACAGATCCAGAATACCTTGATAGAATCAATGATGGTCTTCATATGCCAACTAAATTGTCTCATGTTATTACTGGTCAAGAACAAAAGACTGTTCCAAAAGAGAAGAAAGACTTGACTCCTGAAGACATCTCATCAATTGCAAAGGATGCAAAGGTTAGACATTTACTTCATAGTGCCTTAGATAATGTCATGTCTAACAGAGTTATTGGCTGCAAAACTGCCAAAGAAATCTGGGATGCTTTAGAAGTCAGGTGTCAAGGAACAAGTGCAATAAAGAAGAATAGGAAAACCATTCTAACACAGGAGTATGAACACTTTGACTCGAGATCTAATGAAACTTTGACAGATACTTATGACAGATTTTGTAAATTGTTGAATGATTTGTCCCTGGTTGATAAAGAATATGAACTTGAAGAGTCAAATCTCAAGTTTCTATTATCTCTACCTGAAAGATGGGATTTGAAGGCAACAACAATTCGAGACAATTATGATCTTGCAGAAACAGATCTTGATGAAATCTATGGGTTGCTCAAAACTCATGAACTGGAGATAGAACAAAGAAACAAAAGATCTGGAAAGAAGACAAAATCTGTTGCTCTTAAAGTTGAAGAAAAGCCTGTCAAGAAGGAATCATCAAGAAAGAAAGCCAAAGGAAAGGCTTTAGGCATAAATTCTGACAGTGAGTCATCAAACTCTGATGATGGCTCAAACACTGATGATGAAGCTTCTGATTCTGAGGATGATGATGAAGAGATAATGAAAATGGCTGCTTTAATGGTAAAGACCTTCAAGAAAATGGGATTCAAGAACTTCAAGAAAGGAAAGAGATTTTCTAGGAGAGATTCAAACTCTGATAAGAGAAATTTCAGAAAGTCTGATGGAGGGAATACCAAGTCTGGAAAGAAAGACAAGTCTGAGATCCAGTGCTACAAGTGTAAAGAGATGGGTCATTATGCTCCAGAGTGCAAGAAAGGAAAATCTGAGAAAGCACTCATCACTAAAGGCAAAGACTGGGCAGACACTTCAGACTCAGACGAGGGAGCCAATTATGCCCTCATGGCAACTGTTAAAGATGAAGCTGAGTCATCTGAAAACAAGGTACCCCTAACTACTTATGTTTATGATACTGATAATATATCTGAATTAAGAGTTTATCTAAAAAGCATACATGTTAGTTATAGGGATCAGACTTTAGAGAATGAAAGAATCAAATCTGAGAATCTAGGTCTTAAAGAAAGGAATAAATTTCTTGAAGAGAGACTTGTTAACATGCAACAAGTTCAAAAGGAGAGAGATGATGCTGTTTATGTTGAACAGGAATTGCTTAAAAGATATAGGCAAATAGAATCTGAGTTGGAAAAAGAGAGGAAAGTGATTAAAACTTGGACTAATTCTGGAAAAGACACACATCAAGTTTTTCAGACAGACACTGTAGGTTTAGGTTACTGTGAGAAAGATGAACTTAGGTTTAAAGATAAAGTGAAAGTGAAACCACAACTTAAACCTGTGAAATTTGTTTCTGAATCCAGTAAGCTAAAGTCTGTAGTAGTGAAAGAAGTTGTTATGGAACCAGCTGAAACTTGTGATAAACAGGTTAATGTTGGTTCAATAACAGAGAATAAGGTTAAATTAGAAGCTGTTAAAGAACCAGTAAAAATCTGTGATAAGCAGATTAATGTTGGTTCAATGACAGAAAAACAATTCAAACATAAGCTCAAAGAGGTAAAGTCTGTCAACAAACAGAAAGTGTCCAAGAAAAATAGGAATGGGAAAGTAGGCATTAATAAAAGAAATGATTATCTGCCTAATTCTGATGCTCCTAGGAAGACATGTCATAGTTGTGGTAGCACTAACCATCTTGCAATTTTCTGCACGAAAAACAAAGATATTAATTCTTTACCCTCCAAGTCTGGAGTAAAGAATGAATATGTTAGGGTTAGACCACAGACTTTATGCACACACTGTGGGAGCACTTGACATTCCATTTATACTTGTAAGAGTTATCATGCTATTTATCACAACTTTTATGAGCTAAAACCCAACCTGAAATGGGTTAAAGCAAACTCTGCAAGTGTAAAGTCTGACACAGTTAGCTTAAACTCTGTTGAAAGTTATTCCGCTGCAAAAGCTAACAATGTTAAGAAAGCCAAAGGATCCAAGCAAGTCTGGATCCTTAAATCTAACTCTTTGTAATTGTTTGTGATTGTAGGGCATAAGGGAAAGTACCCTAGTCTTGGACAGTGGATGTTCAGGACACATGACTGGAAATAAAGCCCTGCTATCAGATTATGAGGAGAGAGCTGGCCCAAAAGTTTCCTATGGAGATGGCAACATAGGACGTACTCTGGGATATGGCAATATCAATCTTGGAAGTGTCATCATCACAAATGTAGCTCTAGTCTCAGGACTCAAGCATGATTTGCTTTCTGTGAGTCAAATCTGTGACAGAGGATACCATGTAGATTTTCATACTGAACATTGTGAGGTTATCAGCAAATCTACTGGGAAAGTTGTTCTAGTTGGACACAGGCGCAATAACATTTATGAAGCAAGTTTGGTAACAAACTCTGAAGGAAAAGCTGTGTGTGTCAAATGAAGAGAGTTGGAAATGGCATAAGAAGCTCTCTCATCTAAACTTGAACAACATCAATGAGCTGATTCGAAAAGATCTTGTAAGGGGACTTCCAAAGTCAACACTCAGCTTAGATGGTCTATGTGATTCTTGTCAAAAGGCCAAGCAAAGGAAGTCATCTTTCAAAAGTAAATCTGAATCTTCAGTTGTGGAACCTTATCATCTTTTACATGTTGATCTCTTTGGTCCAGTGAATGTAATGTCAATGGGCAGAAAGAAACATGCTTTGGTAATTGTTGATGAATACACCAGATACACATGGGTGTATTTCTTAGCAAAGAAGGATGAAACTGCTTTAACTTTGATGAATCATGTGAAGCAATTGGACAAAGGATCACAGCACAAAGTGAAAATTATCAGGAGTGATAATGGTACTGAATTCAGAAATTCTGAAATGGAAGCTTTCTGCAAAGAAAGAGGAGTGAAGCAAGAATTCTCTGCACCTGGAACTCCACAGCAAAATGGTGTAGTTGAAAGAAAGAACAGAACCATAATCGAAGCTGCCAGAACAATGCTTGATGAAGCAAAATTGCCAACTTATTTCTGGGCAGAAGCTGTTCAAACAGCTTGTTTTACTCAAAATGCTACACTGATCAACAAGCATGGGAAAACACCATATGAAATGGTGAAAAATAAGAAGCCAAATTTGAAATATTTTCATATTTTTGGATGCAAGTGTTTTGTGTTGAAAACTCATCCTGAACAATTGACCAAGTTTGACTTAAAAGCTGATGAAGGAATTTTTGTTGGATACCCACTATCAACAAAAGCTTTCAGAGTCTACAATCTGAGAACTAAAGTGATCATGGAATCTATACATGTGTCATTTGATGACAAGAAAATAACTGGAATAGAAGATGAAGAATATCATGATCAACTTCGATTTGAAAATGAAGATCTAAACTCTGATGACGTAAACTCTGATGAAGCAAATCCAACAAACTCTGATGAAGCATACTCTGAACCTCTACTGGTAAACACTGAGGAAATTTCTCTGACAGAACAAAATAGAGAACCAGTCGAGGGGGAGCGTGAAGATACTTCAGAAACATCTCAAGATAATAATTCAAATTCTGAAAGTGAATCAGCTGAAGGATCTATCCCAAACTCTGAGAAACACTGAAAATCCAAACTCTGAGCAGTCAAATTCAGGGGGAGCCTCAGAGAATGCAAATGGTCAAGAAGAAAATCAGGAGAGCATGGATCAAGGGGGAGGATCTAATACTGATAATAGAAGCCAATTACCAACAACAAGAAGGTGGACACAAGCTCATACACCTGACTTGATAATTGGAGATCCAGAAGCTAGTGTAAGAACTAGGAGTGCTACAAATAATGAATGTCTGTTTCATGCATTCTTATCTCAAACAGAGCCCAAGAAAGTGGAAGAAGCTCTTCAAGATGCTAACTGGATAACAGCTATGCAAGAGGAGTTAAATGAATTTGAGAGGAATGAAGTCTGGACACTTGTACCAAGACCAAAGAACAGATCTATTGTTGGTACAAAGTGGGTTTTCAGAAACAAAACAGACAGTGATGGAGTGATTACGAGGAATAAGGCTAGACTTGTGGCTAAAGGCTATTCACAGCAGGAAGGAATTGACTATGATGAAACCTTTGCTCCAGTTGCAAGATTGGAGGCAATAAGGATTTTTCTGGCCTATGCTGCTCACAAGAAGTTTAAAGTCTTTCAGATGGATGTGAAAAGTACTTTTCTCAATGGGAAACTTGAAGAAGAAGTGTTTGTTGAACAACCACCAGGGTTTGTAGATCCCAAACATCCAGATTATGTCTACAGGCTTGACAAGGCATTATATGGACTAAAGCAGGCACCTAGAGCATGGTATGAAACTCTAGCTCAATTTCTTTTAGAAAGTGGGTTCACTAGAGGTACAATTGACAAAACCTTGTTCTACTTTAATTCTGGTGATGATTTGCTGTTAGTTCAAATCTATGTGGATGACATAATTTTTTGGTCTACTAATGACAAACTCTGTAAGAAATTTGCCAAGCTTATGCAGTCAAGGTATCAAATGAGCATGATGGGAGAGCTTAGTTATTTTCTAGGCCTACAAGTAAAGCAAACAGATGATGGGATTTTTATCAATCAAGAAAAATATACCAGAAATCTTCTCAAGAAATTTGGTATGCTTGATAGTTCATCTGCTACAACCCCCATGGCTACTGCAACAAAGCTAGACAAAGACACATGAGTCTCAGTAGATATGCCAAACTATAGAGGGATGATAGGGTCTCTTCTCTATCTGACAACAAGTAGACCTGATATCATGTATGCAACATGTCTTTGTGCAAGATTTCAAGCAGACCCCAGAGAGCCACATCTAACAGCTGTGAAGAGAATTTTCAAGTATCTCAAAGGAACCATAACTCTTGGTTTGTGGTACCCTAGAGAATCAGAGTTTAAATTAATTGGTTACTCTGATGCAGATTTTGCAGGCTGTAAGATAGACAGAAAAAGCACAAGTGGAAGCTGTCAATTTCTTGGTGACATATTAGTTTCTTGGTACAGCAAGAAACAGAAATCAATTTCCACATCCACAGCAGAAACAGACTATATAGCTGCTGGTAGCTGTTGTGCACAGATTTTATGGATGAAGAATCAATTGCTGGACTATGGATTAAGGTACTCTAAAATACCTATTTACTGTGATAATCAAAGTGCTATTGCTATGACAGGTAATCCAGTACAACATTCCATGACCAAGCACATCAGCATAAGGTATCATTTTATCAGGGAACATGTGGAAGAAGGTAATATTGAGCTTCATTTTGTGTCTACAGACCAACAGCTTGCAGATATCTTCACCAAACCTTTGAGTGAAGCTACCTTTACAAGACTGGTAAATGAACTTGGAATGGTCTCTGGTTTTGACTAGAGATACTGGTTAGATTCAAAAATCTATACATGATTGATTTTATGCTCATGATTCTTTGCATGTGTTAACTGTTATTTGTACCAGTATGTTAAACTCTGATAGTAAACTCTGTTAGTCATAAAGTGTCCGTCATACTCTGAAGTTAATCTCTGATGTTATACTCTGATTGTGATATTGTCTGAAACATTTGGACCGATGAAGAAACCTGTATGAAGCATGATTCTCAGTAAGTAATCATGAATCTTTCTGAATAATATATGATCTGATCTCAAAATGTGCAGTAAATTAACACAGCATGATACTGTCTCTATATTCATAGCATCTCTTAGTTTATTGATCCTATACACTGAGTCTGTATTAGCTGTTTGCACTTTCTCTCATAAATTAATTGTAGTAACTGATGAAAAGTCTAAACTTTGATAATTAGTTGCAAATATTTCACCCTCCAATCAAAAGATGCCAAAAAGTGCACAAATTCCTTTGAGATCATGTTGTGCCTAGGAAGACCCAGGAACTTATTGTATGAAATAATGGCTAAAATCTTTGATTTTTGGTGACTAGTGCCAACCACTGATTACTGGAAAAATAAAAAAAAAACAAAAACAAAAATTCGAAGGGGGTGAAAATAATAAATTTTAATAGTACAGAGTTTAGATGATAATACATGAGAGTTTGGACAACCAGTTTTTACTGATTTATTGTGTGGATTTTATGCACTTTAAGATGCTCTAAATATTTATATTCAGTAAACTCTGCTATTTCACACACATTTTTTTCACAACTGTGCATTGAGAGAAAAGAGATTATGAATAAAGAAGGAGGATTGGTAAACACTGATGGATTGTGTACTCTACACTGAGGTAATTTTATTTTAATCTCTGATGATTAAAATTAATTATTTGTTTCAGACAGTTAACAATTTTTGAGAAAACATTCTTGAAACCAAAAGTGTATGATTGGTAACGGTTCTAATCAGTATTAAACAGAGAACAACTTGCTTGTCTAGGAAAGTGTAAAAGGCGGTAATTATTGCTATTTTTACTGCGCATGCGCATTGGAAACTGTCAATTACTGCTGTCAGTCATTGCATGTGTGCCACGTGTCCCACTCACACAGTTAACGGAGTAAGACAGTTGTGTATTAATGATTAAAAACTGTTCAGTTTTTAATTTCGAATCTCATATTTAAACAATACACACACATACGTCTAAACCTTTCACATCTTACTCCAATTCACATCTATTGTCACACACACATATTCACAAACACTTTTCTACTTTCAAACTCTTTCAAGCTTTCGCATCTGTTTCTTTGTTCCTCTTTCATATCTTACTAATGGCGACTACAACGTTTGTTTCTTCTGGGTTAGAGTTTGTCCCTAATAACTATGCAGCACCACTAAACACTGCCAGTGCACCAGAGGCGTTTCATATGATGCAGGAATTTCTTGCTCAATCAGCAATTGGGCGTGCTCTAGTAGAACCATCAACACTTTATGGTTCACAAATCAAGGCCTTCTGGGAGACAGGTAGTTATGATGATGGTGGTGACTCTGGCAACCCGTCTATCATCTTTGAATTTCAAGAAGCAGAGTATGTAATTACTTCTGGTACCATTCGAACTGCTATGGGGTTTCCTGAGTATTCTTCATATACTATTGGAATGGGTGATATTGATCTACTAAGGATGATGAGAGAGATTGGGTATTCTGGGCCCTTGACCAAAGTAGGACAATTGAAGCGACCGTTCTTGCGGAAGGAGTGGAGCTTCTTCTTTGACTGCATTACAAGAACGTTCGGGAAGAAATGCACCAACTGGGATGCTATTCCTACGGACAGTCTGCAAATCGGGTATTCTCTTTTATATGATAATCATTTTGATTTTGCACGACTTGTCTTGAATAATTTAGGGAAGAAAATGACAGAGAATAGAGGGGTAGTGTACTTTTCTAGATTTTGTCAGATTTTATTCTCTTCTTGTGTTGAAGGGGTAGAACTAGTTGATGGAGATGTTATTTCTTGTTTTAAATTACACAAGAGGATATTCTCTGATCTCATCAACAAGGATGTTAAGAAAGGGGTTGTTGGAGAGTTGTTGCTACCTGCTTCTGTGCAACAGTTTGTAAATGATCAACTTAATCCCCAAACACAAACTCCTTCTCAATCAGAACCACAACCAGAACCTTTACAAACAGAACTTCCTCCATCTACATCTGTTCCACATAAATCCAGTGGTAGGACTAAGCATGTTGGCTCCAAACCTGCAAAGTCTGTTAGACTAGCTACTGAAGTAGGAGTGTCCAAGACATCTGTGCCAAAGGGTGTTGGTCATTCTAAGAAAAGAAGAGCCAATAGATCAAAAACTGATGATGAAGCTGATGTTGATGATGAACCTCTTCATCAGAGAAAAAGAAGATTAGTAGCCAATTATCTTTTTGATAATGTGGATGAATCTACACCAGCAACTGAAGCTGTCCAGGATGAAGCTCCAGAAATTGTTATTCAGGATTCTGCTGTAAGTACTGATAATGAGGACAGGGTTGTTGTGGATACTGAAGCTCCTGAAGTTATTGTTCAGGAGGCTACTGAAGATAATGAAGCAGCCACTGTGCCTGATATGGCAAAAGCTGATACAGAGGCTGAAATTATTGAGCAAGAAGCTTTATTTGATGATTTTGATATGGATGCAAATGTTGAAGCACATCCTAGTATCAGTGTTTGTGATACTGAGGAAGTGACAACTGATCAACCCACCCTGGTTATTGAAGAGTCCATTACTACTCACACGGAGAATCTCTCTGTTACAAATCAAATTCTTGAAATGGGTGAGGAGGTTGATCAGGTAAATGAAGCTGCTATAGAGAAAATGGATGAAGCTATGGCAGAGACTTTGAAAGAGACTACTGTACAAACAGAAGAAATTGTTGCAGAGTCTGTTCCTGATGAAACAGAGGTTTTTGTAACTGCAAACTCTGAGATTCCTGAAGCTGAAAAGATAAATGCTGAAGCTGACAATGTTGCTGAAGAAATTGCAGAGCAGATAGCAGAAAATGTCAATGAAGCTAGAGTTGATTTTGATAATGCTGATCACACATCTGTAAACTCTGATCATGCAAACTCTGGGATCAATGCTGGACTTTCAAACTCTGATAGTCATGAGTCAGAACCTTTTCTAAGGGATCCTACAACAGAGTCTATCAAAGAAAACCAAAATGCAACTGAAGCTCATTTCAGAGAAATGCATTATGCTAATTGGTCAGGAGCAGACTGCATCTTCTCTACACAAAGGGCTGCATATTTTATACA
Organism: Heracleum sosnowskyi; assembly: GCA_030848705.1. Lineage (NCBI taxonomy): Eukaryota > Viridiplantae > Streptophyta > Magnoliopsida > Apiales > Apiaceae > Heracleum > Heracleum sosnowskyi. The sequence continues at coordinate 103,952,422 of CM061238.1, read as the reverse complement.
GAAGTCAGCTGAAGAGATTTCTAATCCTGAGCTGTTAACTCATTTTAAGGCGACCATTGTTCAAGTCAAGTCATTGCACAATCGCTTTGATGAGACAAACAAAGTTGTTCTTGGATTGAGTAATGATATTGCTCTTAAGGATTTAGCAATGAAGCAATATAGAGCTAGATTTTCATCTCTGATCAAGGACCAAGAAGAAATCAAGAAGAGGCTAACCAATGTTGAAAGCAATCAAGCTGCAATATCTACTAAGATTGATTCGATTGCTACTTCACTAGAATTGCTGACATCAGTTTTTATTCCTGATGATGTCAAAAAGGGGGAGAGAATACATAAAGACAAATGCAAAAGGACTCCAACCTTGAGACTGAGGGATGATTCTAATGATGGTGGAAGCAGGGGAGCTGAAAGAAGGTCAAAGTCTTCTCAAGAGCAAGGGAGACTTCGGTCAAACTCTGCTAGACAGACATACTCTGAAAGAGTAAACTCTGGTGGACAATCTTCTTCAAGACTTAAGAGTCTAGTGATTTCATCAAATCCAATTACTGATGAAGAGATTGCTGCTAAGCTTTTTATGGAAGAACATGGTGGTGAAGCCACAGTTGAAGATATAGATGCTGAGATGAAGCTTCTTGCTGAAGAACACCAGAAAAAGATTGAAGCTGGTACATACAAGAAAAAGGCCAAGGCTCCTAGGAAAAAGGAAATGGGAATTTCTATTAAAGAGAATGTGAACTCTCAACAGAGTTTACAATATACAAGGAGGCCAATGATTGCAAAGTCTGATAAAGGAAAAGGTATACTGGTAGAAGAAGGACAGTTACCAAAGAAGAATTATTCAACCTCTGACGTTGCTCAAGTTGAATCAAGGCCAAATAAATCAACCTCTGACGTTGCTCATGTTGATGTTTCTACTAAAGTTGTGACAACCTCTGATAATGCTCAAGTTGTACAAACTCAGCTAGCTCCACAACTCCAAGGTTTCTTAAGACCTGTATTTTCTGAAACTCTGAAGCTAGAAGCTGTGAATTTTTCTCAAACCAGAACAGTACATGGAAAGCAATATCTTATGATAAATCTGGATTGGGTTCACACAGAGAAAAGAGAATAAATAACAGTCCTTTTGACCATTCATCACTGGCAGAACCTGGTATTGGGGTATCTCAAGAGAGTCTTGATAAACTAGAGTCTGTTCAGATGGTTTATCATAGAGGGTTAAAGAAAGAGGTTCTGTTATACTTTATGTCTGATTGAAGAGTATACAGAATAGGAGAAGCTGATGTTCAACTGAAACTATGGGAAGAGCTTGAGTATGTTCTATATCTTCTCAAAATCAAAAATAGAAGTACTCATAATGCTGCTCTAGTTCTAAGAGAAAGGATGCTGAAAACAAAAGCTATGCTTGGAGGAGGTGTTTCTAGTGCATATATTCCTAAGTATAGAGATGCTTATGGAAAGATTGTTGAAATGAAAAGAAATAGTGCCAAGTTCAAGACAACATTGGGTATAAAAGTTTTGGAATTCAATTTAGAGTCAGACAAATCTTACTATATTCGGCTAGGGAATGAAATGAGGAAGAACATCATTTATTCTCTGAGAGCTGCCATCTACCAGACTGGAGAAAGTGATCCAGAGCTTAAGGAGTTAAAAGAGATCATGGTAGATGAGCTAGCAAAAGCTGAAAGGAGGCTGCTTATTGACTATCTCAGGACAGTGCCTGATATTGAAGAGATTAAGTAAAGTCTGACTGTAAGTTTTTAAAGTTTTCTGTTCTAAGTAAAAGTTAAACTCTGATATGTTATAAACAATGCATTTGTTATATGTTTTGACATCATCAATTATCTTTTAACTTGTACATTTTTATTATGCACAAGTTGGGGGAGATTGTTAGATATAATTGCTGATGAGTGTTTATCAGTGTTTAAGCAACAGGTATTCATCAGAGTTTACTAGAAGCCAGTCAGAGTTTGATAAAGTCTGACGGGGTGAGAGTTTGCTAAAGCTGTCGGTGCTAACATTGAAGATTCTAGTAGCAATATATCTTGAAGATGGAAAAAAGCAAGATATATTGAGACAGACAAGGAAACGGAACAGAAGACAGAAGCAATCCTAATTTGATATAATTTGTATAGCTAATTTATAGGAATATCAATTAGAGATTGATTCTATGTAGCTGTGTACTATATAAACACAGATAGGTTAACCCTAAAAGGGAGGCGAATACTGAATACATTATTCTTGTGACCTAGCAGCTCTCTGTGATATTTTACATCACAAAAAGAAGAGTTATTTATATAATTCAGTTGTTGATTCATAAACAGTGTTCTTTATTGTTATTATCATAATTATATTGATTATATATTGTGTAATCGGCCTAACACCTTAAAATCAATCATATATCTAACCATGTTAGAGAAAAACTCGTACAAAATAGATATACAAATTGTTATAAAACTGTAATAGATCCAAAAAATATAAAACTCTTTATTAATATCCACAAATACTCAATATGTTATACTCTATTTTGGTCTCTTCTTGTAATCTACTTGGAAATGTAGATAATTTATTTTCACAAGTGTCTTAAAATTATATTTGAGGGAAAAACTCACGCAAAAATAGATATACAAAATGTTATAAAATTGGATTTGATCCATTAAAAAGGAATTATATTAATATTTGTATATTGCATGTTTATTTGCATTAAGTACATAATGGCTCATATTATGGGCCTGTTTGGGTTAGTAAACTTATACAATATAAGTTGATAAGAGCTTACGAGGGGTGTTTGTGTACTCAGCTTATTTGATAACTTATAACTTATAAATTGATAAGTTGAATGTTAGAAATCACTAACATTTTACTTAACTTATCAACTTATTCTTTGATTTCCTTATTTTTCTAATATTTTATATTTTTATATCTGTGTTTTTAAATATTTTTTTAATTTAAAATACAAGTGTTGAAATCATTGTATTTAAAAATTATTTTTTCAAATTTAATTTAGCGAATTCTTCACTGTTATATAAGTAAATTTATCCAAACACCCGTATAACTTATAAGAATTTATCAACTTATCACTTATATGACACTTACTCATTTTAAGTTATAAGTCAATTTTTTTGTGATACCCCAAACACGCACTATATATACTGTTAGCTTACAAATTATATATACTATCAGATTATATATATATATATATATATATATATATATATATATATATATTAGATTACTAAATTACCCTTTCAATATTATATTGATGATATTAGATTACTAAATTACTCCTCTGAATTGTATGTTGATGATAAACAAATTTGTTTTTAATAGGAATTGAATCATGACCTAGGTCATAGTGTGACAAATGTTGACATCTATAGCCAATATCAACTATTATATTATGTTTTAATATTTATTTTAAAATTTAAAACTATCAACATATTTACTCCTTTTCAATTATATCCTTATCTATAATAAGCGTAAAACGGATTTTTATTCATTATTTAACATTTATTACTGCTTCATTATAAGATTTTAACAACTTATAATTATATACGCATTTTTGAAATTTTAGTTACTAATATAGATTAAAACTGTAGTTTTATTATGGTCCAATATATTATAAGTCTCGTCCTCAATAGATAAATTTTATACGTTGATCATTTTCGAAAAATATATTATTACTATATAAAGTATTGAACCCGAAAAATGCAAAGAGTTTTTTCTTTTTATACTAATAAAAAAGTTTGTGTTGGTGATTTTTACAAGGAAGTTGAAGATGTCATCGTACAACTAAATCAAATATAAACTAATATCGCTTTGAATTTTTTGAATATCTATGATAAAATATTAAAAGTATTAAATGTTAAATTATTTGTGTCAAGTGTCAATTGTAAGGTGAAACGAGTAACTTATCACGAATGCTTCTTGAGAGGTATAAGTAATAGTTTTCTGAAATAAAGTATATCAACAACTGTACAATTATTGCATTCAGACCCTTCTTAAAACGGGCAAAGTGGTATGCATTCGTTTAAATGGTATATCCACACGTACTAATACAACTTATATTTCTACACTTTTACTCCATCATACACACCGATCAAATATTACAACACCCACTTAACGGCTACCCCATGAACTACAAACAGGTAAATGGAGTGTCAATGTTCCCCCGGGCAATGGAAATGGTAAAAGGCGCCCGATGCTTTTTCAAAGTGACACTAAAATCATCTTCTCATTCAAATATGGCTGGCAAAATTATAATCGACGAAATCTTGCAGTTCACAAAGGTCGTGCGTGCCAACACAACATGTTAATTAGTCAAAATATTTGCGCCTACTCAGGTTGTAATAACAACCTTATAGACTGAGATTTTGCAGAACATGTATTATCAAAACTTTGACCTATTTTCTACTAATATATCGTTACATGCTTATGTCTTTTCTTCTGCATGCATTACTCCAAGCGATGAGACCAACGTAATCGAAAAATAGCTAGAGCATGTTCGTGCCTCGCACGGACTACAAAGCTAGTTTGATTTAACAAGTTAAACTTGTTAAGCAACCTATTAACAACCAAACATAATTTCAGTTATTAAATTTTAAAATTATATTTGTGGTTGATTTTAGTTATAAATATAATTACAAAGTTGCGAATCATATTTTTACAAAAAAATAATTTAAAGAATTGAACTTTTTTGTCCCAAATTGTCTAGGAACCGTAAACCGATGGGCCCATACAATATACGGTTGCGGCCTGTGCGAGATAGAAAGGTGCATGATAATTTTCTATATAAATCTCCTGTGTAGGCCATTTGTTAGTGTGTGAGTAAGCAAGGCAAAGAGAGACAGAAACAAACAAAAAAAAAAGAGTTAATTACACAGATAGAGAGGACAGGGACAAGTGAGGAAATGGAGAGACAGAGTGAAATGAAGCAATCAAAATTTGGGAGGATCTGTGTTTTCTGCGGGAGTAGTCAAGGCAAAAAGACTAGTTATCAAGATGCTGCTCTTGAGCTCGGCCAAGAACTGGTATTGCTAGCTTCCATTATTATAAAAAAGCAACCCTCTTTAATCTTTTCGTTTATGGTTTTTTTCCCTTTAAAATATTTTCATTTATGTTTCCTTTTTTCTGTACTCCTTTTTGTAAGTTTCAAGTAAATGAATTTAGTACTACTTGATAGATTTTTGTTTGTTGAAATTTACCATTGTTCTTTATGTGATGAAAAGAGTTGCTTAAATGGTTCATGGGTTTTTGGCACCTTTTGTTGCTTCTTTATCATGCAAAAGTGTAGTGATCTTCAAGTTGAAATGAGCTTAAGAAGAAAGTGATGATCTGAGTCTAATTAATCTCATTTTCTCCAAGATTTCATGAAATGTTGATATTACTATATGGGCTTATTTGATTATATGTGATTCGAAGGTGTCAAGAAATATTGATTTGGTATATGGAGGGGGTAGCATTGGCCTAATGGGATTGATTTCGCAAGCTGTTCATAATGGCGGTCGTCATGTCATCGGGTAAATCTTTCTTCTATGACCTTTTGCTTTCATCGCAACTGAAATTACGATCACCTCAACTCCAAACAATTTTTCATAAATAAACAATGTTTGATAATAAACAACACAAAGAAGAAATCAGCTTGTTGGTGTTCTTCTTGTAACTGATTTTTGTCACCTTCTTGTCGATCCTCCTGCAGAGTCATTCCCAAGACACTCATGCCTCCAGAGGTATGTCTCCGATGTTACCAGAAAGTTCCAAGCACCCTTGTTTTTATATTTTAATGCTATAAAAACTGTAAATTTCATTTGTGATGCATACAATACAGTTTTATCCTTTTACCTCTTTTAAGAAATCTGGTTCTGCTCCCCTGGAACTCCGACACATATTAATATTTTTTTTGAATTTCTATGTTTATTTTTAAATATTTTCTTTCTTTGTTGGAGAAAGGGGATAGATTAGCCAACTATAAAGTGTTCTTTGTGAAATTCTGTTCTGACTATTACTTTCCCCCTTGTTTCCTTGATAATTTCCATGTGTGCATTCTCTACATGACTATGTACATATAAATGTATGCATCTCCTGGTCCATGAGCTTTCTAGTCTGAAGTCTGTTGACTATAAGATATTTGGACTAGTCCACCATTTCTGCAACCTCATCATTGACATTGCTTCACTGCTCAAAGTGCACACTTCTCCATACAAAATCTCTCTCTCTCTCTCTCTCTCTCTCTCTCTCTCATGCACACACATACACACTAAAATATCAAGACTTTAAGAGTAATATTTTTGTCTCTCTTGGTTTTGGTACATTTTGCAGTTAACTGGTGTAACAGTAGGGGAGGTGAAGGCAGTTGCAGGCATGCATCAAAGAAAAGCAGAGATGGCTAGGCACTCAGATGCTTTTATTGCCTTGCCAGGTTAGTATAAGGCCTGCAAGTTTCACTAAAACTTTAAGATGATCACCAAAAGATTATGGTCTCAACTTTCTTGTCATTTAAATTTTGCTAGTCCTAGCTGAAAAATCAATCAGCTGTCTCAAGCTTTAATGTCCATTTCTACTTACCCTCTAGGCATATTATTATTCTCATCCCCTTCAGACCTAATACATAAATGAAAGCAAAAGAACTGACACTTTTCTTAAAGAAGAGAAAATTGCTCTTAACTGCACCTTACCTAAATACTATAGTTTTTAGTTTTGCACTAGCAAAATCATTAAATTTGCTTTCCACTTCTATCAATGATTCAATGGTCCTACCAAACTATTGCTTTATCACTGCTAGAGGATAAGTTTTTAAAGAATTATACTATTGATTTCTTTTTAAAAGATAGCTGTGGCACCAAAACCAGAAGTTTGCTTTTTGGTGGATGTTAGAAGGATATGCACAAATGCAGCTGAAGTTTATGATGAAAGAATTGTAATTTTGGACCAAATATGGTACAGTATTGGGGTTTGCTGGCAAATCAACTACTGTATCTCACAAACCCCAAGACTCATAATGGTGAAAAACTAACACTAGTTCTGTACAAGCTTAAGTTGTTGACCACTTGCAAGTTGCACAAGCTCATCTGGATTAATGTTTGGTCATTTTCATACTCCTACTTCTTGATTCCACATTTATAATTAGTCCATGTCATACAAGGGACATTATCTTATAAAGTGACAGTTTTTGCAAGTTTTAATGCTCTTTTCAAAAGCAAGTGACAGTTTTTGCAAAGTTTTAATGCTATTTTCAAAAGCAGAGGCAGAGCATAGGTATTCATTTACTCCATTCAAGGAGTCTCTGGATGGGTACAGGGTACATCTCCATTAATTTTCAATACTTGAGATAGAAGATATATGTAACAATAGCTTATATATGCATATAATTCTGGTGTCTGCCAGAAGATTATGCCTCTGATATGTCTGATATAACAGATGATGGGAACAATAGGAAATAAATACCATGTCCTGAATAATGATCCAAATGTTGGCACAACTTATTACTTAACCTTCAAGGTGATCAAGTAGTTGAAAGTTTTAGCACTGTTCTTGGTTGTGGTTAGTTTTCTGTAGCCAGTAGTTATGAATTTGAGCAGTACAGAAAGACCATTGCAGACAGGGATTCTACCTTGTAGTCCTAGATAATGACTGAGAATGGAACTGGTGCTAAATACCACCTTGTAGTTTTGCATATTCATTTGTAGGCAAAGAGTATGTTTGAAAAATTACTTCTTACTCACAAGTCTTAACTGAAGATTTATAAGCAAGGAGAAGTGCATAAAATGGTATTTAGCAGTTATTGAGTGTTCATATAGCAAGATAACATGCTAAATTGGATCATATCATGCATATGCAGGTGGTTATGGCACTCTTGAGGAGCTCCTTGAAGTTATAACCTGGGCACAACTCGGTATCCACGATAAACCGGTACTTGCAGCTGCAATTATTATGCAATTTCACCGTTTGTTGTGAAGTAACTGTCTAGTAGATTCATTCATCTATAACGGGAAGTTTGTTGTACATCTTGTCAGGTGGGGTTGCTCAACGTGGACGGATACTACAACTCTTTACTGTCATTTATCGACAAAGCTGTGGAAGAAGGCTTCATCAGCCCTAATGCACGCCATATCATTATATCTGCACCAACAGCAAAAGATTTGGTTAAGAAATTGGAGGTAAAAATCTCTAGAGAAATTTAAGATTTGAAAGAAAAATTAAAAATAAGAAATTTTCGTGCCCCACGTAATTTAACTTGAAAAAAAGTCCATAAACCTTTTCCATTCATGTTTTTACACATTTATTTAACATAGAAACGATCCACTCTGATGGTATTTGCAAGCAAATTTTCAGTAAGTCTAAAATACATGAATATACGGAAGACTATATCCAAAAAATGCGTTCAGAGATTATATATTCTGTATAGACCAATATATGATCTTATTTGTTCATGTATAATGTATAAGTATAACATTACTTCTTGTCAAGCATTAACTTTAATTTCTTATTTAATCATCGAAGGAGTATGTACCTTGCCATGAAAGGGTTGCTTCAAAGCTGAATTGGGAGACAGAGCGGCTTGCCTACCCTCAAGCATATAATGCATTAAGATGAAAATGTGGAGATGACTGTAGATCAAATAGATGAAGATTTATCGGTGGAAGAAGCTAACTTAAATTTTTCTCCTTAGTTTTTGTTGCGGGGATCCCTTTTTTGTTGTCGTAGATTACTACTACAATTGACCTCAGTATGTAAAACTTCAGTTATCCCTCCACCGGAAGTTTGGTTTTCTTTTAAAACCAAGTAATTAGTAGTTGATGCATATGAATGATATGAAAGTTCCTGATTAATGGTTTCCGAAAAATGCTCCCAAGTCTTAATGGCATAATTGTAAATATATAATCAAGTTTCGGTAATTACAAAAAAATCAGCGGATAACCCGTGCCAAGCACAGGGCCGAACATGAGTCGACTTCAACATAATAATATTGATAAATATTAATAAATATTTTTAAAAAATATATTTGTCTAGAATTGAATGATAAAAATATAATAAATAAACCACTATTTAATTATATAGTTATGGACAATCGAACCGTTTGTAAAACTAAAGAAATTAAGTAAATAAATAAATCTTGTATGATTACGTAGCGGCAAGTAATCAAACCCTCGATGTAGCTAATATATTTAAAGTAAATAAATAAATCTTGTATAATTACGTAGTTGCAACTTGTATAATTACGTAGTTGCAAGGAATCGAACTCAGATTTCATGACAATCAAATTTGGTACTTTGGTACCGCGCGCCATTTTCACATTGTTTTGCTTATTAATATTAATTTTAATTATTAAAAAAAATTATTAAAAAATGTACTTATAGATTTTTGAATGATAGACATATATAGTAAATAAATACTATTTAATTATGTGGTTATAGACAATTAATCTTGAATTTGGTACCGCGCGATATTTTAACATTATTTTCTTTATTAATAAAGAGTATAGAAGTTATAGACAATTGAAATTTGAATGAAATTAATGAAATTAAAGTAAATAAATAAATCTTGTATAATAACGTAGTGGTAAGGAATCGAACCCTGAATTAAGCTAAAAAATTTAAATTAATAAATCTTGTACGTAGTTGCGAGGAATCGAACCCAGGTCTCGTGATAACTAAATTTGGTATTTTGGTACTTTTGGTACCGCGCGCCATTTTCATATTGTTTTCCTTATTAATAAAGAGTTGTTGTGGAACGAAAAGTAGGTTTAGATATCGGCGGGGGTATTGAATGTAAGGTAGTGGACAAACGTGTGTTTATGGCTGCTCTCGTGGTTCGTGACTGCACAGGTCCTCACAAGATGCCTACGTATCTCAGTTATTACTGAGAATCAAGCCAAGAAAACGTAGTTCTAATGTTGAGGGGTTAGGCCCTTTATATAGGCGTTTGGAGCCCTAAAATCATGGTAGAATTAAGTTACTTGGTGTCCAAGTAACCGCCTTTGAATAGTGGATAACTCTTATCAGAATTAGTTTCCATGTTGGACGTTGTATTGGAAGCGTCCTAGTGGTTTCCAACCACTGGACTGCATATGAACCAAACCCATGCCTTAGTGGTTTAAAACAAGGGTTGAACCTTGGCCCAATTGTTGACTACGAATTTATCATTATAGTCATGGTTGTAGGCTTCATTAATGGGCCTCGTATTTCGACCATTTTAAGTACATTTAATGCATCATTAAATGTGTCCTTAGGGCTTTATTTTAACCCATATCAAGAGTATAGATGTCCTCCTCATATTTAATTTAGAACATTTCCGGTAGGCTTCCTTATTTTGGTTACCTAAAATATAGTAACATAATAATTATCTAAAATATAGATAATCAAAAAATTAGTTTACTTCAATGGATTATGTGAAAGAAGAAGAAAGGAGAAACAAAAAGGGAAAAAGGCGCGAAGCTTGCTTCAGGAGATGACATCATATATGGATGCGGGCGTGCGGGGCGCGGGGGCGGGGGCGCGGGCGCGGGCGAGCGCTGGTCGGTCGGGGGCCTGGTCGGCTGGCGCGCGGGCGCTCGGGCGCTGGTCGGCCGAGGCTCTGGTCGGCTGGGGCGCGGATGCTCGGGCGCTGGTCGGCCGGGGCTCTGGTCGGTCGCGGGCGTGCGGGCGCGGGCGAGCGCTGGTCGGCCGAGGGCCTGGTCGGCCGGGGGCCTGGTCGGCTGGCGCGCGGGCGCTCGGGCGCTGGTCGGCCGAGGCTCTGGTCGGCTGGGGCCTGGTCGGCTGGCACGCGGGCGCTGGTCGGCTGGGGACCTAAAAAATTTCCTATCATTCTATTTTTTGGTTGTTTGGCACAATTTTCAATCATCGTGTGTGGTTTCAAACAACCAAGGTTTAAACACGGTTTTTGGTTGGCCACATTGGCTTACTTTGATGAAAGAGTGGTTTCAATCATGATAGTACTTCTTAGTCATCCTGGGCTCGTCATCGCAAGTTTCCCAACCAGGTTAGGCAATTTATTGTACTTAATCCTTACTTAAGATTAAACTTTGCTTTATTAAGCAAATCATGCTTAATTAGACTTAATCCCTTAATTGGCAGCTTTATATAGCCCCAGGTTGCATTTTTGTTCATTTTCTTCGTTCTTATTTAAAAGAATAGAAGTTTTGGTTCGACTATATGAACTTCTTCAGTCGTTTTATCATTGATTGTGACAATTAAACCTGTAAATGTGGGTCGTCTTGAAATGTGACTTGTTCTCACAGGTGACCATTGTTGGGATTTATGGGTGATAGCACAGGAACAACTTAACTTTGTATATACTTAATTTTTTAATTAAGTAGAACATACTGTCACAGCCAAAGTATGTTCTTGTAATCAGTATGCAATGTTATTTTAATTGTGTAATTTGGAAGAAGTTCACTTTCTGTGTTCAAGCCTCAAAGAACGCATATTAGATGACAGCATGAATAAAGGTTACTGTCATAAGCATTGACAGTAAGATTACAAGAAGACAGAATGTTGCAAGTCAAGACAACATATTCACTCTGACAGCAACATTGGCGGAAGACTACGCGACAGCAACTTTAGCCCTCGACAGCAAGTTTGGAAACCTCGACAGCACACTATGCGGGGAACTCCTACTGTCACCAAAAGCACATTCCTGTGACAACAAGCTTTGAGGCAAAAGTAACTGTCTCGAGAAAGATCCTTGTTCTAGGTATCTTTCTCAGTCAAACCCCGTGACAGTTTCAATGTTCAAGAAACAGGCGTGTTGCAGTATCTCTAAGCTGCACCAAGTCTGCAAGACTACGACAGAAGCTCCAAGCACTGCAAACAAAAGCGAATCAATTCAAGAGCAAGGTCAAGTCTCTATTTGCTGAATTGTTCTAGCTAGAAATAGAATGAATCTAGGTTGCTTTCTTTGTAATGTATATCTGACATTGTTAGCAATTTAGGAAAGTCACATGGGTAGACACTTTGTAAGAAGCTGCCACTTGATAATGACAGCAGCTTCACAGACCCGTGTTGATAGTGATAGGATTAGTTTTATACTTAGACCATCAATTCATTCTAGGTATGTAAGGAAGACAAACAAGTGTCTTGGAGAAAAACGAAGCTCAAGAATTCTCTCTTGAGGTTGTAGCAACACTTTGCAAAATAAATAAAACATTTATTTTGTGAATCCTGTCTTCTCTACTATACTGTTTGTGAATGCATACGTATTATTGATAACATTAAATCTTAGTTTTAGTTGTTGAAATTGAGATTGAATTTTATCAGTATTGCATTCATCCCCCCCTTCTGCAATACACAAGGACCAACAACTGGTATCAGAGCAATCAGATTAACATACATATCTGAGATCCCGACGACAATGTAGAAATCAAACAGTATCAAGATCCCAGCTTTTGATAAAGAGAACTACAGCATTTGGAAAAGAAAAATCTTGTTGTTTATCAAAGCTGCGAATCCACTATACCCAGGTATACTCGAGAATGGTCCTTTCATACCAAGGAAGGAAATTGAAGCCACAACAGTAAATGGTGAAATCATTCCTGCACATTGGGTTCCCAAAGATCCCTCAGAATTTTTGGAAACTGAGAAGGAGAATATAACGACTCGGAAAAACGCTTGTACAGTATTAATATTTAAATAATATTTGAGATCTATGATATGTGAATATTGTGTGAAAGGTGGATATTTGACAATGTGATAATTAGATGTTTACTTGGTGAATGATATGGATTAAAATATATGTGTATGCTTTTAAATGCATTTTATATGAATTTCTTATTAAAAATCAATTCTTTTTGACCTTCCGGGAATTTTATAAAATCATCGGAGACTCTTTTTATTGTGAAATCTTTTTCACAACCTTTAGTTTATATTCTAGTATTTTCTAAAATTAATGGAGGAATTTATTCTTGGCTTTAAGGATTTAAATTTGATTTTATGAGTTAAATGTCATTTAAGTGATCAAAACTTTGAAAATTCATATTTAATTCAATTTTGATCCTAAAAATATTTTAAAAATATGGGTGAGCTTGTAAATTCGTATTCTTTGTTTTAAAAATAAAATTGTGATTTTTAGATATAATCTTCATTTTATTTCGAATTTTAGAAAGGGTATTATGTTGGTTTTGTTTATTAGAAATCAGATTTTGGAATTAGCAAGTTACTATTTTGCCCTGGGCTTATAAAACCCTGCACCCAGTTTTCCCCTTTTCTTCAATTGCCGATCAACTCTCTCTTCTCTCTTTCTCTCTCGATTTTTCTCTCTCGGCAAAATCTCTCTCTCTCGATTTCTCTTCTCTGTAAAAATCTCTCTCTCTCTCTCTCTCACATATGTTGATGATTATATGTATATATATATATATTCGTGTATGTGTGTGAGTGTATGGTTGTGTGTATATGTGCGTGCATCAGTTTTTGCATGCAAAGGGTTTCGGCAATTTTGATTTAATTCAAACCCGAAAGCTTGCTTGTGATGACTTCGTGATTAATTGGTTGATTTATATTGCTTATTGGTGAGGTTTGTTGAAGGAAACCCGATTTTCCGGGCACCTCCAAATCATGCCGTCGTCGGCAATGAGCTCCGGCGAGCCGACGGGGACGATGATGATATTTTTGAGTCCAAATTATGTATTAATAGCTATGTTAGTTAAGATTTTGGGTTGCATGTAAAGAAATCGAAATGCATGTATATTTTCGATTTTCCCCTTTAGTAAATTCGGTTTGAAAATTTGTTTATGATGATGATTGGTTGATGATTTCAAGTGATAGTGATTGCATGTTGATTAAGTGTGTTAAGTTTAGTTAGTTCGAAATTTTTGATGGTTAAAGGTTTTGATTTGAGAATTTTAGTGAAGTTCCAAGTATTTGGATTGTTGGTTTAATTAGTGTTGGTATTTGCTAATTGCATGTGTAAGTTTTAGTAATTTCTTAAGAATATGAGTTTTAGTTTTGATATGGGATGGTTAGTTGTGGTAGAGATTATAATGGTGGATTGGTTTTGTATAGACATACATCATGCTGAATTTTCCAGAAAACTGTCTGCCCTGTTCTGTTTTGATTGTTTGCATAATGTTGCTGCCTGTTTTAGACAGAGAGCTTAGGATGTCACTGTTCTAAATTGAATCTAGTTTGTGCACGCGCTAACCTTGTATCGATAGGGTTAACGAATAAAAAGTTATGCTTATTTTACTAAAAGTTGCGCAGCAGGGATTTTCTGTGCTTTAGTACCTACTTTATACAGTTCGTTTTTAATCTAAATAAAGTGTTCTGAAGTTGAAACTTTTATGCTAAGTTGAGTTAGTAACCAGGAAGTAGCCTGTCAAATATGGTATGTTTTTGATTATTTTTGGATTTATGATAAATGTTTTGGTAAGGCTTGCGCAGCAGATTTTTCAGCTTTTGAGATGAAAACATTGTTTGTAAAGGTGTTAAGGATATGGTTAGCATTGATCAAGTTGATTTAAAAGAATACCAAGGGTGGTATGATCTGAAAGTTAGATTATATATATATGTATTAAAGGAGTATGTTATGTGAACTTGAATGGCAATGTGCGCTTATGTGAGTTTTGTGCTTAATATATGGTTAAGAGTTATAAGTGATATAAATATTATGTGTTTACTAGAGAACGTTGGGTAGTTTAGAATAAGGATTAGAATTTTGAGAGGATCATTCTAAGATAGTATATACTCTTTTGTAGAGTCACGAGACGTGGAACATAGAGATAAAGGAAAGGCGAAGGCAGAAATTCAGTGAGTACGGTTGTTCTAAAAGCTACTTAAGAATCCAAAGAAGTAGAGCCTAGAAATAAAGGCAAGACTAAGGTGGAGAACCAGTGAATCTGATTACTCTTTTTAGCTACTTAAGGCAAGTAATTCTGACTTGCTTTCGCTTCTAAATGCCATTCTTTCATTTTGACATATATGAATTTCTATCTTGTTTATATGCCCTTTTAATCCTGAAAACATATCATGTTCATTTGGTAATCCTTATTTATGTTCATATACCTTGTGGGTTCATACACCATACTATGTTTAGTTCTTTCTTTGAACCTTTACACCCAAGGGTGAATATACCAGAACTCACATTTTAGTACATATCCAAAACATACCTATGACATTTACTTCTTGATTTCCCATTGACAGAAATCCAGATTGATTAGATTGAACTTATCCAATTCCCAAAAGACTCTTTTATATACAAACATTATAGACACAATACAATGTCTTGTGAACCATATCTTGCTCAAACTTTTCTTCAGACCTTATCATTATCCTTTGATTATACTTACATTTTAACCTGAGATGCTATTGCATTAGATTTGAACTTGTACCTATGAATCACATACTTACTTGAAATTGAGAATATATGAACCTTCACTTGGGTACTATACAAACACACATCCAATGATTTACAAAGGATTTCTTTCATAAGAAAGATTTTAAAAGAAAGGAAGTTTCAAAGTTTGGATTCATTTAAATTCTGATTTATGGTTTCCACGGATTCCTAAGATTGGAGGCGTAAGAGGCCGAGTGACGCCGGCCCAGCACTTTTTAATTATAATAAATGGACTAGGGATGGACTAGTCTAAAGGCCAATGTGTGCCTATTGGGACCCAATACAAGGACCAGAGGGACTGTGTGTCCGGTATGGGGACTTTACGTGGCTTTGTCCGGTGCGTTGTGAAAAATCTCCAAATTACTTATTGCTTTTCTTGAAATCATATATCTATATAAGGAAATTGGTTTACCCTTTGAAATTGCATATTTATGTCATTGTTCTGATAATCCCTTGATATGGATTCTGCTATACCCATGACATACAGATTGATATTGGAAATTGTTTCACAGTGGTTAACTATTTGGTTATATTATTACTTGCTGAGCATTTGGCTCATTCTTTTTCCCTATTCTAACCCACAGTTAAAAGAGAAGATGGTACGCACTTTTCAGTCAGCTAGGAAGTCTTCCTATAGGGTTATTTTTGGGATGCCAGCTCAGGCAGGTGATGAAGACTTGTAGAAGGTGTTTTGTATAAGGGAATGTAGAACTTTTAAGACACGGTTGTAATAACTTTTGAGACTTTTATTATGTAATAAAATGAAGTAGATAGTTGATGCTTGTTTCATACCATTACCTGTTAAAGATCCAGGGTAAAGATGAGGTCGCGTCTACATGTTTATATTATTATTCACAGGTTCATAAGTATAGAGGTTGTAGTGACTCCCCAATCATGACCCCAGATTGGGAGGGCGTCACAGGTTGGTATCAGAGCGGTCAGTTTTTGGTCACTAAAACAAGCCAGGATTAGGTGTAACAATAATAAGGGAATATAAGGTGAGAAGTAGGACTTAAGCTTATTACGTAAGATAGGATTTTTAGATGCAGGTTACTTTTTGGATGAGTATTAATAGAACTAAGATAACCCTTACCGTTTAAGTATTTTCTTGGCTTATTACTGTGTTTTTACAGATAAAGGCTATTTTGAGAGATTACCCTTCATCTGAGATTCCTTTTCCTAAGCCATATCCGTCAGTATCAGTGTATACATCCGGCCAAGTGGAGATTTCCATTACCCTTTGGGTAAATTTCTTTTCTGATAGTATAGCTGCAAGTCAAGGCAGATTTATATTTTTTGTATAAAGTGAAAGGGATTGGAGATGGATGGAATATTGAATGGATTATGGATTATGTGTGGGTGATTGAGTTAGTATTTGAGATATTTTTAAACAGGGCATAGTCCATTTTACGAATAGGTCATGCCGAATTTTCTACAGAAATATTAGCTTAAGTTACGCACTTTCATGTTAAATAGTATTCCGACATATCGAGCGAGTATACGCTGGAACCATCTGAAGATCGGGATTTCGGACGAGGAAACTAATTCAAAGCTGGAGGAATCAATCGGAGAACCAGACTACTAGTTCGGAAGACATCACTTGTAGATCCTTATGTACTTTACAGAATTTCATCTGCACCGCGGAAGCTATAGGAAACACCACGCCAGGTGTCGTATCAAGTGTGGTTAGAGTTGAGCGAGAGTAGAATCCCCAAGATAACGTCTAGAAACACTTAGATAGATTCTTTACGATATAATAACGATTTTCCCCCACGATAGAGACATTTGCCCAGAGTAGTGGCCTAAGTGTAGATTCTTTCTTTATTCAAGATTTCATACAGTTGATTTACTATCGGGACATACCTATAACCTCAAACTAGAAATTAACTCCCCTAAGGACCGTCTACATGAGACAAGGCGTGATTATCTCCATACGTTCGATGTAAGGATAAGTCGGTTCATAACTAGCCATTGATTTTATTCAATTTACCTTTTTAAAAGATTCAAATTTTCATTTCTATTATTTTATTCTTTACGAAATACCTCTATTGTTCAGAGGCTAATTGATCCAATATTATATATATATATATAATAGAAACTTTTGAAACTCTTAAACCTTTCATATGTTCCTCTTAAATTTTTGATCCTCCTTGTTGTAACTGAGATGAACAACCCTATATATATAGGGGATTCAGGTACTTTCTATCTGTGTGATAGAAGTCCGGTGGGACGCCACCAGTGGTGTGTTTGTCATGGAAGTACTAAAGGTTGGCCACCTTCTGTACCTTGTTGTTTAAATTGACAAATGCAACCTGATAAAGTTCGATGATCATTTTGATCTCTTAGTTTGATTCTTTTTACCAGAAATTCTTACTAAACATACTTGTCATATATCCATATCTATTGACACCTTCCTATCTATTGATTCATTCTATCGGAAACTCTTAGAGGTATCAGCGATTTGAAATTGCAAAGGCGAATGACGGTATTCTGAGTGTCAAGCTGTACTTATATTGACGGGAAACTGTTTTGATCAAAAATGGGAAATTGCTTTAAAAAGAGGGATTGGTTGTCGAGTTAAATTGCTTATTAGACTTACAATACGATGTCAAGGTTTATTATTACCGAGAGTTTGGTATGGACAAGGAGAAGGTAACAAGGATATACGAATACTAATCATGTTGAAGTATGAAGTAAAGTGATATTGGATATACTAAAAAGGAGTTGATTATTGTTGATGAAAGACTGTTATTCTACTGGTCAGAAAAGTATATATAAACACCTGTTTATCCTATATTTCACTTTGTATATAGTAGTTAAAACATTACAAGGTTTTGAACGTCGTGAGACCAAATGTTGGACATAAATTTTAGAACCGAAGCATGATAACTTGAGCGTAACATGGTTTGAACCAAAATTTATAGATCTGGCCAGGTTTGTGTCCGAATACGTGAATATTGATGAGAAGAGAGTTAAGAGACTCCAACAGGGGAAATGAGGTCGTGGATTAGGAGTAAAGTGATTGATCACAAACAGAAGAAGCTAGAAAAAGGGAAGCCAGAGACACCAGAAGGAAACCAACAAATAGGGAACTTTTAGAACCATTTCAATATAAGGCATGAGTTTCAGTCAAATAGGAATGTTGGATTTGGAAGACCAGAAACTGGAAATGATAAGCAAGGGAACCGTCCATAAAATATGGATTAACCAAGACCTCCAAAACCTCCGATACCAGAATGTAGAACTTGTGGAAAGAAGCAACTGGGAGTTTGTAATAAGATCAATATGGTACGTTACAAGTGTACACAGAGAGGACACTACGCCAATGAGAGCCATAAACTGAAGGCAAGAGTTACGTGTAACAAGTGTGGAGAGGTGTGGCGTTTCTTAAGAGGTTGCAATCGTTAAGTCCAGTAATCAATATGTTAAGGGGTGACATGACCACCACATACTAAGTAACCAAGGACAAGAATCCTCAATATAACCATGAGTGATACAGTAAAGAACAAGGATGTGGTTACAGATACGTTTAATATTAACTACATAAGTGCCAAAGTGTTAACTGATTCGAAGCCACAAAGTATTTTATTTTCAGAGAATTTGCTCATAAGTCGGACTGTAAAACGCAACTGTTAAGTAAAGTTTTGACTACATGAATAGCTACTCAGGAGCATATATCGATTAATCTAGCTTGTCCTCACTGTGCGATTGATATAATAGAAATCTGATGTAAAGTTTAAGAATGGATTGGTTGACAGAATATGAAGAAAATGGAAATTTTGAGCCCTAGATAATGTAAAAATTGTTATCCGAGGCCGGAAGCAGACGAAGAGGTATCTAACTATCAAATAGGTAAAAGATTATTGTGTCAAGGTTGAAAAGCTTATCGTCATACGAGGTAAATGTTAGGAAAGAAACACCTTGGATAGAGAAGATTCTAGTAGCTAACGAATTTCAAATTGTATTACTTGACAATCTTTTTGTTTTACCTCCCGCCAGGGAAGTAGATTTGTTGAAGACTTAGCACCCGGGACAAAACCAGTTTCGACGGCTCCATATAGAATGGCATAAGTAGAAATGAAAGAGTTAGCAATTCAATTGCAAGATCTTAGGAAAAAGGGAGTTATAAGGTCTGGTGTATTCCTATTGGGTGCGCCAAGTTGACCATTAAGAAAAAAATACCCATTGTCAAGGATTGATGATCAGACCAGTTAAAGAACACAGTGTGCTTTTCAAAATTTATTTATGATTTGGTTACCGTCATTTAAAAATAAAACCCGAAGATATTCCTTAGACGACGTTCTGAACCTGATATATATATGGACCCTATGAGTTCGTAGTGATGGAGTTCGGTTTGATGGATATAACTGCCACTTTTATGAACATGATGAATAGAAATTTTAAGAAATACTTGGATAAGTTTGAGAATGTTTTCATAAATGACATCTTAAGGTATTCAAAGATGGAAGAAGAGCATACAGATCATTTGAGAATAACCCTAGAAACTTTAAGAAAAGAGATATTGTGCGCAAAGTTTTCTAAGTGCGAGTTTTGGTTGAAAGAATTACAATTACTAGGACAGGTAATTAGTAGAGAAGGAATCCAAGTGGATCCAGCTAAGGTTGAAACGTTAATGAATTGAGTAAGGCCTAAGACACCTACAGAAGTTAGAAGTTTTATGAGATTGGATGGAGATTATCGAAGGTTTTTCAAGGATTATACCAAGATAGCCACACCATTAACCAAGCTTACTAGAAAGCATCCAAGAGTTAAGATAAATGGAAAAGGAAGTATTTAAATTGCTAGAGGAACGGAACTCTTTAGTCAAGCCATAATGGTAAAATAGATTCATTGTTACTGGAAAATGATGACTCATGTACCTTAGGACAATATAAATAACTAAATTGAGATGACAGCTTTGTGTTAAGAATCAAGACTGATTTAACATGTTAAGATGACTGTATATGTTTCTAGACAGCTGAAGAACCACGAGCGGAAACACCCGACACATGACTGAGAACTAGGCACAATAGTCTTCGCATTGATTTGGAGGCCTACTTGTATGAAGGAAAGTATGAAATCTATTCGGAGCATAAGCATTTGAAATATATTTTCACCAAAGGAGCTGTATACATAAGGTAGAGGAAATGGTTAGGACTGATCAAGGAATTTGAGAAAGTAGGAATAGAGGTTCGTATTTCAGATCAAGCTACGGAGATGATAAACATATATACAATGACTTTTCAACTTGAGCTGCTAGAGAAAAGTAGAAAAAATGTTAAGCGGAAGTGATGAGCGATAACATGAGTAACTTTACAGGAGAAAGTAGAAGGAGTCAAAAGGATGATAAAGGAATTTTTAGGTTTTTCTCTAGGAATTGGATACCTAGTGTGACATGGTTAAAGAATGAAATACTAAATGATGCACGTGAATTCGAAGTATTCAATCCATCCCAGAAGTACGAAGATGTAACAAGGCTTAAAAGAAAATCTTGGTGGACATATATGAAAGAGATATTACTAGATGAGTGATTAAGTGTTTTACCTGTCAGAGATTTAAAACTGAACATCAAAGACCTAGCGGATAATTACAACCAGTAGAAATTCCCGAGTTGAAATAGGAACATCTCATGATGCCAATTGAGTCATGTTCGACAGATTAAACAAATCGGTACATTTCCTTTTTCCATCAACGAGAAACATTCATTGGATAAATTGGTTTTATCTCTAAGAGACAGTAGTAAAGCAGGAGGTTCAAGTAGCAATCGAATCTTACCAAGACCCTCATTTTAATTCAAGATTTGGAAGAAAGTTTTGACATGGTCAGAAACCAAGTTAAATATGTGTGCCGTTTATCGTCCCTAAGCATATAGTCATAGTGAATAGACTATCTAAACAATCGAAGATATACTTAGAATTTGTGCGATGGATTTGAAAGCAATTGAGGTGATCATTTACCATTAGTGGAATTCTTTTGCCGCAACAGCTATCACGCAAGTACTGGAACGCCCCCGTATGAAGCATTGTATGGAAGGAAATATAGGTCACCTGTGTATTGGAAAAAGTGGGAGAACGAAAAGTTTTGCGACCCGAGCTAGTACAACAAACGAAGGAAAAGATTAAAATCATTCGAAAAAGACTAGTTACGGCACAAGACAGACAACGGAAGTACGCTGACCAAGACAGGAAGGATCTGAGTTTTGAAGAAGGAGATCAAGTGTTGCTAAAAGTGTCATCATGGAAAGGAGTTACAAGATTTGGCAAAAAAAAAGAAGGGAAACTTAGCCCGAGATATGTAGGACCGTTTGAGATACTGAGGCGTATCAGAAAAGTTGCATATGAGTTAGCGTTACCACCCCACATGGAGCATGTTCATAACATTTTTCATGTGTCGATACTTAAGAGATTTAATCCTGATGCGAATCACGTGATCGAATATGAACCTATCGAGATTCAACCTGATTTGTCATATGTAGAACAACCTGTAGAAATTCAGGATTACATGGATAGGAAATTAAGGAATAAGATTGTTAAGCTAGTTAAGGTTTTGTGGAGGAATCCCAGAGTTGAAGAATCGACTTGGGAACTTGAGAGCGAGATGCTTGAAAAGTATCCGCATCTATTTTCATAAGGTTAGATTCTGGGGACAGAATCTTTTTAAGGGGGGAAGGTTATAACGACTCGGAAAAACGCTTGTACAGTATTAATATTTAAATAATATTTGAGATCTATGATATGTGAATATTGTGTGAAAGGTGGATATTTGACAATGTGATAATTAGATGTTTACTTGGTGAATGATATGGATTAAAATATATGTGTATGCTTTTAAATGCATTTTATATGAATTTCTTATTAAAAATCAATTCTTTTTGACCTTCCGGGAATTTTATAAAATCATCGGAGACTCTTTTTATTGTGAAATCTTTTTCACAACCTTTAGTTTATATTCTAGTATTTTCTAAAATTAATGGAGGAATTTATTCTTGGCTTTAAGGATTTAAATTTGATTTTATGAGTTAAATGTCATTTAAGTGATCAAAACTTTGAAAATTCATATTTAATTCAATTTTGATCCTAAAAATATTTTAAAAATATGGGTGAGCTTGTAAATTCGTATTCTTTGTTTTAAAAATAAAATTGTGATTTTTAGATATTATCTTCATTTTATTTCGAATTTTAGAAAGGGTATTATGTTGGTTTTGTTTATTAGAAATCAGATTTTGGAATTAGCAAGTTACTATTTTGCCCTGGGCTTATAAAACCCTGCACCCAGTTTTCCCCTTTTCTTCAATTGCCGATCAACTCTCTCTTCTCTCTTTCTCTCTCGATTTTTCTCTCTCGGCAAAATCTCTCTCTCTCGATTTCTCTTCTCTGTAAAAATCTCTCTCTCTCTCTCTCACATATGTTGATGATTATATGTATATATATATATTCGTGTATGTGTGTGAGTGTATGGTTGTGTGTATATGTGCGTGCATCAGTTTTTGCATGCAAAGGGTTTCGGCAATTTTGATTTAATTCAAACCCGAAAGCTTGCTTGTG
Source organism: Heracleum sosnowskyi (assembly GCA_030848705.1). Taxonomy (NCBI): domain Eukaryota; kingdom Viridiplantae; phylum Streptophyta; class Magnoliopsida; order Apiales; family Apiaceae; genus Heracleum; species Heracleum sosnowskyi. The sequence continues at coordinate 103,929,557 of CM061238.1, read as the reverse complement.
ATGACTTCGTGATTAATTGGTTGATTTATATTGCTTATTGGTGAGGTTTGTTGAAGGAAACCCGATTTTCCGGGCACCTCCAAATCATGCCGTCGTCGGCAATGAGCTCCGGCGAGCCGACGGGGACGATGATGATATTTTTGAGTCCAAATTATGTATTAATAGCTATGTTAGTTAAGATTTTGGGTTGCATGTAAAGAAATCGAAATGCATGTATATTTTCTATTTTCCCCTTTAGTAAATTCGGTTTGAAAATTTGTTTATGATGATGATTGGTTGATGATTTCAAGTGATAGTGATTGCATGTTGATTAAGTGTGTTAAGTTTAGTTAGTTCGAAATTTTTGATGGTTAAAGGTTTTGATTTGGGAATTTTAGTGAAGTTCCAAGTATTTGGATTGTTGGTTTAATTAGTGTTGGTATTTGCTAATTGCATGTGTAAGTTTTAGTAATTTCTTAAGAATATGAGTTTTAGTTTTGATATGGGATGGTTAGTTGTGGTAGAGATTATAATGGTGGATTGGTTTTGTATAGACATACATCATGCTGAATTTTCCAGAAAACTGTCTGCCCTGTTCTGTTTTGATTGTTTGCATAATGTTGCTGCCTGTTTTAGACAGAGAGCTTAGGATGTCACTGTTCTAAATTGAATCTAGTTTGTGCACGCGCTAACCTTGTATCGATAGGGTTAACGAATAAAAAGTTATGCTTATTTTACTAAAAGTTGCGCAGCAGGGATTTTCTGTGCTTTAGTACCTACTTTATACAGTTCGTTTTTAATCTAAATAAAGTGTTCTGAAGTTGAAACTTTTATGCTAAGTTGAGTTAGTAACCAGGAAGTAGCCTGTCAAATATGGTATGTTTTTGATTATTTTTGGATTTATGATAAATGTTTTGGTAAGGCTTGCGCAGCAGATTTTTCAGCTTTTGAGATGAAAACATTGTTTGTAAAGGTGTTAAGGATATGGTTAGCATTGATCAAGTTGATTTAAAAGAATACCAAGGGTGGTATGATCTGAAAGTTAGATTATATATATATGTATTAAAGGAGTATGTTATGTGAACTTGAATGGCAATGTGCGCTTATGTGAGTTTTGTGCTTAATATATGGTTAAGAGTTATAAGTGATATAAATATTATGTGTTTACTAGAGAACGTTGGGTAGTTTAGAATAAGGATTAGAATTTTGAGAGGATCATTCTAAGATAGTATATAATCTTTTGTAGAGTCACGAGACGTGGAACATAGAGATAAAGGAAAGGCGAAGGCAGAAATTCAGTGAGTACGGTTGTTCTAAAAGCTACTTAAGAATCCAAAGAAGTAGAGCCTAGAAATAAAGGCAAGACTAAGGTGGAGAACCAGTGAATCTGATTACTCTTTTTAGCTACTTAAGGCAAGTAATTCTGACTTGCTTTCGCTTCTAAATGCCATTCTTTCATTTTGACATAAATGAATTTCTATATTGTTTATATGCCCTTTTAATCCTGAAAACATATCATGTTCATTTGGTAATCCTTATTTCTGTTCATATACCTTGTGGGTTCATACACCATACTATGTTTAGTTCTTTCTTTGAACCTTTACACCCAAGGGTGAATATACCAGAACTCACATTTTAGTACATATCCAAAACATACCTATGACATTTACTTCTTGATTTCCCATTGACAGAAATCCAGATTGATCAGATTGAACTTATCCAATTCCCAAAAGACTCTTTTATATACAAACATTATAGACACAATACAATGTCTTGTGAACCATATCTTGCTCAAACTTTTCTTCAGACCTTATCATTATCCTTTGATTATACTTACATTTTAACCTGAGATGCTATTGCATTAGATTTGAACTTGTACCTATGAATCACATACTTACTTGAAATTGAGAATATATGAACCTTCACTTGGGTACTATACAAACACACATCCAATGATTTACAAAGGATTTCTTTCATAAGAAAGATTTTAAAAGAAAGGAAGTTTCAAAGTTTGGATTCATTTAAATTCTGATTTATGGTTTCCACGGATTCCTAAGATTGGAGGCGTAAGAGGCCGAGTGACGCCGACCCAGCACTTTTTAATTATAATAAATGGACTAGGGATGGACTAGTCTAAAGGCCAATGTGTGCCTATTGGGACCCAATACAAGGACCAGAGGGACTGTGTGTCCGGTATGGGGACTTTACGTGGCTTTGTCCGGTGCGTTGTGAAAAATCTCCAAATTACTTATTGCTTTTCTTGAAATCATATATCTATATAAGGAAATTGGTTTACCCTTTGAAATTGCATATTTATGTCATTGTTCTGATAATCCCTTGATATGGATTCTGCTATACCCATGACATACAGATTGATATTGGAAATTGTTTCACAGTGGTTAACTATTTGGTTATATTATTACTTGCTGAGCATTTGGCTCATTCTTTTTCCCTATTCTAACCCACAGTTAAAAGAGAAGATGGTACGCACTTTTCAGTCAGCTAGGAAGTCTTCCTATAAGGTTATTTTTGGGATGCCAGCTCAGGCAGGTGATGAAGACTTGTAGAAGGTGTTTTGTATAAGGGAATGTAGAACTTTTAAGACACGGTTGTAATAACTTTTGAGACTTTTATTATGTAATAAAATGAAGTAGATAGTTGATGCTTGTTTCATACCATTACCTGTTAAAGATCCAGGGTAAAGATGGGGTCGCGTCTACATGTTTATATTATTATTCACAGGTTCATAAGTATAGAGGTTGTAGTGACTCCCCAATCATGACCCCAGATTGGGAGGGCGTCACAGAGAAAATGGTGCTAGATGATCACTTGCAACTCATCTTGCTCGATTCTCTCACGTTGGATAAAGCCATGTGTGGAAGTGTGATAAGCTGCAAATCAGCCAAGGAGATGTGGATCAGGCTAGCCTTACTCTGTGAAGGAAGTGAAGAAGTTAAAGGCAACCAAAGGCAAATACTTATATCTCAATATAAGGCTTTCATGGCCAAGCCTGGTGAAGACTTAACCTCCATGTTTGAAGGTTCAGTAAGCTCTTAACTGAACTGCAGATACATGGCAAGTACTATGACAAAAAAGAATTGAATGTCAAGTTCTTGCTTACACTGCCTGATCATCTTGAACACAAGACAACAGCCATACGAGAAGGAAGAGATCTCAACAATATAACCTTTGAGACACTTTATGGCATTCTGAAATCTTATGAACTTGAACTCTTTCAAAAGAGAGCCATACAAAGTGGAACAAGGAACAAGATGGCTAACATGTCAAGTGCCCTAGTAGCACAAGTGCCAAGAATCACACAACCTAGTGAAGCACTACAAATCACTCAACCAACCCCTGTACAATCCTTGAAGATAGAAGAGGTTGTTGAAGATGATGAGAAAGTAGTACTACAGCTCAAGGATGTGGAAGATGAAGACTTCTACACTATGGAGGAACTGGAAAGCATGGACAACCCTACTATGGTTTACATGGCCAAAAAGTTCAAGAACTTTAGGTTCAAGAAGGACAGGTCATTCAGGCCCCAAGGCCAAGCATCCAAGTTCACCAAGGGAAGCTCATCAAAGGCTGCTGTGGGAAGCTCATTCAAAGGAGGATACAAGACTGGATTTGTGGATAGATCTAAATTCAAGTGTTACAACTGTGGTGAACCTGGTCATTTTGCTACTGAGTGCAAAAGACCCAAACAGGTTCAGAGATTTGAGAAAGGAACTGGTGGATACTCTAAGAAGAATCAAGGTAGAGCCTATGTGGCTAAAGGAAAGTGTTGGGATGAGTCTGATGATGAAGATGAAGAAGAATATGTCAACCTAGCTCTCATGGCTAGCACTGATGAAGTAACATCAACATCTTCAAGTCAGGTACCTTCACTTGTCTTACTTGATATGTCCATTGATGAGTATAAGAAAACCATTAAAGACTTAAGTGCTGAAATGTTCAATGTCCATACTAGCTTATCTGCTGCCAATGAGGAGATCACTAGGCTGAGTAAGCTAAATGAAACACTGAAGTCTGATAATGAATCTCTTGTTCTCAAAACCAGTTCACTAGACTCTTTAGCTCAGGAGAATGCTAAACTTAAAAATGAATTGAAATGTGCTAAAGAGGTTGAGGAATTCCTGAGAAATGAGATTGCTGAAAATGAATTTAAAATCAAGGCTTATAAAAACTCATCTAAGATAGTTCAGGATTACAATGATAAGCATACATAAAATCAGTCAGTTGGTATAGGTTTTTCATATGGTAGAAGACCTGGAAAGGAAACTGTGATCCAAGATTGTTTTGGAAATGCTGTTGTCAAACCCACCATTCTCAAGAAAGTTAAAACTCCCATTTTCAAAGCTGCAGAAATTGAGTTTGATGAAGAAGCCATGCTCATCAAACAAGAAATTCTTGATGAGGATGAAGGTGTTGACAGCACATTCAAGGATGGAAAGGATACTGTCACAATCCCCAAGACAGTAAACTTACCAAACAATCAGACAGCAAGTTCAAAAGATGCTGTCACAGTTGGCAAGACAGAATCTTCCAAAGATATTGTTAAGAATGGTTCCAAGACAGTAACTTTAAAACCTTCTGTCAAGACAGTAGGAATAAAAGATACTGTCAAGGAAAGTTCGACAACAACTTCTGAACATACTGTCAATCCAGTAACTCCCAAGTCTAAGAATATGAATGGAAAGGTAGGAGTCAACAAAGGAAATGGATACACTAATGTTGGAGGTGCTTCTAGGAAACTATGCAATAACTGTGGATCTACTCATCACTTAACACATGTTTGTAAGAAACCAATTGAGGATAAGGTCAATGCAACTGAACTCAATGGTAACTTACACAGAACCCCCCTTATGCATAGAACTATGAGTGTCTGTAATAACATTGAATGTATGCCATGCAAAATTACTGCCATGAGTACATGCTTTAACTTACCTATTCTCACTACTGAAAAATGTTCATACATAAACACTGTTGAGATTTCTGAGCCTGCTGGCAACAGCAAAAAGGCTCCATCCACTAAGAAAAGGACCAAGTCCAATTCTAAACCTAAGTGGGTGAAAAGAGAAGTCAAACAGGAGATTACTGATAATGCTTGTGACTTTATGACTGAAAGAAACTCAGGAGACACTGAAACTGCAGGACCCAACAAGGATTGGGTACCATATGCATCTTAGACACATTCTGTTTTGCAGGGCAAGAAGAAAGATCAAGTCATGTGGATCATTGACAGTGGTTGCTCAAGGCACATGACAGGTGATAAAGCTCTGCTATCACATTATGTTGAGAAAGCTGGCCCAATCATAACCTTTGGAGACAACAGCAAGGGTTACACAGTGGGATATGGCTGTCTAGAAATTGGAAATGTTGTCATTGAAGATATTGCTCTTGTGGATGGATTGAAGCACAATCTACTCAGTGTCAGCCAATTCAGTGACAGGGGATTCAAGGTTGATTTTGATATGATGATGTGTAACATTTATCACAAGAAGGATAGTAGCCTCTCTCTAAAAGGGGTTAGAAAATGAAGCTTGTTTGTTGCTGACTTAAACTCAACAAAGAAGGATAAGGTTTACTGCTTTTACAGTAAAGCTACTGTTGGTGATAGTATGCTTTGGCACAGGAAGCTCTCACATCTCAACTTCAAGACAATGAATATTCTGATGAAGAAGGAGTTAGTGAGAGGTTTGCCCCAACAGGAATTCTGTCAAGAAGGACTGTGTGAAGACTGTCAAATGGGCAAACTGAGAAGAGCTGTGCACAAGTCCAAGCAAATGAACACCAACATTGAAGCACTCAAGTTGATACACATGGATCTCTTTGGACCAGTCAATGTACCATCAATGGCCAAGAAGAGATATGCCTTAGTAATGGTGGATGATTACTCAAGGTACACTTGGGTGAAGTTTCTTGAATCCAAAGATGAAGCTGCTCAAGTGATTATTGATCAAGTCAGAGTTCTTGATAGAACTCCAAACTCAAAAGTTCAAATATTGAGGAGTGACAATGGTATAGAATTCAGAAATGCCACTCTTGGAAATTTCTGTAAAGATGAAGGAATTGTACAACAATTCTCTGCTGCAAGAACTCCACAGCAGAATGGAGTTGTAGAGAGAAAGAACATGACTCTCATTGAAGCAACTAGAACTATGTTGCATGATGCCAAACTGCCAACATATTTCTGGGCTGAAGCTATCAACACAGCCTGTTACACTCAGAACAGAACCATGATCAACAAGACTCATGCAAGTACACCTTACTGTCTGTTAACTGGAAAGAAACCTATTGTCAAATATTTTCATGTGTTTGGGAGCAAATGCTTTATGATGAAGGATAACCATGAGAAGAAGGGAAAATTTGACACCAAGGCTTTTGAAGGACTATTCATGGGTTACAGCACAGAAAGGACTGCCTACAGAGTCTATGTTATGGAGCACAAGATTATTGAAGAAAGTGTTAATGTCACATTTGATGAAACCAAGTTTCCAGGACTGCATGAAGAAGGAAAGATGCAGACATTCAGATTTGAGAATCAAGGATACTTGGAAGCTGAGGAAATTGTGGATGAAGAACCTAGCTTCACTCAAATTGTTGAAGTTGATAAAGATACTGTCAATACCACTACTGTCAACCAAACTCCAGCTCAGTCAGAGACCATAACCTCTAACATTCATAACAGTGGTGACTCTGGAGACAATGAAGAACATGGTGAAGACAATGGGATTGGTGATCATTCAACTCAACAAACTGAAGCAAATGTTCCTGTACAGTCAAGTAGCTTGTCCAGAATCACCAAGTGGAACAAGGATCACTCAAGTGACCTCATCATTGGTGACCCTAATTCTGGAGTGAAGACAAGGAACAAAGTCTCTGCTGACAGCATGTTTTCATGCTTCCTGTCTCAAATGGAACCCAATGCAACTGATGAAGCATTGTTGGATTCTGACTGGGTGATAGCCATGCAAGAAGAGCTAAATCAGTTTGAAAGGAACAATGTACGGAAGCTAGTTCCAAGACCTAAGAGAAAGTCAGTCATTGAGACCAAATGGGTTTTCAGAAACAAGCTTGATGAAAATGGATCAGTGACAAGAAACAAAGCAAGGCTAGTAGCTAAGGGTGTTGCCCAGTAATAATCTATTGTAGAAGGGGGGTTGAATACAATAGTATAAGATAATCGACTTCTTAATGTATATATCACAAATATGAAAGAAAGATAACAGCTTTATTAAATCTGATATAAAACTGTTACAAACTCTCTCAAGAAATTCTGATGTTCTTGAGAGCTGCTAGCTTAAAAAAACTCTCTTAAGAAATTCTATTTTCTTAAGAGCTTCTATTCGATTATGTTCACGTCTATGTTGTCCATAAATCGAAACCAAAACTGTGTTTATATACTACACAGCTTCTCTATCGATGATAAGTCCTAATCAATTACAAAGATTGAAACCTATCCATAATTGATAGCTACATTCTACAAACCAGGAACCGACAGAATAAACTTCCATGTTTAACTAGACTCCAAATATAACTCGAAGTAGGAATCCTGATCAGCTTCCAGTCCTGATGATCAATCCTGATCCCAGTCCTAATATGTATCTTAATCCTGACGACCATGTAATCCTGATGACGTCAGCAATCCTGATCAGTTGAGTCTAGCTCCTGACGATCATTGAATTCTGATCTAACAATCTCCCCCAATCTCATACTTTGTGAAATAAAGTATAGATTCCAAATATTCAATGATGTCAAAAACATATATACAAAATGTACAAGCATCTTCAGAAACAACTTATCTGTTTAAACTTTTTGATAGAACAGATTCATCTTCAAGAAGTTGGATAACAAATTTTCTTCTTTTTCTTCAAGAATTTGAATCAGTCTTTCCTTAAGATTTCTGAGTTCTTCATCTTCCTCATTAATCTGATAGATAGCTGCTCTGAGATTCAATATGGAGTTTCTCTGAAGACTATGCTCTTCAAGCAAAAGATAAGTAATTTCCTTCCCATCAGGATTGAGAGTAAGATGAGTCATGCCAAAATTTACTTCTTTAACAGCAGTACCCGTTTGCATTTCCACATCCTGACCTCTTAGATTTAAGTACATGGGAGTATAATTACCATTGAAATTACTGTTTCCATCCAGTCTTCTTCTTATTGTTGACAAAATCATGTCACTCCATTCTTTGCATTTTTGATTCTTCGATCTCAAAAGATAATGAACATATTTCAGTTCCTGTGTAGTTTTCATCAGCAGATCTTGAATAGATAAAATCTTCACACTACCATCTTTCATGAAGTACAGAAGCTTTTCTTTCTTGTCAAAACCATCATGACAATCTATAACTATATCAACAGCTAGTAAATTGTTCAGGTTTTCAGAAGTTAAAGTACCTCCAATTTCAGTTAAGGAGTAAGGATCAACATATGACATATTCAGATATTCAGCATCTCTGTGTCCAATTCCTCCTCTTGAATTACTTGTCAATTGCTTCAGATTTGAAAACATCTTTAACCAGAGTGCTTTTGATCTAACCATCCCAGATAAATCAACAACACTTGAAGCGCTTGTAATAATTCCTCCAGACTGAAAATTGATAAGTGTATCACAACTTAATGTGCTAATATGTTTCCACTTCTTATCCTTTTCCTTTTCAAAAGCATAGCTTCTTTCTAGTGAAGACTCTTGTCTGCTTGGGTTCCTCCACACTCTTCTGTTTGAGAGTTTAAGCCTTTGTACATAGAGATTGAAATCTCTATTTGTTGATCTTGTAATTTCTCTTCTTCTGGCTTCTTCTTCTTCATCTACTTTCTTGTTGTGAGAATCAACCACAGTAGATAAAATTATCAAGTCAATCTCTTGCAGAATTTCAGAATCATCAGGATCTTGAATATTATCAGGAACAACATCAGGATTAGATTCTTCAATTTGATTTGTATTGTAGAGAGTTGATTTTCTTGATTTTCTTCTCAATTCAGGTTCTTCTTCAATATTTCCATCATCACCAAAAGTAGATCTGTCAGGAACTACTAGAGTTTGAATAGGTACAGGAATTTCTTCAATTCTTAACCCTCGAGACCTTGTCTGTCTAGATATTGTTTGAGTTGAAGAACCTCTTCTACTTCTTCTAGCTCCTCTCCTACCTCTGCCTCCTCTACCTCTAGCAGGAGCAGGGTTCTTAAAGCTTTCCATCATTTCTCTTTGTTGTCTCAAGAATTCTTCATGTGAGAGATCAAGATATTCTTCACTTGCTGTAGAGAGTGCTTTTCTTGCATATAATTTTTGAACTCTTTTATCAGTGTGATATAGAGTAACAATTCTGCCATCTTTTGTAGAAAACTTCTGGAATAAATTTGATGCATCTTCAGGATTATCAATAATCACATCTTCATCACCTTCAGGAATTGTAGCAAGAGTATGTCCATGACCAGGTGTCAAGATTTGTTCTTCCGTCAGGATCTGAGATTGCACCAACGTTCTTATTGTCTTAACTCCAGAATCAGAAACATGAGTTGACTGCGTTGTTTGACTTTGTGAAGTTTGAATTGTAGACTTCATAACAGCATCATCAGAGGTTTCTCCTTGTATCACTTTGTCACTACCATCATCTCCAGTATCATCATCATTATTCCTTAATACTAGATCAGGTGTGCATTTTGTCTGACTAACCTTCTCCCCCTTTTTGACATCAGGATTTGACAATAAATTCAAAATTAAGGAAAGAGAGGCTTGAATGTCAGTTACCTTGGTATCCAGAGAATCAACCCTTCTGTTGATAGAGGTTTGTTCAGAAATAACAGATTTCACTTGGGATTCTACTACCCTTAGCTGAAAAGCAGTAGGCACCTTTGTAAAATTTTAAGAAATATCATTCATCACCAACTCAGTAGAGTTCTTGATAGAATCAATCTCACTTTTTAGACTTTTGGATAACAAAGTTGTAGCCTTCAGATGATTCTTCAAGTCTTGATTCTCTATAGATTTCACTGCATCATAGGCATGTTCCAAAGCAGAAGAATAACTTACAGATTCAGCAGATCTGTGCCATGAATTGTTCCATTCATTCTGTCTAAGTGCCTCAGCAGGATTAAAGGAAGGAATAGAAAAATCTTGTCTCTGATCTTTCCCAGTGGAAGCTTTGCTAGCCATATATGTACTTGATGAACCAAAATTAGTTCCAAGACTAATTTTGAGTGCTGTAGCAAGCTGTTCCTTCTCTTTTCGATTCTCATCATTGAAAGTGTTTTGTCCTAAATCCAATCATGTATGATGAGTTAGGAAGAACTTTCTTGTATTCTTATTTGATTTCATTTATATTAATAAAAGACTTGTTTTGTTTTTATTACGGGCTTTATCTATTTAAAGTGTTTTTAAATAAGATGTTCCATAGTTTAGAGTAAAGCTTCTAGAATTATAATGAGATTGTAATAGTGAGATCTAGAAGATGATAACTCTAGACTTAAACAGTTCCTGATCATAGGATAACTAATCGGAAGTTAGTGAATCCGCAAAGATTGGTACATACTATGCTTGCTCCCTTCAGGAGGATGTCTGTTCTCATAGGCATTTGTGTGGTGACACTATAGCTAGTATGTAGGTGCTTATTAGGGAATAAGTTCACTGAACATGACTCGAGTAGTTGGACAACTAATGGAGATTACTCACGTGTCGATAGTTGTTCACTGAGTGATAGTTGTACAAGTGTCCTTAGACTTGAGATCGTTAAAGTTATCTTGTATATAATGAACTGTGCTTTGGTTTAGTCCTTAGTCTCAAGGACATCCATTAGGTCTATTCTGGGCATAGGGATTTGTGTATGGAGATAGTTAACGTCAATAGAGGATCTACCCCTTCCAGTATAGGAAGTGAATATCCTATGTTATTCTTAGTATGCGAGTTCTGGAATCTCTGGCCAGAGTGAATGAAATTAGAAAGGAGTTTCTAATTTGCATTAATATGAACTTTGCATTATGAATAAGAAATCATATGATTAAATCTGATAGGCTTGACACGAGTTCCGTGCCTTGTATTTAATCGGGATATTGTAGGGTAGAAGGAATTGATTGTACTGTAACTAGTCACTGACAGGTTCTTGGTATTCTAAGCAGTGAATTCATATTATCCGGATAGTCGCGATATGTTGAGAAGCATCACTCACGATGTAGAATAAATATAATTAATCAGTTAATCATATTTAATGAATTTTAGAATTCATATAAATAATAAATAAAAAGTTTATTATTATTTATTTCTACTACCGGCTTAATATTGAACCTACAGGGTCACACCATAAAAAGATTAATTTATTGATGAAGGTATTTTGAGAGAGAATAATAATAATGATTAAAATAGTTTTAATTATTATTTAAACATTTTATAAGAGAAAGTGAGGGATTTATATATTAATATATATTGATATATTAAATATACTAACCCTACTTGAGCCCTATATAAAGGATGAGATGAGATGAGTTAGACACACTTTTGTTTTTGTGAAAAACCTAGTTGCCTCTCCTTCTTCTTCATCTCTCTCTCTCTCAAAAGAAAAAGGAAAACCTCCATTTTTATAAAGCTTCAAGCTTTATAAAAAGCTTCATCGAAGAATTATTCTTGGTGGATACCGGTAGAGAGCTTCACACTCTGAGAAGCTACTGCTAACGATCATCTCGATTCAAAGCTTCGATTTTTCAAGGTAAGATTTTGATTCCATATCATTTACAGTTTTCTATATGTGCGATACATGGTTTTTACGGAATAAATGTTATATCACGCTTCCGCTCATCCGTAAATTCCTTCAATGGTATCAGAGCCAGGTTGTTGCATATAGAGAATCATGTAAAAATTTTAGATTTTTTGATGAATGTATGGATTTATTATGATTTTTGCAAGATTATTTAGATTTAATTATGAATTAATTCGAAATAATTTTTGCATGAGATTTTGACCATTGATCTGGGTTCTACAAGTGTTGTAGATCATCTAGGTATTTTTTTCATATTTTTGTGATGTGTAGATTATTTGTTATGAATTTTTAAAAATTGTTTTAATTAAAATTCATAAAATAATCAAGCATGTGTATAAATATGAATTAAAAATTGCACAAGGACCCCATAATCACCTGGTAATTTTTTGCTACTGCCTGATTTGAGAAATCATATTCCTGTAATTTTTTTATTAATTAATTAATTAATTGTTAATTAATTTATTAATATTAAAATTAGGATATTAATAATAATAGTTATTATTAGTAAATGAAGTAGAAAAGGAAACGGAACAGTTACAAAAAGCTGCACACGCAACGGTCGGTTGACAGAAACAAGAAAAAAAAAAAACTGCTGTAGTTGCTGTCCCGCGCGCGTGCAGTACTACCGGGAAATGGGGGTCGCGCATTCCTGGAATGCGTTATAGAGTGTAACGCATTTATGAAATGCGTTACGACGTGTGGCGCATTTATGAAATGCGTTACAGGTTGTGGCGCATTTATGAAATGCGTTACAGGTTGTGGCGCATTTATGAAATGCGTTACAGTCTTCTGTCCACATTAAATTTGATTTTCTGGGAGTTTCGTAACTCCGTTTTGGGCGTGCGATATATCGTTGGATTCTTTTTTTCGACACGGATCTAATGAAGTGGTCAAATATTTTTTATATAAAAGTTTTGAACTGTTTATATTCCCGGAAGTGTTTTAAAGCATGTATTAATTGTTTTAATTGCTTTTAAATGCTATAATAAATCCATACATCAATATATCATTGTGTGACATGATATTGCTTGCATGCTTACATGTTTATTTATTTTTATATATGAGATATATGCCTATGTTTACCATGCGATGATAGATTTAGGTGAACTTAAATCAACATAAGGCGTGCTCTAGAAAATCTAGAATAGGAATCGTTTCTTGCCTTAACAATAATATTATGAGTACAACCATGAGATTCTTATGTTTATGAAACATAGAGTGAAATACTCTTTTGATGTTGAAAATGAAAATTTCTGTCTAGGACGTTGGGTTTTAAGCGGGACCGATGTGACCCCTCCAACACACTGGGAATTTTTCATTTAAATATCATAATTGTATTTTGTTCAAGAAAAAGAGAATCTCCTAGTAATATGATTATGGTTGTAACATAATATAATCCCTCTAAAATTAAATAATATCAAGTAGTAATTGGCCAATGACACAACGGGCTTGTGTCGGTCATAGCCTTCCAACATGGTAGAAAGTAGTTCTTATTTTTGAATCATTGTCGTTTCGTGCTACAGCCGAGGGCTTTGATTTTGAAATAAGAAATACTTGTCTATTACATAGAGATGTGTACAATGAATTAGAATCTAATGGTCGTTACGTGCTACAGCCGTGGGCTGTTGGAGACTGATTCAATTGTATGAAATGTTGGGTTAGACTTGACTTAGAATATTGAGTTTGTCGTGCTACAGCCGTGACTCAATTATTCAAGAGGCTAAAGTTTTATTAGGGAATAACATGAGATGTAATTGACAAGAGTTGTCTGCCTACTGAACATCACATGGCGTTTCGTGCCACAGCCGAGGTTGTGTGATGGAATGTAGGATCCCTATTCCCACTAGCATTATGAATGCTTAATTTTTCACTTAGGGGTTGTATAAATTAGGTAAACTAGTGGGAGCCACTTATGAATAAAGACCCGATTCATATAGTGTTTTAAAATGAAATTGAATATTTGCTAAGTGTTGTTATGTGTTTATCATTTACAGATTTACTATATACATTATGTCTTCTGCACTATCACTCCGGAGCATACTGGATGCTCACAAATTGACTGGTCCTAATTTTGCTGACTGGCTTCGAAACCTGAAAATTGTTCTCAGGGTTGAGAAGCTGGAATATGTGCTTAACTCACCTAAGCCTGCTGAACCTGCTGACGATGCACATAATGATGAACATGTTGTGTATCGTAAGTGGATAGATGATGCAAATGTTGCTCAATGTATCATGCTAGCTTCCATGAACATTGAGCTACAGAAGCAGCATGAGCATATGGATGCTCACACTATCCTAACGCATCTACAAGAGTTGTATGATGTGGCAGGGAGGACAGCTCGATATGATATATCGAAGGAGCTGTTCCGTTGTAGGATGTCTGAGGGATCGTCTGTGAATGACCATGTACTTAAGATGATCAATTTGATTGAACGTCTTGGACAACTTAGTTTCAACATGGATGGGGAGCTGAGTCAAGACTTGGTCTTGCAATCACTTCCGGGTTCGTTTTCGCAGTTTGTTGTGAACTTTCATATGAATAAGTTGGACGCCAGCCTGGCTGAACTCCACAACATGTTGAAGACTGCGGAATCGAATTTTCCCTCTAAGAAGAGTTCTGTTCTTCTAATTGGCGAAGGTTCCAATCCTAAGAAAAGGAAGAAGAACCCTCCCAAGAAGAAGAAAGTAGGTGAGAAAAGGCCTGTTCCACCAAAAGCTGAAGACCCCAAAAGCAAAGCTGTTTGCTTCCACTGTAACAAGGTGGGGCACTGGAAGAGGAACTGCAAGGTTTACCTTGCAGAATTGAAGAAGAAGAAGGGTAGTGAGACTGCCGCTTCTGATTCAGGTATGTTCATGATTGAAGTGAATATGTCATTAAATCAAATTTCTACTTGGGTATTAGATACCGCCTGTGGTTCTAACATTTGCAATTCGTTGCAGGGACTAAGGAGAAGTATGACTCTTGAGGAAGAGGAGGTGATTCTACGGATGGGAAATGGAGCAAGAGTTGCTGCTGAAGCTGTAGGATCATTTGATTTACATATGCCTACGGGCAAGACTATTGTTTTAAATAATTGTTATTTTGTTCCCTCGATTGTGAGGAATATTATTTCTATTCCCATGTTAGACTTGGCTGGATTTTCGTTTGTTATTCAGAATAATGAATGTTCAATTCTTAGAGATAATGTTCTTTATGGTAGTGGTATTTTAAATAATGGTCTGTATGTATGTGACGTAGAGCATAATTTACTACAAATTGAACGTACTAATAAAAGGAAAAGGGATGATGAAAATCTCACCTATTTGTGGCACTGCAGACTTGGTCATATTAGTGAAAATAGACTTCGTACATTGCATAAGGAAGGGTTACTTGAACCCTTTGATTTTGAATCATATCCTACATGCGAGTCTTGTCTATTGGGTAAAATGACCAAATCTCCATTTAGTGGACATGGAGAGAGGGCTGCAGATTTGCTAGGATTGGTACACACAGATGTATGTGGACCGATGTCTACGCAAGCCATGGGTGGATTTTCATACTTCATTACTTTCACAGATGATCGATCTAGATTCGGATATGTGTATTTGATGAAACACAAGTCTGAAGCCTTTGAAAAATTCAAAGAATATAAGAATGAAGTGGAGAAACAAACCAAACACAGTATTAAAACCCTTCGATCAGATCGAGGTGGTGAATACTTGAATGGTGAATTTCTAGATTATCTCAAAGAAAATGGTATAGTCTCTCAGTGGACTCCTCCATATACTCCACAGTTGAATGGGGTATCTGAAAGGAGAAATCGAACTTTGTTAGACATGGTTCGATCCATGATGAGCTATGCAGATCTTCCAGTATTCCTTTGGGGTTATGCATTGGAAACCTCAGCATATTTACTGAATAAGGTGCCTTCCAAATCTGTTCCTCAAACACCATATGAGATATGGAAAGAAAGGAAACCGAGTCTTAAACACGTTAAGATTTGGGGATGTCCAGCTTATGTCAAGAAAGTTGACCCTGATAAGCTGGAATCTCGATCCGTTAAATGTAAGTTTGTGGGATATCCTAAAGAGACTTTAGGGTATTACTTTTACACCGATCATAGGGTATTTGTCTCCAGACATGCTACCTTCTTGGAAAAACAGTTTATCCTTGAAGGGAACAGTGGGAGCAAAATAGAACTTAATGAAGTTCAAGAAGCACAAACTACCACGGTTCAAGAGGAAACACCTGTTCAGACTGAACAACCTTCTGTGGAACAGCCCATTCGTAGGTCAGAGAGAGTGTCTCGCCAACCTGAGAGGTATTATGGCCTTGTCATTGAGAATGACAATGAGTTGTCAATCATTGATGATGACGACCCTATGACCTATAATGAGGCTATGAGTAGTGATGACTCAGAGAAATGGCAGAGTGCCATGAAATCCGAAATGGATTCTATGTATACCAACCAAGTATGGACTTTGGTTGAAGCACCCAAGGATGTGAAGCCTATTGGGTGCAAATGGGTATACAAGAGAAAGATTGGAGCAGATGGCGAGGTGGAGACCTATAAGGCCAGGCTCGTGGCAAAAGGATTCAGACAAAGGCAAGGGATTGACTTTGATGAAACTTTTTCGCCTGTAGCCCTGTTAAAATCGATTCGGATTTTGCTTGCCATTGCTGCTTACTACGACTATGAGATCTGGCAAATGGACGTGAAAACAGCCTTCCTCAATGGGAAACTTGAAGAGGAAGTGTATATGACACAGCCAGAGGGTTTTGTTTCCAAAGGGAATGAACACCTAGTGTGTAAGCTGCTACGGACCATATATGGATTAAGGCAAGCTTCTCGTAGATGGAACATCCGTTTTGATGAGACAATTAAAGAGTTTGATTTTATCAAAAACATAGATGAACCATGTGTCTACAAGAAGGTTAGAGGGAGTGTGGTAACATTTCTTGTGTTGTATGTGGATGACATACTTCTGATAGGAAATGATATACCGATGCTACAATCAGTCAAAGTGTGGCTATCAAAGAACTTCACTATGAAGGACATGGGAGAAGCATCCTACATTCTCGGTATGAAGATCTATAGAGATAGATCTAGAAGAATGATAGGTCTTACCCAGGGTACATACATCGAGAAAGTGCTTAAAAGGTTCAGCATGGAAAACTCCAAGAGAGGTCTCATACCAATGAGCCATGGAGTATCCCTTTCCAAGAAGATGTCTCCTAAGACACCTGAAGAAAGGGAGCGTATGAGTAAGATTCCTTATGCTTCGGCAATAGGATCTATCATGTACGCGATGTTATGTACTAGGCCTGATGTTGCTCATTCAATTAGTGTGACGAGCAGATATCAGTCCAATCCAGGTGAAGACCACTGGAAAGCAGTGAAGAACATCCTTAAGTATTTGCGAAGGACTAAGGATATATTTCTTGTTTTTGGTGGATCTGAGTTGAAAATAGAGGGTTATACTGACTCTAGTTTTCAATCAGAAAGTGATGATAGCACATCCATGTCAGGGTACGTGTTTACTCTGAATGGTGGAGCGATTAGTTGGAAGAGTTCCAAACAGTCTACAACGGCTGACTCCACAGCGGAAGCAGAGTATATAGCTGCAAGTGAGGCTGCAAAAGAAGCCGTTTGGATGAGGAAATTTGTTTCTGAGTTGGGAGTTGTTCCTAGCATTGAGGAGCCTATTGTGTTGTATTGTGATAACAACGCAGCAATAGCACAAGCCAAGGAACCTAGGTCTCATAAAAATTCCAAACATGTTTTGCGGCGCTTTCATTTGATTAGGGAAATCATTGAAAGAGGAGATGTCAAGATTGAGAGAGTTGACACACATAACAACGTAGCAGACCCACTCACAAAGTCATTGTCTCAGATTCACTTTGATCGTCATAAAGAGAAGATGGGTATTAGATACCAGGGTGATTGGCTTTAGTGCAAGTGGGAGATTGAAAGTGTTTTGTCCTAAATCCAATCATGTATGATGAGTTAGGAAGAACTTTCTTGTATTCTTATTTGATTTCGTTTATATTAATAAAAGACTTGTTTTGTTTTTATTACGGGCTTTATCTATTTAAAGTGTTTTTAAATAAGATGTTCCATAGTTTAGAGTAAAGCTTCTAGAATTATAATGAGATTGTAATAGTGAGATCTAGAAGATGATAACTCTAGACTTAAACAGTTCCTGATCATAGGATAACTAATCGGAAGTTAGTGAATCCGCAAAGATTGGTACATACTATGCTTGCTCCCTTCAGGAGGATGTCTGTTCTCATAGGCATTTGTGTGGTGACACTATAGCTAGTATGTAGGTGCTTATTAGGGAATAAGTTCACTGAACATGACTCGAGTAGTTGGACAACTAATGGAGATTACTCACGTGTCGATAGTTGTTCACTGAGTGATAGTTGTACAAGTGTCCTTAGACTTGAGATCGTTAAAGTTATCTTGTATATAATGAACTGTGCTTTGGTTTAGTCCTTAGTCTCAAGGACATCCATTAGGTCTATTCTGGGCATAGGGATTTGTGTATGGAGATAGTTAACGTCAATAGAGGATCTACCCCTTCCAGTATAGGAAGTGAATATCCTATGTTATTCTTAGTATGCGAGTTCTGGAATCTCTGGCCAGAGTGAATGAAATTAGAAAGGAGTTTCTAATTTGCATTAATATGAACTTTGCATTATGAATAAGAAATCATATGATTAAATCTGATAGGCTTGACACGAGTTCCGTGCCTTGTATTTAATCGGGATATTGTAGGGTAGAAGGAATTGATTGTACTGTAACTAGTCACTGACAGGTTCTTGGTATTCTAAGCAGTGAATTCATATTATCCGGATAGTCGCGATATGTTGAGAAGCATCACTCACGATGTAGAATAAATATAATTAATCAGTTAATTATATTTAATGAATTTTAGAATTCATATAAATAATAAATAAAAAGTTTATTATTATTTATTTCTACTACCGGCTTAATATTGAACCTACAGGGTCACACCATAAAAAGATTAATTTATTGATGAAGGTATTTTGAGAGAGAATAATAATAATGATTAAAATAGTTTTAATTATTATTTAAACATTTTATAAGAGAAAGTGAGGGATTTATATATTAATATATATTGATATATTAAATATACTAACCCTAGTTGAGCCCTATATAAAGGATGAGATGAGATGAGTTAGACACACTTTTGTTTTTGTGAAAAACCTAGTTGCCTCTCCTTCTTCTTCATCTCTCTCTCTCTCTCAAAAGAAAAAGGAAAACCTCCATTTTTATAAAGCTTCAAGCTTTATAAAAAGCTTCATCGAAGAATTATTCTTGGTGGATACCGGTAGAGAGCTTCACACTCTGAGAAGCTACTGCTAACGATCATCTCGATTCAAAGCTTCGATTTTTCAAGGTAAGATTTTGATTCCATATCATTTACAGTTTTCTATATGTGCGATACATGGTTTTTACGGAATAAATGTTATATCACGCTTCCGCTCATCCGTAAATTCCTTCAATCATCATCACTATCATCAGAGTCATCATCATCAGTACTATGAGTATCATCAGGATCAGGAATAGCTATACCTTTCATTTTATCCTGTGAATCTGTGATAGGATGATCCATTGGTCTTGAACGAAGTGGCTGTATCAGGATAGGTTCAACATCAGGAGCACCACTAGCGTCAGGATGAACACCGTCAGGATTTGATATGCTTGCATCAGTATTTGCTACCAATGGTTCTTGTGGAGCTTGAGGTTCAGAAGCTTCTTCAACACTTTGAGTCAAAGGTTCTTGTGTGCTTCCCTCATTGACAGTGTCCTCGACCAATCTTTGAACTTCATCTGCACCAGAAATCCCTTGAGCATTGTCAGGAAATTTCTCAGAAACTGTAGCTTGGCCTGCATCTTCACTTTGAGAAGATGGTTCTTGTGTAGCTGGAATGTCGATGTCTTCATTCTCCCTTTGAGAAAATGGTTCTTGTGGGACCATTCCACGAGCTAAGCCTGCACTCAAACTTTGATTGAGTGGTTCTTATGTGGCTGGATCATCAGAAAGAGCTGCTGAACCACTTTGAGGTTCAGGTTCTTGTGGGCTTGATCCTTTCAGTTTCTTCTGTCTCTGATAGACTAACTCTTCTGCCTTCCTTAGCTTTTCCATTGGATGTTTTATCCCAAGATTGGAAGCAGCAGCACCATACTTCTCCCATGAAATATCAATATGTCTTTTTGTTGGAGAGTCCTGTGCTGGAGAGTCTGAAATAGTAACCACTTGACTTGGTACAGCATCAGGAATACTAACATCAGGATTTGCTTGAGCAGTAGAAACTGATTGCTCATTCAGAATAGAAGTGTCTTGTACATCAGTATCCTGCTTCTTTTCTAAAGGAATATGATACCTGCTTTTTGATAACTTCCTTTTCTTCTGTGGTGTAGACAATGGAACCACAACTGCAGTAGCAGTATCAGCACCTTGATCAGGATCAAGTTTGGTAGCTGTAGCTATGGGAGTTGTAGCAGGAGAACTATCTTGCATGTTAAACCTTGTCAATAAATTCCTTGTATATTTAGACTGATTGATAAAAATCCCTTCATCAGTCTGTTTAACTTGAAGACCAAGAAAGTAACTCATTTCTCCCATCATGCTCATTTGATATCTTGACTGCATAAGCTTGGAAAACTTTTCACAAAGCTTATTGTTTGTTGACCCAAAAATGATATCATCAACATAAATCTGAACTAACAACAAGTCCTTACCATGATTCAAATAAAATAGAGTTTTATCAATAGCACCTCTTTTGAATCCACTTTCCAGTAAGAATAGAGCTAAAGTTTCATACCATGCTCTTGGAGCTTGCTTTAGTCCATAAAGTGCCTTATCCAATCTGTAGACATGATCTGGATAGTTAGGATCAATGAAACCAGGAGGTTGCTCAACATAGACTTCTTTCTCCAGTTCTCCATTTAAGAAAGCACTTTTAACATCCATCTGGAAAACCTTGAATTTCTTATGTGCTGCATAAGCAAGAAATATCCTGATGGCTTCTAATCTTGCAACAGGAGCAAACGTTTCATCACAATCAATTCCCTCTTGTTGAGAATACCCCTTTGCAACTAGTCTTGCTTTGTTTCTGATTATCACTCCATCAGAATCAGTCTTGTTCTTGAAAATCCACTTTGTACCAACAATTGATCTATTCTTTGGTCTTGGTACCAGTTTCCAGACTTCATTTCTTTCAAATTCATTCAGTTCCTCTTGCATTGCAGTAACCCAATCAGCATCTTTAAGTGCATCTTCAACTTTCTTTGGCTCCTCCTTGGATAGAAAGTTATTGTATAGACATTCATTCTGAGTTGCACTTCTTGTTTGAACACCTGCATCAGGATCCCCAATGATCAAATCAGGAGTATGACTTGCAGTCCATTTCCTTGCTGGTGTTAAATTGTTTCTTGAAGTAGATGCTCTCCCTGGATTGGTGTTATCTTGATTTGAAGAACTTGCTTGTCTTGAAGCTCCCCCTGAATAATTGCTATTTCCTCCTGATAAGTTATCAAGATCATCACTTGAATCAGTATTTGAAGAATTCTGTCCTGATGATTGTGTTAACTCTGAACTTGTAGTAGAATGATGTTGATCCCCCTCAACATTAGCACTACTAGAAGTATTACTATTGATTGCATCATCAGTATTTGCACCATCAACATCTGGTGTGTCATCAGGATTTGGTGACCCATCAGGATCTGATGTATGGACAGGATCTGATTCACTTTCTTCAGGTTCCTTGGTAGCTTCATTTTCAAAAATCAATCTATCATGAGAGTCTTCATTGATTCCAGCTATCTTCTTGTCATCAAAAGATACATGTATTGACTCCATGACAGTCCTTCTCCTCAAATTAAAAAACTCTGAAGGCTCTTGATGCAGGATAGCCTATGAAAATTCCTTCATCAGCCTTTGTTTCAAATTTCCCTAGCTGTTCAGGATGAGTTCTGAGAACAAAACATTTACAGCCAAACACATGCAGATGCTTCAGACTTGGTTTCTTTTCCTTGAGTGACTGATAAGGAGTAACACCATGTATGTTTATTAATGTGAGATTTTGAGTGTAGCATGCTGTGTTGACTGCTTCTGCCCAGAAATATGTAGGTAATTTTGCTTCTTCCAACATAGTTCTGCCAGCTTCAATAAGAGTTCTATTTTTCCTTTCAACTACTCCATTTTGCTGAGGTGTGCCAGGAGCAGAGAATTGTTGAATGATTCCTTTGTATTTGCAAAACTCTTCCATCTTTGAATTCTTAAATTCAGTACCATTATCACTTCTCAGTATCTTGACTTTGTACTTTGTGGTTGTCTCAATCATTCTTACATGATCCAACAGAACTTCAGGAGTCTCATCTTTTCTGTGCAGAAAATACACCCAGGTGAATCTAGAATATTCATCAACAATTACAAGAGTGTACCTTTTCTTACTGATGGTCATGATGTTGACTGGACCAAATAGATCAAGATGTAGCATGTGATATGGTTCTCCAATAGAGGATTCTGATTTACTCTGGAATGATGTCCTTCGTTGTTTTGCTTTCTGACATGCATCACAGAGTCCATCAGGAGTATATAACACTTTTGGTAATCCTCTCACTAAATCTTTCTTAACCAACTCATTGATATTGCTGAAGTTGAGATGAGAAAGCTTCTTGTGCCAATTCCAACTTTCATCTACTGAAGCTTTACTTTCCTGTTGCTTTACTGACTACTTCACAATGTGTGGAACAGAAGTTGACATGATAACCTCTGTCAGTGATTTGACTAATACTCAACAAGTTGTGTTTCAGTCCCTTCACTAGAGCTACTTTTTCAATGATGACATTTCCAATGATTATATTGCCATATCCCAAGGTTTGTCCAATGTTGCCATCTCCATAAGACACAGTTGGGCCAGCGTTTTCCTCATATTCTGATAACAGGGCTTTGTTTCCAGTCATGTGCACAGAACATCCACTATCTATGACTAACACATTTTTCTTTTTACCCTGCAATCAGAATAGAAACACACTAGTTAGAACATTTAGGAACCCATATTTGTTGGGTTCCTTTTCCATGCAATTTATTAAATTTCACAGCAGAAGACTTTCTGACTTTAGCAGTCCTGACAGGATTTACTCCATCAGGATTTGCTTTGTCAGTATCAGTATTAACAAAAGCATGTTCCAACTTGACATTCTTAATGCTACCAGAGTTTGCACTATTTTTATCAACTTTAGGCATTGGATCATAAAAGTTATAGTACAACTCATGATAATCTTTACAAGTATAAATAGAATGCCATATACTACCACAATGAAAACAGGACTTCTGTGGTTTATAAAATACTGATCTATTCCTAACATCAGACTTAGGAATATCAGTAATCGTCTTCTTACTCTTCTTACAATCAATAACAAGATGATTAGAGTTACCACAGTTAAAACAACACTTTCTAGGTGCATTTGGGATATATTTGTAACCATTCTCTTTGTTGATCCCAACTTTACCATTCCTGTTTCTCTTAACAGTAGATTCCTTTTTCTTATCTGTCACCACACAGATTTTATCCTTAAGCTGTTTCTGAGACAATAAACCTACATTCTTAATGACTTTATTCAAGACAGGTTTAGACTTTATGATTTTAATTCCTTGTGTAGAAGTAGATCCCTTTTCAAAAGTAGAATTGGAATCCTTACCAAAAACAAAATTAACAGGAGTAATCTTAGATTTGGTTGTATCTATAACATGTCTATAGGTCTTTGGACTGACTGTCTCATCAATGACAATTTTCTCTTTCAATTTCTTATCCTCATCTGACTTATATCCTAGACACTCTTTCCAATTCTTAGAGGTATTAATCTCATGAAATTTCCTACCAGAGTCTGTCCAGGTTCTGATTTTCTCATTAGCATTTTCAAGTTCCTTTTCAAGAGCAGTACATTTGGATTTCATCTCTATATACATGTGATTCACATTATCACATTCTTTTTGTACTTCTTGCATACGAGAAAATTCAGCTTCTAATATATCATTCCTTTTTCTAAGTTCAGACATCTCAGATAAGATCCTAGTATTTTCAGCAGTTTGACTTCTAAAGCTAATATGTAATGACTTTAGAAAACGTCTTAACTCAGAAGCATGATCAGTATCAAAATCAAAGATAGTATTTAGTACCTTATCATCAGGAGCAGCAGTTACATCAGCATTGGCCATTAGAGCATAGTTGACCACCTCAGTATCAGATTCTGAGGAAGAGTCCATCCAATCCTTGCTTGATGTGATAAGTGCCTTCGTCTTCTTGCACTCAGAAACAAAGTGACCCATACCATTGCACTTGTAGCATCTAACCTTTGACTTGTCAAATTTGCTACCCTTGCTGTCCTTTTTGATATACTTATCTTTGTTTGGATTGAAATCCTTTTTCTGAAAGTTGCCTTGTCTTCTATTCTTCCTGAACTTCATCCTTCTGAAGTTTCTGACAATCATAGAAACCATCTCTTCCATGTCTGAGTCAGAAGAATCATCATCAGTATTGGCATCAGCATTGCCATCAGTATCTGATGAAGAGTCATCAGGATCTGACTCAACTATTCTTGTTTTACTTCTAGAGACCTCCATAACTTTTCCTTTTGATTTAGCCTCTGCTTTCAAAGCAATTGATTTTGCCTTGCTGCTTTTCTTGTTCTTTCTCTGTTGAACTTCAAGATCTTGAGTTCTTAGCATCCCATAGACTTCATCAAGAGACACAGTGTTAAGATCATACTGATGTCTAATGATCGATGTCTGAGTGTCCCATTCTTCAGGTAAAGCTCTTAGAAACTTGGTGTTTGAATCTTCAGTTTCATATTCCTTGTCAACTAAAAATAAACTGTTCAATAGTGTCAGAAATCTATCATATAGATCAGTTAGGCTCTCATCGGGTCTTGCATCAAATTGTTCATATTCTTGATACAAAATAGCCCTTCTGTTTTTCTTGACAGATGCAGATCCCTGGCACTGAGTTTCCAAAGTATCCCAGATTTCTTTTGAAGACTTGCATGCAATCACTCTGTTTGACATGACAGCATCAAGACTACTGTGTAAGATATTCTTTATCTTTGGTTCCCTGAGTACATGAGCTTTTTCTTCTGGAGTCCATTCACTTTTAGCCTTGACCACATAATGTTCAGGTACTGTATCTGTTCGTTCTACAATTCGTGTAGGAATATATGGTCCATCACGAATCCTGTCCAAATAGTCAGGATCCATAGCCTCCAGGTACATCAGCATCTTTACCCTCCATGTTGGATATTCTGATTTCTTCAAGATGGGAATCTTCATGCTTTCATACTTGGTTGCCGACATCTTTAGATCGTATCTGATTCAGAATTAAATCAGTTTGCTCTGATACCAATTGTTGCCCAGTAATAATCTATTGTAGAAGGGGGGTTGAATACAATAGTATAAGATAATCGACTTCTTAATGTATATATCACAAATATGAAAGAAAGATAACAGCTTTATTAAATCTGATATAAAACTGTTACAAACTCTCTCAAGAAATTCTGATATTCTTGAGAGCTGCTAGCTTACAAAAACTCTCTCAAGAAATTCTATGTTCTTAAGAGCTTCTATTCGATTATGTTCACGTCTATGTTGTCCATAAATCGAAACCAAAACTATGTTTATATACTACACAGCTTCTCTATCAATGATAAGTCCTAATCAATTACAAAGATTGAAACCTATCCATAATTGATAGCTACATTCTACAAACCAGGAACCGACAGAATAAACTTCCATGTTTAACTAGACTCCAAATATAACTCGAAGTAGGAATCCTGATCAGCTTCCAGTCCTGATGCTCAATCCTGATCCCAGTCCTGATATGTATCTTAATCCTGACGACCATGTAATCCTGATGACGTCAGCAATCCTGATCAGTTGAGTCTAGTTCCTGACGATCATTGAATTCTGATCTAACAAAGGGTTACTATCAACGGGAAGGAATAGATTATGATGAGACATTTGCACCTGTTGCAAGACTTGAAGCTATAAGAATCTTTCTAGCCTATGTTGCACACTGCAACTTCAAAGTATTTCATATGGATGTCAAAAGTGCCTTCCTAAATGGAGAATTGGAAGAAGAAGTGTATGTTGAACAGCCACCAGGGTTTGAGGATGCTGAAGTGTATGATTTGGTATACAAACTTTTCAAAGCTTTGTATGGACTAAAGTAAGCACCCAGGGCTTGGTATGACACACTCTCCACTTTTCTCTTGGACAATCAGTTTACTAGAGGAGTTGTGGACAAGACACTTTTCTACAAACACCATGGCAAGGACATCATTCTGGTACAAATCTATGTGGATGTTATCATTTTTGGTTCAACAAATGAGAGGCTGTGTGAGAAGTTTTCCTCTCTCATGAGTAACAAATATGAGATGAGTATGATGGGAGAATTGTCATTCTTTCTGGGATTACAAATTCTTCAACAATCTGATGGAATCTTCATTTGTCAAGCTAAATACATCAAGGAACTTCTCAGAAAGTTCAACTTGGAAGATTCATCACCTGCAAAGACACCAATGTCCACCTCAACCAGTCTGGATCTTGATCCTAAAGGGAAGAAAGTTGACTCAAGCACCTATAGAGGCATGGTAGGATCTCTCCTTTACCTAACTGCTAGCAGACCTGACATCATGTTTGCTACATGTCTCTGTGCAAGGTTTCAGAGTGATCCAAAGGAGTCTCACTTAGTAGCCATCAAGAGAATCTTTAGATGCCTAAAAGGCACTCCTAACCTAGGTCTTTGGTATCCCAAGAACACTGGATTTGATCTAATTGGCTACTCAGACTCAGACTATGCTGGATGCAAGATTGACAGAAAGAGTACTACTGGTAGCTGTCAATTTATTGGTGGAAGATTGGTCTCATGGTTTAGCAAGAAACAACATTCAGTTTCTACCTCAACTGCAGAAGCTGAGTATATTGCTGCAGGCAGTTGCTGTGCACAAATTCTATGGATGAAGAATCAACTTCTGGATTATGGTCCAGTGTTAAGTGAAATTCCAATCTACTGTGACAACACTAGTGCCATAGCCATCTCAGACAATCCAGTTCAACACTCTAGGACAAAGCACATTGATATAAGACATCACTTTATCAGAGAGCATGTTGAACAAGGAACTGTGAAGCTGATCTATGTCCCAACTGATAAGCAACTTGCTGACATCTTCACTAAGCCATTGGATGAAGCAACCTTCAACAGGTTGGTAAGTGAATTGGGAATGCTGAATCTGGTATGTTGATTTACTCAGTTTTCTATATTTCCAAATTCTCGTTTGAAGCTCATGACAGCAACTTCAAACCTGCTGTCAAGAGAAGTTACTGTCTACTTGGTCTATGTCTGTTATGTGACAGCATGTGTTGATTTGACTTTTCATGTCAGTATTTTGTGCCAGTCTCATACTTTTAGACCGTGTATGACATTAATGTGGTTACTTGTTAAGTTTGAGAGATAAAAATCTGTTCCATTGGACTTTCACACCGTTTTGCATTAATCTGTAGGATTAAAGGAGGACACGACCATTAATTACTTTTGTGGTAGTTGTATGGGTACTCTAACTGTTGACCATTAGACTTTAACCCTTAGACGGTTTTGCCTATAAATTAACCTTAGGTTTCACCAATCTGCTCTCAGTTTTAAAGTAAATAATGGAAAACAAAGTAGGAATTGAAGTAGGGCTAAAACGGTGCGATAGTGAACCCGACAGTGAAGAGATGGATGAACTCTTCGAGATGCTGTTGGACGGCATGGATGAGATCGAAGAGGAAAAGAAACAGGAAGAGGAGGCCAAGGCTCAGGAAGAAGAGAAGGAGCTTCAGGAACTTCTTGAAAAAGAAGGTCATAGAAGAGATTAAGGAAGAGCTTAAGGAAGAGCTTTTAGGACTAGTTGATAAGATCATAGAATAATGTACTCCATGTTCTATTTTTAATGATTTTATCAATAATAATAATAAAAGTTCTTGTTCTTGTGTTTATGATTTGTCTGTGCTAATTGCTTAATATCTGTGTTCAAAAGATTAAATTGCTAAATCCATAATGTGTCAATATTAAGTTAAGTATATGAATAAAGCATTCAAATAAGTTCATGACAGAACCAATTCCCAATCGAAGTTACTGTCGTTAAGAAGGGTACTGTCGTGTGTTTCTTGACAGCAACCTTCTTGACAGCAGGAAAAGACTTTATGTCAAGACTTGTAAAGGATACTGTCATTCATACGCTTAACGGTGACAACAAGTTTTTGCGCAATAGTTGCTGTCGCGCAAAACCTACTGTCACCACCTCTTATTACTGACAGATTGTTTCTAGCGCACAGGTTACTGTCAACAATAGTGGACCATTGAAATTGGATATTCATCCCACGTTGGTCAGTGAATAACGGGCAGTAACTGACGTGTTATAAGAGTGGGTTAAGACACGTTCTTTAATTCCACTTTTTGTGCACAACGTTTGCGATACCTCTATTTATTCCCCAGTTACTCAGACACATCACTCTCATCGAACTCAAGGCAATATACTTTTCTTCAAGCAAAAAGCCACTTTCTTACTTTCTTCTTTTCTTGAAATCTCCATGGCATCCAAACAGACTCTCTCTCAAACAAACTTTGCTGGCATCTTTTCCCCAAATGATGCTGGTGAAGGCTTCAAAGGACTCGTGTTTTTCTTGAACAAGTCCTATCTCGGTTATGCCATCACCTCAACCCCCATTCTAGACTTAGACCGAATTGAGGCATTTTGGCAAACTGCTGTTGCTCAAACTGAGGGTGAGAACCCGGGTATTCAATTCACTATCTCTGGGCAACAATACACTCTTACAGCTGAGGTCATCAACACTGCTCTTGGAATTACACTTGAAGCAGGACACCAATTTGCTGAACTTGCCAATGATGACACTCTCAAGAAGCTCTTCTTGAAGATTGGGTATGCATGCCCTATTCTCGAAGAGGGGACTACCAAGTGGTATCCAACTGGTGAAATGGATAGGAAGAATCTGAGAAAGGAGTGGAGCATGATATTTGATGTGATGGTCAAGGTGTTCTCTACCAAGTCCACAGGCTGGAATGGAATACCCTCCTACATCAAGAAACTGACACATTCTCTTGTCCATGGATACAAGGTGAATGTTGGCGCTCTCCTCATGGCACACCTCCAAGCTGCCATAGGTAAGAAGGTATCAACCTACCCTCGCTTTCTTATGATGTGCATTAATTCATTCTGTGATTTTAATGATGCTGCTCCTCATTAAGAACCCATTTCTCAAAGTGAGATGGACACCACTCCTCTAAACACTGAGCTAGGGCAAAGTGGAATTTTTTCAGAAAATGAAACAGCCAACACTTTGTCTGAACTCCAAGGAGCATCTTACCTTCAGGAAGATGCTGTCACAGCCTCTGTTGCTGTCAAAGACACTGGCAATGTTGCTGTCCTGGACACAGCTGCTGCCATGGGTGGAGAGAAAGATACTGTCACTACAGAACCTACTGTCACTCCACCTCCCAAAGTTGCTGTCATGCCAGAACCTGCTGTCCAGACTCCAACTGACAGTAACATTCCTGCCACAGATGCTGTCCAGTCCTCTCAGCCTGATTTTGAAGCTGTAATCATTGAGGATGCCTCTGATGATGATCTCCCTCTTGCCAAACTCTTAAAGGTACATTCTAAATCTACTCCTTCCATGCATGTTAGTACTGCTCATACCCATGCATCTAGGTTGAGTGAGGGTGTGCAAAAGAAAAGAGAGATAAAAGAAAAGAGAGGTGAGCATAAAAATGAGAGGCAGCCAAATGAGCTGGCAAAAGGAGAGGGACTTGAGCATGTCCAGAGAGATATTGAGGGATCCCACACTATTCAGGCATTAGGCCTTGAGAGTCAATCTGTGAGGGGTGATGAGATCACTCAAAAACACCCTGAGAGTGTGAGAACCCCCATAGCCTCCAAGCCCCTTTCTTTTCCTTCCCCTCCAAGAAGGTTAAGGTCTGGTGGCCCCTCTGCTACTTTTGGTAATAGGATTGCAGCTCTGGAAGGACAGTGTGCTACTTTGAACTCCAAGATGGACTCTCTCTCTCAACTGATGGTTGATGGTTTTGCTGCTACTCAGCTCTCTATCCAGTTCCTCACTGACCTAGTAGCTGCCAACTCAACTAAGGGGGAGAAGGTAGCAAGATCAGAATCAATATCTATTCAGGAATTAGGTGGAACTCAGGGGGAGCCAGTAGCTGTGAAGACCAAAGGGGGAGCTAAGGGGAAAGCAATATCTAAAGGGGAGCAGGTCAAACCAAGCAGTGGACAACCAAAGGACAAAGCTGAAGAGCTTGTTGAAGTTGACTTGGATGGAGAAAGAGTACTGATGTCTAAAGCAACTCAAGATGCAATGCAAAGAAGACCTGCATCTAGACATCCAATTCTACCTCCTGTGATAATCAGAGAGCCAACTCCAGCAACTCAAGAATCTGCTCTACAAAGAAGATGGAGAGAAATGGAGGAACAGAATAAGTCTGGGAAAGGTAAAGGGAAACTGCCTGAATCCATCCATAAAGGAAATACTTGGTCCAATGGTACTGAGTATGATCAAGAAGAAGCCAATACCCTAATGGTGGATTACAGGGAGAGCACATTACACAATCATGACAGTGAATTTAGCAGTTTGGTGGAAGAAACAATGAATGCTCCAAGCAACCTTCCAACCAAAACCACAAAATTGTTAAAGGATCAAATCACCAGTGTCAGTGTAATGGTTAATGATGAGAAAAGATGGGCTGTAAGTATCTATTTCACTTCTAGCATATCTTATTTCATCACAATGCAGTTATTGCAGAGTCTGCCAGCAAAGGTGTTGTGTGCTTTGAAGGGAAAGATCAGGGCAACTCAAACACCATTCAATGAAATATTGGATATGCAAATCCAGAACCTGCTCACACAAAAGCTACCTGAAGTCTACACAAATCCACCAAGTGTTTTCTACAGATCTGTAACTAAGGATGGCACAAGAAGGAACAGCTTCATGAATTTGGTTGGCACATCCAGAATGGAAACCAAGTCAATTCTGAAAGTGTTAGATGGAATACTCAGTTCAAATGCCAATCCAGAAAGAGTTTATGTTGTTCAAGAGATCTACAAAATGCTGGTGTTGAGAGACAAGGCACTGGGAGCTAGAGTGAAGGAACTAATCTCTAGAGCCAATGCTAAAAGAAATGATCAAGGTGGAAGCTGTCTCTATGACATACCTCCTCATGATGATGATGATGATGATGATGATGATGATGATGATGAGGTTAGAGGTGGTGAAGCTTCTGGAAATGCTGGTGGAAGTAATTCTGGGAATACTGGTATTCAATCTCAGAATGAAGGCAATGAAGAAACTCCTAGTCAAGAAAAGAAAGATGCTGGTGCAACAGATGAAGAGGAGCCAAGAATACTGGAAGCTTTGGAGGCAAGCATTCTTAGATGTGCTATTGACTGCATAAATGCAGAAAAAGATGCTGTCACCAAAGGTACTGTCGACAAGGAAACTGTCAAAGAAGATGTTGTCATGGAAGATACTGTCGACAAAGATACTGTCAAGAAAGGTTCTGTCAAGGATGAAGCCAAAGCTACTGTCAAGCCCATAAGACTGAAAGCCAAAGCAAGAGCATGGTTTTCTAGACAGAAACCTGAAGGAAAGCACAAGTACTCAGGAAAGGAAAAGACCACTGGATTTGGCAGGAATCTTAAGAAGCCAATTCAATCAATACCTCCCAACAGTCTTAAGATACAACAGATGCAATCTAGAGAAATCAAGAGTGTTGAGGTAAAGATGGATGCAAATCAAGAGGTCACTAGGTACATTCTGTGGTGGGAAGAATCAAGATCTACCAAGGTTGATAAGGATTTCAATCTGGTCTCCACATCAACCAGTGGTAGGACATCAACCTTAGATAAAAGAAGAATTGACTTCTTCTACCTGGAAAGAATGGTAGAGTTGCTGGAGAACTATGAAAATGTTTCAGAGTCTGTTATGGAACATATTCTGAAATATCAAGCTGACAGGGATGCTGAATTCTATCAGAAATTTGGCTACAACTTTGCAGATTTTGATGATGCTGATATTTCAACTGATTTACCAGCTTCTCCTATACCATATCACTGGTACTATGAGTTTGATGATTCACCCACAGAAGAAAGGAAAACCCAACCCACAGAGGAAGGGCAACCCAAGCCAAGCAAAAGACCTGACTCTTCTCAATACGCTCAATATCAGTCAGAACTTGATAAGAAGGAAGCTGAACTCCTGGAAAGATGCAAGACTGCCAACAAGGCAGAAAGTGAAGCTCCAAATTATCAAACATGTATGCTGGAAAATCCCTTAAGAATCAAGCATCTAAAAGAAGAAATCTATGTTTGCAGCTTGCACAAGCTAAAAACAACTATTCTAAAGGATTTACAGTATATGGTTGCTGGATCAATTCATCCCCTGGAGCAGATCTGTTCTGACAATGTTGCCCAGTAAATAACAATTGTAGAAGGGGGTTGAATACAATTGTATAAGATTCTCGACTTTATATAACACAAATATGAAAGATCAATAACAATAACAATAACAGCTTTATTAACTCTGATATAAAACTGTTACAAACTCTCTCAAGAAATTCTGATGTTGTTAAGAGCTGCTAGCTTACAAAAACTCTCTCGAGAAATTCTATGTTCTCAAGAGCTTCTATTCGATTATGTTCTCCTTCATAAATCGAAACCAAGACTGTGTTTATATACTACACACAGCTTCTCTATCAATTACAAGATAAGTCCTAATCAATAACAAAGATAGAAACATATCTTTAATCGATAGCTGCATTCTACAAACCAGGAACCGACAGAAATAAACTTCCATGTTTAACTAGACTCCATATATAACTCGAAGTAGGAATCCTGATCAGCTTCAAGTCCTGATGATCAAACCTGATCATAGTCTAAGTAGGAATCCTGATGATAAACAAGATACTGACGCTTAGTCAAATACTGATGACCATGCAATACTGATGACGTCAGTAATCCTGATCAGTTGAGTCTAGCTCCTGATAATCATTGAATTCTGATCTAACAATCTCCCCCAATCTCATACTTTGTGAAATAAAGTATAGATTCTAAAGATTCAATGATGTCAAAAACATGTATCAAAATGTACAAGTATCTTCAGAAACAACTTATCTGTTTAAACTCTTTGATAGAACAGATTCATCTTCAAGAAATTAGATAATAAACTTTCTTCTTTTTCTTCAAGAATTTGAATCAGTCTTTCCTTTAGATTTCTGAGTTCTTCATCTTCCTCATTAATCTGATAAATGGCTGCTCTGAGATTCAATATGGAGTTTCTTCGTAGACTGTGCTCTTCTAGCATAAGATAAGCAATTTCCTTCCCATCAGGATTGAGAGTAAGATGAGTCATGCCAAAATTTACTTCTTTAACAGCAGTACCCCTTTGCATTTCCACATCCTGACCTTTTTGATTTAAGTACATGGGAATATAATTACCATTGAAATTACTGTTTCCATCCAATCTTCTTCTTATAGTTGACAAAATCATGTCACTCCATACTTTGCACACTTTGTTCTTCCATCTTAACAGATAGTGAACATATTTCAGTTCCTTTGTAGTTTTCATCAGCAGATCTTGAATAGATAAAATCTTCACACTACCATCTTTCATGAAGTACAGAAGCTTTTCTTTCTTTTCAAAACCATCATGACAATCTATAACTATATCAACAGTTAATAAATTGTTCAGGTGTTCAGAAGTTAAAGTACCTCCAATTTCTGTCAAGGAGTAAGGATCAACATATGACATATTCAGATATTCACCATCTCTGTGTCCAATACCTCCTCTTGAATTACTTGACAATTGCTTCAGATTTGAAAACATCTTTAACCAGAGTGCTTTTGATCTAACCATCTCAGATAAATCAACAACACTTGAAGCGCTTGTAATAATTCCACCAGACTGAAAATTGATAGGTGTATCACAACTTAATGTGCTAATATGTTTCCACTTCTTATTCTTTTCCTTTTCAAAGGCATAGCTTCTTTCCAGTAAAGATTCTTGTCTGCTTGAATTTCTCCATTGTCTTTCATTCGAAATTTTAAGCCTTTGTAGATAGAGATTGAAATCTTCATTTGTTCTTTTTGTAATATCTCTTCTTCTGGCTTCTTCTTCTTCATCTACTTCTTTGTTGTGACAATCAACAACAGTAGATAAGATTATCAAATCAACTTCTTGCAGAATTTCAGATTCATCAGGATCTTGAATGATGTCAGGATTAGAATCTTCAATTTGATTTGTATTGTTGAGAGTTGATTTACTTGACTTTCTTCTCAATTCAGGTTCTTCTTCAACAATTCCATCATCACCAAAAGTAGATCTGTCAGGAACTACTAGAGTTTGAATAGGTTCAGGAATTTCTTCAATTCTTAACCCTGTAGACCTTGTCTGTCTAGGTACTGTTTGATTTGAAGAACCTCTTCTACTTCTTCTAGCACCTCTCCTACCTCTGCCTCCTCTACCTCTAGTAGGAGCAGTATAGCTTTCCATTGTCTCTCTTTGTAATCTCAAAAATTCTTCATGTGAGAGATCTGGATATTCTTCACTTGTTGTAGAGAGTGCTTTTCTGGCAAATAATTGTTGAACTCTTTTATCAGTGTGATAAAGAGTAACAATTCTACTGTCTTTTGTAGAAAACTTCTGGAATAAATTTGATGCATCGTCAGGATTATCAATAATCACATCTTCATTACCTTCAGGAATTGTAGCAAGAGTGTGTCCATGACCAGGTGTCAGGATTTGTTCTTCCGTCAGGATCTGAGACTGCATCAATGTTCTTACTGTCTTAACTCCAGAATCAGAAACATGAGTTGACTGCGTAGTTTGACTTTGAGAAGTTTGAATTGTAGACTTCAAAACCGCAGTATCAGAGGTTTCTCCTTGTTTCACATTGTCACCACCATCATCTCCAGTATCATCATCATTATGCCTTAATACTAGATCAGGTGTACATTTTGTCTGAATAACCTTCTCCCCCTTTTTGACATCAGGATTTGACAATAATTGTAAAATTAAGGAAAGAGAGGTTTGAATTTCAGTTACCTTAGAATCCAGAGAATCAATTCTTTGATTGATGGAGGTTTGTTCTGAAACAACAGATTTCACTTGGGATTCTACTACCTTTAGATGTAAAGCAGTAGGCACCTTTGTAAAATTATTAAAAATATCAGTCCTCACTTTATCAGTTGAATCCTTAATAGAATCAATCTCACTTTTCAGGCTCTTGGATAACAGAGTTGTAGCCTTCAGATGATTCTTCAAGTCTTGATTCTCTATAGACTTCACTGCATTATAAGCATGTTCCAAAGCAGAAGAATAACTTACAGAGTCTGCTAATCTGTACCATGAGTTATCCCATTCATTCTCTCTAAATGCCTTAGCAGGATCAAAAGAAGGAATAGAAAAATCTTGTCTCTGATCTTTTCCAGTATAAGCATTGCCAGCCATAAATGTACTCGATGAACCAAAATTAGTTCCAAGACTAATCTTGAGTGCTGTAGCAATCTGGTCCTTCTCTTGTTGATTCTCATCATCATCATCACTATCATCATCAGAATTATCATCATCAGAACCATGAGATATATCAGGATCAGGAATTGCAATACCTTTCAGTTTATCCTGTGATTCTGAGATAGGATGATCCATTGGTCTTGAACGAAGTGGCTGTATTAAAATAGGTTCATTATCAGGAGCACCACTAGCGTCAGGATGAACATCGTCAAGATTTGAAATGCTTGAATCAGTATTTTCTACCAATGGTTCTTGTGTAGCTTGAGGTTCAGAAGCTGCTTCAACACTTTGAGCTAAAGGTTCTTGTGTGCTTCCCTCATTGACAATGTTCTCGACCAATCTTTCAATAAAAGCTGTAGCTTTGCCTGCATCTTCACTTTGAGAAGATGGTTCTTGTGTAGCTGGAATGTTGATGTCTTCATTCTCCCTTTGAGAAAATGGTTCTTGTGTGACCATTCCACTAGCTAAGCCTTCACCCAAACTTTGATTGAGTGGTTCTTGTGTGGCAGGATCAACAGTAGCTGCTGAATCATTCTGAAATTCAGGTTCTTGTGGGCTTGATCCTTTCAGCTTCTTTTGTCTCTGATAGACTAACTCTTCTGCATTCCTCTTTTTCTTTGACTGAGATGTAAGTCCAACCAAGGAAGCAGTTTTAGAAACCTTCCCCCAAGAAATTTCTCTAAACTGAGATGGAGAGGCCGGAGAGTCTGATATAGAGACCACATTTGTTGTTGCATCAGGAATACTAACATCAGGATTTGCTAGAGCATCAGGAGTAGATGACTCATCAGGAATTGATGTCTGAATATCATTATCCTTCATTTGCACTGTCAAAGGAATATGATACCTGCTTTTTGATAATTTCCTTGTCTTTTGTGGTTTTGATGACGGTACCACAGCTGTAGTAGCAGTATCAGCAACTTCCTTGTTCATATTCATCACAGAGGATATAGGTAAATCATCCTCTGAGTCAGTCTCATCCCTGAGAACTAACTTTCTTTTTACAGAAACAACCTCACCTCCCTTTGCAGCTTTCTTGACCAGGACCCCTTGTACACCCCCTTGTAACTTCTTTTTAGTGAGTGGTGTAGAGGAAAAATCCTTTGAACCTGATTGCCTTCCAGACACATCAGTTCTAGCTGATTTCTGTGATTTTACAACTAAAGTCTTTTGTGAGACAATAGAGGTGGCAGTTGACTGTTTAGACTGTTTAGGATGAATGCTTGTGTTAGGAACAAGGTGGGTTGAGCCTTGCCCCATAGCATTAGAGATTAAACCATAACGAGTAGGCATTTTCCTATGTAAGAAAAACCTAACCTCATCAGGAATAAAAGCATTTCCTATGAAACCATTTGCCTTATCACTGTTGACTAAGGACTTAACATTATTCTCAGTAATTCTACAGATTGGTAGAACTACATCATTCTCAAAAACAACATTAGGACATAAGTGATTAAATATCAACTGTAAAAATCTAAGAAAACAGACAGAACCCAACTTATCTGATTTCCTACCACTTAAGCTTTTAAGATAAAAGACCCATAATCAAACACTGTAGAATGGATAAGAGAGTACCCAATTTTGAGAGATCCTGATGGAAGAGCATCAAAATTTGATTGTCTTGTTCAGGAAACAGCGGCTGATTGTATCAAAGAAGAAATTCCATTCCTTCTTAAGCTTTGTCCTGAAGAGATTGCCATATCTCTTTACTTCACCATTGTAGCCCAGTTTTGTGACAAACTCAAATAGAGTAGAGTCTGAAATCACACTAGGAACTTTATCACCCAAAATAGGCAAATGCAACGCCTCTTCAATAACAGCAGGGGTGACATGATGAGTTACTCCATTGGATTCAAACTGCATCAGAATAGTTCCTGTAGAACTTTGACCAAAAACAACTGTGTTCCAAACCTGCATTACAGACTTAAAAGAAACACTTGCAGGCTCTGTTAAAGCATACTTCAATGGGCTCGAAGTAAGAAAATCTTGAATTATATGGAACTCAGTAGGCAATTCCTGATGGTCTAGTATGGCTACAAAGTTATTAGTGGCAAAAGTAATATCATGAATTACTGTTTGTTTGTTCATGAATGATGAAGACGCCATTGTAATGCTTTTGAAAACTTGAGAATTAAGATATGAAGCAATTAGGGTATGAAAGCACAGAGAGAGAGATAGAAAACGAAAAACTGATGATGAGAGAGTAATTAAAGATGTAGAACAATGAAAAGTATTTTGTTAAAACAAAATATTACTCTCAATAACAGGTGGCAAAATATGATTTGTGCACAAATAATTAGTGGAGAGATTACGTGTGTCATTAAATAAAACTGCACCGCTTTTTATGTGAATGTATAAATATATCTATAATAGTGCAACACACGCGCGCATACAGTTGTCCTACTAAAACTCAACCGTCCATTAGCAGATACGGACGAAAAATTAGGCACAAATTTAGCAATGAAAATACTGACCTGTACATCAGGATTGACCAGTTGACTTCCTGTCAGGATTGAGTCCTATCAGGATTTGATCAAAGATACATACCTTTCTGAATAACTATCAGGATTTGACAGTTATCAGGATTTCTTCTCTGTAACCTTCCTCAGAAATTCTCAAAGTTCATCATTCCAAGTTCATTCACCAATTTATTAAAAGTAGCTTCAGGCAGTGGCTTGGTGAATATATCAGCTAGTTGTTGATCAGTGGGAACAAAATGAAGTTCAATTGTTCCTTCCAGAACCTGTTCTCTTATAAAGTGATATCTGATACTGATGTGTTTAGTAAGAGAATGCTGAACTGGATTTCCTGTCATTGCAATAGCACTTTGGTTATCACAATAAATAGGGATTTTTGAGTATGACATGCCATAATCTAACAACTGATTTCTCATCCACATTATCTGAGCACAACAGCTTCCTGCAGCAATGTACTCAGCTTCTGCAGTTGAAGTGGAAATAGATTTTTGCTTTTTACTGAACCATGAAACTAGTCTTCCACCCAAAAACTGACAACTTCCTGAAGTACTTTTCCTGTCTATTTTGCATCCTGCAAAATCAGCATCTGAATAACCACACAATCCAAAATCTGATTCCCTTGCATACCAAAGGCCAAGTGTAGGACTGCCTTTAAGATATCTGAAAATTCTTTTGACTGCAATCAGATGAGGTTCTCTTGGTTTTGCTTGAAATCTTGCACACAGACAGGTTGCAAACATGATATCTGGTCTACTTGCAGTGAGATACAATAAAGAGCCAATCATACCTCTGTAGAGAGTTACATCTACCTCAGCACCTTGATCAGGATCAAGTTTGGTAGCTGTAGCTATGGGAGTTGTAGCAGGAGTACTGTCTTGCATATTAAACCTAGTCAATAAATTCCTTGTGCATTTAGACTGATTGATAAAAATCCCCTCATCAGTCTGTTTAACTTGAAGACCAAGAAAATAACTCATTTCTCCCATCATGCTCATTTGATATCTTAACTGCATAAGCTTAGAAAACTTTTCACATAGCTTATTGTTTGTTGACCCAAAAATGATATCATCAACATAAATCTGAACTAACAGCAAATCCTTACCATGATTCAAATAAAATAAGGTTTTGTCAATTGCACCTCTTTTGAATCCACTTTCCAGTAAGAATTGAGCTAAGGTTTCATACCATGCTCTTGGAGCTTGCTTTAGTCCATAAAGTGCCTTATCCAGTCTGTAGACATGATCTGGATATTTAGGATCAATGAAACCAGTAGGTTGTTCAACATAAACTTCTTCCTCCAGTTCACCATTTAAGAAAGCACTTTTAACATCCATCTGGAAAACCTTGAATTTCTTATGTGCTGCATAAGCAAGAAATATCCTGATGGCTTCTAGTCTTGCAACAGGAGCAAAAGTTTCATCATAATCAATTCCCTCTTGTTGGGAATACCCCTTTGCAACTAGTCTTGCTTTGTTTCTAATAATGACTCCATCAGAATCAGTCTTGTTCTTGAAAATCCACTTTGTACCAACTATTGATCTATTCTTTGGTCTTGGTACCAGTTTCCAGACTTCATTCCTTTCAAATTCATTCAGTTCTTCTTGCATTGCAGTAACCCAATCAGCATCTTTAAGTGCATCTTCAACTTTCCTAGGCTCCTCCTTGGACAGAAAGTTATTGTATAAACATTCATTCTGAGTTGCATTTCTTGTTTGAACACCTGCATCAGGATCTCCAATTATCAAATCAGGAGTATGATCTTTAGTCCATTTCCTTGCTGGTGTCAAATTGTTTCTTGAAGTAGATGCTCCCCCTGGATTGGTGTTATCTTGATTGAAAGAATTTGCTTGAGATGAAGCTCTTCCTGAATTATTGCTATGTCCTCCTGATGTGTTGTCAGGATCATCACTTGAATCAGTATCTGAAGAATTCTGTCCTGATGATTGAGTTAACTCCGAACTTGTAGTCGAATGCTGTTGCTCCCCCCCCCCCCAACATCAGCACTACTAGTTGTATTACTATTGTTTGCATCATCAGTATTACTTCCATCAGTATCTGGTGTGTCATCAGGATTTGGTGACCCATCAGTACTGGATGAATGGACAGCTTCTGATTCACTTTCTTCAGGTTCCTTGGAAGCTTCATTTTCAAATAGTAATCTATCATGTGAGTCTTCAATGATTCCAGTTATCTTCTTGTCATCAAAAGATACATGTATTGACTCCATGACAGTTCTTGTCCTCAAATTAAAAACTCTGAAGGCTCTTGATGCAGGATAGCCTATGAATATTCCTTCATCAGCCTTCGTTTCAAATTTCCCTAGCTGTTCAGGATGAGTTCTGAGAACAAAACATTTACAGCCAAACACATGCAGATGCTTCAAACTTGGCTTCTTCTCCTTAAGGGATTGATAAGGAGTAACACCATGTCTGTTTATCAATGTGAGATTCTGTGTATAGCATGCTGTGTTGACTGCTTCCGCCCAGAAATATGTAGGTAATTTAGCTTCTTCCAACATAGTTCTGCCAGCTTCAATAAGAGTTCTATTCTTCCTTTCTACTACTCCATTTTGCTGAGGTATGCCAGGAGCAGAGAATTGTTGAATGATTCCTTTGTATTTGCAGAACTCTTCCATCTTTGAATTCTTAAATTCAGTACCATTATCACTTCTCAGAATCTTGACTTT
The DNA here is from genome assembly GCA_030848705.1 of Heracleum sosnowskyi. NCBI lineage: Eukaryota > Viridiplantae > Streptophyta > Magnoliopsida > Apiales > Apiaceae > Heracleum > Heracleum sosnowskyi. The sequence continues at coordinate 103,889,014 of CM061238.1, read as the reverse complement.
GTACTTTGTGGTTGTCTCAATCATTCTCACATGATCCAACAGAACTTCAGGAGTTTCATCTTTTCTGTGCAGAAAATACACCCAGGTGAATCTAGAATATTCATCAACAATTACAAGAGTGTACCTTTTCTTACTGATGGACATGATGTTGACTGGACCAAACAGATCAAGATGTAGCATGTGATATGGTTCTTCAATAGAGGATTCTGATTTACTTTGGAATGATGTCCTTCTTTGTTTTCCTTTTTGACATGCATCACAGAGTCCATCAGGTGTGTACAATACATTAGGTAATCCTCTTACTAATTCTTTCTTAACCAACTCATTGATGTTGCTGAAGTTGAGATGAGAAAGCTTCTTGTGCCAATTCCAACTTTCATCTGCTGAAGCTTTACTGATGAGACATGTAGGGGAGCCATCAGTATTTGAGAGAATGTTGGCTTCATATATGTTACCATGCCTGTAGCCAGTTAGTGCTATCTTTCCTGTTGCTTTACTGGCTACTTCACAATGTGTGGAATAGAAATTGACATGATAACCTCTGTCAGTGATTTGACTAATACTCAACAAGTTGTGTTTTAGTCCTTTCACTAGAGCTACTTTTTCAATGATGACATTTCCAATGATTATATTGCCATATCCCAAGGTTTGTCCAATGTTGCCATCTCCATAAGACACAGTTGGGCCAGCTTTTTCCTCATATTCTGATAACAGGGCTTTGTTTCCAGTCATGTGCACAGAACATCCACTATCCATGACTAACACATTTTTCTTTTTACCCTGCATCAGAATAGAAACACACTAGTTAGAACACTTAGGAACCCATACATGTTGGGTTCCTTTCTCATGCAATTTATTAATTTTAGCAGCAGAAGACTTTCTGACTTTAGCAGTCCTGACAGGTTTTACTCCATCAGGATTTGCTTTGTCAGCATCAGTATTAACAAAAGCATGCTTTACTATGACATTTTCAGTTCTATCAGACTTTGTACTACTTTTAAATTTAGGCAATGGATCATAAAAGTTATAGTACAAATCATGATACTCTTTACAGGTATAGATAGAATGCCATAGACTACCACAATGAAAACAGGAATCCTGTGGTTTATAAAATACTGATCTATTCCTAATATCAGACATAGGAATTCCAGCGATATTCTTCTTACTCTTCTTACAATCAATGGCAAGATGATTAGAGTTTCCACAGTTAAAACAACTCTTCCTAGGTGCATTTGGGATATACTTATAATCATTTTCTTTATTGATCCCAATTTTACCATTCCTGTTTCTCTTAATAGTAGCTTCCTTTTTCTTATCTGTAACCTCACAGATTTTATCCTTAAGCTGTTTCTGAGACAATAGACCTAGATTCTTCATGACAAGTTTAGACTTTATGATTTTAATTCCTTGTGTAGAAGTAGATCCCTTTTCAAAAGTGGAATTGGAATCCTTACCAAAAACAAAATTAACAGGGGTAATCTTAGATTTGGTTGAGTCTATAACATGTCTATAGATCTTTAGACTGACTGTCTCATCAATGACAATTTTCTCTTTCAATTTCTTATCATCATCTGACTTATAACCTAGACACTCTTTCCAATTCTTAGAGGTATTAATCTCATGAAATTTCCTACCAGAGTCTGTCCAGGTTCTGATTTTCTCATTAGCATATTCAAGTTCCTTTTCAAGAGAAGTACATTTAGATGTTATCTCTAAGTGCATGTGCTTAACATTATCACATTCTTTTTGTACTTCTTGCATACGAGAAAATTCAGCTTGTAATATCTCATTCCTTCTTCTAAGGTCAGACATCTCAGATAAGATTCTAGTATTCTCAGCAGTTTGACTTCTAAAGCTAATATGTAATGACTTTAGAAAACGTCTTAACTCAGAAGCATTATCAGTATCAAAATCAAAGATAGTATTTAGTACCTTATCATCAGGAGCAGCAGTTACATCAGCATTGGCCATTAGTGCATAGTTGACTACCTCAGTTTCAGATTCTGAGGAAGAGTCCATCCAATCCTTGCTTGATGTGATGAGTGCCTTTGTCTTGTTGCATTCAGAAGCAAAGTGACCCATACCATTACACTTGTAGCATCTAACCTTTGACTTGTCAAATTTGCTACCCTTGCTGTCCTTTTTGATATACTTGTCTTTGTCTGCATTGAAGGTCTTTTTCTGAAAGTTGCCTTGTCTTCTATTCTTCCTGAACTTCATCCTTCTGAAGTTTCTGACAATCATAGCAACCATCTCCTCCATGTCTGAATCAGAAGATTCATCATCATTATTGGCATCAGGATTGCCATCAGTATCTGATGAAGAGTCTTCAGGATCTGATTCAGCTACTCTAGTTTTTCTTCTAGAAACCTCCATAGCTTTTCCTTTTGATTTGGCTTCTACCTTCAAAGCAATTGATTTTGCCTTGCTGCTTTTCTTGTTCTTTCTCTGTTGAACTTCAAGATCATGAGTTCTTAGCATCCCATAGATCTCATCAAGAGACACAATGTTCAGATCATACTGATGTCTAATGATTGAGGTCTGAGTATCCCATTCTTCAGGTAAAGCTCTTAGAAACTTGGTGTTTGAATCTTCAGGTCCATATACTTTGTCAACTAAAGATAAGCTATTCAATAGTGTCAAAAATCTATCATATAGATCAGTCAGGCTCTCTTCAGGTCTTGCATCGAATTGTTCATATTCTTGAATCAAAAGAGCCCTTCTGTTCTTCTTGACAGATGCAGATCCCTGGCACTGAGTTTCCAAAGTATCCCAGATTTCCTTCGAAGACTTGCATGCAATCACCCTGTTTGACATGACAGCATCAAGACTGTTGTGCAAGATATTCTTTATCTTTGGTTCTCTGAGTACATGAGCTTTTTCTTCTGGAGTCCATTCAGATTTAGCTTTGACCACATAATGTTCAGGTACAGCATCTGTTCGTTCAACGAACTTTGTTGGTATATATGGTCCATCACGAATCCTGTCCAAGTTGTCAGGATCCATAGCCTCCAGGTACATCAGCATCTTTACCCTCCATGTAGGATATTCTGATATCTTCAAGATGGGAATCTTCATGCTTTCATATTTGGCTGTCGACATCTTAGATCGTCTCTGATTTAAAAATAAACCAGTTTGCTCTGATACCAATTGTTGCCCAGTAAATAACAATTGTAGAAGGGGGTTGAATACAATTGTATAAGATTCTCGACTTTATATAACACAAATATGAAAGATCAATAACAATAACAATAACAGCTTTATTAACTCTGATATAAAACTGTTACAAACTCTCTCAAGAAATTCTGATGTTCTTAAGAGCTGCTAGCTTACAAAAACTCTCTCAAGAAATTCTATGTTCTCAAGAGCTTCTATTCGATTATGTTCTCCTTCATAAATCGAAACCAAGACTGTGTTTATATACTACACACAGCTTCTCTATCAATTACAAGATAAGTCATAATCAATAACAAAGATAGAAACATATCTTTAATCGATAGCTGCATTCTACAAACCAGGAACCGACAGAAATAAACTTCCATGTTTAACTAGACTCCATATATAACTCGAAGTAGGAATCCTGATCAGCTTCAAGTCCTGATGATCAAACCTGATCATAGTCTGAGTAGGAATCCTGATGATAAACAAGATACTGACGCTTAGTCAAATACTGATGACCATGCAATACTGATGACGTCAGTAATCCTGATCAGTTGAGTCTAGCTCCTGACAATCATTGAATTCTGATCTAACAGACAAGATAGAGGAATTATTGGAAAGGAGAAAAGGAGAAGATTCGAAGCTGGACAAGCAAAGGATGATGTCTCTCAATGCTTATCGAGGAAGTAGATTCAAGCTCATTCATGAATAACTCCATTTCAGAAGCTATCCATTTGATCAAGAGCAATGGTTGAATCTCAGGGATGCTAGTTCTCTTATATCTCCTACTATCAAGAAGATCATTGAAGAAATAGAAGATGCTGCAGTCACACCTGCTGAAATCTCTCTTGTAGAAGGTCTAAGAAGCAGCTTGGTAGAAGCTCTCAGAAGAGAGGAAGTAACAAGACAGAAGAGGAAATCTCAAGCTAAGTAAACATTCTAAATCCATTCTGATCTTGTTAGTTAAGTTGTCAGCATATATTGTAAATTTGTTGTTATTATCCATAAAAACAAATTGGGGGAGATTGTTGGGATTTATGGGTGATAGCACAGGAACAACTTAACTTTGTATATACTTAATTTTTTAATTAAGTAGAACATACTGTCACAGCCAAAGTATGTTCTTGTAATCAGTATGCAATGTTATTTTAATTGTGTAATTTGGAAGAAGTTCACTTTCTGTGTTCAAGCCTCAAAGAACGCATATTAGATGACAACATGAATAAAGGTTACTGTCATAAGCATTGACAGTAAGATTACAAGAAGACAGAATGTTGCAAGTCAAGACAGCATATTCACTCTGACAGCAACATTGGCGGAAGACTACGCGACAGCAACTTTAGCCCTCGACAGCAAGTTTGGAAACCTCGACAGCACACTATGCGGGGAACTCCTACTGTCACCAAAAGCACATTCCTGTGACAGCAAGCTTTGCGGCAAAAGTAACTGTCTCGAGAAAGATCCTTGTTCTAGGTATCTTTCTCAGTCAAACCCCGTGACAGTTTCAATGTTCAAGAAACAGGCGTGTTGCAGTATCTCTAAGCTGCACCAAGTCTGCAAGACTACGACAGAAGCTCCAAGCACTGCAAACAAAAGCGAATCAATTCAAGAGCAAGGTCAAGTCTCTATTTGCTGAATTGTTCTAGATAGAAATAGAATGAATCTAGGTTGCTTTCTTTGTAATGTATATCTGACATTGTTAGCAATTTAGGAAAGTCACATGGGTAGACACTTTGTAAGAAGCTGCCACTTGATAATGACAGCAGCTTCACAGACCCGTGTTGATAGTGATAGGATTAGTTTTATACTTAGACCATCAATTCATTCTAGGTATGTAAGGAAGACAAGCAAGTGTCTTGGAGAAAAACGAAGCTCAAGAATTCTCTCTTGAGGTTGTAGCAACACTTTGCAAAATAAATAAAACATTTATTTTGTGAATCCTGTCTTCTCTACTATACTGTTTGTGAATGCATACGTATTATTGATAACATTAAATCTTAGTTTTAGTTGTTGAAATTGAGATTGAATTTTATCAGTATTGCATTCATCCCCCCCCCCCCCCCTTTCTGCAATACACAAGGACCAACAACCATTTTCTATAAAAGAGAGGTGAGTGAGCTCATTCTACTCACACCTTCATTTATAAACTTCTCCATTGCATTTTTCTCTCTAGCATTTCCTCTGGTTTTAGTGTGGTTTTCAACCAAGAGATTTTCTTTGAGTCAAGTATCCATCTTTCAACCATGGCTGATCAACGAATAACTGGTCCATCATCCGCTGTTGCTCAGAGGCTGGCTGCAAGAGCCAGACAAGGTAATCAACTTTCATGTGTTCCACTTGTTATAGATGAATCATTACCTACTTTGTTTGAGTTAGCAAACCAAATGGGGGATGCCTTTCCAAACAATGTCGAGTTAGATTCATTCAAGTTTCCAAGTACCCTAGGAAGGGATGATGTGAAGAAACTCAGAAAGAGGTACTCCTTCCCCCTGATCTTTAGATAGAGGTTCCCGGGCCAGGTGATAGAACTTGCAACTGGCATCCGGAAAGGCTGTTTGTCTATAGAGGTGCTATAGCGGCCGGACTTAGGTTCCCGCTTCATCCCTTCGTGGTGAGCTTGTTAGCCGAGTTGAAGATCAATCCCTGCCAATTATATCCAAACTCGTGGAAGTTCATTTTTATCGTCATGGCAAGGTGTTTGAAGGGAGGAATTCCATTGAGTGTTCCTATCTTCAGAAGTATTTTTGTGCTCAAAAACAGCCCAGCCACCCGGAAAGGGTGGGTTTCTATTCAACATCGTTCGAAATACAACCACATTTGTAACAACGCCTCTCTCCCCAATTCCACCCACGAATGGAGGCATCACTTCTTTGTGCTTTATTGGAAGGGGGGAGATTGGGGCCAATATTTTAGGTCTAGTTTCAACCACGTGGTGGATTTTGGGAGTCATATTAATGAGCTCAAGTCCCATGAGTTCCCTGACAGGGATGAACTTATAACGGGTTGCGAAGATGTTCATTATCGCTCTTTTCTGACCGAAATAATCATGGTCGAAGTTGGAATGAGTAGATTGTCTTTGGAGGGTAATTTTTATTGTTATGCCTTGTTTTGAAACACACTTATTCTTATTCCGATGTTTATGCCTTGTATTTTTCAGCTGCTGATAACATTGACAAAGAGCCGGCAAATAGTGAGCAAGTTACCAAGAGGATGGACAAGAAAGCTGAGCTTGCTGCCAACATGACAATGAAGTTCGACCCACTTTCCTTTCAGTTGGTTGGAACCAGGCAATTTCGGCTGTCCAAAAATCTTACCCGGGATTAGTCAAACCCTCTAAGTTCCCTAATCCTTGGGTTCCTGCCGTTGAGGCTGGCGATGATCCAACTTCCGATTCGGAAGAGGAGGAGGCGGAAGAGGAAGAAGAAGAGGAGTCTCAGTCATCCCAGTCTAGGGGCAGACGCTCTGCCAGTCCCGTTATTGGAAAAAGGGAAAGGTATGGCTCACCCTGCTGAGGGGAAACGTAGGGGAGTAATTCGTGAAGAGAAAGAGTCTTCCTCCGGTTCAAGTGGTAGCTCGTCATCTAGACGAGGAAAGTAGTAAGGAAGAATTCTCCTTTGTGTTTCTGGCCTTGCAAGGCTTGTAGCCGTATGTGGCTTTTATTATTTCCGTACATGGCCCTTTGTTGGCTTTTCAAACTTGCTTTTAATCATTTGTAACCTTAACTTGAGGATCCTTTGGGACCTCTATTATCTCTACCCCTTGTTTTGCTTTCATGGTTTACTTCTTCGTTTGTTTACTTATTTTCGGTACTTATGATTGCACACATCGAGTGTTGGTACATAAAGCAAGACATAAGAAAATAAACATGCGTTAAAAACAAAACAAGGATGGGTTCAACCCTTTTATAAATAATAAGCTGTAAATATGGGCTACATGCCCTGGAATGGTTTCAATGAACCTTAGGTCTATTCTTCCTACCAAACATTAAGTTGCATCCTAAAAGGATAGTTAAACATAGTAGATCTTGAGATTCGAAGCGTGCCAAGTACGAGGCACCTCAATCTCATTCAAGGTTTCAAGCTTGTAAGCTCCTCGTCCAAGGGTCTTTTTAACCCGATACGGCCCTTCCCAGTTGGGTGCTAGCTTTCCTTTCTCTCCTACTCCCGATGCTTCTATTTTCCTGAGAACCAAGTCTCCTTGACGAAAGAACCTCTCCTTAACCCTTCGGTTGTAATGGAAGGAAGTTCATTTTTGATATTCTACATTTCGAGCGTGTGCTTCATCCCTGACTTCATCAATTAAGTCGAGTGCCAACCTCATTCCTTCTTCATTAGTTTCTTGTTCAAAGGCTTCAATCCTTGGAGATACATGTGAGATCACTAAAGGTACTATAGCTGCTGCTCCATATGCAAGCATGAACGGGGTTGTTCCAGTGGTGACTTTGCAAGTGGTACGATAAGCCCAAAGTATAGGCAGTATCTCGTCCACCCAAGTGTTCCTGGAACGTTCGACCCTTTTCTTCAATCCATCCAGTATGATTCAATTCGCGACCTCTGCTTGCCCATTTGCTTGAGGGTGGGAAACCGAGGTGAATCTGAGCTCAATTGCATTTTCTTCGCAATACTTCCTGAATTCTTCATTGTTGAACTGTGTTCCATTATCTGTAACAAGAATGTGTGGTATTCCGTGCCTACACATGATGCTTTCCCACAGGAACTGAGCAACTTTCTTGGTGGTTATCTTGGCCAAGGGTTTAGCCTCAATCCACTTAGTGAAGTAATCAATTGCCACTATCAGAAACTTCCTTTGAGCCGTAGCCATTGGAAAGGGACCAAGTATGTCCATTCCCCACATAGCAAACAGAATTGGAGAGGTGATTGAGGTCAGTATCTCAGGCGGTTGCCTAACCACTGGTGCATGTTTCTGACAACGATCACACTTCTTAACAAAATCCTTGGCGTCATTCAGCATCTCGGGCCAGTAAAAACCTAGCCTGCTTATCTTATGAGCAAGGGCTCTGCCCCCCAAGTGTTGTCCACAAATCCCTCCATGGACTTCTTCAAGTGCTTCTCGTGCCTCTTGGGGCCTTAGACATTTTAAGTAGGGGATCACAAAAGACCTTTTATAAAGTATCCCTTCAATCAAAGTATACCTCAATTCTCTCACAGACAACTTGCGTGCCTCTTGGGCGTTATCAGGGAGCCATCCAGTTTCAAGGTGAGCCTTGATTGGATCTATCCAACAGCCTCCTATATCAATGGGAGCCACAAGTTTCGAATCAATAGTAGGGGCCTTCAAGACCTGAAAGTAAACACTTCCCGAGTAATTCTCAATTTCAGAAGAAGCAAATTTAGACAAGGCATCAGCCTTCATATTCTCCTCTCTGGGGATGTGTTCCACATAGCACTCATCAAATTGAGTCATAACAGCTTTCACAACTCTTCGATACTTAGCCATAGTTTCATCCCTGGTCTCAAACTCGCCATTAACTTGCGAGATAACCAACCTTGAATCTCCACATACCTTCAGGTTATTGACCCTCAGAATTCTAGCCAAGCCTAAACCAGCTATCAAGGCCTCATACTCAGCTTCGTTGTTGGGAAGTCCAACTTCAAAGCGTACTCGATTGTAAACCCACCGGGGCTTTGCAAAACTAAGCCTGCACCACTTGACTTTGTTTTTGATGCTCCATCAAAATAGACTATCCATCGATCTTTCAGATCAAGCTCATCATCCTTATTTTCAACTTCAAGTGCCTCATCTTGCCCCCCGACTTCTTGGTTGTCAATGGTACATTCAACCACGAAGTCAGCCAATGTCTGAGCCTTAATGGTTGTTCGAGGCTTATATTTGATGTCGAACTCTCCTAGCTCAACCGCCCATTTAATCAGCCTTCCACTGGCCTTTGGACTGTGTAGAATGTTTCTCAAGGGTTGGTCCGTCAGGACTTCAATTTTGTGCGCCTGAAAGTAACGGCGTAGCTTCCTTGAGGCCGTGATTAGGACCAAAGCGAACTTCTCAATAACGGAATAATTCAATTCTGTCCCATGCAAAATTTTGCTTACATAGTAGACTGGTTTCTGAACCTTTCGTTCCTCCCTTACAAGGACAACACCGAGAGCTTGATCGGAGGCTGCCAAGTAGAGAGAAAGAGTATCTTCCGGGCTTGGTTTGGCTAGCAATGGGGCCTCAGCCATGTACTTCTTAAGCTTTTCAAAGGCCTCTTGACTCTCTGATGTCCATTCAAAATCCTTGACCTTCTTCAGGGCTTTAAGAAATGACAAACATTTGTCTCCAGACTTTGAGATAAATCTCCCTAAGGCTGCAACTCTTCCAGTTAACCTTTGGACATCTTTAACAGAACGGGGTGGTTCCATGTCGATGATGGCTTTGATCTTGTCGGGGTTAGCTTCAATGCCTCTCTTGGAGACCATCAGACCCAAGAACTTTCCTGACCCTACTCCAAAAGCACATTTGGCAGGATTTAGCATCATCTTATGGTGCCTCAGCACTTCAAATGCCTCCTTAAGATGCTGGATGTGGTCATCTTTAAACAAACTCTTAACGAGCATGTCATCAACGTAGACCTCCATGGTTTTTCCAATCAAGTGCGCAAAAATCTTGTTAACTAGGCGTTGATAAGTCGCCCCTGCGTTCTTTAGTCCAAAAGCCATGACAAGGTAGCAAAAAACCCCAAAATCAGTAATGAATGATACCTTGGCTTTGTCATCCTTGTGCATCTTGATTTGGTTATAACCACTGAAACCGTCCATGAAACTCAGCATTTCATGCCCTGTAGTAGCATCTATCAAGGTGTCAATCCTTGGTAGAGGGAAGCAATCCTTGGGACAAGCATCATTCAAATCAGTGAAGTCTATGCACATCCTCCACTTCCCATTGGCTTTCTTAACCATAACCGGGTTTGCCAACCATTCTGGAAATTGGATTTCTTCAATGAATCCAGCTTCTAGGAGCTTTTCAACTTCTTGTTTTATGGCCTCTTGCCTCTCTGGTGCAAAGTTCCTCTTCTTCTGTTGTATCGCCCTTCTTTTTGGATCGACATTGAGCTTGTGAGTAATCAGTTGGGGATCAATCTCTGGCATGTCAGCAGCCGTCCACGCAAATACATCATTGTTCTCTTGTAGGAATGTGATCAACTCGCCCTTCAAAGGTTCTTTTAGTAGTGCTCCAATGTAAGTCACTTTTTCAGGTTCGAGAGGATCCAATGGAATAGGAACCAAATCCTCAGTTGGATTCCCTCTATGGTCCTCATCCTCTCTAACATCCATGTCTTCGATAGGGAGAACCTGCGCGCCCTCCGACTCCGTCTGGCCTTAACGCGGCTACATAACAACTCCTAGCCGTCTTTTGATCGCCCCTTTCCTCTCCAACACCACTCCTGGTTGGGAACTTGACTTTTAGATGGTAGGTTGAGGCCATAGCCTTAAAAGCATGTAGTCCAGTTCTTCCAAGGATGGCGTTGTAGGTCGAGGATGCTTTGATTACCACGAAATTCAACATTTGAGTTACTTCTTTCGGTTCCTTACCAATAGTCATAGGCAACTGAATTGTGCCTTCAACTTTAGATTCCACCCCGTTAAACCCGTATATGGGCATGTTCGAGGGGATCAGTTGGGAATCATTATACCCCATCTTCAAGAACGTGTCATGGAAAAGGATATCAACAGAGGCTCCATTGTCCACCAGGACTCGTTTTACCTCATTGTTTCCAATCACGGGGGCTATCACTAAAGGATCATCATGGGGGAATTTCACCCCTTCAAGGTTCAAGTCATCGAATCCAATCGACATCTCAGTTTTTGCACGCTTGGGTGCTTCTCCAACAATATGCATTACTTCTCGAGCATAAGCCTTTCGAGAATTTCTAGTGGTTCCGGCCGCGGTTGGCCCTCCTGAAATCATGTTGATCACTGGCCCTCGGGGTTGTGGGTTACGACCGTGATCTCGGTCCCCATCCCTTCTATCATAGTCTCTTCTAGGGGGTTCATGTCCTCATCCTTGGTGAATTTGTTCAACTTTCCTTTTCGAATCAGAAACTCAATCTCGTCCTTGAGTTGCCTACAATCATCAGTATCATGGCCCGAGTCTTTATGGTACCTATAATACTTGTTCTCATCTCGCTTCTCAGGATCTCCCCTTAGTGGCTTCGGCCATCGGAAGTCTCTATCTTTCTCAATGTCATAAAGGATTTGACTCCTTGGAGCATTCAACCTTGCATATTCAGTAAACTTCGTGCCTGGATTGTTTTTCCTTGGAGCTGAATCAGAGTCTCTAGTCGTACGAGGATATTTGTCCTTGACATCATACTCTTGCTCCGTCTTTCGCTTCTTCGAGCCTCCATTGTTACCACTGCCAGGGTGGGGGTGTCAGTTTTCTTCATGATTTCCTCAGCTTTGATGTACTTACCAACCCTCTGTTGGAGCTCAGCCATGTTCTCAGGGGGGTGTTTAGCCAACGACATCTTGAAAAAGACATCTGTGGTTCCTTGTTGAAGGGCTATCATAGCTACCTTGTTGTCTAGATCAGGTATATTCAATGTCTCCTTGGTGAAACGCTTGAGATAATCTCTCAACGTCTCATTATTTCCTTGGGTTAGATTCATGAGTGAAGCAGAGCTTTTCTCATGTACTCGTCCACTGATGAACTGGTTGATGAAAGCCGTGCTCAGATCTCTAAAACAACTGATAGAGTTGGGTGGCAAGCGACTGTACCATCTTTGGGCCATGCCAGCCAGGGTTTGAGGAAACGCCCTACACTTAAGAGCATCGGTGACCGGTTGTAGCAATAGTGCATTTGAAAAAGTCCTTACATGGGTTGCGGGATCGCCCGTTCCATCATATGCCTTGATACTAGGCATCTTGAATTTCCTTGATACATGAGCGACCATTACCTCTTCAGTGAAGGGTGGAATAGGATCGTCTAGGTCACCCAGTTGCGTTAAAACACGGGGATCTGACCTGGGAATCTCCGTCCTTGGAGCCCTAACTCCTCCTTGCCTCCTTGAAGGTGTTTCTAAATCAATTATGGGGACATCTCCTGCCCCTTGGTTCGGAGGCTGAGTCTGCCTCCTTTGTTGCTCTATCTCCATGTTTTTCTTTAGTTTCTGGATCTCGGCCTCATTGGCCCTTATCCTTTCCATGGCAGTCATAGGTGCCCTTGTAGTTGCCCCCCGATTCCTTCTTCCGAGGGGCTCTTTGCTGGCTCTTCTTCTCCTGGGAGCTTGATCTCGACCTTCATCAGACGAGTAGTCGTCAGAGTAGGGCCCGGAATAATCCAAGTACCTTTGTTCAAAGACAGGTCCCAATCCTCGAATGTAGGGTGGTTCGTATGGTTCATGGATTATTGGGGCATGGCCACTCCCTCCGGTTTCAGAGGGATAGTTAGGCAGTCCGTATGCTGGATTGGTGCTTATAGGAAGCACAGTTGTGGAGATCTGTGCTCCCGGGGAAGGTTGTGGTCGAGGGGCGAGACAACCATCTAAAGAGGGTTCGTCTCGTTCTGAGGTATGGAAGCTTGGGGATTCGTCACTTGTGGTTGAGAAACCACCTCTGTGGTGATGGGCAACGTCCCTAGTGGTTGAGAAACCACCTCTGTGGTGAGGGGTAACGACCCTGGTTCCGTGGTGATCGGAACAGTGGTGGTGACAATTGATCCAGTAGCGGTTGCTGTTCTTCGTGTTATAGCCATGGTTGTTGTAAGATTCCCACAGACGGCGCCAAATGTTGTGGAACGAAAAGTAGGTTTAGATATCGGCGGCGGTATTCAATGTAAGGTAGTGGACAAGCGTGTCTTTATGGCTGCTCTCGTGGTTCGTGACTGCACAAGTCCTCACAAGATGCCTACGTATCTCAGTTATTACTGAGAATCAAGCCAAGAAAACGTAGTTCTAATGTTGAGGGGTTAGGCCCTTTATATAGGCGTTTGGAGCCCTAAAATCGTGGTAGAATTAAGTTACTTGGTGGCCAAGTAACCGCCTTTGAATAGTGGATAACTCTTATCAGAATTAGTTTCCATGCTGGAGTTCGTTTCCATGTTGGACGTTGTATTGGAAGCGTCCTAGTGGTTTCCAACCACTGGACTGCATATGAACCAAGCCCATGCCTTAGTGGTTTAAAACAAGGGTTGGACCTTGGCCCAATTGTTGACTACGAATTTATCATTATAGTCATGGTTGTAGGCTTCATTAATGGGCCTCGTATTTAGACCATTTTAAGTACATTTAATGCATCATTAAATGTGTCCTTAGGGCTTTATTTTAACCCATATCAAGAGTATAGATGTCCTCCTCATATTTAATTTAGAACATTTTCGGTAGGCTTCCTTATTTTGGTTACCTAAAATATAGTAACATAATAATTATCTAAAATATAGATAATCAAAAAATTAGTTTACTTCAATGGATTATGTGAAAGAAGAAGAAAGGAGAAACAAAAAGGGAAAAAGGCGCGAAGCTTGCTTCAGGAGATGACATCATATATGGATGCAATATCCGTCCACAAATGTAGGGATCAAATTTCTCAAGCAGGTTCATCGGACCGCCCGCATCGCACTAATTGCCCGCATCGCACGAATTCGCACTGCAAAACGCGCATCGCACAAATTACCCGCATCGCACCAATTCGTACTGCAAAACGCGGTTTTTATTTTTCGTGGTGTGATTACGGTTTGAATTTTTTACAAACCGTGTGGTGCGGCGTGGGTTACGGTTTGACATTAAAGTAGTGCGGTTCAAACCGTATCGTACTGCACTTATATATATATATATATATATATATATATATATATATATATATATATATATATATAATTTATATAAATATATTTATAATATATTATACAATTTCATAAATTAATTTTTTGATACATATATTAGTTGTATTTTTATTGTATGTTGTGAAATATTAAAAGAAACATAACCACTTGAGGATGTAGGTGCGTATATTAATAGACATCAAATACGGAATCATGTAGTAGTTATATTTTGTTTTTGTTTTTTTATTTTTACTCTGTATTTTGACTAAAAATTATTGTTAGTGTATTGTTTTAAACCGAATATTAAAAATTGTATTAAATATTTATATTTGCCGATGTACTATTTGCTAAGACTTTAAATTATGTAATTGTGGTATTATGTAAAAATAAATCTTTTAAAAATGTATAAACCGCACCGCACCGCACCGTTTTTTTTGTGGTGTGGTTTGTGCGGTTTTTACTTCAAGTGGTGCAGTCGCGGTTTGAGAAATAGACTAAATCGCCTACGCGGGTTGGTTTGTGGTTTGGGCAAAAAACCGCACCGCCCGCACCGCGAACACCCCTATTCTCTCCCCTAAATTTTTTTATCAAGGAGTACACCATTGGAACAGTGATTTTAATATAGGTTACTATCTTTGTCCAGGTGGCCTTAATTGTCCAGGTGGCCTTAATAATTGGCAAAGTGTAAGTAACATCAGAGATGCTCTTAAAACTATTTTATATCTCGTCTAACTTATGTGAGCATTAATAGTTATAAATATGTAATAATATTACTATTTTATATATATGTGTTTTAGCTTAAAAAAGTAATTGGTTATAAATAAATTAATTATCAAATAGGCCCGACCCAAATTATAGATAGGCCCGACCCAAATACCGAACGACCGACCGATCAAAACTTTTAATGTTTCGTATTTAATAATATTGTATAGATGTCATTTTAATTTCATTTAATCGCATACAAATTACAACGAAAAAATAATCCTTCGCCACAAGAATCTTTAATTTTATTTTTTAAGATTTTGCTTCAGTAACCAAAATAAAATTAAACCCCATCTTGAACTAAGGATGAAGTGCAATCAATATGACGATATAACTGAAAATATATAATTGAATAACTTATAAAAATTACAACTTAAAATAAACCTGCACAAAAATATTTTATTTAAATTATTAAAGATTTTGAATCTGTAGCAAAATTGCAATTAATCTGCATGTTGAACTAAGCATGACTTACAATTGATGTAAATGAAAATAATATTTAAATTACCAAACAATAACTCAAGGAAACATATACTTGAAACCGCGTAAGATGAGTAAAGTAAAAGTGCAGGGTTTTTTAAAATTCAGTACAAGTAACGATTCGTAACGTTTTGATTATCATATTTTTGAAAGTTTGAATGTAAAACTGGTTGTTACAGCCACATAACATGTTTCCTTGTTAATCTAGGGTTATTACAACTTCATTTACACGAGAATAATGTCAATTCATGCGTTGGAGTTTGAAACGCCTATTACTAATATATACATATTTAGGTCATTTAAAATTCATTTAATCAAACACAAATTACAATTTAAAAAATTCTTTATGGAAAGATTCTTTTGTTTTATCTTTTAAAGATTTTGATTCAGTAGCCAAAATGAAATTAGTCTCCATCTTGAACTAAGGATGCCGTGCAAACGATGAAAGAGAATATATATATATATATATATATATATATATATATATATATATATATATATATATATATATTAAAATAACTTATACAAACTACAACTTAAAAAATACTCCACTAAAAAGATAATTTTATTTAACTTTTAAAGATTTTGAATCAATACTAAAAATGTAATTAATCTATATGATGAAATAAGCATGACGTATAATCGATGTAAATGAAAATAATATTTAAATTACTAAACAATAACTCAAGGAAACATATGTTTGAATCCGCGTAAGACGTGTAAAGTGAAACTGCGGGGGTTTTAATTTTTTAGATTCAATACAAGTAACGATTCGTAACGCTTTGATTATCATATTTTTCAAAGTTTGAACGTAAAACTGTTGTTACAGCCACAGTAACATGCTTACTTGCCTCATCAAGAGTTATTACAACTTTTATTTATACGAGAATAATGTCAATTCATGCTTTGAAGTTTGAAATGCCTATTACTAATATAGATACACATTTAGGTCATTTAATCAGATACAAATTACAACGTCTTAAAAAAAGGTTTCATGGAAATATTCTTTTTTTTATTTATTTTTTTATTTTTGATTCAGTAGCCAAAATGAAATTAATCTCCATCTTGAACTAAGGATGACGTGCAATTGATATAAGTTAATATATATATTTAAATAACTTATACGGATTACAACTAAAAAAATACTCCACTATAAGATTTTTATTTTTTATTTTTTAAAGATTTGAATCAGTAGCAAAAATGCCATTAATGTGCATGCTGAACTAAGCACGACGTACAATCAAAGTAATATTTAAATTACCAAACAATAGCTCTAGAAAATATATATTTGAAGCCGCGTAAAACGAGTAAAGGAAAAGTGTGGGGGGTTTTAATTTCTAAAATTCATTTCAAGTATCAATTCGTAACGTTTTGATTATCATATCTTTTAAAGTTTGAACGTAAAACTGTTTATTATAGCCACAATAACATGTTTCCTTGCCTAATCAAGGATTATTACAAATTTATTTACACGAAAATTATGTCAATTCATGCGTTGCAGTTTGAAATACCTGTTACTAATGCCGTTATATATCTTACTTAAAAAGAGGATATGCATATTTTTAACCGATCTACAACAAACGTGGACCGTTTATACATGTATATTAACTACTCGATAGTCATGAGATTTGCATTCAATGAGAGTTTGGTCAGTGAATGTAGTTCAAATCAAAGATGATGCTTGGCAGTTACTTATTGTTCAAGTATGTTCTAATTTGAAATTAGACTAAAAAGTACCATACCAGTGTTGAAATTTAGAAGAAAATACAAATCTATCTTGGAAATTTAGTTTTTAGAATGACAAATTTATATCACTAGAAATTGTATATCATTAACGTGCAAATTATATTATAACTCTCGGTCGTTTTGTTCACGCAAAATATAATTATATAATTGAAAAATTGTTTCTATACTTCTCGCCAATTATGGTATTTGTTTTATATATTTTTAACCGTCGATATAATACTCCTTAATTATAAATATCTCACATTTTTAAATATTCATCGCTTATGAATATCATTTTTTTGTCATTTTAACATTGTTAATGATAATTTTTTTGTTATAATGTATTTTAATTATGTTCATTTTCTTCTTATTGTAATTTATTTTGATTTTTTAAAGATCAATATAGGATAAATACCGAATCCATCGGACAACTAGTCATGGGACACTGAGATTTATCGGAATTAACCTATGTTTGGAATTGCAAATAAATGTTAGGTATTGAATCACAAATATTAATATTGTAAGAAAGTCGATCACACATAAATTTAATAATTTGTAGAAAAATGTCACAAATTAGATATTCACATTTTTAAATATAATTTTTACGTTTTTTAGACCACAACGTATGTGATAAGCACAAGAAAAAGGATTACTATCCTCAAAGAACATAGAACATAAAACAATTTTACAAAAATTAAAAGTAAATCATTTAAATTTATTAAATAATTCAACCATGTTTAGTGATGTAATATTTATGTAATCAAAACATCACCAACATGAAGTTCATCATGTATATAATAATGCACAATCAACACATCTTGCATAACATTTCATAAAACTTACTGTAAAAATTATTTTACCGCCAATCAACTCTTAAACTAATAAGAGATCTTGTGTCATTTGTCTTGTTGAAATGTCAAATCCCAACGACGATTTCAATATTGATGATAGGCAAAACAAATGTCACAGGAAATTTGAGAAAATCGTCAACCAGGTAAAGAATTAATGTTGAAGTTTATCTATCTTGTTTTGTGAGTTTATATAGGACATATAATCTTTGATATCTCGAATACTTTATGTATGCATAGGTATAAATCTAAACGTCTACTATTATTCTTTCATTGAAATCATGTTATAAGCTATAACCTATACTATCTCTGATTTTTAATTGGTTGATTAGTTTGATGAGATGATTCAAGTGATGGATGAAGCAACAAAACCTCCAAAACCAAAGCGACGAAGGGTAACTTCCGTAAGTATCCCTTACATGCATAATTTAACTCATGATTTTACTTATAATCTTGCATAAATTTGACTATATTAAATTAAATTTTGAAATTTTTCATAAAAAATGGTATAAACTAACATTGGATGTATGATTATATTGATATCATATTTTATAATATTAGCCTAAAATTAATTTTTAGAAACATATGTGATATAAATTTTCATTTACACGTGCTTTAAAATCAACAGTATAAATTGGTGTACTTTTAACTTCTACGGATTTATCTTTAATTTTTTTTTAAATTCTTTTAATTAACAAATCCATTGTTTATAGATGTATCTTGGCTTTAAAATATCGATTTTACTATGCTATTGTACATATAAAATCTATTTCTAGCAATGTGCATATTGTAACATCTAATTTTTTTGTGTTATTGATTGTACTCAGAATCCCCAAAGCAGTAGATCAAGAAATGAGACGAGGGCAGAAAGATCAACAAGCAACCAGGGTAATCCTGTTGCTGCAGCAACAACCGATCCTACAACTTTTGCTAGCGGCAGTAATGTTCCAGGACCAGGATCGTCAAACAATCCTACTGATATGAATGGAGTTCTGGTGAATGTCATAACAAGACATCTCAATGACCTCAAAACTGATGATCACCTTATCGAGTCTTCCACCTCAACTGCTCGTCGAAACTAGGCCTCAATTAATCGAATTTCGCAGTTTAAAGAAGACACTATGAAGATTTCATAATCGAGTCCGAACAAAACAACAAAGTAGTTCTTTCTTATCGTTCTGGTTGCTCCTTATATATTTTAAAAATGTAAGGTTACATGTATGGTATTCCCTCTATCTTAGAATGAGAATTGGTAAAATTATTTACCTGGTCATAGTAGGTTTTATGTATAACATATTGATCTACCTAAATTGAGTTATGTACTCATATTCGATTCAGTGTTTTTATTTATTTTGACTACTTAATGTTGTTATGATCATCATATACATCATTCAACGTAAATCAAACCTTTATATTGTGCTCTCATAATGCCATTCATTTCTTAGTGCACGTTTCTTTCTAGCATTTCTGAGATGTTCCATTAATTTTTTTAAAAATAAAATATTTTCTTTAAGTAACTATAGTAGTCCCCACTAAATTATATACTCCTTCCGTTCCATCAATTTATTTACACTTTTCTTTTATGGATGTCTTTACAAAATTTCTTTAATCATGAATCCTAATGCAGTTTCTCACTTGAAAAGATAAAGAGTATATTGCAACCAACACTCTGAAAATGGTGCAGGAGATAACAGTGCTTACTACTTAGTGAATGTATCAAATGCCGAATTAGTCAATAGTTGAGTTTAAGATGTACACATATTGAAGTGTCTATAGGCTTGATATCTCTAAGTTACAATTAGTGATATCTATGTATGTTGTTGTGTGATGTGTGCCACCTTCACATTTAAGCTTGTCCGATTTAGTTTTGTGTTTTAACGCTTCAAATCATTTAAGCAAGCCTATATATTGCTCTAACACACTATATCAAGGTAACGTCGATCAGGCGACAGATAATAAGAGAAAGATATCATAGTATAAGACCAATTAAAAACATAAAATGGAGGCAGTTAAACTTGGGAGGAAAAATTTACCTGTAAATTCATTTCCAGTTGCTTGATGTTGCTCACATCATCCTTAATTCTCTTATGATGATAGGAGTTTTGATCTGTATCCAAGTGAAAAAAGTTCAATTAGCAGCTCAAAACCTTATTTAAAAATAACTAGGAGATAAGTTCATGCTCCATCATTAAACAATATAAACTATGTTCACACAAAGTGCGAAAGATAAATAAAATTCCCCATAAGGCTTGTCTATCGCAAAAATCAGTTAAAATTCGAAAGACTATATAATTATTTATGTGTAAGAATTAACTAACAACCATATTATAAGGTGCTACCAGACCTATGCAACCCTTTCAAATTTACAAGGTGAAAATTAATCTCACCAGACATGGTCCTAAAACAAAAAACTTGTTCATTTTGCGACAACTTTCTTCACGCTTAAAAAACAACATTACATCCTTTCGAAAACCTTATGATGCAACTTAATAATCCCGTGAAAATATGGTACCATTCGAATCACACACATCATTGATCTTCATGTAGAATTCGGTTGTTGATTGACAGAGACGATACAAAACTTGAGAGAATTACAACCTTGTTTATGAATTTGTTTATCTTTTTGTTCTTGCTGAACGGAATGATGAATAACTTTTATCTCATATTGCTTGAGTTAAATATAGAACATCCTTAACGATGATATATTACTATATTTGAGTTAAATCAACTAAACGTATACGTTATAAGTACGTAATTTTGCCAGATCCAATAGTCGAGATGTTTATATAATCGAGTCAAATTTTTATATAGAATTTTAATTCGTTTATGAACTAAAATATATAATTGTTTTTAACTATAACTTATTAAATGTAACCCGAATTTCAATTTAATTGCATGTTAAACCACTTAAAACTTTTTAAATGAAGATATGTACAAAAGATTAAGGTCGTGAAATAGAAGATTTGTACTCTCTAGTGAGGAGAATGTTTATAATTTTACTCTTATTACATTGTTTTCTAACAACTTAAATTAGAAATATAATCGATCAATTATGGAAAGATTGTTCCCTCATTCTCTTCAACATCATTTACGGTAGGATGATAGACAATCAATATTAAGGTAATGCAAGGTAGGATGTGAGACCATCAATATGAGGTGGAATACATCAACCCTATATTAGACAATTACCAATTTACGAACTGTTAACTGTTTGTATCTAACAATGAATTGTTATTGCTTAATTAAACGAATTTTTAACATATATGGAGATCCAATCCGCTAATATATATTAATGTGCTTTCCATTGAAGTATATTAAGCTCTATTTGCAGGTAAGTTGTTTTTTATAGTACCGTATGATTCTTTTCCTTGGTGCGTCGATGAATTATTTTCCAGTAAATCACCTATTTAACTATTGTGGTTATTTTTTCTTGTTCTGTCCTATTTCATAAAAATCTTGATTATAGTATAGCATCAATTTGCATATCATGCATGGCTCTATTTTCGAATAGGGTATGATCATCAAAATGGGTGATAAAATGATCAACAACAGGTGCAATATGTGTCGTTTGATCAAAGTATTAAATATCCGACACATGTAAAACCCAAAGTTGTTAGAAGAAGATCAAAATACTAAATTCTAACGTTCCGCCTAAAGTCCATGTATGGGTCAAAAAGTGTGTTACGGGTGCCCATCTTTGAAACATAATTTGTCTTTCATGTTTATAATAACTTGTGAGAATATTGGAGGTGACATGAAATCGAATCTGAATCTTCTGACAACCTGAACTCTAATACCATCTTAAGTAATTAGCGGATCTAAAATTTTAAGACGTTGGAGTAAGATCAAATTGAATCTTTATATTTGATATGAGCTGAAAAATAACCCTAGAAGTGCAATTAATGATGTATTAATTAGACCCAGATTGGTCCAAGAATACGGCCCATTACACAAGGCCCGAAACCCTAATTATTTATTAATTTCGTAATTAATAAATAGGGAAAATATACAGCTCATGAAAGGAGTCCAAAATATGGAAAATTCATCAAAGAAGGATCCAGAATCCCAATTAAAAGAAATAATGAGTCATAGTCCTTATCAAAAAGGAAAAGACTTATCCACCAAGAAATACAATGTTTATCCATTATCAAAAAGGAGACTAATTCGCTAAGTCTCCTAAACATACTCTAAATACGAGGCTCCAGATGCCTATATAAGGACCCTGATCCTTCACAATAGAACTACGTTTTCTGGCTTGATTCTCAGCATTGATTGAGATACGTAGGCATCTTGTGAGGACCGATTTAGTCACGAAACACAAGAGCAGCCATTAAAGCTCGAAAGCCCCTAAACCCTAGAAATTAATTTACAAGTACACTTTTTAATCCATAACATTTGGCGCCATCTGTGGGAAGACAACATCAACCATGGCAAACACACGAAGGACAACTCGCGACACTCATACTTCTGAAGAACTTCCTCTCACCTCTGAGGTGGGTGCTCAAGGAAGCCAGCCACCGCCGACCACTGGCTCTCAAGGACCGGAAATCCCAATTTCGGTTGAAGGGACGAATCCCCTGCAAATGGTCGTTCATGGACCTAATCCACAAGAGACCACTCTCCAGCAACCAATCACAACAACCTCCCCACTACTCATGAATGCACCAAGTGGCCTTCAACTTCATACCACGGATCTTCCCCAATACGCAACTCAAACTCTTGGGATGCCAAACTATGGCATGCCTCCTCGACCCACGGTGGGCAGCAGTGGTCTCAACCCCACTTACCATGAAGCATACATTCATCCTTACATACAAGGTCTGGGACCCCAAAATCAACAAACTCAAACTCGACGGACCCCTTTGATTCAAGACTACTCGGGTCCCTATACTGAGGATGAGAATGATTCAACTAGAGAAGAGAGGGATCTTGCCCCAAGAAGAAGACGTTCCTCCCAAACGAATCAGGAGCAAACTACTAAGGAAAAAATTGTAGCCCATGAGGCAGAGACCGCAAGACTCAAGAAACTATTGGCTGAAGAGGAAGCTGCGAAAGCACAAAGCCAAGCAACTGGAAGAGTCCCGATAATCAACCTGGACCCAACACCAAGAAGAACAAAGAGGGCTGAAGCCCCAAGGGGTGATCCTAGTGTTTTGTTGCCCCTAGGAGATCCTGATGATCCTACACCACCGTTTACTCAAGACATCATGAAAGCTAACATATCCAGGAAATTTAAGATGCCAACGATCAAAGCTTATGATGGAACGAGGGATCCCTCAAATCACGTAAGAACTTTCTCTAATGCACTGTTGTTGCAGCCAACCAATGATGGGGTCAAGTGTAGGGCGTTTCCACAAACCTTGGCAGGCATGGCCCAACGTTGGTATAGCTGTCTACCTCCCAATTCCATTGGGTCTTTCAAGGAACTAAGCAAAGTGTTAATCAATCAATTTTTTAGTGGAAGGGTGCATGAGAAAAGTTCTGCATCACTCATGGGAATCCAGCAAGGAAAAAATGAAGCTTTAAGGGATTATATCAACCGATTCACCCGGGAGGCTCTGAAAGTCCCGGACTTGGAGGACAAAGTAGCTATGATAGCCCTGTTGTAAGGAACCACTGATGATCACTTCAAAAGATCATTGGCAAAATATCCACCCGAGAGCATGTTGAAGCTCCAAGATAGAGCCGGAAAGTACATCAAGGCTGAAGAAAGCATGAGAAAACATGAACCCACTGCTGGTGGCAGTGGAAATTCAAAGAAAAGAAAAGAAACTCTGGAGTATGATGTTAAGGAAAAGTTTCCTAGAACGTCAAAGGATTCTGATTCTCCACCCAAGAGGAACAATTTTGGGGCAAAGTTTACGGAGTATGCAAGATTAAACACTACCAGGAGCCAAATTCTGATGGAAATAGCAAAGGAGGAGGATCTCCGATGGCCGAAGCCAGTAAGGACTGATATGTCTAAGCGGAATCAAAACCAATTCTGTCGGTTCCACAAGGAAGTTGGTCACAACACGAATGATTGCAGACAATTGAAAGATGAGATCGAGTTTCTGATACGAAGAGGAAAGCTCAATAAATTCACTAAGAATGGAAATCAAGGAAGTCAAAGGGAAAACTATGAAAGGAAGGATTACGACAGAAGGGACAACGATCAAGATCGTAATCCCAAGCCCCGAGGGCCAGTCATCAACATGATATTCAGAGGACCAACTGCTGCTGGGTCCTCCCGAAACTCAAGGAAAGCCTATGCCCGAGAAGTAATGACTGTGGTTGGAGAAGCACCGAAACGTGCCCGAACAGAAATATCAATAGGTTTTGATGATTCTGACTTGGAAGGAGTGAAGTTTCCCCACTATGATCCCTTAGTCATCGTACCTGTGATAGGGAATTCTGAAACAAAGAGAGTTTTGGTCGACAATGGAGCTTCAGTGGACATCTTGTTCCATGATGCTTTTATCAGGATGGGCTATACTGACTCTCATTTGACACCCTCGAATATGCCCATATATGGATTCAATGGAGTGGAGTCGAAGGTGGAAGGCACAATCCAACTCCCTATGACAATGGGGCAAGGGTCAAATACAGCTACTCAGATGTTAAACTTCATAGTCATAAAGGTGACTTCAACCTACAACGCGATCCTTGGAAGGACGGGCCTTCATGCATTCAAGGTTGTAGCCTCGTCTTACCATCTGAAACAAAGAGAGTTTTGGTCGACAATGGAGCTTCAGTGGACATCTTGTTCCATGATGCTTTTATCAGGATGGGCTATACTGACTCTCAGTTGACACCCTCGAATATGCCCATATATGGATTCAATGGAGTGGAGTCGAAGGTGGAAGGCACAATCCAACTCCCTATGACAATGGGGCAAGGGTCAAATACAGCTACTCAGATGTTAAACTTCATAGTCATAAAGGCGACTTCAACCTACAACGCGATCCTTGGAATGACGGGCCTTCATGCATTCAAGGTTGTAGCCTCGTCTTACCATCTGAAAATTAAGTTCCCAACAAGGAATGCGATTGGTGAAGAACGGGGAGACCAAAAGATGGCTAGAAGTTGTTACGTAGCCGCGTTAAGGCCTGATGGAATTAGGGGGCAGGTTCTCCCCATTGAAGACATGGACACTGGAGATAATGAGGACAAAAGAGGGAAACCAGCTGAGGATTTAATCCCAATTCCCTTAGTCCCTTGTGAAACGGAGAAGGTGACTTACGTTGGAGCGCTACTGCCTGAACCATTGAAGAGCAAACTCATATCTTTTCTTCAAGAAAACAATGATGTTTTCGCTTGGACAACGGCTGACATGCCAGGGATTGATCCCCAATTAATAACCCACAAATTGAATGTGGATCCTGAAAGGAAGACAATGAAACAGAAGAAGAGAAATTTTGCTCCAGAGATGAAAGAGGCCATCAAGCAGGAAGTAGAAAAGCTTTTGGAATCCGGGTTCATTGAAGAAATTCAATTCCCAGAATGGTTGGCTAACTTAGTGACGGTCAAAAAGGCCAATGGAAAATGGAGGATGTGTGTGGACTTCACCGATTTGAACGATGCATGTCCTAAGGATTGTTTTCCCTTACCAAGGATTGATGCCCTAATAGATGCCACCGTTGGCCACGAGATGCTAAGTTTTATGGATGGCTTCAGTGGATACAACCAAATCAAAATGCACAAAGATGACATCTCCAAGGTATCATTCATCACTGACTTTGGTGTTTTTTGTTATCTAGTTATGGCATTTGGACTTAAGAATGCAGGGGCAACATACCAAAGGTTGGTGAACAAAATTTTTGAACACCTAATTGGAAAAACCATGGAGGTCTATGTGGATGACATGTTGGTTAAAAGCCTCGATAAGGCCGATCATATAAACCATCTACGTGAAGCGTTTGAAGTGCTGAGGCACCACAAGATGATGTTAAATCCAGCTAAGTGTGCCTTTGGTGTAGGCTCGGGAAAGTTCTTAGGCCTGATGGTTTCCAAAAGAGGAATCGAGGCTAACCCCGACAAAATCAAAGCAATTCTAGACATGAAACCACCACGGATTGTCAAGGATGTCCAAAAACTAATGGGAAGAGTGGCAGCATTGAGAAGATTCATCTCCAAGTCAGGAGAGAAGTGTTTACCCTTCTTCAAAGCACTCAAGAACGTGAAAAATTTTGAGTGGACAACTGAAAGCCAGGAGGCCTTTGAGGCCTTGAAGAAGTACATGGCTGAGGCACCACTGTTGGCAAAACCAAAGCCAAGAAAAACTCTCTATTTGTACTTGGCGGTTTCTAACACAGCCCTTCGAGCCGTTTTGGTAAAAGAAGAATTGAAGGTTCAGAAACCCATTTACTACGTAAGCAAGATTCTACATGGGGCAGAAATAAACTACTCCACGATGGAGAAGTTTGTCTTAGCTTTGATAATGGCCTCAAGAAAGCTACGCCCATACTTCCAGGCTCACAAGATAGAGGTCTTGACCAATCAGCCTCTAAAAAAGATCTTGCATAGCCCTCAAGTTAGTGGAAGGTTGATCAAATGGGCTATTGAATTGGGAGAATTTGACATCAAGTATAAGCCTCGAACGGCCATAAAAGCTCAAGCACTCGCTGACTTCATGGTTGAATGCACTATTGACAACCAGGAAGTCGGGGGGGGGGGGATGAAGTAATATTGGAAGACAAGAAAGATGAAGACATGGTGTCCAAAGAAAGTTGGGTGCTCTATTTTGATGGAGCATCAAAAACAAAATCAAGTGGAGCAGGTTTGGTGCTACAAAGTCCTGATGGATTTCTCATAGAGTACGCACTAAAACTGGACTTCCCAACTACAAACAACGAAGTTGAGTACGAAGCCCTGATAGCTGGCTTAGGGCTGGCTGGAGCCTTGAGAGTTAAAACTCTGAAAGTGTGTGGAGACTCGAGGCTAGAGGTCTCCCAAGTAAATGGGGAGTTTGAGGCCAGAGATGAAGTCATGGCCAAGTACCTAAAACTTGTCAATGCCATCATGACTCAGTTTGATGAATGCTATGTGTAACACATTCCAAGGGAAGAGAACATGAAGGTCGATGCCTTGTCTAAGTTTGCCTCTTCTGAAATTGAAAACTACGCGGGAAGTGTATACTTCAAAGTCTTGAAGACCCCAAGCATCAATGGAAAGTTGGTAGCACCCATTGATGTTGCCAACTGTTGGATGGATCCCATCAAATCTCATCTGGAAACTGGGTGGTTACCCAACGACACTTCAGAAGCACGAAAGTTATATGTGAGAGCACTAAGGTATACCCTGATTGAGGGAATCCTATACAAAAAATCTTTCATTGTTCCTTATCTGAAATGCTTGAGACCCCAAGAGGCAGAATTGGCCCTAAGGGAAGTGCATGAAGGAATTTGTGGACAACACTTGGGGGCAGAGCCCTTGCTCATAAAATCACTCTTCTAGGTTTCTATTAGCCAAACATACTTGTAGATGCTAAAAGCTATGTGAAGAAATGTGAACGGTGCCAAAAGCATGCACCAGTGGTTAGACAACCACCAGAGATGTTGACATCCATAAACTCACCTATCCCATTTGCTATGTGGGGGATGGATATACTTGGACCATTTCCAATGACAAGTGCACAAAGAAAGTTCTTGATAGTGGCAATCGACTACTTCACCAAGTGGATTGAGGCTAAACCTTTAGCTAAGATAACCAGCAAACAAGTAATGCATTTCTTCTGGGAGAATGTAATATGCAGATACGGGATTCCACGAATCTTGGTCACGGATAATGGAACTCAGTTTAACAACGATGAATTCAAGAAGTATTGTGACGAGAATGATATCAAGTTACGCTTCATTTCTGTTGCCCATCCTCAAGCAAATGGGCAAACTGAGGTTGTCAATCGAATTATCCTGGATGGACTTAAGAAAAGAGTTGAACGCTCTAGAAACACTTGGGTAGACGAGTTGTTCCCCATACTATGGGCATATCGTACTACTTGTAAAGTCACCACTGGAGCAACCCCCTTTCTGCTGGCATATGGGGCAGAGGCAGTGGTTCTAGTGGGGATTACTCACATATCTCCAAGAATCGAAGCTTATGAGCCAGAGACAAATGAAGAAGGCATGAGGCTGGCCTTAGATCTAATTGATGAAGTTAGAGATGAGGCAAATGTTAAAGTAGTTGAACATCAAAAAATGGCATCTTTCTACTATAACCTAAGGGTTAAAGAGAGATTTTTCCGTCAAGGAGACTTAGTCCTCCAAAAGATTGAGGCATCTGGAGTTGGACAAAAAGGCAAGTTGGCCCCAAATTGGGAAGGATCATATCGCGTTAAGAACGTATTTGGTCGAGGCTCCTACAAATTGGAAACCCTGGAAGGGATCGAAGTGCCAAGAACTTGGCATGCTGCAAACTTGAAAGTCTATTATGTTTAACGTATGTTCTGACTGGACTCACTATTAGGACAAGTAGAAATAAGGTCGACGAAACCAATCCAAGTTTTTAAACATGAGGTAGAAAGTAGAGTATTGTGTAAGGATTGAACCCATTTTCAAAGTTATATATTCTTATGTTCTTCATGATGCTTTGTGTGTATTACATACTGATAGATATGCACAAAATGCTAACTAAACATGCAAAGTCAAGAACTAGAAGAAACAAAAAGAAATAAAACTAAACTTACTAAAAGTTTAAGTTAAGCCCGAAGGCTGGAAATACATAAAAATAATACAAGCCATGGATGGCCATAAATAAGCTACAAACTACGCTTCAACCCCCTTATCAACATCATTTATCTCCTCCCCTGAGCTAGAGCCAGAAGAATGCTCATTGGCATCAGGGTCGTCAACAGATGTGTCACCAAGGGGTGATGACTGCAATATCCTCTCATCCTCCTCCATATCATCTGTCCCAGCCAGGAGGCGCTCTAAGGGAGTAGGAGGGTGAGGAGCTGGAAAGTCAGCAGAATCAAAAACCCCAGGATGCTTAGCCAAGATAGCCTGAACAGCATCCTCCCATCCTGATGTATGCTGGACTGGGAAAAGGATCTCAGCGTGCTTCTCTATCAACTCCTTGTACTCCTGAGAGTCAAGGTACTCGTCAATGCAATCATCCTTGATCTTCCTCAGCTCGACTAGATCAGCCTGAGCATCAACAAGCTCATTCTCCCTCCTAGCTAGAGTCTCTTTTAGAGACTTCACCTCATCCTCGGACCTCTGCGACAAAGTCTTTGTAATCGCAGGGAGTGAGTGAATGGTATGACCAATCCACATCATGCTTGGACACCCCAGTGATGGTGTCCATCTTCCTGATACCCCAGTTGGGGCTCCAAACTAAGGACTTTGTAGACACAGGGATGTCTGCCTCGTCCACAGGAATCTGAGAAGGGATCAAGAAACTGGGAACACTAGACTTCCCTCGAGGATCATCTCCTATCTTGGCCCTCTTCATCCTCAAGGTGTCATCATCCTTGGGCTCGTTGGTCTTGTTTATAAAGGCCGCAGCTACAAATACAGCCAAAGAATGGTTAACAGAAAATCACAAAAGGAAAGAAAGTAATAAACAAAAAGGATAAGTAAAATTACCCTTATCAGAAACAGTTGAGAGATGAACAGACTTGAGGACAAATTCATCCAGTAGCTCCCAAGCCACGGTAGTCCCATTATCCTTGATTAGCTCAGAGTAGGCAAAGACTCCTCTTCATTCAAGACTATGTTGCTGGGTACCATCTGAAACTCTCACAAAAGACTTACGGAACAGGGTTCCCCAGTCCCCACCTTCCCAGACAAGGTACATGAACTCGTTCTTCCACCTAGGGTTATTATCTGGGATAGACTTTGGGTGGAAGATAAAAGGAAAGCCAACCCTATGGCTAATGTATACCCAACCCAAGTTGTTGGCATAACTGTTCTTAAATTGGAAAATCTTTCTAAATAAGGGAACAGAAAGAGGCAATTTATTCCGAAGGCATAAAACCATAAAACAGTGAATTATCCTCCAAGCGTTAGGAGGTAATTGACAAGGGTTTATTTGAATATCGGCCAGGAGCCTAGGTATAAACTCGTGAAAGAGAAACCTAAGGCCAGCAACTATGGAATCTTTGTAAATACATAAGGCGCTAGGCCGCCAATGACAAGAACGGTCACCAGCACCGGCAGGAACTAATTTTAGGGGGGCTTTAACCCTATACATTTTATTGTAGTCCCTAATTTTATCTACATCATGAAACTTATTACTGCAATCATATGAATCTAAAGCAGACACAGACGGGTACTCATCCCCACGTTCATTGATCATATCATGCAAAGACATGTATTTAGAACGAATAGGAATGGGGGTACCTCGTTTGGATGCAGAATTCATCTTTTGAAGATGTTGGGAAGCGCGATCAGCCATTTCTAAACCCAGAAAATGCCCAGAAATCTTCAAAACAGAAACCCAGAATCTTCAAATCTTCAAACGAAAAAACCCAGAAATCGGTGAAAAATCTCGCCGGGAATCGCCTTACCGCAGAACCCTAGCAGAGCCTCGTAGAGAAAATTTCGGAGAAAATTTAGCAGAATAACTTTGAGAAAGTAAGAAATGAGAAGTGAATGATGTTAAGTGAGATTCTACACTTATATAGAAGGAGTAGCCGGTCAATGGGCCGGTTGAAAGAAGGGCAACCGGCATTAGCCGGTATAGCCCATAAAAGGCTACAGGCCCAATTATTAATTGGACCAGTAAAAGTCTTGGGCCCAACTTGAGCCCAACAAAATGGACATCAAAATGGCACAAGAGGTACAACTTAAAGAAATTCAGGATTCTATGTTTGACCCCAAGCGAGATCGAAATGGCTGACTAGAATCCTGGTCGAAAAAGTTCGACCAGGGCCTAAAATGGCATCTATCTTCGACTAGAGTCCTGGTCGAAAATGTTCGACCAAGGGCCAAAATTGCACATATCTTCGACTAGAAACCTGGTCGAAAGTGTTCGACCAGGGGACGAAATTGCACCAAAGTTCGACCAGAAACCTGGTCGAAACTTTCGACCAGGGGATGAAATGACACTAAAATTCGACCAGAATCCTGGTCGAACACTTTCGACCAGGAGGCAAAAACGAAGCCAAAATTCGACCAGAATCCTGGTCGAAAGTGTTCGACCAGGAGCCAAAAATGAGGCCGAATTTGACCAGAATCCTGGTAAAAAATATACCAGAATTTCAAATTTCAAATTATTTTCCAGGGAATTGATGAAAAATCCTGATTCCTATTTTGGGAAAATTATAAAAATTGGTTTAGGACTATATGTTCGCAAAACCAAACTAGAATACGAAAGAAAAACTTCGTAACTCCCGAATAAAATAACTTCTACGATAATCCAAAAGAGATTTTCTTAGAAGTTGGGGGGCAAATGATATGGGCTGAAAAATAACCCTAGAAGTGCAATTAATGATGTATTAATTAGACCCAGATTGGTCCAAGAATACGACCCATTACACAAGGCCCGAAACCCTAATTATTTATTAATTTAATAATTAATAAATAGGGAAAATATACAGCTCATGAAAGGAGTCCAAAATATGGTAAATTCATCAAAGAAGGATCCAGAATCCCAATTAAAAGAAATAATGAGTCATAGTCCTTATCAACAAGGAAAAGACGTGTCCACCAAGAAATACAATGTTTATCCATTATCAAAAAGGAGACTAATTCGCTAAGTCTCCTAAACATATTCTAAATACGGGGCTCCAGACACCTATACAAGGACCCTGATCCTTCACAATAGAACTACGTTTTCTGGCTTGATTCTCAGCATTGATTAAGATACGTAGGCATCTTGTGAGTACCGATTTAGTCACGAAACATAAAAGCAGTCATTAAAGCTCGAAAACTTTTAAACCCTAGCAATTAATTTACAAGTACACTTTTTAATCCATAACAATATTAAATTCTCACACATAGATCTTGAAATAAAAAAATGATGAAATGGTTGAAAATAAGAAGCTGATCATAGTTACAACTTACAACATCAAATAGAGACCAATCCGAAGCAAACAAGAAAGAAAATGATGGGCCTGGGATCGAGCAATGCAACTATGCAAAGTATACATTGAACTAAAACAAGTTGTGGTGAGATGGATAGTAGTCTCCAATACAACAAGAAGTTACAAATATGAAACGGGTATTGTCTGTCCGGATTCATGCTCCCTTGATAAATAATTAAGAGGGGGAAATGGGAAATGCACATGGCCTACCCAGATTGCATAATAAATTTGTCTGGGATTATGTAATTTCTCTATTTGACCCTCTCCATCACTTTAACCTTTTATTATTCATTCAGTAGCTTCATCACAAATTTGTACACGCACATGTGCGTTTTGGATTCTTCGCTACCCTGAAATCTAACTGTTTTTTTGCAACTTGCATAATTTAAGAGCAAGTTTTTCATTGAATAATTTCATTGTTTCTAATAACTATTTGTCAAATTTATAGAGAGTGATTTTTCAATATTAAAAGTATTAGATTTTTCAATATTAAAAGTATAAGATATGAAGGCGATGAGATTATTCAAGTAGTAATGTCTTATCTATTATCGTGATCATGATTAAATGGACGTTTTTAATCACTAGTACAATTTTTGTTAAATTTGAGGAATTTATTTTGATCAGACCACAATTATATTTAATAAAACTTGATCATGGCAAAAATGATCTTTCTTTTGAAAATACTTGGACAAGGGAGGAGATTGAGGAAGGGTGCACGTGAGGAATTCGGATCATGGATCATGAATATTTTTAGAACTTCTGGGCAAACTTTTGCACCAAACCTGACTTTATGGTTTGCTCTTCATAATTACAAGATTACTATTTCCATTAATAAGTAATATTTATCTTTTAAATAAAAATCAACCCAAAAACTTTTCAGAAATTTCTTTCAAATAACAATTTATCTGGAAATAATATTGAAACTTGTTTTGAATTCTCAATTATTTCTGTAAACAATATATATAGTTTAAAAAGTAGTAATGTACTTCTGATTTTAAAAAAAGGGTACAATAATTAATAGCAAATGCAAGGATGGTCTAAATTGGCACTCTGCTTGCCAATTGGGTACTCACATGCATCTTGTACTCTTGTCTCACCTTGTTTATCATTTATTTAGGGACACAACAGATCCCACACTGTATAAGTAATATCGTTTTCTGTCTCGTAGCAACCCACTTACGCAGCCGCAGCTTCTGCACTAGATTTGTTTACCACTTTATTCCGGTTGTTTACATGGCCGGAACCAACCAAAGGCAAATCTAAATTGAAGTTCCCAAAACAAGTAGAATTTTTAGAGTTGTGACTACCTCTAAAAATTAGCGATAATTTATCTTAGTTCCAACCGTCTTGTGATTCTAGTTCCGAGAATCTGAATCTATAAATGTATGCGGTAATTATCAAATTTTACTTCTCATAACATCGTATTTGGTTTTTGGTTTTATAACAAACCTTTGACTGCAAGTAACTAACCAACTTCTTGCACAGTAATATATGTTTACAAGTTGCAACGGTAAACACTGCACAAATGAAAAAAAATGTAGACACCCACGTTGAATCCTGCTCAGCATAATCTCCATCCAGTTGAGCATCAATCAAGCACAAACACCAACAACAAGAGTCATTCTCATAGCTGCTTCTTCATCTATCTTGTTTCTTACACTCTTACTCAATCATCCCCTTCATATCCAAATTCACATCTAATGAAAAAACATCACATTTCTTCTTCTTTAGGCTTCTTCCTCCTCCTTTTATTTATCTTAATGCACTCTGCTCATGGCTTCGGATCAATGGGATCTATCGCCGCTGCGTTTGGCACTGATGGCTTCTTCTGCGCTATAGATGCAAGTGGAAAACAAGCTGTGATCTGTTGGGGTAATAACACTAGTAGTAGCTCCTCTGCATCAAACAATCCATCTGCTTATTCTGCTAATATTCCTCCAATGGCTGCTCTTTCGGGTGGTGATGGTTTTTTATGTGGAATATTAGCCGATACTTCTCAAGCATATTGTTGGAGTTCTATTACTAATAATCTTGTTCCTCGGGTCTTTCAGTCTACTTCTTATTCCCACATTGCAGCTGGTACTAATCATGTTTGTGCTATAAGAGGATCTTACTATTCTGATAGTCATTCGGGTTCAGTTGATTGTTGGGATATAGTTCGAACAAGTAATGGAAGTTTAAGTTCAGAACAGAGCAGTCTGTTTTATGATCAAGTGATTAGTAATCTTGTTTTGAAAACAGTTGTTTCTGGTGAAGGTTTTAGTTGTGGTTTATCCAGAGAAGATGGCATTCTGTGCTGGGGTCCAAACTCAACTAGTTTACAAGTTTCCGGTGAATCATCTTCGGAGAAATTCTTTTCATTAGCCTCAGGAAGAGGTTCTATTTGTGGGCTATCACAAGTCAATGATGAGGTGCATTGTTGGGGTAAAAATGATTCTCTCAAGTCTCTTCCACTTGAGATTGGATTTGTATCTTTGGCTGCTGGTGCACAACACTTTTGTGGGATTCGACAAGATAATCATGGGATTGAGTGTTGGGGGAGCTTTAACTCATCTTCTATTCCAAAGGCTTCTGGTTTTTTGGCAATTGCCTCTTCAGATTATATTACGTGTGGTATTAGAGAAGATGATTTGGTGCTTGACTGTTGGTTTGCTAACATGACATCTACACCAGATTATGATCCTCCATTTCAGTTGTGTAGTCCTGGTCTGTGTACTCCTGGATCTTGCGGTCAAGGGAGATTTGCTTTCAATGCAAGTTCACTCCATGAGACTGATTTAAGTAGCTTGTGTGTTCGGAAAGAGCTAAGTATATGTTCTCCTTGTGGGGTAAATTGTTCGGATGGTTTCTTCACTTCAAGTTCATGTAGTGAGAATGCTGATAGAGTGTGCACAGCTTGCTCTCTTTGCCAAAACAGCTCTTGTTGGGATATATGCAAGCTTCATCCATTGTCAGATATGAAGCGAAAGCATCAGCATCAGTTGCGTAGATTAATTTTCATAGTTGCTGCTTCTGCATCTGGTTTGGTATTGATATTAATCTGCTGGTGCCTTTTACCCAGCCTATTTGCTAACAAGAACAAAAGGGGGACAACGAAACAGTTTGCGTTGTGTCTCGGCAAAGAGTTGGAAACTGAAGCACCGACTGATTCACATCCACCTGTGGTTGTGACCCCATGTCCTGGGGCAGCTCAAATTTTCCGACTTACTGAACTAAAGGATGCCACCAATGGGTTTAAGGAATTTAATGAGCTTGGCAGGGGAAGCTATGGCTTTGTTTATAAAGCTCTGCTCCCAGATGGAAGGCAAGTTGCAGTGAAGAGAGCAAATGCTGCCACAATAATTCACACAAACAATCGGGATTTTGAAATGGAGCTGGAAATCCTTTGCGGTATCAGACATACCAATATTGTCAATCTGCTGGGGTATTGTGCAGAAATGGGGGAAAGATTACTTGTTTACGAGTTTATGCCCCATGGGACACTTCATGACCATCTCCACGGAGGACTTTCACCTCCAAACTGGACCCTTCGCTTAAATATTGCACTGCAGGCTGCAAAAGGACTTGAGTACCTTCACAAGGAAGTTTCACCTCCAATCGTCCATCGTGATGTAAAGAGCTCAAATATTCTTTTGGATGCAGATTGGGGAGCACGAATAGCAGACTTCGGGCTTTTAACTTTAAATGAGACCGATGTTATTGAAGATATAAAAGCCGACGTCTACAACTTTGGAATCGTACTGCTAGAAATTCTAAGTGGGAGGAAAGCTTATGATAGAGATTGTGGCACTCCAAGTATAGTGGACTGGGCATTGCCCATTATTCGACAAGGCAAGGCAGCTGCCACAATCGACAGATATATTCCTCTGCCCAGAAATGTTGAACCTCTATTAAAACTTGGTGAAGCAGCGGAGCTAGCTTTAAGGGAAAATCCTAATGACCGTCCTACAATGACAGATATGGTACTATTACTAGAACGCCTGGTGAAGGACATGGTGATGGTGTAGTTTTCCACATTGCAAGCCTTATATATTCAGCGATTCATTTAAATTGATTTTGTAAAACCTGTAAACACACTGCTGTTCTCCTCAACTGTATATTTCTTCATCCTTCTTGTAACATATTCTTTCTACAACAGATTTGAGCCCTGTTGTCCAAACTCTAATAAATAGGCTTCGTTTACAAAGGTTGAATATTGTCAGAGACTCGGAACACTTGTAAAACAGCCTAATTTGCCTTTTGCACCGAAAAAACACATGAAAGCAATTTTGCAGGTGATTCCAAGATATAAGCACAAAATTTCTGGAGTTAGGAAGCATAACCAATGGAGATAACATTTTTCATCTTCATCGTGGGGGAACCACAAATCATCTAATAGCCCAGAGTTGCCCTCAAAGTTTAAACTACAATATAATTTATATAGAACCTAATAGTCAAAATTGACAAGTGTTAGTAAATAAATTAACAGTTTGAATTTGAAGGTCAAGCGAGCACTCAGTCTCTGTTGCAGATTATGTTGTCCATGCAAACAGATTCGTTTCTAACATTTGATTTTTTTTTTATATAGTTAAGCTGAGTAGTCGAACTCGTGACTCTTTGGATCAACACATTGGTCGCAGCCGGCTCCCTCTCTTCCATTTGATTTCACAGTAAGCTGATGGAGCACTCTTATCTTGCTTTTTGGCCTTTATATTTTATTGTCTTTGTAACTAACTGATATCAGTGCATGCACAAATCTTCTTCTTCTTTTTTTTTTTTTTGGCTAAATCACCTACCGCTTTTTACTTTAATATAATGTAGATACACTAAACCTGCACGGATTTTTCTCAATACCAAAATATTTATTTTTATAATTTATACTGTATTTATTCTTTCAACAATAATTTATATAGAATTTAAAATCATGCCAAGAATATTACTACGTGTCTGGAAGTTAGTTTTGTGTGTTTTGTCTATCCCACAGATACCTACTAAATTACTTGAAATATTTGGCACAGATTTTGGGTAAAATAAATATGAGATTTCAGGCATATACTAACCTTTCTAAGGTTAGCTCATGTCAGTTCTTAAAACAATTTAACAGTATCTTTCTGACTACCGATGTGAATTCATTTGCCTGTTCTGGAAATTATTCACTCATATACATCAACTTCTGCCGGTAATTCTCAAATCTTGGCGTATAGATGTTATGATACGAGAGCTTTTACATAAGATCAATCCAGGCACTAAGTATACCTTCCTCAAATGTCTATCCTCTAGCACTAAAAGCAAAGAAAAAAATGCCTAACATGTTTTACAATGTGCCCTTCGTTGGTAGTTGGTTAAGAAAAAAAGATGCTGAAAAGGTAGATCTGCTACCAATTCTTTTTGTGACACCATAATGCATGTATCAAAAACTTCACAGCCATTGTTGTCAAAAGTGGAATCCCCCACCTCCACCAGGAAAACCTCCTTCAAAATGGAAGGTATATTGTTGCCCCCCTCCACCAAAAGGGTTAAATCCACCACCGCCGCCACCCATGCCCATGTCTTCTACATCTTCCCCTTGGTCGTATCTCGTACGTTTTTCTTCATCCCCCAGTACCTGTAAGAAAAAACAGTAGTGGTAAGCATACACAAGATACAACATCAAGATAAAAAAATTGTCTTGAATTCTTGTTATTACATTAGACACTACCAATGCTTATACCACTACAATAAAAGGACATTTAAAAGTAAGCAACAATGGATCCAGTAGCATGAATAACGGTATAAGAGGAAAATCTCTGGTACATAAACTAGAATATCAGTTGATATCAATGTAATTAATATATGTATTCATATTGAGTAATGAGTACTCATGACTACTAAGCTTCTTCAAAGTTATCCTTTCGCGATATGATATAACATAGTAAGCAGGGTAATTAACACATATAACATTACTCCTCAATTAGTAGACTTTCCTCCTCGAAATTCTGCTCTGTAGTTGAGAAATTTAAAAGCCGCGAAATTTGATGTCTTTTAAATAGAAGGCAGGTTTGTTGTAGGGGATAGGGTGAAAAAAAATAGGCTATATTCTTTTTTAAGCACAACTTACATGGAAATACCCGATACAGAGACTTAAAATAAATTACACTGCCTACGAAGAACAATAAGCTTGCAGAAGTTAAAGTAGCAGAACAAAAAACACACTTTTCTTGGTAAACTAAGGCATCTAATATCCCAATACAAATATTCAGGGCCTGATCCTTGCAGAAGACATAGGTCTAAATGCAGGCCATATAGCCATTTACTAATTCAAAATCTTGTCAAGCATTTACACTAAAATAAGAGCTCATCATAAATATTCTAAATAATGAATGAGACTGAAATATTAGAGCAGAGAGTTGGGAACTAATATAAGAAAAGAGATTTAGCAGAAATAAACCTCATAAGCTGCAGCTATGTCTCGAAATTTGGCTTCTGCTTCTTCTCTATTGTCAACATTCTTATCTGGATGCCATTGCAATGCGAGCCTCTTATAAGCCTTCTTAATCTCCGAAATAGACGAAGTTTTAGAAATCCCCAAAATCTTGTACCAGTCCTTCCGCTGGCTCATCTTTAAAGCTTTTTCAGCCTTCAACAGTGTTTGACGTATATTCATATCCTACAACATTGAGCCATGTCATGTTAGTTCTAGAACTTCGTGGGGATTAAAGCCGAGGAATTTGGCGTGAGTTCATTTCCTTTGCTACCCAAACCACAATACACCAATACACCATGGAGCGGTGCCATGAGAATTAATTAACAATATAATGGCACTTTCTTAAGTTATGAGCTTTAACACTGACCTGGGGTGATTTTTCAGCAGCTGTTCTTAAATCTGCAACCGCTCCTTCAAAGTCTTCGACCAAAAGTCTGGCCTCTCCCCTCTGGAAAACAGATAAAAATAAAAATCGAAATAATAGATTAGGTGACAAATCATGTTATTCTAGAGATAACTAGAAGCTTTGAACAAACATATTGCAGAACGTATAACTGTGGCTGACCTGCACTAAAGCTTCCAGAAGCTCGCCATCAATGTTAAGCGCATCTGTACAACTGCTCACAGCATCCTTTCCCCTACCAAGCTTAACCAATACTTTGCACAAACCAAGATGCAAATTTACATTGTAGGCAGTATGATTAGGGTCCAGAGCAAGGGCAGCTCTGTAATCCTCCACCGCAAGGCGCAACTTTCCCCTATTTTCATTGTCTTCTGCCTGCATAAATAACTGCTGTTAGTTAAGGATAGTAATGAGAAAGAAAAAATATATAGTCCACGTAAAAGCCTTAAGCAGACAATATTAATTTACACTTTTAGTCTTCTTCAATAAATTTTTCAGTCCGAAATATGCTTTCTTCAATTCACTATGCTCTGGGTCTAGTCGGAGACCTTTCTGGAAATGCCTGAAAAGCCATGCAGCATCATTGTAAGTTAATGGTTGTCCAAAATGTGGACAATTTTGAAAACTTATGCTGTGTCGGACAATCCCCCTCCCCAACCCCACAGTTTTATTTCGACATTCGAAGTGTGTCTGTGTATGTGCCTGCTTTGTTCTTTATTTCTGTATCATTAGGAAAAACAAATCTTGAACAAACCTTATAGCAACATCATGATCAGCTAAATAATAGTAAGCACGGCCACGAATAAGTAATGCCTCCAAATTATTCTCATCCTCTTTGAGAATGAAACCCGTCTCGGAGATGGCACTCGAATAATCGTTAACTAATAACAATAGCTTGACTTTCAGAATTTTGGCCTTGAACAGTAAGAGAAAATGATGCATCACGTCAGAAAATATACAGGTCTAGTAAGGTGAATGCACAAAATTATTGAAGGATTACTTATGTTACAGTTTTGATGGTTACCTTCAAGCATGCTGGAGAAAAAACAAGTACAACCTTGTCCACATATTCCAATGACTTTGAAAAATCACCAGAATTAACGAGATTCATAGCAGTATTTAGAGCATCTCGAGATTGATGCAACTGAGAGAGCTCCTTTTCCACAGCAGAATTTCCCGGCTTCATCTCCAGAAACCTTTTGTAACTTTCCTCTGATTCTTCATATCTACATTTATCGGATATAGTTTATATTTATGGTTTCCCACAGAGAGAACCTAACTCATTATTACGCAAACTACAGAATGCATGTGACACTTGCCCGAAATGCAATATAAACTTTTTGGAAAGAGGGGGCATATCAAGTAACCCATTTCAGTTGCTACTCATTAAACAAAAAATGTATTGATATCACAAGTCATAATCAAAATAAATTTGAACATAAGATACAAAGATTTTTGTACAGAAAGAGAAGAAAATGCATGACAACAAGGTGTCCAGCAGCAGGCTATATATGACTGTAATATTTACAATTGGAGGCCACTTTGCAGATCCCAAAAGCTACCATTCAATAAGCTCAAAAACAACACAAACTCCACCATCTCATGTGCAGGCATATTGCATATCAGTTCTTAAAGAAATGTACCAAGGAATGAAGACCTAACATTTCTAATTTTTTGAAAGAAATTTAGATCCCAGTGGAAGCATTCATTAAAGGACTTGTCAGGGTTTCGAACTATAATATTTTGGTTTGTCAAATAAATCCTATGGGTCTTGAATGTCATTATTTGCGGCTCTAAAAGCCCCCAAAATCGCTAAGCTCAACAAAAATATGACCATTACTGGCTCCCTAAAAGTACTATCTACTGGCTTACTTTTGTAGGACAAAAAGACTAAGCAAGGATATGGGTGTGAAAGGATAGCAGGTTTCAACAGATAATGTGATATCTGATGAAACTAATTAATAGAACTCAGAGTGTGAACTATCTTAGATATTACAGGCTACCAGATCAACAAAACACATAATGATTTCTTGATCATATAAAACTTAGTTAGGTATACCAAATGCACCTAACATATCAACAAGAAAACACATAATATAACTCTAAATACAATGAAAGCACCTACACCCATCTTTGAACAGAATTATTCACTGAATCAATGATTTAAGAGAAAGTTATTGATATCATACAGCCACCTGTCACGGTTTGAACCACTGTGCAAAAATAGGCACATTTATCAACTTAAATCCTCCTAAAGTCTAGCTAATAAAGTTATTCTAGGAGTAGATATTATCTGGAAATGAGCAGTAGATGGCTCATGGTTGGACATGGCAGTGCAGGCAATGGGGAGAGCAGTGTAAAGAAGAGCGATAAATTTTCAGAGCAGATATTAACTAAATAAGTCGAAATAAAAAGATATGACATTCGCAAAATTAGACCTGCACAATTGACGAAAGATAGATGCTTTATGGCGATATGCTTCAGAAAGAGTCGGGTCTGCCTCAATAGCAGCATTTAGATCATTAATTGCCTCACTATAACGTTTCACCTTGACACTACGTGAAACTCTCTCAAACAACTCTGCAACATCACCAGGTTTTCCATCTGCACATTATAACCTTTGTCAAAACTCATAAATCACCTGCCTACCATTTTCACCAGTGAACATACAATAACTCCCTAAGACGTATAATCCAACAAAACTTCAACTTCTTATACACAAAATTGATAGCGAAAATAATCCCGCATCCTCAAAAAGTAATCTTTTTTCTTTATATCTTCTTCCACTTAATTAAAATACATAGATTTCAACTTTCAAACATGATGCACCTCCAAAGTTAATAAAAAAATCAATGAAATTACAAAATCTTGACACAAAAAATCACAGATCAGCATAAATGAAGAACAATAAATTGGGCATAAAATATAAATCACATAAGTAAAGCACATTCAAGTGAATAAAAGAAAGTACCTAGGGCAGAGACCAAAGGGTGAAGAAAAAGGAATTGACATATACATACAAAATGCAGTATATATACAGTGTATACTAATCCTCTCCAAGCTATAAAATCAATGGATGAAACTCCCCAGAGATTAATACCCATCATCTTGTTCTTCCTTATTGATTGCTTAAGATCATGTATGCAACAATATATACAGATTTGTGTGTAAGTATAGGTTTAGATAAGTGGGGTTGTTTGTGTTTAAGGTTGTGTATGTTGTAATAGACTAGGAGGGAGATGGGTTCTTGTTCTGTAAAAAAGGACTTCAGCCGGGAAGTGTAATAAGGATCCGCTTTGTCATTCCACGTTGCAGTAACCTATTAACTATCTCCACGTGGCTATCCTTTTATGCAATAGCTATCTTACACGTTGCAAATTATTAAATGATAATTTTTTAATGCAAAACTCATTCATAGATTTGATTATTAAATTTGGTTTATAATTCGAATTAACGATAATTAATATTATCTACTTCTATATATACTATCAATACTATTATATAATAGACGAAATATTTAAAATTTGGTTGGTCGGTATGGTACGTTGTGATTTTACTTAATTGCCCTTAATTTGGTTGGTCGGTATGCTACGTTGTGATTTTACTTAATTGCCCTTAATTAGTTTTTACTTAATTAACCTTACTTATTTATAGAAATATATTATTAAATAATAATATTACCTATTTATAACCAATTACCTTTTTCACCTAAAATACATTATTTTTTCTATTTTTCTAACAAATTCCCCTACTTTTTCAAATATATCACGGACAATTACCTTTTTAACTAAAAGATGTTAGTTTTTCTATTTTTTCTTACTAAAATCCCTCTTTTTCCAAAAATATCACGGACAAACATTTAGTTATTTATTTTTAAACCTATTTTAATATTATAATTATTTTTAAAAGTTTACCTATTTTAACATATCTATTTATTTTTCTTAACAAATGCAATTACTAAAACTATTAAAATATAAATAATCAAATACATATTTATAACCAATTATTTTTTCAGCTAAAACACATTATATATTTTTTCGAACAAAGTCACTCCTTTTCTAAATATATCACGGGAAATTGCCTTTTACAATTTACTTTTTCTATTTTTCTCACTAAAATCCATTCTTTTTCCAAAAATATTACAGGAAACCTTTTACTTATTTATTTTAAAACGTATTTAAATACTTTTAATTATTAAATTTTAAAACCTCATTTTCCAAAAATATCACAGGCATTGACCTTTTTAAACTAAATATATGTTACATTTTTTATTTTTTCTTATTAAAACCCCTCATTTCCAAAAATATAACGGGCAAACACATACTTATTTATTTTAAAATCTGTTTTAATGTTTTTAATTAATTAAAAATGTTTAGCTATTTTA
This sequence comes from Heracleum sosnowskyi, assembly GCA_030848705.1. Lineage (NCBI taxonomy): Eukaryota > Viridiplantae > Streptophyta > Magnoliopsida > Apiales > Apiaceae > Heracleum > Heracleum sosnowskyi. The sequence goes on along the minus strand of CM061238.1, from coordinate 103,846,033 downwards.
AGATGCCTACTTATTTTTTGCACAATTACAATTAATAAAATATTAAAATAATAATAAAATAACAATTAACAATCCGTGCATCGCACGGGTTTTAAGCTAGTATATATTATTAAAGCTGAAACATTGAAAATTTTGGTTTTCGATTTTCGGTTTTCGGTCATTTATTCTATTTAATAAATAATAAAATAATATAAAAATAGTAACTAACTTATTGTCTTTTATAATTATTAAAACACTTTTTTCTAAAAAAACCTACTACTCTTCAAAAAATATCATGGACAATTACCTTTAAATTAAAGCATATTACCTTTTATATTTGTTCTCACTACAAAATCTACTCATTTTCCAAAAATATCACGGGCAATTAACTTTAAATTAAAACATATTACCTTTTATATTTGTTCACACTAAATTTCTCTTTTTCAAAAATATCAGGTGCAACCCTTACTTATTTATTTTAAAATCTATTTTAATGCTTTTTATTATTTAAAAAAACTTACCGGTTTTAACCTGACAACGTGTTTTTTTAACAAATATAATTAATATAATTAAAACACTTCTAAAAATATCACGGATAATTATTATTTTTTAATTAAAACATGTTAGTTTTTCTATTTTTCATTGCTATTAATATTATTTTAATAAATAATAAAATAATATTAATAATGTCTCAATTATTTTCCTCAGCCCCATTTGTATTCTTTATTTATATTTTCTATGTTCCAATTAATATTTCAGTTTCTCATTTTATAATTTATCATATTGATTTTTATTCTTTATTTAATATTTTTCGTTCCCATTAATTTTTTTAGTTTGTCATTTTTTAATCTCCTTTGATGGTCCGTGCATTGAAAGTTTTGTTTTTCGGTCATTTATTTTATTTAATAAATAATAAAATAATATAAAAATAGCTAACTACTCGCCTTTAATAATTAAAAAAAAAATCTAACAAAATCTACTCATTTTTCAAAAATATCACGGGCAATTACCTTTAAATTAAAACATATTACCTTTTATATTTGTTCTCATTAAAATCCTTCTTTTCCAAAACTATACGGTGCAAAGCTTACTTATTTATTTTAAAACATATTTTATTGTTTTTAATTATTTAAAAAATCTTACATATTTTAACATGCCAACATATTTTTTTTAACAAATACAATTAATATAATTAAAACACTTCCAAAAATGTCATGAGCAGTAACTTTTTTTGATTAAACACGTGTTAGTTTTTCTATTTGTCCTTATTATTAATATTATTTTAATAAATAATAAAATAATATTAATAATTCTTCAGCCTCATTTGTATTCTTCATTTATTTTTTATATGTTCCAATTAATAGTTAAAGTTTCTCATTTTATAATTTATCACATTGATTTTTATTCTTTATTTAATATTTTTCGTTCCCATTAATTTTTTTAGTTTGTAATTTTTTAATCTTCTTTGATGGTCTGTGCGTTATAGGCTAGTATATTAAAAGACAACCAAGGCAAAATATACCAATAAAATTATATGAAATTTTGTTGCTCTCAGGATTCGAACACAAACTTTCCACTTACAAATAAAGTATCATAACCATTGTGCTACATAAATTTTAGAGTTAATTTTAAAAATCTTATAAGATAAGCTACAAGTTCCCTTATAATCATATTTTCTATTTTTTACTTTACTTTTTGATTAAATATATTGTTTGTTTATATTTCTTATAAAAAAATTCTAAATTATACATAAATGTAACCAAATTCAAATTGGGAAAATATGAATTTGTTAAAATTCGTCTCTATGTATATATTAGATTATTGGATAATAATAGGATAATATTTTAAGAAAGATAAATATTTCATTTACGTGTGGATACAATTGCATCATATAATTTTTAGATATATAAATTTAAACTTGAGTTAAAAAATAATTCTACATTATAATATAAAATATGTTTCAATTTACTTAATTTCTAAACTATGCTGTTAAATAATGTGCGTAATGAATAATAGACTTAAAATAGATAGTTGAATTTAAAATTATATAAATACGAAAAAAAATATATACATGGAAAAAAAGAGCAAGACAGTCTAAATGTATAATTTTACATACATAGCCAATTTTTTTAAAAATCTACTTCTATATATTAAAAGATCATCAAAGGTAAAAAGAGTCCAAAAAATGTTCATGAAATTACAAACATGCCACCCCTTTATTACTGAAGATAGAAAATGTCAAATTTGTGTGTAAACATCGAGAATCGAAATGTTGGCCTCCTCGTAATAGTTTCATGTCATAATCGAGTGTGTTACATTGAGTTTTGAGTTTATTTTAAAATTATTATTAGATAAAGTATATTCTCTCATCATATTATCTTTTGTTAGTAATGAATACCACTTAGAAACTAGACAGAGGGGGGGGGGGGTGAATGGATAGTTTGATATATTTTTGCTTTCTTGAAACTAAATTGCTGTAATAGATTGTGTAGTAAGAAAATGCGGAATGAAATAAACAGTACACACACAATCACTTTAATCTACATTGTATTAAGCAAATTAAATACTACAGCTTCCAAAATCTCACAAGAGAAATTCTGGCTTCTAAACAAGAACAGTGTTTTCTTGCTTTTCTTACAGAGAAAGAAGTGCTTCAAATATGATTCTATGATATGCTCACTTACAGCTAACAGTAGGGTGTGCACAATATATATATTGTCCTATACAAAACTAGTGCACACACCTAATTACACAGCTACCCTTCCTGCAACTCCATTTTGTCGTTCTATAAAAGGCTGACTGTGTCAGGGAGGACCACTTGCTTTCTGTGGTCCTCTCCCTTATCTGTAGCTGCTTGTCTTCCTTCTTCCTCTCCAAGTTTAGCTGTATATTTTCCATCTGTATTTTGGACCACCTGACCAATACAGATGCTTCAGTATTTGTCTCCATTGACTTTGATCTTGTACCTTCATTTGTCTTATTGTAAACGGCTAAGTGTTGATATCGTGAACTCCACTTCATTCCAGACTTCGCGATGTCCCTTGTGAAGACTATGCGACATGGCCTTTGAGGACTTTGCGACATAAGCCATTTGAGGACTTCGCGATCTAGCCTTTTTGAGGACTTCGCGATATAGCCTTTTTTAGGACTATGCGATATAAGCCATTTGAGGACTTCGCGATCTAGCCTTTTTGAGGACTTCGCGATATAGCCTTTTTGAGGACTATGCGACATAGGCTATTTGAGGACTATGCGACATAGGCTATTTGAGGACTTCACGGAATAGGCTATTTGAGGACTTCACGATCTAGTACATTTTGACTTTGCTGATTTCAACACTTCACGATATGAGTCTTGAGGACTTCACGACATAGTACAAATTGGACTATGCGATAAAGCACTTCTCGACATGAATATTGGTGACTTCACGACATAGCTTTATTCTGACTTTGCTATATAATGCCTTAGGCAAATTTCTGCAACTTATTTCTTCAGGGCCTTATTCATCTCCATCCTGCTGCATGAACAATTCTGAACTTCTACCAGGACAATTATTCAATGGCCTATGTACATTCTAGATGCAAGAAACTTACTAAGCTCATTATAATTCTGAGCATACATGATCAAGCTAATGTTCATGAGAACAAGACAAGTACAGAGAGACCTATACTATATCCCAGTGATAGAATTCACTAGGTCATGTAGTGTGACATAATCACATAGTGTAGGCTTGTTAATGGTGGTATTCAGGCATGTCTTGAGCCTAACATCTTTTATTATTTCAACTTTTGAGTAAATAATATGTTGTTTTATATTATTTATACAACATGCTTATTCAATTTTTTAATAAAAAAATGTTAGTTTATATTATTTATATAGCTCCTTTTTTTTAAGTTTTCGTAGTTTTAATATATAATTATGTATTTATTTACAAATTTTATTATTTCACCCTTAATTTTTTTGATTAAATGTTAATTGTTATACGATTTATATTTTTATACAATATTATGTCACTTATTAGCTTTATACGAATTATTCAAGTATCGATAAATATATAATCAAAATTTGATCTAAAATAAGTAACATATTATACGTAACTTTTATATTTTAGAATTATACGTAATTTGATCTAAAGTAAGAAATTTTATGATGTATTTAAAGTATATTCGTACATTTGTGACCAATATTATATTACAAATTGACTGTTATTTTATTAACAATGCATTAGTGTTATGGAATAAAATCTAGGGTGTATTTAATACATATATTTATTGCTAGGGTTTGGGAGCTTCGAGCTTTAATGGCTGCTCTTGTTGTCGGGGACTAACTCAGTCCTAACAAGATGCCTACGTATCTCTAGTGTTTAGAGAATCAAGCCAATAAAACGTAGTTCTTGGTGTTGCCCTCGGGGCTATGGCGGCAGGGGCACACCAAGGACGTAGTGACTTGTATGTCCTTATTCGAGGATGAAGTCTAAAACATAGTTCTGAGATGAGGGGTCATGCCCTTTATATAGGCGTTTAGAAGCCTAGTGGATAAGTATTGATTTCCTTGAAGGATAAATCTTATCATTGACGGTGGATAAGTATTATCACTTCCTTGAAGGATAAGTCTTACCATTGACGGTGGATAAAGATTAATTCTAGATCCTTCCTTGTAGGAGTTGTTTCCATATCATAACGGACTTGTATAGAAACAAGCCCACTTAGAACAAGCCTGTATTGGACATCTCTAAATACATGTTGTACTTCTAGCCCAAATATTAATTATGAAATTAATATTTAATTAGAGTTTCGGGCCTTATTAATGGGCCTTATTTATGGACCAGCTAGGTTTAATTAATGCAATATTAATTATGTTTTTAGGGTTATTTTTAGCCCATATCATTTGCCCCCCAACTTCTATGATAATGCACTAGGATTTCATAGAAGTTAGACCGGTCTTTTTTGAGACTTGGGGTCTTTTTATCCCTTACCTGGGATTTACTACCCTTTTTTGGGATTTTAATATACACAAGTGTTTCACGAGTATCGTCTTGGTGTAAAGTGTGGAATGACCTACACATTTATGACGATTTTGGCTTATTCGAGGCTAACTTGACATTTGCATAAGCCTTTTATGTCTTATACCGTCTTGTTTTGGCTTCAAGCCTTTTATTGAGCATATCGAATGATGGGGTTTAGACTGAATGTCTTAGGTTTATGGGGTTTCGACCCTTTACCCTTACGAGCTCTTACTGATGGCTCCACTCGTAGTGATTCATTCTCAAGTCTATCATATCAAACTTCTCCCGAGCTTGAAATTTTTGCTAATTAACAATAGGCATCTTAGGCTTTCTTTTGTATGTTTATTAGCAACATTCACCTTTTGGGGTTCGTTGTATTCAACTCTATTTTTGCAGTTGTGAAAGGCATATGTTTAGGCCTATTAATATTCCGAGGAAACAACTTAATTTAAACAAGTATGTAATAAGTAAATAATAAGTTAATATGTCACAGGAATCTCAGAGAGTTTAATCTGTCAAGAGAAAGAAGAACCAAAGTCATCTACAGATTTGAAGTTATTCTACATTGAAAGAAGTTCAATTTATTGTTCAAGCCTCAGTGAAGTATTCAAGTAAGTGGATTTATTACAGTGACAGAGATTTCCAGTTGGTGACGGAAGAAGTACAGGATACAGAGTTTAGTCAAAGCTAAAGAAAAGAAGCCACAACTTTAAATGTTTTAAAGATGAAGAATTATCATTGAAGTCAGTTATTCATGAAACCAGACAGTGCATCGAATGACGACATCAATCAGTGGAATTCAATCATCTATATTCAGTGGTTTTCAGAAGATAGAGTAATGCAAGGATTTTAAATTATCTTCTTTAATTTATTAATTCAATTTAATTAATAAATTAATTCTATCAGAATTAATTTATTTATTAAATTAGTTATGATAGTTGTTTAAATTATTTATTAAATTAATTCTATTATAGAATTAATTTAATCTAGAATTTAATCTATCTAAATAAATTAAAAGGATTTTTTTTTTTAAATCTCGGTATGACCTGTTTAGTAAACTCGGTATGACCTAGTGTTTTAATACCTTAGGTTCTACCGAGTTATATTGAGGTCATACCATTCAATTCTGTCAGGTCATGCAGATCACTTTCCCTTGGTCATACCGAGAGTTGGTGATATTATGCAAGGTCATACCGGACATTTTCTTGTAGGTCATACTGGTCATACAAGGTTCTACCGAGCACATTTTGGAAGGTCATACAAGTGTATGATTTGTTTTATTAAATCTTTATGATTTAATAAACAGGTCATACAAGGCTTATTGCATTTGTATTAAAGACTTGGCAGAACGGACAGGATAAGGCAGTTGAACAAAAAGAAAGAGATTGAAGCATTTACTCTCAAGAACACAAGAAGCCATTAATATCATTTCTTCTCAAGCAATTAATTCTAGTTTGTATTGTTAAATCCAAACCACTAGAAGTTGATTACTTGTATTGCTTTGATCATCTAGCGGATTTTTATCCCTAGAATTTATCTCGAACTTGCTTTTAGCATTCGATCTTTTTATTACAAATATTAGAAGAGTTCATGTCGAATTTATTCTAAATTTGTATTAATTAGTTTGAGATAAATACTTTGTAATCCTTATTGTATTTGCAACACCCTTCAAGTTTAATATAAGTTATATTTAACTTGAATCTTGTTTCATTTATATTCCGCATTAATTTGTTCTATATTGTTTAATTTATTCAAGAACAAATTTCGATAAAACGGTATGGTTTGTATTCAACCCCCCTTCTACAAACTTATCAGGACCTAACAATTGGCATCAGAGCCTTTTGATTGATGTACAAATCAAAGATCCAATTGTTTTGAGATTTTTCTTTTAAACTCTGATTTTTTATCTTTTTCCTAAAAATCTCAAAAGATGTCTACTACACAGAAAGTTGGTACTGTCAAAATCCCAATGTTCAGCAATGAGCATTATTCTATGTGGAAGAAGAAAATGCTCCTATTTCTTAAGGTTGCAAATCCTAAATACATTGATGTGCTGAATAAAGGTCCCAGACTTCCTATGATTATTGAGGAAGAATTAAAAGAGGATAACATTGTTACTAGGCCTGCTAGTATGTACCCTAAAGATCCCAAGGAGTACACTCCTGATGAGAAAGAGGATGTTACCTTGGATTCCTGTCTTCAGTTGATCCTTATTGAGAGTCTTGATCCTATCATGCATAATCATGTTGTTCGCACTAATTCACGCAAGCGTACGCGGTCACAAGTAATATAGAATAAAATTAAGTTTGTTCCCACAGAGACTGGTTTAGGTTGTTATAGTCTTGTACCTATGCAACAATGTATGGTTTTTATTCACTGCTAAGACAATTAACAAGATAGGGTTTTTAAATAACTAAGATTAACTATGAAGCAATTTAATAAACTAAGAATTAATTAACTAACAAGAATTGGAATCGAATTACTTATGCAGAGAAAACATGGGATCCTAACTTCATTAAATACTTTGCTTAGATCTGACACCTTTAATCACTATATGCAATTGTTATGATATCTGATCGGATAACACGAATCAAATACACGCTACCTGTCGGCATACGTATATCAAACTACCCATACATCCACAAAAGAGATAGAAGATGAATAGACACCAATTATGTTTAGACCCTATATGTCTATAGAATTTGAAAACATAACGGTTGAGGAACTAGTTATCCATAAAGATCACACAGGACAATATAAGTATTTTCATCTTATACTACGAATCATATTGATAAACAATTATGAACCTATGCTAGCATGACAAGTTCTAAATCTCAAGATCCACTCTCGCTTCACAAGAGATTAACAGATTAGATGTTCGCGACGCATCTATTAATTAAGCTTAACCATACGAGGATATCAATTAATATACATCACACACAGATCTTTAAAGCATCAAGATACTAAACTGCATAAATAAATCCGTTAGAATCCCACGATAACGATTAGTTCATAATCGAACCGCTCGTCACCATGGGATTTGATGAAAACATGATAATGAACAAGATTCGAATAATATGGATACTAAAGTAATAGAGTTGAGAAAACAAATCCCAAAAGCATCCAAGAGTATCGCCAAGAAAAATACAAAAGAAAAGTAGATCTAGAACTCCGTTGCTTGTCACGCGCGTAGGAATCCTTCGTCAAACTTGAATCTCCGTGTCTCGGCTCGCTCTCTATGTGTTGCTGGGAATAGGTGGTGATTATTGGTGAAGGGTTGTGTTTATATAAACTCCAGGAGGCTATTTCAGCAAGATATTTCCATATTTCCAATTAAAAATCGAAATCAGGAAAATTTCCAATAATTTTGCCAGGCGGCCGCGCCCTAGGCGCGCGCCCGCACGTCCTGAATCCTCCCCGCGCACGCCACCGTACGCTAGCTGCACCCCCGCGCGCTCCGTTTCTGCCTCGCGCGCGCGCCCGCGCGTTTGGTCCGCGCCCGCGCGCCTGATGACTGCCAAGGCCGCGCGCCCGCGCGCCAGGGTCCTGCCCATGGACTCCAAACAGCCTCCAAACGGATTCCTAAGTTCCTCCAAGGTGCCCCAAGTGCTTCCAAGAGTTTTGCAAGGTCCTCCAAGTGCTTCCAAGGGTCTTCCATTTTTCTTGCTATCTTCAACTCCAATCCTAGGACTTAGAACCCACCATTTAGACCTGAAATCATGCTTGGTACTTCCAACTAGTTCACCTGCATTAAAACACTAGAACATATCACACTTACCACATACTTGAGGTCAATTCCACCAATTTAAGCCGGTTTCTAAGCATTCCAAGTGGATATAAAATCCACTTATCACATGTCCTAAATTGTGAAACTGCCAAACACATTTGGGGAACCATAGAGATAATCAATGAGGGGACAGAGGAAGTTAGGGAGAATATGCTGGAAATTCTCACTTCACAATATGAGCATTTCAGATCAAACCCTGGTGAAGGTATCTCTCAGGTTTTTGAGAGATACAACAAATTAATCAATGATCTGAATCTCAATGGGAAGCACTACACCAACAAGGAGATTAACAAGAAGTTCCTTCTTACCCTTCCACCTCATTTGGAGCACAAAATATCTGCCATTAGAGAAGCAAGAGATATGAATGAGATTGCTTTGGAGAGATTGTATGGTGTGCTGAAGACCTATGAGCTGGAGCAGATTCAACAAAGGGAGCTGTATGGAACTGGGAAGATTGTTAGTACTTCTACTACACTGGCTGCTGAAGTCCCACAGAAACTGGAAGTGAAGCATGTTCAACCTTCCAGTTCTAACATGAATGTTATTGATGCTGAATATGGATTAACATCCATTGATCAATCTGGTGGTGACTTCTATTCTTTAGAAGAACTTGATCAGCTGGAGGATGGTGATTTGGCTTTGATAGTCAGAAAGTTTGGGAAGTTCAGATTCAAGAGGAATCCCAATCTTAAGTTCAGGCCCAGATTTCAGAGAGGTGGATCTTCCTCTTCAAGTGGCACAAGGGGTGGCTACAAAACTGGAACTGTGGAAAGGAGCACAATCAGATGCTACAATTGCAATGAGTTGGGTCACTTTGCTACTGAGTGCAGAAAGCCAAAGCAAGTGACTAGAAACACATTTGATTCTAGCAAGAAGAACAAGATTGGGAAAGCCTATGTTGCTGAGGGAAAGAGTTGGGATGACACTGACAGTGATGAAGAAGTAGGTGAGATTGGGAACCTTGCTTTAATGGCTAAAGAGGAAAGCACTTCATCCAGATACATGTCAGAGGTAACCTTTACTGACACTGAAATGATTCATCATCTTGGTGGCACCATAAGTTGTGCACGCACTGAAAATGATAGAATAATTCTTTTAAACACAAATCTTGAAAAGGAAATAAAAGAATTAAAACTAGTGCATATCAATCAAGATGAACTTACTAATAAGGTAGCAGTTCTTGAGAAAAGGGTTAAATTGTATCAACAACTGGAAACCATTCTCAAAGATCAGATTAGTGAGCTTAAGACCAAAGCTAATGCTTATTTCAGTTCTTGTAAGACTGCTAAAGAAATTCTCAATAAGCAAGCTGTTGGTAATCATGTCAGTATAGGGTATGATTATAATGAGGCTATTGGACTGCTTGGAATTAATTCCCCTTGTAGATTCAAATCTGAAGGAAAGGTCGTTCCATATATACTTAAGGGTATTGAAACACCCTTCTGTAAGGAGTCTGAGGCAGAGCCTATGAATGAATACTCTATCATTATTGCTGAGGAGATTCATGAAGAAGATATTGCTTTGGAAGCTGAACATTCCAAAAAGTGTATATCTGATATTCTAGTCAAAGTTGCTACAACTAAAAAGACTAAATCAGATATCCATAAGTTGGATCAAAACAACTGTTCTAACATGCCTGTTGTTAATTCTTCTCATAAAGCATGTGGTGTGATTAATTGCATGTCTTGTGCTTTCAATGTTATGTATGCTTATTTTAATAGTAAGCATGTATCTAGTGATAAGACTGCTCCACGTCAACATGTTAATAGTAAGAAGCATGTTAATGCTAAGACTGCTAGTCCTTCTAATACTAGAGTGGATTCATTTATCCCTAAGCCTACTCAGAAATGTGTTAAGGCTGGCTATAAATGGAAACGCTCTTATGTGAAATAGGTTGAAGTAGTTTTAGCTAAAAATGTTGTTTTGCCTGACAAAGGCCAGTTCTTTAAGTATGCCGGACCCAATCAATTTTGGGCTCCGAAGAAGGTCTAATCAATTTGATATTGCAGGGAGTTAAACAGGTAAACCGTGTTATATGGATTCTTGACAGTGGTTGTTCAAAGCATATGACCGGAGATAGAGCCCTGCTATCAGATTTGGTTGAGAAACCTGGCCCAGTAGTTACCTTTGGAGATAACAGCAAGGGTATTACGAAAGGATATGGCTGTTTGAAGTACGAAAATGTTATCATTGAAGATGTTTCTTTTGTGGAAGGTCTGACGTTCAATCTTCTCAGCATCAGTCAGTTCTGTGACAGAGGATATTCTGTTTCCTTTGAAAGAGAGAAGTGTCAGATCCTTCACAAGAAGAATGGAAAGCCTGCTCTTCAAGGAGTAAGGAAAGGTGACTTGTTCATAGCTGATCTGAACTCTGGATTCAAAGATGAAGTTAATTGTTTTTATGCTAAAGCTTCATCAGATGATAGTTGGCTATGGCACAAGAAGATGTCTCACCTTAACTTCAAAACCATGAACTCTTTAGTCAAGAGGGAATTGGTTAGAGGTTTGCCTCAGATGGAATTTACACAGGAAGGACTGTGTGAGGCTTGTCAGAAAGGAAAGTCAAAGAAAGCTTCTCACAAGGGCACTGACACATCATCAATAACTGAACCTCTTCAGCTACTGCACATGGATTTGTTTGGTCCAGTTAATGTGATGTCCATGTCAAAGAAGCAATATGCACTTGTGATTGTTGATGACTTTTCAAAATATACATGGGTTTTATTCCTACATTCCAATGATGAGACCCCATACCTGGTGATTGGCCATGTGAAGTTGATTGAGCTGGATTCTAGATTCCCTGTTAGAGCAATAAGGTCAGATAATGGTACTGAATTCAAGAATGCCATTCTAAATGACTTTTGTGCTGATAAAGGAATAACAAGACAGTATTATGCCCCTAGAACTCCTCAACAAAATGGAGTAGTGGAAAGAAAGAATCGTACATTGATTGAAGCTGCTAGGACTATGCTTAGTGAGTCTAAACTTCCAACGTACTTTTGGGCTGAAGCAGCGAATACAGCTTGTTATACTCAGAATCGAACTTTAATCAACAAGGACTTAATGAAGACTCCGTATGAGATCATGAACAACAAGAAACCAACTGTCAAGTACTTTCATGTATTTGGAGCAAAATGCTTTGTGCTTATAGATGACAATGTTAAACGTGGCAAGTTTGATGCAAAGGCACAAGAAGCTATTTTTGTTGGTTATTCCAGAAGATCTTACAGGGTCTACTTGGTTGGCAGTCACACAGTAAAGGAAAGTGTCAATGTTACTTTTGATGACACTAAGTTCCCAAATATCCAAAAAGTAGACTCATCTGAAAAGCTGAAGTTTGATAACTTGCCAGACTCAGAATCAGATGATGAAGCCCCACCTGAAGTTATTGCTGGTGATGATAATAACAATGATGATAATGATCATGGTGATGGTGGTGGAAACACTGGTAACAATGGAGATACCACCAACACTGGAGAAGAATCATCAAGGCAATCAAGCAACAACTCAGGGGGAGCAAATGAAGGATCAACTAGTCACTCACAACATCAAAGTGAAACTCAAGGCGAATCATCAAGATCAAATCTTCCAAGACAGACTGTATGGAATAAAGCTCATCCTTTTGAGCTTATCATTGGTGATCCAGATGTTGGAGTTAAAACTAGAAGTGCTTCTCAGAATGAATGTCATTTCTCAGCATTTTTATCTAAAATGGAGCCAAAGAAAACTGAGGAAGCACTGACTGATCCAGATTGGGTGATTGCTATGCAAGATGAACTCAATCAATTTGAACAACAACAAGTCTGGAAGCTGGTACCCAGGCCAAAGAACAAGAAAGTAGTTGGTACTAGATGGGTATACAGGAACAAGCTAGATGAGGATGGCATTGTTACAAGGAACAAGGCAAGACTGGTTGCACAAGGGTATTCTCAAGCTGAAGGCATTGATTATGATGAAACCTATGCACCAGTGGCTAGACTTGAGGCCATCAGGATGTTCTTAGCATTTGCTGCTTACTCCAATTTTAAAGTCTATCAAATGGATGTTAAGAGTGCATTCCTGAATGGTGAACTTGATGAAGAAGTGTATGTGGAACAGCCCCCTGGCTTTGAAAATCAGGAGCTGCTGGACTTTGTGTACTTTCTCTTCAAGGCTATCTATGGTCTCAAAAAAGCCCCAAGAAAATGGTATGACACTCTCTCTGGTTTTCTTTTAGAAAATGGTTTTGTTAGAGGTATCATAGACAAAACTCTTTTTTCAAAGAAACACAAAAGTGATATGATATTAGTCCAAGTCTATGTGGATGACATCATATTTGGGTCTACTAATGATAATCTCTGTAAGAGATTTGCTGAGCTTATGCAGAGTAAGTTTGAAATGAGTATGATGGGTGAGCTGAAGTTCTTTCTTGGATTACAAGTAAGTCAAAGGTCAAATGGTATATTTATTTGTCAATCCAAGTATCTCAAAGAACTCCTCAAGAAGTATCACATGGAGGATTCAGCATCAGCAAGGACTCCATCTTCAACAGCCATCAAACTTGGAGCTTCTGACAAATCTATCAAGGTAGATGTTACAAGCTACAGAGGTATGATTGGCTCCTTACTCTATCTTACTGCTAGTAGACCAGATATTATGTATGCTACATGCTTGTGTGCAAGGTTCCAAGCGGACCCTAGAGATGTACATCTCGTTGCTGTTAAAAGAATCTTGAGATATCTTAAGGGTACACCTAATCTAGGTATCTGGTACCCTAAAGATTCTGGTTTTAATCTTGTTGGATATACAGATTCTGATTATGCAGGTAGTGTTGTGGATAGAAAGAGTACCTCTGGGAGTTGTCAATTCCTAGGAGGTAGGTTGATTTCCTGGTATAGCAAGAAACAGCAAACAGTTTCCAATTCAACAGCAGAAGCTGAATATATTGCTGCTGGAAGCTGTTGTGCTCAGATCTTATGGATAAGGAATCAATTAAAGGACTATGGCTTTGCATTAGACAAAATTCCCATTTTTTGTGATAATACAAGTGCCATAGCAATCTCCAACAACCCTGTGCAGCACTCGAGAACGAAGCACATTGATATCAGGTATCATTTTATCAGAGAGCATGTTATGGCTGGAACAGTGGAGTTACACTTTGTACCCACTGAAGAACAGACTGCAGATATATTCACTAAATCTGTTGACGAATCCACATTTATCAGGTTAGTTGGTAAATTGGGTATGTTGAACAGTCTTAGTGATTGACAATATCTCCGGTAGGTTTGTTCTTTACTAAATCATTTTCTCTTGTTGTTTTAAGATGTTAAATATTGCCAATCCATGTTTATTGTGTAAAGCTTGTTAATTTAAATATTCTGAATAATTTATTTATTTTAAAAATATCTTTCTCATTTTTCATGGAGAAATGTATTTTTATTGAAAATATATTTATTTAGAATCATTTAAATATTGTTGTTCAGATTTTTCTGCAGGTTTATAGTAGTTTTATGTTCTTTTATATTTTTATGCAGTAGGTTTCAGGTGTTATAGAATTTTATGTGAATATTTTCTGATTATGCTTCTTCTGTTAGTATATATTTCGGTATGACCTTTTAGTTTGGTCATATTGGCATGCTTTTCTATTTTCTGTTAATAGTTTATTTGTTAGATTTCGGTATGACCTTCTCCCAGGTCATATTAGAACTCGGTATGACCTATCTTGAAGGTCATACTGGTTTGTTATTTTTATTTATTTTTATTAGTATAATTCAGTTTTTATTTCAATTTTCTCGGTATGACCTGAAGCACTGTTGGCTATTTCTCAGTATGACCTCTTCCAAAACTCGGTATGACCTGCCTTTAGGTCATACCGAGCCCATCAGGTTTCATTTCCTATAAATAGTTGATAACCTCAGGTTCTTTTCTCTCATTCCTTTCTAACTCAAGTTTTTACTTAGTTAACTTTGCTCTAGTTTGTGTTTTATTCCTAGAACAACGAACTATTGCAAATTTTTCTTGTGAATTACTTGGGATTTTTTTTCTCTTCTCTGTTTTATATTATAATTAATTACTGCATTATTTTATTTTATTTACTTATTTTTTGTTTTTGTTAAAAAATGACTGCTGAGTTTGTTATTGAACGTTTTAATAATTACGTTGGCTATTGTGATCCCCTTAAGTGTTCTGCTGAACGTTTTAGGCCGTGGATTCATTTTTTAAATCAACAATCAATTGTTAGCTATGCTAGCACAACTTCTATTGATTTAAAGATTGAACCCCTTCGTCTATTATGTTTAACTGCTGTTGTTGCTGACGATATGCAATCTTTCACATTCACTATTTCTGATCGTCAGTACACAGTAACTAAGGAGATCTTTTGTCAAGCGCTTCATTTTCCACTTGATAATTTTGTTGCATTCCCTACTGATGACGAGTTAGTTCAATTTTTCTCTAGCATTGATTACCAAGGAAATATTGTTCTTCCTCGTCTGAATAAGGGTAATCTAGCATGTGAGTGGGATTTGTTCTTTGACTGTCTAGCTAAAGTTTTTAGTAATTGTGCCAAAATCAACTTTCCAGTCATCACTTCT
This sequence comes from Heracleum sosnowskyi, assembly GCA_030848705.1. Lineage (NCBI taxonomy): Eukaryota > Viridiplantae > Streptophyta > Magnoliopsida > Apiales > Apiaceae > Heracleum > Heracleum sosnowskyi. The sequence continues at coordinate 103,830,691 of CM061238.1, read as the reverse complement.
GTTCTACAAAACATTGCCTATGCTGCTGTTTTCAACCTGAGATTGGACATAGGAACTCTTGTGTGGGATCTCTTGATAAGGAGGATTTTCAATTACCCTAGAGATGTTGAAAATGGAAAGAAAGTTAAATGCTTTTATTCTCGTTTCCTCTCTCTAGTGTTGAATCATGTTCTTTCTGATGAACATAAAACACTTTTTCAAAACACTCCTATTCAAGTCCCCGCACACACTAATCCACAATCATATCTGCGAAGGATTCTGCAACCACAGTTACCTCTACTCTTTGTTGAACATCCAGTGGTTGGATCATCGTCAGCAGGAACTTCAATGGTGCCTCCTAACACTATGGCACTTCAGGTAATATATCCTCTCTCAACTGCTCCACCAACCCAAGGGGTTCTTAGGATTGACCAAGGGATTGTAGAACCACAATCCCTGTCCACGGTCATAGAGCCACACACAGAGTCAAATCCATTGATCGCTCCCCTAGAACAACCAGCTACAACATGTTAGATCAGAATTCAATGATCGTCAGAAGCTAGACTCAACTGATCAGGATTGCTGACGTCATCAGTATTGCATGTTCATCAGTATTTGATCAAGCGTCAGTATCTTATTGATCATCAGGATTCCTACTCAGACTATGATCAGGATTGATCATCAGAACTTGAAGCTGATCAGGATTCCTACTTCGAGTTATATTTGGAGTCTAGATAAACATGGAAGTTTATTCTATTTGTTCCTGGTTTGTAGAATGCAGCTATCGATTAAAGATATGTTTCTATCTTTGTTATGATTAGGACTTATCTTGTTATTGATAGAGAAGCTGTGTGCACTATATAAACACAGTTTTGGTTTCGATTTATGTATTCATTCGAGAGAGAACATAATCGAAGAGAAGCTCTTAAGAACAGAATTTCTTGAGAGAGTTTTTGTAAGCTAGCAGCTCTTAAGAACATCAGAATTTCTTAAGAGAGTTTGTAACAGTTTTATATCAAAGTTAATAAAGCTGTTATTGTCATTGTTATTGTTATTGATCTTTCATATTTGTGTTATATAAAGTCGAGAATCTTATACAATTGTATTCAACCCCCTTCTACAATTGTTATTTACTGGGCAACAATTGGTATCAGAGCAAACTGATTTAATTCTGAATCAGATACGATCTAAAGATGTCGACAACCAAGTATGAAAGCATGAAGATTCCCATCTTGAAGATATCAGAATATCCCACATGGAGGGTAAAGATGCTGATGTACCTGGAGGCTATGGATCCTGACTACTTGGACAGGATTCGTGATGGACCATATATACCAACAAAGTTCGTAGAACGAACAGATACAGTACCAGAACATTATATGGTCAAAGCTAAAGCTGAATGGACTCCAGAAGAAAAAGCTCATGTACTCAGGGAACCAAAGATAAAGAATATCTTGCATAATAGCCTTGATGCTGTTATGTCAAACAGAGTGATTGCATGCAAGTCTTCAAAAAAAATCTGGGATACTTTGGAAACTCAGTGCCAGGGATCTGCATCTGTTAAGAAAAACAGAAGGGCTCTTTTGATTCAAGAATATGAACAATTCGATGCAAGACCTGAAGAGAGCCTGACTGATCTATATGATAGATTTCTGACACTATTGAACAGCTTATCCTTAGTTGACAAAGTATATGAAACTGAAGATTCAAACACCAAATTTCTTAGAGCTTTACCTGAAGAATGGGATACTCAGACCTCAATCATTAGACACCAGTATGATCTGAACATTGTGTCTCTTGATGAGATCTATGGGATGCTAAGAACTCATGATCTTGAAGTTCAACAGAGAAAGAACAAGAAAAGCAGCAAGGCAAAGTCAATTGCTTTGAATGTAGAAGCAAAATCAAAAGGGAAAGCTATGGAGGTCTCTAGAAGGAAAGCAAGAGTAGCTGAGTCAGATCCTGACGACTCTTCATCAGATACTGATAGCAATCCTGATGCCAATACTGGTGATGAATCTTCTGATTCAGACATGGAAGAGATGGTTGCTATGATTGTCAGAAACTTCAGAAGGATGAAGTTCAGGAAGAATAGAAGACAAGGCAACTTTCAGAAAAAGACCTTCAAAGCAGACAAAGACAAGTATATCAAAAAGGACAGCAAGGGTAGCAAATTTGACAAGTCAAAGGTTAGATGCTACAAGTGTAATGGTATGGGTCACTTTGCTTCTGAATGCAATAAGACAAAGGCACTCATCACATCAAGCAAGGATTGGATGGACTCTTCCTCAGAATCTGATACTGAGGTAGTCAACTATGCGTTAATGGCCAATGCTGATGTAACTGCTGCTCCTGATGATAAGGTACTAAATACTATCTTTGATTTTGATACGGATAATGCTTCTGAGTTAAGACGTTTTCTAAAGTCATTACATATTAGTTTTAGAAGTCAAACTGCTGAGAATACTAGAATCTTATCTGAGATGTCTGACCTTAGAAAGAGGAATGAGATATTAGAAGCTGAATTTTCTCGTATGCAAGAAGTACAAAAAGAATGTGATAATGCTAAACACATGCACTTAGAGATGACATCTAAATGTACTTCCCTTGAAAAAGAACTTGAATTTGCTAATGAGAAAATCAGAACCTGGACAGACTCTGGTAGGAAATTTCATGAGATTAATACCTCTAAGAATTGGAAAGAGTGTCTAGGATATAAGTCAGATGAAGATAAGAAATTAGCAGAGAAAATTGTCATTGATGAGACAGTTAGTCCAAAGACCTATAGACATGTTATAGACTCAACCAAATCTAAGATTACTCATGTTAATTTTGTTTTTGGTAAGGATTCCAATTCTACTTTTGAAAAGGGATCTTCTTCTACTCAAGGAATTAAAATTATAAAGTCTAAACCTGTCATGAACAAAGTCACTAAGAATGTAGGTCTATTGTCTCAGAAACAGCTTAAGGATAAAATCTGTGAGGTTACAGATAAGAAAAAGGAAGCTACTGTTAAGAGAAACAGGAATGGTAAAATTGGGATCAATAAAGAAAATGGTTATAAGTATATCCCAAATGCACCTAGAAAGAGTTGTTTTAACTGTGGTAACTCTAATCATCTTGCTATTGATTGTAAAAAGAGTAAGAAGAAAATTGCTGAAATTCCTAAGTCTGATGTTAGGAATAGATCAGTATTTTACAAACCACAGAATTCCTGTTTTCATTGTGGTAGTCTATGGCATTCTATTTATACATGTAAAGAGTATCATGATTTGTACTATAACTTTTATGATCCATTGCCTAAGTTTGAAAGTAGTACAAAGTCTGATAAAACTGAAAATGTCATAGTGAAGCATGCTTTTGTTAATACTGATACTGACAAAGCAAATCCTGATGGAGTAAATCCTGTCAGGACTGCTAAAGTCAAAAAGTCTTCTGCTGTTAAATTTAATAAAATGCATGAACAAGGAATCCAACAAGTGTGGGTTCCTAAACATTCTGACTAGTGTTTTACTATTCTGATGCAGGGTAAAAAGAAAAATGTGTTAGTCATGGATAGTGGATGTTCTGTGCACATGACTGGAAACAAAGCCCTGTTATCAGAATATGAGGAAAAAGCTGGCCCAACTGTGTCTTATGGAGATGGCAACATTGGACAAACCTTGGGATATGGCAATATAATCATTGGAAATGTCATCATTGAAAAAGTAGCTCTAGTGAAGGGACTAAAACACAACTTGTTGAGTATTAGTCAAATCACTGACAGAGGTTATCATGTCAATTTCTATTCCACACATTGTGAAGTAGTCAGTAAAGCAACAGGGAAGATAGCACTAACTGGCTACAGGCATGGTAACATATATGAAGCCAACATTCTCTCAGATACTGATGGCTCCCCTACATGTTTCATCAGTAAAGCTTCAGTAGATGAAAGTTGGAATTGGCACAAGAAGCTTTCTCATCTCAACTTCAGCAACATCAATGAGTTGGTTAAGAAAGAGTTAGTAAGAGGATTACCTAATGTCTTATATACACCTGATGGACTCTGTAATGCATGCCAAAAAGCAAAACAAAGAAGGACATCATTCTAGAGTAAATCAGAATCCTCTATTAAAGAACCATATCACATGCTACATCTTGATCTGTTTGGTCCAGTCAACATCATGTCCATCAGTAAGAAAAGGTACACTCTTGTAATTGTTGATGAATATTCTAGATTCACCTGGGTGTATTTTCTGCATAGAAAAGATGAAACTCCTGAAGTTCTGTTGGATCATGTGAGGATGATTGAGACAACCACAAAGTACAAAGTCAAGATTCTGAGAAGTGATAATGGTACTGAATTTAAGAATTCAAAGATGGAAGAGTTCTGCAAATACAAAGGAATCATTCAACAATTCTCTGCTCCTGGCACACCTCAGCAAAATGGAGTAGTAGAAAGGAAGAATAGAACTCTTATTGAAGCTGGCAGAACTATGTTGGAAGAAGCTAAATTACCTACATATTTCTGGGCAGAAACAGTCAACACAGCATGCTATACACAAAATCTCACATTGATAAACATGCATGGTGTCACTCCTTATCAGTCACTCAAGGAGAAGAAACCAAGTCTGAAGCATTTGCATGTGTTTGGCTGTAAATGTTTTGTTCTCAGAACTCATCCTGAACAGCTAGGGAAATTTGAAACAAAGGCTGATGAAGGAATATTCATAGGTTATCCTACATCAAGAGCCTTCAGAGTTTTTAATTTGAGAACAAGAACTGTCATGGAGTCAATACATGTATCTTTTGATGATAAGAAGATGACTGGAATCATTGAAGACTCGCATGATAGATTGTTATTTGAAAATGAAGCTTCCAAGGAACCTGAAGAAAGTGAATCAGAAGCTGTCCATTCATCCAGTACTGACGGGTCACCAAATCCTGATGACTCACCAGGTACTGATGGTGCTAATACTGATGATGCAAACAACAGTAATACAACTAGTAGTGCTAATGTTGAGGGGGAGCAACGGCATTCAACTACAAGTTCAGAGTCAACTCAATCATCAGGACAAAATTCTTCAGATACTGATTCAAGTGAAGATCCTGATAACACATCAGGAGGGCATATCAATAATTCAGGGAGAGCTTCAAATCAATCAAATTCTTTCAATCAAGATAACACCAATCCAGGGGGAGCATCTACTTCAAGAAACAATTTGACACCAGCAAGGAAATGGACAAAAGATCATACTCCTGATTTGATAATTGGAGATCCTGATGCAGGTGTTCAAACAAGAAGTGCAACTCAGAATGAATGTTTATATAATAACTTTCTATCCAAGGAGGAACCTAAGAAAGTTGAAGATGCACTTAAAGATGCTGATTGGGTTACTGCAATGCAAGAAGAACTGAATGAATTTGAAAGGAATGAAGTCTGGAAACTGGTACCAAGACCAAAGAATAGATCAATTGTTGGTACAAAGTGGATTTTTAAGAACAAGACTGATTCTGATGGAGTCATTATCAGAAACAAAGCTAGACTAGTTGCAAAGGGGTATTCCCAACAAGAGGGAATTGACTATGATGAAACTTTTGCTCCTGTTGCAAGACTAGAAGCCATCAGGATATTTCTTGCTTATGCAGCACATAAGAAATTCAAGGTTTTCCAGATGGATGTTAAAAGTGCTTTCTTAAATGGTGAACTAGAGGAAGAAGTTTATGTTGAACAACCTCCTGGTTTCATTGATCCTAAATATCCAGATCATGTCTACAGACTGGATAAGGCACTTTATGGACTAAAGCAAGCTCCAAGAGCATGGTATGAAACCTTAGCTCAATTCTTACTGGAAAGTGGATTCAAAAGAGGTGCAATTGATAAAACTCTATTTTATTTGAATCATGGTAAGGAGTTACTGTTAGTTCAGATTTATGTTGATGATATCATGTTTGCAACCTGTCTATGTGCAAGATTTCAAGCAAAACCTAGAGAACCACATCTGATTGCAGTCAAAAGAATTTTCAGATATCTCAAAGGCACTCCTTCACTTGGCCTTTGGTATGCAAGGGAATCAGATTTTGGGTTGTGTGGTTATTCAGATGCTGATTTTGCAGGATGCAAAATAGACAGGAAAAGTACTTCAGGAAGTTGTCAGTTTTTGGGTGGAAGACTAGTTTCATGGTTCAGTAAAAAGCAGAAATCTATTTCCACTTCAACTGCAGAAGCTGAGTACATTGCTGCAGGAAGTTGTTGTGCTCAGATAATGTGGATGAGAAATCAGTTGTTAGATTATGGCCTGTCATACTCAAAAATCCCTATTTATTGTGATAACCAAAGTGCTATTGCAATGACAGGAAATCCAGTTCAGCATTCTCTTACTAAACACATCAGTATCAGATATCACTTTATAAGAGAACAGGTTCTGGAAGGAACAATTGAGCTTCACTTTGTTCCTACTGATCAACAACTAGCTGATATATTCACCAAGCCACTACCTGAAGCTACTTTCAATAAGTTGGTGAATGAACTTGGAATGATGCATTTTGAGAATTTCTGAGGAAAAGCTACAGAGAGGAAATCCTGATAACTGTCAAATCCTGATGGTTATTCAGAAAGGTATGTATCTTTGATCAAATCCTGATAGGACTCAATCCTGACCAGGAAGTCAACTGGTCAAATCCTGATGCTCAGATGATTGAAGCTGGTATGAAAACCAGAGGTTCTATGCTAATTTGTCATCAACACTCCTGGTAAACTCTGGACAATTAGATTATTACTTAGTCTTTGATTAAGTTTTCAGTCTTAATTATCAATGTCATTATTATCAGAGTTTATTATTTATCATATCTATATCACTATGAGTGTTACTGACAAATTTTGCAGGCAAGAACAGGAAGAAAACAATTGAGAAAATAGACAAATTTCATTAATACTTGAAGATACATTACATGAAATATGGAAATTACATATTTGTTTTCCTAGTCTATTTTCTACTCAGGAACTCGTGCTTTACAGATAAGCATGAACACGTGCCCTGCAAATTAGCATGAATGCTCCTGAGCAGCTTCACAGTTCATCAGAACTGGAAGGTCTCTTGTTCCATCCTTAAGAGACAAGAAGAGGAGCTGATTTACTTGAAGGCGGATCGTCACCGTGACCACCGGGACGCCTCCGTGCCTCCAACTTGCATGACATACAAGCATCACGGATTCTCTTCTTACGTTTCTCAAGCTCTCGGACGAGCTCTTCATCATCTTCATCCTCATCCTCTTCATCATCCTCATCCTCTTCATAGATGAGGTTATCAAGCGGATTCCAGTTCGGATTGGCTTGCAGGAAGTTGTGCCAAACCACATCAAACATTGCGTTTATAAACGCTTCATGTTCCTGAGGGTCAGGAACTGGTTGTGGCTCCATCTCAGCAAGAGCCTCATCCATTTGTTGCCAAATTCTATCAAGTTCTTCATCAGGTATGTTGTTTTGATTATTGGCAGCCATTGAAAAACAAAGAAGGTGAAAGGTTTTTGTAAGTTTTTCTCTGGAGAGGGTTTGTGTTTTAATAGATATATGATGATTATGCTTAACAGTTCTCTTTTATAGAGAATGTGTATTAAGGGTGCAGGTCATTTCTACAATCTCGATGAGACGGTTCGGTTTTCCATAAATATTTTTGCCTCGTTTGCTGGTAAGCGTGTTTTAATTCTATGACCATTAATTTGGTTATTTTTCTTAAACCAAAACGCTATTCAGGATTGTTAAAATAAATTTTGTTTTCTTAAATAAAATTTTATTTTAATCTTATTGAATATTTTTTTTTCAATCCTGATATGGCAAAATATTTTGTGCGGAAATGCTTTTATTCCTGATGAGGTTAGGTTTTTCTTACATCAGAAAATGCCTACTTGTTATGGACTACTTTCTAATGCTATGGTACAAGGCCCAACCCACCTTGTTCCTGACACAAGCATGCAACCTAAACAGTCTAAACAGTTAACAACCACCTCTACTGTCTCTCAAAAGACTTTAGTTGTCAAATCAAAGAAATCAGCTAGAACTGATGTGTCTGGAAGGCAATCAGGTTCAAAGGATTTTTCCTCTACACCACTCACTAAAAAGAAGATAAAAGGGGGTGTACAAGGGGTCCTGGTCAAGAAAGCTGATAAGGTTGTTAAGAATGTTCCTGTGAAAAGAAAGTTAAGGTTGATTGATGAAAGTGATTCAGAGGATGACTTACCTATATCCTCTGTGATGTATGTGAACAAGGAAGTTACTGATACTGCTACTAAAGCTGTGGTACCTTTATCAAAACCACAAAAGACAAGGAAATTATCAAAGAGCAGGTATCATATTCCTTTGACAGTGCAAATGAAGGATACTGATATTCAGACATCAAATCCTGATGATTCATCTACTCCTGATGCTCTAGCAAATCCTGATGTTAGTATTCCTGATGCAGCACCAAAAGTTGTCTCTATATCAGACTCTGCAGCCTCTCCATCTCAGATTAGAGAAATTTCTTGGGAGAAGGTTTCTACAACTGCTTCTTTGGTTGGTCTTACACCTACATCAAAGAAAAAGAGGAATGCAGAAGAGTTAGTCTATCAGAGACAGAAGAAGCTGAAAGGATCAAGCCCACAAGAACCTGAATTTCAGAGTAATTCAGCAGCTACTGTTGATCCTGCCACACAAGAACCACTCAATCAAAGTTTGGGTGAAGGCTTAGCTAGTGGAATGGTCACACAAGAACCATTTTCTCAAAGGGAGAATGAAGACATCAACATTCCAGCTACACAAGAACCATCTTCTCAAAGTGAAGATGCAGGCAAAGCTACAACTTCTGTTGAAAGATTGGTCGAGAACATTGTCCATGAGGGAAGCACACATGAACCTTTAGCTCAAAGTGTTGAAGCAGCTTCTGAACCTCAAGCTCCACAAGAACCATTGGTAGCAAATACTGATGCAAGCATATCAAATCCTGACGATGTTCATCCTAACGCTAGTGGTGCTCCTGATAATGAACCTATTTTGAAACAGCCACTTCGTTCAAGACCAATGGATCATCCTATCTCAGAATCACAGGATAAACTGAAAGGTATTGCAATTCCTGATCCTGATAAATCTCATGGTTCTGATGATGATAATTCTGATGATGATAGTGATGATGATAATGAGAATAGAAAAGAGAAGGAACAGCTTGCTACAGCACTCAAGATTAGTCTTGGAACTAATTTTGGTTCATCAAGTACATATATGGCTAGCAATGCTTTCACTGGGAAAGATCAGAGACAAGATTTTTCTACTCCTTCCTTTGATCCTGCAGAGGCATTTAGACAGAATGAATGGAACAATTCATGGCACCAATCTGATGAATCTATCAGTTTTTCTTCTGCTATTGAACATGCTTATAATGCAGTGAAGTCTATAGAGAATCAAGACTTGAAGAATCATCTGAAGGCTACAACTCTGTTATCCAAAAGTCTGAAAAGTGAGATTGATTCTATCAAGGGTTCAACTGACAAAGTGAGGACTGATATCTTTAATAATTTTACAAAGGTACCTACTACTTTCCAACTAAGGGTAGTGGAATCCCAAGTGAAATCTGTTGTTTCAGAACAAACCTCAATCAAACAAAGAATTGATTCTCTGGATACTAAGGTAACTGAAATTCAAGCCTCTCTTTCCTTAATTTTGCAATTATTGTCAAATCCTGATGTCAAAAAGGGGGAGAAGGTTATTTAGACAAAATGTACACCTGATCTAGTATTAAGACATAATAATGATGATACTGGAGATGATGGTGGTGACAAAGCGATACAAGGAGAAACCTCTGATACTACGGTTTTGAAGTCTACAATTCAAACTTCTCAAAGTCAAACTACGCGGTCAACTCATGTTTCTGATTCTGGAGTTAAGACAGTAAGAACATTGGTGCAATCTCAGATCCTGACGGAAGATCAAATCCTGACACCTGGTCATGGACACATTCTTGCTACAATTCCTGAAGGTGATGAAGATGTGATTATTGATAATCCTGAAGATGCATCAAATTTATTCCAGAAGTTTTCTACAAAAGACGGTAGAATTGTTACTCTTTATCACACTGATAAAAGAGTTCAACAATTATTTGCCAGAAAAGCACTCTCTACAGCAAGTGAAGAATATCCAGATCTCTCACATGAAGAATTCTTGAGACTACAAAAAGAGACAATGGAAAGCTATACTGCTCCTTCTAGAGGTAGAGGAAGCAGAGGTAGGAGAGGTGCTAGAAGAAATAGAAGAGGTTCTTCAACTCAAACAGTACCTAGACAGACAAGGTCTAGAGGGTTAAGAATTGAAGAAATTCCTGAAGCTTCACAAAATCTAATAGATCCTGTTATCAAGGATATCATGGAGAAAGAAGACAAGGAATTTGTTGAAGAAGAACCTGAATTGAAAAGAAAATCAAGTAAATTAACTCTCAGCAATACAAATCAAATTGAAGATTCTAATCCTGACAATATTCAAGATCCTGACGAATCTGAAATTCTGCAAGAGGTTGATTTGATAATCTTATCTACTGTTGTTGATTGTCACAACAAAGAAGTAGATGAAGAAGAAGAAGCCAGAAGAAGAGATATTACAAAAAGAACAAATGAAGATTTCAATCTCTATCTACAAAGGCTTAAAGTTTCAAATGAAAGACAATGGAGAAATTCAAGCAGACAAGAATCTTTACTTGAAAGAAGCTACGCTCATGAAAAGGAGAAATACAAGAAGTGGAAACATATTAGCACATTAAGTTGTGATACACCTATCAATTTTCAGTCTGGTGGAATTATTACAAGCGCTTCAAGTGTTGTTGATTTGTCTGATATGGCTAGATCAAAAACACTCTGGTTAAAGATGTTTTCGAATCTGAAGCAATTGTCAAGTAATTCAAGAGGAGGTATTGGACACAGAGATGGTGAATATCTGAATATGTCATATGTTGATCCTTACTCCTTGACAGAAATTGGAGGTACTTTAACTTCTGAAAACCTGAACAATTTATTAGCTGTTGATCTAGTTATAGATTGTCATGATGGTTTTGAAAAGAAAGAAAAGCTTCTGTACTTCATGAAAGATGGTAGTGTGAAGATTCTATCTATTCAAGATCTGCTGATGAAAACTACACAGGAACTGAAATATGTTCACTATCTGTTAAGATGGAAGAACCAAGTGTACAAAGAATGGAGTGACATAATTTTGTCAACTATAAGAAGAAGACTGGATGGAAACAGTAATTTCGATGGTAATTATACTCCCATGTACTTAAATCAAAGAGGTCAGGATGTGGAAATGCAAAGGGGTACTGCTGTTAAAGAAGTAAATTTTGGCATGACTCATCTTTCTCTCAATCCTGATGGGAAGGAAATTGCTTATCTTTTGCTTGAAGAGCACAGTCTACAGAGAAACTCCATACAGAATCTCAGAGCAGCTATCTACCAGATTAATGAGGAAGATGAAGAACTCAGAAATCTTAAGGAAAGACTGATTCAAATTCTTGAAGAAAAAGAAGAAAGTTTATTATCCAACTTCTTGAAGATGAATCTGTTCTATCAAAAAGCTTAAACAGATAAGTTGTTTCTGAAGATACTCGTACATTTTGATACATGTTTTTGACATCATTGAATATTTGGAATCTATACTTTATTTCACAAAGTATGAGATTGGGGGAGATTGTTAGATCAGAATTCAATGATCGTCAGAAGCTAGACTCAACTGATCAGGATTGCTGACGTCATCAGTATTGCATGTTCATCAGTATTTGATCAAGCGTCAGTATCTTATTGATCATCAGGATTCCTACTCAGACTATGATCAGGATTGATCATCAGAACTTGAAGCTGATCAGGATTCCTACTTCGAGTTATATTTGGAGTCTAGATAAACATGGAAGTTTATTCTATTTGTTCCTGGTTTGTAGAATGCAGCTATCGATTAAAGATATGTTTCTATCTTTGTTATGATTAGGACTTATCTTGTTATTGATAGAGAAGCTGTGTGCACTATATAAACACAGTTTTGGTTTCGATTTATGTATTCATTCGAGAGAGAACATAATCGAAGAGAAGCTCTTAAGAACAGAATTTCTTGAGAGAGTTTTTGTAAGCTAGCAGCTCTTAAGAACATCAGAATTTCTTAAGAGAGTTTGTAACAGTTTTATATCAAAGTTAATAAAGCTGTTATTGTCATTGTTATTGTTATTGATCTTTCATATTTGTGTTATATAAAGTCGAGAATCTTATACAATTGTATTCAACCCCCTTCTACAATTGTTATTTACTGGGCAACACAACAAGATTGAGAGAACAAGTTGAAGTAGATATTGATGAGAGTGATCCCACAGCTCTGCCTCCACCACTAAAGAAGAGAAGAACACTCCTTGAGGCATCTGTAAGCCAATCTGTATCCTCCCAAAAGGATATGGATTCTCAAAAGGCCAATGAACAGTTACTAGAGACATCCTCTCAACAGGATGAATCTATTGAAATTCGCCATCAGGCCATGGCATTCTGTACAGAGTCAAGCACTTTCCCATTAATCACAATGGGAGCAAATACTTCTGAAACAATAGTAGATACTCATGCACAGGACACTCTGAGAGGAGAGCACATAGGAATGCTTGCTGAAACAGTGCCTACCATTGTCACGGTAGAAGAGCCTTCACAGGCTTCAGAGGGAAAATCTGGTTCTTTGCCCACTATAACAGAATCATTTTCTCCCCTCCCAGAGGGAACATCTCTGGCTCCCCTAAGGGATTCTTCACTCGCAGTTTTAACTGGAGAAAGTGAAGGGCAACCTGGTGAGTCCATTAATGAAGCAATTCAGTTTTCCGTCTCGGATTATTTTTTGGACTACACCGGGGACTGGGATTCGCGAACTCCCATTGCACCACCAGTGACCTCTCTAGAAGGGGCTATGGTGATTTTTCATGTAGGTACTTCAACTCCAAACATGGATAGACAGCTAGTGGTTAGTTCTGAGAAACAAACACAGAGCGATACACAAGCACGTGAGGTGAGTGAAACACCATCGAGAGAAATTGAGATGAGTGCACACAATGACACATACACTGCTTCATTATTGGCTCAAATAGCTGGTGTACAGAAACAACTTCAACAGATCCAGGCTGAAAAGGAATTTCTCAAAGCACACGTGGTTGAACAGTCTTCTTCTTCCACCTCTGTCACTAACTAGCTGGGTCATATTAGAGATGAGATAGAAGGAGTGAAGGTCACATTGATCCCCAAGATGAATGCTATTCAAGAATCACAGGTGTTAATGGCTTCAGATATGTCAGAGCTGATAGTTTCAAATGCTGAGATCAGGGAGAGTGTCAAGCAGATTGCTTCCATTTCAACACAAGTGAACTCTATTCAAGAAACTGTTGATAACAATCAGTGGTACAATGACCAGAGGTTCACAAATCTTGAAGGAGGAATGGTACATTTGAATGAAGGCATGAAACATCTGTACAATATGATCAAGAGTTCACATCATCCCAATGCTGAGCAAAAGAAATTCTTTGAGGGTGATGATGATGCAGAGGACAATGATGACAAGGATGGAGATGAAGGAAATAAAGATGAGGATCCTAAGGCTGATAAAGTCAAATCTGTAGAGGATTCCTCAACTAAGGGGGAGAATAAGGAGAAGGAGATACAAGGAGGAGAAGAAGTGAGAGATCAAGGAGGAGAAGCTGGAGGTTCTGGTTCTGTAAAGGACAAAGGGAAGCAGAAGTTAACTTTTTCTGATGCTGACTACTATCAAGGTGAACAGGGAGATTTTGACTGTACTGAATCTGAAGAAAACCCTGAAGATATCTTTGGTGAAGTGGAGGTTGAAGGAGAGGCTGACTATGCTGACTGGGAAGATGAATCTGAAGTTGATCCTGCCTTTGAAGCTGAGCTGTTAAGACAGAAAGCTGATCTAAAGAGAAGAGAAGATGAGAATGCTAAAGTGTCTGACATAATCTCAAAGCATCTAGTTATCCAAAAAGCTGAACATCAAGAAAAGCAAAGGCTTCATGATTTAAAAGTCAAAGACAGAAGGTTATATGTGAGGCTGAAGCTTGGAGAAGAATGGGATAGAGCTAGAGAGATGTTCTCACATCCGACAGGGTTAGACAATGATGGAAAGTTCTTTAGCATGTTGGAAAGGTACAGAAAGGTCAATCCAGACAACACAATCTATATGAAAGCTCTTCATGCGGAGATTTCAAGAATTACTACTGGATATGACAGAGTCAGAGAGGAGTTGAAGATCTACATCTACACTCATAATGAGGGAACTTTCATAGTTTCTCTTAATCTTCTGGAAGGTAGAACTCTCTCTGAGCTTTGGGTTTTCATGACAAAGGTTAAAAGGTCTTCACCTCTATGTGAGCTGTTGCATGATCAGCTTAGAGATTTTGCCATGAAAGCTAGTCCTCAAGTTGTGGATGTGCCATATGAAGTTAAATTTTATAAAGGAAGGGCACTTCAAACTTGTGGTGTGGATCCCATCTCTTTGAAAGATTATCCAGCCAAGCATCTTGTCTATATGGAGAACATGTTGAGGACAACAGGGTTTGCTACACAAGAAAAGACAGAAGTTGCTGATTTGATTCAAGACTATTGCATTGCCAATATCAAGAGATATCATCAAATGAAGAATAGGCTGAAGAAAGTCACAGCTCAACCTGTCAGACCTAGTGGCATTACTACTGAATCTGATCGTATTCTGGACAAGGATTTGCTTGAAGCACTTGAAGAAGGAGAGATGATTGAGTCTGAAATTTAAAGAAGCTCTGTTTGTAAATATTAAATGTTTAGAGCTTAGGTGATTCAAGATAGGATAAATGTATTCATATGTTCAGTCTAGAGGAACATCTATCTTGTACTTACCTGTAATGTTTGAATCTGGAAAATGTTAAATGAAATCCAGAACTTTTCTTGTTATTTACTTGGCTCTTAAAAGTCATTTCTATTTCTTGTTTAAGTTAGTTGAGTTATCCTCTAGGTATTTGATTGTTATTCTCTAACAAACAAATAGGGGGAGATTGAAAGGCATATGTTTAGGCCTATTAATATTCCGAGGAAACAACTTAATTTAAACAAGTATGTAATAAGTAAATAATAAGTTAATATGTCACAGGAATCTCAGAGAGTTTAATCTGTCAAGCGAATGAAGAACCAAAGTCATCTACAGACTTGAAGTTATTCTACATTGAAAGAAGTTCAATTTATTGTTCAAGCCTCAGTGAAGTATTCAAGTAAGTGGATTTATTACAGTGACAGAGATTTCCAGTTGGTGACGGAAGAAGTACAAGATACAGAGTTTATTCAAAGCTAAAGAAAAGAAGCCACAACTTTAAATGTTTTAAAGATGAAGAATTATCAATGAAGTCAGTTATTCATGAAACCAGACAGTGCATCGAATGACGACATCAATCAGTGGAATTCAATCATCTATATTCAGTGGTTTTCAGAAGATAGAGTAATGTAAGGATTTTAAATTATCTTCTTTAATTTATTAATTCAATTTAATTAATAAATTAATTCTATCAGAATTAATTTATTTATTAAATTAGTTATGATAGTTGTTTAAATTATTTATTAAATTAATTCTATAAAAGAATTAATTTAATCTATCTAAATAAATTAAAAGGATTTTCTTTTTAAAATCTCGGTATGACCTGTTTAGTAAACTCGGTATGGCCTAGTGTTTTAATACCTTAGGTTCTACCGAGTTATATTGAGGTCATACCATTCAATTCTGTCAGGTCATGCAAATCACTTTCCCTTGGTCATACCGAGAGTTGGTGATATTATGTAAGGTCATACCGGACATTTTCTTGTAGGTCATACTGGTCATACAAGGTTCTACCGAGCACATTTTGGAAGGTCATACAAGTGTATGATTTGTTTTATTAAATCTTTATGATTTAAT
This sequence comes from Heracleum sosnowskyi, assembly GCA_030848705.1. Taxonomy (NCBI): domain Eukaryota; kingdom Viridiplantae; phylum Streptophyta; class Magnoliopsida; order Apiales; family Apiaceae; genus Heracleum; species Heracleum sosnowskyi. The sequence continues at coordinate 103,814,778 of CM061238.1, read as the reverse complement.
AAACAGGTCATACAAGGCTTATTGCATTTGTATTAAAGACTGCAGAACGGGCAGGATAAGGCAGTTGAACAAAAAGAAAGAGATTGAAGCATTTACTCTCAAGAACACAAGAAGCCATTAATATCATTTCTTCTCAAGCAATCAATTCTAGTTTGTATTGTTAAATCCAAACCACTAGAAGTTGATTACTTGTATTGCTTTGATCATCTAGCGGATTTTTATCCCTAGAATTTATCTCGAACTTGCTTTTAGCATTCGATCTTTTTATTACAAATATTAGAAGAGTTCATGTCGAATTTATTCTAAATTTGTATTAATTAGTTTGAGATAAATACTTTGTAATCCTTATTGTATTTGCAACACCCTTCAAGTTTAATATAAGTTATATTTAACTTGAATCTTGTTTCATTTATATTCCGCATTAATTTGTTCTATATTGTTTAATTTATTCAAGAACAAATTTCGATAAAACGGTATAGTTTGTATTCAACGCCCCTTCTACAAACTTATCAGGACCTAACAAGTTGACATGCATATTTTGTATGATTTCCTTTGCATTCATTTGTAGTTTGTCTTGGCAAAGCTTTGAGGATGTTTCTACCAATCAAAACGGGTTCAACCCTTCATCTGCTTTCTACTAAGAGCTTAAAAGCTCAGAATGATTTTGTCGACCTTATTTCTACTTGTCCTACTAGCGGATCCTTTTAAGATGCACTAAATATAATAAACTTTTAAGTTTGAGGCATGCCAAGTCCTTGGCACTTCATGCCCTTCGAGGGTTTCTTGCTTATACGAACCTCGTCCAAACACATTCTTGACTTTGTAGGGCCCTTCCCAATTAGGGGCTAATTTTCCTTTCTGTCCAACCCATAATGCTTCAATCTTTCTGAGAACCAAGTCTCCTTGACAAAAGAACCTTTCTTTAACCCTCAGGTTGTAGTAGAAAGATGCTCGCTTCTGATGTTCCACGATCTTGGCATTTGCCTCATCTCTGACTTCATCAATTAGATCAAGATCCAACCTCATACCTTCTTCGTTCAATTCAGGCTCAAAGGGCCCTAATCTTGGGGATGTATGAGTAATCTCCACTGGCACCACGGCTTCTGCCCCATTGGCTAACAGGAATGGAGTTGCTCTAGTAGTAACCTTGCAAGTGGTACGATATGCCCAAAGTATGGGGAGCAACTCGTCCACCCAAGTGTTTCTTGAGCGTTCAACCCTTTTCTTCAGTCCATAAAGAATGATTTGATTGGCCACTTCGTCTTGCCCATTTGCCTGAGGATGAGCAACTGATGTGAATTGCAACTCAATGTTGTTCTTCTCATAATATTTCTTGAAATCTTCATTGTCAAACTGTTTTCCATTATCCATAACAAGGATTCGTGGAATTCCATATCTGTACATCACACTTTCCCATAGAAATTTCATCACTTGTTTGGTGGTTATCTTGGCTAAAGGTTTAGCCTTAATCCACTTAGTGAAGTAGTCAATTGCCATTATCAAGAACTTCTTTTGCGCAGTTTCTACGGGAAACGGTCCAAGTATGTCCATTCCCCACATGGCAAACAGGATAGGTGAGTTAACGGATGTCAACATCTCAGGAGGTTGTCTCACAATAGGGGCATCTTTCTGGCATCGTTCACATTTTTTCACATATTCTTTCGCATCAACCAGCATGTTGGGCCAATAGAAGCCTAGACAGGTGATTTTATGAGCAAGGGCCCTTCCCCCCAAGTGTTGCCCACAAATCCCCTCATGAACTTCTTTCAGGGCTGACTCTGCCTCTTGGGGTCTCAGACACTTTAAGTAGGGGATGACAAAATACTTTTTGTATAAGATCCCCTCAATCAAGGCGTACCTCAATGCTCTTATTGTCAACTTTCGTGCCTCCAAGTCATTATTCGGTACCAACCGGTCTCCAGATGAGTTTTCATGGGGTCTATCCAATAGCCACCAATGTCAATAGGTGCTATCAGTTTCCTATTGATGCTTGGGGTCTTCAAGACTTGGAAGTACACGCTTCCAACATAATTTTCTATTTCAGAAGAAGCAAACTTAGACAAGGCATCAACCTTCATATTTTCCTCCCTAGGAATGTGCTCCACATAGCATTCATCAAACTAAGTCATGATGGCTTTCACAAGCTTTAAATATCTGGCCATGGTTTCGTCTTTGGCCTCAAATTCTCCATTCACTTGGGAGACTACCAACCTTGAATCTCCACAAACTTTGAGAGTCTTGACTCTCAAGGCCCTAGCCAAGCCTAAGTCGGCTATCAGGACTTCATATTCAACTTCATTGTTTGTAATTGGAAAATACAAATTTAGTGCATACTCAATGAGGAATCCGTTGGGACTTTGTAGCACCAAAACTGCTTCACTTGATTTTGTTTTTGATGCCCCATCAAAATAGAGCACCCAATACTCTTTGAATACCATCTCTTCATCATGTTTCTCAGTCTCTTTGCCCTTTAAGGGTACTATCTCCTGCCCCCCCCCCACGACTTCTTGGTTGTGTCGATGGTACATTCAACCATGAAGTCAGCAAGTGTTTGTGCTTTAATGGTCGTTCGAGGCTTATACTTAATGTCGAACTCTCCCAAATCAATCGCCCATTTTAGCAGTCTTCCATTGACCTTAGGACTATGTAGGATGTTACTCAATAGTTGGTCAGTCAAGACTTCTATCTTATGCGCCGGAAAGTATGGGCGTAGTTTTCTTGAGGCCATGATCAATGCTAGAGCGAACTTCTCTATCAGAGGGTAGTTCACTTCCGCTCCATGCAAGATTTTACTCACATAATAGATAGGTTTCTGAACCTTCGACTCCTCTTTGACCAATACGGCTCCTAAAGCTATATTTGAAATATCCAAGTACAAATAGAGCGTCTCTCTAGGTTTCAGTTTTACCAACAATGGTGCTTCAGTCATTTAATTTTTCAAGGCCTCTAAGGCTTCTTGTCTTTCTGCTGTCCACTCAAAAAATTTCATGTTCTTCAATGCTTTGAAGAAGGGTAGACATTTTCCCCCTGACTTGGAGATGAACCTTCCCAATGCTGCCACTCTCCTAGTGAGTTTCTGAACATCTTTAACAGAGTGTGGTGGTTCCATATCCACAATTGCTTTAATTTTGTCGGGGTTAGCTTCAATTCCTCATTTAGAGACCATCAGACCCAAAAACTTGCATGAACCTACGCCAAAGGCGCACTTGGCAGGATTCAACATCATTTTATGGTGTCTCAGCACTTCAAATGCCTCTCGGAGGTGCTCTATGTGATCGGCCTTATCGAGGCTTTTGACTAACATGTCATCCATGTAAACCTCCTTGGTCTTGCCAATGAGATGTTTGCAAATTTTGTTCACTAACCTTTGGTATGTGGCACCTGCATTCTTGCGAATGTCATCCTTATGCATCTTGAATTGGCTGTATCCGCTGAAGCCATCCATGAAGCTTAGCATTTCGTGCCCTGCAGTGGCATCTATTAAAGTGTCGATCCTTGGTAGGGGAAAACAGTCCGTAGGACATGCATCGTTCAAGTCCGTAAAGTCTACACACATTCTCCATTTTCCATTGGCTTTCTTGACCATTACCGGGTTAGCCAACCATTCAGGGAATTGAATCTCTTCAATGAATCCTGCTTCCAAGAGCTTATCTACCTCTTGCTTTATAGCCTCTTGCCTTTCTGGAGCAAAGTTCCTCTTCTTTTGCTTCACTGTCTTCCTTTCAGGATATACGTTCAACTTGTGAGTTATCAATTGGGGATCAATCCCTGGCATATCAGCTGATGTCCAAGCAAAAACATCTTCATTCTCTTGGAGGTAAGATATAATCTTTCCCTTCCAGGGTTCAAGCAACAGTGCTCCAATGTTAGTGACTTTATCTGGTTCTCCTAGAACCAAGGGGATAGGGATCAAATCCTCAGTTGGCTTTCCCCTTCTATCTTCATCATTCCTTGAATCCATGTCCTCAATTGGGAGAACCTGCCCCCGACTCATCACGTCTTAGTGCGGCTACTGTTAGGATTTATGGGTGATAGCTATGAGACAGCTTAACTAGATATTTTTAATGCTTAATTTTATTAAGTATGAACATACTGTCACATCCAGAGTATGTTCTTGTAACCAGTTTGTTTACTGTTAAATAAAGTCTTAGTACATCTTGGTAGAAGTTCATTTGTTTGTTCAAGCCTCAAGAAGTGCTCTAAGAAGACAACAAGAATAAATGCTACTGTCATGGCACTGACGGTAAGGTTACAAGAAGACAGTATGTTGCAAGTCATGACAGTATATCCACTCTGACAGCAACATTGGCGGAAGCCCTGAGACAGCAACTTTACCTTAGCCTGACAACAAGCTTGGAAATTCCTGACAGCATCTATTGCGGAGATTTCTTACTGTCACCAAAAGCACATTCTTGTGACAGCAAGCTTGAGGATCAGGATACTGTCTTGAAGGGATAATCTTTGTATTGGGGATCTACCCAGTCAAACATGTGACAGTTTGGATGTTCAAGAAACAGGCGTGCTGCAGTATCCCAACACTGCATCAGGTCTGCAAGACTACGACTGAAGTTTGAGAGATCACATGACAAAGCTCACCAATTCAAGAGTATGACAAATCAACATTGTTAGGGTTGACACATTTGGAATGATGATAACAAAATGCTCAAGACAAGAATTTGATCTTGACACTGAAGCTGATTGTCAGAAAGCTAGTTCACAGAAGCTGATAAATCATGAAGCTAACTAGAAGGCATTTTATCTATCCAAGGTCTAAAAGCCACATCAAATGATTGGAGGATATTCTTTCATCAAGTTAGGAAGCAATTCAGAAGCAAGCCAACGGACATCTAATCAAGCACCAAGTGTTTCAGTGGTAAGTCTGCCTAAACAACTCGGTAATGGTGATCAATAAAGGATGACAAGATGTTTTATCTAAAGATGAAGCTAAATATATCCATTCTATGGATCAAGTATGAAATCTTATTTCATCTACGGATACAAGCTGAAAACATCATATGCCATCAACGGATAGAAGCTGAGGACATCTTATCTCATCAACGGATAGAAGCTGAGGACATATTATCTCATCTACGGATAAAAGCTGGGGACATCATATCTACGGATAAAAGCTGAAGGAAGTTGATCATCAGATACAACTAAGGATGTCATGTTTTATCTATGGATGCAGTTAAGGAGGTCATGGTCTATCTATGGATGCAGTCAAGAATGTCATGTCTCATCTATGGATACAGTTACAGAATATTACTTCTACGGATATTCTGAGATTACCTTTCTACGGATAATTGACATAGAATGGTAGTCTACGGATATGGAATTAATACGCCTACTGATGTTCATCTCATTCAACATAAAATCAAATCTTTGTAACGGAATCTTTTGAAGGTTCCTTATTTAACAGGTTGAATGGAAGACAGTCTCAGAAATCATCATTACACACCCGTGACTAAAAGATGTTGGATAACGACGCAATAGATTTATGGAATAGGGAGTCAAAATTGTAAATATTCGAAGGCTCAAATTCCTACAAGTGAAATGTGAAGTCATCTATTGTCTTTTATGTCTCGATGGATAAATAAGAGTTAAGGCAGCTACCTAGAAGTTTAACTTCTAACTGGACACAAAGGAAAAGCTTGACAAACATGAAGACCTATTTGCAATACTACATGTTCACTTATCTCAGCTGATAGTGACTTGACAATTGGGTAACCAAGGAGAGGTCTCTTTCATGCAGATGTCACATGGGCTTAGAAGTTAGGTCTATTGCATGGACTTAGTAATTTTTGAAGAGAGCAGTACACTCAATCAGAAAGCACCATTTGGGATTATACAAGTTTATCTATGATGCCAGCCAAGGCATTTCCCGAATAGGATAGTTTCTGAAACGAGCATGTGATCAAGCAGAACCAAAATGTAATATTTTATTATGTTGTAGATTTTGTTTGTAACACACAGTCGATGTATATAAGACTGTGTGGAGTAGCATAGATTATGTATGTGGAGAGAGCACAAAGCTGAATGTAAAACACTTAGGCTCTCTTCTATCATCTGTGTAAGCAGCTGGAGTTTGTTGAAAAACAAAACCAGAGAATTCTTCAATATACACCTCAGGTGGGCTTTTTCCGAGAAACCCACCTGAAAAGTTTAAAAAGTTTGCTTGTCTCCTGCATTTCTTTTTTAACTCGAAGAATTCATTTATTTTCATGGCTTGTCTCAATTCTTAGTTAATTTACCAACACATATATTCATACTGTAAAAAGTTTGAAAAAGTTTTGTAAAATTAACTAGATTGTATTCAATCCCCCTTCTACAATCTAGGTTGCATTGTTCTGGGAATAACAATTGGTGTTAGAGCAAGCTTCTAACATACAATAAGTTTAAAGATCAAAAGAAACTGCAACCATGGAGATAAGTGACAATGAAGAAGCTGGGAATGAGTTGACAAACAAGGACTCAAAGTTGGTGTTTGCAAACTCTCTACCCAGAAAATGGAAGCATATCTCTGTGTCTATCAAAAATACCCCTGAATCCAAAGATCTAAATCTTAGCAGTCTGTTAAGTACTCTTGAATGCTCTAATCGTGAGGCTATGCAAGATGCCAAGATTATCAGCAAAGAAGGGGAGACAGAAACAAGAGATGTGGTCATCTCCAACCAAGATTTGAAAGAAGAGGAGAGAACAGAAGCAGCAAGATCGACATTCAAACTGAAGATCTGTGAATGTATCAGAACCACATCAGACAAGGGCAAGGAAGGAACGGTACCGGAAGATTAAGTCCTTTTTGAGCGAAGGGTTTCAACTGAAGAGGGTTGTTTAATATCAACATAGGAATCTATCAACCTTGTACCCGCAGCCTATGACAATCAAGAAGCAAGTTCAACCAGAAATCAGGTATTTTCTATGAATCCAACTAAGCATGTTAAAGAAGTATGTTGTAGCACTGCAATGAGTTTATTTGATGAATTACATGTTGTGCGTATTTCCTTTAACAATCTCATTGAAGAAAATGTCAGACTCAAAGCAACTAATGTTATGCTTAATGAGATAAAAGCTATGTTGGAAACTCAAGTCTCTGAGTTTGAGGAAACACTTGCTGAATGCCTGAATGCTAAACATGAACTTGAGGCTGTCTTAAAAAGAGAAGTGGTTTTGAAAGAGCAGCTGAGAAAGGAACAAGAGGTTATTGCAAGATGGAATAATTCCAGTTACATTGTGTCCAACATTATCAAATCTCAAGGAATGGACACATTTTGTAAAGAGACCTCGAATTGCAATAACGAGAAGCTACAGGATGTGGAGACTGCTCCAAAGATGGTAAAACCATTTAGGAGTAATCAGACTGATAAGTGGGTATTTTATTCACTTAGAACGTGTCCGTATGGCTTAAAACGAATGTTTGTACTCGAGTTGTGGTATTTTTGATCTCTTTTAAGGGTATTGTGCAGGTATATTTATCACAGGTGTACTAGGAATGAAGCGGAGCAATCGGAATGCAATTTGGAGCTAAAACGAAGAAAATGGAAAAATTCGTCTTCCAGAAGGCACGGCGCGGCAGCGCCGTGTTTGTGCTTGCCTATGGCGCGGCAGCGCCGCTGGAAAAAGGAGCAGTAATTATCTGGCGCGGCAGCGCCGCTATCCTATACAATCGTGGCGCGGCAGCGCCAGTCTGTCTGACGAAATTTCCTGTTTTGAACCCGATTTGCTGATTTTTCGAGTTGAAGTCAAATTACAATTCAGTACGACTTGTTGCACCCGGAGGCATATAAAAAGAGAAGAAAACCCTAGAGAAGGAGGAGAGACACATACCACATATAATCTACGGAGTTTTAAAGCACGAAGAAGCAAGGAAGAAGATAGTTTTCAATTTAGTATTGTATTCTTCTAGCTTGTGGATGCTTAGTTTGGGTGTATTCTTTAGAACCTTTGATAATTATTCCAATATTGATTCGTTTTCTTCAATCATGTTTACATTAGAACCCATGGTGACGATTAGTTTGATTATGAACTAACTCGTTGTCATGGGGTTTTAGCGGATTTATTCATGAAGTTTATTTGTTGAATTTTCTCGATGCCTATAGTGTGATTGATGCGATATCCTATCATGGTTGTTTTAATTCGTTATAGGAGAGTAGCTAACTCCTGTAATTGTGTGTTAATTCTTATTGAAGCGAAAGTGGATTTAAGAGTTTAGAACTTGCCATGCTAGCATAGGTTTATGCGTGAGAATATCATTCATAATTAGTGTCGTAACTCTAACCGTTTTATGACGACTATGTGATCAATTGAATGCTTGTACTTCAACCATTATGTTTTCAATCTTTATAGACATATATGGACTAAGCATAATTGGGAGACTAAGTGATTTCTATCTTTATTGTGGATATTATTTAGGATGGTATTTGTGCAACGAAAGTTGGCTTATATCAGTTTTGTGTGTTCGATCAGGTATTAATAAATCACATGAAAAGGCTAGAGAATTGGAAACTATAGATGGATTGTTTAATGAAGTTGAAATTCCATGTTTTAATTGCATAAGTAATTCAATATAACCCTTCGTTAAAATAGTTGATAATTAGTTATAAATTTTAGATAAATTTTAGTGGTAAACAAAATCCAATTTGTTATTTGTTTTAGCATCGAATAATAATCATACATTGGTGAGTGAATTAACTAGACAAAACAACGAGTCCCTGTAGGAACGAACCTTACTTACTATCTGTATTACTTGTGACCACGTGCACTTGCGTGTTGAGTTTGGTCGTAACACAGACTCTAGAAAAACTGAGCAATAAGGTTAAACCAGGTTTCAAGAACCATGTTCAATCACTAAGAAGCAAAACCATCAAGGAAGAAGAGTCAGATGCAGATGAAGAGGAAAGCTTGAATGAACCAACAATGATTGACTGTAGTAGCAGCTACCCATCAGAAGAAAGTACTTCCAGAAGGCCCTGCATTCGATGTGGTAGAGTTAATCACTTGTATACTTCTTGTAGATTTGTTCAAACAAGATCTACTCAACTGTCTATGACTGATATGCCTGTCATGCATCACATTTTTGCTCACAATGCTCGAGATTCAACAAGATATGCTAACATGCCATTTGTTCATCATCCATATTGGTATGAATTCAATATGCCTCAAATGTCATGGAGCATGCCTGACTTGAATGATCTGTATGCTCAAACATTTCCTTGCCGAGCATCAAATTTTGATATTCTTGAGGAACATGTGAATGTTAATCTCTCAATGTCAGAACCAAGGGATGAGAATGGTTCGAATCCTTTGAAGCTCAAAGCTCAGAAAGAGAAGATGATAGTCATAAAAGCTAAAATGCCAAAGCTCAAGGAAACTTGGGTACCTAAGCCTGCTTGATTCGGTTTTGAAAGTGTGCAGGAGGAAGATACAGGAGCTTTAGATTCCTACTAGAGTTTCTGTCCTGCTCACTAATTGCTCAGAGGAAAGTAGCCCCTCTACTGATAAGTAGAGATGATATTTGTAGTCATGATTAAGTAATGAAGCATGACTTTGGCAAACAATATCATCTGTTAGGGTTGAAGCACTAGTTGATGGATAAAAGCATAACTTGCTATGTATCTATCAAGCATGTGACAAAGGAAACTTTGTAATTGTAGCCTGCATTATCCATCAATAGAAAGACAATGAAGTGGTAAACACTGGACACTTGTTAGAAAAGTGTATGCAGATGATTTGAATACTGCCTTGGAGGATCGTATGTCTTGACCTCTATGTGACAAGGCAAAATCAGAACAATTGTAGCCAGTGAATAAGAAGCTGTCTGAGCCTTGATTAGAGGAACCCCAAGTTTTGCCAAGGATGGGTTAAATGATGCATGCCATTAAGGGAAGCAATAGAAGACCTCTATCAAGAACGGGACAGATCATACGTTTGATAAACTCTCTCAGCCACTGCACATGAAATCTCGCCAAAGAATTTAGCTCAAGAATTCAGTGTGAAGAGATCTCATGGAACAAATGACAATACCTGCAGAGACTTTGCTTGAAAAATTAGGACAACTCTTTGAGCTTTGGAAAGTTGTGGCTGGTGCTACTTATTACAGCCAGAATGTTTTCTTGATCATCCAAGCACCTGAAGGAGGAATCATCAAACTGTGTGAATAGGTGTAGCCAACAGTTTTCTCTTTTCACATTCCTTAGCCAAGGAAGTAATAGAAGCTTAGCTGAAGGAGATAAGGGAATCTGTGTGGGAAATTACTTAAAGAACATCTAGTCCATGATCGAATACTTAACATTTCACAATTGTTAAGTTTAACTGACATCTGGATAAATATTCTCAAGTAATTCTTGAGTGGAAGAAAAGATCTTTGCTAAGAGAAAGTAGAGGTGAAGCTGAGAGTGGTGGTTTCTTCTACATGCATTTCTGACTATCTTTCATAAGAGATGACATTCATGTGTAGAGGAAAGTAAGCAGCCATCCATGGAATCTTATGTTCTTTCCTGAAGGGTTTTCTGTATGGAACATCTACTCAGGGGGAGCATTTCTCAGAAAGTGTTAATCTACTTCTGCAACTTCAAGAAGACATCCTGTCAAAGATCGGATCTTTTATCTACTCAGTAGCCCAGGTTGGGCATGCAACTCATAAAGAGTGCATGTAGCTGGAAAAGCCTACAGGGCTTTAAGTCACTGAATCAACACTGTTATGGAGTCTATACAGGTTGTTTCTGATGATGCCAGATAAATCAAGCTTACTGATGAGAGATTTTCTGGAGTTCTCAGATTTAAGTTTGAAATGGAAGGTGGTTTTTGGTATGAAAAAGATGATGATTATGTGGATGAATCAGTATCTCCATGAGTGTTTGCCTAGACTATGAATGATTCAAGCTCAAATGAGTCATCTATGGAAAGGATAAATGGAGCATCTGATTGGAAGCCAAATGGAGCATCCGTAGGAAGGCAAAATGGAGCATCCGTAGGAAGCCAAAGTGGAGCATCCGTAGGAAGCCACAATGAAGCATCCGTAGGTGGATCATAACTCTGAGTTATCACCCCAATGAACTTAGGGGGAGTTTCTCTGAGTTAAAGATCAACCTCACGTAATCATACTGATGAGAATATTATGGCATCTTCAAGACCTGCACCAACCATAAGAAGCTTATTCCAAAATTCAGAAGAAAGTCCTCCTGAAGATAGTTATTGGGTTGAAGGGATAAGGTGTTCACTTGGATCAAGGCAAGATTTTCCAGCTCCTACAAATCTGCATGTCTACTTCCTGGACATCTAATCTTTCTCATTGAGTTAAAGTCTTGGTTAAAGAAATGAGTGGAACATCTGCCTCGCAAATCTCTAAATCTACTGTACTAAGATCAGGTTCTTCAAAGATTTTCTCTAAAGGGATTCTGTGTTGAACAATACAGTGGAAATACCTTTTGATCCAAGTGTGACTCGACATCAATACCAAGCTGCTTATCAACCATCCTCTTCAGAATGGTAAGTAAGTGAGGTACGAATAAAGTTCCATATTTTTCTTGATGTCTTATATGTAGCCAGTGTTTAAATGACTTTCTTGAAAACCAAGTTTTCCAGAAAGAGTGAAAATTTTGTCTAAGTCAAAATTTACTTTATCGATGGATATCCTTATCCGTAGATAGTCATTCATAACACTGGATTTGTTTCTTTGCTTCATCTATGGATACTGACTATCCGTAGACAATTTTCTACATCTATGGATACTACTTTTGCTCCTCTACTGAAAGTGTAAAAAGACAGTGTCTATATCTGTAGAAAATTAAAATCTAAATCTCAGCCTTTGTAAGTCATATATCCTTAGCTGAGATACGTGTAGTTTACGTAATATCTAGCATCACTGATTAGTAGCTTTGCTGTTAAGCTGAAAAGCTTATGCAAAGTAGTTCTGAGGAGATAAGTAAGTATTCTTTTAAGAATTCTCATACCAATTATTGACACAACTGAATTAACTATCTTGGTAGGAAATTCATGTTTTGAAAAGATAATTGGTGATCTTCCTCATAACTAAGTAACAGAATGCTAGAAATTATGTTAACCACATGTTTATGTACTAGTACCTTAACTTTTCTTAGGAATCTTTGTTGTATCTCAAAAGATTATCAACCATTCAGTACTTGATAATCCAAGAGATACTTGCTATGCTCTAATTGGTTGTCTAGATGTTGATACTTGCAGGATAAACTCCTAATCAATAAGACATAACACAATTCATGCCAACCCCAAGGAAATGAGTTCAGGTCATGGCTCAGAAGAAATGCTTAGCTTAAGGACAAATCACTAGATGCAGCTGAAGCATCTAAGCATTTCTCGAAAGAGTCAAGTACAAAAACCTCATGCACCATGCTAGTGGAAGAACTGATGTGCATGTTGTAGTGGAACTACACTGTGTTCCAAGGGAACAACATTTAACCAGATATATTGCCAATGCTCTTAATGCAGCAACTCACTTGAGTTGACAAATGAGCTTGGTAGGTAATGATTTCTTATTCTCTTACATATCTGTGTTAAATGCATGCAGCCAGTGATTTCAATCTCTGGAATTATTTGTTTGTTTTGTGTGTTTTATTTGTTTGCTTTTATTTTGGTTATCATGACAAGTCAATACAATTGAATGATGTTATGCACTAAGTAAAGTCGTCTAGAAATGATCTTCTAAGTAATATTCAATGAGATAGCAAGCTACTTTTCTCACTGATATTAAATAGTTGATCATCTCTAGACATCAACAAGCTAAGTGCATTGTTGTTCTTTGATTTTTCCATGGATAAATATTCAGGGATATCATTTGTCAAATGTTATACATTTAATGAATGATGTCAGCTGAATAAGTGTCTCGAAAATTCAAATAACCTGCTTGCTACATTATTCAAAAAGTATTGATGTTTTTAATTCTTATGTCTAGAGATTTTAGTTTAATAATATTTACCTGAACATATATATATATGACCAGCTATTTAGTTTTATCCTTATCTTTATTCAAAATATCCGTGTCATGATAATTTTTGTAATTTGAGCTGAGACGCATTTTTCACTCTAGGAACTCGAGTAGTCTCTTCATTTACACTAGAGTGATTTAATGCATGTCTCTTCAGCTTTTCTAACCCCCGTTAAACCCTAGTTAAACACACGGGTTATCTAGCTACTCCCTGCCTATTTAAAGGCACATTTGTAGCTCCTCATCTCATCATCATCCTTTAAAAAATACTCAAAATGGCTCCTGGTATTCTTGACATTTCTCCTGAAGAGTACCACCGACTTTCTCGAGTCAGCAAGATCCTTCTCCTACAGGAGAAGGTTGAACAGCTCCTTCAAGAGGAAAGGGATGAAGTGGACGTGATGAGGGCAACCCTAGTTGCCCTGACAGCCCGCAGCAGGTGTCGAGGTCCCGGAGGAGGCCCTAATGGAGCTCCTGGGGGAGCAGCAGCAGCAGATTAGCTGTTGTTTAGCTGCTTCTCCGGTTGAGAGGGCGGGGACCTAGTGGGGGGGGGGGGGGGCTGGAATGTTATGTTCCAGCCTTTTTGTTTTTAAGTTTTTTTATATATTGTAATTAATTTTTTTTAATGAATGTGGGGATTTTCCCCAGTTTATTATATTGTTGTGTGATGTGCTTGTTCAGTTTCTTTCTTTCTGCATTTGAACTCATTTAACCTGTCTATCCGCTTAAAAAATGGCTTGCATGTTAACTGGATTCACTTCCTAACAAAAAGAAACTCATGACAAACGTCTCGAATACACAAACAATAAAAATTAATTACATATTTTTTTTCTTTTCGATGAATTGATCAAAGGTTGAATTATAAAATCCATTTGCTTAAGAATCAACTTTGATTAAATTATCAAGAAGCCCTAATTGTTCAACTAACAGACTAGTGAGCTCTCTGAGCAACACAAAAACTGTTTCATCTGTTTTGCATGAACTCAATGAAGAAACATCAGAAGAAAACTTGAAGGAATTTGAAAGAAATTGACAATCTATCAAGTTAAGGTTTTTCTAGCTTCTGATGGTCTCTATGAGGATGTTGTAACAATTAACGGGAAAGCTAGCAATCTTGGACTTTAGGAGAATAAACCTTCAATGGAGAAGGCTCTTAACAGTTCATCATTGATAAAGGGAAGGTAATCATCTTATCCTTATCAAACTCTCACTTGCTAAAATCTATATCATTTTTCTTTGCCTTTTCAAAAACTGAGATGAGAACTGATTGGAATGACCCCCAAGTTCTCTACCCTATTAGTTACACCCTAAATGTGATCAACAACTCCTAACCCCCTCTACAGTTTCTCAACAAACTGTAGTTGCAAAATTCTAGCAAATCTTAACCAGTGGGGAGTGATAAAGGAGTTAAGTGATGGTGAGGGCAGTGGTGAACATCAAGAAACCACTAGAATAAAGGTGAGGGTGAGATTACCAGCCAAACTGCTTTATGTCTTCTCAAAAAGGCATAATGGTCAAAAAGGATTAGCTCTTTTCTGGTTGTAGTCTCTCAAAAGACTATGATCATTGAAAAATGCTCTGATCCAGGAGCACTAGTGAGGGATTGGAACACTGTGTGCATAATGTGGATTATTAACATTTCTGTCTCTTGAAGTAGAAAGAAAATATATGCACATGCACAGGGGGAGCACACACTATTCTTAAATTCAGTTTGATGCATCTTCTTCAAATGTGAGGATGCAGTCCCCAGTCCATTTCATCTCATTAAGTGATAACTACAACATTCAACTCATCAGTACTTGATTCTCCATTTTCTGAACTCTTGGAGAAGCTCCATTCACCTAGTGATCATTCTCTTTCAGAGAATTTGTTGGATCACTAGTCTCTTTTTGATGATCTTGATGGTAAGCACTGTGCACTTAAATGTCACATTCAATCTTCACAGAACTTACATCAATTTCTACTTCACAAGCCCATTCTTCAAAATCCTCTACGGATATCCTTCATCCGTAGAAAGGTGTCTCTCAATCTACGGATAAGCCTAACCAGCAATTATCTGTAGACCAACAATATTGATTTCCATGATTCTTTCTTGAAAAATCATTCGGCTCATTCCAACTGAGTATCAAGGAATTCAATATAGTTGAGATATCTATAGGTTTGTGGGAAGGGAGTTAGTGGAGTGGCTGGCTTGAGACCAGGCAAAAGGAGAGGGAGAGAATGAGAGGCATGCTAATTCTTCCAGCATGGCAAAAGGGGAGATTTTTTTTTTGAGTACCCATTTAGTAAGGGAAGGTGAGTTGTATGAAGTGAGCCAGGATGAGATCCTGATGCAAGAATAAAGAGATTCCTGAGAGAAATCTTTCGATCCTTGAAGTGTTGGATTCCTGTACCCAGATATCTTATTCAGTAACTAAGATTATGCCTCTTTTATCCTAATTGCTGATAACAAAAAGGGGGAGTAGTTAGAGAAGATAGGTTGTTCTCAGGGGGAGTTAGAAGGAGATCTCAGACTTCAGAATTTCTCCTCTCTCGATTACAATCTATTGGAACCCCTTAGAAGAAGGTATAGACTAAGTTATAGGCAAGTATATGGAATCTGACAGCTTCAAGTTGTTATTTTTGTTTTTGCAGCATCATCAAATTTTGTCCAGTATTAATCTCTATCTGAGGATCACTGAGAACATTGAAGGGTTTTGTTATCATCAACTTAAGGATTTATGCCAGTTCTAACAGTCATAAATATGGGGAGATTGTTAAGGTTGACACGTTTGGAATGATGATAACAAAATGCTCAAGACAAGAATTTGATCTTGACACTGAAGCTGATTGTCAGAAAGCTAGTTCATAGAAGCTGATAAATCAGGAAGCTAACTAGAAGGCATTTTATCTATCCCAGGTCTAAAAGCCACATCAAATGATTGGAGGATATTCTGTCATCAAGTTATGAAGCAATTCAGAAGCAAGCCAACGGACGTCTAATCAAGCACCAAGTGTTTCAGTGGTAAGTCTGCCTAAACAACTCAGTAATGGTGAATCAATAAAGGATGACAAGATGTTTTATCTAAAGATGAAGCTAAGTATATCCATTCTATGGATCAAGCTATGAAATCTTATTTCATCTACGGATACAAGCTGAAAACATCATATGCCATCAACGGATAGAAGCTGAGGACATCTTATCTCATCAACGGATAGAAGCTGAGGACATCTTATCTCATCTACGGATAAAAGCTGGGGACATCATATTTACGGATAAAAGCTGAAGGAAGTTGATCATCAGATACAGCTAAGGATGTCATGTTTTATCTATGGATGCAGTTAAGGAGGTCATGGTCTATCTATGGATGCAGTCAAGAATGTCATGTCTCATCTATGGATACAGTTACGGAATATTACTTCTACGGATATTCTGAGATTACCTTTCTACGGATAATTGACATAGAATGGTAGTCTACAGATATGGAATTAATACGCCTACTGATGTTCATCTCATTCAACATAAAATCAAATCTATGTAACGGAATCTTTTGAAGGTTTCCTTATTTAACAGGTTGAATGGAGGACAGTCTCAGAAATCATCATTACACACCCGTGACTAAAAGATGTTGGATAACGACGCAATAGATGTATGGAATAGGGAGTCAAAATTGTAAATATTCGAAGGCTCAAATTCCTACAAGTGAAATGTGAAGTAATCTATTGTCTTTTATGTCTCGATGGATAAATAAGAGTAAGGCAGCTACTTAGAAGTTTAACTTCTAACTGGACACAAAGGAAAAGCTTGACAAGCATGAAGACCTATTTGCAATACTACATGTTCACTTATCTCAGCTGATAGTGACTTGACAGTTGGGTAACCAAAGAGAGGTCTCTTTCATGCAGATGTCACATGGGCTTGGAAGCTAGGTCAATTGCATGGACTTAGTAATTTTTGAAGAGAGCAGCACACTCAATCAGAAAGCACCATTTGGGATTATACAAGTTTATCCGTAATGCCAGCCAAGGCATTTCCCGAATAGGATAGTTTCTGAAACGAGCATGTGATCAAGCAGAACCAAAATGTAATATTTTATTATGTTGTAGGTTTTGTTTGTAACACATAGTCGATGTATATAAGACTGTGTAGAGTAGCATAGATTATGTATGTGGAGAGAGCACAAAGCTGAATGTAAAACACTTAGGTTCTCTTCCATCATCTATGTAAGCAGCTGGAGTTTGTTGAAAAACAAAACCAGAGAATTCTTCATTATACACCTCAAGTGGGCTTTTTCTGAGAAACCCACCTGAAAAGTTTAAAAAGTTTGCTTGTCTCCTGCATTTCTTTTTTAACTCGAAGAATTCATTTATGTTCATGGCTTGTCTTAATTCTTAGTTAATTTACCAACACATATATTCATACTGTAAAAAGTTTGAAAAAGTTTTGTAAAATTAACTAGATTTTATTCAACCCCCCTTCTACAATCTAGGTTGCATTGTTCTGGGAATAACAAACATCTACTGAATTGTGTTAGCTAAATATAGAATGTATCTAGATTGCTTTTTCCAGTAATGATAAACTTGTTTGTATAGAAATTTAGGTAAGACTCGCGGGTAGACAATTTGTAAGAAGCTGCCACATGAAAATGACAACAGCTTCACAAACCCGTGATGATAGAGATAGGATTAGTTTACTTAGACTATCTCTCAATTCATTCTATGTATCACTCGAGAAATTGAAGCTCAAGAAAACTGATATTTTCTTGAGGTTGTAGCAACACTTTGCAAAATAAATAAAACATTTATTTTGTGAGAAAAACTCTTGTGTCTACTTGTGTTTGCAATTCTCAAACTGATAAACGTTAATCTTAGTTTTAGTTGTTGAAGCGTAGATTGAGATTTATCAGTATTGCATTCAACCCCCTCTTCTGCAATATTCAAGGACCAACAGCTACATAGCAACTTCTAGCCATTTTCTGATCTCCTCGCTCTTCACCAACCCCGTTCCTTGTAGGAAACTTTATTTTCAAGTGGTATGTTGAGGCAATAGCCTTAAAAGCATGAAGGCCGGTCCTTCCAAGGATTGCGTTATAAGTAGAGGTTGCCTTTATAACCAAGAAGTTCAGCATTTGAGTCGTTGTCTTCGAGCCTTGCCCTATAGTCATGGGGAGCTGGATTGTGCCTTCTACCTTTGATTCGACTTCATTGAATCCGTAGATAGGCATGTTTGAGGGTGTCAACTGTGAGTCAGTATATCCCATCTTGATGAAAACATCGTGGAATAAGATATCCACAGAAGCTCCATTCTCAACCAGAACTCTCTTGGTTTCAGAATTGCCTATCACAGGTATGATGACCAATGGGTCATCATAAGGAAATGTTACCCCTTCTAGGTCAGAATCATCGAAGCTAATGGAAACTTCTGTTTTGGAACGCTTCGGTGCTTCTCCAACAACAATCATTATCTCTCTAGCATAAGCTTTTCGTGAAATCCTGGAAGAGCCAGCCGCAGTCGGTCCTCCAAATATCATGTTGATAACTGGACCTCGGGGTCTAGGATTACGATCTTGATCATTATCCTTTCTGTCATAGTCTTTCTTCTCATAGTTTCCTCGATTCCCATACTTGGTGAGCTTATCCAGTTTTCCCCTTCGGATCAAGAATTCAATTTCATCCTTCAGTTGTCTACAATCGTCGGTGTCATGACCAACTTCTTTATAGAACCGAGAAAATTGGTTCTTGTTTCTTTTCTTCATATTAGTCCTCAGTGGCTTCGGCCATCGGAGATCAACATCTTTCTCAATGTCCATCAGAATTTGACTTCTAAGAGCATTCAATCTTGCATACTCCGTGAATCTTTGTCCGGGATTACCCTTCTTTGGTGCAGGATCAGAATCCTCTATTGTTCTGGGGTACTTGTCCCTTGCATCATACTCTTGAGTCTCCTTCCTCTTCTTTCTGTTTCCATTACCCCCAGTATTTGGTTCATATTTCCTCATGCTCTCCTTAGCTTTAATGTACTTTCCAGCCCTGTCTTGTAGCTTCAACATGCTTTCAGGGGGGTGCTTTGCCAAAGACCTTTTAAAGTGGTCGTCAGTGGTTCCTTATTGCAGGGCTATCATGGCCACTTTGTCTTTCAGATCCGGGACTTTAAGAGCCTCCCTAGTAAATCGATTTATGTAGTCCCTCAAGGATTTATTCTTGCCTTATTGAATTCCCATCAGAAATGATGAACTCATCTCATGCACTCTCCCACTAAAAAACTGGTTGGTGAACGCCTTGCTCAACTCCTTAAAAGACCCAATAGAGTTAGGAGGGAGACGACTGTACCAACATTTAGTCATGCTCGCAAGGGTTTGTGGAAACGCTCTACACTTGACTACATCATTGGTAGGTTGCAACAATAGTGCGTTAGAGAAGGTTCTCACATGATTAACAGGGTCTCATGTTCCATCGTAGGCCTTAATGGTTGACATCTTGAACTTTCTGGATATGTGAATTTTTATGATATCTTGAGTAAAAGGGGGTGTAGGATCATCCGGATCTCCTAATGGCAACAACTCAGTGGGATCACCCTTTGGGGCTTCAGCCCTCCTTGAATTTCTCGGTGTAGGATCTAAGTTAATTACAGGAACCCTCTCGGTTGATTTGCCTTTGGCTCTAGCTGCCTCTTCCTCTGCTAATACCTTATTAAGCCTTGCAACCTCAGCTTCATATGTTTCAATCTTGTCTTTAGTAGTTTGGGGTTCCCGATTTGTTTGGGTAAGACGTCTTCTCCTTGGGGGAACGTCCCTTTCATCATCAAATGAGTAATCTTCATCTTCAATATAGGGACCAGAAAAGTCTCGAATCAGAGGGACTTGCTGAGTATGAGTTTATTGATTAATGGGCTCCATGCCTCGAACATAAGGAGGCACATATGATTCGTGATATAGTGGATTATGACCACTGCTCCCAACGTGGGGTCGTGGAGGCATTCCATAAGGTGGCATACCCAAAGTTTGATTCGTGTATTGGGAAAGATCAGTAGTATGAAGTTGAAGGCCTCGGGGCACATTCAAAATCACTTGAGAGGATGTGATTGGTTGATGATGAGTCATCTCTTGAGTTTGGGGGTTGGCTCCATGAACCACCATCTGCATGGGATTCGTCCCTTCAACTGAGATTGGGATACCTGGTCCTTGAGTAGTGGTGAGGGGGATATTCGTCTCTTGAGTACCAGTAGTTAGTGGTGGCTGACTTCCTGCCGTTTGAACACCAGAAATCGATGGTGGATCACGTGAATTTCTTCGTGCGTTTTCCATGGCAGATGTTCTTTTCCCACAGACGGCGCCAAATGTTATGGAATAAAATCTAGGGTGTATTTAATACATTTATTTATTGCTAGGGTTTGGGAGCTTCGAGCATTAATGGCTGCTCTTGTTGTCGGGGACTAACTCGGTCCTAACAAGATGCCTACGTATCTCTAGTGTTTAGAGAATCAAGCCAATAAAACGTAGTTCTTGGTGTTGCCCTCGGGGCTATGGCGGCAGGGGCACACTAAGGACGTAGTGACTTGTATGTCCTTATTTGAGGATGAAGTCTAAAACGTAGTTCTGAGATGAGGGGTCAGGCCCTTTATATAGGCGTTTAGAAGCCTAGTGGATAAATATTGATTTCCTTGAAGGATAAATCTTATCCTTGACGGTGGATAAGTATTATCACTTCCTTGAAGGATAAGTCTCACCATTGACGGTGGATAAGGATTAATTCTAGATCCTTCCTTGTAGGAGTTGTCTCCATATCATAACGGACTTGTATTGAAACAAGCCCACTTGTATTAGAACAAACCTGTATTGGACGTCTCCTAATACATGTTGTACTTCTAGCCCAAATATTAATTATGAAATTAATATTTAATTAGAGTTTCAGGCCTTATTTATGGACTAGCTAGGTTTAATTAATGCAATATTAATTATGTTTTTAGGGTTATTGTTAGAAATGAATACTACTAGAAACTAGACAGAGGGGGGGGGGGTGAATGGATAGGTTGATATATTTTTCGATTCTTGAAAACTAAGTAACAGACTGTATATGATTATGATATGTAATATGCAGAAAGTAAATAACACACACAATCACTTTAATCTACTTTGTATAAGCAAATTAAATACTACAGCTTTCCAAGAAATTCACAATAGAATTTCTGGCTTCTAAACAAGAACAGTTTGAACTTGCTTGCTTACAGAGAAAAGAGCTTAGCAAATAACTATGTGTATCTCTCTTACATCTTACAGTTGTGTGTGCACGATATATATATTCACCTATACAAACTAGGCACACACAATATTACACAGCTACCCCTTCTGAAAGTCCAACTTGTCCTGCCATAAGAAATTCACTGTGTCAGGAAGGACCACCTGCTTTTCGGAGTCTTTCCCGTTTCTGTAGCTGCTTGTCTCTTATCTTTCTCTCCAAGTTTAGCTGTAGATTTGCCATCTGTTCTTTGGACCACCTTGCCAGAACAAATGCTTCAGTATTTGTCTCCTTTGATTCTTGGTTCTGTACCTTGATTTGTCTTGTTATAAACGGCTAAGTGTTGATATCGTGAACTCCACTTTATTCCTGACTTCGCGATCTCCCTTGTGAGGACTACGCGATATAGCCTTTGAAGACTTTGCGACATAGGTCATTTGACGACTATGCGACATAGGTCATTTGACGACTATGCGACATAGGTCATTTGATGACTATGCGACATAGGTCATTTGACGACTATGTGACATAGGTCATTTGATGACTATGCGACATAGGTCATTTGATGACTATGCGACATAAGGCTTCTGAGGACTTCACGATCTAGGCTCTTTTGACTTTGCTGACTTCAACACTTCACGACATGTGTCTTGAGGACTTCTCGACATAGTACAAAATGGACTATGCGATATAGTACTTCACGACATGGATATTGGTGACTTCACGACATAGCTTTCTTTTGACTTTGCTATATAATGCCTTAGACAAATTTCTGCAACTTATTTCTTCATAGCCTTATTCATCTCTATCCTGCTGCATGAACACTTCTGAACTTCTACCAGGATAATTATTCAATGGCCTATATACAATCTAGATGCAAGAAACTTTACTAAGCTCATTATAAATCTGAGCATACATGATAAAGCTATTGTTCATGAGAACAAGACAAGTACATTTAGAGACCTATACTATATCCCAGTGATAGAAATCACTAGGTCATGTAGTGTGACATAGTCACATAGTGTAGGCTTATTAATAGTGGTATTCAGACATGTCTTGAGCCTAACAATCTCCCCCAAATTGTGAGTAAGATCCTTAGGCACAATTTCATGTCTGATAACAAGCCTAACTTACATAAAAGGAAATTTAGTAACAGAGAGAACAATTCATGAACATTGAGATCAGAAATTTGATTACATAGAAAAATTGAAAGCTTACAGATTACTTTTGTTGCTCAGCAGCTTCAGCTTCCAATTGCTTCTCTAGCAAATCATCATATATCTTCTTTTTCCTTATCTCTTCTTTTCTCTTCATGTCTATGATGGCTTCTTGAAGTTCTTCTCTTGCAATCAGTTCTTCAATGAGAGGTGAGCCTTTCAAGTCATCAATTGCAGCCTTGAGTGCACTCTCTACATAGGAATCAAGAAACTCCATCCTTATTTTGCTTTGACCTCCATGTGAGTTTTTGTACTCCACAATGTAAGGATTTTGTTTGACCCTGCACATCCCTTTCTGCCTTAGCTCCTTAGCCCTCTTCTCCATCTCAACCATTTCTTTCTCTCTCTGTATGTTTTTCTCTTCATTCTCTTTCCTCATGTTTTCTTCATAATCAGCATGCATCTTTAAGTACCTGGCAATATCTATCTTCCATGTTCTTTCTTCTTTTTCTTCAAAATTCAGTAAGGCATTTATCCTTTCAAGCTCATACTTATAGAAATATTGCCAGCTTCCTTGCTTCATTATCCTTTCTCTTCCATCAGTGTACTTGATCTCTAGATGATCCAACTTCACTTTGACTTCAAAGATCCTTTGAGCCCTCAAAAATGCTAGGGCATCTTCATCATAGTCCTCATCTAGTGGAAGCACATTGATGCCAATAACATTTGTGAGTTTTCCAGTCTTCTTTGTTATCCTTATCCTTTAATAACATTTGTGAGTTTTCCATTCTTCTTTGTTATCCTTATCCTTTTGGGTACACTCTTGATCTTCAAATGCTTCACAAGAGATACCTTTCTGGAACAAGGAGAATTAGTCTTCAGTGCCACATCACTTGGAAGTAGCTTCATTCCTTTCCCCTTCATCCACTGTAACACTCCACTAGCTGTAACTTTGTGGAAGTGTTTTCTTGAAATTACTTTAGTGGCTTCATCTTTCTTCTGTGGCAATTCAGGTTCAGAAGTCATGGATAATGATTTTGGAGGATCATTGCTAACAGTACCCACCCTAGACTTAGAGTCTTGTGTTGTGGTTAAGGTACTGCTAGCAATGTCCTTGACTTGCTGAATTCCACTTCTTGTTTTCCTGGTTGTTTCCTTTGTCCCTTTGGAGTCCATCTTGTCATCACCAGCATCTTTTGATTTCTTAGGATATTTGCTCCTGCTGCTCTCACTAGATCCATCCTTATTTCTCCTTGTCTGAGATCTCCTTTCATAGGTTTTCTCCTCATCATCATCCTCCCCATCCTTCTTTTTGCTCTTTTCTTTGACAGATTCAGGAATGGCTCCATGAATCAGAAAAGATTGTAGAGTTCGAATCATCTCTAGTTCCTCAGCTGTCCTAGCTCCTCTCTTAGCTCTCATCATTTGCAGCACCTGGTCGATCTTTGCATTGTTCTTCATTAAAAGGTCTGAGGGAATTACTAGTTGGTCAATACTACTGTCTTGAGATAGGCTTTGGTAAATTATTGTCCTTGGCTTGGATATAACCTCAGGCAATCTTTTATTCTGGTCCATCTTCAAGTCATTATAAAGACTTTCATTGTTCATCCCATGCTTTTCAATCAACTCCAGAATGATTGACAGCTCAGTAAATCTCAGTTTCTCTAGAGTTTGAAAAGCTAGGTGCCACAAGTAATTGTCCTTGCACACCATGATTATCTCTCTTAGATGGACATCCTTGATTTTCCTTACTACCACTGTGAAATACTTGATGCTTTCCTTGATCTTCTGTCTGTACATCCTTGCATCTCCTTGAGCACTACTGTAGATGGCTTTCAGAAACTCCAGGAAGGCCTCATCATGATAGATGTTTGAATTGGCAACTTCCTGTAGCTTGGCCTCTGTGATAATTGCAGCTTTGACAGGTTTAGCATTGGGAGTAGGTTGAATAGGTTGAGGAGTTGAGATATCTTTAGGCATTGTTGATGGATAGTAGGTGGTTGAGATTGTGCTCTTCTGACCTTCTGCACTTATGACCTCTACAGGGGGAAGAAAGATTGGCTTTATGGTTTCTTCAATGAGTTTGCCCTTGCCCTTATGCTTTGGCTGCTTGGCAGGTACTCCCCCTTTCTGTTTCAGAATGACCTCCTTTTGTTTCTCCCCCTTAGGCTTGGGATCAGACAAGATGTCTTGAGCTTCCCCAGGGATAGGCAGGTTCATTTGTTTCATCATTGAAGTCAGCATCTGTTGTTGCACCAGCAGGATATTGGAGGTGTTGTTGCCTTGGGCATCCAGTTTGTCATTGAGCTGTTTTAGAGAGTTGGCAAGCTCCTTGTTTTCATCTGTCAGAGAGGCCACTTCTCTTTCAAGACCATCCACCTTTGAGAATAGCTGTTGAGACTTGAAAGAATTGAGAGATTGATCCTTGAGCTTGGCAAATTCAAATTTGGAGATGTTTGACAGAGGGACCTCATCCACCAATTTGTCACCATATTGATTCTTCCAAATTACATTCAGCATTGCATTTGAGTTGATATTGGCCTTGACTTGATTTTCCAGGGTTGTAGCCAGCTTCCTGATGTTGTCTGTGACCATGGCCAGAGAGATGTCCATCATGCTTACAGTAGAGTTTGTCTTCTGGATTTCTTTAAGGATGCCATCCACCTTGGGAAAATCAGAGAGATATGAGTTTCTGAGCTTAGTGAGGGATCTGTCTGTCTCCTCCTGGATTGAAGAAATCTCTGATTGAAGCCCTTTCCCAAGATAGTGCAGAGCCTTTAATTGATTCCTGTAGACATCATTAACAGCATCATAGATGGCAGCAGGAGAGAGATCCTTTGCATTGGAGCCCAGATATGTTAGGTAATCTTCTCTTAGAAAAGCTAGGGCATCCTTGAGCTTGAGAGTCCTCTTAGCATCCAACCAGGCATCCACATTTCCCTCTGGTTCAGCTGCATCCACTATCTTCTCCTGCTGAGCTTCAACATCCTCCTTGTGGCAGAGTAAAATGGCTTCATAGTCAGCATTTGGGAGATTTGAGGTAAGGAGATGTTGAGCTATCTTGGAGAACTCATCAATCTGTGCCACATGGAGATCTTGTATGGCTTCTTCTGTCATTTTGGAAGGCACAGATGATGATCCTGAAGGCCTGTCATGGTGCACAGGCTTCAACCATTCTGACATAGTGGCCTGAGCCAAGTGAGAGCTAGTGCTAGGCACTTCATGAGATGTAAGATTTTGAGTCTCCTCCAGCCTTGGAATGGCTGTAGGGTCTAATGTTGTCTCCATTGAAATGGGATGTGTTACAGCATTAGCCCTATTTGTCTGTGAGGACAGTTCCACATCCCTAAGGATGGGAGAATTTGGCATAGAGTCTCCAGTGAAAACTGGTGAATCCTCCATGTTTGTGTTGGTGTCATTAGGATATGCCCCAGTATGCATTCCCTGACCAACTAGATGTGGTTCCTGGGTGGTGAGCATAGTGTCATGCACCATGTCACTTGAAATTGGCTCAATCACATGAGAGAATTGTGATTGATCAAAGGCAAGATTGTCATTGGAATGACTCTCTTGTTCAGAAGAAATTTTTATGGAAGAATCTGAGAGAGAAGTGGGGTTTAGATTAGATTGTGGCAACTCCCCCTGAGAAATAGGAGGAGTTTCAACATTGATGTGCTCTCCACTCTGTGTATTATCAGCCTTATCACTCCTAGGGTCAAGAGTGAGGTCTTGACCCTGTGCAGACTCTGTACAAGGTGCAGTGGGGAGGCTGCTCTTTTCAATGCCAATGACCTGTTGAGAGGCCATGGACAGTAACAGGTGTACCCCTTTTTCCACATCTGAATCCTGTTGGGAGGATCCAGTGGTAGGTTTGGATTTGGATTTCTTACTTTGTCTGGTGAGAGGTGACTCAGGATTCTCACTAGTTATCTCTACAGATTCATTTATCACTTCTAGGGCTCTCTTCTTTGACTTCTTTTTAGTAACACCAATCTTTTGAGAGATTGATGCACTTGGCTTCCTAACTTCTATGGTACTGTTTGCAGTGGGGTTGCTGGATGGGATGGGAAGGCTGGGGTTAGACTGTGTAGCTCCTTCAGTCTCAGCCTCCCCTGTCCAGGAAAGAGCATGGTATATGGGCTTATCAAGTGGATAAGACTCAAATGTGTCCTGCATATGCTTGGTCACACTTAGAATCACATCCACTTGATTCCTTGTGTCCAATGAACCAAATAGTACTTTGGACATGGACTTGGAATAAGCCATTTTAGTGTTATCTATACCCTCCAATTCATGGACATTTGCATCAAGAAAATTTAAAATAACTTGAAGGAAACGAGGGTAAAAGATGTCATTACCTCTACCACGAACTGTCCTGCCTAGCCTCTGAGCCAATTCTTTGAGAATTATAGCTCCCACATTGATCTCCTGGTTGTTGGCCAAGGAGTAGGCTAGCTTCACAGCAATGTGACTGATATGGTCCCATCCTATCTTCCTGCAGAGAAACACCTTCTGGAGTGCGTCAAACAGGAATGACCACTCCCTTCTCACAAACTTCTTATTCAGCTTTCCAGTATCTATCTCATCATCATACCGAATGAAGGTCATGAAATCTACGATTTGAGCATCTGTAGCTTCTTGGTCATGACCCTCCACCTTGAACCCCAAAGCTTCATTGATTTCCCTTTCACCAAACTGAAAGTGTTTGCCTCCAATTGAACAACTAACCTCCTGGAATGAGGTTCCATCTTCCCTAGCCATTGTTGATACCAACGCCGTTCGCCAGAATCCTTCCAACACATCGACATACAAGGTAGGGTTCAGGGTTAGGGCTTGGCGTAGGTAGGAAGTGTTCAAGAACCGTACAAAACACTTGTACCTTGGGTTAGCCTCAGCCTCAGAGGGAATGGTGAGAAGATTGGTTTCTTTGGGAATGGTTAAAGGGATAGAGGATGATACTGTTTGAGATTTGGGTGCCATTTCAAGAGAGAGAGTGAAAATTAGAGTAGAGAATTTGTGCTTAGGTTTGAGAGTTTGAGAGCAATAGACAAGATGAAAAGTTGTGAACGGTTAGAAAAGGGTATTTATATGATAGAGACACTGCGATATGGAGTTATGAATTTGTACAGTCTATTTGTATGTCGCGAAGTCAAAAATGGACTGTACCGCAAAGTCTTGCACAGTATATCGCATAGTCTCATAAATGAACTATGTCGCAAAGTTCTCAAGATGAAAGGATCGGGGAGACTTTGCGATATAGTAGAAATACCCTGTCTAAAGCTCTCTTTTTGGAATTTTAAGCAAATTGTCAGACTTTTATCAAATTTTGAAATAAAATTAATTTAAATCAAAATTCTGTCAAATGTGGAGACTTGTCGATATAGTTATTCTAAGTCGCGAAGTCATAAAATGAACTATGTCGCAAACTCATGAAATGAATTATGTCGCGAAGTCTCACAATCTCAACAGTTTGCGATATAAGTCTGTTTGATTTGAACTGTGTCGTGAACTCTGAAAATCATCTATATCGAGATGTCTCAAAAGCTCACAACTTTACCAACAAATGTGATTTTGAAAAATATGCAGTAAAATACTGAAATATTTATAAATCATATCTCAGCTAATTTTCACTCCAAACAAATAGAGCATTTAAATACAGTGAAAATTTACTGCTGCAACAATTTACTGGCATACTTACTTAGAGCAACTAAATGAAGGATTGAGCATTCCAATTTCACTCACAAGTCTGTTGAAGACTGCTTCATTCAGAGGTTTAGTAAATATGTCAGCTAATTGTTTCTCAGTGGGAACATAAGAGACTTCTATGGTACCATTTGCAGCATGTTCCCTAATGAAATGGTACCTGATCTCAATGTGCTTTGTAGTAGAGTGATTAACCGGATTGGCAACTATGGATATTGCACTAGTATTATCACACATTAGTGGAATGTGTTCTAACACTAGCCCATAATCCATGAGTTGATTTCTAATCCAAAGCAGTTGAGCACAGCAACTTCCAGCAGCAATGTATTCAGCCTCAGCTGTGGATGTTGCTGTGGACTGTTGTTTCTTACTAAACCAGGACACTAACCTTTGACCTAGGAATTGACAGCTTCCAGAGGTGCTCTTCCTGTCAATTCTGCATCCAGCATAATCAGAATCTGTGTAACCAACCAGGTTAAACCCAGTGCCCTTTGGATACCATAGCCCAAGATTAGGAGTCCCCTTCAGATACTTGAAGATTCTTTTGATAGCCATCATGTGAGATTCCTTGGGATCAGACTGGAACCTTGCACAAAGGCATGTGGCAAACATGATGTCTGGCCTGCTAGCTGTGAGATAGAGTAAGGATCCAACCATTCCTCTATAGACCTTGATATCAACTCTCTTGCCTTTCTTGTCTTCATCCAGCTTGATTGCAGTAGACATATGAGTTTTAGCTGGGGATGACTCTTCTAAACCATATTTCTTTAAAAGATCCTTGACATACTTAGATTGGTTTATGTTAGGCCGAATACACAATATAATCAAGTATGTATGAGAATAACGATAATTAAGAACACTGTTTATGAATCAATAAACTGTATTTATATTAACAGCTTCTCTCTTTATGATGTTAATGAATCACAAAGAGCTTCTAGGTTACAAGAATAATATATCAATATTCGCGTGTCCCTTCTAGGGATAACCTATCTGTGTTTATATAGTACACAGCTACATACAATCCTTATCTAATTGATATTCCTACAAGTTAGCTATACAAAACTTATCAATTAAGGATTGCTTCTTATCTTCTATTCGGTTTCCTTAGCTGTATCAATATATTCTGCTTCTTTCCATCTTCAGAATATATTGCTTCTAGAATCTTCAATTCAGCACCGACAGCTAATTCAACTATCACCCTGTCAGACTTTAAATAAACTCTGACCGGCTTCAATTAAACTCTTCACCCTGTCAGAGTTTAACTAAACTCTGACTGGCTTCTGATAAACTCTTGTCAGTACCTGTTGCTTAAACACTGATAAACAAACATTAGCAATTATATCTAACAATCTCCCCCAACTTGTTCATAATAAAATGTACAAGTTAAACATATAATTGATGATGTCAAAACCATTTAACAAATGCAGTGTTTAACATATAACAGAGTTTAATTTAAAACAGAGTTTAAATTTGACTTAGAATAGAAAATATTAAAAACTTACAGTCAGACTTTACTTGACTTCTTCAATATCAGGTACAGTCCTGAGATAATCAATCAGCAGTCTTCTCTCAGCATTCTCAAGTTCAGCTATCATAATCTCTTTCAGCTCCTTATACTCTGGATCTCCTTCATCAGTTTGATATATGGCAGCCCTCAGAGAATAGATACTGTTCTTCTTCATGTCATTCCCTAACCGAATGTACTGAGCTTTATCTGACTCTAAGTTGAATTCTAAGACTTTTTATTCCAAGTGCAGTTGTAAATCTAGCACTGTTTTTCTTCATCTTCACCAACTTTCCAGCATGATTTCTATACTTTGGAATATAAGCATTTGAGACTTCTCCTCCTCCAAGCATCACTTTTGATCTCAGCATCTTTTCTCTTAAGATTTGAGCAACATTATGGGTGTGTCTGTTCTTAATTTTCAACAGATAAAGTACATATTCAAGTTCTTCCCATGATTTGAGATTTACATCAGATTCTCCAACTCTATAAACACTTCCATCACTCATGAAGTATAACAGAAACTGCTTCTTCAAGACTCTGTGAAAAATCAACTGAACAGATTCTAACTTATCAAGATTTTCTTGTGTATCCCTAATACCAGATCCTGCCAGTGAAATATTGTCTTGAGATCTGTTATTTATTCTCTTCTCCCTATGTGAACCTAAACCAGACTTATCATAAGATTCTTTTCCAAGTACAGTCCTGGTTTGAGAAAAATCCACAGGTTGAAGTGTCAGAGTTTCAGAGAGTACAGGTCTTAAGAAACCTTTGAGTTGAGGAGCTAGC
Organism: Heracleum sosnowskyi; assembly: GCA_030848705.1. Lineage (NCBI taxonomy): Eukaryota > Viridiplantae > Streptophyta > Magnoliopsida > Apiales > Apiaceae > Heracleum > Heracleum sosnowskyi. Next base: position 103,784,453 of record CM061238.1, on the reverse strand, counting down.
TGAGTTTGCACAGCTTGAGCCTTGTCAGAGGCTAGCTTAACTTCAATAGTATCATCAACTTGAGCAGCGTCAGAGGTTGATTTTGCTAATCTTGTTTCAACTTGAGCAATGTCAGAGGTTGAATAAATCTTCTTAGGTAACTGTTCTTCTTCTACCAGTTTACCTTTTCCTTTGTCAGCATTATTAATCACAGGCCTCCTTGAGTACTGTAAACTCTGATCAGAGTTTACATTCTCTTTGATAACAATTCCTTTTTCTTTCTTTCTAGGAGCCTTGATTTCCTTCTTTTTGTAGATTCCAGCTTCAACATTCTTCTTGTGTTCCTCAGCAAGCATTTGCTCTTCAGCTTGGATATCTTCAATTGTAATACCTTTTCCATGTTCTGCCATAAACATCTTAGCAGCAATTTCCTCATCAGTAGATGGCTTATCAGAGATTATCAAACTTTTATATCTTGAACCACTGGCAGAGTTTACATGTCCCTTTCCAGAGTTTGATCTTTTATCAGAGTTTGATCTTCTTGAAAGTAATCTTCTATCATCATTTGATCTTAAGCTCTTTCCATCTCCTCCCTTGTTTCCACCATCATTACCATCATCCCTCCGTCTCAGAGTTTGAGTGTCTTTGCATTTGTCACTTGGTACACTCTCCCCCTTTTTGACATCATCAGAAAGTAGTACTGATGTCAGCAATTCAAGCGCAGTAGAAATGGAAGTCAGTTGAGCAGACATAGCATTCTGGTTGTCCTCAACTGTCCCAAGCCTCTTCTTGATTTCTTCAGAATCCCTGGCTTGCTGCTTGAACATGGCATAGTAAGAAGTTCTGTCAGCCTTTAAAGTAAGATCCCTCAGACTTACTTCATTCCTCAATTTTGTAAGCATTTGTTGATTCTCATCAAATCTATTATTGAGAGATTTGACTTGAATAACAGTTGCCTGTAAGCTCGTAAGGACATCAGGATTTGTAATCTTCTTAACAGAATCAGATAGAAAATCTGCAGCCCGTTGTGCTGGAAAGACACAATCTGCATTAGCCCATGCATTGTAGTACATATTCTGAAAATGCTCAGAAGCAGCCCTTTGAACTTCCCTCTCTTCAGTAGAATTTGCTTGAAGATCAGAAACTTCCACTTGAATATCAGAGTTTGAATGAGCAGGACTAGCTTCAGCATTGTCATCCTCTCTGTGAATATCTTCAAGCACATTTTCAGCAGTGATTTCATCAATTAACTGTGCAGTGGCATCAGGTACTTGATCTGCTACAGTTTGAGGAACATCAGAGTTTGCTGGAGCAGTAACCTCTGCTTCTCTCTGAACAATCTCAACAACTGATTGTTGCAAAGTTTCAAGGAAAACAATATCCTCATGATCATTATCTGTTGCATCAGCATGTACAGCAACAGCTTCTGGAACTGGATCAACTCTAATCTGATCAACTTCCTCACCTTTCTCAAAATCAAGAGAAATGATTTCTGTGTGAGAAGCAATAGGTTCTACTAATTCAGTAGTAGCTTGATCAGCTTCCAGTACAGTATCTTCATGATCAATAATCCTGCTGTCAGAGTATGCAGCAGCTTCCTCAACTACACCATCAGCTTTTGATGTAGGAGCTTCTGGTTCAAAATCCATCATAATAGGTTCAGGATTTGCAGCATCTTCAGCAGTTAGAATATCCTCCTCAACAACAATAGCAGGAGTACTTGAAGGTACAGTTGTAAGCACAATCTCCTCATTCTCTGATGTAGGAGTTTCAGTGTCCTCAGGTTCTTTGTCCATATTGGCAATGATATCACCAAAAAGTTGATCAGCAACTAGTCTTCTCTTTCTCTGATGAAGAGTCTTTTCATCAGCTTCAGTTTCTGAGTCTACATTAGAATCAGTAGCAACAGACTTTGCCCTTTGGGCTCGCCTTTTCTTCATTCTTTTTCTCTGAGGCACAGCATCAACATTTGATACCTCAGCTTCAGTTTGTTGCAAACCAGACTTAACTGCTCGAACTTTGGATCTCTTTGACCTCTGTGGTTGAGACACAGAAGGTCCAGCTTCAGCAGTTGATACTTGTTGTTGTTGTAAGTTGTCAAGAAATTGTTGCACGGATGCAGGCAACATTAAAGGACCAACTTCTCCTTTCTTGTTGTCCTTGTTGATAAGATCAGAAAATATACGTTTGTGCAGTTTAAACGAAAGTATAACATCATCCTCTACTATCTCAACATTTGGACAGCAAAAATTGAATATCAATTGACAAAACCTAGAGAAATAAACAACATTTCTATTCTCTAGCATTTTCTCACCAATATTAGTTAGAACTAATCTAGCAACATCAAAATGACTGTCATAGAGAAGAGAATACCCGATCTGTAGACTATCCGTGGGAATCGCATCCCAATTGGTACACTTCTTTCCAAAAGCCCGAGTAATGCAATCGAAAAAGAAGCTCCACTCCTTGCGCAAAAATGGCCTTTTGAGTTGACCTATCTTTGTCAAAGGTCCAGTGTAGCCTATCTCGCCCATCATCCTGACTAGCTCAAAATCTCCAACAGAGATTGTGAATGCATTGAAATCTTCAAGACCCAAAGCATCACGAACAGTAGTAGGAGTAACAACAAATTCATCTCCTTGAAACTCAAAAATTATAGATGGCGATCCAGACTCTCCTCCATTATCATAAGTACCTGTCTGCCAAAAAGTTCGAATCTGAGTCGCAGACAGCTTCGATGGTGCGGTTAGAGCAGTACCGATATCAGAGTGTAACAAGAACCTCTGAATCAAATGAAACGCCTCCGGTGCGTTCTCATTTGCTACAGGAGCAGAATAATTGTTGGGAACAAATTCTAATTCAGAAGCAATAAACGCTGTAGTTGCCATTAGTAAGATTTGAAAATAAGAAGAACTTGGCTTTGAAAGTGTTTGAGTGTTTGTGTGTGAGTAAAAGCTTATGAAAAGATGAGGTGCGTAAAAGATTGAATCGTGTGTATGTAGTGTATTAAATAATAACTGTAAAGATTAGAAGTATGTTAGTGGGACAGATGTCAGACGTGGATACGCTGACAGCTGTATCTAACAACTTCCAATACACACGTGCAGACGTGAAGACACCTGGCATCACATATAACACTCAAAATATCCGCTTAAAAGAAAAAAAATTAATAATAATAAAATTATCAATTTTAATAATAAAGTACAAAGGAGCTCAATAGTCAGAATAATAATGACTGTCTTGAAACTCCGCACCTTATTATCCCAAGCGCTTCGATTCAAGTAAAAACCTTTCAGTTACCCTGTTGAATGCTTTAAAAACCGAAGCATTGTAACAACAGGCTTCATATCTTAAACTTTACCATACACCAAATGGCAGGAACCTTTGAATTCATGGATGTAGAATCATTCATGAACATGAACTGGCAGCAACAAGAAAACTATATCATCGATGAGTTTTTTGTTCTGTCTTTTCTGAATGATGAAGGTCTTATAGCAGATGATGAAATAGCAGAAGGACCAATCTCTAATCCTTATGTGCACATCATCCGTCCCGGTCCATATGATGTGCCCATTCTGGTAGACGATCATACTATGGAGATTTGTATGATACTCTTCCAGCAGAGCTTCCTGATGGGTACTGAGGAGACAATCTTCTTGGAATCCTGCAAGCTGCAAAGCAGAAAAAGAATCCAGGAAGATGATGATGATGATTCATCTTCAGGATGTTGTCAAGCAATCCAAATGGTATAATGATCAGTTAAACAACTGGGTAGCGATCATCAGAAGTAGTAGAGCACAATAACTTCTGGCTCTAGCTCTTCTGCTTCAGATGTAGCATTCAGATACTTGTCCTGGTTAAATAGATCTTCTCTTTTGTAACCATAGTGATTAGTATGTACCAGAAAGTTTAGCTAAACTTGAGTATGAAATGGTCTGAATGTAAATTTGAATCAATTAATGAAAAAAATTTGTTTCTTTACATATCAGTATTATCAATATTGCATAGTAATTGTAAAGTGAAAGAAATGATATCACTTTAAACAATAAACTAACATACTCAGCAGCATTACGAATCACTATCAGGACTTATCAAACACACTCTTTCTTTTCTCCATTCAATCATACTTTTTCCAAAAAACAAATGGCTAATCTCAAAATTATAACATGTCTGAAACAAATAGATTATTTTAACCATCAGAGATTAAAACAAAGTAACCTCGGCGTATTTCACACAATACATCAGTGTTTACCATCTGTCCTTCTTTGTCAATAAACTCTTTTCTCAATCTGTACAGTTGTGAAAATCTGTGTGTGTATTAGCAGAGTTTACCGAAATCAGTATTTAGATCATCTCAAAGTGCATAAAATCCACAAACTAAAGTAGTAAAAAACTGGTTGCCTAAACTCTCATTTATAACATAGACACTGATTTTTCTATCTAAACTCTGTATTACTGATATCCTTTCATTTGGATATGTCTTTTATTTTTCACCCCCTTTATTATTATTATTATTATTATTTTTTTTTTTATTTTTCCAGTAATCAGTGGTTGGCACTAGTCACCAAAAATCAAAGATTTTAGCCCTTATTTCATACAATAAGTTCCTGGATCTTCCTAGGCACAACATGATCTCAAAGGAATTTGTGCTCTGTTTGGCATCTTTTGATGTGAGGGTGAATTATTTGCATTAAATAATCAGAGTTTAGACTTTTCATCAGTAATTATAATTAACTTATGAAAGAAGATGCAAACAGCTAATACAGACTCAGTGTATAGGATCAATAAACTAAGAGATGCTATAAATATAGAGACAGTATCATGCTGTGTTAGCTTACTGCACATATTTGAGATCAGAATCTATCAACTCTTAAGGATTCACAATTACTTACTGAGAATTATGCTTCATACATATTTCTTCATTGGTCCAAATGTTTCAGACAAAATTACAATCAGAGTATAACATTAAACTGTAACTATCAGAGTATGACCAACAGAGTTTACCATCAGAGCTTACTTTCAGTGTATGACAGACACTTCACAGAGTTTATCATCAGAGTTTAACATGCTGGTTCACATAACAGTTAACATGTGCAAGGAATCATGAGCATTTAAACAATCAAACATGGATAGATTTTGAGTCTAACCCGTATCTCTAGTCTGAACCAGAGATCATTCCAAGTTCATTTACCAATCTTGTAAACGTAGCTTCACTCAAAGGTTTGGTGAAGATATCTGCAAGTTGTTGGTCTGTAGACACAAAATGAAGCTCAATGTTCCCTTCTTCCACATGTTCTCTGATAAAATGATATCTTATGCTGATGTGCTTGGTCATGGAGTGCTGTACTGGATTACCTGTCATAGCAATAGCACTTTGGTTATCACAGAAAATAGGTATTTTAGAGTACCTTAACCCATAATCCAGCAGTTGATTCTTCATCCATAAAATCTGTGCACAACAGCTACCAGCTGCTATATACTCTGCTTCAGCAGTGGATGTGGAGATTGACTTCTGTTTCTTGTTGTACCAAGAAACTAATCTGTCACCTAAAAATTGACAGCTTCCACTTGTACTTTTTCTGTCTATCTTACAGCCTGCAAAATCTGCATCAGAGTAACCAATTAACTTAAACTCTGATTCTCTAGGATACCACAAACCCAGGGTTATGGTTCCTTTGAGATATTTGAAGATCCTTTTCACAGCTGTTAGATGAGGCTCTCTGGGATCTGCTTGAAATCTTGCACAAAGACATGTTGCATACATGATATCAGGTCTACTTGCAGTAAGATACAGTAGAGACCCTATCATTCCTCTGTAGTTAGTCATATCTACTGAGGCTCCTATGTCTTTGTCAAGCTTCGTTGCTGTAGCCATGGGAGTTGTAGCAGATGAACTATCAAGCATACCAAATTTCTTTAGAAGATTTCTGGTATACTTTGCTTGATTGATAAAAATCCCATCATCTGTTTGCTTGACCTGTAAGCCTAGAAAATAACTAAGCTCTCCCATCATGCTCATTTGATACCTGGATTGCATAAGCTTTGCAAACTTCTTACAAAGTTTGTCATTAGTAGATCCAAAAATAATATCATCTACATAAATTTGAACTAAAAGCAAATCATCACCAGAATTGAAATAAAACAGGGTTTTATCAATTGTACCTCTTGTGAACCCACTTTCTAAAAGAAATTGAGCAAGAGTTTCATACCATGCTCTTGGTGCTTGCTTTAGTCCATATAATGCCTTGTCAAGCCTGTAGACATAATCTGGATGCTTGGAATCTACAAATCCTGGTGGTTGTTCAACAAACACTTCTTCTTCAAGCTTCCCATTGAGAAAAGCACTTTTTACATCCATCTGAAAAACTTTAAACTTCTTGTGTGCAGCATAGGCCAGAAAAATTCTTATGGCCTCCAATCTTGCAACTGGAGCAAAGGTTTCATCATAGTCAATTCCTTCCTGTTGTGAATAACCTTTAGCCACAAGTCTAGCCTTGTTTCTTGTAATCACACCTTCACTGTCAGTCTTGTTTCTGAAAACCCACTTTGTACCTACAATTGATCTATTCTTTGGTCTAGGTACAAGTGTCCAGACTTCATTTCTTTCAAATTCATTTAACTCTTCTTGCATTGCTGTAATCCAATTAGCATCTTGAAGAGCTTCCTCCACTTTCTTTGGTTCTGTTTGAGACAAGAAAGCATGATACAGACACTCATTGTTTGTTGCACTTCTAGTTCTCACACTATCATCAGGATCTCCAATTATGAGATCAGGTGTGTGTGCCTGTGTCCACTTTCTGGCTGTTGGTAAGTGGTTTCTTGCATCATTATTGAATCCTCCCCCTTGATCCATGCTCTCCTGATTCATATGTTGACTTTCTGCATTATCTGAGGCTCCCCCTGAGTTGGATGGCTCAGTGTTGGAGCTGGCAGAGATTGAATCAGTTTCCTCAACTGACTCACTTGCTGTGCCTTGTTGAGCTTCTTCACGCTCCCCCTCAACTGGTTCTCTATTTAGTTCAATTTGAGAATTTCCAGTTTCTCCAGTATTTACCAGTAGAGGTTCAGAGTATGCTTCGTCAGAGTTTGTCAACCCTGCTTCATCAGAGTTTATATCATCAGAGAATAGATCTTCATTTTCAAAACGTAGTTGATCATATCCATCCTTGTCTTCAAGTCCAATTATTTTCTTGTCATCAAACGACACATGTATGGATTCCATGATCACCTTTGTTCTCAGATTGTAAACTCTGAATGCTTTTGTTGACAATGGATAGCCAACAAAGATTCCTTCATCAGCTTTTAACTCGAACTTGGTCATCTGTTCAGGATGAGTCTTCAACACAAAGCATTTGCATCCAAATATGTGAAAATATTTCAAATTTGGCTTCTTGTTTTTCACCATCTCATATGGTGTTTTTCCATGCTTGTTGATCAGAGTTGCATTTTGAGTAAAACAAGCAGTTTGAACAGCTTCTGCCCAGAAATAAGTTGGCAAATATTGCTTCATCAAGCATAGTTCTGGCAGCTTCAATTAAGGTTCTGTTCTTTCTTTCAACTACACCATTTTGCTGTGGAGTTCCAGGTGCAGAAAATTCTTGTTTGACTCCTCTTTCCTTGCAGAAAGCTTCCATGATTGAGTTTCTGAATTCAGTTCCATTATCACTCCTTATAATTTTGACTTTGTGCTGTGATCCTTTGTCCAGTAGATTTACATGACCCATCAACGTTTGAGCAGTTTCATCCTTCTTTGACAAGAAATACACCCATGTATATCTAGTATATTCATCAACAATTACTAGAGCATATTTCTTTCTGCCCATGGACATCACATTCACTGGTCCAAAGAGATCAACATGTAGAAGATGATAAGGTTCCACTACTGAAGATTCAGATTTGCTCTTGAAAGATGACTTCCTTTGCTTGGCCTTTTGACAAGAATCACATAGACCATCTAGATTGAGTATTGATTTTGGAAGTCCTCTTACAAGATCCTTTCTTATAAGCTCATTGATGTTGTTCAAGTTGAGATGAGAGAGCTTCTTGTGCCAATTCCAACTCTCTTCATTTGACATTTTTGCAGTCAGACACACTATTTTTCCATCAGAGTTTGTTACCAAACTTGCTTCATAAATATTGTTGCGCCTGTGTCCAACTAGAACAACTTTCCCAGTAGATTTACTGATAACTTCACAGTATTCACTATGAAAATCTACATGGTTTCCTCTGTCACAGATTTGACTCACAGATAACAGATTATGCTTGAGTCCTGAGACTAGAGCTACATTTGTGATGATGACACTTCCAAGATTAATATTGCCATATCCCAGAGTGTGTCCTATGTTGCCATCTCCATAGGAAACTTTTGGGCCAGCCTTCTCCTCAAAGTCTGATAGCAGGGCTTTATTTCCAGTCATATGTCCAGAGCATCCACTGTCTAAGATAAGTGTGCTCTCTATTATACCCTGCAATCACAAACAAACACTAAGTGTTAGTTTTGAGGATCCAGACTTGCTTGGATCCTTTGTCTTTCTTAACAGTGTTAGTTTTTGCAGCGGAATCTGTATTATCAGAGTTTAAACTAACATTGTCAGATTTTACACTAGCAGAGTTTGCTCTAACCCATTTCAAGTTGGGTTTTAGCTCATAATAGTTATGATAAATTGCATGATAACTCTTACATGTGTAAATAGAATGCCAAGTGCTCCCACAATGTTTGCATAAAGTCTGTGGTCTTACTCTAACATAATCATTCTTTACTTCTGAAGTAGAAGGTAAAGAATTAATATGTTTGTTCTTAGTGCAAAATCTAGCAAGATGATTAGAACTACCACAATTATAACATGTTTTTCATGAGGCACTAGCATTAGGCATATGATTATTTCTATTATTTATGCCTACTTTTCCATTCCTATTTCTCTTGGACCCTTTAGGTTTCATGGCAGACTTAACCTCTTTGAGCTTATGTTTAAACTGTTTTCCTGTCATTAAACCAACATTAACCTGTTTCTCACAGATTCTAATTGGTTCTTTAACAGCTTCTAGCTCAACAAGCTTCTCTGTTTTAGATTCAATATCTACTTGTTTAACACAAGCTTCAACTGACTCCATAACAGCTTCTTTCACAACTACAGATTTTAGCTTGGTGGATTCTGGAACAAATATCACAGGTTTAAGTTGTGGTTTAACCTTAACTTTGTCTTTAAACCTAAGTTCATCGTTTTCACAATAACCTAAACCTACAGAATTAGTCTGAAACACTTGATGAGTGTCTCTTCCAGAATCTGTCCAAGTCTTGATTATTTTTCTTTCTTTTTCTAAATCAGATTCTAGTTGCTTATACCTTTTAAGCAACTCCTGTTCAACATAAACAGCATCATCTCTTTCTTTTTGAATCTGCTTCATATTCTCAAGTTCTCTTTCAAGAAACTTGTTTCTTTCTTTAAGACTAAGATTCTCAGTTTTAATCCTCTCATTCTCTAAAGTCTGATCCCTATAACTAACATGAACACTTTTCAGATATACTCTTAACTCAGATATATTATCAGTATCATAAGCATAAGTAGTTAGGGGTACCTTATTTTCAGAAGATTCAGTCTCATCTCTGACAGTTGCCATAAGAGCATAGTTTTCTCCATCATCAGAGTCTGAAGTATCTGCCCAGTCTCTGCCTTTAGAGATGAGTGCTTTCTCAGATTTGCCTTTCTTGCACTCTGGAGCATAATGACCCATCTCCTTACACTTGTAGCACTGGATTTGAGACTTATCCTTCTTGCCAGACTTGTTCTCCTTTCCATCAGACTTTCTGAAACTTCTCCTTTCAGAGTTTGAATCTTTCCTTGAGAATCTCTTTCCTTTCTTGAAGTTCTTGAATCCCATCTTCTTAAAGGTCTTCACCATCAATGCAGCCATTTGCATCAACTCCTCTTCATCATCCTCAGAGTCAGAAGCTTCATCAGAGTTTGAGTCATCATCAGAGTTTGATGACTCACTCTCAGATTTAATAACTAAAGCCTTTCCCTTGGCTTTCTTCTTTGATGATTCCTTCTTGATGGGCTTCTCCTCGACTTTGAGAGCAACAGATTTTGTCTTCTTGCTGGACCTCCTGTTTCTTTGTTCTATCTCAAGTTCATGAGTCTTTAACAATCCATAGATCTCATCAAGATCTGTATCAGCAAGATCATAATTATCTCTGATTGTTGTTGCCTTTAAATCCCACTTTTCAGGTAGAGATAACAGAAACTTGAGATTGGACTCTTCAAGTTCATATTCCTTATCTACCAGAGACAAATCGTTCAACAGTTTGCAAAATCTGTCATAAGTCTCAGTCAAGGTTTCATTAGTTCTTGAATCAAAGTGCTCATACTCCTGTGTGAGTATTGTTTTTCTGTTCTTCTTAATAGCACCTGTTCCTTGGCATCTGACTTCTAAAGCATCCCATATCTCTTTGGCCGTTTTGCAGCCAATTACTCTGTTAGACATTACATTATCTAAAGCACTGTGGAGAAGATGTCTAACCTTTGCATCCTTTGCAATTGATGAGATATCCTCAGGAGTCATATCTTTCTTTTCCTTTGGAACAGTCTTTTGTGCTTGACCATCAACAACAGGGGACAATTTAGTTGGCATATGAGGACCATCATTAATTCTGTCAAGGTATTCTGGATCTGTAGCCTCCAGAAACATGGTCATCTTAACCTTCCAAATCGGATACTCTACTGGCCTGAGTATTGGAACCCTGATTGTTTCATATCGACTCACAGAATTGGGCTTAACCTGTTCAGCCTTAGGAGCAGTTTGATTTTCTTCAGACATGATTAATACTGTGTTTGAATCGTAAAACTGTATATATTAAACAGCCTTGGCTCTGATACCAATTGTTAGGCCAAATACACAATATAATCAAGTATGTATGAGAATAACGATAATTAAGAACACTGTTTATGAATCAATAAACTGTATTTATATTAACAGCTTCTCTCTTTATGATGTTAATGAATCACAAAGAGCTTCTAGGTTACAAGAATAATATATCAATATTCGCGTGTCCCTTCTAGGGATAACCTATCTGTGTTTATATAGTACACAGCTACATACAATCCTTATCTAATTGATATTCCTACAAGTTAGCTATACAAAACTTATCAATTAAGGATTGCTTCTTATCTTCTATTCCATTTCCTTAGCTGTATCAATATATTCTGCTTCTTTCCATCTTCAGAATATATTGCTTCTAGAATCTTCAATTCAGCACCGACAGCTAATTCAACTATCACCCTGTCAGACTTTAAATAAACTCTGACCGGCTTCAATTAAACTCTTCACCCTGTCAGAGTTTAACTAAACTCTGACTGGCTTCTGATAAACTCTTGTCAGTACCTGTTGCTTAAACACTGATAAACAAACATTAGCAATTATATCTAACAGTTTATAAAGATGCCATCCTCCCTTTGATGTACTTGCAGGCCTAGAAAGTAGGTTAACTCTCCCATCATACTCATCTCATATTTGCTTTGCATCAACTTAGAGAACCTTTCACAGAGTTTTTCATTTGAAGAGCCAAAGATGATATCATCCACATAGATTTGAACAAGAATGATATCATTTCCATGCTTCTTGAAGAATAGGGTTTTGTCAATTGTACCCCTGGTAAATTGATGCTCAAGAAGGAATTGAGATAGAGTTTCATACTAGGCTCTTGGTGCCTGTTTGAGTCCATAGAGTGCCTTGAGCAGTCTATACACAAAGTTTGGGAAGTCTTCACTTTCAAAGCCAGGTGGTTGAGACACATAAACTTCTTCAGCAAGATCACCATTGAGAAATGCACTTTTCACATCCATTTGATACACCTTAAAATCTGAGTGAGCTGCAAAAGCCAGGAAGATTCTGATGGCTTCCAGTCTAGCTACAGGTGCAAATGTCTCATCATAGTCAATGCCTTCTTGCTGACAGTATCCTTTGGCAACCAGCCTTGCTTTGTTTCTAATTACCACTCCTTCTTCATCCATTTTGTTTCTGAACACCCATTTGGTGTCAATAACATTCTTTCCTTTTGGAGGAGGTACTAGTTCCCATACTTTGTTTTTCTCAAATTGATTCAACTCTTCTTGCATGGCAACAATCCAATCAGAATTCTTCAAAGCTTCTTCAATTAATTTAGGTTCCTCTTGTGACAGAAAGCAGCTATACAGACATGTATTTAATGTTGCCCTTCTTGTTCTAACTCCCTCACTAGGATCTCCAATGATTTGATCCCTAGTGTGGGCTCTGTCCCATTTCCTTGTGTGCCCCTGTTCATTTCCTTGATCTGTTCCAAGCTCATTTTGGTTGATAGGTGCATTCTCTTCTTCTCCCCCTGTGTTTGTGAACCCTTGCACAGGTGTTTGAAGAAGATTGTCAACTTCAAGGATTTCATTCTCTAGAACAGTTTGAACAGGGGGTTCATCTTCACTTTCAGAATCCTCAAGATAACCTTGATTCTCAAATCTCAATGGCACACTGTCTTGATCACTTGTTTTCAGTCCAGGAGTTTTCTTGTCATCAAAGGTAACATCCATGCTTTCCATGACTTTGTGTTGCTCAGGTACAAACACTCTGTATGCTGTCCTTTCCAGAGAGTATCCAATGAAGATACCTTCAAATGCCTTAGCATCAAATTTTCCAACATGCTCAGAGGTATCTTTCATCACAAAGCACTTGCTTCCAAACACATGCAGGTGCTTGAAGGATGCTCTTTTTCCAGTCATTAATGAGTAAGGAGTTTTGCCAGACTTCTTATTGATTAATGTTCTATTTTGCACATAGCATGCTGTGTTAACAGCATCAGCCCAAAAGCTAGTGGGTAGCTTTGCATCCAGCAGCATTGTCCTTGCAGCTTCAATGAGAGTTCTATTCTTTCTCTCAACTACTCCATTTTGTTGAGGTGTTCTAGGAGCTGAGAATTGTTGAGAAATTCCTTTATCTTTGCAAAACTCATACAATGTTGAATTTCTGAACTCAGTCCCATTATCACTTCTCAAAGCAACTACAGAGGAACCAGTGCTTTGTGCTTCTTTATCAACTCTCTTGATATGCTCTATTATGACTTGGGGTGCTTCATCCTTGGAGAATAGGAATTCCACCCAAGTATATCTTGAATAGTCATCTACCATCACTAGAGCATATTTCTTTTTGGAGAGGGACATTACATTCACAGGGCCAAATAAGTCCATGTGAATTAACTGCAGAGGTTTTGAGTTTGTATTGAGCAACTTGTTCTTGTGACTGGATCTTTTAATTTTTCCTTTCTGACAAGCTTCACATGCTCCATCTTGCACAAACTCCAAGGCAGGCAAATCCCTGATAAGTTCTCTCTTGGTTAGAGAGTTCATTGCCTGAACATTCAAGTGAGACAGCTTCTTGTGCCATAGCCAGAATTCCTCATTTGTGGCTTTAGTGTAGAAACAACAGATTTCTCCCTTATCTGCAGCCTTGAGATTAGCTACAAACAAGCTTCCTTTCTTCACACCAGTTAGAACAACTTCACCACTTTCCCTTTTTGAGATTGAACAAAGGGCTTCATCAAATTCCACTTTGAAACCTCTGTTGGTAAATTGTCCAATACTCAAGAGATTATGCTTCAGTCCTTCAACAAATGCTACATCTTCAATAATGACATTTCCAGATTTAACACTGCCATATTCCATTGTATAACCAATGTTGTCATTTCCAAAGGTTACTGATGGGCCAGCCTTTTCCTCAAAATGTGATAGCAGGGCCATATCACCAGTCATGTGACTTGAGCATCCACTGTCCAAGATCCATATGACTCTTTTATTCCTGTTGCCCTGCATTCACAAAGTGACTAAGTTGTTTTTGGTACCCACACTTGGTATGGTCCAGTTGATTTAGAAACATTTTGATTAATAATTCTTCTGTCATAAATTGCATTTCTCATAGTAGGAGACTTCACTTTTTCTGTGGCTTTGGAGTTTACACTCTTAGGCTCACATGAAGTTTTCACCCTCTCAACCCTGATTGGGGACCCTGTCCTATGAGAATGTATGTGTGTGTGTGATTCACCAGATTGTGCAGAGTCAAGTTTATGTTTAAGAGATAAACAGTTAGCAATCACAGTCACATAGCATGTCATGCAGTTTGGCTTACCACAGAAAGAATCATGACTAGAATTTATGCTTGCAGAAAGGTTACTTAGGTTGTCAACTTCAACAATTTCAGGCTTACTACACTTATGAGTCAAATGATTAACAGATAGGCATTTTTGACATTGTTTCCTGGGAGCATTTGGCACATAAGCATAGTTGTTTCCTTTGTTAACACCAACTTTACCATTTCTGTTTTGTTTCATTTTCTTAACAACTTCTTTCTTTGCTTTAGGACTCTTGACAAGATTGTCTTTGGTCTCTTTCTGATTGACAAGTTCAGGAAAGGAAGAAGTGTTCTTAGCAGCCTCATCTTCTTCAAGTAGTTGTTGCTTGATGATCAGTAGTTCCTCATCAAACTCAACAACACTCTTTCTGAAGATGGGCTGTTCAACACTTGACAGTATGGTTGGGGCATTTTTGTTTGTAAAAGTTTCCTTTCCTTTGCCCTTGACCTTCTTCCTTCCCTTGTCATTATCATAGTCAAAACCAACTCCAACCTTGCAGTCTTCAGTGTGTTCCTTGTGGTAGGTTTGAATAAGTTCAGAGGAGTTTTTGAAGCTTCTTAGTTTCAGTTCAGTTTCAGCAATTTGTTCTCTAAGGGCTTTCTCTATCTGCTCAGCACAAATCACTTTGTTTTTAAGATACTCAACCTCCTTTTTCAAACCATCCAGGTTCACAACCATTAACTCAAGTTTCTCATTCTTTTCTGTAAGCTCAACATTCTTAGCAGTTAGTCTATCAATTTCTTCATTAGCTACTAACATGCTAGTATGAATATTAAACATCTCAGTGCTCATATCTTCAACAGTTTGCTTATATTGAAGGGGAGTCATATCAAGAGAAGTAAGAATAGGTACCTGACTTGAATCACCTTCATCAGAAAATGCCATCAAGACATAGTTTGAGTACTCTTGTTCTTCTTCTTCATCAGAGTCATCCCAGCATTTTCCCTCAGCAATAAAGGCTTTTCCCTGTTGTTTCTTGAGTAGAGCCTCATACTTAGCTTCAAGCTCTAAGTATGCTTTGTCCTTCTTGACTTGTTTAGGCTTTTTGCACTCAGTGGCAAAATGCCCAAGTTCATTGCAGTTATAGCACCTTATTTTGGTCCTATCCACACTTCCTGTCTTGTATCCACCTTTAGCAGCACCAGCAATCCCTTTTCCTTTATTGAAGGTGTTTGAGCCACTAGATCCACCAGTGTTTCCATTATTGAACTTGGACCTGAATGGCTGCTTTCTTTTAAACCTTATGTTAGGATACCTCCTAGCCATATAAGCAAAAGATTTGTTTTCCATTTTGTCCAGCTCATCTATACTGTAGAACTCATCCTCTTTAGGTAAATCATGCACAACCTGAGTTTCATCACCAGTGTCTTCAACTTCCAGTTCCTCAATCTTGACCTGACTGATTTTAAGAGAGTCCATTCTTTGACTTAGGTTGTCAGCAATAAGTGCACAGGAGGTATTAGCCACTAATCCTTGCTTTGCTTGAATAGATCTCTTTTGAAACAGCTCTAACTCATATGTCTTTAAAACACCATACAACACATCAAAACCAATCTTTGTTAGATCTCTTTCTTTAAGGGAAGAGATTCTTGGTTCCAAGTGATCTGGAAGAGTTAGTAGAAACTTCATATTGAGCTCTTCTGTTTCATAGTGTTTGTCATAGAGTTTGAGCTCGTTTATCAGCTTGTTGAATCTCTCAAACACTTCTGTGATTCCCTCTTTTGGCTGAGCCATGAAGGCTTCATATTGTGAAACAAGAATCTGCTTCTTGTTCTTTCTTACTTCAGTAGTTCCTTCACAGAGCACTTCTATAAGATCCCACATCTTCTTGGCACTAGTACAATGAGCAACAGTGCCATACATGTTGAAGTCCATAGATTCACAAATGATAAGTTGAAGATGTCCATCCAATGCTACTTTTTCCTTTTCAGGATCAGTGTATTTTGATGGATCTTTGGGCACATGTTTTGCTGGTACAATCTCAGTGCCAATGGTTGTTTCACCAATCTCGATCATTGGAATGAAGGGACCATGCTTTAGAATATCTAAATACATGGGGTTAGAAGCTTTGATGAAAAGCAACATCTTCTTCTTCCATAAACTGTAGTGCTCCTTGTTAAAGGGAGGAATCTTGATACTGCTTAGTTTCTGTGAACTCATTCTTGATCTTTTCCTGTTTGTACGTTAACAGCCTATGCTCTGATACCACTTGTTAGAAATGAATACTACTAGAAACTAGACAGAGGGGGGGGGGTGAATGGATAGTTTGATATATTTTTCGATTCTTGAAAACTAAGTAACAGACTGTATATGATTATGATATGTAATATGCAGAAAGTAAATAACACACACAATCACTTTAATCTACTTTGTATAAGCAAATTAAATACTACAGCTTTCCAAGAAATTCACAATAGAATTTCTGGCTTCTAAACAAGAACAGTTTGAACTTGCTTGCTTACAGAGAAAAGAGCTTAGCAAATAACTATGTGTATCTCTCTTACAGCTTACAGTTATGTGTGCACGATATATATATTCACCTATACAAACTAGGCACACACAATATTACACAGCTACCCCTTCTGAAAGTCCAACTTGTCCTGCCATAAGAAATTCACTGTGTCAGGAAGGACCACCTGCTTTTCGGAGTCTTTCCCGTTTCTGTAGCTGCTTGTCTCTTATCTTTCTCTCCAAGTTTAGCTGTAGATTTGCCATCTGTTCTTTGGACCACCTTGCCAGAACAAATGCTTCAGTATTTGTCTCCTTTGATTCTTGGTTCTGTACCTTGATTTGTCTTGTTATAAACGGCTAAGTGTTGATATCGTGAACTCCACTTTATTCCTGACTTCGCGATCTCCCTTGTGAGGACTACGCGATATAGCCTTTGAAGACTTTGCGACATAGGTCATTTGACGACTATGCGACATAGGTCATTTGACGACTATGCGACATAGGTCATTTGATGACTATGCGACATAGGTCATTTGACGACTATGTGACATAGGTCATTTGATGACTATGCGACATAGGTCATTTGATGACTATGCGACATAAGGCTTCTGAGGACTTCACGATCTAGGCTCTTTTGACTTTGCTGACTTCAACACTTCACGACATGTGTCTTGAGGACTTCTCGACATAGTACAAAATGGACTATGCGATATAGTACTTCACGACATGGATATTGGTGACTTCACGACATAGCTTTCTTTTGACTTTGCTATATAATGCCTTAGACAAATTTCTGCAACTTATTTCTTCATAGCCTTATTCATCTCTATCCTGCTGCATGAACACTTCTGAACTTCTACCAGGATAATTATTCAATGGCCTATATACAATCTAGATGCAAGAAACTTTACTAAGCTCATTATAAATCTGAGCATACATGATAAAGCTATTGTTCATGAGAACAAGACAAGTACATTTAGAGACCTATACTATATCCCAGTGATAGAAATCACTAGGTCATGTAGTGTGACATAGTCACATAGTGTAGGCTTGTTAATAGTGGTATTCAGACATGTCTTGAGCCTAACAATCTCCCCCAAATTGTGAGTAAGATCCTTAGGCACAATTTCATGTCTGATAACAAGCCTAACTTACATAAAAGGAAATTTAGTAACAGAGAGAACAATTCATGAACATTGAGATCAGAAATTTGATTACATAGAAAAATTGAAAGCTTACAGATTACTTTTGTTGCTCAGCAGCTTCAGCTTCCAATTGCTTCTCTAGCAAATCATCATATATCTTCTTTTTCCTTATCTCTTCTTTTCTCTTCATGTCTATGATGGCTTCTTGAAGTTCTTCTCTTGCAATCAGTTCTTCAATGAGAGGTGAGCCTTTCAAGTCATCAATTGCAGCCTTGAGTGCACTCTCTACATAGGAATCAAGAAACTCCATCCTTATTTTGCTTTGACCTCCATGTGAGTTTTTGTACTCCACAATGTAAGGATTTTGTTTGACCCTGCACATCCCTTTCTGCCTTAGCTCCTTAGCCCTCTTCTCCATCTCAGCCATTTCTTTCTCTCTCTGTATGTTTTTCTCTTCATTCTCTTTCCTCATGTTTTCTTCATAATCAGCATGCATCTTTAAGTACCTGGCAATATCTATCTTCCATGTTCTTTCTTCTTTTTCTTCAAAATTCAGTAAGGCATTTATCCTTTCAAGCTCATACTTATAGAAATATTGCCAGCTTCCTTGCTTCATTATCCTTTCAAAATTCAGTAGGCTTTACTGACAATGGAAGGAGAACACGAAGCCAAAAATAAGAATTCAACTTCCCTTCAAATTAACCAAAAAACAATTACTTTATGTTCCGAACAAGAGGCATTTTTAAAAACCATTAAAATGAAATTCAAGGAACCAGCACAATGAGAAATACAAATCATTAACGTAAGCAAGTTCAACTTGCAACTGGATTTGAAATCCCCCTGCAAATCCTTTGTTAAAACACATTGGTGGTTAATGCAGAAATTTAGAGAAGTTCGTGCATTTACAAGCTACGCCACAACTAACTCAAATTTAACATCGTTAGTCCAAGAGATTGTGTGAAATTAAGCTAAAATCACGGCTAAAAAGTACGGATTCGAATACGGCGACACGGACACGAATACAGGAATTCGAGAATTCGTCAATCATCCAAGAGTCTTGGATACGAGACTCGGTAAATAAAACAATAATAACAATATATTTATATATATATATGCAAGTGATCAAATGAGACCCTCTTTTAAAATGAGAACTGAGACCCATTATCAGCCGCACATTTTTCATATTTATGTTAAATCCTGACCACACAATTTGGATCTTATCCATCTGTCTCCTCCACCGCACATTCATTTTTCATTCATTCACTTTCACTCACTGTTCTTCTTCGCACTTTCCTTCTTCCATCTCCGGCGAGATCTTTTTTGTCCGACCTTATTTATGTATTGTACCGTACTTACCACCACTGCCAACATCATACCATTACCAGCATAACCATAATCTCTATCACCGATATAACCATCATTGTAACACTTCGTTTATATATTTGTTTTCATATTTTTTGTTCAAATATTGTAAATTTCGGTTGGCAGATAGTATCTTCCAACATTTTAAGGTAAATAATCTACTCATATGTACAAATCTCTTTATTTGTGTGCAGTACACTGAATTCTACATGCAAATCACCTTTTTAATATACAAATCACCTTTTTTCTTTACAAATCACTTTTTTATTTGGTGATTTATGTAAGTATATATGGTGATTCACATACAGAATTTCTGGTGATTTAAAGTGATGCATCGGATCTATAAAAAGTTAAGTGAAGACATTACCGTAGTGACTTAACAGTGATGGTATGAAGGATGTAGTGCTATTGAGATGACGATGACTACAGGGGATGTGGTTGGTAAAAGATTTAGTGTGGAAAGAGAACAATAGTGGTTGTTGGTGAGAGAGAGAAGGGGAGATATGGCTGTTGAATGATGGTGGTTTGGGTGAGAAATTGAATAAAGAGATAAAGGTTGTGATCTGCGGTGGAGGTTGTGATAGTGGTGATTGAGTCTTTTTTGGTGATTTATGATTAAATTTAGTGATTTTGTGTGCGATGGTGATAGAGACGGCATGATAATGATTTGGTAGGTGATGGTGATGTCGGTGTAAATTATGGTGATGAAAAAGGTAAGTCGGTGATTGTAGTGGTGTCCTGGAACAGGCGGTGGAAAAGTGGAATAAATGGTGATTAGTTGTTTGATTTTGATTAATGGGTGATAATCATGGTGGTATTGCAGTGAACAAGATGACAGTGAGAATGGGGTAGGAGAGTGCGTTTAAAAATGGACGGTGGAAGAAGGGCAGTGATATAGGGTTGTGTGTGTATATATGATTCATATCTGGGGTCTCAATTCTCATTATAAGAGGGACTCATTGGAGCAGCTCTCTCTCTATATATATATATCAAATAGAAACCAATTTAAAATAAAAATTAGAAACAACACCACACACAATTAAATACACCCTCTCACACACAACCCCACCTAATCCCCTCCATTCGTAATTATATTTTTACCGTTAATTGGTGATCGTTTTTCGAAATATGACTTCACTGTATTTTTCTTCATCTCGCAACAATCAGTTTGCATACCATATTTGATATATTCCGACCATAAATCACTATTTATGTTTGCGAGAATCACTAAAATATTGGTGATTCCTGTAAGAATAAATAGTGATTTCTACGTAAATGTAGTGATTTTTTCTTCAAATCTATATGTAAATTACAAATTTTGTACCGCAAAATCACTAAATTTATACGTATATAAAAATAAATCGCTAGATATATGCTGAAATCACTATTTATTCTTACAAAAATCACTAAAATTTTAATACTCCGTAATATAGCACATATGGTGTGCATATTGATCGTTGGAAGATGGAGAAAAATATAGTGAAGTCGGATTTCAAAAAAAGTTCACCGATTCACGGGAAAAATCAAATTAAAAATGAAGGGGATTAGGTGGGATTGTGTATGTGAGGGTGTATTTTAAGTGTGTGTGGTGCAGTAGAGAGCCATTAGATTGGATTAATCTAAGGGCTTAGATTAGTTTCTAGTTTCTATTTTAATTTTAGTTTCTATTTGATCACTAGCCTATATATATATATAGAGGGCTACTCTAATGAGACCCCTCTTATTGTGAGAACTGCATGTTAGGCCATAAATTAAGCCCAATATCGACATGTATCCACCATCATCACTGAAAAATATCTACACCACTAAATCATCATCATCATCGCTATGCAGAATTATTGATCTGTATATTTGTATTGATCTGTTATTGGTGTGTATTGATCTTATAATATTTTAATAACCGTCACTTTCTATCACTAATTCATTCTCACCAATACAATCATCGTCACTACACACCGTAACATCCACAAACACAAATCTCATAAAATCACCAGAATCATCAAGTAAAAATAACAATCACCAAAATTCAGAACATCCACCACACCATCTACACCACCACCACATATAAAGTCACCAGAAGCAAGCCTAAATCACCAAAACTCAACTCAAATCACCATATTTTATAAACAAATCACTAAAAATTTAAACCTAAATCTTCAAAAAAAATTGAATACAAATCAGAAAAAATATTAGACATCAATACCTGAATCACCTATGCAGAATCACCAAATCTAAGTTTTAATCACTAATGCAATACAATCATGTCACTAGACGAAACACATCACCAATACAATCATCGCCACTACACACCGTAACATCCACAAATCTCATAAAATCACCAGAATCATCGAGTAAAAATAACAATCACCAGAATTCAGAACATCCACCACACCATCTACACCACCACCACATATAAAGTCACCAGAAGCAAGCCTAAATCACCGAAACTCAACTCAAATCACCATATTTTATAAACAAATCACTAAAAATTTAAACTCAAATCTTCAAAAAAATTGAATACAAATCAGAAAAAATATTAGATCTAGACTATCACCATTCAACTCTTAAAGAATCACCAAAATTGGAACAGAAATCACTAAAATTTACACAAAAATCAATCAAAAATTGACTACAAATTTATCAAAATAGTTGAAATCTGAGTTTGTGGTAGTGTCATCACAGAATTGTGATAGCGACAAGAAAAATAAAATTGACGCGAGGGAGATGAAGGTGTACAAACAAAGTGAACCACACCTATAACCATCAGGAGCAGATCTGATCGGAAAAATTCAAAACTCTAGCATCAAATAAACAAAATACTTTACATAAACCGTATATCAAAAGATGAACTACAAGAATCTGAAATGTATATCAGAATTAATGGCTTGTAAATTTGAGAAATGAGGAATAAAATGGCGGAGGAACGACGGAGAAGATGAATTGATCGGGGTGAATGATGGTAATTGGAGGTTGGTGGTGGCAGATGGTGTGGAATGGTGAGGATGGGGTAGAGATGCAGATAATGATCCACGTGTATGTATATATTTAGATCGTGTATCTATGTTTTTAGATTGTATGGCTCATATTATATTAAAATAAAGGGTTGAGATTTGGTCTCAGTTCTCATTTTAATACAGGGTCTCATTTGATCACTTGCCTATATATATATATAGGGAGTTGCTCTAATGAGACCCTCCTTATAATGAGAACTGAGTCTCAAACACTAAATCACCAAAAATCAGCACCATCACATAGATGCACAAATATCTATAATTAATTTAATATCAACTCCAACTTTCACGCATCACTGTCTTTCCTACAACCCCATAACCACCTGCACCACCACAACCAAATCACCATAAACAAGTTACCATGACTTTCACTAATTGCCATCACCACCAGTAACTACCATCACCACCACTTACAAAAATCACCAAAATATTAATTGAAAGTCACTAAAATATAAACCACCACTACTATATTGCCACCATCACAACCATAACTACAGAATCACCAAAAATTTAATACAAATCATCAAAATTTTAACACAAATCACCAATTTTCAAAGCAAATCACCAAAATTTCAGAATGTAAATCACCCAAAAATGAGCCCATATACACTTTGAAATTAAAAAAAAACTACAATATTCTGGATAACAAACCAATAAATACCATCAAACCATAATCTCTTAGCTTTTCATGCCTTCTTCTTTCACATATCCGACCTCATTTGTATCAATTGATTTGTTTTTCGCTCCTGGACCAAAGTTGTGGAGTCCTCGACATTCTTCAAACCAGATTCATTCTTCAACACCATTATTTCACTTTAAATCTCTGATGGTGATATCAAGAATGGTGTTTAGATGAAACATAAAAAAAAGGTTAAAAAGTTGAAATAAAAAGAGGTAAGAAGAGATAAGACGGGGGGATTTTGAAATGGAATTAAAAGAGAAAAAGGGGGTTATAGATTTACAGAAGAGAGATAAACATATAATTTTAAAAATCAGTAAAAAATCGTACAAGAGTCGCAAAGACAATCACAAAGCTATAATGCATTAGAACACAAAGAAAAGCACACCATCACTACAAACTGTGCGACCTACAAAAATCACCACAATGTAGCCACTATCATTACAAATACAAACTAAAACTATGTCCAGATCATTAAAAGTTTATCACAAATCACCAAATTTCCACAAAAATCACCAATTTTTTTTAGGCAAATCATCAAAAGTACAGCCTCCACCATACTCTGTCATCACCATAACCACTATCCCCGCCATATATATTATACCCATATCACAATCATCATCACAATAACCACCACTATTAGAAAGAAATCAGATGAGAAGTCATGAATATGAAGAAACTGTAGCTGATGTAAATATTTTCTGCTAAACTAATTAGAAACACGAGTGATGAAAAACGACGATGAATGAGTAGCGATGATATATCTTAGATGTTGATGAATCAACAAGGGGCAACGACGGTTGAAAGAGCAACGATGTAGATCTAGGATGAGGATGGTGATTGTAACAATAATTGGCCGTGATGGTGTTTGGTCGGTGCCGGACAACGACAACAGCGTGGGAGTGCAGGAGGGAAGATGGAAATGGGGGGCGGGGCGAGAGAGAGAGAGAGAGAGAGAGAGAGAGAGAGAGAGAGAGAGAGAGAGAGAGAGAGAGAGAGAGAGAGAGAGAGAGAGACAGAGAGAGAGAGAGAGAGATGGAAATGGAAATGGAAGTCGTGAGAGTGATGAGAGAGGAAGAAAAAATCAGATTTTATAATTGTATGGCTACGATTTAGTTTAGGTATAAAATATGTGGGGTTGAAATTGATTCTCAGTTCTCATTTTAAGGGGGTCTCATTTGATCACTTGCATATATATATATATATATATATATATATATATATATATATATATATATATATATATATATATATATATATATATATATATATATATATATATACATATATATTATATTAAAGAAGGAATATTGAAAGTTTTGTAGTCCGGTCACTCCAATCATAACCGTTAGATAATTTTGATCAAATCGATCAGAACCGTTAGATAAAATATTAAAATTATTATATTGAATATCTTTTCTATTTTTCCTAACTAAAACATCTCATTTTCCAAAAATATCGCAGACAGTTTCATTTAATAAAATAACATAATAAAGTTATAATTGCTAATAACTAACCCATTACCTTTTTTAGCCAAAGTGTATATTCTTTTTTATATTTTCTAACTAAAATTTCTACTTTTCTATTTTTCCTAACTAAAACCTCTCATTTTCCAAAAATAAACCTATCATTTTCCAAAAATATCACAGACAATTCTATTTAATAAAATAAAATAATAATATTATAATTACTAATGACTAACCAATTAATTGTTTTCTCCAAAAATCTTTTTAATATTTTCTAACTAAAATTTCTCCAAACTAAAACCTCAAAAATATCACAGACAATTTCATTTAGTAACATAAAATACTAATAATTAACCAATTAAATTTATTAGTCAAAGCGCATATTCTTTTTTATAACTAAAATTTCTACTTTTTATATTTTCCCAACTAAAACCTCTTATTTTCTAAAAATATCACAGACAATTCTATTTAATAGAATAAAATAATAATATTATAATTACTAATAACTAACTGATAAGTTTTTTTTGTCAAAGTGTATATGCTTTTTATATTTTCTAACTAATATGTCTCATAACTAAAACCTCAAAAAATATACACAGACTGTTCCATTTAGTAGCATAAAATACTAATATTATAAATACTAATAATTATACGATTACCTTTGTTAGCTAAATCGTATATATATTTTTTATATTTTCTAATTAAAATTTCTCCTTTTCTAAAATTATCACAGACGACATATATATAATTATCAGTTACCTGGAATGTGACACTAAACACTGAAAATTAAACAAGTACAGTCCTATAAATTATTAAATCATGTCGAGTAAAATAAATATTCATTATAGTTTTTTTTAACAATTTAATATATAAAATGAATTCATAAATTAATCATCAAAATATAAAAGCAAATAAGATAACATATTAAAATAATTATTTATAATATTAATTTTAAAAATATAAATAAAAATTAAATTTCGTCAATATATACTATTATATTAAAAACGAAATATTGAAAGTTTTGTAGTCTGGTCCTGAAAGTTTTTGTAGTCTGGTCACTCCATTCATAGCCGTTAGATATTTCTGATCAAATCGATGAGAACCATTAGATAAAATATTAAAATTATTATATATAATACCTTTTCTATTTTTCCTAACTAAAACATCTCATTTTCCAAAAATATCGCAGACAGTTTTATTTAATAAAATAACATAATAAGGTTACAATTGATAATAACTATCCCATTATCATTTTTAGCCAAAGTGTATATTTTTTTTTATATTTTCTAACTAAAATTTTTACTTTTCTATTTTTCGTAAATAAAACATCTCATTTTCCAAAAATATCACGAACAGTTCTATTTAATAAAATAATAATATTATAATTATTAATGACTAACCGATTAGATTTTTTCCCAAAACGTATATTTTTTTTATATTTTTTAACTAATATTTCTCCTAACTAAAACCTCAAAAATATCACGGGCTATTCCATTTAGTAGCATAAAATACTAATATTATAAATCTATCTATCTATCTATCTATACTATATTATTAAAGACGAAACATTGAAAGTTTTGGTACCTGTTTTTTGGTACGGTACTTGCCTTATTTAATTATTTATTTAGTTATTATAATCAGTTACCTTTTCAGTTAAAATACATTACCATTTTTTCTAAAAAAATCACGGGCAATTTCCTTTTCAGCAAAAATATGTTACTTTTTCTATTTCCCTTACAAAAATCTCTCATTTTCCAAATATATCATGAGCAAAACCTTACTTATTTATTTTAAAACATATTTTAATACTTTTAATTGGCAATTACCTTTACCCTCGTTTTCTAAAAAAATCACGGGCAATTACCTTTTTCAACTAAAACATGTCACGTTTTCTATTTTTCTTACTAAAACCCTATTTTTTCAAAAATATCACGGGCAAATCGTTACTTTTATATTTTAAAATTCAACGAAAACATGTTACTTTCTATTTTTCTTACTAAAACCCCTCTTTTTCCAAAATATCACGGGCAAACCGTTACTTATTTATTTTAAAATCTATTTTAATACTTTTAATTATTTAAAAATGTTTAACACGTCTACTTATTTTTTTTTTAATAAATGCAATTAATAAAATATAAAATATAAATAATAAAATTAACAATTAGTAAAAACAATCCGTGCATCGCACTGGTTTTAAGCTATATTATTAAAGACGAAATATTAAAAGTTTGATAGTCGGTCGGTCGGTACTTAGTGATTTTACTTAATTATCTTTACTTATTTTTTTTTAAAAACTATCACTAAATAATAACATTATTTATAACCAATTACCTTTTTTTATTTTTTTTCTAACAAAATTCTCTATTTTTCTAAAAAAAACACGGGCGGTTATCTTTTTTAACAAAAACATGTTACTTTTTCTATTTTTACTTACTAAAACCCCTCATTTTCCAAAAATATCACGAGCGTGCCTTACTTATTTATTTTAAAATCTATTTTAATACTTTTAATTATGAGCACTTTTTCAGCTGAAACGTGTTACTTTTTCTATTTTTTCATTTTCTAAAGAAATTATTATTAAATAATAACATTTTTATAACCAACTACCTTTTGAGCTAAAATACATTACCTTTTCTATTTTGTCTAACAAAATCCTCTCTTTTTCTAAAAAAATCACGGGCAATTACTTTTTTCAACTAAAACATGTTACTCTTTCTATTTTTCTTACTAAAACCCTTGATTTTCCAAAAATATCCTGGGCAAATCCTTACTTATTTATTTTGAAACATATTTAAATACTTTTAATTACGGACACTTACCTTTTCAGCTAAAAATGTTACTTTTTCTATTTTTCCTTACTAAGACCCCTCATTTTCCAAAAATATCACGGGCAAACAGTTATTATTTTATTTTAAAATCTATTTTAATACTTTTAATTATTTAAAAAAGTTTAACACGCCTACTTATTTTTTTAGCAAATGCAAATTAATAGAATATTAAAACATAAATAATAAAAATAATTATTATTAATAACAATCCGTGTATCGCACATGTTTTAAGCTAGTATATATATATATATATATATATATGTGTGTGAGAAAAATGCCCCTAAGTACGTACTTCGGGGGCTTATATGAGTACGCTTTAGTAAAACTACGTAGTTTTGTGTCAAACTTAAAAAAAATAAGGTTTTAATTCATTAAAACAAAGTTACCTTTTAACCAGGCAAAATCAGCAACAAGATAATGCAAAAGACGAAAGCTTCTAATGGCTCGACGAAGTGCTCGAGGACATTGTGTATACACAACAGTTAGCCATTTTAATATCATACATTATTAGTGTATTTTAATGAAGAGACTATGTAATAACTTATTTCCCTTGCGAGGCCCATATGTTCCAGTAACACAATACATGCCATATACCATAGAACAAAAGCCACAACAAAGATGTATACAAGATCGGTCACCGGCTATTTGATGCAATCAAGAACTTTAAATATAAAAAGTAAGCAAACCATGTTGTTACCAACATAGTAACATATTAATTCTTTTTTATCGACAACATTGTGAAAATGGAAATTGAATAAACCACAGTTTAAAATCTGACAAAGTCTTGACAAAATCTAACATAGCTCTCTACTTAAATGGAAAACTAGAAAAATACAAGGAGATTAAAGTATGTCAATACAATTAAGATGATCTAATTTGGATGACAAGTCCTTGCATCATGTCTAGTCTCACCACATGTTTTATCAACACTTTTAACTCCTTCCTTGTTACATACAAACATTCTCCGATAAAAATCACCACCATTTTTACGCCTTTGAGATGAAAATATACGAGTAGCAAATCCTTGTCTTAAAGCATATCTTTTATAAAATTCATATGCAGTATCGCTATCAGGAAACTCCATACCAATACGCGGTGTAAGAGAGAAATCTATTATTTTATTGCAATTTGAAGCCATATGATCTTCGTGCTGTTCACAAGAGTCTACATCATATTCTGTCTCTTCTTCGAAATTTACTAAAAGCTCATTGTTATCGATATCTTCTATATATGTGTTCATACGAAAAGAATGATTCATTTTGTTGATCGTCCTCCAATAAATCTCTTTCATCCATGACACCAAGATGATATAGTATAGACTAGCTGCTAGGCAATCACTATGTAAACACGGATTATGGAGAAGACGTACATTAACCTAATGGGCCTGGTTAAAAGGTAACTTTGTTTTAATGAGTTAAAACCTTATTTTTTTTAAGTTTGACACAAAACTACGTAGATTTACTAAAGCGTACTCATATAAGCCCCCTAAGTACGTACTTAGGGGTATTTTTCTATATATATATTCATGATAAGATTTGTATATGTAAAATACTTAATATTTTTATTCATAATTTATAAGTTCATAACAAGTAATAGAAGTTTCATTTTTCAAAATAAGTGAAAAAGTAATAAAAACTCAGTCAACATTATCAACATTAAATTGGGTCTATTTGGCAAACGATTTATAAGTTAACTTATAGCCTATAAACCCGTAATATCTTACAGAGGGTGTTTGTCAACTCAACTTATAAACCAACTTATAACTTATATGTTCATAAGTTGAATGTTAGTAACAACGTACATTTTCCTTAACTTATTGACTTATTGCTTGATTTCTTTGTATTTTAATACTTCATATTTTTACATTTGTGTTTTTAAATGTTTTTTAAATTTAAAATGTATATATTTAGCTCATTGTATTTAATAATTATTTTTAAAATGTAAATTAGCAAATTTGTAACTAATTTATAAGTAAATTTATCCAAACACCTAAGAATTCATTCACTTATCACTTATATGACACTTATTCATTTTAAGGTATAAGTCAACTTTTTTAAGATACCCCAAACACGCACGTTGTTACTAACATTCAACTTATAAACATATAAGTTATAAGTTGATTTATAAGTTGGGTTGACAAACATCCTCCATAAGCTATTACGGATTTATAAGTTATAAGTTAACTTATTATACGATGGCAAAACAGGCCCATTATGTTGTTCATCTTGGGTAAAATGAACGGGCTCCATTTTTGGTTCATCGAGGAAGAGGCTTGCAATAGCTAGAACACCTTCTTCCTTTTAAATTAGGTTAAAAAGGGTAATGGGATGGGTATTTTTTTAGTTGGGCCGGATTATTTCAAGTTGGGCCGAGTTAGAGGCGTGTCGCCCTCGAGTCAGTGCCGAGTCCAACGAAGTTTTTGTTCCAACTCTCCACCTGGCGAGTTCGATACGCACTCAGCCGAGTCGCCAAGTCAGGAGAGTCGGACTCGCATACGATGACCAAAATGAAGAGTTCGTTGCACGATAAACATCATTTTAGTGAACTGAAAGAGAACCGAAGCCAAAACTAAGAAAGCACTTAAAATTAACAATATAAACACCACTGATGAAGATCATCAAACCGTATATAGTGATAAAGAATCCTTATCCACGTTTGTTTATTATACAGTACAATTTTCCGAATATTAAGACACTAAAATGTTGAAAAACAACTACATACAAGCATTGCACTGTATTGACAAAAGAAATACTACACAAGGCATCACACAAGACCAGATCCAACATCTCTTCTTCTCAGCTCATTACTTCAATACACTGCAAGTATATACTCATCAAAATGATCATCATGGCTTTAAGAGTTGATTTCATACAATTAAATCAACAACACACAGTATATTTGAAAGGTTTATCAATATGTTTTCCAACATGAATGATATCCAATCTAACGAAATGATACAGGTTTGGAGACATAATTTACATATCAAAGCATTTACTCACTTTGTAAAGATAGGCTGCCATCACCAAAATTATGCACAGCAAAATTATGTCGATACAAAAGTTTCGACTCGACCTCAGCTGTAACCAGAAAAAGAGACTTCTTCAGACCCTTAAAATGGATTACGCAGCAAGACTGCAACCGGAAATATAGTGATTTGAACTAAAATATTTTCAACTCACTCACCTGGGTAACAGTGTCCTTCAGTGTAACATTGGTGCTCTTAAGATCAGAAGTTGCTTTGTCCACCTGTAAGATAGTGAATCATTGCGACTGTTGAGGAATTTTGATATTTTTTGGTTTTAAAACAATAAATGATTGGTAAATATTTTAACCTTAGTGTCAATCTCATCCATCAAAGGAACTTGCATATCCAGCTCCTGCAAAATAGCAAAGATTGTGAATTAATATTCATCATGTACAACTTAACAGATAAGAAAGTAAATCATTCAAACCTCATTCATATCCTGGGCCATGTTTTTCAATGTATCCAGACCTTCTCCTATTATCTCCAAACCTTGGTCCTTAACCAAGTATAAGAAAAGAGAAAAGAGACATTGGAATGACAGTTAATAGCAGTAATATATTGATAACATATAAGGTATGCTTCTCTGTACAGGGATAACAAGTTCACGTACATTATTATTACACAAATTTAAAAGTACATGCCTGCTTTATTTTCCGCATTTCATATTCTTGCCTAAACTGATTTGACTGTTCAGATTGCTGGAAGTATTCATTATCAAAGCGTTCGTCTATCATCAAATTCAAACACTTAAGTAATTAATCATTTAATGAGCTAGACCTGAAAAAGACATACTGCATAACCGACATTATCAAATTAACTAAATGAAGTTAACAAATTACCAGAATCAAATTTTATTTTTGTGCGAGAAGCTGAAGCTGTCCATCCACCAGTTTGTTTGGGCACAGGTAGAGTACCATCTGGTATGGCTTGAATTCTATCTGGCAGTGCAAGAACCAAATCATTTCTGGCAGCAAATTCTTTTGGTGAAAGCCCCTTACAAGTAGAACAAAATGTCAGCATAATTAGAAGCTAGTTTAGACATAATTTTGATTATCGAGATAAAGAAACAGCAAAAAGATAAGGGAGGCAGCCATCATAATGTCACTTGACGGGCCACTATTAATTACTTCTGGAAATCTGACATATTCAATTAGTTCTTCAGGACAATCAGGCAACGTATATATTTTAATGGACCAAAAGTGATGGTTAAAGAATCCTTGATTTCGTTAATTAAATTTAAAGAGGAACATGATGAAGATTATAGTACTGGCATGTCTTTAATTGATGGGGCCTCCACCTCTACTTACACAGTCTTCCTATGCTTCACTCCGATTAACAGAAATTAAGAGAATGAAAATAGTTTTCCACTCTTTTTCTAAAGATGAATACCTGATAATTGTTTATGCCGCAACCCGGATTGTTATCAAGGATGGCAATTTGGGGTTGAGAGTGAGCTATTGTTCTTTCTCAAGTCCAAAGCTGTAAAGCTTTGGGTAACTTAGAAAAATTTCTGGCTTGATTGTTGCCTCCAACCCGGATTGTTATCAAGGATGGCAATCTGGGGTTGAGAGTGAGCCATGGTTCTTTTTCAAGTCCAAAGCTGTAAAGCTTTGGGTCACTTAGGAAAATTTCTGGCTTGATAGTTGCCCCCCAACTCGGATTGTTATCAAAGATGGCAATCCGGGGTTGAGAGTGAGCCATGGTTCTTTCTCAAGTCCAAATCAGTAAAGCTTTGGGTCACTTAGAAAAATTTCTGGCTTGATAGTTGCCCCCCCCCAACCCGGATTATTATCAAGGATGGCAATCTGGGGTTGAGAGTGAGCCATGGTTCTTTCTCAAGTCCAAAGCTGTAAAGCTTTGGGTAACTTAGAAAAATTTCTGGCTTGATTGTTGCCTCCCAACCCGAATTGTTATCAAGGATGGCAATCTGGGGTTGAGAGTGAGCCATGGTTCTTTACAGCTTTGGGTCACTTAGGAAAATTTCTGGCTTGATAGTTGCCCCCCAACTCGGATTGTTATCAAAGATGGCAATCCGGGCTGGAAAATTTGAATTCTGACTTTGAAGAAGAACCGAGTCCCGGCTGTGTGACATTTTGTTAGTTCTAGAATATGAAACGATTTTCCATTTCCCCCCCCCCCTTTCTTTTGAAAGGACACTGCTCCATTTTGCTTCGAAATTGGTGTTTAACTACTGTCAGTAATAATTGAATTGTACTTCTCTTTTCTTTTCCAATTTCTATTTTTTCTTTCTCGTTTTGTCTTCTTGCCAACCAATTGTTGTGTGCCACCTGTCTTTACAGGGGTTACTTTTTATTCCTTTATAAAACCCCTCTCTCATTTCCAATTGTCTTTTTAATCTCCCAACCGAATTTCTCCTCCGGCAATTTCTCCTTCCAGCGACCGCTGCGTTCATCTTGTGAAGC
The DNA here is from genome assembly GCA_030848705.1 of Heracleum sosnowskyi. NCBI lineage: Eukaryota > Viridiplantae > Streptophyta > Magnoliopsida > Apiales > Apiaceae > Heracleum > Heracleum sosnowskyi. Next base: position 103,751,935 of record CM061238.1, on the reverse strand, counting down.
CATCACACTCTCCTGCTTGTTTGTAAGCCTTTCGATTCCCTTCGCCTTTTACTGCGTACTTGCCTTGATTTTTTCTTCATTTTATCTTCAATTGGGATTGTACCATGACTATTCATCTTCAAGTTTGAGGGTTTTGGTGACTTTTTGGTATGTTTGCTATTTTGATGTTCGTTTGTGGTTATAATAGTCTGTGTATGTTTGTTTGGTCGTCGTTGGGTTGCATGTGGTGTGAATTGTTGTGTTCTGGTTTTTTGGTTCTGAGTTTCAAAAATCCTTGTCTGTGTTCTTGGTTAAAGCTTTGTGTGGATTATTGTGTGTATGCGCTTTGATCTTGTTTTTATGATTTGTTTTTGGTATAAAATGTTTTTGACGATTCATGTTTCGGAGACTTTGTAACTAATCCGGACTGTTCTATAATCCGGGTGGTCATGGTTTAATAGTTTAGGATGTTGCGGAAATAACTAACTGGTTTTTGACTTGGCTAGTATGTAACCCGGTTTCGGTAGAAAATAGGATTTGAATGATAACTTCTAGGGTAACACTTATGTGTATAATTGAGAACATACAATCCATGCTGAAATAATAAAACTTACATCGAATTGATCTTTCTAGGTTTATGGTTCGGATTAAGGCTCGTGATCATCGCGCCCGTCGCGTACTTGTTCCACTTTCTGATCCCTCTTCTAGTTGTAGTGAAACTTCAGCCTCTAACAATCCGGACATAATAGAACTATATTGGTGTAAAATGGCTAAGAAGAAGAAACAATCCGGACCTTTAGTGACCCAACTCTTTGTTCACGAGCCTCCTCTTGGCGGTGTGCTCAGTACCCCGGACGGGTTCTGGACGGATACAAGCTATTTCTTTGTGAAGAAGGATCCAGCTATAGAGCAAAAAAATTATTATAGGGATCTTAGCATTTTTTATAGAAATAGGCAGGAATTCGGCCATCCCGGACCATACGATGAATCCGAGTTCAATGCCGCTTTTTCTAAAATGGGTATTAGTTAGCACCTTATCCTTTGAAGGACAAGTTTTTAAGTCTCCCGGATGCTCAGATGGATAGATTGGTTTGGGCCGCCTTCCACCTATGGCCTGAAATTAGCTGGAGGTGGCCTCAACCCGAGGAAAGGATTTACCATAGACCAGCGGACGGTATAAAATCTCAATAATGGAAATTACTCCAAACGGGGTTAAGTGGATGACTTAGTTTCTAGCTTCTTGTAATAAGATGGGGTATCAGCCCACATTCCGACTCTTCCACCAGCTTTTTAAGCTAGTACAATCTAATAAAGAGCCTCTATATGAGATCCGGTTCCGGGCTGAAGAGTGTGGTTACCCGTCTGGCACTGCTAAACCGGTCATTCAACAGTCAACGTTGAAGTATTGGAATGGTGAAGTTATTTTCTTGAAAGGCTTGGATTTGGAATTCATGTCGTATATAGTTGCTGGAGTTGAAGCAGAAGTGCTTGATATTTACACTCTGGAAGGGGAGGCCTTGGCTCAGATTCACAAGTTTTGTGAATGCCTTGGCTTCCAAATGACTCGGGATAGTTTCATGAAACATGATGTATTGTTTGAGCTTGGATGTAAGTTGCTATAATTTTTTTGTAAATAGGACTAATTCTTTTTATTTACTGATACTCACTCTTTCTTTTCCACAGGTTTGCCTTTCTTCCATCCGGAGTTGCATAACATCATGTCTTGTAACGCTTTTGCCGCTTCTTTTAAGAAACTTGGTGGTGTCCACAGTACCAAGAATCCGGTGGAAGTTGGGGGATCCGGTTCCAGTGCTCTGAAGGAATGTGGTGCAGAATCCGTTGCCCCGAATCCCCCTCAATCCGAACCCGTGGTGGACGCTGCTGAAGTTGAGATAATCGATGACTTGGAGCAGCGTTCTTGGAAGAAAGTAAAGGCCCGGACAAAGAACCTATCCGGGTTGGAAACTTTACTTTGGAACAGCTAGCCGGTATGTGCGCAGATATTCCCACGGATTCCGACTTTTAGGAGATGGAAAGGTCCGGTGTCAACGTTTGTCTACAGCGTCTTGTTGGCCATTGGGCTCATGTAAGTTGATATTTTTGTGTTTGTTTAATTTTTGTCTTTTGGTTTGTTGATTGTAACTTGTTTCTTTTAGACTGGGGGATTGATTAGCGCCGCTACAAGTGTTGTCATATCCGAACGCAAAGCTTCGAAAGAGTTCGGCAATCAGGAAGATGCTCGAATCCGGGATTTGGGGATTGAACTTTCTTCTCTGAAGGCCAAGCATGTTGATAAGGAGTCTGGGCTGAACTCTGAAATATCCGGACTCTGAACCGATATTGCAAAGATTGAAAATGAGGCTAACCAGGAGCTGCATTTGGAAAACGCCAAGTCCCGGGAAGCTATCATAGCCGAGTTTAAACAGAGCCCGGATTACGACCAAGCCATCGCAGATGCTGGTGCTCCTGAGGTGCTTCATGCTTGGCTTGTTGCCGAACGACATATCAAGACCGACCCAACCGCTGATTGGGATTCTTTCATTGGTGAGTTCTTATCTGCCAAACTCTCTATCGATCAAGGGAAAGCAGAACCACAACCTTTTAATGGTCCTATTCCAAGCTTCCTTCCAAATTCAGCCAATCCGGTCGTGCCTTCTCAAATGGTCCTGTTGACAAGTAACTCAGAAAATGCATTTTCGATTAAACATTTGGGACTTAGATCCTTTGTAACCGTAAACTTTATTTTGTTGACTTGTTGTTCAAAACTTTAAGGGATGTTTCCGGGTTGTACGACCAACCCAGGTCCCTGTACTTTCTTTTGAATGTTTTAATATAATCTTCTTGTTATTCAGCTTGAATTGTGTTCCTTATTTTCGCGATTTATGTTTTTCATATTGTTGGGTACCCTGGCTGCGCTGTACGCCTATGGCTCCGAGCCAGGGTTAGAAATTCATATTGCTGGGGGTCCGGACGCATAGCTTGGAACCCTGGCTGCAAAATATGCTTATGGCTCCGAGCCAGGGTTAATCGATTGCATATTGCTAGGTGCCCGACCGCATAGCTTAGTCCGGGCCGGGATTATGATTTTATAACTTGGAAACTTTTCCTAAGTTTTTTGATTGCATATTGCTGGGAACCCTGACTGCAAAATATGCCTTTGGCTCCGAGCCAGGGTTAATCGATTGCATATTGCTAGGTGCCCGGCCGCATAGCTTAGTCCGGGTCGGGCTTATGATTTTATAACTTAGAAACTTTTCCTAAGTTTTTTGATTGCATATTGCTGGGAACCCTGGCTGCAAAATATGCCTTTGGCTCCGAGCCAGGGTTAATCGATTGCATATTGCTAGGTGCCCGGCCGCATAGCTTAGTCCGGACCGGGCTTATGATTTTATAACTTAGAAACTTTTCCTAAGTTTTTTGATTGCATATTGCTGGGAACCTTGACTGCAAAATATACCTATGGCTCCGAGTCAGGGTTAATCGATTGCATATTGCTGGGTGCCCGGCCGCATAGCTTAGTCCGGACCGGGCTTATGATTTTATAACTTAGAAACTTTTCCTAAGTTTTTTGATTGCATATTGCTAGGAACCTTGGTTGCAAAATATGCCTATGGCTCCGAGCCAGGGTTAATCGATTGCATATTGCTGGGTGCCCGGCTGCATAGCTTAGTCCAGGTCGGGCTTATGATTTTATAACTTAGAAACTTTTCCTAAGTTTTTTGATTGCATATTGCTGGGAACCCTGGCTGCAAAATATGCCTTTGGCTCCGAGACAGGGTTAATCGATTGTATATTGATGGGGGCCCTGTCTACATGTTATGCTTATTGCTCTGAGCCAGGGCTATTACAAAAATTGAAAAATACTGGAAATGTAAAATACAGGTTTATATGAAAAAAAAACAACATGCCCGGTTTTATTCATAGAAAAATCCGGAGTACAAAGTTCTTATTCTTACTTTATTACAAAAATTGATAGTACTTGCTGAAGTTTATGGGCTTTCGAGAGCTCCTTATTCCTTGTCCGGGTTTTGCATTCTTCTTACTGGTAGAACTTCCTGAGTCTGAGGCCATGCCAAGTATTTGGGACCTCAGAATCATCCATATGAGTAAGTTTGTAAGTTCCAGGTCGGAGTACCTCAACTATTTTGTAAGGTCCTTCCCACTTTGGCATAAGTTTGCCAATATTAGTTGGGTCAGAAGCCTCAGTGTCTCTAAGAACCAGGTCTCCTACATTAAAGTTTTTAACCCGGGCCTTCTTCCCGAAGTACTCTCGAGTTTTCTCCTTATACTTCTCCATTCTTCCAACAGCTTGGTCCCGAACCTCATCAATCAAGACTAAATTGGTCTTCAGCCCTTCTTCATTAGCAATCTCTTCAAAATTGATAGCTCTGTGGGAAGGATGTCCTACTTCAATGGGTAACAAGGCTTCAGTAACGTAAGCCATCTTGAATGGGGTTTCACCAGTGCTAGTCCGGGGACTAGTCATATATGCCCATAACACATTAGGTAACTCATCGGGCCATTTATTCTTGCTTTCCTGTAGCCGCTTTTCAATTCCCCTTAGCAGGATACGGTTTGTGACCTCGACTTGACCATTTCCTCTAGGGTAGGCAACAAATGATTTTTTGTGTTTGATTCCTCTTTCTTTCAGATACCCCTCGAACTCGGACCCCACGAATTGTGGCCCGTTGTCAGAGACCAAAACCATGGGTATCCCGAACCTCATTAAAATATTGTCCATGAACTTTATGCAGTCCTGCTGGTTGATTGTTCTCATTGCCTTAGCCTCTACCCATTTAGTCATATAGTCAATTGCCACCAATAAGTATCTCAAGTCACCCTTAGCTCGGGGAAATGTACCCATGATGTCGATTCCCCATACTGCAAAGGGTACTGGAGACAGGACTGAAGAAGGTAGGACCGGGCTCTGTCTTGGGACATTGCTGAACAGTTGGCATTTCTTGCATTTCTTCACAAAATCTATAGCATCATTGTGGATAGTCGGCCAGTAATAGCCCTGCCTAATGATCTTGTGAGCCAGGGCTTTTGCAGTCATGTGGTCACCACAGATTTCTTCATGAACTTCCTCCAAACAATAAGTAGCTTCAACTGGTCCAACACACTTTAATATCGGGGTAGAATAGGTCCGGCGATAGAGTATTCCTTCTTCCAAAAAGAATTTTGCCGCTTTGGCTTTCAGTCTTTGAGCTTGACTCTTCTCAAGTGGTAATTCTCCCTTTTCCAAATATAGAATGATAGGAGTCATCCAGCTAGGTTGATCATCAATTTCCATGACCTCCTCTTGTTCAATTGTTGGCTTATCCAATTCCTCAAAGTAGACAGAGCTATCCAAATCAGCCAAGTTCTGTACTAGCTTGGATAGGATATCAGCTTATGTGTTATCTTCTCTATTCACTTGGATGATTTCAAAATGGGGGATCAAATCTAGTTGGGTCTTTGGCAATATATTCTCCTGTTGTTTGCTTCACCTCGATCTGTGAGTCACTAAAAATAGTGAGTTTTTTTATTCTGAGAGTCCTGGCTAGGCAGAGTCCTGCTAAGAGAGCTTCGTATTCAGCTTGATTATTTGTTGCTGAAAAATTGAAGGCAATGGCTTGTTTGATTTGGAATCCCTCTGGGCTCCTCGGTATAAGTCCCGCCCCTGACCTTTCGTTTGTGGACGAGCCATCAACATGTGAATTCCAAGTCTCGGGATCAGGTGTGGGCTCCTCCCCGGGCTCTGCCTCCATAGGAATGTGGAAAGGTTCGGGAAAGGAGCACTCCACAATGAAGTCGGTCAGGGCTTGGGCTTTAATTGAAGTCCTTGGGATGAAGGTTAAAGAAAATTGACTGAGTTCGATGGCCCAGTTGACCAAGCGTCCGGAAACATCTGGTTTGTGGATTATCTTTCTCAAAGGCTGGTCCGTGATGACTTTGATTTCACGGCCTTGGAAATAGTGCCTTAGCTTCCTCGAAGAAGTAACAAGAGCAAAGGCGAACTTTTCCAAGTTCGGGTAACGGGTTTCAGCATCTTTCAACACCTGACTCACATAGTAAACATGTTTTTGTTGGCCTTCATGGTCCCGGATAAGAGCCGCCCCAACAGCCAGGGTTCCTACAGACAGGTAGAGACTTAGGGGTTCCCCGGGTTCTGGCTTGGTTTGGATTGGTGGTGCAGCCAAGTATTCCTTGATTGAGTCGAAGGCTCTTTGGAAATCCGGACTCCAGACAATATCCTTCTTTTTCTGCGCTCCTTTAAGTAAATTAAAGAAAGGTAAACAACGTTCAGCAAGTTTAGGAATAAACCTTCTTAGAGCTGCCAAAGATCCCGCTAGCTTCTGTATATCTCTTTGAGTCCGGGGTTCTTTCATCTCCGTTATAGCTTTGATTTTCTCTGGATTAGCTTCGATTCCCCTCTGGCTTATCATGATCCCCAAGAATTTTCCAGCTCCAACTCCAAAGGTGCACTTCTCCGGGTTAAGCTTCTTCTCCTGCTTTCTCAAGTTGTCAAAACATTCTTTTAAATCAGCAATGTGGTCTTGGACTGTGGTGGATTTAGCTATCATATCATCAACATAGGATTCTAAGTTTCTTCCCAACTGGCTTTTGAAAATTTCCACCATGGCTCTCTGGTAAGTGGATCCAGCATTCCTCAACCTAAAAGACATGAGTTTATAAGCATAGATAGCTCGGTGTGTTATAAAGGCAGTTTTTGCTATGTCAGCCGGGATCATCTTGATTTGGTTGTATCCGGAGAAAGCATCCATGAAACTGAGCATGACATGCCCGGCTGTGGCATCAATGAGTTGGTCAATGATGGGAAGTGGGTATGGGTATTTGGGGCATACATCATTTAGGTCAGTGTAATCCACACACATTCACCACTTTCCATTGGGTTTTTTGACCAAGACAACATTGGCCAACCACTCCGGGTATTTTATCTCACAGATGATATCGGCTTTGAGTAGCTTTTCCACTTCTTCATCAATTGCTTTCTGCCTTTCCGGGGTGAAGCTCCTTCTTTTTTGCTTGACTGGTTTCTTTTTTGGGTCTAAATCCAGGCTATGCATGTCAACAGACTTCTGGGGTCCGGGCATGTCATCCGGGCTCCAAGCAAATACATCAGCATACTCCCAGAGTAGTTTCGTGAGTTCTTTCTTGAAGACTGTTTCCAAACTAGTCCCGATTTTGACCTTTCTGTCCGGGTTTCCTTCTTCCAACTCTATAGATTCGAGCTCAACAGCAGCCTCTACTTTTCCCATTTCTGCTTTAGAGACATATTGTTGGACCCAGGCTTGCACAACCTGGTCAAGGTAGGTCTGGGCTGGTGGGTTTTCAATGTTTTGGACCTCCTTGTCGGGCTCTTGTCTCTCGGGTTCTTTCTTTTGGTTGTATCTGTGCTTCTTTCTGCTTATGTTTTTCTGATAAGAACTCGCCTTCCTTTTATTTTCAGGATCAGTTTCAGCCATTACTAGGGCCTGCCTATAGCATCGACTAGCCATTTCGTAATCTCCCCGGACTTCTCCGGTTCCGGCTGGTGTTGGAAATTTGAATTTTAGGTGAGGGGTGGAAGTTATGGCTTGGAGCTTGGTCAGGGCTGGCCTTCCTAGAATGACATTGTAGGAGGAAGGAGTGTTGATAATGTAGAACTTAACCATGTTGGTGACTTGCTTCGGGAAAGTCCCAAATAGGACTGAGAGGTATAGGGTTCCCTGGATTGGGACCAAGTTTTTCCCGAATCCATATAGAGGGTCTTCCCTACAATCATTCATCTTTATGCTACCTAGCTGCATCCGGTCCGTAGTATGTTTGAACAAAATGTTGACAGAAGAGCCGTTATCAACTAGGACTCTCCTGACCTCATTATCGGCTATATCAAGACTGACAACCAGGGCTTCATTGTGGTTTGGGTTTAGACCTTCAAAATCGTCCTTGCTGAAACTAATCACCTGGTCCGGACAAGCTTGGATCATCATTATTTCATCTCCAGAACCCGGGCTCCTAGGTTGTGAGTTGGATCCACCCATAACAACAGTCACAATATTCTTGTCTTTTCCAGAACCTTCTCCCCTCTCGGTGGTTCTCCGAGCTAGATACTGGCCCATGTTCCCTTTCCTGATTTGATCTTCAACGAAGAACTTTAGAGATAAGCAATTTTCAGTGGTGTACCCATGAGTTTCGTGATAATCACAATGTTTGTGGATTGATCGGTTTTCTGGCGCGGTGACCATGGGTTTGGGAGGGTAGTAGAAGGGCTTGTCCCTTACTTCTTTCAGAATATCAGCTCGAGTCCGGTTAAGAGGAGTCCAGTTTGGTTCAGGTCTAGGCTCGGGCTTTGGTTTAGGCTGTCTGGGCTCTCTTCTTTGATTGGAGTCCGGGGGTGGGGCTGGTAATGCAAGCTGAGAGCTCTGAATGTAGTTGCTTTGTCGGTTGGGCTTAAACTTCTTATCTTGGTGGTAATTATTTCTGGGACGGTCCTCAGCCCGGGTTGGGGAGAGTCCTTGCCTTGTCATCCTCATGGCTTGAAGGACATCGGTTTCTTTGACGAACCTAGCTGCCATGGAATAGGCTGCCTCCAGGCTCTGAGGTTCTTTATGGATGAGGTCAAGGACATACCTCTCATTATTGACGGGATCCAGGTTTCTGCGGAATATTGTCAGAGCTTCTCGCTCATCCAAATTGCTTATATTGTTGATGGCCTCCTGGAAGCGTTTCATATAGGTGGCCAGGGCTTCTCCTCGGGCTTGCCGAATCGTCTCCAGGTGGTACATGTGCATTTCGTGAGTTTTATTTGCTCGGAAGCGTCTCAAGAAGGCTTCGCGAAACTGCTTCCAATTGTGAATGCTTCGAGATGGAATTCGGCTGAACCATCTCTGGGCACCAGATTTGAGAGTTGAGGCGAAGAACCCGCACTTGGTTAAATCATTGTAGTAATAGATCATGACAATTTGCTCGAAGTAATTACCATGCTCTTCCGGGTCACCCAGACCATTGAAGGAGTCGAAGTTGTAGTGTTTGAGGTTTTTCTGTCTAGGTGTAGCCTCAAGAGAGTAGCTGAATGGTGTTAGGGTATCCCCTATATCAATTCTCGAGTCATGGCCCACTTTTTTCTGGAGCTCATGGATCATATCCATTAAGTCTTCCTGGGGTTCGTCTTCATCTGAGACTATGTCAAGGCTTGGAGCCCGGGTTCTCCTCCTGTCATGTGTTTTGCCCAGAATCCGGGCTTCTTCCTCTTGAATTCTTTTCTGGATTCTAAGGTCGAGTTTGGCTTGCTCTTCATTCCGGATTTTCTTCCTCGGCTCAGCTAGCTTCCCAAGCTTCTCAGCTTCAGTATCTTGGTTTTTACTGTGAGTTCTGTGGTGGGTTCTTTTTCGGGTTTCCTTGTCTTTGTCCCCGATTCTGTTAAAAACTGAGGCACGAGATCGGTGAGATTCCCTAGAGTCATGAGAATTCTCATGTTGATCAACTTCATTTATCCGAGATTCTTTGTACATCCGGATTGCATCAACAAGCTGGTTCCCGGTCAAGTTTTCCATGAGTCCGGGTTCCATTTTGACATCCGTGTACTTGTACTTATTAACTTCAATTTCAACCCGGGCATCATCAGGCCGGATTATTTGAGATGCCAGAGCCTGGACTGGTGGTACTTCAACAACATTTGGGTTCAGGTTTGAGGGTGGTTCTTGTCTTGGGGTACTAATGGTGGGCCTCAATGTGGATTTGCTTCCTCGAGCCATGATTCAAGAACAACAAATGTACACAATTTTTTGGAGCACAATTTTCCAGCAACAAAGTGAATTTTAACTAGATCTGGGTTTATCAATGAAGGTGAAATAATGTATGCATGCACTTTCTGGGCTTAATGTTTCTCAAAGCAAGAAAACTAGTATTTAGAATAGATCTAGCAAAGAGATATAGATCTAAGAAAAGAATAGAGTAGAAAGCTAAATAAGGCTAAACAAGGCTAAACACCAACAGATCTGGGCTAAACAAGGCTAAGAAACATGCATACTTTGAATAAATGGGCTAAGGAGTTCATTTTCATGGTTAAAATGAAAGGGTTTGTTTAGATCTTACTGGATTTAATCAAGACTCCTTCAAAGATGAAGGAGCTTTTTGAAGATGGTGAGTCTAGTGGCACCGTGACCAATAGACCAGGCTCCCCTCCTTCTAGTGCCAATGATATCTCCAGAATCCGATCCAGTCCTGCCTAGCCGTTTCCACGCCTGGAAGCGGTGTTGCTGCTGGTGGGTATCTACAAAACAACACCGGAGGGGGTTTGGACCCTGGCGGCGCCTCCGGCGTGAGAATAAGTGTGGGCTTTGGAAGGTAAGATAAGACTATAGAGAAATCTAAATATGGAGGGTGTGTGTATAGGTTGTGTAGAGAATGAGAGAGTAACCCCAAACCTTTCCTTCTTGGGTTATTTATAGGCCCATAATTAGGGTTCAGGGGGTGTACCTGCAATCATGAGCGTTGGATCCTAGGTAGGTAGGACACCTGGGTGATGTTGATGGGTCACACGTGTCCAGGTGAGAAATTGTGGTGTCGTGTGCCAGGCTCTTGCTGGCGTGTGGCTAAAATAGGACATAATTGTGCCAATCATTAGGTATCCTTACGTGTCATCATTAGGTGTGGCCATCAGTGATGACCTAAGCACGTCACGTAACAAGGCATGGTTTTTCTCACACAAGCTATTGCCTTTATCGCCAGAAGTGGGTTAAACTTTGAGTTTGAGCCATAGCTTAACTATGAGTTCGGGCTTGGAGGTGAGCCATGACTCAACTATGAGTCTGGACTTGTAGGTGATCCATGACTCAAATATGAGTTCAGACTAAGAGGTGAGCCATGGCTCGATTATGAATCCAGGTTTGTAGGTGAGCCATGACTCAAATATGAGTTCGGACTAAGAGGTGAGGCATGGCTCAATTATGAATCCGGGTTTGGAGGTGAACCAGGGCCCAAGATGAGTCCAGGCTATACATAGCCTCTCATCTATTATTTTTCTGTGTTGTAGATCAAGTCACGAAGCTCAGAAACTAGTCAATTTGCTATTAAACCGATTATGCATCAATTTTTTCGACAACCATTAAAGTTTTATCTTGTTTGTGGAACTTATATCTCTATAATCAAGGGATTTACAAACTATCCGTCTTACAAAAAATATATATTGCATAATCTTTAATGTTATTCTCATATTTTGATCTTTTGTAACAAGCATATTGATGTGGATGAGATAACATTAAAAACGATACACTATCTACCAATGCAAAAACTCTTTTCTCCAACACACATAGTGTTAAACATACAAAAGCAGAGAGAGAGAGAGAGAGAGAGAGAGAGAGAGAGAGAGAGAGAGAGAGAGAGAGAGAGAGAGAGAGAGAGAGAGAGAGAGAGAGAGAGAGAGAGAGAGAGAGCAAATCTCTGCATGAACCGCCACTACAGAAGCTCTATTTTTGCCATTCGCAACTGTCTCAGCTTTCTACCTGTTAACATAAGTGAGGCCCAATTAGATAGCCTTAAGCCCGTCTCAAACATCTCAGGCCCAGACCATTCAGATAATGACAAAGTAAACCAGGTGGCAAGTTAGTTAGTGGAATAGTGGCTCAGTAGGTGCAGCTCTTTTGTCTACATATATAACAAACATCAGTATTGTAGTTGTCTTGTTAATTAAGAAACTATGGTTCTTATCTTTTCTCTATAATGGTTTGCTTCAAAACTATCTTCTTCAATAAGAGTAATCTATTTCTATAGTGTTTATCTGTGTTATAGGGAGAATTTCGTATAACAATGTTTTGGAGGTATATGCTAAGTGGTGGCTGGACTTGTATGATGACTCCTCAGAAATTGAATAGAGAATTAGAGTTTTCTTTCTCTTACTCTTGCCGAGTGTCAATTATTGTATCATACAAGGTGCCTACGTACCCTTTTATATAGGGATCAAGCCTCACGTAGTTCTTGGGGAACAAGTCATCGAATAAGGCTAGGGTTTTCTCAAGCCCATTCAGTCTAAAGCCCATTAATAGTCAGGATTATCCATCCACGTCACGTCCGGTCCCACACATTTTCCTACAATCTCGCGGCATCTCCGCATTTCTTCCCATGAATGTAGGTCTGTCCCGTGTCAACCAAGAAACATCCATTCCATAAAAGGAATTTCCATATTTGGGATTCACCCATGGTGCGAGCTGGCCAGGCTCGCACCGCACAAGTCAATGTAAAAATACTTAAGTTAAATTTTACCTTTCCATAACCAAGTGGTATGAGCTCACTAATGTTTAGTCATTCTCATTTCTGCCAAACGGTGCGAGATCATCTTTTCTAGGTGGTGCGAGCTCATTTTAGTTTATAAATGGTCCGTATATTATCAAACAGTTCCAGTATAAATTGTTATAATCCATGAATTCTTCGTGCGAGCCGAACTTCAGCTCGCACAAACCTTTCTAAAACATGACCCATGTTTCAGGCCCAAACCACTCATGGACATGTTTAGGGCCCATATTGAAAATCCAGTATAACAACTACCCCCCAAAATTCCTTAATAACCCAGTAAGGAATTTTACATATTCCCCTAAAGACGCGGTGCGAGCCGCCTGCTCGCTTCGCACGTCACCATCAAGCTTGTGACTATTCCCAATCGATGACAGCTATTCATGGGTATACGTGTCATCCATTAAAATGCTGGCACGTGTCTTCCTTACTCTCTCTCCTCATCCCCTATAAATACTTCAAAATTCATTTCCATAATTTCATTTCCAAGAACATTAACGAAACTCTGTCCATTTTGCTCAAGGATCTACCACAGCGAAAATTATTATCACCACCCGAAACTATCACCGTCAATCTTCATCAACTCCACCGGATTCTGATTCTTCAAGTTCATGCTCTAATTCTTCTCAGAGTAAGTATCTCGATGTTTAAAATGCATTTTATACACGTTTTCATGTTTTTGTTGCATATGTATATGTATATATGCCCATGGTTCGAGGTGAATCAATATGAACAGAATCCCCGTTCGATGTGAACACAAACTATGGTTCGAGCTGAACCTATGTTCAATGCAAATAGAAACCGTGTTCATATATCCATAGGATAGTCATAGCTTAACCCTTTGTGCGATGCGAGGACACTTATCAAGTTTTTATCTTCATTTGGTTCTTTTTTTAGGGGCACACACTAATTCTCATCATCTTTTTCAGATGTCGAGTGCGACCCCATCCGTCTCTGCCGGTTCGTTTGGTAGCACGCCGAGCCCGGCTCGTTCTTCAGCCACTCCATCTCCGTTGAATTAATATCCTCCTGAACTTAGAGGTTCAAAGGAATTTCAACGCGAGCTGACATCTATCTCAGGTCGTTTAAGCCAACCCATCTCCCCAAATTCAACTATCACTCCTGAAGGTGCAGCCAATATAACAAGGGTAGAAAGTGCCAATATAGTGGGTCTAGCTCAGTCGGCCTCCAACTCGATCCAAATTTTGCCCCAGAAAACTATACCATGGAAAAAGACCTATACTCATGGAGGAACAAGAAAACAGGACCAAGTGCTTCCAGCTCGCTTGGCCTTGATGATCTATTTAACCGTTTTGTGCGACCCCTGAGTGAAGAAGAGGTCAATGTTCGTTTGAACCAACTTCTCCAAGAGAGAGAAGCGAAGTTTCGCCTCGCACCGGCCTCTGCTGACCACCCAGTGATTATTTCTGACTCATCCACAGATAGTTCCTTAGGGAGCACCTTTTATGATAAACGCAAAGGGAAAGAGTTGGCTCGTTCCCCAACCCCTCAGGACGAGCTCGGAGATGATGATGAGGATGAGGCTAGCTCGCACTGGTCTTATGACAACCCTGTTAGCGAGGAGGTAACAGATGTCTCAAAAGAGATAAACTTATGTAATTACACCTATGTCCCAGAGCCATCCGCTGTAGGGGTGGCAATTTCGGGTAATGGGTCGGGTTCGTGTCTGATTTGCTGTACCTGGTCCTATTTTTAAGTCGACCCGAACCCGACCCAAACCCGACCCGAACCCGAAACAGGTTAAATTTTCTCAACCCGAACCCGACCTGTTAGTAACCGATCAACCCAAAAATGACCCGTTTAACCCGAAAATAATTAAAAATAATTAGTTATATATAAAAAATTAAATTTTATTTATAAAATATTAAAAATATATAATAAAAAATTTATTATATGATTTATAAATTAAAATCATTTAAATATTATGAAGATATATCACATATGTCTATAATTATGTAATATAAATTCATATATTTTAAATAATTTATTATATATATTAAATTTTCGGGTCGGGTTCGGGTATTTTTGGTCAAGCCAAAACTGACCCGAAAATTTCGAGTAAATTTTTACCCAACCCGAAACTCAAAATACTCAACCCAAATTCGTACTTTTCCGTGTCGATGGAAAGGTCCCTACTTTTACGTTTATGAAGTTCCCCGAGTTCAAACTCACTTCTACTATGACCCTGATAAGTAATTGTTTCTTAGCTCACACCATTCTTTTCACTTCGCACCGTCCCTTTCGTTTATATTTATGTATTGTTCTTATTTACTCAGAGCCTCTTGTAAGAACTCCTTTACAAGGCCAGGAGAAGATTAATGCCGACAACCTTCTAACTATCCCCGTCGCAGAAAGAAATATTAGAAAATTAATCACAATTGCGAACCTTGTTGAGTATGGATTTTTGAAAGAGGGCACTAGACTAACACCCAGCAAAAAAATCCAAAGGAAAAAAGAAAGGTATGAATACTTTTGTTCGAGCTAGCGGCTCGCACCACCTTCCCATCTTTGTTAATTAATTGTTTCCTTGTTTAGCATTTATAATTAACATTGCAAACCTTATCTGACTCCATTGTCTTCATTTTATTTCAGAAATGGGTATTTCTCCACCTCCGTTCCTGGTCGAACAAAAAATAGTAGCTTAAACCGCTCATGCCCCAAGTTCTAGCCAGGCCGACTCGCACGCTGGTGGCTCGCGTATAGGTGGTCCTGAAACCGAGGATATTCCTCTTGAATTTCAAACCACCCTTACTGACCACTTGAAGACCGGCGGGGTCTCTCCTCACAAGTAAAGAACAAGGCATCCTAAAGATGTCCTTCCTGATGATCATTCCAAGCGAGTTCGCAAAGAATTGCCTCTTCCACCTCCCAAAAAGAATGTAGTGACAAGTACTCTAAGCCGGCTCGCAGGCCCCCATATCTCTGAGAGCGAGTTGAAGGCTTGGACCACAGGCTCGTTCGAGGCCAATAATGATGCTCTCACCAAAGCTGCAGTTGAGGTCTTTATAAGACAAATCAACAGACACATGGAGCTTCGCAATATGGGCCAGGCTATTGTCAAGCTTGACAAAGACAACAAAATCCTGAAGAACAAGGTGGATGATGCAAGGAGAGCCAATGTGAAGTTGGTTGAGGATTACAAGCAAAAAATCCTTGATGCGACCACAAGCCTTGAAAAAGACTTGCGCGAGTCCAGGTCACTTGTCACGAAAATGAAAGAGGAACACTCCACAGACATAGGTGAAGCGGTTCGTGAGAACACAACCCTGAAAACTCAAATCACTGAGCTCGAAGCCAAAGTTGCAGCCCTTGAGGCGAGCCGGGATGAAGACATTAGGAATGCCACAACTTTGGGTTCCAAGAACTACATGAAGGGCTTTATGTCAAAGATCCCTGACTTCGACTGGGGCCAGCTTGGTGCATCCATTGTAGGCTATGATGCCAAGCTTCGCAAGGAGATGGAGTAAGAGACTTTGGCTACTCAAAAGGCTGTTGAAGAGGAAGCCCGTCTTGTTGATGAGGCTCGCATCGCGCAGGAGACTCAGATCGTAAGGGGGGGGGGGGAATGTCGAGACTCCTCAATCTTAGATGTATTTAGCTATTTTTATTGGGGATGCGGGCACCCCGTTTGCCTCGCAAGTTGTAAAACTTGATGGCCATGGGCCTATAACATTCACGTATTTCTGAAAGCTTTTAAATTTTATCTCTAAGTACTTTTATGTGTTTGCACTTCTATCCTTTATTTCTTTCTATAATTTTTACTTTAAATGAGCTTGACCCTCATAGGGTCCGCCTCGCACGGGTTCACCTCGCACAAGCTCGCCTCACACGAGGTTCCTCCTCACACGGGGTTCCACCTCGCACGAGGTTTCACCTCGGGGGAAGCTTTGCTTTGTCTTGTGCGAGCTCAAATCACACACGTTTTATCTTCAACTTGAGCGGGCTCGAACTTCTCGGGACCTTCTTGCACGAGTTCGAACCTCATGTGGTCGCCTCGTACGGGCTCGAGTCTGCACGAAGTTCAGCCTCACGCAAGGCATTTATATTTTTGTTCATAATTTACTTCCCAACTTGTACGAGCTCGCTTCTCGTGGGGCTTGTCTCGCGCGAAGTTCTACCTCACGCGTGGATCCTCCTCTCACGAGGTCTTACTTCACACGCGGTCTTTCCTCGTACGAGGTCTCCGCGCACGAAGCTCCACTTCTCATAGTTGATGGGCCGAGGCCCAGTTAAATGTCAGCCTCGCATTTTGTAATTTTCTAAGAATATGAACAAGTGAATTTTCCTCGCATTTTCATGCTGGCATTATCTTAGAACAGTCTATGCTGGTATAAAAGAAAAACTTTACTCATGCATGAACAAAAAATTCAAAATAAAAAACTTTAACTTGAATCGATAATAAAACTTCAACTTTGATAGATAATATAATAGAACAGACTTAGTACATCATATGTCGAAGGGAGGTGTCTATATGACACTACTACCCCCCGAGACTTAGGATAAATATAGATGAATTCTAAGTCTGAAATATTTATAAATTATTGATAGTACTTTCTTAAATGCTCAGCATTCCAAGCCCTTGGTATAAGCTTTCCACGCATATCATTGAGATGGTAGGTTCCTTCCCAGAGAACTGATTTAATCTGATATGGGCCTTCCCAATTTGCTCCAAACACTCCATGATTAACCACCTTGGTGTTAGGCATAACTCGGCGAAGAACCAAGTCCCCTATACGAAAAGGCCGAGCTCTCACCTTACGGTTGTAATGCCTGGAAGTTCTCTTGTGGTATGCTAGTAGCCTTGCTTGTGAGGCAGCCCGTATTTCTTCATTCATATACAGATAGAGACGATGATTTTTCTCACTATTCTCTTGATCATAATGATCTCTTCGAAAAGATCCAGCTCCCACCTCCACCAGAACCATTGCTTCACACCCATACACCAAAGAGAAGGGTGTTTCTCCCGTTGTGGTTCAGGGAGTGGTGTTGTATGACCAAAAGACTTGTGAAAGTTCCTCTGGCCAATGTCCCTTAGCATCCTCCAGCTTGGCCTTTAGTGTATGCTTGATTATCTTGTTGATTGCCTCAGTCTGGCCATTTGTCTGTTGATGGCTCACAGCACTAAAACTCTTCATAATCCCCAACCGGTCATAAAATTCTCTCATCTCCTTGCTGTCAAACTGCTTACCATTATCTGAGATCAACTTGTAGGGTATGCCAAATCGACAAACAATAGCCCGATACACAAAATCAATGAGTTTATTTGTCGTTATTGTGGCTAAGGGCTCAGCCTCTGCCCATTTAGTGAAATAATCCACCACAACCACAACATACTTCACACTGCCTTTGGCTTTAGGCAATTCTCTAATCAAATATATCCCCCACATGGCAAAGGGCCAGGGGCTCATGAGTGAAGTTAGTGGTGCGACTAGGCTGTTATAGAAATTCGCATATCTTTGGCACTTGTCACAAGCTCTAGCAAACTCAAAAGCATCTTTCTTAAGGGTCGACCAGTAATACCCTTGACGAAGTATCTTTTGTGCCAATGAACTACCCCCTGAGTGATTACCACAAATGCCTTCATGAGCCTCCCTTAGTATATAATTGCATTCTTCTCCATCAACACATTTGAGTAGGGGCATATTGAAGCCTCGCTTATATAAGCCTCCATCATATATTGCATACCTGGCAGCCATATATCGCACTCATCGTGCCTCACTCTTATCACATGGTAAAGCGCCATTTTTTATGTAAGGCAAGAGGGGAGACATCCACGTTACTCCTTCTTACACCACCATAAGTTCTTCCTCTGGCACGCTAGGCCTCCTCTGTATATCCAAGGGTGTTGACCCTAACAGAGTGGTCTCACAGCGCGAACCGAACTTGGCAAGTTCGTCTGCCGTCTCATTTTGGCCCCGAGGGATGAACTCTAGGTTGACCTCGTTAAATAGCCTGATATGCCTTTCCACACAGCGCAAATACAACTCTGTTCTTGGCCCATGTGCTTGATACCCTCCATTTATCTGGTATACCACTATCATGGAATCACTGAAAGCGTTAATGTTTTCTACCTTTAGTTCTAACGCTATCTTGAATCCATTAATCAAAGCCTCATTCTCAGCATCATTATTTGTTGCGTGAAAGGTGAAGTGGACAACCCTCTTCACCCTACACCCTTCTGGGCTCACTAACTCGAATCCAGTTCCAGCTCCGTCTCCGTTAGATGCCCCGTCAACATACAAACTCCGTCAAGGGACACTATTCTGATTCTCCTCTGCTGGTATTTCTTGATAAATTTGCGATGCCTTAGGGTCCTCTTCTATTTGGTGTGAGAATTCCAACACAAAATCTGCTAGTGTTTGTCCTTTAATCGCAACCCGAGGCTTATACTCCACATTGAACTGACCTAGATCGACAACCCATTTCAACATCCTTCCTAAAGTCTCTGGCTTATGCAACACTTGTCTAAGTGGATAGGTTGTTCTCACCTCAATCTTATGAGCCTGGAAGTAAGGACGAAGCTTCCTTGAAGCGAGGATTAGAGTATACACCCACTACACCATAGATTGGCTATAGCAACCAGAATTTAGAAAAATGATAAAAAAAAAACCATTGCCATAGATAAGCATTTTCAGATGAGTTTCTATAAGTTAAGATGTATCCTAACGCCGTTTAAAAACCATTACGATAGAGTTTAAAAAGTCAAAAATTACAAGCTATTGCAATGCTTTTAAAACGGAGTTCCTATAAATAACATAAAAATTTCACAAGTTTTAGGTGGGCTACTAAAAGAAAAAACACGGGGTTTCTAAAAACTTTAGGCGCTAAAAAATAAAAAAGCGGGGCAATAATTGAGATACACTCTCAAACACACAAATACACTCTCAAACACTCGAACACCCAAACACTCTCGAAGATTAAAATTGAAGATTGAATCCCGAAGACCAGTTGACCGAAGTTTAAAATCGAAGATTAAAGTTCTATTAGGTATGTTCATATCGATTTTGGGTTTTTTTTTGTTCAAATCAATCTTTCGATTTGGGGCTTTTTGTTCAAAATTAAATTTTTGTTTGTATCAGTTTTGTATATTCATGTTTTGTGTTTTATATGTTTAGATTTGTGTTAATTGTAAATTCAGTTAGGGTTCATGTTAATTGTAAATTCAATTAGGGTTTTGTTTGTGTGTTTCAATTAGGGGTTTTGTGTTCGAACAATTAGGGGTTCATGTTTAGATTTAATTAGGGATTATTTAGGGATATTTAATGGACTTTGTAATTGGGTAGTTTAATATAGGATTATTTGAAACTGGTACTATATGTGTGTTTATGTGTGTGTTTGTGTATGTCTGTGTGTTTGTGTGTGTGTTTATGTGTCTAAACTCTGCAGTAGTTAACAGGGTTTTAGACCTTGACTTGAGTTTGAGTCCGGAACATAATGAATTCAAGATAACTATGTTTGTGTTTAAGTTAAGAAACTGGTAGTGTTTGTGTGTGTGTGTCCTCTGTAAACAAGGCTCCTGTGGTAGCTCTTGCAGCCAAACTGATGGATGTGTATAGTAACGAATCTGATTCAGAAGATAGCAGCGACTCAGATGATGATGTGAGTGTAATTGTGTAAAATATTAGGGTTCTCTTTAGTTTGGCAATTGTTCTTTTGTCCAACACTACCACCAAGGCATTAATGGCATGATGGATGGTTAGTAGTTCAAGGTTCTATTCTCTTAAAGTATGACAATCAGCGCAGTATTTGAATTCATTTGGTATTCTTGAGTGGGTCTTATAATGATGTCACTATATTATTTGGTCCTAATTAATGTTTACAAAGGTGTTATTCATTATTTTTCTGGAACTCTTACATCCTACAAAAAATATTTCTATTGGTGTCCTGATACTATAGGAGCTTATAGTCAAGGCTTCGGTGAAACAGGTCCCTGTAAGAGCTGTTTCTAAGAAGGGCACTGCTACAACTAAAAAGAAAGATGAGTCAAGTGATGACTCTGACTCAGATGATAGCAGCAACTCAGATGATGATGTGAATAGTCATTAAATTTATCTAAATTGGGTTATCTTTCTTTTTTTGGATAGTATACAAGTGTATCTCTTATTAACAGAAACCTGCTTAGTTAATCTATGATTTGGTCACCATGGTTTTGCAGTCTCCTGTACCTAATGCAGCTCTGTCAAAAAGGCCTTCCTCAACAATTGCAAGCAAAAAGGTATATTCCCTTTCTCCCTCCCCAAGACACGTAACTATTTTCTATCACTTTATCAATAAACATTAGGTTACTAACTCGGTTAATCAATATTTGTTCAGTATGCTTCTTGAGTTCCATTCATCTTAAAGTTTCTCATTCCCTTTTTTTCAACTGCAGAAGTTAAGCACTAAGGAAGTTGACAATAAGGAAGATAGCTCTTCATAAAGTGAGGAAGAGGAGCCTAAAAAGAAAAAGCTCAAAGTTCAGGTATCAGTAAAATTTTATGTATGCTTCATCATTTAATTAATATTTCATTGAACATGTGCTATGTGTTGTAGCCAACTGTTTTGGAATCTATCGAAAAGGAGAGCAGCTCTGAGGAAGATGATTCGAAAGAGGAATCTTCAGATGATGAGGCTTCCAAGGAAGAAGATAAAAAAATTCTGAAGACTCCAAAGAAAAAGGTAAAGACCAAATTTTGAGTATGTAATACAAAGTATCTGTTAAAGGTTTGTACATGTTTAGCTATCAAGTTTAGATTACTATTACCCGACTGCAAGATTACTAGTTTTTAGAAATACTATGGTGAGCATGATGCTGATGTAGTCATGGTGGATGTAGAATCTGTCAAGACAGAGACCAAGAAAGCTGTAAGCTAATATTTTATTTTGTTGTGTTTTCCCATTTTTGTTTTCAGTGTTGGTAACATATGCTGAAAATGAATGTCTTATGCACTGCAGCCTCAAACCCCACGCGGTCCACAAGTTGAAGCCACAGGGACCAAAACCCTTTTTGTTGGAAATTTATCATTCTCTATCCAACGAGCCGATATGTATGTATATCATATGTGAGTTTTTCTACATGCCCATATTTATTGTCTAACACTATTTACCTTAACAGGGAGGCTTTTTTTTAAAGACGTTGGTGAAGTTGCTGACGTCCGTTTTGCCTTGGATGGAGATGGAAACTTTAAGGGTTTTGGTCATGTTGAATTTGACACATTTGAGGCAGCTCAAGCAGTATGCCTTTGTTTTACCTAGATAAATCTTCTTCCTTAATGCTGAATTTATTATTACTGAGGCATTTGAATATGAAATTGTTGCTTTTAAAATGATTATAAAAATGTTTGTAAAGTTAAATTCATGATAACTTTAAGTCGTAGTACAGTACATATGGTGTTGTGTGTGTCAATATTTGTATAATTACTGAGCCAGTAAACACGTATTAAGAGTATAAGATTTTTGTTGAATTTTTATTGGTCCAACTACTCATGGCTCTACGCGTGTCAATATTTGTATAATTAATTAATTCCTGTAAACACGTAATAAGAATGATTTATGTTAAATTTTTATTGGTCCAGCTACTCATGACAGGTGTCAACTTCATTATTGTGATGTATACGTGATGTTAATTGTTGTTTTACAGGTAGGTTTTTTTTATAGCGATTGTCTAAAATATAGAACATTTACATGTGTGTTGAGCTATTTTGACTTTTGAGCCATATGTAAACTGAAACTGATAGTGAGCATAATAATCATGTATGCAAATAATCTGGTCCAGAAACCTAAAATGCTGAAACCTGCAGTGTTTGAGAATCAATAGTAGCAGTTGATGACTTTAACTATATTGTAATTAGCCTCTTTTAATTTAACTAATTGTAGGCAATGGACTTAAATGGTCGAAATTAATTAATTACTATGTTGATTTCGCATCTTATGCCCCAAACTGGCTTGTTGGCAAATCTGGCATAACGAGGAGGACAAAGAAAACTTTGGCAAAAAAGGACAGCGTAAAATCTGCAGAACTGGCAAAGTTACGAGATGAACTTTCTGCTGATATGGAGGAGAAAATGAATCAGAAACTGAAGAAAATTCTGGGAAAAATAGCTTAACAGAATCCCACTTTGAAACTCAATATTGAAGAATTGTGCGATACTTCTATTGAGGATGAAGATAAGTTGGATGGACAAGATGCTGGAGAAGATGTAGAAGCTTGACTTAGCGCCTCTTAGCGCATATTTATTTAGTTTATGTCTAAGCTTTTGGTGGATGTATATGTTAAACTAGAATTTGCACTATGTTGTTCTATTTTGAATTTCGTCGTCTTTAGATGTCTAATGGTTGGAACTGAATAGAGATTTGGTACTGTCTTTAGGCAGTTGAAATTATGTACCAAAGTACTCTTTTGGATTGGTTTGTATGAAATACCATATTAATGGTGGATTTCTATATAAACAAAAAGGTCATGTCCAATTTTTCTTTTATAAAACCATTGTCATTGCTTCTAATAGTGTTGCCATTTACTGTCATTTTCTTATTAAAAATATTGCTATTAGATAGAATTATGTTGACATAGGCACCTGAAATGTTGTCATAACCTATGTATTGCAATACTAAAGAAGAAACAGAGATCAAGAATAGGTTGTTATATGCTATTGCAATGAATTTAAATTGTTGCTATAGACTGGAAAACGTTGCTATAAAAGACTATTGCAATGATATTAAGGCGTTATTGTATGGTAGTAACTCATTGCTATAGGGGCCTACGCCAACCCAAGCAAAGTTAACGCCCAATTTTACCAAAAGCATTGCAATAGACTCCATGACAACTGATTTAGGCCCTATAGTAACCATAATATGGAGTTGCTATAGCCAATCTATGGTGTAGTGACCAATTTTTCCATGTTCAATTACTGGGTTTCTACACTCACCGGCCTTTTGCTCATATAATATATCGGGAGCTGAGCTTCACCTTCCTCTCGAATTAGCACCGCACTACCACATATTCGGATACAACTAAATAAATCACAAGTACCTCCCCTTGCTTTGGATTAGATAATAAAGGTGGTGTGCTCAAATGTTTCTTGATATTCTGAAAGGCCTCCTCACACTCTTCTGTCCATTGAAAATTCTTGCCCACGTTTTTAATGGCCTTAAAGAACTCTTGGCATTTGTTAGAAGATCTGGAGAAAAATATATTTAACGTCGCAATTCGCCCTGTGAGACTTTTCACGTCTTTCACCCCCCGAGGCGATCTCATCTCCAATAGAGCCTTGATCTTGGCTGGGTTAGCCTCGATTCCCCGATGGTTGACAATGAACCTCAGAAATTTTCCTGACTCCACCCCAAACACATATTTTTGAGGATTAAGCTTCATTCTTTAAACACGCAAGATAGTGAACATCTCTGCCAAATAACGAATGTGGTCTGTGACCTCCTTTTGATTTTACAAGCATGTCATCAACATATACCTCCATTGTTCTCCCTATATGATCTTTGAACATTTTATTCACCAATCTCTGGTACGTTGCTCCTGCATTGATTAATCTGAAGGGCATCCCAATATAATAGTATAGGCCTCGATCAGTGATGAACGAGGTGTTTTCTTGATCTGTCCCGTACATAGGAATTTGATTATAGCCTGAATAGGCATCCATGAAACTTAATAACGCATGCCTAGCAGTGGCATCCACGAGTTGATCGATACGAGGGAGAGGGAAACTATCCTTTGGACATGCCTTGTTCAAGTCGGTGAAGTTGACACAAGTCCTTCACTTCCCATTTGGCTTTTTTACTAGCACATGATTAGCCAGCCAGGTCGGGTAGAACGACTCCTTGATGAGCCCGACTTCCATCAACCTATCCACTTCTTCCCTAAGGGCCTCCGCTCTTTCTTAACTGACAGGCTTCCTCTTCTGCCTTATTCCCTTCTTGCTTGGATCTAGGTTCAACCTGTGACACATTACTTCTGGATCAATGCCTATCATGTCGGCGTGAGACCATGCGAACACATCCAAATTTTCCTTAAGGAACGAGACGAGATTGTCCCTTATATTAGGGCTGATATTTGCCCCAATCTTCAAGAATTTAGATGGGTCGTTTGGATCCACCATGATAGAAATGATATCTTCGAATGTTCCAGCTCCATCCGGCAAGGGAGGCATTCTTGGGTCCAAATCAACATCGAAGTTCCTATTCGTGCTAGGCTCCCATGTTTCAGTTACAATAAGATTATCCCCATTGTTAACGAACATCTCCGACGCTTCTTGTGGGATGTTCCCTTCTGATGTTATAGTGACTTCTCAGGACATTCCAATTGGCAGGTTTATCAGAAGTTCAGAACTAAAGTCTCTTTCCTCACCCACTTGCCTTTATTCAACCTAGCAGTTATCTGCTCTGAGCTCTCTTCGTCATCGCTTGCCTCCTCCACTATACCCTCCTGTAACATCATTATGGGTCGAGAGGATTCCATCATTAGGGCCCCGGGCCGGGGTTCCACCTCAATCCCCATACTTTCAAAGTAGTCATCCGGGAGTTCCTCTATAGATATCATGTTACAGACATCTTGCATGGGAGTATCCACACGCTTCCTTTTCTTCTCTTCACCTTCTTCCATGAACTCTTGTTCCCCAAGGTCTGTCATTTCTCTTAGAACATCCGCCTTTTCCGCCCCTTTCATTACTTGGTTATAGCATACCCTTGAGTCATATTGGCATCCCTTCACTTGTCCGACGCCTGTGAGAGTTGGAAATTTCATGGTTAAGTGGTAAATAGAGGTGACTAACTTCATCTCCTTAAGGACTGGTCTTCCGATAATAGCATTATAAGCACATGGTTGTCCCACCACAGTAAAAGTGACAATTTATGTGGCCACGTGGGGGTTGTCCCCTAAACTGATCGGGAGTTGGACTGTGCCCCTGACTCTTACTGAAGCCCCTGTGAACCCGTAAAGCTGATTTCCGCTTGAGACCAACTCTCTGTCTAGGAATCCAAGCCTTTTCAATGTGTCATAGGTCAAGATATTTACGGCGCTCCCATTATCTACCAATACTTGTATACATTGGTTGACCCAATCTTCATCCTTACTACAAGAGCATTAGCATGTGGGTGATGTACACATTTAGCATCTTCTTTGCCAAACATGATTTCATCTCTTTCTTTCTTGAACAGATGCGGGGGCCTTTGTTCCAGATGATAAACGTTGGTTAGAGGACGATCATTTGCCTCTCAGGCATATCTTTCCATGGCTTTATTTCTGTTTCCTCCCACGTGAGATCCTCCAATAATAATATGAATGCTATTAGCCCTAGCAGTCCTATTCTTGTCGTCATTCTTCGCTAACGGAGGTAGAGGGGGAACCTGGTGATACTCAGCCTTATGTTTCCTTACTTCCTTCATAACCCATTCAGTTAGCTTCCCTTGCCGAATTAAAGTTTCGATTTCATCCTTCAACTGTCGTCAATCTGCCATGTGATGTCCCGTGGATTCATGGTAAGCACGGTATCTAGAGGTGTCCCTCTTATTATATTTTTTAAAAAGAGTAGCTTTATTGAATACCCCTTTCCCAGCATAAGTGGCATAGATATGGTCGATGAAGGCAACCAAGGGGGTATGATTCTGCCATTTGCTTGTATAAGGTCTCCCGGACTCTTTATTGGCAATTTCTCTTGCCTTGTTAAACTTCTTTGGACTAGGGCTTCTTTTAAAAGTCTTTCTCCTCTCTTCTAAGCTAAAAGATCTTTCTCTCTTCTCTATTATTCGGTCACTGCTTCTTAGATCCCTCATGGATTTATCCACCCGCTTGTGAGGCTCCGCCTGTTCATAAACTTCGGCCAAAGTTTCTGGTTCCTTAGCTTGTAGGGTTTTCCAGAATTTAGAGTCTTCTCTTAACACAACAATAAAAAAGTTCTTCTGAGCTTCTTCAGTTGCCCCCCGAACTATGGGGACTTCAACATTAAATCGCATGAAATATTCTTGTAGGGACTCTCTCTCCCTTTTCTTAATATTGGCAAGAGTAGCCACCGGGGGGGAATAATGAAGGGTGGACTAAAACTGCCTCACGAATAGATCTCCTAGCTGCCTCCACATGCTAATGTTAGCCGGTCCTAGCTCAGAAAACTATTGTTGTGCACTTCCCCTTAATGAGGCGGCAAAGAGCCGACAACGAGTTAGATCAGGAACCTGATAGACCTCCATCTCGGTGTTGAAGCGGGCCAGATACTCAGTAGGATCTGCATCCCCATTAAAGGCAAGTTCGAGGTTGCTCCTGAATATCGGGGGTAGAGGAGACATCCTTATCGCAGAAGTGAAAGGATATGGGGCCGTAGTGGGGGTGGCGCCTTCTTCTTGTTTTCCATTTGCACCAACAGGCGCCTTAAGTCGCCAACCCTCAGGTCTTCAATTCTCTCATTGGGCCTTTCACCATTGTGGTTGCTCGAACGGTGAGAGGGAGGGGAATTATGATGTTCTCCTCCTCGCCCGCCTGAATTTCCTTCTTGATCTCCTCTCCTATCCTGTCTCCTAAGTGGTATTCTCTCCATTCGTTCCCTTCTATGAGTTCTAGGTGGAGTCATCTCCCTTCGATCGGTTCGAGATGGAGTCCTTTCTCTTCGTTCGGTTCGAGGTGGAGTCCTCTCCCTTCGGTCGGTTCGAGGTAGAGTCATCTCCTTTCGTTCGGTTCGAGGTGAAGTCCTCTCCCCTCATTTTTTTCCTGACCCTTCTGGCCCTCCTTCCGCGCCTTGGAGTTTTCCAACCTAATCCTTAGATTGTGTTCGGTTAGCTTTTTACCAACCCGATCTAAAATACTAGTGGATCTTGCCTCGGAAGAAGCTGGCTCGTGTCGCGGCTCACTCGGAGCCTGGCTACCTCGCTCCGTCTGGTTTGGAGATATCTCATCCGTCTCAAGGGACACAGTTCCCTGCAACTCATCGGTTGCCTTGTCGAATTCGTTTATGAGTTTCTTAGAGGGTTGATTTTTTTTCTGTTGCTAAGAGATCTTGAGCCTTCGAGCCTTTCTCTTTGCATTCTTAATTGAGTCCTGTTCAACTTTAGTCATCTGAACATTCATGGAATCGAACTGGTGCCCGATCCCCTCGAGATAATCCAGGATCTTCTGGCCATCAAGCGTAACTAGGGTGACACGAGGTGTTACGGGGGTGGTCTTACTTGGTCCTCCATCTCTGTGGGGGTGGTGGATCCTTCTTTGCTCCTTGTGGTGTGGCGTCCTTCTTGTGCTCAACCTCGTTGTCACCATTCTTGTTGTTTTTTGACATCTTTCTCCCTAACATGTGAAAGAGTAGAAATTACCCTCCTTCTAGCGCCAAATGTTATAGGGAGAATTTCGTATAACAGTTTTTAGAGGTTTATGGTAGTGGCTGAACTTGTATGATGACTCCTCGGAAATTGAATAGAGAATTAGGGTTTTCTTTCTCTTACTCTTGTCGAGTGTCAATTACCATATCATACAAGGTGACTACGTACCCCTTTATATAGGGATAAAGCATCACGTAGTTCTTGGGGAACAAGTCATCGAATAAGGCTAGGGTTTGCTCTAGCTCATTCAGCCCAAAGCCCATTAATAGTCAGGATTATCCATCCACGTCACGTCCGGTCCCACACGTTTTCCTACAATCTCGCGGCATCTCCGCATTTCTTCCCGTGATTGTAGTTATGTCCCGTGTCAACCAAGAAACATCCATTCCATAAAAGGAATTTTCATATTTGGGATTCACCCATGGTGCGAGCTGGCCAGGCTCGCACCGCACAAGTCAATTTAAAAATACTTAAGTTAAATTTTACCTTTCCATAACCAAGTGGTATGAGCTCACTAATGTTCAGTCATTCTCATTTCTGCCAAACGGTGCGAGCCCATCTTTTCTAGGTGGTGCGAATTCATCTTAGTTTATAAATTGTCCTTATATTATCAAACAGTTCCAGTATAAATTGATTATAATCCATGAATTCTTTGTGCGAGCCGAACTTCAGCTCGCACCAACCTTTCTAAAACATGACCCATGTTTCAGGCCCAAACCACTCATGGACCTGTTTAGGGCCTATATCGAAAATCCAGTATAACAATCTACATTCTTCATATACATAATTATATATTTGACATGGTATTAGAGCCTTGTGCTCATTTCTTCTCTTCCACTCGCATGTTTCTCAGTTTTACATTAGATCTACTTTCTTTGTTTAGTTGATTGTTTTGTGTAGCGCATTTGTTTGCTTCAATGGCTACTCAACCTTCTTATGCTACTATAGCCTCAGGCTCTACTACATCTACCCCTACCTCAACTACCATTGATGTTAATCATCCTTTTTACCTACATTCCTCAGATAATCCAAAGACGTCTCTTACTACGGTGGTTCTCAATGAGCGGAACTTCTCTCAGTGGAGCAGATCGATGAAGATTGCCCTCTCTTCGAAACTCAAAATGGGATTTGTTGATGGGTCATATGTTCCCCCTCCTGCTATCTCTCCCTTGTTGATGCACTAGACTCGCTGCAACCATATGGTAATATCCTGGCTCCTTAACTCTATTTTCAGTGATATTCATAACAATATTGTCTATCTTAATACTGCTAGTTTGATTTGGAAGGATCTTGAAACTAGATATTCTCAAAGTAATATGTCTAAACTCTTTAATCTATGTCGTGAACTCTCTCAGTCTATGTATGTGGCTGCTTATTATACGAAATATAAGACCTTAAGTGATGAATTGAATAGTCTTGTGTCTCGTCCCCAGTGTAGTTGTGCAAAATGCACTTGTGATATCAATCTGAAATCTGAACTTTATGATCAATCTATTCAACTGTCCCAGTTTCTGATGGGTTTGAGTGATCACTTTACGACACTACCCCACACACATATAATTAAATTTAAAAACTTTAGGGAGTAAAGTGCATAAGTAAAAAAACATTAGAGATGACAAAACCTGAAAATTTACAATAAAAGAAAAGATTAGAAGATGGTATACTTTCTTTTTTCTCTAAATCATTACAAAAGTGAAAAGAAAATTTTACACACAGATATATAAAAAGTTTCTTCCCAAATTTCCAGAGATCCTTTCTTTTCTTCTTTAAAAAATCTTTCAAACGCAAGATGAAGATATCAAATTCATAATTTTTTTTTCTTTTCTTCCCAGAAAACGGGACTAATTAATGTGTGGAATGTGGATCACTATCTGCCACTTTACATTAAGCCTAAATTTCCAAAACATGATCGATAAATTATAATTGTTCAGTAAAATATTTTTAAAAAATTATACTCACGGGTCGGGTATAAAGCTAGTATACTTTAAGCAAATTACACTCACATGACTTGAAATTTTAGTTTTATAACTTTGAATAAAAATTATAGATTTATCTTAAAGTTTGTGATTACAAATATACGCATGTATTTTATTGTTCTTTTTCCTTTTTTGAAACTAATGTTCTAACAATGCATAATTTCTGAAAATGCAAATTCCCGAGGGCGAGGGAATATTAATCCCTTTAATATATTTACACAGATAATAACTTAAAAATTTACATTTACAAAATTGGTAGACTACCGGCTAAAAAATGGAAAAGGGTCGGCTATAAGTAGAGCTGGTCAAACGGGCGGAGTGCATAATCTTGTGACTTATGAGTTATGAGTATGTTGTCTTGCATGACCTTTTGTGCTTTGCACTTGTGCCATTGTCGATCATGTTGATTCATGGTCGTTTCTTTGTTTGTCCTAGTGCGTCGAAAAAATGTCTCCCCTTTCGACCTGTGTAATTCACTCGTACAGACTTTATCAAATTACAACATACAAGAGCAAAACGTAATCTCATTTACTAAAATAAACCAAATATCTAACAAATGTACAACAATAAACTGAATAACTAACAGTACAATCTCTCTGCTGGAGTAATTTCTTCGATATCAAAAGCAGGGCAATAGGGTAGCCAACTACAGTAAAACTACTTCAGATTTAACTCGTTAGAGTAAACAACCAAACTCCCCTTTAAAGGCAGGAGAATATCTTTTACTCCAGATGTAATAGAGAAGTTATCTCTGAAGGCTGCTTGCTACTTCAGAAATGTAACACATGCAGAGTGAGCAAGCTAACCACCGAAGTACTCTTTCAACAAGCAGCTATGACCTACCTGATAGAGTAAAGATGCAATCGGATGTCCAAATAAACTTATAATAAATGAAAAGCATTTTGATTAAATATACCATTGAGAATCATGCATGCAACTTGGATCCCCTCTGAGTCTCAGTCAACCGCCACTTATGGAAACAAAAATTTGAAGGTAAAAAAAAAATTAAGTTTAAACTATAAGACAAATAGATCGGCAGACAATGCATCCAGAATATTGCCAGTGACTAATGTCAAAAATAAATGGTGGATGATAATCATCTAGAGCTGGAAGCAAGAAGCTTGAGTGACTTCCAAGGTATTCGGCACGGAGGGTTCAATAAATAAGTAATCTGCACCGTTCATGTTCTTAAAACGGCTGGGGGATGGGTTGCCATATTCTAGTCCAGGTCCAGCCCAAACATCCTCTCTAAAACAGTTCCTTTATATATACACATGAATGCTGCTTTTATATGCATCTGTCAAGTTGTTATTTTTACACTTCAAAACAGTCAAGCAGGAGAAGCTATGCTACTATTGCTACTATCCAGGTAAAGCTGCAAAGGAGGGAAAAGTTCTCCAATTAAATTGTCTCTGGCTCAGAATGAAGCACAAAACTTGTTAATACCTAAAGGTAGCCGCCCAATGCATGCGGGCCAACTTTCTGAGTGGGTTCGAGCTGCTGAATATTTAAACAAAGTTATAAATATTCAAAGCAGCATTAGTAGAAAAATCTACTCACATAGTTGTGTGTAGGTGCTAAATACGATTTTGCACGTCTCTTTCTAAAATTGTATTGATTTCACATTTATTAAGATAGTTTGTAGAGGAGATATGCCGAGGCAATAAGATATCCAACTAAAATTGAAGTAATCTAAAGAAAATCAACTCGCAAATGTTATCCGTAGTTAATATCATCTGTAGTAACAACTTCTCTACCAAAATTAAATTACTAAAATACGAAATGTGATGCACATATATTCTGCACAATCTTCACTTCCGTTTAGTTACCCCTTCTTCTACTTTGTGTTTCCTCCATATATGATATTATGGAGAACAAAGA
The DNA here is from genome assembly GCA_030848705.1 of Heracleum sosnowskyi. Taxonomy (NCBI): domain Eukaryota; kingdom Viridiplantae; phylum Streptophyta; class Magnoliopsida; order Apiales; family Apiaceae; genus Heracleum; species Heracleum sosnowskyi. Next base: position 103,720,520 of record CM061238.1, on the reverse strand, counting down.
AAAGTTTACTGCAAGTTCAGTTAATCATCAATCAAACCCTGGTGTTGATTTGAAAAAGATATTCCAAAAACGTGCTAGATACAACAGTGAGTATACCTGTACACACTGCTTCAAAACATTTACTTCAGCTCAGTCCTTTGGAGGACATCAAAATGCTCATCGTGCTGAGAGGAAAGAGGAAAGGAGACTTCATGTGAAGAATCGCAATTCATTTCGCAAGCAAAAGTTTCTTCGATCCCTTCCTCCACAAGAGGTTACAAGTGTTCCTGTTCTACCTCCAACACAACCACAAGTGCATGATCAGGGTCCTTCTAAGGTAATCCATGCTGGAAATAGTCAAAATATGCATGGAAACCAAACCAGACCAAAGTCACTGTCATCATTTGATCTGAATCTTTCTGCTATTGGATCAAATGATGAGATAGATGTGGGAGAGTCTTCATCAGGGGAGAAGTACAAAGACAAAAACATATCTAATGCCGAAAATACTAACACCTCAAAGGAAAACATCGATTGTACTGATACAGTCAGCTGTCAGCCCCTAGACTTAAGTTTGAAACTCTAAATGTAGTATGTTTACATTACAATTGCAAGATGTCACAGCTTGTTATCTTAGTAATGCTAAAAATAAATGAATAATGAGTACTCCTTTTGTTAATTTGTTCATAGCGCTTTCTATTCTCGTATTTACTATTAGTCAATTGAGGTAATTAATCAATCAAGGTAAAAACTACCACATGTAAAGCCAAAAGGATTTTGCTTACAAAGGCATCCTAACTCATATAACTAACAAATGTGGGATGTTATCGTTGAGGTTCTTAACGAATCGAATATTTATTTATTAACCAGGTGAACGTAAGGTGGATTCTTTTTGTTTTTTCCGCCGAGTAAACGTACAGTATCGGTACAATCTAATGCTGAGTAAACGCATAGTATTGGTGTCTTTGGCCAAGAATCATGTGATTTTTTTTACGTATTTTGTCTTGTTGAGGTTCTTAACGAATCGAATATTAATTTATTAACCAGGTAAACGTAAGGAGGATTCTTTTTTGTTTTTTTCGCCGAGTAAACGTACAGTATTGGTACAATCTAATGTTCGTAAAATCTAACGTATAGTATTCGTACAATCTTATGCCGAGTAAAAGCGTAGTATTGGTGTCTTCGCCCAAGATTCATGTGACTTTGTTTTTAATTTTAAAACTTAGGGGATATTCTATCAGAATTAGAGGTCCATAAAATATAGTGGTATTCAATCAGCATTTTTAAAAGTCATAATTCAGAGTAAGGTAGTACTCAGTCGAGATTATAAAAAAGTCTTCTAAAATCTGAAAGTATTCAAAAAGACAAAACCTAGTAGATATAACAGATTTTGTTCATATTAAATGGTGGATTTTGTTGGATATTTTAAGGTTACCATACAAATACAAATCCGTCATAAATGTAAGAGATGTTGTAACATTGGATTTAGACTTTAGAGACAAACTCTACTCAAGTCTGCATCCGCACCTCATAAAATTGAACTCAGCTACAATCTTTAAAATTATTATTATCGACCTTTTAAAATCCTCTTACCCCCTGCTATATCTGCTCAATAAAGAAATCATATAATTCCGATTTTTTAAAACTTTAATCAGTGAACAATGCAATAAAGAACATCTGCAACCATTCATCCCCATATCATTTTTTCCCCAAAAAGAAAATTGGAACAAAACAATCAACCACAATATCATCTATAAGAAAAGTCCAAAAATGTTATACATAGCAATAGTTGAAGTTTGAGACATTGAGGGAGCAGTTCGAGTTAGATAATTGTGCATATTTTATAATGTTTCACAAAACCACAATTCGAAACATTTGAGCAAGCTATTTTTTGTGCAGGATCAGTATTATTAGCCAAATTTGCAGTATTTATTTTTTATTAATCTTAATTGCAAAGTTTATAGGGTATAAGATTGAAAAAACAAAGGCCAAGTAAACATGATGATCAAAGTAAAGTAGTATATTAGAATCAAGAGTTTCAAAATTCAAACCTTAAATGAATATACAAGGACGATTCATCATCTACATATCCGCAACCATCGGGGCTTCTCCGCCGGGCGTTTCTGAGAGCTTTGCTCACCGTAAAGCCACGTGTATTTTCTTAAGCAAATTTTGAGGTCTACTGCCCCATTATTTTTTTCCCCAATTTTACATAGATTTTTACGTTTTATCCTTTTTTTTAATTTTCAAAATGAATAAGAACGGATTTCGGTTCGAACTCCGATTTTTTGTTGAACAAGAACTTGTACAAATTTTATTTGTGCACTATTTGATTAATTTAATTTTTTCCAAACTTTTTAAGTATTTAATTAAACTAGCATTAAAGCCCGTGTAAGGCACGGGAACACAAGTTTACGTTTTTAAAGTCAGTTTTTATTCGATACGAGGAATGGATGTGTATGTTGTGCAGTCCGAATGAGAGTCGGTAATGACATTGCACGTGCTCGCTGGACGTTTGTGTGTTATGTTAAGGCATGTATGATTAAATGACAAATGATGCATAGTCTTGATAAGTTTTAGCTAATTTTTTTATATACTAATATGAAATAGATAGTAAATAGATATTTGCGTCTGAGGAAAGAATTAAGTTTTCATTGTCGGCAGCAGTTGAGGAAAGAATTAATTAAGTCATCATTGTCAGCAGCAGTTGAGGAAAGAATTAAGTCATCATTGTCGGCAGCAACTGAGGGCGGAGTTTGTACTCAATCGAAGAAGTTTTAGTGAAAAAATTGATATTGTAAGATAAATTTTGTGCTTAGCAAAAACAAATTCGTTAATGTTTGAAACAACATTCTGATTTATAAGATAAACTAAGTTTTAAAGTAGATGGTAAAGAAATTAAAGCATCACCCAAATTTAGCATGTCAGTAAAAGAGATCCCAATGCAGGGAGGCTCGCAAATGTTGTAAATGTCAAAGCTGTCACTTAAATTATATTAGGTTGTTCATAATAAATGTATAGTTTGACCATAGTAGTGCCTATTAGTTCGGTGATCCGGGTACATGTTTTATTTGTAGATAATAGTTAGAACCATTTTATGGCAGTGGTTCTGCACCCTAAGCAATGCGTGGCCTTTTTGTTATCATTACATTGTTGTCCATGTCAACCTCATTGACTGCTAGTTCAGATTCTGATAGCTTGACAACCGTTCTGAGGTTGGTGTTAAGTGATTAATCTTCATATCAAATGCACATGCTTTTCCAATGACATTGTTCATCACAGCGGGGATGTGAGCAAAAAGGTTGTCCTGCATAATAGTTAATATGACATGTTGTTAAATGAGGTCAATTTTAGCTTAATGTTTAATTAAGAATGAATAAATGACCTGGCTTATTTCCGAGATAACTTTCTCAACTAGAGGCGTCCAACCTCTTTGTTGAAAAAGGTGAATGTCGTATTTCCAGACTGGTCCTTTAGTCGTACAATTATCTTTTACCTGGTTGTTTTATTTGTAATAAGTCGGAATTGTATAGTGAAAACATAATCAGAGTGAATGAAATAAAGGCGCATTTTATTGACTTTATCTCTGTTTAACGTCAATCACGGTCTCTACAAAGTGGTCACAGTGGTAGCCTTAACCCCGGAGACGCGGTTTCTAGATCCCAATAAAATTTTGTTTAAAGAGTTTATATAATTTGTAAGCATCTATAATTGAGGTTCACTTCACATAATAACAGGCCTAATGAATCCAGGAGTCGTTTGATTCATCTTCCTTCCAAAATGTACAAATTGAAAATGGCAAGTTACTAATCAGATAATAAATTAATGGGTAAGTAGTCTATAATTATTATTATTATTTAATAAAATTTAGTGTTGTCTTTTCACCGTAGAATAACCGTAGGTGCATTACAAACTAGTTTTAAACCGTTCAAGAGATACTTATAAATTTTTTAAATAATTTTTTTATGACAATATATCTAAATTATTATTATTTTTAACATTTTAAATCTGAATACCTATATTGTCATATACGGAGTATATATAAATACCTTCTATTTAATTATTTTATATATTTTTTGTTTAATCTTATGTTGAGCTTATATATTTATTGTTTAAGCTTATGTTATTATTTTATATATTCAAATCATTTTTATTTATTCAAATAATTTTTATTTAATTCATTCATATTTTTATTATTTCTAAAAAGTATTATGTAGGTCATAATTCAATTATCATATTATTTTACAAGTAATAGATGTATTATTCTTTTAATATATACTATTGTGAAATTTAACATGTTTTTATATTTAAAATAATTAAATAATAATTTTAAATTATTTTTCTTGGTTTTCCAAAAGTATTACTTTTTAATAAAATATTATTATTAACTGTAAGTTGTAAATACAATTACATTTATATTCATTCTATTACTAAGGTTTTACTTTAAGTTACATTAAATAGAATATTAATAACTATTATCGACTTTCCTTTTTTAGCAATTGTGGATCCTAGTGCGCACATGATGATCTTTGTATTCTTTTAATATAAGTTTATGTTTACGGTGTTCATATATTTTTAATATTAATATTTTAGCATAAGTTGATGGAGTTTATGTATATTTATTATTAATATTTTTTAGTAATTATATATTTATGTTGTTGGTCGACCAAATATCTCTAATATGACTCGCGTATTTAAAATTTTATATACATAAAAATTATGTGAGACAATCATTTATTATGTATAATTTTATAAACAGAATTATATATTTCTTAAAAAATCTTATTTTTTTTATTTCAATAGTTTAGTACCTACACAGAGGAGAAGGTAAATAAATTCATATTTTTTTAGGAATCGATTACATTTATGTATAATTTTATATTATTTAAAATTTAATTTTTTATATCAATCATTTAAAATGACAAAAGAGAAATATAGATTATACTCAATTCATTAAGATATTTTTTGGAATATATAATATGCAACATTCTATAAATAATATAAACCAACGTTTTTTGAAGAAAATGTGATTTATCTAAAAATATTTTTAAAGAAAATTCAAAATAACGTATAGTATAATGGTTATGGTATGAGTTTGATTAGAGAAGGTTACTAGTTCGATTTTCAACACTAACATAATTTCATCTACTTTTTGCATAAATATAAAAGAGAAGGTGTTTGTTTGTAATTTTTTAACATATAAGAGCAAAATCGTAAATTCATAGGTATTAAAATGACATATATCAATCATTTAAATTGACAAAAGAGAATTGTAGATCATGCTCAATCGATAAAAATATTTTTTGTAATTATATATTGTGCAATATTCTAGAAATAATATACATCAATATTTTTTTTTTTTTTTTTTTTTTGATAAAATCGTACTTGCATTAAAATATCTCAAAGTAACAGATGATACAATCTCGAGCAGAAACATTCCACTCTGAAAGACCTGACATAGAATATGTCGCCCTTGCTAAACAATAAGCTACAATATTCGCAGACCTATGTGTGTAACACACTAACACTTCATCAAAGTGTTTATCCATATTATCCGTACAAGCCTCCAAGATAATATAATCCAGCACCAAAACTCACACAAACGGTGAGACAAAAACAAACTCACACAAACAAGCGGTGAGACAAAATCAACAAAACAAAATCGATCTTACAATCGGAAAAGGCTTAGAACCTTAGATCCGAATTAACTTTAGATCAACTAAAACAAGCAATCCTTAGATCCGGAGCGAAACCACAAAAACAAGAGGAACCGAAAATCCACCCGCTTGAATCTGAGAAGAAGGACAACGGAAGCTCTGATGGTTAGATCTAGGGCTTTTCTTATTGAAACAAGAAACAAATTCGAGGATAAAACTCGATTTTATTGAAAGAAAGAGAGGGATTGATGGCGGGGAAGGAGATGGGTGGTGAGGGAGGAGGAGGGAGGGTCGGAGAAGAGGTAGGGGGCGGCGGCGGCTACGTTAGTCGACTCTCATTTAGAGAGTATTGGAAAATCTTTTTTCTCCGACTTGGTTTTCTATATACATCAATATTTATTTACTCTATAATAAAAATAAAAAAAATGGGAGAATACGTGGTTTATCTATTAAGATTTTGAAAGTAAATTCAAAACAAAGTGTATCACAATGGTCGTGGTGCAAGTTTGAGTGTAGAAGGTCACATGTTCAATTCTCAATACTAACATATTTAATTTAATTTTTGCATAAACATTTAAAGGGGTGATATTTTTGTAATTTTTCAAAAAACAGGGACAAAATCGTAAATTCACATGCATTAAAATAACATTTTTTGCCCTTGTGTTGTGGTTTAATATATGGTCTTGTTTGGTATTGCTGTTGCAGATAGCAACAACTTTTTTATGAAAAGCAGGTAAAATATTGTTCGGTAAATATCAAAAGCAGCTTTTCTGAAAAGCGCTTTTGACTGAAAAGCTGTTTTTAGAGAAAGCATGTTCCCCATGCTTTTAAAAAAAAGCTTCTTTTTAGCTGTTGCGGGAAGCAGCTACTGATTTCAACATCAAACCTTACCAACAACATTAATTTTTTATATTATACCTCAAAACATGCACATATCAAAAATATTACCAAACAATTATCTGATTTTCGTAACATCACTTATTTTAACAGCACTTTTTTCAACAGCACAACAATTTTTAACAGCAATCCCAAACAGAGCCATAGTAATAGATAGATAGTAGTTTCCTTCTCATTCTTAAAAATACAAAAGAAGCTGGAAAATATGAACACAATAAAAACAAAATCAAACTTAAAAAAATTAAAATAATAATTAAGTGTTATATAATATAATATATATATATATATATAAGAAGAACTAGAGAGAGCTAGACAAAAATGAGGAGATCGTCATCTTATTCATGTAATAAGATAATGTGCATACAAGTCTTTATATAGGCTTCCTATACATAGGTTACAAGAGAAGTGAAAAGCCAAGAGTTGTACTAATTACAAGATAGGTGAAAAGCCAATGGAGTTAGAAACTCTAAGAGTCATACAATTTATTTCATAACACTCCCTCTTGGATGACTCGCACAAACATCATGCATCATTAAAACCTTACTAGGAAAAATCATGTGGGAAAAACCCTAGTGAAGGAAAAAGAGTACATGTGTTGTACATAATGTAATGTAAAAGAAGTATCATATATCTCCCTCATTTCAATATATCTCGAAGCTTATGCATTCCAATCTTATTTACCAATTTCCTGAAGAATGATGTAGGAAGTGCTTTTATGAACAAATATGTTGGATTCTCACATGAGCGAATCTGACAGACATCAATTTCTCCCCTTTGCTGAAGCTCATGAGTGAAGAAAAACTTTGGATCAATGTGCTTCGTCCTATCACCTTTAATGTCGGATCTCCAATATTAACCATATACATAAATGACCATCCTCATGGGTTGCCAGAATCACGATACAATCATAAAAAGTGCCTGCAATTGTAATTTCATAGCATACCAAAATAATAACATCTCCGCCATATGTGAATACATATTCAATTCTGAGGCGCAAATTATGATAATCATGTAAACACTTTGCACCTGAAAAATCAATATAAACCTTTGTCGAATAGGTTAGTGAAGATCAAATAAAAATTTCTCATCAAGATTCTCATGTCTTCATATTCGACTTGCTTTAAACTCCGCTAATGAATTTATTAATTAATAATAACGGGACATGTATAATTAGCAAGATAAATCAATATCTTACCCATTATGATATGTGGTACTTCAGGACCAAGAATTGTCTTTTTAAGTGTGCAGAGCGATGACTATCATCTTCCTTCAGGAATGAAGTTGTATTTCAGAATGTATTAGCATCTCTTGCATATATATTAAACATAATCATGTATTTATAATCCTTCTGGGATCTTTATCCAATCGACTTTCATAAGTCGCAAGTTCTAAGCATTCTCATAAAAATTATATTCGTCTCCGCTCGAAAGTAGTTTTCCCTTTCAAAATTTGCATGGTTTCGGGGAAACTGTAAACTAATAATAAAATTCACAGCTTTACAAAACAAACTCGATAATCCTAATATATTATGATTACGAGGTGAAACTCATTCGAATGTCAATTAGAAACACATTCTAATTTTCATCCACTCTGGCCAGAGATTTATATGAGTTATCACATATCATAAATCATATTATCTTCAAAAAATAGTAGAAGATTAAACAATCATCATATTGCACGTATATCTTCTTATACCCGTACATACCCTTATGTGTACTCCATGAGTTAAGGAATATGCCAAAGTATAATTTTATAAAAATAACAAGAAGTATTTCCGAAATAATTTTATGTTGGACTACTGGTCCAGAACCCTTTACAACTCGATAGGGTTAGTTCTCAAGAACTTAATTTTCTGCTTTTAGCTGTTTTAATCCTTCTGGAATTGAATTTAAATGTTGTCAAGTGGGTCATATAAAATTAAAATCAAATCCTTCGTATATTGCCAGACTATTTGGTAATTATGTAATCATGTCCACCACAATATATTATTTCTCTTCATAACCAATATAAGGTCATTATATAACTATGTGGCCTTTATATTTCGTAGATTTCACTTTCACATAAATATTCATTCATACCCCCACTGACTTTTTATACATGTGTGAATTGCAGTTCTGAATATTTCTCTATTTTAAAGAGATAATGATTTTTATAGCGCGCTTCCTTCACAACATCTGGTGTGCGAACTGCAAGTCCAAATAATTTATCTCTTTATAAGAGATTTTGCCTTAATCATTTACTTATATCTTTGGCCAATTTTTTTTCTAATCCTCATTATAATCCATAACCTCAAGTGTTAAATTTTCATATGATGTATCGTCGACATTGATTTGAGTAAATGGTTCCATTTTATTATAGACATGACATAATATATTGAGATCTCATAGGTACCTTCATTTTTCTTTCTTTTGTCATGTCTACAATCTCTTCTTGAGATCATTCAAAAGTTACCCACTCCTCGATTTACCCATCATCAATTGCTGCTCCTTTTTACCTTTAAGGATAATTTTGTTGTGGAACCTACTAGTCTATCACGCTTCAGGCGTTCTTTAGACACATAGCATCTTGAGGTTGTCCTTCCAGGACATATTTATTTGGAGCATTTGTAGCTGGTATATGTGATATAGCCACTCTTTCAGGTCAGCGTATATGTCTGACAATAATTGAAACATATGAATGAATTATCTTCTGAACTTCTAGTTCAAATTCTTTACTATGAGGATCAACACGAGGCAATGATAATTCATTCATACTGAATATCACCAGCTATTCATTTTCTCCCCCTAATTTTGAGAAAACAGACTCAATAAATTGAGTCATAGCCAAATACATATAAATGGCTCCAAATATATAATGATTGATAACCACTTATTTATAATGTATATCCAACTCTATCTTATTATTGTGGTGGAACAATTATAGCTGACCAAATTTAATTTATAATAGGGAGACATTATGATAACTGGATGGCTAGATGTGCATCAATAAATGTCACAAGATATCCGAAAATTTTCATTGTTCAATAATTCTCATTGAACATTTGGGTAGTAGACTCACCAACATCATATAAATGCATATGCTTGATAATATGATTAACTAAACAATCAAACTCACAAGCTTCTGGTTGTGAGTATATAACAACTATGCATGTAACCATATAGTTCATGTATCAATCATATAATATCTTAATGGCCCACATTTGAAGTTTTATAATTTATTCCGAAAGATGATAGATTCATAATCTATTTTTGTTGGTGATCAATTTTCCTAATAAACAAATATACCTGAGGAGAATTTACCGATTTTTCAATGAACGTCCATAAAATTTCAATTATCATTCGCATAAAATCGAAATGACTTAGCCTGTAACTATAAATTTTCAGCAAACTTCTAGTTTACTATAAGATATTTTCATAAAACTTTGTGCGTTATAAAATTAGTGGATGATTTCAAAACATTTCTCCGAACTACTTTTAGTACCTTGAACTCAAGACTCGAAGACATATTTTTTCATTCTAGTATCTCTATGTGGTCGATTAATCATCAACTAAAATTTTTCTATCACTTGGGAGAGTACAATCACATCAATAATGTTAGAGTTCCCCTTTTTTTTTCTTGTAATGCTATGATTAAATACATGCTCTTCTGGAGCCTTCTATTTAGAAAAATATAATGAGACATCCAATATATACAATACTCCCCATTTGGCCCTTTGGATGACTCATATATGATGTATAGTAGATGTATAGTACTGCCCCTGGATACTATTTGGGGAAGTTATAAAATTTTGTAATAATCAACCACAAGGATCAAGATATCAACTTATAAATCATAATTTCACTAACATTTATATAGATTTATCTTTCAAGAATATTGTCAAATTAAAATTCAGAAAATTTTATCATCCTTATGAAATATTATCTCAATGTTGTATTTATGACAAATATCCTATTAAAAGAAAAAAAATCTTCATGGATTCTATAGGACCAAAAACATAAAAAAAAAAAAGTGTCATATAGAAAAATTTTGTTCACATTTGAAAAACTTCCGGTCATTATTTAGCACACAACTTCTGATTGTAATTTACGCAACTTCTGGTTGCAATCAATATCAAGTAATTATAAAAGAGCATTGAACTCAAGTTTTGAATAAATTTATCATGTAATATCAATTAAAATCAATTTTATAAATCATATAATGATAACACAATACTACCATGTATTATATATATCACAAGTAAGACTTCACAAAAAAATATTTATAATATTAAACTCTCGTTTATTTGAAGCAAACATAAAACATTTAAATATGCGGATAAGACGACATAATAGAATTAAAATATTATGTGCATAGTTCAGTCACAAGATGTCTCATTTTTATATACTTATTCAGTTCTCAATACCCTTTTTTTTTTGCACAGTTTTAAATCATAACCATCAATTTTCTTTGCATCAATGTATAATAACATCACTCAATATATTATCACTACACTTATATCGCAATAGCTATAATATTTTGTGTGAGTTCTACAAAAGCATAATAAGATACACACAAATAGAAGTTCACATCGAAATAATTTAATAATCATGTTAAAAATACACATAACGTGAAAATCTTAACACTACTAACATATCAACATAATTGCATATACGGAGAAGATTAAAACTCTATATATTTTCTTCCTCCAAAAATAACACTATGTACATGAACAAAATCAGATTTGACCGTCACGAAGATAGACTATTTTTAATAATTAAATGATTATATTTGAAAACATATTGATCCAATATCACAAAACCAAATATCAAACAAAATAAACCATCGAAGATAAAAATCAGAACCGACCAGTCCGAAAGAAAGCCAATTTACACTATTAAGATGAACTCAAATAAAAACGTGCAAAATACGAAATTTGTAGACAATTCCGAGACCTTTCCAGAATGGTAAGGCATGTCAGAAACAAAGATGTAACGAATTCAGAAACAATTAAAATATGGACTGCCAGAACAGAATCAGCCCCTGATCACAACGATAATTTGATGTTTAAGATACTGAAATCATATTATTTGACAATGGAATATGAACACAAAACGCAGAGATCGAAACAAGCTTTCCAGAATGATATTACTCGTAATTATTGGATAAAATCTTGATTTACTACAAATATTCAAAACTACAGCACATCAAGTCAAATTAATCCACCAGATTACAAAAATGGCAGATTTGAACATGTATACAAGCAGAATTATGAAAAACACAAAGAACGAAAGTTGCAGATAATCGAATATCTTTCCAACGAGTCCAAAATCATAGCATTTCGAGAAATAATGAATTAGATACGAATTTTTCCGAAATACCTAAAATATATAGATTCTGATGTAAAACAAATTCAATATGATTTTTACGGAAAATGTAAATTAACATAACTCATACTAACACACATTTAGAACAATGCAATGAAAAAGAAGAGAACGATAAAGGGGATGCGTACCTTTTAATCTTAAAATAAGTATTGGCTAATCCTCTTTGGATTTCTCACTTTAAAATATGAAATGAGTAAGAAATAACCTTTAGTCGATGATCATCACAACAACTTGTATCTCTTAACGCACCTTAAACAATCAACCACTTCCTCTAGCTAATACGGCTTGGAGCTAAAGTTCCACTATGATACCAAAACAATCTTTCATGTTTGTAAAAGTTAATCAACTTCATCGATATAAGCTCCACCATCGTAATGACGGAGCGAAAGAGCTACTCGTGCTGATAACGTGTTATATAATATAATATATATATATATATATAGGCTAGTGATCAAATACAAACCTTTTTTAAAATACAAACTAAGAACCAATTTAAGCCCTTAGATTAATCTAATCTAATGGCCCCCTATATACACAACACACAACTAAAATACACCCTCCCACACTCAATCACACCTATTCCCCTTCGTTTTTAATTTGACTTTTCCCGTCAATCGGAGAGTTTTTTTTGAAATCCGACTTCACCGTATTTTTCTCCATCTCCCAACGATCGATTTGCATACCATATGTGCTATGTTTCGACGCGATTTGAAAAAAAAATTATTTAGTTTGTAGGTTTGTAGTCTAAGAGTGGTTTGTAGTAGAATAGCCCCCTATATATATATATATATATATATATATATATATATATATATATATATATATATATATATATATATATAAGAAGAACTAGAGAGAGCTAGACAAAAATGAGGAGATCATCATCTTATTCATGTCATAAGATAATGTGCATACAAATCTTTATATAGGCTTCCTATACATAGGTTACAAGAGAAATTAAAAGCCAAGAGTTGTACTAATTACAAGATAGGTGAAAAGCCAATGGAGTTAGAAACTCTAAGAGTCATACAATTTATTTCATAACATTAAGTACATTTTACACACTTGTTTTTATAGACAATAGTCAATAGCAAAGATATAAATATAAGTTTGGGTCTCAAACGATACAAGTGGAATTACCAGTCACAGGCCACTGCCAGTTCATCAGGCTATCAGAAAAAAGATCAAAATGAAAGACAGACAGTGAATACATGAAGTGGACTCTTTGTAGATCACATAAATCGATCAATCCACATTTCAAATTTACATATTCAGTATAAATAAATGAATCAACTCTAAAATTGTAATCCCATTCCCCATTGCATGCACAGCTTCATCCATGAATCTTTTTGGCCTGAAATCCATATCAAATCCGTTCGGAATTATAGATTATCAAATTTATGAAAATTTTAAATTTCTAAGCTAAACAATTGTGTATAATTGTGAACTATGAATTGACTTCTTACATTTGCTCTTGCTTTGCGTGCAGTCATCAAGCCTTTGGGTTTGCTGTGTGCCTTGGCACGACCTTTATTCGGAGGAGGAAGAGTATATGTGTGAGTTTCTGGTCCTCGATAATCTATCTCATATATCCCTGTATCCAGTTCCTCTGGATCCACTTTCCCTGCAACACAAAATATTACACATTCAAAAATTAAAACCACCTGTTTCCAATTTCGATCATATTAATTACATTTTCTTTTTTATTTTTGAATTAGTCTGTACAAAGCAGAATATTTGCATGTATGATGTACTGACCTTTTGCGAAACAGGGGATTACAAACAGCGCGAGGAAGATACAGAGAAGAACGATATTGCTGCTGCTACCTCTGTTGAGCGCCATGAATTTCTAACAGATCACTGCGAATTTAGTTGCCTTTACAAGCTCAGATTATAAAGAGAGGACAAGGGAAATTTGAATGAAGCACGGCATGGTAGGACTTCATATTTATACACGTAGTATACTAATGATTAACGAAGCTAGCATGTTGACAGTTAAAACTGTCTCTATTGGTACAGCTATATGTTGAATCCAGTTTACAACATTGGATGACCTTACACCCACCGTCTGTAAGTTAAACTAAACTCAAACTGTATACATGTAAGACGGCAAAGCAGAAATAAAGTCTCATCGAAGTTAAATGTCTGCGAGTTAAGCATCTATACACACACATTCGGTGTTTATCCTTTTTATGTAATGAGACACAGTTTTCGTGAATAAATCCTAATTTCAAACAATTTAGATAATCTGTATAAAAATTTAACCATTTATAAGTAATTTATGCTATAAGGTTCCTTTGAGTCACTGTTCTGTTCCTATTTAAGCATGAGAAATTAAAATACAGAGTTTATGAATTATGAGTTGGTCCAGCGAGTATTTGTTGATCTTTTTAATCCCAAAAGATGAGAGTCTTTGTCATTGTAGGTGAGGCACAATTAATAACGTCTTGCAAGGAACTTTCATGATCTGTGCTGTTGGTATTGATTTCTTATGGTTGAGAATTTATTTATTTCGACTTCAATGGAAGATAGAATAAGACACGACTCAATAACTTGCCAAAGTTTCAAATACAATAGATGCGCCATATCTGTAACAGTTGAAATCCATAAAAAGATCTCTTAGATTAATATCATATCAAGAAAAAATAAGAGTACTAGTCGAACACGATGAGAAAATGAACAAAATGAAAGATACCAGAGCAAGAAAGAAGAAGAAAGATAGAGAAATAAGTAACTGGGCACAAATTGTGTGGAGATCTTAAGAAATGATAGCAAGTAGCATGACTCTTGTATCAACAGAATCAGAACTCTAATTATTTAAACTTGTGTAAATATTTACAGATTTCATTCTATTCTCGAATGGTTTCATTCTTTTTCGCTACTTCTCACCTAAATTCATCCATTCCGATTATAGAGAGCATGAATGTTTGATATATGTACACATACAGTATGTATGATTGTCTATAACCTTCAAAAACCCTACAAGATCTACAATTTCGTGAAATCTTTGAAAATTTAATCAAGTTTTGAATTCGCATTGTAGGCCGAGAATATAAAATGCACAAAAATACATGTATAAAATCTTCAAGTATGTGGATCATATTGCTTAATAAACCCTGGGGGCACCTTCGGGCATTCAATTGTCTCTGTTGTAACCTATGGAAACCACATGGACGAGCTTATTGTAAACAAAAGCCGGGTCCTATAAAACAGCTCACCACTATTAATGGTTTGATTTATTGGCACTACCATAGTCTTTCAATACAAACCTGCAGGTCCCGGTACTAATCTATTCTTATTATCGAAATATGAAAATTACACTCTTGCATGAAGAGTGTGTACTGTGTAGCAGTACTGAGGCAGACACGATGTTAAATGAATGAAAATGTCTAGTTGAAACAATAGAACTATATGTTAAATACTGGTGTAAGTATATTAGAATCAAGCAAAATATACCCCTACATTAGTGCTAGCTCGAAACAGGCAAATTGCCAACATCAGTGGTATTTTTTTTTTTAATATTATGATTGCCAACATCTCATAATTTTATGGCATCCTATGATTCAAACCTGCGTCCTTATTAACCTTACCACTTGTCAGTAAACAAAGCATAGTTGTAGTACCATTCATTTAGTGCAGCAGCTAAATGTAATTTTCATAGTTCATTGCCCTTTTGATGCCAACCACTGACTCTTTGATTCGGGTCCCCTGATATTTTGAGCGAGATAAGTTTACTGCTCTCCTCCTGATTTTTCTCGAGCTTCTGTTTCACCATCTGAAAATATAGTTGTGACAGATAAATGGTAACAGTAGTTTAAAAAGAGGGGTTGCTCCATGGAACATATTTCTGATATAAAATTGCAAATTACTTTTAACTGATTTTGAATTGATTATTCAGGAAATTAAGGTTATTAAGATGCCTCACAAGAAAGGCCATAACGCTCTGTGGGACTTAAAAATAGTGTTTTAAAGAGAAATGGCTAGACAGAACATTTGTTAGAAGATGCTATAACCGACCTGAAGCAGAATCTAGAGAGACTTCAGTGAGGCGTCTAATGCAGTCCTTCAATGTCTGGAGTTCAACTTCTTTGTCATTGTGTTTGGAATGGGATTGCTGTAGCTTAGACTCCAGCTCAGTAATTTGGCTTTCCTGTTGTTCAAGGAACACATGGCTTAATTTCTGATCCAGTTCAGATGGAAGCACTCCATAATCTTGATAAGTTTTCAAATCTGGGTTGTCTCGTGAGTCAAATTCTTCAGCTAAAACTTCGGTCTGATCACCATATAAAGGTTCTGGTCAAACTGAAATATTATATGCTCACACATCTTCAAAGTCTAAGAACTCCTTTTCATCTATCAGCAGAAATTTTCATATATAGGACAAGGAATTTATGTAAAGCACATATATTGCTGGAGGGAAAGCACCTTATTATAAATGGTACATCAGTGATTTGATTCTGGATAGCTCATAAATCTTGCTAAGCAACACATTGGTTTTGTTAGTCAACTAAACTACTGTTCAGCATGTTTAAGAGCCGTAAAAGTGTTTTATCAGAGTTTGTTCTTTACATCCTTAAGTTTATAACCAGAAGTTGTTAATTTGTACGATTACTAGCTTTCTGTGGCTCATCACTTCTTCTCCCACATGGCCCATGCATTTTAACGGAATCCAATGAAATAATTTTGATGTGGATGTAGAGTTCAATTCACTATATCTAAAGCTATTTTTACATATCTAAAGGCATTTAATCAAAGGATGATGTGACCTCATCATCTATTCAAAGCTAGCTATGAATCTGGACTGTAGCGATTTTGTGGAATCCTGTCTTGCATATTATTGTTTCAGCCAAGCTTGTTATGGTGTCTACCACACAGCATATGGAGTTTTTGGAGCTGTGGAGTACCATGGGCATGTGGCACCTAGCTATAAGCATGCTGCTGCTAGGAGCCCACCACGGGCACCCAAACAGAAAACGCCCTATCCATTTAGATCCCAACTGGTAGTTGTTAATTTGTCTACAGGAAAACAAACAAAACGAGTAGTTTGGGGAACATGTATAATTTTCGAACTTCATGACTGATTGTGTTTTCAACTTCATTGCAGATAATTATTGCTAACTAGCACTACAACTTACAAGAAGACATATTGATACATGAATATAAAATTAATATCATTACGTGAAAACACCAGGGGTGCCCCGTTGATGTATCATTATGAATGTCCTCTAGTGTCTTGACTGCCTAGCAGGAACCATTGCTGGTTGGAATTATAGATACATTGGCTGCTGTTAAAAGCAATCCTGCCTAATCCAGCAAAAAACTTGATTGGCATCTTCAACATTATCAAAAAACTAATTTGTTTGAGTCAACCATGACAGATTTGAGTGTTAAGGTCATTTTGACTAAGCTCTAACTAAGAACAACTGAACTCTTTAAATGGTCAAAAAGTAAAAACTAGTCTAGATTATAGTTTAATGCCTCCTCGGAGAAAACCATGAAGAGGGCTCTACGTCTGTGCAGTCCTAGGACATTCGTTTGTCTTAGCCATGCAAAGAGCTGTGCTACTTGCCTACTTGTGGAAATAATTCATAGAGGCAAGTCAATATCAAGAAAATGGTGTGCATGTAAATAAAAATTATTGCAGTAAACACACTTGTGCAGTAAAATGTTTAGCAAGAATTGCATAGCAAAAGCATACCTCGAAATAATCTGACCCTCTTGCAGGGCCATAAGCTTCTGCAGTGCACCAAGGCAGCTTCTGAAGTTCAGATTGAAGCTCTGCTTCCAGCTGATCCATCGAAACTCCTGACTGAAGATCTTCGGTAAGACAACTACTTCCACATTCACCTTCATTACTTCGAAAAGAGCTATCAGGTCTGCTATCAAGTATGTTCCCACTACTTATTCTGTTGAGTAATAATGAACAGTTGTTTCTGCTTCTCTTTGTGTTTGCATTCCCATCAGCTCTGAAACTTGAAATATCAGGACCACGGGACGATTTTCTTCTAGCAACCTGAGTTTTCAATTCTTCAACAACTTTTGTAGTCTTATCAATCGCAGTGTTCAACTTACTGATCTCAGATTTTGCAGACATCATGCACATTACTCCCGCACCAAATCCCAAAGCAAATGATGAGTCACCTGATGTTAAGACATAAGTTCTAAATGTCAATTGACTTGGCTCATAACGTAAAGTGACACTAAGTGCTAGTTACAGGACAATACAAATCCATTATCAGTGTTACATGGGCAAAGCAGTGTCAAACAAAACCACACTCAGTGCACAAGCACATAATTCGTTAATAAACTTTGCCGAAATTTCTAACTAGCATGAGCATATTTTAGCAAATTATTCAATCAAACTTTCATAGAGATATACACAAGGCTTTAAAATGGAACAACACTACACTGATGCATTTCTTAAGTGTCACGAGCATATCTTAGCAAATTATTTGATCAAACTTTCATAGAGATACAAAGCCCTTTAAATGAACGATAATAAATCGATGCATCTATTCCTAATTGAGCAAAATACAAGGCATAATTACCACTTACATACTAAATACTCCCTAGTAAATTTCCAACCAACAGTGTACTATAAAACAAATTTCACAAAACAAGTATAATTACTATTTCTTTCTACATTCCATTCGAGTAAATTACAAAGCGGTGGCTGAACATGACCTAATGTATCACTAAATTGGTTAAGACTTTTCCGCCAATTTTCTCCACTTTTTATTTCAATTACAAATTTCAAAGTTCGGACACTAAAATGCAAATTAGGTAAAGTTCGGCCACAAATAATTAAACAAACCTTTAGGAGGACATTTTTCACTCGCGTATCGACAATTCGATCTCTTCTTCTTATTTTTCTTGTTGAAGCAAACAACAAATCTCCTTCTACTTGTTTTTAAATCCACCACCAACCCACATTTCTCATCTACATCATTACCGCGAGAAACAAACCCCGATTTCTTTCTCGATGACTTTAATAGAGACCCAGAAGCGGTAGAAAGCCTGAAAATGGATGAGTCCTGGCATTGTTTTGAAGAATTTTTGATGAATTGGTCAACAATCTGATCAGAGGGTTTGGAGGAAGAATCGAAATGAGTTTTCGAAGAATTGGAATCATGAAGGCGCTTGAGAAACAACCCAGATCCTGCTACTGCTGCTGCTAAAACAACTTGCCACATTCTCATTCCTTCAACTTGTTAGGGCTTTTTACTTGTTTGTATAGATGTAATATTGCAATTTTGTAATTTAAATTGTTTTTTGTTTTGTGGAGGGAAATTTCGGCTTTTGAAATTTTATTCATTTTCATTTTTGATGGAAATATTATAAATATTTTTATTTGAGCAAGAGAAATTTGTACTTTAAATAACTTATTTAAGAGCTGATATGGGCTAAAAATAACCCTACAAATATAATTAATGACGTATTAATTAGACCTAGATTGATTCAAGAGTTAGGCCCGATAAAAAGGCCCGAAACCCTAATTATTTATTAATTTCGTAATTAATAAATAGGGAAAATATACAACTCATAAAAAGAGTCCAAAGTGTGATAAAATCATCCAAAAAGTCTGACTTTTACAAAGAAAGATCTAGAATCTCAATCAAAGGAAATAACTAATCACAGTCTTTATCCTACGATAAGGATAATACTTATTCTTCAAGAAAGTCAATACTTATCCACCATCAAGGATAAGACTTATCCTTCAAAGAAATCAATACTTATCCATTAGGCTTTTAAACGCCTATATAAAGGGTCTGACCCTTCATCTCAGAACTACGTTTTGGACACAGCTCCATACGTCATCTACTACGTTTTGGACACAGCTACATACGTTATCTACTACGTTTTGGACACAGCTCCATACGTCATCTACAACGTTTTAGACTTCATCCTCGAATAAGGACATACAAGTCACTACGTCCTCGGTGTGCCCCTGTCGCCATAGCCCCGATGGCAACACCAAGAACTACGTTAATTTGGCTTGATTCTCAGTAATAGTTGAGATACGTAGGCATCTTGTGAGGACCGATTTAGTCACGAAACGCAAGAACAGCCAATTAAAGCTCGAAACTCTCTTAAATCCTATCAATTAATTTACAAGTACACTTTTTAAGAAAGCTACGCCCATACTTCCAAGCACACAATATAGAGGTCTTGACCAATCAACCTCTAAGAAACATCTTGCATAGCCCTCAAGTTAGTGGAAGGTTGATCAAATGTGCTATTGAATTGGGGGAATTTGACATCAAGTATAAGCCTCGAACGGCCATAAAAGCTCAAGCACTCGCTGACTTCATGGTTGAATGCACTATTGACAACCAGGAAGTCGGGGGGCTGGAAGTAATAAATGAAGACATGAAAGATGAAGACATGGTGTCCAAAGAGTGTTGGGTTCTCTATTTTGATGGAGCATCAAAAACAAAATCAAGCGGAGCAGGTTTGGTGCTACAAAGTCCTGATGGATTTCTCATAGAATACGCACTAAAACTAGACTTCCCGACGACAAACAATGAAGCTGAGTACGAAGCCCTGATAGCTGGCTTAGGGCTGGCTGGAGCCTTGAGAGTTAAAACTCTGAAAGTGTGTGGAGACTCGAGGCTAGTGGTTTCCCAAGTAAATGGGGAGTTTGAAACCAGAGATGAAGTCATGGCCAAGTACCTAAAACTTGTCAAGGCCATCATGACTCAGTTTGATGAATGCTATGTGTAACACATTCCAAGGGAAGAGAACATGAAGGCCGATGCCTTGTCTAAGTTTGCCTCTTCTAAAATTGAAAACTACTTAGGAAGTGTATACTTCCAAGTCTTGAATACCCCAAGCATCAATGGAAAGTTGGTAGCACCCATTGATGTTGGCAGCTGTTGGATGGATCCCATCAAATCTCATCTGGAAAATGGGTGGTTACCCAATGACACTTCTGAAGCACGAAAGCTATATGTGAGAGCACTAAGGTATACCCTGATTGAGGGAATCCTATACAAAAAGTCTTTCATTGTTCCGTATCTGAAATGCTTGAGACCCCGAGAGGCAGAATTGGCTCTAAGGGAAGTACATGAAGGAATTTGTGGGCAGCACTTGGGGGCAGAGCCCTTGCTCATAAAATCACTCGTCTAGGTTTCTATTGGCCAAACATACTTGTAGATGCTAAAAGCTACGTGAAGAAATGTGAACGGTGCCAAAAGAATGCACCGGTGGTTAGACAACCACCAGAGATGATGACATCCATAAACTCACCTATCCCATTCGCCATGTGAGGGATGGATATACTTGGACCATTTCCAATGGCAAGTGCGCAAAGAAAGTTCTTGATAGTAGCAATCGACTACTTCACCAAGTGGATTGAGGCTAAGCCTTTAGGCAAGATAACCACCAAGCAGGTGATGCATTTCTTCTGGGAAAATGTGATATGCAGATACGGGATTCCACGTATCTTGGTCACAGACAATGGAACTCAGTTCAACAATGTTGAATTTAAGAAGTATTGTGACGAGAATGATATCAAGTTACGCATCACTTCTGTTGCCCATCCTCAAGCAAATGGGCAAGCTGAGGTTGCCAATCGAATTATCCTGGATGGACTGAAGAAGCGAGTTAAATGCTCAAGGAGTAGTTGGATGGACGAGCTCCTCCTTATAATTTGCGCGTATCGTACCACTTAAAAAGTTAAAACATGAGTTACCACGTTCTTGTTAGCTTAAGAAGCTGAGGCTGTGATGCCCTTAGAAATCATTCACGCATCCCTGAGGGTTGAGGCCTCTGAGCCCGTGAAAAGAAAAGAAAGTATGAGCTCACTCTAGACTTAATTGAGGAAGTAAGAGACGAAACCAACGCCAAGATCATAGAGCATAAAAAATGAGCTTCGTTTTACTACAACCTAAAAGTAAAGGAAAGATTATTTTGATAAGGAGACTTGTTCTCAGGAAAGTCAAAACATCCAGAAATGGACAAAAGGGTATTTGACTCCTAATTGGGGAGAATCATATTGAGTTGAGAGCGTGTTAGGACGAAGCTCCTACAATCTCGAAAAACTTGAAGGAGATGCCTAGAACATGGCACACTTTAAACCTGAAGGTTTATTACATACGATATATCCTCGTAGGACATATCTAACGAGACTAAGTAGAAATAAGGTTTGATGAAATAATGAGCTTCCTAGAAAGCAGATGAAGGGTTGAGCCCATTTTGATTGGTAGAAACATCCTCAAAGCATTCCCAAGACAAACTACAAATGAATGCAAAGGAAAGCATACAAAATATGCATGTCAACTGCACAAATAGAGCTGAATACAACGAACCCCGAAGGGTGAATGTTGCTAATAAACATACGAAAGAAAGCCTAAGATGCCTATTGTTAATTAGCGAAAATTTCAAGCTCGGGAGAAGTTTGATATGATAGACTTGAGAATGAATCACTACGAGTGAAGCCATCAGTAAGAGCTCGTAAGGGTGAAGGGTTGAAACCCCAGAAACCTAAGACATTCAGTCCAAACCCCATCATTCGATATGCTCAATTAAAGGCTTGAAGCCAAAACAAGACGGCATAAGACATAAAAGGCTTATGCAAATGTCAAGTTGGCCTCGAATAAGGCAAAATCGTCGTAAATGTGTAGGTCGCTCCACACTTTACACCAAGACGATACTCGTGAAACACTAGTGTATATTAAAATCCCCAAAAAAAGGGTAGTAAGTCCCGGGTAAAGGATAAAAAGACCCCAAGTCTCGAAAAAGACCGGTATAACTTCTATGAAATCCTAGTGCATTATCATAGAAGTTGGGGGGAAAATGATATGGGCTAAAAATAACCCTAGAAATATAATTAATGACGTATTAATTAGACCTAGATTGGTCCAAGAGTTAGGCCCGATAAAAAGGCCCGAAACCCTAATTATTTATTAATTTCGTAATTAATAAATAGAGAAAATATACAACTCATAAAAAGAGTCCAAAGTGTGATAAAATCATCCAAAAAGTCTGACTTCTACAAAGAAAGATCTAGAATCTCAATAAAAGGAAATAACTAATCACAGTCTTTATCCTACGATAAGGATAAGACTTATTCTTCAAGAAAGTCAATACTTATCCACCATCAAGGATAAGACTTATCCTTCAAAGAAATCAATATTTATCCATTAGGCTTTTAAACGCCTATATAAAGGGTCTGACCCCTCATCTCAGAACTACGTTTTGGACACAGCTCCATACGTCATCTACTACGTTTTGGACACAGCTCCATACGTCATCTACAACGTTTTAGACTTCATCCTCGAATAAGGACATACAAGTCACTACATCCTCGGTGTGCCCCTTCCGCCATAGCCCCGAGGGCAACACCAAGAACTACGTTAATTTGGCTTGATTCTCAATAATAGTTGAGATACGTAGGCATCTTATGAGGACCGATTTAGTCACGAAACGCAAGAACAACCAATTAAAGCTCGAAGCTCTCTTAAATCCTAGCAATTAATTTACAAGTACACTTTTTAATCCATAACAAGAGCAACTTCAACCATCTCTTCACTTTTTTTTGAAAAATAATATAATTTAATTGATTTTTAACTATTTAAGAATTAAATCAATATCTTTATATATATAAAGAAAAACCCCCGGGAACTCTAGAATCGCTCGATTCATATTTATCTAATTTTTTAGAACTACTCAATTTTAATTCAATAAAATTAAATTTCCTCATTTACATTCGAATTTTTAGGGAAGACATTCCTTATTTACACTCAAATTTTCAGGAAAGATGATGAATATATAAAAGTCAATCCTATTTAAAATTTAATTAAACAAATATTACCATTTTTTACTCAACTAACTTAAATCTTAATATTACATTTTTTTTCTCAACTAACTTAAATCATACTTAAGTTTTAATCTATTTTTCTAGAGTTTCACTATTTTAATTCAATTCAAATATTTAGGGAAGACAATAAATATAGAATCGCTCCATTCATATTTATCTATTTTTCTGGAACTCTTCTATTTTAAATATTTAAAATCAAAACTTCCTTATTTATGTCATATTTTTTAGAGGAAGAAAATTGAAACCTTTTAATATTTATTTTTATAACTCCTATTATAAAAGACAAGTCCTTTTAAAATCTTTACTAACGGAGGAAACTAAATATAATATTTTAATATTCACCTAAATTTTTTATTAGAAAATATCTCCTTTACAAATAGAGGAAACTAAATATACAATTTTAATATTTTTCTAAATTTTTTATTTATAAATATACTTACTAACATAGCAAACTAAATATATTATCTTAATATTTTCCTGAAAGTCAATGTTTAAAATTTTAAAAAATGTTAAATATTAAAATATAATATTTTCCTTTCTATTATCTTCTAATTAAGAACATTGAATATATTTTATTCATATTTTCCTAAACTTCTTCAACAAGTTTAATTTATTTACTATTTCAGAGAACGTTAACTTTTTAAAATTGATTTATATATTATATAAATTCTTCCTTCTGCAAATTATCTCTTCTAACTTCTTCTATTCGCTTTTGTTGTGCTAATATTTTTTGTTCTTCTAATTTTGCTCTACAAACTATTTTGCTTTTGTATCTCCGTGATGTCTTCTCTTGGGTTTTTGTTTGCTGGCACTTGCTACGTACGTGATTATTTTCGTTTAATTATATAAATTCAAAACTAATAAGGTTGCTTGATCATGCATATTCAAACAATATTTGCACGTGATGCACCAAGCTAGGTAATACCACACCTTCCAGATACATAAAATTCCTATATATGTGCACACCATGAAATTTTATGTATGTCTTTTTATCATAAACGTTTATTTAGTATTAGATGAAATAAGGTTCTAGATTTGTTAATATTTTAATAATTTGATTTTACATGTCTCTTTTGAAAAAAATAACACATATTAAGAAAAAAGTTGGTTGGATAAAGTTTTCCAACTAATACCATTAATAAATACATTGAAAAAAGGAAACAACGTTAAGTTTGGAAAAAGTCAAATCTACCAAACAATAAATGTAGGGATAGTTTTGTATGGAAAGAAGTGAGGAACATGTAAAATGGGATAATTTTTTTTTCAAAAGAGACATGTATAATGGGACGGAAGGATATTTTGGTATTTGGTTATGTAGGATGAAGCCGACAATGGGCTCGGGCTCGGCTCATCTTCAAGGATTGAAGTCGTATTAATTTTTTTATTCTTTTTTCAGCTAAGCTCATGGATAGTTCCTATAGACTTATTAGTGAACAAATAAAATCAAACACGTGATTTGAGTTGTGGATCATAAGAAACATGATCATAATTCTATGCTATTGTTTAGACTTATGCTAACGGTTGTACATATCTTATTTGAAACATAAATTTCAAATTTGTTTAATTAATTTTACAAGCTGATTAAAATTGAGTTTACTAATTTTGCAAGTGGAACTAATAAGAATACGGCGAGGTCTCTCGGATTGATATGATTTATTAATATTTTTCTGATCTTTGAAATATATAAATTAGATTTTATAATAGAGGTTGAGGATCCTGAGGTCGACCTTAGGTAATTTTCCTGAGGTTATACTCAAATCTCATATTAAAACACAAGGGTACTACTGTAATTTCAGAATATTATATGTATTTACAAAATTGCCATTAAAAATTATACTAGAAAAGCCCATTACCTTAGGAAATTTCCTGAGGTCAACCTCAGGTTCCTTTTTCTCTTTATAATATAATAAAATAACTTAATAGATATTAGAATTTGTTAAAAGGATGTTGATGTTGAATTTGGGGAACAAGAAAACGACTTATCGGAAGGAAACATGTTCAACGAGGCGGTGGCTCCCATTTTTCTCTGTCAAAACTAATATTAATATTATTAATATTAATAATATTAATATTAGTTTTCTTATTTCTCAAATTTACTTTTCTTATTTACTTTTCTTATTTTCTCAATTTTTTCTTATTTGTTCGATTTACTTTTCTTATTTTCTCAAAATTTTGAATTAATAATACCAAAAATTAGAAAACGTCTCAATTGCCGTTTAAATCTATACTAACAGAGAAAACTTAACATACAATTTGCCTTTAAAACTTTACTAATGGAATAAAGTAAATATACAATTTTAATATTATTGTCTTTAAAATCTTCACTGATTGATATGGGTTAAAAATAACCCTGAAGACATAATTAATATTACATTAATTAAACCTAGATTGTCCATAAATAAGACCCATTAATAAGGCCCGAAACTCTAATTAAATATTAATTTCGTAATTGATATTTGGGCTAGAAGTACAACATGTATTAGGAGACGTCCAATACAGGTTTGTTCTAATACAAGTGGGCTTGTTTCAATACAAGTCCGTTATGATATGGAAACAACTCCTACAAGGAAGGATCTAGAATTTATCATTATCCACTGTCAAGGATAAGACTTATCCTTTAAGAAAGTCAATACTTATCCACCGTCAAGGATAAGACTTATCCTTTAAGAAAGTCAATATTTATCCACCGTCAAGGATAAGACTTATCCTTCAAAGAAATCAATACTTATCCATTAGGCTTTTAAACGCCTATATAAAGGGTCTGACCCCTCATCTCAGAACTACGTTTTAGACTTCATCCTCGAATAAGGACATACAAGTCACTACGTCTTTGGTGTGCCCTTGCCACCATAGCCCCGAGGGCAACTCCAAGAACTACGTTTTTTGGCTTGATTCTCAATTACGAATTGAGATACGTAGGCATCTTGTGAGGACCGATTTAGTCACGAAACACGAAAACAACCATTAAAGCTCGAAAGCTCTTAAACCCTAGCAGTAAATTTACAAGTACGTTTTTTTATTCCACAACATTTGGCGCCGTCTGTGGGAAGACAACATCAACCATGGCAAAC
The DNA here is from genome assembly GCA_030848705.1 of Heracleum sosnowskyi. NCBI lineage: Eukaryota > Viridiplantae > Streptophyta > Magnoliopsida > Apiales > Apiaceae > Heracleum > Heracleum sosnowskyi. Next base: position 103,693,732 of record CM061238.1, on the reverse strand, counting down.
ACACGAAGAACGACTCGAGAAACTCAGACTTCTGAAGGACTTCCTATTACTCCTGAAACGGAGACTCACGGAGGCCAACCGCCGCAAACTACTGGCACTCAAGGGGCGAATATCCCCCTCACCACTACTCAAGGACCAGAGATCCTAATCTCAGTTGAAGGGACGAATCCCATGCAGATGGTGGTTCATGGAGCCAACCTCCAAACTCAAGAGATGACTCATCATCAACCAATCACATCCTCTCAAGTGATTTTGAGTGCGCCCCAAGGCCTTCAACTTCATACTACTGATCTTCCCCAATACACGAATCAAACTTTGGGTATGCCACCTTATGGAATGCCTCCACGACCCCCCGTTGGGAGCAGTGGTCACAATCCACTATATCACAAATCATATGTGCCTCCTTGTGTTCGAGGACTGGAGCCCATTAATCAACAAATTCAGACTCGACAGACCCCTTTGATTCAAGATTACTCAGGTCCCTGTACTGAGGACGAGAATTATTCAACTGGAGAAGAGAGGGATGTTGCCCCAAGGAGGAGACGTTCTTCCCAAACAAATCGGGAATAACCCCAAACCACTAAGGAAAAGATTGCGGCCCATGAGGCTGCAAGGCTCAAGAAAGTACTGGCGGAGGAGGAGGCTGCAAAAGGACAAAGCCAAGCAACTGGAAGGGTCTCGGTGATCAATTTAGATCTGGCACCGAGAAGAACCAAGAGGGCTGAAGCCCCAAAGGGTGATCCTACTGTGTTGTTACCCCTAGGAGATCCTGATGATCCTACACCACCTTTCACTCAGGATATCATGAAAGCTAATATATCCAGAAAATTCAAGATGCCAATCATTAAAGCTTATGATGGAACGGGAGATCCCGCGAATCACATGAGAACTTTCTGTAATGCACTGTTGTTGCAGCCTACCAATGATGTAGTCAAATGCAGAGCGTTTCCACAAACACTTGCGGGCATGGCTCAACTTTGGTAAAGTCGTCTCCCTCCCAATTCTATTGGATCTTTTAAGGAACTGAGCAAGGCGTTTATCAATCAGTTTGTCAGTGGAAGGGTGCATGAGAAGAGTTCTGCATCTCTAATGAGCATTCAACAAGGTAAGAATGAATCCTTGAGGGAATACATAAATCGATTCACTAGGGAGGCTTTGAAAGTCCCGGACTTGGAGGACAAAGTAGTTATGATAGCCCTGCAACAAGGAACCACTGATGATCACTTCAAGAGATCCTTGGCAAAGCATCCACCCGAAAGCATGTTGAAGCTCCAAGATAGAGCCGGAAAGTATATCAAGGTCGAGGAAAGTATGAAGAAATATAAACCCACTGTTGAGGGAAGTGAAAACGAAAAAAAGAGAAAGGAGACTCAAGATTATGACGCTAGGGACAAATATCCCAGGACAACGAAGGATTCTGACTCTCCACCTAAAAAGAACAACTTTGGACCCATGTTCAATGAGTATGCAAGGTTGAACACCTCAAGAAGTCAGATTCTGATGGATATTGAGAAGGAAGAAGATCTTCGATGGCCAAAGCCGCTAAGATCCGACTTGGAGAAACGAAACAAGAATCAATTCTGCCGTTTCCATAAAGAAGTTGGTCATGACACCGACGATTGTAGACAACTGAAGGATGAAATCGAGTTCTTAATTTGAAGAGGAAAACTCGATAAGTTCATTAAGGATGGGAATCGAGGAAATCAGCAAGGAAAGACTATGATAAGAATGACAACGACCAAGATCGCAATTCTAAGCCTCGAGGGTCTGTCATCGACATGATATTTGGAGGACCGACTGTTGCTGGGTCCTCCCGAAACTCAAGGAAAGCTTATGCCCGAGAGGTAATGACTGTTATAGGAGAAGCACCGAAACGTGCCAAGACAGAAGTGGCTATTAGCTTTGATGATTCAGATCTTGAAGGGGTGAAGTTCCCCTATGACGACCTGTTGGTCATTATACCTGTAATAGGCAACTCTAAAACCAAGAGGGTTCTGGTAGATAATGGAGCTTCCGTGGATATCTTGTTCCATGACGCCTTCATCAAGATGGGATATGAAGGAATTAACGGATGCGCGGAAGCGTGATATAACAATTATTCCGTAAAAACCATGTATCGCACATATAGAAAAACATATAAAATCTAGAGCGAGGGGAATCGTAACCATACCTTGCGAATCGAAGCTTTAAAATCGATGGTTGCAAGCAGTTGCTCCTCAGAGTGTGAAGCACTCTACCGGTATCCACCAAGAATTTTCCTTCGATGAATTCTTCAAAAAATCTCTAAGACTTTTAGAGAGAAAGAGAGAGAGATAGAGATGGAGGCTAGCTCATTTTCTAGGTTTTTCACAAAAATAAGATGAGCCTTATAATGGACTATCTCATTCTATTTATAGGGCTCTTGCTCCATTTCCCATCCGTAGAATCACCTCCTCTTCCTCAAGAGTCCTACTTCTCCTTAGTCCCTGCAACGAATTACAAATGTGAGAATCACAGGCGGTATCTAATACCCAAGTAGCAATTTGATTTAATGACATATTCACTTCAATCATGAACATACCTGAAACAGAAGCGGCAGTCTCACTACCCTTCTTCTTCTTCAATTTTGCAAGGTAAACCTTGTAGTTCCTCTTCCAGTGCCCCGCCTTGTTACAGTGGAAGCAAACAGCTTTGCTTTTGGGGTCTTCAGCTTTTGGTGGAACCGACCTTTTTTCACCTACTTTCTTCTTCTTGGGAGGGTTCTTCTTCCTTTTCTTAGGATTGGAACCTTCACCAATTAGAAGAACAGAACTCTTCTTAGAGGGATAATTCGATTCCGCGGTCTTCAACATGTTGTGGAGTTCAGCCAGGCTGACGTCCAACTTATTCATGTGAAAGTTCACAACAAACTGCGAAAACGAACCCGGAAGTGATTGCAAGACCAAGTCTTGACTCAGCTCCCCATCCATGTTGAAACCAAGTTGTCCAAGACGTTCAATCAAATTGATCATCTTAAGTACATGGTCATTCACAGACGATCCCTCAGACATCCTACAGCGGAACAGCTCCTTCGATATCTCATATCGAGCTGTCCTCCCTGCCACATCGTACAACTCTTGTAGATGCGTTAGGATAGTTTGAGCATCCATATGCTCATGCTGCTTCAATAGCTCAATGTTCATGGAAGCTAACATGATATATTGAGCAACATTTGCATCATCTATCCACTTACGATACACAACATGTTCATCATCATGTGCATCGTCAGCAGGTTCAGCAGGCTTAGTTGAGTTAAGCACATATTCCAGCTTCTCAACCCTGAGAACAATTTTCAGGTTTCGAAGCCAGTCAGCAAAATTAGGACCAGTCAATTTGTGAGCATCCAGTATGCTCCGGAGTGATAGTGTAGAAGACATAATGTATATAGTAAATCTGTAAATGATAAACACATAACAACACTTAGCAAATATTCAATTTCATTTTAAAACACTATATGAATCGGGTCTTTATTCATAAGTGGCTCCCACTAGTTTATTTAATTTATACAACCCCTAAGTGGAAAAATTAAGCATTCATAATGCTAGTGGGAATAGGGATCCTACATTCCATCACACAACCTCGGCGGTGGCACGAAACGCCATGTGATGTTCAGTAGGCAGACAACTCTTATCGATTACATCTCATGTTATTCCTTAATAAAACTTTAGCCTTTTGAATAATTGAGTCACGGTTGTAGCATGACAAACTCAATATTCTAAGTCAAGTCTAACCCAACATTTCATACAATTGAATCAGTCTCCAATAGCCACGGCTGTAGCACGTAACGACCATTAGATTCTAATTCATTGTACACATCTCTATGTAATAGACAAGTATTTCTTATTTCGAAATCAAAGCCCTCGACTGTAGCACGAAACGACAATGATTCAAAAATAAGAACTACTTTCTACCATGTTGGAAGGCTATGACCGACACAAGCCCGTTGTGCCATTGGCCATTTACTACTTGATATAAATTTTAATTAAGAGGGATTATATTATGTAACAACCATAATCATATTACTAGGAGATTCTCTTTTTCTTGAACAAAATACAATTATGATATTTAAATGAAAAATTCTCAGTGTGTTGGAGGGGTCACATCGGTCCCACTTAAAACCCAACGGCCTAGACATAAATTTTCATTTTCAACATCAAAAGAGTATTTCACTCTATGTTTTATAAACATAAGAATCTCATGGTTGTACTCATAATATTATTGTTAAGGCAAGAAACGATTCCTATTCTAGATTTTCTAGAGCACGCCTTATTTTGATTTAAGTTCACCTAAATCTATCATCGCATGGTAAATATAGGCATATATCTCATATATAAAACTAAATAAACAGGTAAGCATGCAAGTAATATCATGTCATATAATGATATAATGATGTATGGATTTATTATCGTATTTAAAAGCAATTAAAACAATTAATACATGCTTTAAAACACATCCGGGAATATAAGAAGTTCCAAACTTTTATATTAAAAATATTTGACCACTCCATTAGATCCGTCTCGGAAAAACGAATCCAACGGTATATTGCACGCCCAAAACGGAGTTACCAAACTCCCAAAAAATCAAATTTAATGTGGACAGAGGGGCTGTAACGCATTACTAGAATGCGTTACAACAATTTAATGCTATTAATTGTGTAACGCATTAAATGCTATTGCTGTAACGCATTCCCGGCAAGCGTTACAGGACCTTCCCAAAGGTTGCGCGCCACGCGCGTGGACAGAAGCAACAACAGTTTTTTTTTTTTAATGTTTGTAACTTACTCTAGCTTTTATTACACTAAAAAAAACTGCTCTAGCCATTAATGCCCTTTATTGTTATTATTATTTTATTTTAATATTAATAAATTACTTAACAATTAATTAATAAATTAATAAAAAATCAAAATAATATGATTTCTGAAATCAAACAAAAGCAAAAATTACCAAGTATCTATGGGGTCCTTGTGCAAATTTTAATTCATATATTTCAACATGCATAATTTTTTAATGAATTTTAATTAAAATAATTTTTAAAAATTCATAACAAATAATCTACACATCACAAAATTATGAAAAAAAATACCTAGATGATCCACAACACTTGTAGAACCCAGATCAATGGTCAAAATCTCATGCAAATAATATTTCGAATTAATTCATAATTAAATCTAAATATACTTGCAAAAATCATAATAAATCCATACATGCATAAAAAAATCTGAAATTTTTTATATGAATCTCTATATGCAGAACCTAGCTCTGATGCCATTGAAGGAATTTACGGATGTGCGGAAGCATGATATAACAATTATTCCGTAAAAACCATGTATCACACATATAGAAAAACATATAAAATCTAGAGTGAGGGGAATCGTAACCATACCTTGCGAATCGAAGCTTTAAAATCAATGGTTGCAAGCAGTTGCTCCTCAGAGTGTGAAGCACTCTACCGGTATCCACCTAGAATTTTCCTTCGATGAATTCTTCAAAAAATCTCTAAGACTTTTAGAGAGAGAGAGAGAGAGAGAGAGAGACAGAGAGAGAGAGAGAGAGAGAGAGAGACAGAGAGAGAGAGAGAGAGAGAGAGAGAGAGAGAGAGAGAGAGAGAGAGAGAGAGAGAGAGAGAGAGAGAGAGAGAGAGAGAGAGAGATGGAGGCTAGCTCCTTTTCTAGGTTTTTCACAAAAATAAGATGAGCCTTAGAATGAACTATCTCATTCTATTTATAGGGCTCTTTTAGGGTTTTTAATAATATATATATATATATATATATATATATATATATATATATATATATATATATATTAACCCCACATTTCTAAAATGCTTTAATAATGATTAAAACTATTTTAATCATTATTTCTTTTTCTAAACTATTTAGAAAATAATTCTTCCTCTCTCATAATTTAAATCTTTTCATCAAAGAAAATATTCTTTTATGGTGTGATCCTGTAGGTTCAATATTAAGCCGGTAGTAGAAATAAATAATAATAAACTTTTATTTATTATTTATATGAATTCTAATAATTCATTAAATATAATTAACTGATCAATTATATTTATTCTACATCGTGAGTGATGCTTCTCAACATATCGCGACTATCCGGATAATATGAATTCACTGCTTAGAATACCAAGAACCTGTCAGTGACTAGTTTCAGTACAATCAATTCCTTCTACCCTACAATATCCCGATTAAATACGAGGCATGGATCTCGTGTCAGGCCTTATCAAATTTAATCATATGATTTTTATTCATAATGCTAAGTTCATATTAATGCAAATTAGAAACTCTTTTCTAATTTCATACACTCTGGCCAGAGATTCCAGAACTCGCATACTAAGAATAACATAGGATATTCTCTTCCTTTACTGGAAGGGGTAGATCCTCTATTGACGTTAACTATCTCCATACACAAATCTGTATGCCCATAATAGACCTAATGGATGTCCTTGAGACTAAGGACTAATCCAAAGCATAGTTCATTATATACAAGATAACTCTAACGATCTCAAGTCTAAGGACACTTGTACAACTATCACTCAGTGAATAACTATTGACACGTGAGTAAACTCCATTAGCTGTTCAACTTATCGAGTCATGTTTAGTAAACTTATTCCCTAACAAGCACCTACATACTAGCTATAGTGTCACCACACAAATGTCTATGAGAATAGACATCCTCTTGACGGGAGCAAGCATAGTATGTACCAATCTTTGCGGATTCACCAACTTCTGATTAGTTATCCTATGATCAGGAACTGTTTAAGTCTAGAGTTATCATCTTCTAGATCTCACTATTATAATCTCATTATAATTCTAGAAGCTTTACTTTAAACTATAAAACATCTTATTTAAAACACTTTAAATAGATAAAGCATGTAATAAAAACAAAACAAGTCTTTTATTAACATTAATGAAATCAAATAAGAATACAAGAAAGTTCTTCCTAACTCATCATACATGATTGGATTTAGGACAAACACTTTCAATCTCCCACTTGAACTAAAGCCAATCACACGGGTATCTAATACCCATCTTCTCTTTATGACGATCAAAGTGAATCTGAGACAATGTCTTTGTGAGTGGGTCTGCTACGTTGTTATGTGTGTCAACTCTCTCAATTTTGACATCTCCTCTTTCAATGATCTCCCTAATCAAATGAAAGTGCCGCAAAACATATTTGGTATTTTTATGAGACCTAGGTTCCTTGGCTTGTGCTATTGCTGAGTTGTTATCACAATACAACACAATAGGCTCCTCAATGCTAGGAACAACTCCCAACTCAGAAACAAATTTCCTCATCCAAATGGCTTCTTTTGCAGCCTCACTTGCAGCTATATACTCTGCTTCCGCTGTGGAGTCAGCCGTTGTAGACTGTTTGGAACTCTTCCAACTAATCGCACCACCATTCAGAGTAAACACGTACCCTGACATGGATGTCCTATCATCGCTTTCTGATTGAAAACTAGAGTCAGTATAACCCTCTATTTTCAACTCAGATCCACCAAAAACAAGAAAAATATCCTTAGTCCTTCGCAAATACTTAAGGATGTTCTTCACTACTTTCCAGTGGTCTTCACCTGGATTGGACTGATATCTGTTCGTCACACTAATTGAATGAGCAACATCAGGCCTAGTACATAACATCGCGTACATGATAGATCCTATTGCCGAAGCATAAGGAATGTTACTCATACGCTCCCTTTCTTCAGGTGTCTTAGGAGACATCTTATTGGAAAGGGATACTCCATGGCTCATGGGTATGAGACCTCTCTTGGAGTTTTCCATGCTGAACCTTTTAAGCACTTTCTCGATGTATGTACCCTGGGTAAGACCTATCATTCTTCTAGATCTATCTCTATAGATCTTCATACCGAGAATGTAGGATGCTTCTCCCATGTCCTTCATAGTGAAGTTCTTTGATAGCCACACTTTGACTGATTGTAGCATCGGTATATCATTTCCTATCAGAAGTATGTCATCCACATACAACACAAGAAATGTTACCACGCTCCCTCTAACCTTCTTGTAGACACATGGTTCATCTATGTTTTTGATAAAATCAAACTCTTTGATTGTCTCATCAAAACGGACGTTCCATCTACGAGAAGCTTGCCTTAATCCATATATGGTCCGTAGCAGCTTACATACTAGGTGTTCATTCCCTTTGGAAACAAAACCCTCTGGTTGTGTCATATACACTTCCTCTTCAAGTTTCCCATTGAGGAAGGCTGTTTTCACGTCCATTTGCCAGATCTCATAGTCGTAGTAAGCAGCAATCGCAAGCAAAATCCGAATTGATTTTAACAGGGCTACAGGTGAAAAAGTTTCATCAAAGTCAATCCCTTGCCTTTGTTTGAATCCTTTTGCCACGAGCCTGGCCTTATAGGTCTCCACATGGCCATCTGCTCCAATCTTTCTCTTGTATACCCATTTGCACCCAATAGGCTTCACATCCTTGGGTGCTTCAACCAAAGTCCATACTTGGTTGGTATACATAGAATCCATTTCGGATTTCATGGCACTCTGCCATTTCTCTAAGTCAACACTACTCATAGCCTCATTAAGGTCATAGGGTCGTCATCATCAATGATTGACAACTCATTGTCATTCTCAATGACAAGGCCATAATACCTCTCAGGTTGGCGAGACACTCTCTCTGACCTACGAATGGGCTGTTCCACAGAAGGTTGTTCAGTCTGAACAGGTGTTTCCTCTTGAACCGTAGTAGTTTGTGATTCTTGAACTTCATTAAGTTCTATTTTGCTCCCACTGTTCCCTTCAAGGATAAACTGTTTTTCCAAGAAGGTAGCATGTCTGGAGACAAATACCCTATGATCGGTGTAAAAGTAATACCCTAAAGTCTCTTTAGGATATCCCACAAACTTACATTTTACGGATCGAGATTCCAGCTTATCAGTGTCAACTTTCTTGACATAAGCTGGACATCCCCAAATCTTAACGTGTTTAAGACTCGGTTTCCTTTCTTTCCATATCTCATATGGAGTTTGAGGAACAGATTTGGAAGGCACCTTATTCAGTAAATATGCTGAGGTTTCCAATGCATAACCCCAAAGGAATACTGGAAGATCTGCATAGCTCATCATGGATCGAACCATGTCTAACAAAGTTCGATTTCTCCTTTCAGATACCCCATTCAACTGTGGAGTATATGGAAGAGTCCACTGAGAGACTATACCATTTTCTTTGAGATAATCTAGAAACTCTCCATTCAAGTATTCACCACCTCGATCTGATCGAAGGGTTTTAATACTATGTTTGGTTTGTTTCTCCACTTCATACTTGTATTCTTTGAACTTTTCAAAGGCTTCAGACTTGTGTTTCATCAAATACACATATCCGAATCTAGATCGATCATCTGTGAAAGTAATGAAGTACGAAAATCCACCCATGGCTTGCGTAGACATCGGTCCACATACATCTGTGTGTACCAATCCTAGCAAATCTGCAGCCCTCTCTCCATGTCCACTAAATGGAGATTTGGTCATTTTACCCAATAGACAAGACTCGCATGTAGGATATGATTCAAAATCAAAGGGTTCGAGTAACCCTTCCTTATGCAATGTACAAAGTCTATTTTCACTAATATGACCAAGTCTGCAGTGCCACAAATATGTGAGATTTTCATCATCCCTTTTCCTTTTATTAGTACGTTCAATTTGTAGTAAATTATGCTCTACGTCACATACATACAGACCATTATTTAAAATACCACTACCATAAAGAACATTATCTCTAAGAATCGAACATTTATTATTCTGAATAACAAACGAAAATCCAGCCAAGTCTAACATGGGAATAGAAATAATATTCCTCACAATCGAGGGAACAAAATAACAATTATTTAAAACAATAGTCTAGCCCGTAGGCATATGTAAATCAAATGATCCTACAGCTGTAGCAGCAACTCTTGCTCCATTTCCCATCCGTAGAATCACCTCCTCTTCCTCAAGAGTCCTACTTCTCCTTAGTCCATGCAACGAATTACAAATGTGAGAACCACAGGCGGTATCTAATACCCAAGTAGCAATTTGATTTAATGACATATTCACTTCAATCATGAACATACCTGAAACAGAAGCGGCAGTCTCACTACCCTTCTTCTTCTTCAATTCTGCAAGGTAAACCTTGCAGTTCCTCTTCCAGTGCCCCGCCTTGTTACAGTGGAAGCAAACAACTTTACTTTTGGGGTCTTCAGCTTTTGGTGGAACCGACCTTTTTTCACCTACTTTCTTCTTCTTGGGAGGGTTCTTCTTCCTTTTCTTAGGATTGGAACCTTCACCAATTAGAAGAACAGAACTCTTCTTAGAGGGATAATTCGATTCCGCAGTCTTCAACATGTTGTGGAGTTCAGCCAGGCTGACGTCCAACTTATTCATGTGAAAGTTCACAACAAACTGCGAAAACGAACCCGGAAGTGATTGCAAGACCAAGTCTTGACTCAGCTCCCCATCCATGTTGAAACCAAGTTGTCCAAGACGTTCAATCAAATTGATCATCTTAAGTACATGGTCATTCACAGACGATCCCTCAGACATCCTACAGCGGAACAGCTCCTTCGATATCTCATATCGAGCTGTCCTCCCTGCCACATCGTACAACTCTTGTAGATGCGTTAGGATAGTGTGAGCATCCATATGCTCATGCTGCTTCTGTAGCTCAATGTTCATGGAAGCTAGGATGATACATTGAGCAACATTTGCATCATCTATCCACTTACGATACACAACATGTTCATCATCATGTGCATCGTCAACAGGTTCAGCAGGCTTAGGTGAGTTAAGCACATATTCCAGCTTCTCAACCCTGAGAACAATTTTCAGGTTTCGAATCCATTCAGCAAAATTAGGACCAGTCAATTTGTGAGCATCCAGTATGCTCCGGAGTGATAGTGCAGAAGACATAATGTATATAGTAAATCTGTAAATGATAAACACATAACAACACTTAGCAAATATTCAATTTCATTTTAAAACACTATATGAATCGGGTCTTTATTCATAACTGGCTCCCACTAGTTTATCTAATTTATACAATCCCTAAGTGGAAAAATTAAGCATTCATAATGCTAGTGGGAATAGGGATCCTACATTCTATCACACAACCTCGGCGGTGGCACGAAACGCCATGTGATGTTCAGTAGGCAGACAACTCTTGTCAATTACATCTCATGTTATTCCTTAATAAAACTTTAGCCTTTTGAATAATAGAGTCACGGCTGTAGCATGACAAACTCAATATTCTAAGTCAAGTCTAACCCAACATTTTATACAATTGAATCAGTCTCCAACAGCCCACGGCTGTAGCACATAACGACCATTAGATTCTAATTCATTGTACACATCTCTATGTAATAGACAAGTATTTCTTATTTCGAAATCAAAGCCCTCGGCTGTAGCACGAAACGACAATGATTCAAAAATAAGAACTTCTTTCTACCATGTTGGAAGGCTATGACCGACACAAGCCCGTTGTGCCATTGGCCATTTACTACTTGATATAAATTTTAATTAAGAGGGATTATATTATGTTACAACCATAATCATATTACTAGGAGATTCTCTTTTTCTTGAACAAAATACAATTATGATATTTAAATGAAAAATTCTCAGTGTGTTGGAGGGGTCACATCGGTCTCGCTTAAAACCCAACGGCCTAGACATAAATTTTCATTTTCAACATCAAAAGATTATTTCACTCTATGTTTTATAAACATAAGAATCTCATGGTTGTACTCATAATATTATTGGTAAGGCAAGAAACGATTCCTATTCTAGATTTTCTAGAGCACGCCTTATTTTGATTTAAGTTCACCTAAATCTATCATCGCATGGTAAATATAGGCATATATCTCATATATAAAAATAAATAAACGGGTAAGCATGCAAGTAATATCATGTCATACAATGATATAATGATGTATGAATTTATTATCGTATTTAAAAGCAATTAAAACAATTAATACATGCTTTAAAACACATCCGGGAATATAAACAGTTCCAAACTTTTATATAAAAAATATTTGACCACTCCATTAGATCCGTCTCGGAAAAACGAATCCAACGGTATATTGCACGCCCAAAACGGAGTTACCAAACTCCCAAAAAATCAAATTTAATGTGGATAGAGGGGCTGTAACGCATTACTAGAATGCGTTACAACAATTAAATGCTATTAATTGTGTAACGCATTAAATGCTATTGCTGTAACGCATTCCCGGCAAGCGTTACAGGCCCTTCCCAGCGGTTGCGCGCCTCGTTGTAAACGCATCCACAACAGTTGTAGAACCCAGATCAATGGTCAAAATCTCATGCAAATAATATTTCGAATTAATTCATAATTAAATCTAAATATACTTGCAAAAATCATAATAAATCCATACATGCATAAAAAAATCTGAAATTTTTTATATGAATCTCTATATGCAGAACCTAGCTCTGATGCCATTGAAGGATTTTACGGATGTGCAGAAGCATGATATAACAATTATTCCGTAAAAACCATGTATCACACATATAGAAAAACATATAAAATCTAGAGCGAGGGGAATCGTAACCATACCTTGCGAATCGAAGCTTTAAAATCGATGGTTGCAAGCAGTTGCTCCTCAGAGTGTGAAGCACTCTACCGGTATCCACCAAGAATTTTCCTTCGATGAATTCTTCAAAAAATCTCTAAGACTTTTAGAGAGAGAGAGAGAGAGAGAGAGAGAGAGAGAGAGAGAGAGAGAGAGAGAGAGAGAGAGAGAGAGAGAGAGAGAGATGGAGGCTAGCTCCTTTTCTAGGTTTTTCACAAAAATAAGATGAGCCTTAGAATGAACTATCTCATTCTATTTATAGGGCTCTTTTAGGGTTTTTAATAATATATATATATACATTAACCCCACATTTCTAAAATGCTTTAATAATTATTAAAACTATTTTAATCAATATTTCTTTTTCTAAACTATTTAGAAAATAATTCTTCCTCTCTCATAATTTAAATCTTTTCATCAAAGAAAATATTCTTTTATGGTGTGACCCTGTAGGTTCAATATTAAGCCGGTAGTATAAATAAATAATAATAAACTTTTATTTATTATTTATATGAATTCTAATAATTCATTAAATATAATTAAATGATCAATTATATTTATTCTACATCGTGAGTGATGCTTCTCAACATATCGCGACTATCCGGATAATATGAATTCAGTACTTAGAATACCAAGAACCTGTCAGTGACTAGTTTCAGTACAATCAATTCCTTCTACCCTACAATATCCCGATTAAATACAAGGCATGGATCTCGTGTCAGGCCTTCTCAAATTTAATCATATGATTTCTTATTCATAATGCTAAGTTCATATTAATGCAAATTAGAAACTCTTTTCTAATTTCATACACTCTGGCCAGAGATTCCAGAACTCGCATACTAAGAATAACATAGGATATTCTCTTCATTTACTGGAAGGGGTAGATCCTCTATTGACGTTAACTATCTCCATACACAAATCCGTATGCCCAAAATAGACCTAATGGATGTCCTTGAGACTAAGGACTAATCCAAAGCATAGTTCATTATATACAAGATAACTCTAACAATCTCAAGTCTAAGGACACTTGTACAACTATCACTCAGTGAATAACTATTGACACGTGAGTAAACTCCATTAGTTGTTCAACTTATCGAGTCATGTTCAGTAAACTTATTCCCTAACAAGCACCTACATACTAGCTATAGTGTCACCACATAAATGCCTATGAGAACAGACATCCTCCTGACGGGAGCAAGTATAGTATGTACCAATCTTTGCGGATTCACCAACTTCCGATTAGTTATCTTATGATCAGGAACTGTTTAAGTCTAGAGTTATCATCTTCTAGATCTCACTATTATAATCTCATTATAATTCTAGAAGCTTTACTCTAAACTATGGAACATCTTATTTAAAACACTTTAAATAGATAAAGCCCGTAATAAAAACAAAACAAGTCTTTTATTAACATTAATGAAATCAAATAAGAATACAAGAAAGTTCTTCCTAACTCATCATACATGATTGGATTTAGGACAAACACTTTCAGGATATACCGATTTATAATTGACTTATTCAAACATGCCCATATACGGGTTCAATGGGGTTGAATCTAAAGTAGAGGGAACTATTCAGCTCCTTATGACAATAGGGCAAGGTTCACAAACATCAACTCAAATGTTGAACTTCTTGGTGATAAAGGCAACCTCGACTTATAATGCAATCCTTGGGAGGACGGGCCTTCATGCATTCAAGGTTGTTGCCTCAACTTACCATTTGAAAATCAAGTTCCCAACAAGGAACAGGGTTGGTGAAAAACAAGGAGATCAAAAGATGGCTAGGAGTGGCTATATAGCCGCGTTAAGGCCTGATGGAGTCGGGGGGGGGGGGGGGCAGGTTCTCCCAATTGAGGACATGAATTTAAGGGATGATGAAGATAGAAGGGGAAAGCCGACTGCGGATTTGATCCCTATCCCCTTAGTTCCAGGAGAACCAGATAAAGTCACTTACATTGGAGCACTGTTGCCTACACCCTGGAAGGACAAGATTATATCTTTCCTCAAAGAGAATGAAGATGTTTTTGCTTGGACAGCAGCTGATATGCCATGGATTGATCCCCAATTGATAACTCACAAGTTGAACGTAGATCCCGAAAGGAAGATAGTGAAGCAAAAGAAGAGGAACTTTGCTCCAGAAAGGCAAGAGGCCATAAATCAAGAGGTAAATAAGCTCTTAGAAGCATGATTCATTGAAGAGATTCAATTCCCTGAATGGTTGGCTAACCTGGTAATGGTCAAGAAAGCCAATGGAAAGTGGAGAATGTGCGTAGACTTTACAGACTTGAACGATGCATGTCCTAAGGACTGTTTTCCCCTACCAAGGATCGACACTTTAATAGATGCCACTGCAGGGCACGAAATGCTAAGCTTCATGGATGGCTTCAACGGATACAACCAAATCAAGATGCATAAGGATGACATTTGCAAGGTATCATTCATTACTGATTTTGGTGTTTACTGCTACTTAGTTATGGCCTTTGGACTCAAGAATGCAGGTGCCACATACCAAAGGTTAGTGAACAAAATTTTCAAACATCTCATTGGTCATGGAGTTTTACGTGGATGACATGTTAGTCAAAAGCCTCGATAAGGCCGATCACATAGAGCACCTCCGAGAGGCATTTAAAGTGCTGAGACACCATAAAATGATGTTGAATCCTGCCAAGTGCGCCTTTGACGTAGGGTCAGGCAAGTTTTTGGGTCTGATGGTCTCTAAACGAGGAATTGAAGCCAACCCCGACAAAATTAAATCAATTGTGGATATGGAACCACCGCACTCTATTAAAGATGTTCAGAAACTCACTGGGAGAGTGGCAGCATTGGGAAGGTTCATCTCCAAGTCAGGGGAAAAGTGTCTACCCTTCTTCAAAGCATTGAAGAACATGAAAAAATTTGAGTGGACAACAAAAATCCAAGAATCCTTTGAGGCCTTGAAAAAATACATGACTGAAGCACCATTGTTGGGAAAACCGAAACCTGGAGAAACGTTCTATCTATACTTGGCAGTTTCAAACACCGCCTTGGGAGCTGTTTTGGTGAAGGAAAAATCAAAGGTTCAGAAACCCATCTACTATGTGAGCAAAATTCTGCACGGAGCAGAAGTAAACTACTGTCTGATAGAAAAGTTTGCTTTAGTCTTGATCATGGCCTCAAGAAAATTATGCCCGTACTTTCAGGCGCATAAGGTAGAAGTCTTGACTGACCAACCATTAAGAAACATCTTGTATAGTCCTAAGGTCAGCAGAAGACTGATCAAATGGGTGATTGAGTTGGGAGAGTTCGACATCAAGTATAAGCCTCGAACGACCATTAAAGCACAGGCACTTGTTGACTTTATGGTTGAATGTACCATCGAAAACCAAGAAGTCCGGGGCAGGAAGTAGTACCATTGGAGGGCAACGAGGCTGAAAAGAACAGACAACAGATGGTATCCAAGGAATATTGGGTACTCTATTTTGACGGGGCATCAAAAACAAAATTAAGTGGAGCAGGTTTGGTACTACAAAGTCCGAATGTATTTCTTATTGAGTATGCACTAAAGTTGGACTTTTTGACAACAAACAATGAAGCTGAGTATGAAGCCCTGATAGCCGGCTTAGGTTTGGTTGGGGCCTTGAGAGTTAATACTCTCAAAGTCTGTGGAGACTCGAGATTGGTAGTCTCACAAGTAAATGGAGAATTTGAGGCTAAGGATGAAACCATGGCCAAATATCTGAAGCTTGTGAAAGCCATCATGACCCAGTTTGATGAATGTTATATGGAACACATCCCTAGAGAAAAAAACATGAAGGCCGATGCCTTGTCTAAATTTGCTTCTTCTGAGATAGATAACTACGCCGGAAGTGTATACTTCCAAGTCTTGAAGACCCCGAACATCAATGGAAAACTAATAGTACTTATTGACATAGGTGGCTGTTGGATAGACCCCATTAAGGCTCATCTTGAAATCGGTTGGCTACCAAATAATGTCTTAGAGGCACGAAAGTTGACAGTAAGAGCATTGATGTATGCCTTGATAGAGGGGATCTTATGCAAAAAGTATTTTGTTATCCCTTATTTGAAGTGTCTGAGGCCCCTAAGAGGCCGAGTTAGCCCCAAATGAAGTTCATGAGAAAATACGTGGGCGGCCCTTGGAGGGCAAGCCCCTTCAAGATGACCCGCTTAGGATTCTATTGGCCTGGTCTGCTGGCTAATACGTTGGCCGATGCCAAGAATCTATGTGAAGAAGTGTGACAATTGTCAAAGGCATGCGTCCATTGTGAGACAACCACTAGAGATGTTTACATCCATAAACTCCCACATCCCTTTTGCTATATGGGGAATGGATATACTTGGTCCACTCCCGGTGACAAGTGGCCAAAGGAAGTTCTTGATAGCAGCAATTGACTACTTCACTAGGTGGAACCTTCGACCAAGATAACCATAAAGCAAGTAACACGATTCTTATGAAAAAGTGTAATGTGCCGATATGGAATCCCACGAATCCTAGTCACGGATAATGGGAAACAGTTTGACAATGAAGATTTCAAGAAATATTGTGAGGAGAACAACATTGAGTTGTGATTCACATCAGTTGCTCATCCTAGGGCAAATGGGCAAGCCAAAGTGGCTAATTGAATTATCCTTGATGGACTGAAGAAGCGAGTTAAATGCTCAAGGAGCAGTTGGATGGACGAGCTCCTCCCCATAATTTGCGCGTATCATACCACTTAAAAAGTTAAAACATGAGTTACCACGTTCTTGTTAGCTTAAGAAGCTGAGGTTGTGATGCCCTTAGAAATCATTCACGCATCCCTGAGGGTTGAGGCCTCTGAGCCCGTGAAAAGAAAAGAAAGTATGAGCTCACTCTAGACTTAATTGAGGAAGTAAGAGACGAAGCCAACGCCAAGATCGTAGAGCATAAAAAATGAGCTTCGTTTTACTACAACCTAAAAGTACAGGAAAGATTCTTTTGATAAGGAGACTTGTTCTCAGGAAAGTCGAAACATCCAGAAATGGACAAAAAGGGTATTTGACTCCTAATTGGGGAGAATCATATTGAGTTGAGAGCGTGTTAGGACGAAGCTCCTACAATCTCGAAAGACTTGAAGGAGATGCCTAGAACATGGCACACTTTAAACCTGAAGGTTTATTACATACGATATATCCTCGTAGGACATATCTAACGAGACTAAGTAGAAATAAGGTTCGATGAAATCATGAGCTTCCTAGAAAGCAGATGAAGGGTTGAACCCATTTTGATTGGTAGAAACATCCTCAAAGCTTTGCCAAGACAAACAACAAATGAATGCAAAGGAAATCATACAAATATGCATGTCAACTGCACAAATAGAGTTGAATACAACGAACCCCGAAGGGTGAGTGTTGTTAATAAACATACAAAAGAAAGCCAAAGATTCCTATTGTTAATTAGCGAAAATTTCAAGCTCAGGAGAAGTTTGATATGATAGACTTGAGAATGAATCACTACGAGTGCAGCCATCAGTAAGAACTCGTAAGGGTGAAGGGTTGAAACCCCAGAAACCTAAGACATTCAGTCCAAACCCCATCATTCGATATGCTCAATGAAAGGCTTGAAGCCAAAACAAGACGGTATAAGACATAAAAGGCTTATGCAAATGTCAAGCTAGCCTCGAATAAGGCAAAATCATCGTAAATGTGTAGGTCACTCCACAATTTACACCAAGACGATACTCGTGAAACGCTAGTGTATATTAAAATCCCAAAAAAGGGTAGTAAGTCCCAGGTAAGGGATAAAAAGACCCCAAGTCTCGAAAAAGACCGGTATAACTTCTATGAAATCCTAGTGCATTATCATAGAAGTTGGGGGGCAAATGATATGGGTTAAAAATAACCCTAAAGACATAATTAATATTACATTAATTAAACCTAGATGGTCCATAAATAAGGTCCATTAATAATGCCCGAAACTCTAATTAAATATTAATTTCGTAATTGATATTTGGGCTAAAAGTACAACCTGTATTAGGAGACGTCCAATACAGGCTTATTCTAATACAAGTGGGCTTGTTTCAATACAAGTCCGTTATGATATGGAAACAACTCCTACAAGGAAGGATCTAGAATTTATCCTTATCCACTGTCAAGGATAAGACTTATCCTTCAAGAAAGTCAATACTTATCCACCGTCAAGGATAAGACTTATCCTTTAAGAAAGTCAATATTTATCCACCGTCAAGGATAAGACTTATCCTTCAAAGAAATCAATACTTATCCATTAGGCTTTTAAACGCCCATATAAAGGGTCTGACCCCTCATCTCAGAACTACGTTTTATACTTCATCCTCGAATAAGGACATACAAGTCACTACGTCCTTGGTGTGCCCTTGCCACCATAGCCCCAATGGCAACACCAAGAACTACGTTTTTTGGCTTGATTCTCAATTACGAATTGAGATACGTATGCATCTTGTGAGGACCGATTTAGTCACGAAACACGAGAACAACCATTAAAGCTCGAAAGCTCTTAAACCCTAACAGTAAATTTACAAGTACGTTTTTTTATTCCACAACACTGATGGAGGAAAGTAAATATACAATTTAATCTATTTTTTGAGAGCACCTCACTCTTAAATATTAAAAAGTGAAATTTTCCATTTTTATTACTAATGTGTAAAAACGGTAGCACTTATAAAAGACAAGTATTCTAAAAATTATAAATCTACTTATATAAGTGAGAAGACGACTAATTTTCTCAAAATTTTGAATTAATAATAGCAAATATTAGAAAATTCTCAGTTGCCTTTTAAATCTTTATTAACAGAAGAAACTAAATATACAGTTTTAATATTCTTGCCCTAAAATCTTTACCAATGGAGGAAGTAAATATACAGTTTAATCTATTTTTGTAGCTCGCCTCTATTTTAAATTTTAAAAATTGAAATTTCCCTTTTTAGTTCCTAATTTGTAGAAAATGTAGTACTTATAAAAGACAAGTATTCTAGAAATTGTAAATATATTCAAATTCTACAATTAATTGACTATATCTATCATCTTATAATTATAAACTTAATTACGTTCTATAATGATTTATATAAAGAAATTATAAAAATCAAGAATATGTAAACTTTCTTTTATTATAATTTAGACGATTATATAAACAAATTTAAGTTTTTGCTCTTTGTTTCATCCAACTCATATTTGTGTTTGCTTTTAAAATATTTACATTCTCATACCTGAACTTTTGCTCACTTACTCTTGGTTTTGATTGTTTTTGTTTAAAGGAAGATAATGAATTGATGCTAAAGTTTTGTTGTACTACAAAGAAGAGATTTTGACGACATTAGTCGTATTATCAAAGTAAGATAATGGATGCATGTATAACGTATCAATTGTGATTCAGACGAATTAATCTCCTCACCTCCCTACTAGGCTACTGCAAGGTAGAGATCTTACGCCATCTAATTTAGTTTTAATATTATTTTGATAAAATCTTTGGTATATTTATTTTATCTTTCTTTTTTTGTGTTTTTCCGAATTTTCTCTGGTTTTTCAATATGGTACATCTCATCGTTATTAAATGTAGGTTTTGGTCCAAAATTCTTAAAAAAGAATTTTTTAAAACTATCTTCAAGACTATAAATGTGAGATTTTTAACTATTGTATTATATGTTAAGAGTACAAAACAAATTTGAAAATTATGTAATTTATTAAGTAGATTAATGTATTATCTGTTAGATTTGGTAATAATAAGAGAGCGGCTCACTGGGAGTAAACATCTTTAAAGGGAGGGCGGTTCATTAAAAGCAACGTATTATATGTTAGAATTAAATATTAATATTATGTTATGTATTTTTAAAATATAAGTTATAATTTAAATTTTGGAAAAAAATAAATGGTAATCAATATAATAATATTCAACATAATATTAATATAATGAAAATATTAAACAATTACCTTTTTCTATATTTATTCAGAATTTTCGTGAATGATCAATACGACACGGAAAACCCAAAACAAACCTTATGCTAAAAATATAATTATATATTTTATTTAAAAACAATTTTTGTATAATATTTTTAAAAAAAATTGAAAAATTACAATAAAGCCGCTGTGAAGCGCGGCTTAGTAAGCTAGTACTTATATAAAAGAGAAGACGGGGGCGGTGAGATGACGGCTCTCAAATCGCTTCGATCTATTTTTTTAATTTTCTCAAATTTTTGAATTAATAATATCAAACATTAGAAAAAATCTCAATTGCCTTTAAAATGTTTACTAATTGAGGAAACTAATTATACAATTTTAATATTCTTGCATTTAAAATCTCTACTAATGGAGGAAAGTAAATATAATATTCTTTCATTTAAAATCTCAACTAATGGAGAAAGTAAATATACAATAGATCTTTACTAGCGGAGAAAACTAAATATCACTAATGGAAGAAACTAAATATTTAATTATAATATTCTTGTCTTCAAAATATCTAAATTAGAAAAAAAGTGTATTACCTTACATTATTTTGAACTTTCCTCTATTATTATCTAAATATTTTCATAATATTTTTTTAAATGAAATTACTATCTTAATATTTTGCTCTCCTAAAATTTCTTTTTTTTATGTAATATAATATAAAATACAAGAACATTTTGGTAAATAAGAAATAAAGAAATTAAATCGGCCTTGCATAAAAAAATCTGAATTGTCTTTTAAATATTTACTAATGGAGGAAACTAAATATACAATTTCAATATTTTTGCATTTAAAATCTCTACTAATGGAGGAAAGTAAATATACAATACATCTTTATTAATGAAGGAGACTAAATATTACAAATGGAGGAAACTAAATATTCGATTATAATATTATTGCCTTCAAAATATCTAAATTAGAAAAAAAGTGTATTACTTTACATCATTTTGAACTTCCCTTTATTATTATCTAGATATTCTCATAATATTTCTTTTCAAATGAAATTACCATCTTAACATTCCGCTTTCCTAAACTTTCTTTTTAATGTAATATAATAGAAAATACAGGAAAATTTTGGTAAATAAGAAGTTAAGAAATTATATCGGTCTTGCATAAGAAATTAAGTAATACTTCGTAAATAATTAATTACCTTTAATACTTTCATACAAACAGCTAATTAATAGTATAAATATACACCTAAACTCTGTTAATTGTCTACTACAATTTTTGTTGTCAACATTGTTCTTCTTTACTTTTTTTGTTTGTTCATATTAAAAGTGTGTATATCGGTACATGAGCATGAGACTTTTTCCATTATGTTATTTATCTTATTACGTTTGTTTGTATCCTAATGCAGGATATTAAAATTTTTGACAAGACAAGTTATTTGCTATTAGTGTTGATTGAGTCAAGACATGGATTAATAAGGAGGGCAAGTTAAAATAATAGGCCGAGCAAGGTGATTTTCATCTACATTTAGTTGTGAATTGATTTATATGTTTATGTGTATACGTTATTAGTTTTGAATTTATAGTTAAAAGTTGATACACATGTATACAAGATAACTCGAAAATGGATAATTCATCATGTCTTCAAAAACAAATTTTATCATTGTTTATTAACATTTAGATAGTTATTGCTCTAATTTTTATGAAAAAAAATTATACCTTTTAGTAAGATATTTTCTGTAATTCATACACGGAAATTCAAAGATAAAAATAGTATATTAAGAAATTTATAGTGTATGTATTTCGAAAATATCATATTTAGATTTATTGGACTGAAAAATTTATTTAGTGTGTGCATTTTTAACAAAATTCAATAAGTGGGTCCATCTATAACAAAAGTCATACAAGAATAAAGTTATTGAATATTTGTGAAAAACATTGAAAATCGGTCATTAATTTTTATTTTTTTTCAAAAGGAAGAGGTTGTTGTTATTTGTTTTGACAAAAAGAGATCATTATTAATAAAAAAAATCTCCCAACAACAAAAAGGATGTTTGTTCATATTTTTGATTTTTTTTCTTACTGAGAGTAGATTTAGAGATAGGGAAGATTTTAATAACTCTGAAGGTATAACTATAATTTTTGATTGAACGATCTAGAAATTTATATATATATATATATATATATAATTCAAAACAAAACTTTATATTGAATTCAAAACAAAACTTAATTTTTTATTAGAAATATTATTTTATTTAAAAATATATTTTGAAGAATATTTTTTGAAAATTTTTAGAGAACTTAATATAAAGCCACTGCGAAGCGCGGCTTAGTAAACTAGTTTAACTTCTTCCTTATTCATTCTTTATTACTTATTCATTCTTTATTGATATTTTACTATTTAATCATTACAAACATATAAGCAATATCATGATGATGAATATATAGGAAATTTAAAAATGACTTGGGAGAAAGTATGTCCACCTCATTGTTGAGCAAACAAATAAAGCTCCTAAAACTATAAGAAAAGATTAAGAGCTTGTTGGAGATTTCAATATCAAATTTTCCAAAAAAAATACTAGTTAATTTAAGAGTTTGTTGAGGGTTACTCTTACTTGATAACTCAAATGGCAAGGGTTAGTCTCTTTACTCACCCCCAAAATTTGTTAGAAAAAATATTCATTTGTTTTCAGTTGGATAATTATCAAGTTTAATTAGTATTTGTTTAGATCATATGAGATTACTATGCAGTTTAATTAATATTTATTTAGATCATATGAGATTACTATGCAGTTAACCAAAATGAAAATGAGATTTCAATATAAAATATATTAGAATCTCATTCTCATTCCAGTTAATCGAATTAAAATTTTATGATTCAAACCACCGCTCCATATTTAGACAAATCACTTTTGTTTATCCGTGCACCATTTAGTGGTACTTTAACAACATAGTTTTCATTAATTTTTTTTAGAAATATGGTAGAACTGATACATATGCAACAAACTTCAAATATCACGTACATCTACATGTTTTGACAACGGTGTCAGAAATGTAGAAAGTGGAAAATTTATTAGGAACTCAAAAGTGCATTAATGCAACTTGAGGTGTAGTAAAATTGTTGCAAATTGCAATAGTTTACATTAGATAGTCTCCTTGTTTATAAATGTTTAATTTCTTTACAATTCATATAATCCCCCCTGTATTTTTTTTGGATCAACTTAACGTTGATCCCCAATGTTTCTAATGGAACTCGAGTAACATATTCCCACTTGGTACTGTTTTGCTACCATTTCTTCTGTACATATCAAATTATATTCTTCTGTATCGGTGCTGCATGCTTTCTTGTTCTTACACAGTGTAGTGTGACTGCATGTTATCCATATCTATGCCCTTCAGCTTCACCACTGATTCCATATGTCCCTTGAGTGTATGCAGCTCCCTCAATCTGAAACACACGAATTCTGAACTAGTTAGCTATTAGTCTCCATGCATTAAGAATGCTATGATCGTATAATTTGCAAGAATTATTGTAGTATGTATCATGATTTAATGCACCTTGCAACTTCAGCCCGCCTCTTAGCCTGCTCTGCAAGCTCAGACTGCTCCCTATAGTTACCGCTGTCTTTTGCTTCTGAAGTCTGCAGACCGTGAAGGGTGCGCTGAGCCACAGCCCACTGTGCCTCTCTCTGACCTCTACCATAATCCTTCTTGCTACTAAAAGCAATCTACAATAATAACAAATGTGAGATCCTGTAGTAGGCAAAGTCTATTATTGTTTTCAGTGTGTTATTCTTGTACCTTGTTTTGGATCATCGAATCCCAAGCATGACCACTCATTCCAAATCGGATGATGAACTTGAGTACATCAAGAGGGAAGTAGGTCACGATGCTGAACACCCAGATGGCTGCAGCCCATGCCCATCCAATACCTTGGATCTTGGCAAAGCTCCAGGTTGCATACACAGCAATAAGTGTTGCTACCAACTGAGCTGCTAAGAAGGCAAAGATGAGCATGAAACCAGGTCGCTCAAGGAAGGACCAACCTCGTGACCTTGTGACAAAGATGAGTGCTTGACTAACGATGCTGACTTGAAGATAAAGAGCAGCAGTAAGCTCATCAGGACTATCTCTGATGGACTTAACTCCAAAAGTCTCCTGCATGCATTATATATAAAACCATTAGATATCAAATATGCTTAATTTCTTCAACTACTTCGAAGTAACAAAAATTAACTTACGGGGAAGAAGTCAGTTTCGACCACTAGATAGAAAAACACCACAGTGACTATAGCAAGATAAGAGCCAAGGACAATGCCGGTGGCAAAGATTTCCTTGAGCTTCCATGAGTCAGGAAGTGGAGATGGCTTGACCCTGTCTTTAGAAATGGTCATGATTGTTCCATCATTCAAGATAGCAATGATCAAAACCATGAAGGGTGCAAAGTCAAACTGCCAGATGAGAGAAATGAGCATGAAGCCCATAACAATACGGATTGTGATGGAAACTGCATAGATGGTATAGTTCTTCATCCTCTGGAAGATGGCTCTGCTGGTTAACACAGCACTCACAATCACACTGAGCCCAGGCTCGGTCAGAACTATGTCAGAAGCGCTCCTAGCGGCGTCAGTTGCATCTGCCACTGCAATACCAATGTCTGCCCTCTTTAGTGCTGGTGCATCATTCACACCATCTCCGGTCATACCACATATGTGCTTCCTCTCTTGCAACTTTTTCACAATCTCATATTTGTGTTCTACACATAGTAATAAATAACATGTTAAGAAAAAAAAAATTACAGACATACACAAACAAACAATGTATACTTGATAAATTACCAGGAAAGACTCCAGCAAATCCATCAGCCTTCTCAATGAGCTCTTCAATGGGAATTCCAGTAATTGACTCATCGTTGCTCTGTCCGAGAAGGGAAGAAGAGGGGTACATGTTAGTGCCCATGCCAAGCCTACGGCCAGTCTCTTTGCCGATAGCAAGTTGATCACCAGTGATCATCTTGACATTGACACCGAGATCAAGAGCTTTGCGGATGGTCTCAGCACTATCATGCCTTGGAGGGTCGAACAAAGGCAACAAACCAATAAACTCCCATGGTGATCCAGCACTTTCCTTGGTGCGTTCTGGCACCGTCTGTAAACATATCATTATAGAAATCATTTTAGCATGTGCTTGTAACCAGCA
Source organism: Heracleum sosnowskyi (assembly GCA_030848705.1). Lineage (NCBI taxonomy): Eukaryota > Viridiplantae > Streptophyta > Magnoliopsida > Apiales > Apiaceae > Heracleum > Heracleum sosnowskyi. The sequence goes on along the minus strand of CM061238.1, from coordinate 103,668,040 downwards.
ACCTTATAATATTTACACACTGTTTGGCTGAAAGAATATGATGATTTTGAAATAAAATGACAAAGTAAGGACAAAGTCAAAGGTGGAGAGAAGAATGAAAGTAAGGAGCACGAAGATATTAAGAGAGTGCAGATTTATTTGTACAAGGTTCATGGAAAATTTGAGCTTGATGATAGGAATTGAACATTCATCTCTAGATTGGTAGGATTGAACTATAGATTAAATTTGCATCTAATGAATGAAAAACGGAATAAAGTTTCTTTATATTTCACTAGATGCGAAACCTGGGAGGAGATTAAAATATTAATTAATCAATAAATTTTTGAATTATGTAGTTGTAGACAATCGAACCCGGGGTGAAACCAAAAAAATTAAATCAAATAATTAAATCTTGTTTAATCATGTAGTTGTCAACAATTGAACTGAATTTTGTGATAACCAAATTTGATACTTTGGTATCTTTATAACCAAATTTTGATATTTTGATACTTTTGAGCGGTCATTTACACATTATTTTGCTTATTAAGAAATAGTATAAATTTCATCCTCACACTATCTCATTTCTTTCAACCAAACGAAGCATTATTGTTGCAACTACTAGTTTACCTGCCGTGCAACACCCAAGGAACGAAGGCCACGGTTTGCAAAGTCATCTATGATTGCATGAGCTTTCTTGAGGGTCTCTCCCTTCAGTTCGCAAAGTTCGATAATCTAGTAACATACATCAATAGAAAGGTTAAGAATTTTGAAAGCGAGAAACTAAATCTGACATTATTGTGCCACGATTTCGAAAGAGAGAGTTGTACTTGTTCAGGAGCACCCTTGCTGCTCCTATGCCAATTGCCAGAAGTGTCAATGTAGGTGATTGCAGTGCGTTTATCAACTGGGTTGAAGGGCAAGAAGTGCACCTCTTGGAGTCCAGCTCTTGCCTACATCAGTACCCAAGACATATGTTACACAAATATACAACTTATAACAAGAAAGAGAGATATATAAATTAAGTGAGAAACTAAAGATCACACCTCCTTGGGGTCACTCAACATATTAACAATTGAAGCATCAATTGCATCCTGATTTTCAACTCTGGAGGCTCTAGCAGCGTACAACACAACCGCATCCTTATCAGCGTCATTTGCAAAGACCTCAATCAAGTTCTTGTCAACGGTAAGCTTGTTAAGGGTGAGGGTTCCAGTCTTGTCACTGCAAAGAACATCCATTCCAGCCATCTCTTCAATAGCTGTCATCCTCTTGGTAATAGCACCTTGCTGAGATAGCCTGTGGGAACCGATGGCCATGGTCACAGACAAAACTGTTGGCATTGCAATTGGAATTCCTCCAATCAAAAGTACCAACAGATTGTCAATACCGTCTCTGTAACTCCTGTGCTGAATGGGGTACATCACTACTATTTCGATGAGCATCCCAACAGCAATGGAGCAAATACAGAAATTACCAATGGATGTCAACACCTGAATTATTCAAAGTAGTACCTGGGCTTTAAATTCTTTTATCATCATGTTCTTATTTATGCTCTAAATATATGTATCATTTTACCTTCTGGAAGTGTCCAACTTGATGTGTGTTATCAACAAGATGTGCAGCTTTACCAAAGAAGGTGTGAACACCAGTGGCAATGACAATAGCCTCAATTTCACCTTGCTTGCATGTAGAACCAGAGAACACAGAGTCACCAGGGTTCTTTGTGACTGGAAGAGATTCACCAGTGAGGGCAGCCTGGTCAATCTTTAAAGGATCACCTTCCAAGAGACGAGCATCAGCTGGGATAATATCACCTAACTTAACACTGATAAGATCTCCTGGGACCAAGATAGATGCATCCTGCTCATCCCATTTTCCGTCTCTCAAAACCTTCAATAAGTTTAATGTTCACGGACATCAGTATCCAAGATTGATTCAGATTCATATATACAGAAACCTTTTTAAACGGATAGTTATTGTTATTAAATTATCATACCTTAGTTTTGGGGGCCAAACCAGCCATAAGAGCGGCAGCTGCATTTCCTGCATTGTTTTCCTCAATGAAACTGACAGTGGAGTTGATGATCAGCAACACAACAATACCAAGAAAGTCTTGCCAATCGGGTGCTCTTCCCTGCATAGTTCAGAAATTCTAGTTATCTAAACAATGAAAGAAAAACGGAACATTCAAAATTCATCTAGTAGTAAATACCCACCCCTCCATTTGCCAAGACAATGGCCATAATGGCTGCAATCTCCATGACCCATGACAGAGGATTCCACATAAAACCCAAAAATTTAAGAAACTTGCTTTCCTGTATCATGCATGTTTTCACCAATTAGCTGAATACTATTAAACTTATACTAACAAAAGTACACAATAAGAACAATAGTAATCAAAAATACAATAAGCTTGCCTTTTTCTCTTCAAGCTTGTTGGGGCCAAATATTTCAAGCCTTTTAGCACCTTCATCAGAAGAAAGACCGTCCTTCGAACACTTAAGTTGCTCAAACACTTCCTCCATGGGGATCTTCTCCTGCACATCAACATGACAACATATATACATTTACTCCGATCGTTCTACTAAACGACATTTAACAAAATCTTACAGAAAAACCAATGAAGGAGAAGGAAAGGATGGTTGCTTACGAGATCCACCGTCTCATTTTTGATATCTTCTAAGTTGGAGGCCATTGATGGCCAAAAATGTAAGGGCGATTCTATGAAATGGGAGAAATTTGAACTAAAAGTAAGAGAGACTAAATGAGAGAATGCTCTCTCAAACAGTCAAACTTGTCCTTGAGGAACTCCTCCCCTAGTGAGTTCCTTTTTTATTTGATCAAGCCTCTCTAAAACTATGCAATGGCCATGCACACAGGCTTTATAGTTTAGTTTCCTCCCTATGGGTTATGTAACTACCACTGATGTGAATTTCATTTTTGTATGGTAACCCTTTTTTTACTACTGCTACTTTTTTTAGGGACCATCCACATCTGTAAAAAATTTCATGTTAACTCAGCTCCAATAATCATGCCTGACCTTTAATATTCACTTTGCACCACAAAAATCAAAAATACAGGTGGTAAGGTAAATGTAGGAGAAAATAGTATACACAATGAAAATTGAATCTAGACTTTATTCAGTAAAAAACAGTTCTTAGAGCATAGGGTAAAACAATTAAAAAAAATTCTAATGCATATAAAACTGTGTATTTTATGATCTTTTAGATATTTTAAGGCAATACAAGTTTTATTTCATTTTATAGAAAATTATATCTCAATATTATTTTGACACATATATTCCAATATATATTCTATACTAAAATCAAAGACTGTATTGACCGAAAAGTAATGTTACAGACCCAAAAAAATCCGAACAAAATTGTATATGTATACAAGCGGAATCTCATTATTTTTAATTAAATAAGCTATCATCTGCTTAATCATTGAATTTTTTATATATTTTGTGGATTTTTCTTGAGCAAAACAACAGAACATATGTGGTCGAAACACAAGTGAGGCTGTCAGTGGGGGGGACTCAATAATTGAAAAGGAGTTTAATTTCAGTTTTGACTGCCAATTCAAAAACTTACAGTTGTGCACACTATATATACAGATTTCCCCCATTGTTTTATCCCCTATTTGTGGTTCATCGGTATCCACGACCACTTCATATATATCTTCATTTTTACTCTATTTTCTTCATCCCAATGGCCACTATTTCAAGATTTGTTGCCAAAGATTGTACCTTTCACTCGTTTGATGCTCTTTCCAGGTCAAATAATGGATTATTTGCTAAAAGACTGCACACCCATCTCAGTAAGATTCATCTTTTTATACTTGTGTGTGAAAAGGGTTGGTGTATCTTGGTTTTGAGATTAAAGTTGTGTGATTTTTTTTCAGATTTTAAGTGTGATTTTGATGTTGCTGATAATGTGAAGAGTGGTTTGAGAGTTCAGAGTAAGGCAAAGACTTTGATTGCTCATTCAAATGTTCAATCTTCTATTTCCAGGTAACTCTTATCTTTAATTGTTGTTTACATTTATTAAGTGGAGCTTAATTAAGATTCAAAGTGAGACAAGTACTGAGAATATCATGTATGTGTCTAAGTTTTCTTTAAGCAAACTGAATTTTTATATTTTCTTCTTTTTTACCTTTGTGATTCAAAAAACCATAATGTTATGGCTTCTGCAATGTTATTACACTGTTAAAGATTAATCTTTTATGGAAACAATCTGCCTACTCTTTAGGTACCCTCTCCAGTCCCCACACCCACCCTGCTTTTTACCAAGCAGGATGTACTAGGTGTTGTTTGGTTTGGTCTATTTATATAACATACGATGGAGGACCCTTTTAAATACTTTTCCACTATATCTTATTGAATGATACGATAGGTAGATCACTTATTTACAAGTCTCAGATGTATAGGAGTACCATGTTAATGTAGGAGAAATGCAAAATATCATTTTCTGATCATTCTGTCCTACCCAGGGGTCCAGGGGTGGACGGATGCAGTGATGAATGTTCCCCCATGGAGTACCCTCAGATTTCGGACTATATATCTTTTATTCTTTTATGTGTCACTTACTCAGCAACCTGAGTTGGTCGAGTCAGTAAAAAGGTACTGGTCCTACCTGCCAAAAAACTCAGCTGTAGGTTATTTTTGTCTGAAAGAAATTTCACCTATGTATGTTAAAGACATTTTGTCATAACTTCATGCATTTTTTGTTTCCGTTTATTGTTCTGGAATTTTAGTACTAGTCAAGTTCTCTTATAGAAAACTCCTGTCATCGATTGGGTCATACATATGGTATAAAATGACAGTAGTACTTTCCTGTCACAATTAGGAGCTGCACAGTTCGATGCAAAGCAGCAACAAATGTTCCTGGAGACCTTTCTGGTAGTTCAAGCGAAATGACCCAATACGAGAAGATAATTGAAACATTGACTACACTTTTTCCTTTATGGGTATGATTTATTTATTATTAAACAGCCTAAGACCAATATGGTACCTTTCCTTTTTTCCTTTGCTTATGCAATGATCTAGCTCACTTTGGAGTTTGGAGTGATGTTTTTGTGGTACACAAGTTGACATATCATGTGAAACCACTTTGACAGGTTATACTGGGTACTATAATTGGCATTTACAAGCCCTCAGCAGTAAGTTTTCTGTCCAGCTGCCTACATGACTTAGTTGTTTGACTCATTTTAATGGGAGGTTAAAGTACACATTCCAAATCTAATTTCTTACAAAACAAATTGCAGGTGACATGGCTACAAACGGATCTATTCACTGTTGGCCTAGGTTTTCTCATGCTTTCAATGGGATTGACACTTACATTTGACGATTTCAGACGTTGTTTACGAAATCCATGGACTGTAAGAACAATCTTATCTATTACTATACGAACACAAAAGCTGATGGAAGGTCTTCTTAACCTACAGTCATTGTTTTGCAGGTGGGTGTAGGATTTCTTGCACAATACTTTATCAAGCCTGTATTAGGCTTTGCTATTGCAACGGTATGTCCAGATCAACTATTAAGAAGCGACGTACATTATTTAACATTAGATATATATATTCTTTAAACTGTAGTAGTTATCATCCCAAGCTTGTGCTTTGTTTCGTTCCTGCAATAAATACCAGGCTACTATAGTGTAGGTAAGCTTAAAGGTCGGGAAATAAGTATGTACCATACATAACCACCCTTGGGAAATGCATGACTCTGCCTTACTACCCACTCAAACGCTTTTATGTATTACTGATAGTTCTGCATTGGATAACCAATGATATGAATAGTTGAGTTTTATCTGGCAATTAAGCAATCTCTTTTGTTTTCCCCAGGCTCTTAAGCTGTCTGCTCCTCTTGCAACTGGGCTTATCCTGGTTTCATGCTGTCCCGGGGGCCAGGCATCAAATGTTGCAACATATATTTCTAAGGGAAATGTAGCACTCTCTGTTCTGATGACAACGTAAGCACTAAGCAATACTAGGAGCTTCTGGATATCTGCGTGGGCTTAATTTTTTTAAATTAAGTGATATTAGTAAAATATATTAACAAACCGCTTTAGGTGCTCGTGGTGGGGTTATTTTTTCCTTACCTTTATTTCCTTTTTCGTGCAATTTTTTACGGTATAATTGGTCAAACTAATTAGGGATTAGAGTGCAAGTTCAACTTCATTTTCATCCATGGTCATATGGCTACATTAAGACAGATTCTGTAATTTCTTAAATATACCAGAAATAGCATAATTGCAACATAGTGTTCTAGTGTTCTATATGTGACTATTGGTCCCTTAGACCTTAGTTGTTTGAAACTTCGAATCTTCCCAAGTCACGATCACATAGAATATGGCGATGTGGTCAGTGTTTGTGATAGTCTATTAAAATCTGAGTACTTTCTGGCAAGGGGGTTTAGCTATTCTATCATTAACTTGATACAATAAATTAATAATGAATTAGGAAAGGGAAAGGTAAAAAAAACTATTTTGAGCATGATCTTTTACATAAGCTAAATGCTACTCTACAAATTAGAGTCTAGAGACATAATATACTACAGAATTGCCAATATATTTGTCCACTTTTTTGTTGCAAATGGACATGGTGAATATTTGCAAGTGGTTTGACCTTAATTGCTACCAAAGTTTCATATTTGTGAAGACTCCTATCACAAATAGAAATATAATACATTTGTAATTAGTATTAATATTCATATTGTTACTATTCTATTTTGACATTTGTACTTTATGTCTTTGATTCCTTTCTGCTTGTAATGCGTGCATGTAAGTTTCATTTTCAGCCTACCTAAGCTGGGGAGTCGGTGCTTTCAAACACTTAATAGAAAACATAATTGACAGAGATTTAATGTTCTCGGAGTTTGACTGTATGTGTTCTTTCAAAAATTGTAAGTACAATTTAATCTTCGGAATTCTTGTAGGTGTTCAACTATTGGTGCTATTATTATGACGCCGCTTCTTACTAAGCTTCTAGCTGGGCAGCTTGTTCCAGTTGATGCAGCAGTAAGTCATTATGTTTGGTGAACAGTTGCATCAATCATTTAAGTAAAGATTTTTATCCTTTCAGAAATGAGAATGTCTCACACTGATTTTATTGTACTACGGTATTACCTGTTTGGCAGAGTTGGTGTTGCAGAATGGAATTCCAAATTCATATTATGTTTGTAAAGTAAATACCATGTTGCATAACAAAAATTAATGGATAAATAAAAGCGCTTCTTCTCCAAAAATGAGAATTTAGGCAGGAGCGGGCCTAGGAATAGGCACTGGGGATATGTGACCCCTAAGTTTTTGTTTTTTGTTTTCTCACCATCAAATAAACAATTTAGAGGTGCCACCACGCAAATTAAACATTATTAGGGTACCTTCTCATAAATTATTTGATGCCCATCATTAAAAATAATCTTGCATCTACCCCTGCTTGTAGGCATCATTGATAGGCAAAAGTCTACCTTGTCTGCTGGATATGATATCTATAGACTATAGTTTTGTAGTTTATTGCAATAATATTTAATTTAGTATTGCTAAATGAATTTACGTGTTCTGTAATCTTTGCAGGGCCTTGCACTCAGCACCTTTCAGGTTGTTTTAGTGCCCACAATAATTGGAGGTAACATAAAGTTGCCCAGGATTCGATTTTACTAATTCTGTTCTTTTTTAATATTGTGTGCCCACTTTGACTTGGTATTAGCTGCAAGAAGGGAAGATGAAACTTTAGAGTTTGTTTATAAGAAAGTTGGCTTTGCATCAACGTATACATGATTTGTGATAAATAAAGCATGCTTGTTCTTAATCTTCTAATTGACTATGTACTTTTCTTTGGCAGTGTTATCAAATGAGTTCTTCCCCAAATTTACTTCAAAGATAATAACAGTAACACCTTTGATAGGAGTTATGCTTACCACTCTTCTTTGTGCTAGTCCTGTAAGTTATGTTGTGTAGTTTCAAATCTCTTATGGCTCTTTAATAGGTCAACCGTTATGAAACTTGTTTGTGTGTTTTCTTGTTCTAGATTGGGCAAGTTGCTGATGTTCTGAAAACTCAGGGAGCTCAGTTATTACTTCCGGTTGCGCTTCTTCATGCTGCAGCCTTTTTTATTGGTTATTGGATTTCAAAACTATCGTTTGGTGAATCAACTTCTCGTACCATTTCCATAGAATGTGGGATGCAGGTAAGCTGTATGGTCCATCATTAAATATTTTTCTGTTCAAAATGTTATAGCCAAGTCCTCTATTCACATGATTTTTTTTCTGAACTGTAGCATGATTTGTACATGACAAAGAACTTTTTCACTACACATACTTTTTAAATAGTTTATACCATTGCATCTCTTGTTTGTCACATTTGTGACAACTGCATCTCTTGTTTAGAGTTTGTACAGTTAGTTGGAGGCTCTGGTATAATAAAATCCTGGATACACAACTATGACGGATTTTACAAGTTATTTTAAAAAAAATATGGTGTAGAAATGTTTTTCAATATATTTATTTATTGAGTAGGGGGGAGGGGGGAGGGGAGGGAAGAATCCAACTGTAGACCGTCTCAGCACTAGGAGCATTGCGGCTTTGCCCCATCTAGGGAACTCGCTGATTCTCAGATTAGGCTATCTTTGTTTTCAAGCACCGTCTGGAGTTTGTAATGTGTTGTACATGTGTGTGGCAGACGACGGTGGAGAAGAGTATGTGATGTGTTGTACATGTGTGAGCGACAATGGTGGAGAATGACGTGATGGTGAGAGAATCAGGGAGAGAGTTTCACTGAAGGGAGAAAAAAGAAAAAGATATTTATTATAACAATATGTAATTATGTATGCATGTATATCTGTGCAGTTGAGAGAATCTACCAAGAGATGAGTGACAGTAGTCATTACTTCAATTAGATGTACAAAATTGCTATCTAGTTTCTAGGCTAAGAGTGGTTCCTATTGGAGCAGGACCCAGTATAGGGATTAAATCATCATAGACATGTACTCATATATGGAAACATTGTATCACATGGCTGTTCCTATCGCCTACATGTTTTGTTTTCCTTTAGGTTCCTTGTAAGGATGATGCTTTCGGATTTAGTGTAATCTTTTCTGTTCAACGCCGAAGAATTTGCTACCCCTTTTTCATTTACTTCTCTTGGATGGTCAAAGAAAGAAGAGTAACATGTTAGAGTACAGAAATGATCACTGAAGGATAACTTATCTTAGAATTGCTATTTCATGTATTTGGGAATACATAGTGCTTCCGGTTCATTCTTAACCCCTAAAAGAGTTGCCTCTATTCCACCAGAAAGACTTATTTGAGTTTATGTAGTGCATTTAGACAAATACTATAGTGTAAAAATATATTACTTTGGACCTTTGGCTACTGAAAAAGAATGATATTGTTAACTGAATACCATATGAGTATATGACCTTATCTGTGTTCATGTCATCTATGTACAGAGCTCGGCACTTGGATTTTTACTTGCCCAAAAGCATTTCACAAACCCGCTTGTTGCTGTACCGTCTGCTGTGAGCGTAGTGTGCATGGCCGTAAGACTCTAAATCACTTAATTCTACTTTTGAAATACAACATTTTTTGTTTATCTGGATGTTTGTTTGTGTGTAAGCTTCTTATAAAACACCGAACTCTTTATTTGCAGCTTGGTGGGAGTGCCTTGGCAGTGTATTGGAGGAACCAGCCAATTCCTATTGATGACAAGGATGACTTTAAGGAATAGGATTATTGGAAGCTCTTCCCTTCTGTTGTCAATTTTATCTCTAGTTTAATCGTTAGTTTTTCCAGTTGTAATAGCCCTTTTCATCAAGCCATTACATTCCTTGTAGAGAACTCGAGAATGATGTGTGAATTTCTATTTCCTGTTACTGTGTGTGCGTGTGGATAATCCCAATCTGGCACCATAGATTTTAGAATTGCAGTGATTATCAACTTTTCTTGATCCGAGTACTCTCAACTGGTGATTCTGCATGAAACTTCAGACTTATCTTTAGAAATTGCAAGTCATTGGTCAATTCTTTTCTTTGTTTATTTTACGAGATTTGTTTTCCATACAATCTGAATCGACATAAATCCATTACAATGTTTAAAACGCAATGAAGCTTGTGAAGAAGAAACTATATAGCCTTTAGTTTTTTGCTAAATAAAATAACTACGTATTCATTTGCAGAAGCGAGTAAAATAAAGAAACGCAATGAATTTGATTCCTACTAGTCTATCGTAGGTGGTGTGTAATTAACACAAAGTGGGGGAAGATGTGACGTATCACTGAACGGGAAGGATAACGTTCCGTCAACATCACCCACTATCTTCTACCGTCGATTCCGGGACTACAGTCACCTCCACCCACCGTCTCAGTCATAACCCTCGTCCCTCGTCATTATTAATGAGAGTATTATCTCATCCTACAAGACTCCTGCATAGTTGAACACGAGTGCACAAAACTCCCGCATCATTACATTCGTGTAGAATGTTTCTATACTTCGCTGTAACGATCTTCTGGTTTTTACAAAAATTTAATTTGGCAATGTATAAACGTTTGCAAATACAAACTTAAAACACTTATTATGTATGAATCAGAATGAACGTATCTTCCCGACCACCTCTACCTCGCATTCTGACTTGTCACTGTCCCCAAAATAAATAATTTGTTAATCCCAAGAAATTCTTCTGCCTCTGCAATGACTCTGTGAGCCATCACTCACTAGTCACCTGCTGCTGCTTGCTTACATACCTGCTAATGCATGCCATTTTTAATTATTTATAAGTTGACCATGTACTGTAACTAACTTCCCTTTTACAAGCATAATTCTAATTATGCATTACATGTCATTTGCACAACTGCATTCATGTACCTATTTTCCTTCCACATAATTGCAGTGGTGCCATGATTAATCAACCTTTTTTTTCAAATTTATTGCTATTGCTTTTTCAATCATATAATTCAAAAAATTAAATTTTTATTACCTACGTGTGTCAGATTACAAAGATTGGTTAAGATTCTGTTTTCGTATAAAACCTCTTGAAAAATTGAACACTTGCCCTCACGAGCCAACTTTTATTTTGGTAGTAGAGTAGAAGCATCTTCTTAGCTTCTGCATCAAACAAGGTATTCTCTCTCTCTCTCTCTCTCTCCCTCTCTCCCTCTCCCTCTGTCTCTCTCTCCCTCTCTCCCTCTCTCCCCCCCCCCCCCCCTCTCTCTCTCTCTCTCTCTCTCTCTCTCTCTCCCTCTCTCTGTTTTTTACTCCACTGCACCAATGAGTTTTAACATGCCTCGCCTGTGAGTAAATCTTGTTTCTTCTTGCTTTAGTGACATATTAAAATGAGAACTGATAACTTATATATGCTTTCAATATATAGTTGAGACCATTCATCTCAGTGACCTTAAGGGATGATTGGCATCCTGATCACTAGTTTCAACTATCGTACCAGCATATTTAGTTTGTTTCACTGAATTAATTAGAAGAAATCCAGTATATAGTTTCTAAATTGAGTCGAACTGTTAACGAGTTATCAGCTCGTGTCGAGTTCAAAATACTCGAACTTTGTGGGTGGCAATGCTCCAGCAGCATTGCACCCTCTCTCCCTCCTGGAGAGTTTGAGGGTTTAAGTCCCGGCAGAGACATGTCCTTGTAAATAAAACGGTAGAGATCTTCTTAAAAAGCTGTGTTTACTGATTGAACTTTTGTATCCCATTTGTTTTTCCATTTTTAACAGTAAATGGTGGCAAGTGATTAAGGAGCAAGAACACAAGGAAAATAAGAAGATTACAGACACCGTAGAGGACAAGAAATACGACCAGATTCTACAGACATTTATCTGAGGAGTTGGCGAAAGCTGTCCTCTTCTGAAAAGGGTATCTATGGCTACTTCGAATTGGGGGGTTCTCCACTCAGATCCACCTGCTCCTCCTCCCCAGAATCTTCTGTCTTCATGGCTTTCAAATACAGGTGCCCCTTGTAATAATGCGAGACCAGCATCCCCTTCAGTTACGCTAACTCTGTCTCCGTCACCAGTACCACTTTCATCTTCAATCCCATGGCTACAAGCAGAAAGGGGACATGAGAATACACCTATTATGTTGAGCAATTTGCTATCTCATGGATCGCCTTCATGTGGAGAGAATATGCTGGTGTCTGAGCTGGTAAGATGCTGCAGAGAATTGGATGAAGGGCACCGGGCTTGGGCAGTTCAGAGGAAGGAAGCAGCTTGGAGGCTTAAACGGGTAGAGCTGCAACTGGAATCAGAGAAAATTTGTAGGAAGAAAGAGAAAATGAATGAAATTGAAGCAAAGATGGAAGCTCTTAGAGAAGAGCAGAAAGCTACTTTGGATAGAATTGAAGCTGAATACAAGGAACAGCTGGCTGGATTGAGAAGAGATGCTGAAGCTAAAGAGCAAAAATTAGCTGATCAGTGGGCTGCTAAACAGTTGCATTTGACTAGATTTATCGAGCAGATGGGAGGACACCGACCTTGCTGAGCCTCAACGCCCATAAGCTTGAATGACCCCTACCACCTTACAGTGGCAAAGCTACAAAATTAGCTGAGGGTGACCCGAATTGCACTTGAAGTTTTCAAAAATGTTGAGGGTGAACCGAATTGCACAAAATTTTTAGGAGCCCGTGTTTTACTTATCCAGGGACCCAAAAAATTAAATTGAACTAGAAATAAAAGTTTGGTGTACGTCATTGCATACCCTCGGCTCTTTCATTCATTAGATGTTGTAAAGTAAGCGCCTATACACTATGTTAATGGTCTTTCATTCGTTAGATGTTGTAAAGTAAGTGCCTAAACACTATGTTAGTGGTCTTTCATTCATTAGATGTCGCGATAACTCCCTCTTTAATCATTGTATCATTTTATTTGATATATATTTATAGACTAGTAACTTGTATTGCTCTACATGCACGTTGCTCTATTAAGTATGTCATTTGGAGTAAAACATAATTGACTGCCATTCACTATAGCAAGAAACTTTTGATGTGTATCGATCTCATTCTGGGCGAGTAGTAATGTTGCCGTTGCATTCTAGTCATATATTGCAGAGCCTCGCAGATCCAACAATTGTAAAATTGGAAACATGGTTTACTTCTCTGCATACAAGAGCCTTGTGACAGAAAATGCTAAGTTCCGAACCAATGGCACAACTTCCCTGGACCCTGGTTTTAATATACTTGCATTTTGGGCTGAAGAATTTTTCCTAGGACTACTTTTTCCTAGCTAAACAAAAAAAAAAAAAAAAATCAATTTTGGTTCTATTGAGTCTATACTGCAGCCAATTAAATTTCAATTTTAAAGTTGTCCGGTCAATATTTCGGAAATTCTGCAGTGCACTTAAAAATAAGACCACAGCCACCATAGCCATGTTCAGTACTTCAATACACTGCATTTTCTGGAGACAAACCCCCAGGCTCTGATCTTGTGTTAGTCTGATGTCCATTTACCATTGTTTAGGAGAAAGTAAATTACACACAATTTTTGACTGCTAAACGCCACACCGCTTCCCATTCTTAGCCACTATAACCCTCCGATCATATAAAACCAAGGATCGGTATTGGATTCTAAGTCTCTTATTTGTTGTTTGTATTTGATCTTTTCATATGTTTACAAATGATAAATGTCAAACAACTTATGAGTGCATTGAATTTGGTAGATCCGTTACAGTCCTAATCTAAAACCCAAGTTCTTGCTTTCACTAGAAACATAGCATGTGAGAAGTAATAAACCAGATTACTTGATATAATCTGTAATCATGATGGGAGAGAGTGGTTGAGAGATGCATAAAACTACGTTAACATCAGATGCTCCCTTGACCCTTGTAGCAATAATCACGTGCTTAGATACGTTTTTGTACATTAAGTTAGTACTAAACTGATTCTACAGCAACAAGAAAGAACTGAGCTTCATATATTAAGCTACAAATTAAATTTCATAAAACTCCCTCTCAGCCGCTTATTGTCGTACCTTCCGTCTACATTTACCAGATTATTTTTCAAAGATATGTTCATGCATCTGAGTATCAAAAAAAATTGTGAAATTGGGGAGTTTTTACTAATATCTCAACTCTATTTCACTGGTATCCGAGATCAAATTACGAGCGTATAATTTTGCATTATCCTTAAATTCCGAAAAGGAGAGGAATTGATAACTCTGGAGCATTGCCGCTTTGGTGTTGCTAATAACATTCTTTGTGAGTACTTTAAAAAGTAAAAAGAACATACATATGAGAGTGAGTGTGCATTGGATCCTTCGCCAAGCGTCTTAGAAATCTTCACCTTCACCAACTTATTTCTTCCACCATTGTGCAGCCTAAGAGACAAAACAGCCAAAAACAATTCACTAAAGAAAGTTAAAGGGTTACCATATGCCGATTCTGTAGAATCTATCTATATATCTTTCATGCATTCTCCCCCTCCCTCCCTATAGCTACCTCCCTCTCTCTCTCTCTCTCTCTCTCTCTCTCTCTCTCTCTCTCTCTCTCTCTCTCAATCTTGCAAGCATGCTTAATTCAGTAGTTTGTCCCATCAAAGGAGATAGCAAAGAAAACCAGACGGGTATACCAGTAGTACCATCCAAGTTGGGATCGGTTGAACCGGAGATTCAAGATCATACAATTACTTCTCCAGATCAAGATGCAATTAATTATCAGAAGCTTCAAGAAAAAAGTGACGACAATATTGGTGCTACCAATCAGAAACCATTAATATCATCATTAAAACAATGTACTTCGTCCAATAACGATGATCTCGATCTTGATGATGATAATGATGGGTTCAGAACTCCAACATCACTGGATCACAGAATCCCAGTGATGAAACAGTGTCCACCACCACCAAGAAAAAGAAAAGTATCTTCAAGAAAACGAAAACTATATTCTCCTCTGTTAATGCAAACAACACTCCAGCTAATTGATGCACCCCAGGAAATCATGGAATCGATGTTCCCTCCAAGAGAATATAATCATCACAAGATCAAGAAAGCTCGCAATTAAAGAAGTTTAAGTCACCATATCAATTTTTCTTTTTTTCTAAACGATGTTCACTATATCATTGGCATATACATTTGTATTCATTATACCATCCTACTATGTGTAAGAAGTTGCAAGATTATTATGTACTCCTCTGAACTAAAGGGTATTATTCATTGCAATATTGCTTAATCAATCCAGAGAAAGTATATATCATTGTTCATCTGGCAATTTACGAGATGATCTATTCTTAGCTAGCTGTTCTTCCGCTTCTCTATTAATTTCTTGATTTTTTTTTTATAATTATTGTGGCTTGGTGATGTTCCTATTGGTCTAAAATCCTTTTGTGATATTGTGCGTAAAGTCGAGTAAAGTTGCAAAAGAGAAGCTAGAGAAGAGGGGATGGAGAAGTAACCGACCAAGATAAAGGAGTATACATAGAACTTTAAACTTTTCATTGCTTCCTAACTTCCTTTGTAATCAAGGTGAAATGCTGTTTCAAAGTAAACACATCATTCTCAATCACACTTCATATAAGTGTGCTTTCCAAATAGATATATGTGTTGTATCAAAAACTTTCCTAATTTACATAAAACAATTGTCCTGCCTTTAAATATTCTACGGTACTAAACAGGGGTATTTAATGTAACGCCTCCAAACCCGGGGTCAGAAAATTTGGTAGTCACAATAAAATCTCAATATTAAATCACCTGTTTAATCTTAAACTTTTACCTGTAATCGTTTCACAATTGAAATGTAGTATCTGCGACCCCAACTATACCAAGATCTTTTAGGCTATAGTGCTAGTAACAAGAATTCAAAATTCCATTAAATAAAATTTTCTTCTTTATAACAATTCTCTTTGCAAAAATTCTATAACACTAGTATAACTTCGACAAGAAGTAACCAGGCAAAACTAATCTTATACAATATAGTATTTAATAGAAATCAACTTTGTACAATAACCTTACACTAGCTCCAAATACTCTGGATCATAACATCTTCACGCTAACCTCTTTTCCCTTCTATGTCCAAGCTACGCGGACAACTCTCGTCAATTTACCTTCTTATTGAAAGGCTAAAATACGAATAAAACAAGTATGAGCGAAAGAAATGCTCAGCAGGTGTATTATCAAAGTACGATAGGACAATTTTCAAAATAGATTTGAGTTTTTCAAATAAAGTAGGTCTTTAGTTTGAACATTTATGATTTCCAAAAAATTTAAAAACAATTTTGATGTTTCGCAATAATTTTTCATTCAACTTTTAGCAACTGAATAGTTTAAAACAGAAGAAATTTATATTGGTCGCCACAGTTATCCCAACAACAACGAAACCAAAAGTATGTAGAAAACAAGATGTACATGTAGATCAGTAAGTGTGAAGATAATAGTTCTACCCAAGTAATTCTTTTGAAAGCAACAGTTCTGTCAAAGCAAAACATTTGAATCATCTCATTTCTCTTTTTCAATCATCATCATTTTCAAATAAATTGGAATTCATTCGACGCTACGAGCTAAGCCAAATGTGCTCAACAAGCATATATATACCAACCACAATTTTAAAACAGAAGGGTAAACATGGATATCAGAGTATAAATCACAAGTACAGAGCATATGGTTGTAATCAATCTCAAATGTAACAAATGGTATTAGAATTGGACTTTTACGTTTTAAAAAAGCATTAAGGTTAAACTGCTGATCAGTCACGCATTAACCCTGGACTATGCACACAGCAAAGTCCTTTAAGTAGGATCCATGCCCTCATTTGGCCTTAATTCATTCCGACCACGAATCTGGTCCGACCAGTATTGGTCCATTTTAAAAACATTTCAATTATATCGCAGGGTATCAATAATAGCATGCTCAACAAAGTTAAGTATGAAATGAAACAGGCATTACGACATCAAAAGGAACTACAACTGCTCAATATAAGGTAGAGTTCAAGAAACAGGCTCTAGATGGTAAATTATTCCATTATGGAAGAATAAATAAGGTCAGGGTAGTTACAATGCAAAACAGAACATGAAAGTTAGTGCTACTTGGTACAAGTGTGAGGGTTCAAGAAAAAACATGCATAACAAGAAAAAGGGTAGTAACACGTGCATAGGTACAAGATGGGGATAGAATACTTGCAATTTAATGTAAAAGAATCAACACTTGGAAATTAAGTGAAGAGTATAAACACTTGCATATTAAATCGTAATTTTAAAAATCTCACTTTACCCTTATCGGGCCCACAAATTCCCAATCATTTAGGGTTTGCAACATTTCAACTCAACATTTTCAAATCAGGATATTTGTAAGAAAGAACTCGTTTAAATTCAGTAACTGTAACTTTAAATCAATTCGATTAAACATCTCAGGCATATTTTGAACAAAAGCATTGATGAACACTGATAACAGATATTTGATAACTAAAAGTATGCATACTCTGGACAATAGAGTATTGGATACTGAACTTGCGAGATTATATAAAAGAACCAACATTTGAAAAATAAGTGAAGGGTATGAACAATTGTCTCTGGTCCTTAGCTATTATGTAAGGCCGAAGTAATACGATTTCCTTTCTCTTTGGTTTCATGGCACCATAATTCTCTTTCTCGGTCATTCATGGATATGACATTCTTGCAGTTGTCACAAGTCTGATTTTCCGAGATCGAATTCGCGTGTCTATTTCTATAGTCCAACATAAACGCTACTTTAGTCTCTAGAGTACGATCATTATGTAACTTAATTCTGACGCATTAACTATTCCTACCAATATCTCTGTTGGAAGAAAATACTTGGAAATGTCCCCCAAGAGTGTTGACGTTTCCTTGGCGTCAAATCACCTCCCGAATAAACCGACCAGTCGTAAGCAATACTAACTTCTTTCATTTAACATTTTTCGGTAATCTGGTTTGTCTCGTCTAATAGCCTCTGTACATAGATAACAATATTTAAATTGATAGAGTAGTTACGATTAACTAAATAAATAATTTACGTATCACGCTCGTCTAAAACCTCTATAATATAAAAGTCAACATCTAAGTCAACGGTCTCGTCAATCTCATTTTCTAACAATACTGACAAATTTCTGTTCTAACTACCCCTCGTGATAATATTAGACACGATTAAAACATTCCAGAAATTAAAACTGATTTTTAATTTTCTTTTAAAATAAAAATTCCAGAAATACTATTAATAACACTGATTACCAACAAAATGGATCAAACGACGACCTCACCAAGAAAATTGCCGGAAAGCTGAAGAACAACCTCGCTAGAATCGGAAAATTCCAAAATCCAGACGGTATCCTGCCGCCGATGAGTTCCCGACTAGTCCAAATCGTTCGAAACAACTCCCAAAACGCACGGTTTTTATGGGGAAATCACAGGGGTTTCATAACAAAATCAATACCCAACAAAACACCAACGAAAATAACACGAAATCGAGCCAAAATTATCGTCATTGGCGCGAGTTTCTTTCTCGGCCAACCAAAAACAAACACAAACCTCAAAACTAATTACATGTATTAATTCATCATCTCACGATCTATTTCATGACGTAAACATAAGAAAGAACCGATTGACCGAACTAAAAAACAGGCCAAACCACCAAAATTTCGGTGAGCTTCAAAAATTTCGATTAACCCGATTTATACATCAAACTTCAATTAAAAATCACTATCATGCTTGTCACAACACGTAAAATCTAACCATGCCATCAATTTACAAGAATAATGATGATTTAAGTTTTCCCCAAAATTAATTAAAAATTCGAATTAATCAAAAATAAGAAAATTTGAGAAATTATACCCACACAAAATCTGTTGATGAATTTAGATAGAGGATGTTGAGAGCTTCGATTTGACTATTAGAGCGTTGAAATCGGACTCCGGTAACGCCTTCAAATCTTTGTTTGATCTTGAAAAACACGAAAAACACGATTCAGAGATTTTTGATATTTTTGGTATTTTCGGGTATTTAACGAATTTTTCGATAAAAATAAATTAACGAATAAGCTATTTATATTAAACGGAAAATAATACCTCAAACGACATTTTTGGATCAATATTGATCCATTGGATCATTATTAATTCGAATAAAGCGTACCGGTTACGAAACGATAATCATCAAGAATATATGGGTAATTACGAGAATAATTTAATAATATATATACGAACCAAAATATATCTACAACGAATGTTTAAGGATATATCCCACTTCAATGAATGAAATATTGGTACGAACGATATACCAATTACTCGAATGATTATGAAACGAATTAAATTTCCATTTTAATAAAATAAAATGAATAAAATGATAGTATCGAGGAATTAAATAAATATCAATACGAAAAATCTTTCACTAACGAAACGGACACGAAAAACGAGATTAAAATAATGTAACAAAACTTTAACTAAAGCCCCTATAATTTTAAAAATGGGGAATAAAACGAAAGATGTTATGACTGACTCGTTTTCCGAAAAAGGACCCGAAAATTAACGAATGACACGTATCACTTATTATACACCCAGATACATTTGTAATAATCGATCTAATATCTAACAATTTGGTTCGTCTTACTAAATCTAACTAGGTTACTAAGTCGCGCTTCGCAGCGGCATTAGAATAAATTTGTTAAGAAAAAGAATATTATAATAAAAATTATGAAATTAATATCTACAAAATTATGTAAATTATCAAATAAAATATATTCTATAAAATTTGCATTTGGGTAGGTACTATAATAAAATATTTACATATTTTGTTTGTTTATATAGTTTGATTTTTTATTTTGTTAGACCGATACCATTGCCATATATATATAATATTGACAAAAATCAATATAAACATATAATATTACTTATATTTATATAGTATTATTAGAAAAGATAATATATAATTTATATTATATATTATAAATCTTATAGTTTGTAATATTTCAAATCTTAGCAAAATTCCATCTTTATTGAAATAAACATAATAATTAAAAATAGCTAAGAAAATGACAGTAATTATCAATCTCAGTAGACCTTTAGTGCATATTCAAAATATATTAAAATCGGACAAGTTATCAATGTAGTTTAAAAGTATAATGCGAAACCTTTAGTACATATTATTTAATACTAAAAAGTAAGATTGGAAACACATGTGTAATTAGGCAGTAGCATAATGCTAAATACATGTCACATTGCCTCCGTCACATAACTTACTAATTTGTGACAATTTTGAGATCTCTTTTTTTCCGACCGCCTTTGACAACTTCAATGCCACCCAAGTAGGTCAAGCAGCCCACAACATCTAAATCAACATAGAAAAAATAATATTAGAACATGATAGTTTGAATGATAACTTATATAATAGTATTACTTATATATTACTCTAATATATTACTGCATCAAAAACCTGAGAGTATGTTGGTGTCATTAATACGTGCATCAATCATATCCACACATATGAACTGAAATCCATGTAGTGATATGTTGACGATGCCTTCTTCCAATCTCTTAGGAAACGTTATGCGTATGAAGAGCAATTTAGACTCATATGATAGTGGTCTTCATTGATCAAAATCATGTCAATACTGATCAGTTCTTCAGTATTTGAATTGACAGATTCCCACATTCTACACACTCGTACTCTTATCATCCAGGTATAGTTGTTGTCGTTCAAAGCATCCAACATGGTGTAGGCCATAGTTGTATTGATTGTAAATATGGTTGTAAAAATTTGAATCTATGTAAAAAAATTCGGTGTAGATCTTTTGTTATGAATGACCTTTAATTTATAGGTCTTCCTGGCATTCTTCTAGCCTTTGGGGGGAGAATGTCAGGATGTCCAGTTTGTGGCCAGTACAAAGACCTTTTCATTGGCTTAAACATATGCTCATAAGCCTTTAAGTAAATAGTCCTAGTATAACATACATGGATTTTGTCTTCTGGCCTTTCATTCATAGCAAACAATGTTGCACAACCATGACTACAAGGATAACCCCTTAATTCCCATCTCCTACAAGAACATGTTTTTCTGGTCATATTCACCACCCATTGTCCACCATCAATATCCCTCACCTCACACTCATCAGCACCGGTTCATGTTGACTTGTAAAATTTAGTGGCCTCAATTGAAAAATTAAGTTTTTTTATTATTTGAGGACAAATTCTGCAGTCAGTGTTTAAAACAAGTCTCTCTTAATGTGTAGTCTTTCCATAAGCTTCAACCTTATATCATCCAACAATTCAATAATAGGCTTATATCATGCTTCAAATATCCAAGTATTAAAACATTCAGACAGATTATTGTCTACCATATCACAAGCTGTCATGGTGTCGAAAAAAGTTCTACTCTAGTACCTAGATTCAGTCCTAACTAGATCCATGTAAGCAATGGGAGATATACCTTTGATTTCTTCCATGATTAAGTTGAATTCTTCCACAGTACTAGCTTTTACAGCTTGCTAGAACATATTCTTCAACACATTATCTAGATTTAGATCATCCCTCAATAATTTAATGAACCACTCCCAACTGTTAGTTGACTCAACATCTACTATGGCCCAAGCAATTGGGAACATCTTATTGTTCTCATCTCTTCCTATTGCAGCCAACAACTCACCTTTAACAAAACTTTTAAGGAAACAGCCATCTAAACCAATAAACTTTCTACAACCATTAGCAAATCCCTCTTTCACAGCTGCAAAACAAATATAAATTCTCTTAAAAGTACCCAAACTGCCAGTATCAGGCCTATCAACACCAATCTTCACTGTGCTCCATGGGTTTGACCTCATTATCTCAGCTCCATAATCATACAACCTTTTATATTGTTTAGCAATTTCACCTTCAATTTCAGACATTGCAATTTTTTTAGCTAACCAACACTGATTTTTGGAAAGTAGCAGACCATGGACCTCATTTATATGTTGTTGAATCTCTCTCAACTTCCACTTAGGATTTGACCTCATCTGACTCCCAAATTTCCTAGCAATCCAGTCAGACCTCACAAAGCTATGCTTATTCACTAAAATGCAACTATGGTCTTTGTTGTAGCTCTTAACCTGAAAAGTTCCATCAACATCAATCTTGCTAGCATATAGATACCAGGAACAAGTCTCCTTACACTTAGCCTGAACCCTCTGCAGATCATTCTTAGAAAACCAAATATCTCTTTTATGTTCAACAGCATAATCAATGATGGCATGCTTCAAAACTGTTACACTAAAGAACAGTAAATCATGCTGAAATTCAATGTACTTCATAGGGGTTTTTGGGTTAAATGTTATGTATGTTGGGAGTTGTCCCACATCGTTTGTGGGAGGGGAAAATAGCTAGTTAATAAGTAGTCAGTTAATTTCATTAGTATGAGGCCTTTTGGGAATGACCCAAAAAAAAACATGTGCGGTCAGATAGCTAGTTAATAAGCAGTCAGTTAACTCCATTAGTATGAGGCCTTTTGGGAGTGACCCGAAAACAAACCCGTGCGGGCTCGGCCCACAGCGGACAATAGCATACTAATGTGGAGTCGAGGCATGCTAGCGGACCCAACGAGTGGTATCAGAGCTATGGTTATAGCGGTCCATAACAATCTCAATCAGTTTCTTCTTCTCTACAATTTCATTAAACTCTTCATCTTTGTCGCTCTCATTCCCACTATAAGCTGCATCACTATCATCCTCCTCAGTCTCAATCTAGTCACTATCATTCCCATCACTCTCACTCCCTTCTTTATCATCCTCAACTTCACTCCCTTCTTTATCATCCTCAACTTCAGAAGCATGATCAATATAGATAATGCAATTACCAGATTCTAAAGCACAAATTACCATATCATTAATACTATCTAAATTCCACATTAATTGACAAGAATTAAGTGATTCACCACCATTGTGCCAATACAATTTATCTAAACTTTTTTTCGACCATTTCTCTACAACCATCGAGACATAATGTATCTAAACTCACGTTGTAGATGAAATCAACTTTACCTCCTTCATAATATCGATTGCAATCCTTCAAAATGAACTCCCCACCATGATGAATTCGGAGATTCACATCCCCAGGCACCATCTGCATACATACATGAAATCAATTGACGGTCGAATAAATAAGATGCATATATAAATCAAATAGTATGTATGTATATACCTCTTACAATGGTCGAATCCGACTTCAGATGATGCAAATTGATTGACTATTGAAAACCCCCAAATTCTCCCCTTTTAGAACCCTAATTCTCTTCTAACAGTTGTGTTGACATATGTATGAATAAAATGAGGTTTTAACTTAAAAAGGAGAAACATGTGAGAAGTCTGTGCCTTTCTTTTCCACGTAATTATATACTTATATTTCTGTTTTTTAAATTTTCATTTTACATATCAGCAAAGACTAACGGACGTTAGTCAAATATAAATGGAAGGATGTCAATCAAAAATTTTAAAAGTTTAGGTATCGTATTAATTTTTTTTATAGTTCAGGGACCTAAACCAAAAACAGTATATAGTTTAAGGACGAAATAATTTATTTTCCCTACTTCTTAAGTAGATTAATCGTTTTAAAAAATAATACTCCCTTTGTCCGCTTTCGCATTTCAGGTAGTTGAGATGCTATCTGCAGTTGCACCAGATCTGCAGACAAAAGCCAAAGTCTTAAATTCCATGGCAGAATAACGAAGCCCAACGTGAATCAAGGACGCAAAATCAAAGTAAATGATGCAACTTCATGTCATCTGCCTAAATTGTAATCTTTATATCAGTTGGTAATTGGTATATAAACATCTATTTTCGAGTTTGTTAGTCTCAATTTGGTCAGGTTTACGCAATTGTTCTTCCAATGAATAGCAGCTACACAACTCAGAGGAAGAACATGTGAGAAAAAGGTCCGGAATCATTAAAAAACTAGCATGCAGCTTCAAATAATCCCAGCTTTGGAGATTGTAATATTTCAGTGAATGGATGATCAGCCTTCTGGTGTTCACCCTAACCATTACATGAAACTACTTTTGTTACTGTATTTGGATGGTATAAGTATGATCTTTAGTGATACTAATATGAAAATAATAATAATTTTAATCATGCGATCAACATTACGTATAGAAAAATTGAACGACAAATATTTAAAAATCGAGAATTACTTAAATATTGTTATTAGTATTAATTAATGTATTATGATACAAAATGTTTTGGTTTTCTATCCCTCCAAATTCCTGTTAACGGGAATAAAACAGATTTTTGTGTTATGCCTGACGACCATCGACCCTTTCTTTCTTTATATCCACCCAAAGCCACCTTGTTTTGCTCTCTTCCACTTCTCTCTCACCCCCATTTCTCTCTCATCTTATGTGAGAGATTTGAATTTTTGCATGAAAAAACAATTTAAAAAATTCAAACATGTTTTTCCCGTTTCTTTGATCTAGTTGTTTTTTAAGGTAGAATTCTTGAAACCTTGCACCAATGTGCAACAATGGACAGAAGAAGAACATTGACTATGAACTGGGACCGTTCAGGAGATGTCGATAATGATTTCTTCAACCCTCTTGGTGATTCTGGTTCTGATGATGAGGATTATGATGACAATCGGATGTCGTTTGCCTCTGCTGTCTCCTCTTCACCGCTTGAAGAGTTGCGCAGCTTCAAGTCATCAACAAATACTACATCAATGTACAGTATGTGGATGGAGGAACCGGGGAACATTCAGGATCGTCGAAAACGTCTCTTCCAAGGAATGGGATTGAACAGTAATAGGGATCTTCTATCCAATGTGAGTACCAAGTATGATCGAGGTGTCTCCGAAGAAGCTGAAATCCAAGGAAAGGTCGACAATGATAGTACTAAGCGACAAGAATCAAAACAAGATCCCAAGACCAAGGATCAGAATCGGGCTCAAATTGCGACCGAGACTTTTAATAGGCCATTGCCAAGAACAGCAACTGTGCATGTTCGTTCCCGATCAGATGGAGAAATGGGATCACTTACATTTGAAACCCAGAGAAGGGAAGAAAGGCTTATCGGGGCTGTTTCAAAACAGCGTCTTACTAGAACATCATCAGTAATCATGAAACCAAATGGTTGTTTAAGTTCGGCAAGAAACTTGAGAAAATCCTCTCTACGTATCTCTGCACTGGATGACAAATCAGGATCACTTTTCTTTATAAAAAATGTAGAAACTGGAACTGAGTTCATTGTCAACGAACACGGTGACAAGGGATTGCGGAATAAACTCAGTGAGCTTCAGACGGGAAAGCAGCTTTCAGTAGAAGAAGTTGAGAAGTCTGTCGGGTATTCCCCAGTTGTTAAGGAGCTAATGCGTCGTGAAAGTGGAAAAATCAATCCTGATGATGACACGAAAGTGGACTCAAACTCAACTTTCAGTAAGAAGTTCAGAAACAGCAAGAGGATAGGGGTTTCATTTTTTAAGAACTTGAAGGGCAAGGCTAATAACATGAGTGCAAATAAAGGTGACAAAGAAAAGTCCCAGCAACAATCGACACCAGAACAGCGATCTAACAAAAACTCCTTTTCCCAGTGGGTAAAAGTTCGTCATCATAGAAAGACATATAAAGAATTTACGGGTTTGCACTTGTGTCAAGAAATTCAGGCTCATGAGGGATCTATTTGGACCATTAAGTTCAGCTCTGACGCACGTTTCCTTGCCAGCGCTGGACAAGACAGAGTTATCCATGTACGGGAAGTGCAAGAATGCGACGTTATGCCAGCAAAACCACCTGATCATGACATGAATTCTGTCAGAGAGCACCCAGAAAAGAAGACAAAAGCGAAGAACTCAAGCAAGAAAGAGGAAAACTCAATTCCCAGTTATGTCGAGATGCCAGAGACAGTATTCGGACTTTCAGAACGACCTTTATGCTCCTTCACAGGTCATCAGGATGATATATTGGATCTCTCTTGGTCCAAATCTGAGGTTAGAAACCCCAATATAAACCATAGATGCTTTTGAGCTACAAATAAGAAAGATTAGAATGCTTTAATAATATTAACATTAACTTGATGCCTCACCAAAAAAAGAGTTGATCTATATAGTTTAGGACGTAATAGTGTCCAAAGATTATGTTTTTTTCTCTACAGAAAGATACTTCCAGTTTTGACCTTTCCGGTGTCATGAAATTCTCAAATTCTATAATTTGGTATGGAATCAAATAATATCATCACATATATTTTGCATTATGTTTGAAGCTTTCACGAGTTATAATCAACATCGTATTTTAATAAGTATACTGGTCGTTTGAAGCGACTCAGTTCAAAAGGTCGAAAAGGACCTCTTTAAAGAACAGATGAGGATTTACCTTGAGTGCAAAACATTCACTTGAATAAGGTGGCCTATTTTAAACTGCTACAAACTACTACTGAAGCATTACAAATATCTTTCTACTCTCTTGAAAATCAATTATGTAAATATTTATGTACATGCAGTTCCTGCTTTCATCTTCCATGGACAAGACAGTTAGGCTGTGGGACATGAAAACAAAAAACTGCTTAAAGATGTTTGCTCACAATGATTATGGTGAGGTGGCATACAGTTACAATTCTAAAGTTCACGGCATTGATCCTACAGTTTTAATATGAATTATAGCATATTGATGAAACACATTTTAGCTCATGATGCATGAATTGTTTGGTAGTTACATGTATACAATTCAATCCAATGGATGATGACTACTTCCTCAGTGGATCACTGGATGCAAAGATTCGAATGTGGAACGTACCTGATCGGCAAGTTGTTGACTGGATAGATCTAAGTGAAATGGTTACAGCTGCTTGTTATTCTCCCGACGGCCAGGTAGCTGCTGGTTGCTTTTAAGTTATCTCATATACATTACAAACTGCATCCGTCAACCCACCAGCGTAAAGATGCTTCCATTTTCGGACACCTAAATTATACTAAAAAGAGAATTAAGAATATTGCAGCTCTGTTGCGCAGATTCACAAGTAATAGAGCTCGTCATTTAAAATGCTCATACGGATATGTAATAATTTATTAATTCTGTTTTGCTTTACTACATTTCAGAACCAACAAAATTTTCAATAAAGTTGAATCAGATAGAAAATCACGATACAGTTATCCTTGGAAATAGAAACCAGCAACAATTATGATGAACAAAACTTTGGTTCTTGATAATGAGAAATTAACATAAATTACTTATCAGAAACGAATAGAGTAACATGAATTCATGCACATTACTGTCACTGATTTCAGGGTGCTGTGGTTGGTTCACATAATGGAACTTGTCGCTTGTATAGCACAACTGGTATAAATCTGATCCCTTGATACATATTTTCCGGTTCTTACTATCTTGAGTATACATGTACTAATCGTTCTATATTCAAGCTAAATCATTGAGCATAAACGCTGATATGTTAATCTTTTCACTGATCAATATGGTAACCTAGATTGCAAGCTCGAGCAGAAGCAGAACGTCGATATTCAACTTAGGAAAAAAGTTCAGTCGAAAAAATTTACAGGTTTTCAGGTGAGCTTCTTTGCTTTTTTTTGTTGATCGCCTCTTTGCTTC
Organism: Heracleum sosnowskyi; assembly: GCA_030848705.1. Classification (NCBI taxonomy): domain Eukaryota; kingdom Viridiplantae; phylum Streptophyta; class Magnoliopsida; order Apiales; family Apiaceae; genus Heracleum; species Heracleum sosnowskyi. The sequence continues at coordinate 103,640,581 of CM061238.1, read as the reverse complement.
TTTGTCCTTTTTTTTTGGTCATGTTATCTCTTTGCTTCTTCGGCTTCCTTGTTTCATATAAAATCTACTACAGACATAATTCATCAATCTAAGCCATTATAGTTATTATCACAGTATAACCCATCAAATCCATCTGAAATGCTTATTACTTCAGCCGACTCACGTATTAGAATATTTGATGGATCACAAATCACGTACAAATTCAGAGGTATGTCCTAGCATCTTTGGGGGCATTACATAAGTATTTAGTTTATTCTCACCAAATCAGAACACTGTGGATATATAATTTGACAGGTTTCCGAAATACTAGCAGCCAAATTGCATCTTCATTCACTCCAGATGGAAAATATGTCATAAGTGCAAGTGAAGATTCTCAAGTGTATATTTGGAATCGTGAAAACGGGGAACATGGGAAAAGCAAAACTATACTTAGTGTCCCGTCTCATGAACAATTTTCTTGTAAAGATGTTTCAGTTGCAATTCCATGGCCTGGCAGTTCAAAAAAAGAGGTCCCAGTTGTAGAAATACACCCCAAAAAAAACACAAAACGTATAACCCCACGTTCCCAATCCAGCACTAATACTCCAACCAAGAGTAAGGGACAGTTACCACCACTTCCAAGAAATAATAGTCATTCAGAAAGAGTTCCAAGTAGTCCAGAGAAGAAGGACCAAGATCAAATTTCTCGTACAGAATCGGGGATAGGCGAGTCATTCAGTTCAGCTTCCGGTTTGACGAGGGATGATCCGTCTTCTATCTCTAATTCTAGCAGAAACTCAGGATCTCAGTCTTGGTCTTCCTCTCGGTCTTGGTTCGATGTTGGACACTGCCACGGGCATACTGTTGAAGCAACAGCATGGGGCTTGGTAATAGTGACAGCAGGTTTCGGGGGTGAGATCAGGGCTTATCAGAATTTCGGCCTGCCTCTCAAGGCTAGCCGTCACCCTTATCTCTTCAGAGACCTCACATAAATATATTGGCTGGAGCAGCTCGGAACAAAACTGTAGCCGTTCAAATTTTTATTGTCAAGGTGCAAAATGCAAATCTTTATTGCATCACATGTAGATCAGTGGGAATTATTTTCATAGTAAAAAATGTTGCAAATTTCAGACATTTCCATTCTAGTATGTACATTAGCTGGATAACCCATAACTTGTTCAATATTACAATTTAAAGCTTAAACGGAGAAGGTGCTTAGCAATTTTAGTCAAAAGTGATTTAGCTTTGACAAAATTGAAACACTTCACAAGTTTGGTGTTTCCTAAACAAATCAATAAGGTTGGTAGCTGTAGCTCTACGATACCTAGAAGTAATCCAGTTAAATGCCAAGAAGCGCATATCAAAACTGTTCAGTCTTTCTAGACAACTTGAATCAGTTCTCTTTACACTCTACTCAACCTGTTTTAAACAATTTTACGCAAATGCAGCAGCATGTAATTATACTTTCGGGCTCTCAAAGAATTAGAGAAGGTTAATTGAACTGTAAATTTATGGTTTATTTTATTAGAGTGGCAATATAGAGAGTAATTAAGGTACAAAAAGTACACCTCAGAATCTCTACATTCTACAGCATGAGCAAGCAGCTAGAAAACCCTCTACTAAAATATCTAGCAGTAACAAAGAGAGGTCATTAAAATAGTACAGAATTTCATGAAATTTGATATGAGATAATATGTGGTGATTACCTTGAGACGCAAGATTGTTTGTTGTCATTGCTGCATAGATTTAGATATCTGGGATGTCCGTGAAAAACACTTTACACAGACCCCATTTAGCCAAGTCCCTCCTTCCCAACCTCTCCTTGGCACTTCTTTCTTTTCTGCCCCGTATATAGATCTACTCACTTGCTAGCACCTCTTAAAGAAAAAAAGAAGGATACTAAATATATGCATGACCAAAAGAAAAACTCTATTTAGGCTATCGTTCCAACAATTACATCATTGGTTTATTTTCTGAAATCTAAATTCTAACTTTTGAAAACCAAATATATCAAAAGTCCTCGAATAATATTTTAAGAAAACAACAAAATAAAAAATTAAACCAGGTAAAATAGGCACCGGAAGTAGTAATAAGTTGGTTCATATATAAAAACCAGACTTGCATACACAAATCTGAGATGGAAAACAAAACAGATCCATCTTAAAACCAAAAAAGACAACATATATAACAAGTTAAGGAACCAAGCCTTAAATTGTTTTCAAACAATGGAATATAAAAAACATAAAAAAGTAGACAAAAATTCGACATCAAACTTAGTCGACCTCCTCAATTTTGGGACCAGCACTGCTGCCTCCACCTGAAGGCATGTCATCATCCATCGGCACGCCGCCCTCACCTCCTGCACCCTGGTACATCTTTGCAATGATTGGATTGCAGATGCTCTCCAACTCTTTCATCTTGTCTTCAAATTCATCTGCCTCAGCAAGCTGGTTAGTGTCCAGCCACTGGATGGCTCCCTCAATGGCATCCTCAACCTTCTTCTTGTCATCTGCAGATAGCTTGGAAGCAATCTTCTCGTCCTTCACTGTGTTCCTCATATTGTATGAATAGTTTTCCAAGGCATTCTTTGCCTCAACCTTCTTCTTGTGCTCTTCATCCTCAGATTTGTACTTCTCTGCTTCCTGAACCATCTTCTCAATCTCCTCCTTTGAGAGTCTACCCTTGTCATTGGTAATGGTAATCTTATTCTTCTGGCCTGTGGTCTTGTCCTCGGCAGACACATTCAAAATACCGTTGGCATCAATATCGAAACATACTGTAATCTGAGGAACACCCCTTGGAGCTGGGGGAATTCCAGATAGCTCAAATTTACCAAGCAAGTTGTTGTCCCTGGTCCTTGTCCTCTCACCTTCGTAGACTTGAATCAAAACACCGGGCTGGTTGTCAGAGTAGGTAGAGAATACCTGCTCTTTCTTGGTGGGGATGGTGGTATTTCTGGTAATCAAGACTGTCATGACACCTCCAGCTGTCTCCAACCCAAGGGAAAGGGGGGTGACATCCAGTAGAAGAAGATCCTGCACCTTCTCGTTACCCTCGCCACTCAAAATAGCAGCTTGAACGGCAGCGCCATAAGCCACAGCTTCATCAGGGTTGATGCTTTTGCAAAGCTCCTTACCATTGAAGAAATCCTGCAATAGCTGCTGAACTTTAGGAATCCTAGTAGAACCACCAACAAGTACAACTTCGTGAACGGTGCTTTTATCCATCTTGGCATCCCTCAAACACTTCTCTACAGGCTCCATGCACTTCCTGAACAGATCCATGTTCATTTCCTCAAATCTGGCACGGGTGATGGTTGAATAGAAATCAATACCCTCATAGAGAGAATCAATCTCAATGGTCGTCTGAGCAGTGGATGAGAGAGTTCTCTTTGCTCTCTCGCACGATGTCCTCAACCTCCTAAGAGCCCTGGGATTGCCAGTGATATCTTTCTTGTTCTTTCTCTTGAATTCCTGAACAAAATGGTTAACCATTCTGTTGTCAAAATCTTCACCACCAAGATGGGTGTCTCCGGCAGTAGACTTAACCTCAAAGATACCCTCCTCAATGGTAAGAAGGGATACATCAAAGGTACCTCCACCAAGATCAAAAATCAAAACATTCTTCTCCCCAACACTGGTGGCCTTCTTGTCTAGACCATAAGCAATGGCAGCAGCAGTAGGCTCATTAATGATACGCAAGACATTAATACCAGCAATGACACCAGCATCCTTGGTAGCTTGACGTTGTGAATCATTGAAGTATGCAGGGACAGTAACCACTGCATTCTTAACAGTTGTTCCGAGAAAGGCCTCAGCAATCTCTCGCATCTTAATCAGGACCATAGACGAAATCTCCTCAGCTGCGAATTGCTTGTCCTCACCCTTGTAAGATACGGTGATCATGGGCTTCTCACCAGGTCCAGGGGTGACCTTGAAAGGCCACAACTTGATGTCACTTTGGACTGAGGCATCAGAAAACCTCCTCCCAATCAACCTCTTAGCATCTGTTCACAACACAAGAAATAAAGAAATTAGATCAATCAAACACATAGGGAATTCCACACCAGATCCTATATTACAACAGCAAATAAACTAATCAAGAAAATTAAGGCAAAAACAGTATCAAAATTGTCTAGCAAACACCCAATACAATAAAGTCTAAACTTGATGTGACGATGCCAGTATAAATTAAAACCAAGTATATGGCTATATGGGTTCTCAATTAGCACAGCAGATAGCTTCCGATGAATGGTAATAACATAGCATAATTACGTGTACTCAATCATTCTAGAACATCAGAATCCTTTTTTTTTTGGAACCATGATTATCACTCAGATCCTTACCTTTACACAATCCTAAATCCTACTAAAATAAGCGATCTAAACCATACAATGTTTAAGAGAAGCTCCAATTTTTAGCCATCAAATTCTAACATATATAACAGTGTACTTTCCGAATAGATTATAGATCTAGAGTTACGAATTAAAGTATACATGCCATTCTAACCTCAATACAAAAAAGATTAATAAAAATCTACATCTTAGCTTAAATAGAGATTGTAAGGTAGATACAACTTAGTATTGTCCAACAAGAGGCTACATCAACACCTGGTTTTTATTTTTTAACTATTAACATAGCTGAACACTATGGTTGAATAAGTCAAACAACGCAACAAATACATAATCAAGTAGTACAATTTACAACAAGAGTAAGCATGCTTATTAATCTAGCTCAAACGCATCTAAAAAAGCAGATCCACATATATAAATACACATACATATACAATTGAAAGAGAGAGAGAGAGAGAGAGAGAGAGAGAGAGAGAGAGGGAGATCATACCAAAAACAGTGTTGATAGGATTCATGGCGACCTGATTCTTGGCAGCATCTCCGATCAAACGCTCAGAGTCAGTAAAAGCAACATAAGACGGAGTAGTCCTGTTACCTTGATCATTAGCTATGATCTCAACTCTGTCATGTTGCCACACACCGACACATGAATATGTTGTTCCCAGATCAATTCCGATGGCCGGACCTTCTCCCTTTCCCGCCATATTTAACTAACACTATATGTATTGGTTTGTTTAAGAGAGGCGCTAAATTGAGAAACAAAAGATAACTAGGGTTTGTAAGAGTATAATGTGTTTATTATGGGAGTAAAGAGATGTTTATATAGGAGACTTGTAGTTGTAGCCTTGTAGGAGAGGCGCGTTTTAGGTCGTTGGGATCTAGAATGTTCGATTCAGAATGCTAATAGCCGTCGGATTATAATTTTAAATCCAACAGTCTCCCGTCTTTCACTTTTCAAACTTTAGTACAACTGGGAGAAGGAATACGTATGAGGTCGGTATTGGCTTGTTTAGATCTCACACACTTGGCCTTAAATTTCGTGGTATTGGCCTCTTTAGATCTCTCACACTTTGGTTTAAACTTTATTGGCCTAGTGCCTTAAAAAATAATAATTTAAAAAATTTAATAAGAACATAAAATATTAAAATAAAATTATAAAATTAATATGATAAATTATAAAATGAGAAACTTAAATATTAATTGGAATATAAAAAAAATATAAAAAAAAAACAGATGGGGTTGAGGAGGATAAATGAGATATTATTAATATTATTTTATAATAAAATAATATTAATAATAAGGACAAATAGAAAATCTAACATGTTTTAATTAAAAAAAGTAATTGTCCGTGATATTTTTAGAAGTGTTTTAATTATATTAATTGTATTTATAAAAAAAATACGTTGACATGTTAAAAAAAGTAAGTTTTTTAAGAAGGACAAATAGAAAAGCTAACATGTTTTAATTAAAAAAAATTAACTGCCCGTAATATTTTTAGATGTGTTTTAATTATACTAGCATATAACCCGTGCAAGGCACGGGCTTTAAAAAAATAATAAACTAAAATTTTTTAATGTGAACGGAAAATATTAAAATAAAAGTAAAAATTAATATGATAAATTATAAATGAGAAACTTAAATATTAATTAAAACATAAAAAAATACATATAGGATTGTGGAAGATAAATGAGGTATTATTAATATTATTGTATAATAAAATAATATTAATAATAAGGGCAAATAGAAAATCTAACATGTTTTAATTAAAAAAAAAAGTAATTACCCGTGATATTTTTAGAAGTGTTTTAATTATATTAAATATATTTATTAAAAAATGTGTATACATGTTAAAATAAGTAAATTTTTTAAATAAGAAAATAGAAAAACTAACATGTTTTAATTAAAAAAAAGTGACTGCACGTAATATTTTTAATAATTAAAAGTATTAAAATAAGTTTTAAAATATATAAGTAAGGGTTGCACTTGATATTTTTGGAAAAAGAGATTTTAGTGATAACAAATATAAAAGGAAATATATTTTAATTTAAAGGTAATTGTCCGTGATATTTTTGGAAAATAAGTAGATTTTGTTAGAAAAAAAATGTTTTAACTATAAAAGGCAATCAGCTAGTTACTATATTTATATTATTTTATTATTTATTAAGTAGAGTCACTGTTGTAAAAATCGCCGATTCCGGCGATTTATCGACCGGTAAATCGGAATTCGGTAAGCCACCGATGTTATTCGTCGAAATCGGTGAATTATTCGGTTTTCACAGATCGGGTCAAAAACCGGCCAAAATCGGGTCAATGAATGATGTGCTTTCCGGCGAAAATCTGTGGAGACAAGTTTTTTCCGGCAAAAACTTGATGTGATTTCCGGCAAGTTTGTCCGAGCGATTCTTTTTCATCCAGATTGTTAGCAACTAGTCGAGCAACATGAAAGATCATGCATGGCTCAAAGTTATCATATTCCTTTAGCCCAACGGCCTCGGCAAAACTCCGTGCCCTTTCATCTGATACTGCAGCTAGTGTCTATCCATTCTCTGTTGGCACGAATTGTGTTGGCACGAATTGCATCTACACGAATGAATAAAAAGTAATACAGTCAAAGATTGAATAAAAAGTAATATTTTAATAATGAAATTAAAAAATGTTAAGATAAAATGAAAACATGTTAATACTTAATACATATAAAATATTAAAAAATAATATTAAAATACATCCGATTTATTTTCGATTTATTTCCGATTTATCATTCCGATAAATCCCCGATTTCTGATAAATGGTTATACGGTACCTCAATCTATTTGTTCCGATTTCTGAAATCTACAACCATGAGTAGAGTATTAAAATAGGTTTTATAATAAATAATTAAGGATTGCACCTCATATTTTTGGAAAGAAATTTTAGGGATAACAAATATAAAAGGTAATATGTTTTAATTTAAAGATAATTGTCGTGATATTTTTGGAAAGTGAGTAGATTTTTTTAGGAAAAAATATTTTAATTATAAAAGACAATAATCTAGTTATTATTTTTAAATTTTTAATTATTTATTAAATAGAATAAATGACCAAAAACCAAAACTTTCAATGTATAAGTAAGAATTGCACCACATATTTTTGGAAAAAAAAGATTTTAATGATAACAAATATAAAGGTAATATGTTTTAATTTAAAGGTAATTGTCGTGATATTTTTGGAAAATGGGTAGATTTTATTAGAAAAAAAATATTTTAATTGTAAAAGACAATCATCTACTCCCTCCGTCCCAAATTGTTTGAACCTCTTACTTTTTCACGCATTTCAATGTGCTCGGTTGAGGTACTTCTAAATAATATTTTTTAAATTTTTTCGATTTGTATAAAAATATAGGATTTATACTTTTATACAAATCAAAAAAATTGAAAAAATATTATTTACAAGTACTTCAATCAAGCGCATTGAAATGCGTGCAAAAAGAAGTGGTTCATCCTTTTTGGGACGGAGGGAGTAGTTACTATTTTTATATTTTTTTATTATTTATTAAATAAAATAAAGACCGAAAATCAAAACTTTCAATGTTTCGAATTTAATAATACTAGCCTATAACCCGTGCAAGGCACGGGTCATCAAAGAAAATTAAAAATCAATATGATAAATTATAAAATAAGAAATTTAAATATTAATTGTAATATATAAAAAATAAATAAATAATACAAATAGGGTGAGGAAGATAAATGAGACATTATTAATATTATTTTATTATTTATTAAAATAATATTAATAATAAGGACAAATAGAAAATTTAACATGTTTTAATTAAAAAAAAAAAGTAATTGCTCGTGATATTTTCAGAAGTGTTTTAATTATGTTAATTGTATTTGTTAAAAAAATACGTTGACATGTCAAAATATGTAAGTTTTTTTAAATAATTAAAAAAAAATAAAATATGTTTTAAAATAAATAAGTAAGGGTTGCATTGATATTTTTGGGGAAAAAAAATAGTGAAAATAAATATAAACGGTAATATGCTAATTTAAAGGTAATTATTGCACGTGATATTTTTGGAAAAATAGTAGATTTTTTTACAAAAAAGTTTTTTAATGATAAAACAAAATTAGCTAGTTACTATTTTTATATTATTTTATTATTTATTATAAAAGATAATATGTTTTAATATCAAGATAATTTCTCCTGATATTTTTGAAAAAAGAGTAAATTTTGTTTAAAAAAGTGTTTTAATGATAAAAGGTAATAAGCTAGTTAATATTTTTATATTATTTATTATTAATGGTAATATGTTTTAAATTAAATGTAATTGTCCGTGATATTTTTTAAAAAAGGAGTAGATTTTTTTACAAAAAAGTGTTTTAAAGATAAAAGACAATCAACTAATTACTATTTTTATATTGTTTTATTAGTTATTATAAAAGCTAATATGTTTTAATTTAAATGTAATTACCCGTGATATTTTTGGAAAATGAGTAGATTTTGTTACAAAAAGTGTTTTAATGATAAAAACAATCAGCTAGTTATTATTTTGATATTATTTTATTATTTATTAAATAGAGTAAATGACCGAAAACCGTAGATTTTGTTACAAAAAAGTGTTTTAATGAAAAAATACAATCACCTAATTACTATTTTTATATTATTTTATTATTTATTATAAAAGATAATATGTTTTAATATCAAGATAATTTCCCGTGATATTTTTGGAAAAAGAATAGATGTTGTTAAAAAAAAGTATTTTAATGATAAAAGATACTAAGCTAGTTAGTATTTTTATATTATTTATTATTAATAGTAATATGTTTTAAATTAAAGGTAATTGCGCGTGATATTTTTGAAAAAAAGAGTAGATTTTATTACAAAAAAAAGTGTTTTAAAGATAAAAGGCAATCAACTAATTACTATTTTTATATTATTTTTTTTGTTATTATAGAAGGTAATATGTTTTAATTTAAATATAATTACCCGTGATATTTTTGGAAAATGAGTAGATTTTTTTGCAAAAAGTGTTTTAATGATAAAAGTCAATCCACTATTTACTATTTTTATATTATTTTATTATTTATTAAATAGAATAAATGACCGAAAATCAAAATTTTCAATGTTTCGGCTTTAATAATATAATATAGATTAATTGTATTTGTTAAAAAAATATGTTCACTTGTTAAAATAGGTAAGTTTTTTTTAAATTATTAAAAATATTAAAATAGGTTTTAAAATATATAAGTAAGGGTTGCACTTGATATTTTTGGAAAATAGAGATTTTAGTGATAACAAATTTAAAAGATAATATATTTTAATTTAAAGGTAATTGTCCGTGATATTTTTGGAAAATAAGTAGATTTTGTTAAAAAAAAATGTTTTAACTATAAAAGGTAATCTGCTAGTTACTAGTTCTGTAACAAAATAAGAAGAAATATAAAAAATATTTTGATATTTGAATGCTAATTGTTGTTTTAGGAGTTCAAGATTAGACCATTCAAGCAAAATAAAAATGAAAAAAGAAGTGATGCCAAAGGTACTAAATGGTGCATCTAATATTGTTGCCTTGATCACTCCTTGAAAATATATTAAATAAAGTATCCTATATTTGTACAGAATCATTTTTCATAATCATATATACTTTTATGTTAGTACCCTAATTTAAAATGAATCTTTTGCCTTCTGCTCTTAATTACATTTGATTTTTAGTATTTATTGAATTCTACTTTTTACAGTGCAGGGGATGTTCGGGTCGTGCTTACTTGATGACATTCATCATTAATAAATAAGGGTATATGTTGGCTGCTAAGTGAGTTACCGTATGTCATGGTATGATCTTGCTTATTCTTTTATTTCCAGATGTGCTTGAGACTTTTGATTGAATATTAGATGTTCATCTTTCCGTACTGAAGTGAGGGAGAGTTAAGGTTTATGTCGTGGACCTTACATAGCATGATTATGTCCAAGTCGTGGTGATTGTATTCAAATAGTTCTCCACTATAGATATAGTTCAGGTATGATCCGGCTATCTAATGTCTAATTATTATTATTGTTAAATAGTTAAATTATAACAAGGGAACCAGGTAGGACACTGAAGTGATCTCTTTTTGAAACACCATTCTAACCATAAAATACTCAACTTAAAAAAAAGTATTATAAATCATGTAATGCATACTTACTCTACTGTATATTTTTAGGCAGTGGCCAAATATCAATCTTGATTATAAAAGGTGCTAGATAGATTCTAAATCGTTGCATAAACTTTCCCGGATTAACTTAACAGATGCCTTCATTAAGTTGGCGAACTGGGATGCTGTGAGAGTAAAAGAGAAATTTCAACATGATATAGACAGATTTTCGAGTAAACTTGCACCATGCCGTGTGTTCAAATCAATTAGTTCATTCATCTACTTCAACACTTAAATTTTTCTTAATTTGAGACTATGAAGCTTTTATAGTGTCAAGTATGTTAGATATAAAGTAGTTATAGATGAATGCTTTTAAGGATAATGAAAAGTAATACAAAAAGAGTAGGGTTACAAGATGACTAACATATAGATAATTTTACCACGGAGTACAAAGCATTTAGCAAAAATAGTCTCTACTAAAGCCCGTTGCTTCACAATTTGGTTTCAGCTGCATGTTTCTTTATGGTGTTAGATCATGAAATTTACTCCTGCAAAAACAGCGCTACAAATAAAAATCGTTTCATATGATGAACATCATATGATGTATAGATACTTGTGATTCCAACCGTCAGAATCAACAATAACTAGATTAGTAGATTTTGAATCCTCTTAAAATTTATTGAAAACTTGTGTTTTCCTTCTATATTATAGTTCCCGAGGGTTGAACTTGGTTTCTCGAGAGTATGAGATTTTGATGGCAAGGTTTGTAAAATATAGAGATATATTTTTAAATCGTGGAATGGTCAAAATTGTATGTATTCGTGACATTATGAAAGTGGAAACCTAATCTTACATTATTCATTATGTCCTCATCGTATATAAATCTTTGCAGAACTAATTAAATGACACAATCTTTGCCCCTAGATAGGCCCTTCTACATAATTCCTATGATGGCGCATTGCTTTCATTATTAGAATACTCCAGCGGGAGAGTGAAAAAGTTGTATAAAGGTTTTTTGTAGCTCCAATTGCTTTTGATATAAATGAAGATGAGAAGGATGAAATTCTTTGAGGGCCGAAGGATCGGTCGAAGGATCATGTCAGAGGTGTTGTTGAAGCGAACGCAAAAGAAGAAGCTGGAAGTGTTATAATATATATGGACAGGTACTAATTCCTTGGAACATGAATTTTGACTCTGGGCCATTAACTTCCATGTAGTTTTTTTATTTGAGAATTTATAGGTTTAGGCTATAAATTACAATAAGGTCCACATCAGACTCAGATGCCATGCTGTTTAAATTTTATGCCCTATAGCTGTGCTTATAAGCTCTTATCACATAAAGCTCTAGCAAAAGAATTTTTTCGTAAAAGTAGGAACAAGGGATCAACCCATCAAGAAACTTCAAACAACATACATAAAAAATAGTATTACATGATAAATTCCTTTGACATTAAATGTATGTTCAATTTTCATCTATGTAATATTAACGACTTGATTTTTTCATTTTAAATAGATAGTGATTTCAGGAACCGTTTGAATCATAGTACAGGTTTGTAATTAGAAGGACTTGAATTTATTTATCACATGTCCCTTGACTATTTATGCTAATTTTTCTGTAAATTCATTTATTGGGCAACCAGAAACTCGCACCACAAACCTCACCGCCATTGGTTGTAGGTAATTGATCTTCACTTTCGGAATATGCAATGCACGACGCATGGAAATTTTGTTTATGTTGTCATGAAGATTCTCTGCATTATTATAGAACTGTGAGACTATGTCAGGGCCAAGTCTATTAGACAATTATGTTTGGAACTACTGCCACATAAATTTTGTTTGTGCTATCATGAAGATTCTGTGCATTATCATAGAACTGCATGACTATGTCAGGGCCAAGTCTCTGTTAGACAATTATATTTGGAAATACTGCCTAATAAAGTGATTTATCTGTTTCTACAGCTACTTCTAACTGTTCACCCATTTAAATTTTGGATTTGTGAATATCTGATTATCTGATACAGATATAGTTTAATGTTCTTATAGAGATCGATATACCGCCAAATGAATGAATTTTTATATATATGCATAATTTTGTTTTATCATATCTAGCCACTGGGGGCTCTAGGTCACCGAAGAGGAGAGAAAATGAGAGACAAACTGAGTACAATTTTATTTTTATTTTTATACAATCAAATTCTATGTTATCTGATTTTGAATTATACGACTATAGACCTGATTCTGATTGCTATTGCTGTGACAAACTAGGTTGAGGGCGATGTTTATAAAATAAGAGTTATTTGGCTAATATCGGTTCATTTGTAATTCATTGTAATTTGAAATTGTTGCATGTCCATGACCAATTAGGGACTTGAGTTTTTCCTAAAATAAATATTAGTTTACGCAAAAGATACTGTAGTGCTGAAACAACTTTCCCAAAATGCAAAATGTTATTAGATAAAAGTTTTTAGCTAATATGTTTATGTTGAAAAAGTAAAACCGAAGCATATTTATCTCTCTAATGCCTTTCAAATTAAGCATTAGGTAGAGAATTATGAATGCCACTAGATCCATAGCCAAAAAAGTATTTCATGGACAATATATTTTTCGTTTCTCGAGAGTTTAAGAACATTTATGTTTTAAAATTAATGGAGTCAAAACTTCATCAAGTAATAAATGTAAATGATTGATCTTACACATGAGATTACCATGCTATTGTATCAGAATCCGCTGATTGCACAACTTCAATTTCAAAGAATTTGAAACTTAGCCGAATATAGATAAAAAAAAATTAATAAGTATATAAAATTAATCTTGCTTCTAGCTGGCCCGTGCATCGCACGAGTTATAGGCTAGTATTATATTAACCCGATTCCTGAATATTAAGATTCATGCTGGCATTGTGATTGGGAATAAAGACTAAAACGAACATGTGCTTTCCAAAGAGAGAACCCAACTAAAATGCAAAAAGCTAGACATTTACAAGTTTGTGCTAGTGTGCTACTGCTCTGCCAGAAAAAACGAGAAATATTTATGGAATCACATTTTCATCTACATCTGAAAATTTCTGTAGATCATGACTTCATTAGGGCAAAATGAACGGAACTTCATCGCAGGGTACCAGACTATCAGCTCATATCACTTGCTAATCCAAATTGCAATGTTGGCAGGCTACCCATTACAATGTGGGCGAAAAATTGGCAGAGCATTATATGCCAAAAAATCTATCATATTAAGCACATCTTAAACAACATTGGATAATACACGGCTACTAACTTGAAGGTCCGTGAAAACCACATTTGACAATTTAGATGCAGGAACAAAGTGATAAAATTACAGATATAGTCATCGAACATTAAGCAACATAATATACAAGATATTCACCAGAACATAACACGGGTTAATTTCCATATAGAATTTTGAAAAACAGACTAGCAGTTGTCCATTCCCCACAAACTGTTACATATTAGCTTGTAGACATCATCAGACTACAAGTTGGACACCGTCGCAGGTTCTAGAAATAACAAATTATACCAGGAAACACAAATGTCATAAGAATATATAGAACGATACTGCAAGGTAATTCTTGGCAACCATCATTATATTTAAGCCAAGAACCTCCCCACACCCCACAAACTATAAACATTTCACCCATGTAATGTAATGAAGATTGCATTGAGGAACTCTCCCTGGTAACGTATGTCCTGGGAAACTTAAATTCATGCTAGTTGGCACGACTTCTAATAACATCAATGTCCATCTCAGTTGGGTCGGTTGCTTGCAGCTCCACCTGGATCCCGTCTAGCTCCCGCTTGAACCTGTCCTTGGAGCTAGCATAGATCATCTTGCTTCTAACACGTGCAGTATCAGGAGACCTTGTATAGCATAGAACGTAAAATAAATATACTTATTCAGAAGAAACTTGTGGTTAATGTAATGAGTTTGAATTTACCATGCAATAAAGATTATTTTGCTTTTCTGACAATTCTCTGCAGTCACAAAATCAAAATCATAGACAGCATAGCGACACTCATCAGCAGGAAGACTTGCAGCAAAGTCATCATAACTTAAAGCTGGCTCCCCAACCTTTTCAACAACAACTTGCTTTTGTTTCTCTTCAATCTTGTAAACCACAAATCTGAAGGTTCTCTTTGCCTTGAGGTCCAAAAACCTAAGCTTGCAATCGTCATGCACAGCCATCCCAGAAGCAGCGTTGGCCTGTGAAATGGACCATAGAAATTACTAAAAGAAAATAACCATCTAACAACCACATGGCTTGTATATAGTTGCCCAGAAAAACATCTTCAAACTTTACACTAAAAAGTACAACTAACTTGCTTAGGGGTATCGCTCCAAGCCTCCAACTAATATAAGTACTACGCAATATAATTAACTATCAACTGGACACACATATACAGTAATGCTACATCTTAAAGTAAGCCGAATTTTAATCACTTTTTCATTAACAAGCACAATGCGCGAACTAAATAGATGAGGATTGTGCTTTATATAAGACTTTGTCATGTACATTCTTACACATTTGCATAGCAAAATATTCAGTTCCGATTAAATTGCTTTGGCCGTAAATTGTTTTGCTGTACATACATAGACAACTGATCGGAAGTTTCAAGTAAAGCATCTAACAAAGTCCATATTTGAAAGACGAAAACGTTGTACGATTGCACTAGTAATCGGTAGTTTATTTATAAAAGAATCGAAACCCGGGCCAACATGTTGGAAGGGTAAATACATAAGATCTAACAAACATGTAGCAGCACGTCCAAACTCACAGAGGACAGATAAATTGTAACAATTACTAACAGTTTAGATCTTAAAAATTGGGGATTTTGTGTTCTTCTGTGAATCTACAAATTAAATCACAACTCTGATAACATAATAATCTCAAGTGGATTAAAAAAAAGAGGGAAAATCAGATCTAATAACAACAGCGGCAAGTGAATTAAATCAGTAAGTATAGGTTTAACAGTGAAAGAGAGAAGCTGAAAGAAACAAATAGAATATCAACTCACCATATTGAAGTCGAATTGAGGAGAGGGGGTTAGACAATTGAGGAGTTGGGGTGTAAATTGTAATGTTATGTTATGATTAAGGGGAATAGGAATAGGCAGAGATGGAATTGCTTTATAATTCTACAAAACTATTGTCTTTGCGTCAAACCAACGCTATCCCCCCTACTTTCCAACCCCCTTACCTTTTTTTTGGATAAAGGTTAACGTACAGCTAAATTTCTCATATGTTTAAAAGTTGGTAACTAATTGGAATTTTGATTATATGAAAATCGGATCAAAATTTATAATTTTATAAAAAAATTCGGTAAAGATTCGATAAAAATTGATATAGTCATCAAAAATTGGCCGAAACGGTAAAAACTAGTAAAAAATATTGAAAATAATTAGAGAAATTATCAAAAATACTACTTTTTCTAAGTTTTTTTGCAATTTTACCATATTTTGAAAATATTTGCAAAAATACGACCTGCAACTAATGCAACCTAAAAATATTTGCAAATATCCGGTCGGCAACCAAATGCAATCAAAGCAACCAGATGCAACTTTTTAAAAATAATAATTGAAAAACAGTTGAGAATTCAAAAAAATTGTTAGTAAAAGGGATAAGCTTGTGGTCTTGATTTACCTGGATTTACCCTGGATTTCAATAGTTAAACTTTGGGGTTCAATGTTTCTATTTTGGGTTTTAGAAATATTAAGAATGACGAATAATTCGTATACAACCCTAAATCCTATACTTTAAACCCTAACCTACCACGCCGGAAAAACACCATTATTAACAAGTTGCATATGTGATTGATTTTGGTTGTAGTTGCAGATATGGTTGCATCTAGTTGCAGACCGTATTTTTGCAAATATCTTCAAATTTTGGTATTTTTGCAAAAAAAAATAAAAAACACATAATATTTTTGCAAAAATAATAATTTTGATTGAGTATTTATGAAAAAATCCCAAATAATTATGCATTAAAAAGGTAAAAAATTGAATAAAAACAAGAAAAATATTATATTCGTATATATAGTTACTACTTTGGACGGCTAATTTACGAACTCTCTTAATTTTTTTTCAATGATTGTATAGAATAAATAATTATATAAAAAATAATATTAAATTAATGATTTGATTAATTCCTTAGACGGTGTATTCATCAATTAACTTCGATTTTTGATTTTTACAACACTATCTATGATTCAAATTCTTTTTTAAATAAAAATTATTTATATAAAAAAAATCGGTAACATTTCAATATCAATACTACGAAATCCAATTGACCCAATACAAACTACAAAATAGGGCCACGAGTACATCCAAAAGCGTGTAGCCCAAAAATAAACGAAAATAGGTAAATGTCCTAAAGAAAATCCCACACTTAAACTACTACATATGAGTTGAAGAAACAAAATTGGGTTTGTGCGAAAAGTCGAGGCGGGATGAGGTCAAACAATATTTATATACCATTGCGGTGGAGTTTTCTTCTCCAATCGAATTAAAATCACGAACGAAATCACAGGATTCCCTAGACAATGAGAATAGTTGAAGTTGCAAATACAGAGGGCCAAAACCCGTATTTAGATCCATCTTCTCCTGCAGAGGGTTTACCGTATTTAATAGTTTTCGTGAATAATATTTCATGTAATTTAATCACTTTAATTTTAATACTATTGATTAAACTCGAGACATATATCATGTTATTCTCTTCATAATTTAATTTTAATTTTTTTAATCGATAAGTAAATTATTAAATCAAATTAACGTTTGAGCACAATCGTGCAATTCATAGTATCACTCAAATATGAGGTCGATGATATCGCTTCTAAAATTAGGAGGGTTAAATCTCAGTGTAGATAGCATTAACAAGAAAAGAAGAACAACATGTTGGATATAATTACTAACTACACAGCAACGATAGTGCAGTTATATATATTTTGTATCAACAAGAACATACAAATAATACCAATTAACAAAACAAACACAAAGGTCGAAACAATAATATATAATTAGAGACTGTAAATAATAATATAAGAAATAACACTTATCTCTCAGGAGCTTTAACAAATACTGAAAGATAAATAAACAGCTGAGTCGTCAAGCCTTAGAGAAGTCTTGACTGTTCTTGAAGAGATTATTGCCCCACTTACGCTGTGTTGGGTTGCAACAATATCACTCCCAGGATAAAACAGCACAGATCAATCCACTCACAAATATGTCAATGATCAACAGCGACCTGCACCTCACTTCGCCCAAGAACTATGTAATTAATCTGTATGTGTTGAGAGAGAACATAGAAGATGACAGTTGCTAGGGTTTTCAGAGTTACGTATATCCTTTTGTCAAACGTTATATTTTGTATATATAATACAAAAAATAAAACGTAACATATCAAATATTGTAACTGAAGATAAGACATTTAATACTAAATATTCTGATTTAATTACCATAACAGTTGTCATCAGTATTTAATATCAGTTACAGTTCAGTCAGGATTTCCTGGTCCATCAGGATTTGATCATCATCAGTACTTACTCAAGCCATCAGGACTTGCATCAGTATTTGACCAACCATCAGGATTTGATCAGGACTTAACTCCATCAGGATCCAAATACTGACCCATGCCATCAGGATCAGGATTTAACTCCAAATACTGACACTGGCCATCAGGATCAGTAGCCTTCAGGATTTGATCCAAGAACTGGTCCATCAGAATTTAATATAAATCCTGACCAAGTTCGTTTAACTGTTACAAATAAATACTGATACTGTTAAATTAAATCAATAAATAATATTAAATAAATAGGTAATAAAATTTCTCGTCTAGGTCGCCTCGCGTACGCCGAGACATTCGCCCAAATCACCCTTCGACCCGACCCAACCCGAGTCGAGTCGTGACGTGGCGTGGCGAGGCGAGGCGGGCGGCAGCGGCGCGCGTGTGTGTGCGTGTGCGCGCGTGAGGCACATACTAACACCATGCACACCCACATGTCTTAGTAGTTGTACACTACTCTTGCACATGTTTCTATATAAACCCACCAACCTCTCATTACCATTTCTATGTGGGATACAAGTTATTCCAATATAACCAACCCACATAACCCATTTCAAACAACCTATTTCAACTCAATTTATTTATGGATTACATTAAGAAAATGTCTTAGATCCAAACATGAAAGTTTAAGTCCTCATTACAAGGAACAACCTACAATTGTTAGTTTACGGAAATTCCATCAAGAACATATATACAATATGCCTCAAGCTTTTCATTTTCTAACACAACAATCATTCGCCTGGGAGCAGTCCAACCTTCGGGTAAGTTTCTCAGTCAAATAGTGGTAACAAATCTTCTTTCTTTATATGATGTCTTCTCTATCTAAAGGGAGTTGAACCATGCTATCAGCATGACTCTGAAGAGTTGACCCGTTCTGGGAACTACGATTTTAGGTAAGGGTTTTATATCAAACTGCCCACCCATCTCGTTAAAAAGTATCAAGTAGCTCCCCGATCTCCACGGCGACTCATTTAAACCACTAATTTCATATAATATATCGTGCCGTTAACTTTTTTTAAAAAATTGAACGGAAGAGTTGTGCTGTCAAGTGACGTGTTTGTTTATTGCTTAGTTGGCTCATAACGGTTAGTTTAGTTTGACTGGGCTAAATACTGACATCAGGTGTATATATATAACAAACATGTATCTCTTGGAAAGTAGGGTTTATGAACAAATTTCACTACATCTCTTCGATCTGTGTGTATTTCTTTAATTACGCTTGCACATATCATCATCTTTGCTTGTAATACAAAAGATATGGGGCTTTTGTATTACAAGCAAAGATGATGATATGTGCAAGCGTAATTAAAGAAATACACACAGATCGAAGAGATGTAGTGAAATTTGTTCATAAACCCTACTTTCCAAGAGATACATGTTTGTTATATATATACACCTGATGTCAGTATTTAGCCCAGTCAAACTAAACTAACCGTTATGAGCCAACTAAGCAATAAACAAACACGTCACTTGACAGCACAACTCTTCCGTTAAATTTTTTTAAAAAAGTTAACGGCACGATATATTATATGAAATTAGTGGTTTAAATGAGTCGCCGTGGAGATCGGGGAGCTACTTGATACTTTTTAACGAGATGGGTGGGCAGTTTGATATAAAACCCTTTTAGGTAACTAGGAACGCATGTTAATGCTAACAAGAAGACTACATTGAACAGAGCAATTAAGAAGCTAACCTCACCCGATCAAAGATAACTTGCAATGTAATCATATTATATTAATTTTTCATATTTTCAGGTTTATGGATCATTACACCATTATCACGGTGATAATTACTTATAACACTATTAACATGTAGAATTTCACGACTGGTCAATCCAGTACTTTGTACTCTTACATGCACCTATGTCTTGATTTTAATATCATCATGCCGATGACTAAAAAGATATGATCATCAATCAACAGACATATTAGTCTTTCTGTAATATTAATATCCTTAAATAATAACACTCTATTAAAAATATTTAGAAATGAAAATATTACTCATCTAATCTAATTTTTTAGTCACATACCTAAAAATATATAACACGTATCATAATTCCAAGAACATTTGATACACGTACTAACATTTATAATTTAATACATTTTTAATACCTATTTTATGTCTATTTTCGTAATTTTATTATTTAATAAATTATTTTCTTTTGTTTTGTAGGAAAATAAATAAAATCATATTTCAAGCAGAAAAGGGTGAAAAAGGCAAGGAGATGGAAATACTTAAAGTCAAAAGGAAATTGGAGAAAAATTGGAAAACTTATCGGAGAAGAAAAAGGAATTGAGGAAATATTTCAAGAATCCGTTTTGTAGTCAAAGATCCCAAACCCATTATTTTTCCTATATATATATCTCCCCTCTTGTATTTGAGACACCTAGAATTTGATAGCTTTTATTTTTGTGCACTGTTTCCTGCATTCTCTGTTTGTTTTTATATTAATATCTCGATTCTTATTTTTCCACCTGTTCGTGTATTCTGTTTCGGCTTTTCAGATCTGTTAGCTACCATCTATTCACCCATGTTTGTTTAAGTTGGTTTGTTTATTTTGTTTTTACGTGGCCAGTTTTTGAATCCAGGGAGTAGTTTTGTGTTTTGCTAAGTTAGTTAACTTGTTTTTATCACCTGATAGTTTAAGTCAACGCAGGTTACTGTTGTTCTTAATTATATATTCGTGTAACTTTTCTTTACATCTTATAATGTTTTCAATACCTTTATCTTGTTTCGTTTTAATTAAAATCATGTTTAGCTAATTCTCTTGCCCTAGGATGAAGTTAATTTAATTGCTTTTGATATTTTCTCGTTCCTATTAATTGGTTCTCATAATTTTTCTTGGTGCTTAATTGTTTAATTGACAAAGTGATTTTGATAGATTATTGTTACCAGATTTATTTTTCATAGCCTATGCTTGCTTCATGAAGTTTTGATAGGTTATTGTTAGATAACAAGTTTCATAGTATATATTTGTCTCGTTAATTGATATATCTTATTTGTGAAGGAAAGAGAATTGATTTTAGGGAGAGTTGATATTAATTGTGATTGATTAATGGATTCAGATTCCTAGGTTTTCCATATCTGATTTTAATTGTTAATTAGGTTAAACAAATCTCAAATCTTATTTGTCTAGTTCGCCTGGGTTATTTGTTAGGGTTTTGAAAATTCATAGTCTCTGTGGATCGATCTGTGATTGCTACAACTAAACACTATGCGCTTGCAGTTTACATTATTTTTACACATCAAGTTTTTGGCGCCGTTGCCGGGGATTATTGGTAATTTTCACTCCTTGATATTTAATTCTTCGGATTAGTTTCTTGTTCTGTATTGCTTTGTCTTTTAGGGAACAGTGAAGCAGAGGAAAGTTTAGACAAGAAGATTGCTAGAAGGCTCTATTAGGTCCTGATATGTTTGTAGACGGGGGTTGAATACAAACAGTACCGTTTAATCGAATTTGTATTGATAGTAGATTTAACAATTACAATAACAAATTATCTGCGGAATAAAATGAAACAAGATTCAAGTTAAATAAAACTCTATTGAACTTGAAGGGTGTTACAATTCTGTGTACAGATTACAGAGTTCCTGTTAAAACAAATCTAGAATAAATTCGACATGAATTTATCTATATTTGTAATAAAAGGATCGAATACTAAAAAGTAGTTCGATATAATTTCTAGGGATTATGATCCGCTAGATTGTCAAAGCAATACAAGTAATTGAATTCTAGTGGATTGGATATAACATTAATGACTAGAATTTATTACAATGATTTAAATGAAAGCTTTGCGGTTGGTTGAATGTTAATGGCAGAAGAAGGATTTGATATTCTGTGTTCTGTCTGTCTTGTTATGTTTTGATCACACTTGCTTTTCTATTTAACCAAGTCACAGAAGACACTTTGCACGCGCCAAAACCATTCACTTGATTTTATTCTAATAGTACTAACCAATATAACTGGTAGTACTATCGGTAGTACTATCAATTTGTATTGGTAGTACTATCGGTAGTACTAACCTTGATAGTACTACTAGTATAAATCAGATAATACTACTGGTACTAAACAGAATTAGAAATAAATCTGTTTTAATTTATTCTAATTTTAATTGATTTAATAAATGAATTAATTATTTTAGAATTAATTCACAGATTAAATAAATTAAATTAATGACTTAAATAATATACATAAAATTACTTGAGATCTTTAGAATTAATTCATATATTAAATTAATCATCTTAATGAATAAATTAAAAGAGAATTAAAACTAATTCTAAGAACCACTGAAATTGATGACGAACTACCGCTGACTGACGTTGACACTCCATGTACTGTCTGGTTCATGAGTGACTAACTTTAGTGATTGTTCTTCATCTTTGACTTTATGTTGTGGTTCTTTCTCCTTCTAATTAAACAAGGGACTGTAACCTGTACTTTTCTCCGTCACGCTTCTGAAATCTCTGTCACTTTTAAACAGTTCCACTTCCTTGAATACTTCATTGAGGCTTGAACAATAAATTGAACTTCTTTCAAATGTAGAATTACTTCAAGTCCGTAGATGACTTTAATCTTCATTCTTTGACAGATATAACCTTCTGAGATTCCTGTGACACTTGATTTTTATTATTTACTTATTACATCTTCATTAAAGTTGAGTAGAATCCTCGGTGTTTACAAATAGGCCTAGACATATGCCTTTCAGGCTCGTTGTCTCTTGTGAAATTTTTTGAAGTGTTTTTCGGTATTCCGTATCACTTTTCTCTGTTTTCTTCCCACCCATTATTGAAAAATCCAAAAAAATTAAATATTTGAAAAATCCAAAAATATTAGTCAGTTATTTGTTAAAAACCAATTTTTTGCATCATTCATTCTCTCACATAGGATCACATCATCTAGATTTCTTTATTGTCTTAATCGCTTTCCATATTATATAATTGTGGTGATTGCTGGAGGAAAGAGGTACATACAATTTAGAATAGAACACGTAGTGTAGTGCATCCATAAGTGTTTATTTCTCGTTCTTTGTGTGTTGTATCATTAAATCAATCTTAAGGGTGCAACCCAATTTCAAGATAAGGTGAGGGATTTCATCATCTTTTCCTTGGCCCACAAATCACTAATTCATTCATCTTGCATTCCTTTTTCCTTAATAAAATTAATTAGACATTAGCCCCTAGGATATCGCGCTCAACTAGGAAGAGAATCTAGGAGGAACAAATCACTAAGTATTTTTCGGTGGTGTCTAGGCTAGCGAAAGCTTACCTGGCCTTTAGACTGGTGCCTAGAATGGTGGTTAGCCTCTTGGCAATGCTTCCTCCTGCCTGGCCAGTCACGACGAATGCTTTTTGAGTTGTTACTTTTAGTAGTATCTTATTGTTAGGAGCAAGGTCTAGATTGTTTTTAGGATAACATAGTAGTCATGTCTATTCCGTATTTAGGAGTTAATTTGATTGATGAGGTTCTTTCATGGTCGAATCTTGAGGATATTGCAATTGAGTCATTTCTTGAAGAAGATCTTTTGTTAGATTATGAGAGTAATAAATAAATTCATGAATTGTACATGAGTTTTACTTGTGATGAGATGTTGGATGAATTAAATGTTATTTGTTCTAAACATGAAACCCAACTTGAGGATAGTTCTTTTGATCCTAAGTTATTTGTTAAGAAATATGTTGGTGAGCCACCCCCACTTTATTTTAATCTATCTTTTTCCACTCTTGATCAGTCTTTGGTAGTTACTAATGAAACTCATCATGTTGTTATCTTTAGTGACATAGTTCATGACCAAAAATTCCAAGTTATTAATCTGCTTAAACAACATAAAGAAGCGTCTACTTGGTCTATGAATGATGTTAGTGGTAGGAGTTTTATTCTAGTTCAAGATCATCTTTCTCTAGTGGATAATGTTGTCTTTGTGGGTGAGTTTCACATGCTTGTTGATTGTGTTACGAAGTTAGTTTTCCCTCGATCTGGTATTGGTTAGTAAGTATTT
This sequence comes from Heracleum sosnowskyi, assembly GCA_030848705.1. Taxonomy (NCBI): domain Eukaryota; kingdom Viridiplantae; phylum Streptophyta; class Magnoliopsida; order Apiales; family Apiaceae; genus Heracleum; species Heracleum sosnowskyi. Next base: position 103,616,583 of record CM061238.1, on the reverse strand, counting down.
TTGTATGTGTCTCCCATAGTTAAGTGTAGGTATGGGGGAGTGTGTGTGTGTGTGTGTGTCTGTGTTTTATAGGTATTATTATGTATCTCCGTCATGTCCTTATCAGGTATTCTCGTCCTTTTACTTTGTTATTTTTATCTCATTTGCATACATTGAGGACAATGCATGATTTAGGTACGGGGGAGGGGTTTAGTAGTATTATTATAATCCAAAAAAATTGAAAAATGAAAAAAATCCCAAAAAGAATTTTAGTCTTGTAAATTGTAGAATTCTAGCCTTGTGAAATGATTTCTTGTGGCTTGATGCACCCTTACATGCTATAGTAATTTTGTGTTTCTGATATTTTTGATTGAGAAGTGATTTGCTAAGTTCTTGTTCACATATATTAGCAAGTTGAAACTAGTAGACTTACTGAATGTTGCAAGTAATTAGAAGGACATGAATATGTGCAAGATGATTTGGTTTTCATGCTTTGAGTACAAGTTGGTGCATTGAAGAGATTTTTGCTTGGGATTGATTATGTTTTACCACCAAGTGAGTTTTTGAGCCTATATGCATATCTTTTGCATTTTATATTCGTTTGCTTGAGTGTCCACATGTTGTTTGCATTGCTAGCACTTGTTTGAGACCTTTCTTGAAACGCATGACATTATTTGATGATAAGATGATAAAGGCATTTAGGAATAACCTATATTTTCCAAATTACCACACCATTTATATATGATCAATTAGTTACCCTATTGAGCTTAATCCTTTTTTTTTCGGTGACACACCACATTACGTGCCTAGACCTTTTTCTTGTGTAGCCTTACTTATACTTGATCCCAAATTGTCATCGGCTAGTAGGAACTTGAGGGAGTAATAAGGTGTGTAAGATGAGTTTACTTTTGTCCATTACTTTTGAGGAAATTTTGGTGTGATTGATTACTTGATAGTCGTTGTTCAAGAAATTTTTGAAGGAGGATTGTGGTTATTTATATCTATATCTTAGCTCTCAAAAAAAAAGATGAAAAAAAGAGAAAAAAAATCTATATGAAAAAAAAACAAAAATAAAATTATATAAGAGCATACTTATGTTTTTGTGATCCTTCTTCATTCGACTAATCAAGCCTTTTGTTGAAAAAAGAGAAAATCAGTAAATTCAGTTGTGGGGAGGATGTTTGGTGATGTGTATGATTAATTATGGTGCCTACTAACTTTTGACACTTCACCTTCTTTGGCCTTACTTGACATACCTTGTCCCTAGCCCTGTTACAACCCAAATAAAGACCTTTTGATTATCATTATTGATGTATGTTGTGTTAAAGTTAGATTGATACCAAATGTCAAGCATGCTTATGACTTTGTTGGAATAGAGTGATACACTTACCCTTGTTCTTGAGTGAATATTATTTTGTGAGTGAAATGTGAGTTATTGCTTGTTTTTGAATATGAGATCCCAAGTTTTGACTCAAAGGTGTACTCTTGTGGGTTTAGCATGGTTACCAACTTATTCTTACACTTGACATGGACTTTTGAGCACTTATGCATATTTCTTTGAGTAGACTATGTGAATCCTTGCATATTCCATGACAAGACATTGCAAAGTCATTTTTGATTCTTAAGTTGATGTAGCATGAGAGGACTTGTATGTGTGGCGTTGCATTGCCATGCAATCTTTTATATGAGCTAGATGGATTTTGTGGGTACATTCACTATAAACCCTCACGAGACCTTACTCGTCCACTAGGGCTGCCTAGGGGTTTAAAGGGCTTGTTGCATATGCCAAATGCAACCGTGATCAACTACGGAAGTGGTATTATCTATTAGATAGTAGTTTATATTATATTAGTTTTTCTCGAGGACGAGCAAAAGATAGGTATGGAGGCATTTGATAGGTCCATAATTTAATACATTTTTAATACCTATTTTATGTCTGTTTTCGTAATTTTATTATTTAATAAATTGTTTTCTTTTGTTTTGTAGGAAAATAAATAAAATCATATTTCAAGTAGAAAAAGGTGAAAAAGGCAAGGAGATGGAAATACTTGAAGTCAAAAGGAAATTGAAGAAAAATTGGAAAACTTATCGGAGAAGAAAAAGGAATTGAGGAAATATTTCTAGAATCCGATTTGTAGTCAAAAATCCCAAACCCATTATTTTTCCTATATATATAGATCTCCCCTCTTGTATTTGAGACACCTAGAATTTGATAGCTTTTATTTTTGTGCACTGTATCCTGCATTCTATGTTTGTTTTTATATTAATATCTCGATTCTTATTTTTCCACCTATTCGTGTATTCTGTTTCGGCTTTTCAGATCTGTTAGCTACCATCTATTCACCCATGTTTGTTTAAGTTGGTTTGTTTATTTTGTTTTTACGTGGCCAGTTTTTGAATCCAGGGAGTAGTTTTGTGTTTTGCTAAGTTAGTTAACTTGTTTTTATCACCTGATAGTTTAAGTCAACGCAGGTTACTGTTGTTCTTAATTATATATTCGTGTAACTTTTCTTTACATATTATAATGTTTTCAATACCTTTATCTTGTTTTGTTTTAATTAAAATCATGTTTAGCTAATTCTCTTGCCCTAGGATGAAGATGAAGTTAATTTAATTGCTTTTGATATTTTCTCGTTCCTATTAATTGGTTCTCATAATTTTTCTCGGTGCTTAATTGTTCAATTGACAAAGTGATTTTGATATATTATTGTTACCGGATTTATTTTTCATAGTCTATGCTTGCTCCATGAAGTTTTGATAGGTTATTGTTAGATAACAAGTTTCATAGTATATGTTTGTCTCGTTAATTGATATATCTTATTTGTGAAGGAAAGAGAATTGATTTTAGGGAGAGTTGATATTAATTGTGATTGATTAATGGATTCGGATTCCTAGGTTTTCCATATCTGATTTTAATTGTTAATTAGGTTAAACAAATCTTAAATCTTATTTGTCTAGTTCGCCTGAGTTATTTGTTAGGGTTTTGAAAATTCATAGTCTCTGTGGATCGATCTGTGATTGCTACAACTAAACACTGTGCGCTTGCAGTTTACATTATTTTTACACATCAATTTCTTTGAAGGATAAATCTTATCCTTGACGGTGGATAAGTATTGACTTTCTTGAAGGATAAGTCTTATATTTGACGGTGAATAAAGATAAATTCTAGATCCTTCCTTGTAGGAGTTGTTTCCATATCATAATGGACTTGTATTGAAACAAGCCCACTCGTATTAGAACAAGCCTGTATTGGACGTCTCTTAATACATGTTGTACTTCTAGCCCAAATATTAATTACGAAATTAGAGTTTCAGGCCTTATTAATTGGCCTTATTTATGGACCATCTAGGTTTAATTAATACAATATTAATTATGTCTTTAGGGTTATTTTTAGCCAATATCATTTGCCCCCCCCCCCCAACTTCTATGATAATGCACTAGGATTTCAGAGAAGTTATACCGGTCTTTTTCGAGACTTGGGGTCTTTTTATCCCTTACCCGGGACTTACTACCCTTTTTTGGGGATTCTAATATACACTATTGTTTCACGAGTATCGTCTTGGTGTAAAGTGTGGAGCGACCTACACATTTACGATGATTTTGCCTTATTCGAGGCTAACTTGACATTTGCATAAGCCTTTTATGTCTTATGCCGTCTTGTTTTGGCTTCAAGCCTTTCATTGAGCATATCGAATGATGGGGTTTGGACTGAATGTCTTAGGTTTCTAGGGTTTCAACCCTTCACCCTTACGAGCTCTTACTGATGGCTTCACTCGTAGTGATTCATTCTCAAGTCTATCATATGAAACTTCTCCCGAGCTTGAAATTTTCGCTAATTAACAATAGGCATCTTAGGCTTTATTTTGTATGTTTATTAGCAACATTCACCCTTCGGGGTTCATTGTATTTAACTCTATTTGTGCAGTTGACATGCATATTTTGTATGTTTTCCTTTGCATTCATTTGTAGTTTGTCTTGGCAAAGCTTTGATGATGTTTCTACCAATCCCATTCCTGGTTGGGAACTTAATTTTCAGATGGTAAGACGAGGCTACAGCCTTAAATGCATGAAGGCCCGTCCTTCCAAGAATCGCGTTGTAGGTCGAAGTTGTCTTTATAACTACGAAGTTCAACATCTGAGTAGACGTATTTGAACCTTGCCCCATTGTCATAGGGAGTTGGATTGTGCCTTCCACCTTCGACTCCATTGAATCCATATATGGGCATATTCGAGGGTGTCAATTGAGAGTCAGTATAACCCATCTTGATAGAAGCATCATGGAACAAGATGTCCACTGAAGCTCCATTATCGACTAGAACTCTCTTCGTTTCAGAATTGCCTATCATAGGTATGATGACTAAGGGATCATCGTGGGGAAATTTCACTCCTTCCAAGTCTGAATCATCAAAACCTATTGATATTTCCGTTCTGGCACGTTTCGGTGCTTCTCCAACCACAATCATTACCTCTCGGGCATATGCTTTCCTTGAGTTTCGGGAGGACCCAGCAGCAGTTGGTCCTCCGAATATCATGTTGATGACTAGCCCTCGGGGCTTGGGATTACGATCTTGATTGTTGTCCCTTCTGTCGTAATCCTTCTTTTCATAGTTTCCTATTTGACTCCCTTGATTTCCATCCTTAGTGAATTTATTGAGCTTTCCTCTTCGTATCAAAAACTCGATCTCATCTTTCAGTTGTCTGCAATCATCCGTGTCATGACCGACTTCCTTGTGGAACCGATAAAATTGGTTTTGATTCCGTTTAGACATGTCAGTCCTTAGAGGCTTCGGCCATCGGAGATCCTCCTCCTTTGCCATTTCCATCAGAATTTGGCTCATGGGAGTGTTTAATCTTGCATAATCCGTAAACTTTGGCCCAAAATTGTTCCTCTTGGGTGGAGAATCAAAATCCTTTGACGTTCTAGGAAACTTTTCCTTGACGTCGTACTCCTGAGTTTCCATCCTTTTCTTTGAATTTCCACTACCACCAGTAGTGGGTTCATACTTTCTCATGCTTTCTTCAGCCTTGATGTATTTTCCGGCTCTATCTTGGAGCTTCAACATGCTTTCGGGTGGATGTTTTGCCAATGATCTTTTGAAGTGATCATTAGTGGTTCCTTGCTGCCGGGCTATCATAGCTACTTTGTCCTCCAAGTCCGGGACTTTCAGAGCCTCCCGGGTGAATCGGTTGATATAATCCCTTAAAGCTTCATTCTTTCCTTGTTGGATTCCCATGAGTGATGCAGAACTTTTCTCATGCACCCTTTCACTAATTGGTTGATGAATGCATTGCTTAGTTCCTTAAAAGACCCAATGGAATTGGGAGGTAGACGGCTATACCAACGTTATGCCATGTTTGCCAAGGTTTGTGGAAACGCCCTACACTTGACCGCATCATTGGTTGGTTGCAACAGCAGTGCATTAGAAAAGGTTCTTACGTGATTTGCGGGATCCCCCGTTCCATCATAAGCTTTGATCGTTGGCATCTTAAATTTCCTGGATATGTTAGCTTTCATGATGACTTGAGTAAACGGTGGTGTAGGATCATCAGGATCTCCTAGGGGCAACAAAACACCAGGATCACCCTTTGGGGCTTCAACCCTCTTGGTTCTTCTTAGTGTTGGGTCCACGTTGATTATCGGGACTCTTCCAGTTGCTTGGCTTTGTGCTTTTGCGGCTTCCTGCTCTGCCAGTAATTTCTTGAGCCTTGCAGCCTCTGCCTTGTGGGCCGCAATCCTTTCCTTAGTAGTTTGGGGTTGTTCCCGATTTGTTTGGGAAGAACGTCTCCTCCTTGGAGCAACATCCCTCTCTTCTCCAGTTGAATAATTCTCGTCCTCAGTATAGGGACTCGAGTAGTCTTGAATCAAAGGGGTCCGTCGAGTTTGAGTTTGTTGATTTAAGGGTCCCAGACCTTGTATGTAAGGGGAACATATGCTTCATGATAAGTGGGAGTGAGACCACTGCTACCCATCGGGGGTCGAGGGGGCATGCCATAGCTTGGCATCCCAAGAGTTTGAGTTGCGTATTGGGGGAGATCCGTGGTATGAAGTTGAAGGCCACTTGGTGCATTCATGAGCAGTGGGGAGGTTGTGATTTGTTGCTGGAGAACGGTCTCTTGTGGATCAGATCCATGGACCATTTGCAGGGGATTCGTCCCTCCAACCGAAATCGGGATTTCCGGTCCTTGAGTGGTGGTGATCGGCGGTGGTTGGCTTCCTTGAGCGCCTGCCTCAGAGGTGAAATGAAGCTCTTCAGAAGTTTGAGTATCTCGAGTCGTTCTTCGTGTGTTTGTCATGGTTGATGTTGTCTTCCCACAGACGGCGCCAAATGTTATGGATTAAAAAACGTACTTGTGAATTTACTACTAGGGTTTAGGAGCTTTTGAGCTTTAATGGCTGCTCTTGTGTTTCGTGACTAAATCGGTCCTCACAAGATGCCTACGTATCTCAATCAATGCTGAGAATCAAGCCAGAAAACGTAGTTCTTGGTGTTGCCCTCGGGGCTATGGCGGCAGGGGCACACCAAGGACGTAGTGACTTGTATGTCATTATTCGAGGATGAAGTCTAAAACGTAGTTCTGAGATGAGGGGTCAAACCCTTTATATAGGCGTTTAAAAACCTAATGGATAAGTATTGATTTCTTTGAAGGATAAATCTTATCCTTGACGGTGGATAAGTATTGACTTTCTTGAAGGATAAGTCTTATCCTTGACGGTGGATAAATATTGACTTTCTTGAAAGATAAGTCTTATCTTTGACGGTGAATAAAGATAAATTCTAGATCCTTCCTTGTAGGAGTTGTTTCCATATCATAATGGACTTGTATTGAAACAAGCCCACTCATATTAGAACAAGCATGTATTGGACGTCTCTTAATACAGGTTGTACTTCTAGCCCAAATATTAATTACGAAATTAGAGTCTCATGCCTTATTAATTGGCCTTATTTATGGACCAGCTAGGTTTAATTAATGCAATATTAATTATGTTTTTAGGGTTATTTTTAGCCCATATCATACGTTAACAATAAAATATATTTTAATTTTTTTTCTTCTAATTTTTGAAATATATTAAAAAAAATGATATTTAACGATATACTCTCGTCTCCGCAAGGAAGAATAAGTCCACGATTACATCCCAAAAATCAAATTCACGAGCACTAGGCTCAAAGCTCGTAGATAAAAATGTATATTACTCCTTGCTTCAGGCACCCTTTGTATTAGGTTTAACCTTCTAAGACCATCTTTAATGCATGACATAAAAATAGTGTACATTTCACATTATTTTTGTATGGAAATAGTACCATTCACAAAAAAACAATTTCAATCCACTTACACTATATCTTACACCAAATATCTAAAAAAAGATATAGTGTTTTCACTTTTTCAAAAATAAATATTTTGTTTGGATATAATAGGATATAAATGGGACATGAAGGGAATATATTTGTGTTTACAAACTAATACGAGGGCATAATGAAAATTATGAAAGACGTCAAATTGATGTACAAATTATACCAAATGTACTTTTGACATTAAGGGGGTGGTATTCAATATCAACTTTTAATGACTTGTAAGGATTTTAAAAGTAATGTGTCATTCAATTCAAATTTTAAAAGAGTATTTAAAAGTATGGTGTTATTGAATTAAGACTTTGAACAACTTTTAAAAAGTCATTAAAAGTAAAGTGTTATTCAATTTAAATTTTCAACGACTCCTTAAAAAATAGACTGTTATTCAAAAAGTTATGAATTTGGAATGACAAATACATTTAATGACTTTTAGCTTAAAATATAACTAGAGATCTAATTTGAAAAGTTTTGAGATCTGGGGTAAGATTTCACCTGACTTTTAAATTATTATTTTATTTTATTCAATTTCATTTATTTCAGAATTTTGTCATTTGTCTTTCACAAAAAGAATATATTCTCTCTTTAATTATGAAGAATGGTTATTATCCCTTTGATTTTTTTTTTAGTTTTGATTTAAGTTTAATTATTGTGTATTTATTTTGAATGTTTTTTTTTACGTAAAGGGAAGAATTCTTTAAAATAATGAACCCCAGTCGGGACAAACCCCCGAACTGTCAACTACAACCTGATTGTGAAACAAAAACGAGTTAAACAAATAGTCATTTTGTTTTCAAATCGCTTAACACATAAAATATCCAATTTTTTAATCTAAAAAGTATTACAATGACATCTCGAGTAATCCAACCTACATCAGTTGTGAAACTAGTAGCATCGCAATTGACCTTCACATAAGTACCATCTATAGCCCAATGCTCAAAACTATCAGTTACATCAACTGATATTGGAGCAACAAATGCCCCAAAAATATGAACAATTTTTTGTTGTGAAATGTGAGCTCTTGCGGTATTCACCACCGTCCCATATTTGATGCGAGCCTTACAGATCACCCAAAATATCATATAAATCCTTCTTAGAAAAACCACTGAAACCCATAACAAGGAACAAGCCACACAAAAACATCAAAAAATAACACACTAACATCCCAAAAAGATGGGCACGACTAACAATCTTGATAACAAGGTACTCAACAAGAACTCATTCAAAAAGGATTAAATCTCGATTTTATTAAAAAACTGGTAAATAGAAGAGAGGATAGGAGAGCGAAGGGGGCTTAATTGGTGAAGGGGATAAAAGTTAAAGAACGGAGAAGTGGCGGCTAGAACCCTAACTTTGGGAGTCGACTATCAAAACTCTAGATAAATTTGTACTATTTATTTTGAATGTTAAGATTCTTAATGTTCATATTTGCACGTATTCATCTGCAAAAAAACTTGTTGAATCCTTTTTTACTTATCTTTATTCTTATTTTTATTTTTATTAAATTATTTTGATGGTGAAGGTTAAAATTCTATTTTGTACTTGATTTTATATGCTTTGGTTATTTGACGAGTCTAACCAAATAGATCCCTTTTGGTTGGATTTCTATTTGTATTAATTATTAATTATATAATATTTTTTTTTTCGTTTAGATTTTGTTTTAAGATTTTTTACTTTACTTAAAGAACTCTATTTTCTGAATTTTATTTTACTAGCTTAAAACTCGTGCGATGCACAGATTATTTTACTCCTGAAAAAAATATCATCTTTTTAAAATATCATCTTTTTACTTATACAAACATACTAGCTTAAAACTCGTGCGATGCACAGATTATTTTTAATAATTATTATTTTATTATTTACATTTTAATATTTTATTAATTGCATTTGTTAAATGATATACGTAGGCATATTAAAATAAGTAAACTTTTTTAAATTATTAAAATAGGTGTTAAAATAAATAAAGGTTGTCCGTGATATTTTTGGAAAATGAGAGGTTTTAGTAAGAAAAAATAGAAAAATGTAACGTGTTTTAGTTGAAAAAGGTAATTATCCATGATATTTTTGAAAAAGTTAGGGATTTTTGTTAGAAAAAAGTAGAAAAAGTAATTTGTTTTTCTGAAAAAAGTAAATGGTTATAAATAGTAACATGTTTTAGTTGAAAACAGTAATTACCCGTGATATTTTTGGGAAAAAGTTATTAGATGTAAGTAAAATTTCTCGAAAGTCAATATTAAAAAGTCTGTAAAAGTAATGATGAAATATCGAAACTCCATAAAAGTCATTAAAAATTTATCAAATCAACAAAAGTCATTGCCTTTTTAGAAATCAATAAAAATCATTTACAGTTGTAATAAAATATCACCCCTAAATTTGGTGTCGTACTATTCATTTATAATTTATACATTATTATAATATTACATTAGAGTAAGTTTTACGCTAAGAGCAACTTCAATCCAACTCTCTAACACAAAAATTGTATTAACTTTTACAAGAATTCTGTGAAAAAAATTGATGATTGCAAATAAAAAATCAATTTAATTAATCCAATTACAAGAATCCGAAAGGTTAAAAAGTCAAGATCAATCAAGTAAAGTAAGATTCAACCCCACACAATGGCCCAAACTTACATCTCTCGGCCCATCTTACCTACGACCCATGGCCCACAAAGAATGACAACCCAAATTCTTTGCATTTAACAGAGATCTCGGGGTTTCACTCCGTGCATTTTCGCCGGAAACTTCACTTATCTCCGATTACAATCGCCATATCAATTATCAGGTATATTTTTATATACTTTACTTTTAAATGTGAAATGTATTAATTAGTTGCTTCACTAAGTGTATGTACTGATTTTGCACTAGTTGTTTGCATATATATATATATATTTTTTGCAATATGTATATAGATTTTGATTAAATAAACTACTTTTTTTTTCGAAAGAGAACAGTTTTAGCGTGAGAACACGCAGCCTTGGTTATGATATTGGGAATGTTGTTTATTATGTTTGATTACTTTATAAAATTATAATATGAATATTTTATTGGCATATTTTATGCAGCAAAATGGATGCTCTAGTTCTGGCTTTATTGGATGAAATATATGCAGTAATGTCCCTCATTTTTATTGATTGAGCTGCGTGCTCACAGTCTTATTCGTCGGAAGTGAAAGAATTAAAATCAAGTAGAAATTCCAGTATAGACATGGTATGCTTTGAAATTCCGATAATAAATGAACATAATTTTTTTATTTAATGTAATTATGTCACTCACAAATCATGGATGCTAATATCATTCGAGCGATTGTTAAGTTTGGAGATGGTTAATATGTTTATGCCTTCATACCCTTTTTGAGAATTTTGAATAACTTTCGTGTATTTCTCTACTTAAGAATTTGTATAAGTTCCACAAAATTAAGTAAAAAAGACCTGGATTAGAGCTTCATACTCAAAACTGAATACTTTTGTGTAATACTACTGCATTGCGATACACAAGCAATGTAGCAGATGTAAGAAGTATGTCAGATGGGGTATTTTTGTAATGTGACAGCCAATCTTCATCTATTACGCGGCTATGAATAATTTGACTGAGATTAAGGCAGTAGTTAGTATCTTTTGTCATTTACACTTTTTACTAACTTGAATGTTTGTTATATATTACTATGATGCTAATCACTAATGATAGTGTAAATACAATGAACACTATGTACTAGTCACTGACACTTTGCCGACTAGCGCTAATCACTAATGATAGTGTAAATACAATGAACATTATGTACTAGTCACTGACACTTTGCCGACTAGCATGGGTATATCATTTGTTAAGAATAATTGATTATTGTTTACAAAGAAGGATATATTGAGTGCAACTATGGGGAGGAATAGCTAAATAAGATTATGTACAGAGTTGGGATAAAAAGCTGCTTGTAGAATGTATAAGAGAAAGAATGTTTTTTAAGAAGAAAAGGAACATTTGCAGCCTAAGATGAGAAATGATTACTACTTTGTTTAAATATTTTGAGTAAATAATTACTAGATCCAGCTGCCTCTCCCTCCCTCTTTATATACTTGCACAAACCCTTTAACTTATCATGAACTACTATTTTTTTACTTTAAAATTAAAGTTAATGATTAACATCTTTAATTATCTGCAAGTCAATCTTAGAACTCCAACAAAGTACTGACTATGTTATGTGTGATTTCATCGAATGTGTACCACAGTACACTGAATATTTGGCAAATGTGGTAGAGACAAACTCAAATGAACCTTCTTGTGAAATGGATAACGTTATATGATCCTTTTTTTTGTAAGTTTAATAGTGTAGGGACTAGGGAGTTGTATTTAAGAATTGAAATACAGTACTGATCGGCTCCTTTAGTCCAATTACATGAATGACTATATCAATAAATGTAAAGCTATAAATGTACAATAGGCTTCAGCTTGTAAATTATGTTGGTGACTTGGTGCATCATGCATGGGTACTTCACACTGTTGGTTATCATGATTGTTTAGCAAATGATTTTTTTTCCTTTTTCTGAGACTTTCAGGATAGTGACTTCTGTACAGCAAAGGGTTCAGGAGATCTTGATGTTTGTGAGATGACTTGTAATAAATCCTCCAGAATTGAGCAGAAGCGATCCCAACAGTGGTTCCTGGATAGCTCTGATACAGATTTATTTCCCAACAAGAAACAAACTGTTGAAGTTCCAAACCACACTTTGTTCTCTGGGCTTCTGACCTCAAATACTTCTCACTGTGAAAATGCGTCGAGTTTTCAGCCAGTCACTGGCCACTTTAATGAACGACTATTTAATTCAGAAACTGAAAGAAGTATCAATTTTGATCACGGCGATGATTCATCAGTTGGCATAGGCACTATGAATTTTGAATTAAAGGTTCTTGAAGATTCATTTAAAAGCGACTCCTCTTTTGATCTTAGATCATGTCTTGGCTATAGTGGCATTAGGAAAGTCAAGGTTAGCCAAGTCAATGACTCGGAGGATTACATGTCTGCTGCATTAGAACAGGGTTGTGCAAGTGGCGATAATGATATTATGCCACTTTCTCATGCTTATAGTAAGGCAGGTGATGCATCTATAACAATGGGACTCTCATTCAAGAAAAAGGATGAGAATGTGATATCAATGACTAACATATATAACAGGGAGGATGACAGTTTGATATCAATGGATCAATCCTATAACGAGGATGATTGTCGCATATCAGTCGGTCAGAGTTACAAAATTAACAATAATTCTGTAAGGAGTTATTGTCTAAACAAGGATGCCACAAATGTTATGGCAATGATGGACAAACATGCCATTCTAATGAGTAACCCATTCAAGGATAGTGACGATGTTATACCAGTTGGTCAGCCTTTCAGCATGGATGATAACAATGTTTCGTCAATAGGTCAAATCTTCAACAAAGAAATTACTGATACTCCATGCATAGGCCAAACTGACAACAGTACTGATGAGGATTCATTGTCACTAGGCCACACATGCAACACAATCAGTAATAGGCAATTACCGATGGATCTCTCATTTAGCAATGGTGAAAGTACTATCATAGCTTTTGGTGGTTTAAATGATTTTGAGGACAGAAGTCCTTCGGAAATACTAGAATGCAATCATGACTTGCTATTTGGCCAGTCTTTGGTTCAAAATTCAGAAGCACTAAATCAGAAGCGCTCAATTGATTCAAATATTAGTTTATTTGCAAGTGATGCTCAAATGATTAGCCACAGTGATTCTTCTCCAAATAAAAAGGTGGAGCAAAAAGCAAATAAAAAGGCCCCCTTAAACAATTTTCCATCAAATGTAAGAAGTTTGCTATCAACTGGTATATTTGATGGAGTGCCTGTGAAGTACGTTTCCTGGTCAAGCGAGGTAATCTCTTGTTGCCATGAGCTTGTCATTTAGATTAAGTTTAACAACTGATCGCTAGACTTTATTCTTGTGCATTGTAGAAAGAGCTTCGCGCTATAATAAAAGGTTCTGGATATCTTTGCGATTGTCAGTCTTGTAACCTTTCTAAGGTCAGTTCTTTATATAGTGTCTCCATTTAGAAGTATTGTTTTCCTCTTTTGAACTCCCAATGTACAATGATTGGTTTATACAGGTAATGAATGCCTATGAATATGAGCGTCATGCTGGTTGCAAAACAAAGCACCCAAATAATCACATATACTTCGATAATGGGAAGACAGTTTATGGGATAGTCCAAGAGCTCAGGAGTACACCGCAGAATTTGTTGTTTGAAGTTATCCAGACGATAACTGGATCACCTATTAACCAGAAAGCATTTCGTCTTTGGAAAGGTGATGTTATCTGCTTTTTGTATTTTATTAGCTTGAGTTTTCACATATGATTTTACTTGTAAATGTGTAGTCTATACCCTCTTGAATGATTTTGAATTTCCCTCGATGCAGAATCGTTTCTAGCTGCTACTCGTGAACTTCAGCGTATTTATGGAAAGGAAGATGGCAAACAGTTACAGTAAGTATAACAAGTCATTCTTGTTGTGCACAGGTGTATTCGTTGGACCGTCTTGTGGATACCTTTATAAAGTTTATTAACGAACCTGTTTCAACTTGTGGGAGGATACTGACTGCTTGTCCAAGAAAAAAAAATGAAGATTGGACTCGGTTTTGATAATGTTAATGATAATTATAAGGTTATAGTTTTTGTTGGTTGATTTAAGGTCTGCTAGTGTTTACAATTCTATACGTGTTTGAGTTAGGCGGTGCTCCAAGTATCCAACATATAAAATTCATGTTTGAGTTAGGCCGCGGAGGTAACATATGATACATTGATACCCCCAGACCCAATACGACCACTTTTCAGTTTTGATTGCCCATAAATCCTTCAATGAAATAGTTTCTCCACTTCTGGGTACAATTAGAGTGAGTTCCAATTAAAAAAATTAAGTTATAAACTTTCAATTTTTTTTGGTATTATATATAATGGTAAATGCTCAAATGAGACCCTATATTAAAATGAGAACCGAGACTAAATCCCAGTCACCCAATTTTATAACTACTTTTAATCTGGACCACAAATAAATACACCTACCTTTAAATAATAATAATTTCTCTCCTGACATCACTCATCTACCCACTCCTTGATCTATTCATTTTCTCACCCATTTCAAAATGATATGTTTCTGTCTCTTCTGTTAATCCATACCGCCTCTCTTCTGTAAATCCGTACCGCCTTTCTCCATTTTAGTTTCATTTTAAGATCCTCTTGATCTTATCTTCTTCTTACCTCTTTTTATTATAATTTCTTAACTATTTATTTATTTTCTATTTCATCTAAACACGATTTTGGGTATCACCATCAAAGATTAAAAGTGAATTAAGAAAATTGAAGAATGAATATGGTTTGAAGAACGTTGATGACTCCACAAGTTTGGTCCAGGAAGGAAAACAGATGAATTGATAAAAAGGTCGGATATGTGAAAGAAGAAGGCAGGATAAGTTATTGAGGATTATGATTCCATGGTGGTTTATTACTCAGGAAACCGTAGTTTGTTTTTATATCAAAAATGGGTGTGTTTTTTGGTGATTTACATTATGAAATTTTGGTGATTTGCGTTGAAAATTGGTGATTTGTGTTGAACTTTGATAATTTATACTAAAATTTTGGTGATTCTGTAGTTATGGTGGCAGTATAGTGGTGGCGGGTTATATTTTGGTGAATTTCAACTAATATTTTGGTAATTATTTAGTTAAATTTAATGGTTTATATGGTTTATATATTTCAATAGCTCTTAGATCCGTTCTTTTTAGTGATTTTTCGTTTAAATTTTGGTGATTTATATTGAAACTTTTGTTAATTTGGGTTGGGAATTGATATTTTTGTTGATAATAACAGTGTAATTGCTTAGATGTTGGTGATTTTTGTTTGGTTTTAGTGATTTTATATGTGGCGGTACTAGTAATGTAGTGGTGGTGGCAACAGTGTGTCGATACTTGTGGTGATTAATGGTGGTGGTGTCATTGGTGATATGGCGATGACAGTATAGTCATTTAAATACTAGTGATTTCAATGTTGATTGTGGTGATTTTGGGGTTAGTTCTAGTGATCCTAGTGACATGTTGGATGGATTTTAGGTGGTGGTCGAAGATCGTGAAGAGGTGGTAGCTATTACAGTAAGGTGGTTCGGCTGCGATGATTTCTTTTTATAGGGGTGATTTTTGTTTGATATACGGTGATTTGTAAATTGTGAACATGAGTTTATAGTGAAGCAGGTTATGGTGACAAAGTGGTAGCAATTTTAAGCAGCGAATCTAGTAAAATTATAGTGAATCAAGTGGGTTTTGCGATTGGGGGTCTAACAGTTGGTTGATTAATGGATTAGTGAGAGAGAAAGTGGGTACTGATGTGAGAGGAACGAAGGAGTGGGAATACTAATGTGTGGCTCAGATTTAAAAAATAATAATAATGTATGGCTGAGATTAGATCTCAGTTCTCACAATAAGATAAGTTCTCATTTGAGCGTGACCCTATATATAATTTACATTCAACATTATTTATTAAATTCATAATTAAAATTTTATTGAATAACGAGAATATATTACAAACATATTTACAACTCTTTTTTTTACGAAAAACTGAAATTTTTTATGAGTGTTCATAAGTAACTTGAGTTCAACGTCAATTGTTTAGCAATAATTATACACACATTGAATTTAAATATATAAAATAATTTATATTGATACATTTAAGAAAATTATATTCAATTAATAACATTTTAATATTTTTATATCCTAATTAAGTGTTGGCAAATGATGGCTAAAAATTATATAATATTTATTTAATAAAATTTTACTATAATTCAACACACCCTTATATTAAATAAATAAAAAATTTATATTATATCTCAATATGATAATGGTAAATATATTGAATATTTAAATTATGTATATTCAATAAAATTTTAATTACTATTCAATAAGTGATGTTAAATCCAAGTTATATATGACAAAAAAGTTAATTAGTTTGTGACTGAAAAAATTATATTAAATTATGCTCCTAGTTATGTAAAGAGTTATCCCCATCATTTTTCATATTACAATATATTCCTAATTTTGAAAATTATAAAATTTTCTATTTCTAAAAATGAGGCTCAAACATTGTTGTTTCATTACATATGACGAGGTCCCAAGAATATTCTGGTGATCACTGTTGAAACATGTAAAAAGGATTTCTTGCAAAAACTAATAACTCAAGGTATGCATCTACCTGCAAGGCTAAAAGATGGGAAGCACACTAAATTCTAAAAGCATTCAAGACAATATCCTTGAGAACAGTGAACATAAGAGGCTGGTGCTACTTGCAAACTGCAAGAAAATACAATATTATGAGCTAGACAAGTAAAACTTCTATACTGATCGATTTTTTGAAAAGGAACTATCACTCAAATACAACTTTGTAATAAATATGGTTCTAGTGTGACAATACAAGCAATCAAAACAAGAAAATCTTCCTCCACACCACGGTATTCAACTTTCTTGTCCAGTACACCACAGTTTCAATTTTCTCAACCCACAGATGAATCTCTCTTAAGAGCCACAGCAAGCTGATTTTTGTGAAGCTGCAGAGGTCCCTGCTCCCTGGTCTGGTTGGTTGATCTTAATAGTTTGCGGCTGCAGAATTTCGCGTGACGGGTCAGTAAAAGCCATGGAGAAAAGATAAACAGCAAATTTAGTGATGGGGGCTAGGGTTAAAAGTAGGGTTTGGGATATCTTCCCAAGAACAATTCTCAAGCAAGAGAATAAAAACACAGCTTTTCAGTATCAATAATAATAGCTGACCTGATTACGATAATGAATCCAATATTTATAAGAATCCTAAACAATATTTCCTAATTTACAGAAGATAACAATTAATATAATTAACTAATTCTAGAATACTCTAACTAATGGGCTTCCAAAGCCTAAAATATTGTTCCCAAATAGTTTCTTTGGGCTTCTTAACGGGATGTCCTGCATCATTTAGTGGTAGTAAAAAATGTTTCTGGACATGCGTCAACTATGTGGGCCATATTTAAACCTTATATGATATATCTTAAGAACATGTATCGAAAAGAGGTTTAGATTAAAACAGATCCACGCAGTACTAAAGGCCGACCACCTACTTAATTAACTACATGACATAATATAATATTTGGCAAATGATGAGTTTGAGTCATTGAGGTAGTCATTAATTTCAACCAGTGTAACAGTGTTGCAAAATATTCGCTTACCATGAGTTGGCGCAAGATTCGCGAGTCAAAGTTTGATTTTAGGCAAATTCCAAATTGAACATGAAGTGCATTTTAATGCAAAAGTCAACACAAAAATATCTAGAAAAACCATGGGTTTATAGACTTAAAATATTATAAACCAAACAACAAAACACATCGGTCCCGCCTCCCCCCATCTCTCAGTTCACATCCCACTCCTCCCATTCAGTTCTGCCTCTCACAAGACTCGGCTCTACCATCTCTTCTATTGCAACTCTCCACTGGTACTCTGGTTTCCACATCTCTAATTCCAAAACTCTAGCCTCCATATTTTTGTTTATCTATTTAGAACTAGAATCTTGTAAGTACTAGGGTTAAGAAGTTCGTACCTCGGTCTTTGAATCAGTTTCAGCAAGTCTTTGCTTTATGTCCTTAGCAATTGAGAAGAAAACCTCTTCCACATTCATATTTGTCTTTGCACTCTGTTTAAATTATTACATCACCACAATGACAAAAGGTGCACATTTGATTAATGACAGAAATAGCACGTTATTTTACGGTTCAAATATAAGACACTCATAAGTTTACTCACAGTCTCAAAGAACTTAATGCCATATTCGTCAGCAAGTGCCTGCCCCTTCGAGGTAGGAACGGCCTGTGAAAAAATAAATAGTGTTCCTCAAGGATTAATGTTAAAGACAGCTACTGACAGAAATTACAAAAACTCTGTATACCGTGCATGCATGAAAAGTTAACAAAGATAAACAATGGTAAAGAGAATGGAGCAGACCCTTTTGCTTTCATCCATGTCAGCCTTGTTGCCCACCAGAATCTTGTTAACATTATCAGAAGCATGTTGTTCAATGTTACGGATCCAGTTCCTAATATCTACAAACGGGAACAGGTGAAACATTAAAGAAAAACGGCAGCAAAAAAGTATTAGGATATTAAACAATTTAACAGTATTTAATAGAGCAGAGCAGCAGCCAACTTGCAAACAATAATTAAAAACTATGGATGCAGCAAGAAAAATTAAATGCACCTAGCGAAGCCTAGTGAAATATCAAATCTAGTTTTTTTCTGAAAAGAATAGAAGAACGTCAATCATCATAAAACAATGTACGTCGCCTACATAGTTGATTAACATAAATAACTGAAACAAAGAATCATATATGAATGATAAAGAAAGATGGAAAAATCAATTACTGTTGAAAGAGGATTCATCGGTTACATCATACACCAGCAAAATACCCATAGCTCCACGGTAATAAGCTGCATAAGCGGGAAAAATGTTTAACATATCATTACTGGAATAATTATATTAATCTTCCAAACCTAGCAAAAAGCATAACAGAAAGCGCTGGCCAAATATCTAAAACTTTGTATAGTATATATGAGTATATGACACATGAAAACTAAAAACTTAGTGTTACTAAGATATCAATTAAAAACAATGTGCGAGTTATCTTTATAACATTAATTTCAAAATTGGAGCTCGGAACCAAAATAATTCCAATTTTTACAAACTAAAATGCATACTTTCTGATTGACAAACCTTATGTAAGTTAGGACGAACTGGTGCTATATATAAAAATGATTCCAATGTATAAGAACTGACAAAACCAAAGGTAACATGTTATATAGCATGATGCCACTATCACCACTACATGCCCTTGAGATGGTAAAGTAGTTCCAGGATGCCATAATAGAACCACTTATCTATCTCAATAGTATTCAGACAGGATATACGATGATTTGATCCCAAGTCCAAAGCTTATACTCAACGAATTGCATGAATATATGCACATCTGTGTAAATCTTTCTACATTAGTTGTTTTTTATGTATTTGTCACAAAAGTTCAGGTACAGGGAAAAGTTATAGAGCAGTTGTATTTATTTAAGTTTTACATATGTGCTTTAACTCATGTTCTTCTTGGGACCTCCGGAGCTTTCATCCTATGTAGTGCATTTCTACATTTTGGGTCTTAACGCACATAGAGAAACTTCTTTTGTTTGTATCGTCCACATACAGTAATTGCACTTCTCAGTCAATCTATTGGAATGAGTGCTTGTGCAATGACATACTCCAAACTATGTTGCATGGAAACCTGAACGTATATTACTTGGGTATTTTCTCCAAAGTTATGTGAATGCCACTAATATCATAAGATCATTAAAGCATTATCAATGATATCAAAAATGCAAATGCAGCATAGACCTGAATTCATATTACTCGGGTATCTTTTCCAAAGTTATTTAAATGCCACTAACATTTTGAGATCTTAATAGCATTATCAATTATGATAAAAGGCAAACGCAACATAAACATCACATATATTTCTACAAAGCAAGAGAGTCAAAAGGAGGTGCTCCTGGACACATACCAGTAGTAATTGTTCTGAATCGTTCCTGACCGGCAGTATCCCAGATTTGCAGTTTAATTCGTTTTCCATCAAGCTCAATTGTCCTTATTTTAAAATCAATACTATAAAAGCCTCCATTAGTTAGTACTTGTTCATAAATTTACTGTAACAAAGGACCAAGTAAAACAACAGGAAATCAAAATATATATACCCAATGGTTGTAATGAAACTAGTGGTAAAAGAACCATCTGAGAATCGTAAAAGGAGGCAACTCTTACCCACACCTGTGAGCAAAGGTAAGCATATTATAATCCTTCTAAGAAAACTAAATGAGAATTCCATATATGAGACTGATAATTGGGTTGAACAGTAAGTATATTAATATGATAAAAGTTAAAATCTATTAATTAGCCTTATCCGGACGATAAAATTATTAAACACCGGTCATTACACTTTCAAGTTTGTTTCAAATTGGAGATAAATGAACCGAATAATTTGTAAGACAAAGACTTAGTAAAGACAGTACAATCAACTTTCTATAAATATAAATACACCAACGACTGCAATTCCATTTGCACATTAAGAAAAAAAATTACACCAGAAAGTGAAAACTAAAATGGTTGCCCTGCAGTAGTATACTTAGCCAAATGCCACTAGTAACCACTTACACAATGAGACATACAACATATTAAACTCGTTTTAGCTTAAACTTTTCCAAATGCGTGTTCGAATATTTGTCTAATTTTCCCCTACTCAGTGGAGGTACATATGACAATAAAGCAGTCAGGCAGCCACTTACAGTATTTAACACTAAAAGAAGATAGAGAAATAAAAACCAGACCGACTTTATGAGCCAAAATATCCAAACACAAGGGATAGGGTAAATACCAAAATGACAAAATACGGGAAATTCATTTGAGAAAGTAGGACAATTAATACACTGACAAGGGTAAGTCTCGGTCTATATAGCATCTCCGAAGAAGAAAAAGTGGTTGCACAATTAAAGATGATAGTTTGTGACATAAGTACATAACTAAAGTAGGTGGTCGGCTAAAAAGCAATGCAGATACCACAACATGCTTCTATTCTTATCTTCGGAACTCCAACAACTAAAGTATGGTTTATAACTAAAGTAGAAGATCAGCTAAAAAACAATGCGGATACAAAACATGAATTTAAAATAATAATTGAAACTCCAACAACTACAGTATGGTTTACAAATTAAGCTAAACATATATCCCCTCATCCTAGAACAAACCATTATAATTTAATATTATATTGAACTGAAAATCTAATAAAAAACAAAAACACATCATTATCGAATATTATAATCGAGATCACACAGGAAAACAGAAAGCATACAGCATTTATGACTAATTATAAACATAAGCAGGAGATTATGAAATACATTAGCAATATCTAAATTCAAATCTGAAAGTTAATTAACATATATCAATAGAGAGGGGGGGGGGGGGGGGGGGGTAGATACAAACCGCTGTCACCGATCAAAAGAAGCTTGATAAGGTAATCATAATCGGCTCGAGGTCTAGCGGGCGGAGCAGCCATAGTATTTTTTGGGATTACTAGTGAAACCCTAAATTGCTAGTACTGTATGTAAATTAGATGAGAAGAATTAGAACAGATTTAAATATAAAATATGTAAAATCAATATGAGATACAGAGGATATGATACGATGGACAAAAGTGGAAATAGATAAAGAAGTTACCTGATCGGATAAATAATCGGAGGGGGGGTTGAAGTTGATCTATCCCTGTTACTTTCAGATTTTAAAATTTGGTGTGAATACATACGGACGACACCTCCGCCCGGTCGTTGGGTATCATATTATATATATTTTTTATATTTATTGTTTTATAATAATAATAATTACATTACTTTATAATAATTATTATCATCAATCATCAATATCTTTATTTTATTATTATATATAATAAAGGAAAATCCTCATATCGCTCCATTTATATTTTTCTAATTTTCTAGACTTACTTAATTTTAAATACTTAAAATTAAACTTCTTTCTTTGAGTCCTATTTTTTAGAAAAGAAAGTCAAAAACTTTTTAAAAACTTCCTTTTTTAACTTCTAATTCATAAAAAATGTAATACTTATAAAAGACAAGTCCCAAAAAATTATAAATCTAATCAAATCAATATATTTATTTTTATCTTTATATATATAAAGGAAAACCTCCGGGAGCTCTCACATAACCCGAAAAATATTTATGATTTACATTTTACAATTTGTAAATTTATTGTGTATCATGATTTACATGATTCATGAATTATCCATTTCAGTCCAGTTCTTTAAATTATTATTTAATCACTCAAATCCTATTACATATCACATGATTTATAACATTTTAAATTTTAAATTACTTCCATTTATTCTTTTCCTCCTAATAGTAATATGTACCTATCACATATCCTCATTTCAAGCTATTAGATCTTATTTGATATTGATACATAAATTTTGTATCACGTATATATGCAATTCATGGAATGTTTAACGATTTTTGATTATTTTCTATCCACTTTGATTGTTATTTTTGTGAAATTTAAATTGATATTGCTTTGAAATCTTTGATGTTCTTCAATTTTAGCTTTTTAAGATTTCAAAATCGTGATTTTTTCACGTTGTATTAGAGATTCTATCAACCATATATCCTCAATTCATGTAGTCAGTAAGTATGTGATATCATACATGAATATTGTATTAGATGTACACAAAATTTATGACATGTTTAACAATCTTGATTGTTTTCTCTCCATTTTATTGTTATTACTTTCAAATTTTTGATTGTCCTTAATTTTATCCTTCTTAGAATTTTATATCCATGTTATTTTCACTATTTTATTCTTCTCCATTTTTATTTCTCTGTATGAGTTGGAGCTTTAGATATAAACATGAGTGTGAGAATCAACCTTTTCCTTTAGGTTTTGGAATTTGTCAAAATAAAAGTGAAAATTAAATTAGATTTAGGAAGCTACTAAGTCATTTAGTAAATCCTCCCTTAGGTTTCCTTTCTGACATTTATCGGGAATCAAGTCAAACTGGTCAACCCAAACCAAAACGTTTTCTGACATATTCTATTTGACATCGTCTTGGATAGAAATATCATGCTAATGATGTTTCCTATACTATGTTATTTTTTGTCAGAAAAATAGGCATTGACTAAAGGCACGAAAACCGAGATATTTCAAACACTGCTTTTACGAGTCAAAACTGTTCAATTTATTTAAAAGAGTGTTGTTCTTAAATGTTTTAGCCTCAAATATATTTGATATATTTATTTAAACATTTATATCAAAATGCCTTAGCTAAAGTCATGCCAACTTGCCCAAAATAGATTTTATCCCAAAATACCCATAAATCCTTATTTTTCCGGATAAAATCATTTTTAATTCAAACTTATTTATTCCTTGGACTTCATAGTCATTATTATTTATGGAATATTATGTTTGAATATGTGTCAAGTCAAAACTTTTGTCATAGTTGTCGGTAAAGACAAATGAATTTTTCGACCGTCCCGGAAGGCTGTTTTAACGTTTGAAAAATCCGTAAAACTACTTTCACACATCTTTTTGACTTGAAACTTGATATTTGCCATTATTATCTCTATAATTTCAAATGGTGTTAGTTTCATAATTTTTGGCGGATTTTGTTCCGAGACCCCTAAAATCGATACGTAATTGATTTAACGGTCGCTTCAAAGTCTTTGATGGGAATTGAATTTCTTGATGAAATTTTAACCAACATCTCTCTTGATGATTTCAATAGTATAGCCAAATTTTCATAATTTTTGGAGTATTTTTCAATTTATTACTAATATTGCATTTATCGTTTGTCGGTAAGAGCGTTTTCGCGTTTTAATTCCTGATACCCTATTAAAAACGTGTTGGCACTCTTTCACATGCAAATTGGAATTACTCCAGATTTTGTGACGTGTCTAGAAGTACCATGTACTTTCATCTTATCTTAAAAGATAAGGTTGCATTTTATTTAAGTCAAAAATGCTTCTTCTTTTTTTTGCTATAAAAAAACCCTTACCCCCCACTTATTTCAAGCCATTTGAGCCAAGAATATGCTGAATAAATACACTTAGAAACACTCTCTCTACTTCCCCTAAATATCCAAAAACGTTTCTTTGTGAAAAGTCATAGTTCTTTCTTAGATCTACTCATTTTTGGCTTGTTTTTCTTCTCCATTCTTGCTCCACACACACCTTTGGTCACCCTTGTTTTACCCTCTCCTAAACCTTGTTTAGGCAGTTTATAAAGTGACTTTAGGATCCAAGGAAATTCGGTTTTTCAAGCCGTTATTCCGTCCATTTTCCAGCAACTTTCCGGCGACCCTTTCGTGTGTGTTTTTAGGCTTCAACTAACTTGTATCTCTTGTAGCACACTCTTTTTATAAAAGAGGAGCTTGAGCCTTTGTAAGGTCAAGAGTAATAAGCTAATTTAGTAGTGTTTTGTGTGGTGTTGGTTCGATTTTTGCTTATTATTGCTTATATTGTTTAGATCTCACTTACACACACTTACTACACAACACACTTACGTTTTGCTCTTATATACACTTGTTCTTGAAGTTTATTCGTGTAGTGTATATTCGGCAAACAAAGTAAGGTGTTTTAAGAGGTTGAGTTATGAATCTCCTCTTACTTGACAAGTAAATCCAATAGTTGTGATTTTCGGATTGAAAGCAAGTTGTTCTATCTTTTGATTTAAGTACAAAAAACTTACATCTTGGTCCTATGATAGGCTGTGGCTCGCATCGCATCTCCTCAAGATGAGTTCGACCAAGATGATGAAGATGGGGATACCAATTCATATTGGTCCTATGACAGCCCTGCTAGCGAAGAGATAACAGATGTATCCAAAGAGGTGGACTTCTGTAATTATGTTTACGTCCCCGAACCGTCTCCTGTTCCATACGAACCTATCAAACAGCCCGAGCTTGAAGGGGTGGTTTTTCTTAAGAAACGAATAATTCCTGATGGCGATGAGAGCTCGTCTGCTTTTCATGAGGATGGGAAGATTTTAGCTTGTCGGGATATGTCTACCTCGCTGAAAGAGGATTCCTTGCATGACCTCGTGGAGCAATTCAGGCCAGAGGGTCGTATAATCCTGCCCGCACCGCACATGAGGTGTTATCGGTTTGATCACCCTGAGAATGGAGGACGAGCTCCTCGCATGGTCCTTTCAACATTCCTATTGAAGCTGGGTATTTCTACACCCCTTCATCCTTTTATTCAAGAAATTTTGGAGTACTACGGGCTCGCACCGTTACAAATTAACCCTAACGGGTACAGGTCTGTCATTGCTTTGTATATTCTTTACAAAAAACAAGGCTACCCAACTCTCACCGCTAGGCAATTGGGATATTTTTTGAATTTAAAACACTCAGCCGAGTTCGGCTATTTCTACCTTTCTGTATGCCTTACTACAATAGGAAAAAATTAATCTACGGGGGCCCAAGTAACTCAGGAAAATGGAAGGACCCCTTCTTCTATGTTCATGAAGTTCCCCGAGTTCAAACTCATTTTTACTACGATCCTGGTAAGTATTTCTTTTGAGCTCGCATCGTTTCTTTGTCACCTCGCATCGCTCTTTGAGTTCGCATCGTTCTTATAGTTTATTTTCTATTTATTCAGAACCCCCTGTGAGGACACCTTTACAGGGACAAGAGAAGGTTAATGCTGATAACCTTCTAAAGATTCTCGTCTCAGAACGAAACATTAGAAAGTTAATTACAACTGCTAACCTTGTCGAGTACGGTTTCTTGAAAGAAGGGACTAGGTTGACCCCTAGCAAGAAATCTAGGAAGAAAAGAAAAGGTAAGTTTCATTTGATGCGAGCCTTCAGCTCGCATCGTTGCTTTACTCTATCACCTTTATTCTTGTATTTTTACTTAGCATGTGTATTGATCAACTCTTTTGTCTTCGTTTTATTTCAGAAATGGCGATCTCTCCTCCTCCCTTTCTAGATGAGCAAGAGGTTCAGGCTCGCACCGTTCCTTCTGGCAGCCAGACCGGCTCACACGCAGAGGGCTCTAACAGGGTCAAAACCAAAGAGATCCCTTCCCGATTTAAAACTACCCTTACTGAGCATTTGGCCGCCGGGGGGGACTCTCCGCTCAAAAGGAAAACTCGGCAATCCAAGGATACCCCACCTGATGCTGATACCGCGAAGCAGGCCCGCAAGGATTTGCCCCCAAATCCTCAAGGAAATGTGGTGGCCAGTACTTTGGTTCGACTCGGAGCCCCACACATTTCCGAGAGTGATTTAAGGGCATGGACCTCGGGCTCGTTCGAGGCGAACAACGATGCCCTCACCAAGGCCACGACTGAGGTGTTCATAAGGCAGATTAGCAGAAACAGGGAGCTTCGCTCTATGGGTCAGGCTTCTGCCCGTCTGGATAAGGACAACAGAATTTTGAAGGGCAAGCTAGACGAAGCGAGGAGGGAAAATGTGGCCTTGGTTGAAGAATCCAAGCAAAGCATTCTTGATGCGACCACGAGTCTCGAGAAGGATCTTCGCGAGTCCAGAGCAATTGTGGAAAAAATGAAGAAGGAGCATTCAAATGCCCTAACTGATGCCTCCTCTGAGATCAATTCTCTGAAAGCCCAAGTTGCTGAGGCCGAAGCTAAGATGGCTGCTCAAAATACTGAATTCGAGGCCAAACTGTTAATGCTAGAGGCGAGCCGAGCTGAAGAGGTCAGAGATGCGAAGGCCTTGGGATCCAAGAACTTTATGAAGGGCTTCATGACGAAGGTCCCTGAGTTCGATTGAAGTCCCCTAGGTGCTGCTACTGTCAATTATGCTGATAAGCTTCGCAAGGAAATGGAGGAGGAGGCCGTAGAGAGGGCTCGCATCGCAAACGAGGCTCAGCCCGTTCCAGAAGCTCAGCTCGCTCCTGATGAGGAAACTCCTCATGCTTAACTTTATTCAATCACTTTTCTTGGGGACGCGGGCACCCCATTTTGCCTCGCAAGTTGTAAACATTTGTTAACCTTGGTCCAGTAACATTTAAACTTTTATTAAGTACTTTGTATTCATGATTCTGTCTTTGCATTTCTTTACATAGTAGTTTTTTGTTCAACTCCCCCCAGGTTCACTTCGCATGGGACTACTATGCATGTTCATGCGAGGTCCCACCTCGCATCGTATTTAGTCTCACTTCGCGCAAAGTTCCACCTCGCACAATTTCCACCTCGCACAAGTTCCACCTTGCACAAGTTCTAGTTCAGTTTTCATTTTCCTAACTTTCCTGAGCTCGTTTCTAAGGAGGGCTCGCCTCGCACAAGCTCTCTTTTCATAATTGATGGGCCGAAGCCCAATCCAATGTACTTCTGAAAACATAAATGATAATAAAAAGAAACTAAAATTTACTTAATGTGAAAACACACAATCAACTTTAACTTTATTTAGATAATAAAACTTCCACCTTCTTAGATAATAACAGACTTAGACTTATTACATCGCATATCACAGGGAGGTGTCTATATGATGCTACCCCCCGAGACTTAGGATAAATATCAATGCATGCTAAGTCTTAAATAGATAGAAACTACTGATAATATCTCCTCAAGTGCTCAGCATTCCATGCCCTTGGTATGAGCTTTCCCCGTATGTCATTGAGATGATAAGTTCCTTCCCATAGAACTGATTTGATCTGATATGGGCCTTCCCAATTTGCACCAAATACTCCATGATTAACTACATTGGTGTTAGGCATGACTCGACGGAGAACCAAGTCCCCTACCCGGAAAGGTCGGGCTCTCACCTTGCGGTTATAATGCCTGGCAGTTCTCTGGTGATATGCTAGCAGCCTTGCTTGGGAGTCAACCCGTATCTCTTCAATCATGTCCAAGTAAAGACGATGATTTTTCTCACTATTCTCTGGGTCATAATGAGCTCTCCTAAAATATCCAGCTCCCACCTCTACCGGGACCATAGCCTCACATCCATACACCAAGGAGAAAGGGGTCTCTCCCGTTGTGGTTCGGGGAGTGGTATTGTAAGACCATAAGACTTGTGGAAGTTCCTCCGGCCAATTTCCCTTAGCATCCTCTAGCTTTGCCTTCAGTGTGTGCTTGAGAATTTTGTTGATTGCCTCAGTCTGACCATTTGTCTGTGGATGGCTCACTGCACTGAAACTCTTCAGAATCCCCAACAGATCACAAAATTCTCTCATCTCCTTACTGTCAAACTGTACCATTGTCCGAGATCAACTTGTAGGGTATTCCAAATCGACAAACAATAGCCCGATACACAAAGTCAATGAGCTTCTTTGCAGTTATTGTGGCTAAGGGCTCAGCCTCTGCCCACTTAGTGAAATAATCCACCGCAACCACAGCATACTTCACACTACCTTTAGCCTTAGGCAGTTCTCCAATCAAATCTATCCCCCACATGGCAAAGGGCCAAGGGCTCATGAGTGAGGTTAGAGGTGCCACCGGGCTGTTATGAAAATTTGCATACCTTTGGCACTTGTCACAAGCTCTAGCAAACTCGAAAGCATCTTTTTTGAGAGTTGGCCAGTAATATCCTTGACGAAGTATCTTTTTTGCCAATGAGCTACCCCCCGAGTGATTGCCACAGATACCTTCATGAACTTCTCTTAGTATATAGCTGCACTCGTCTCCATCAACACATTTGAGTAGGGGCACATTGAAGCCTCTCATATACAAATCTCCATCATATATTGCATACCTGGCAGCCATATATCGCACCCGTCGTGCTTCATTCTTATCACCTGGTAAAGCTCCATTCTTTATGTAAGCCAAGAGTGGAGTCATCCACGTTGCCCCATCTTCTACCACCATAAGCTCTACCTCTGGCACGCTAGGCCTCCTCTGTATTTCCAAGGGCGTTGACCCTAACAGAGTGGTCTCACGACGTGAACCGAACTTTGCAAGTTCGTCTGCCGTTTCGTTCTGGCCCCGAGGGATGAGCTCCAAGTTCACCTCATTAAATAACTTGATCAACCTTTCCGCACAACGCAAATACAGCTCCGTTCTAGGCCCCCGTGCTTGATACCCCCCATTTATCTGGTATACCACGATCATGGAATCACTAAAAGCGTTAAGGTTTTCCACCTTTAGTTCCAATGCCAACTTGAATCCGTTGATCAAGGCCTCATACTCAGCATCATTGTTTGTTGCATAAAAAGTGAAGTGAACAACCCTCTTCACCTTACATCCTTCTGGGCTTACTAACTCAAACCCGGCTCCAGCTCCATCTCCATTGGACGCCCCATCCACATATAAGCTCCACCATGGGGCACTATTCTGACTTTCCTCTGCTGGTATTTCTGAAAAAATTTGCAACGCCCTAGAGTCCTCTTCTGTTTGTGATGAGAACTCTAACATAAAGTCTGCTAGGGCTTGTCCTTTAACCGCCACCCGAGGCTTATATTCCACATCGAACTGTCCCAGCTCTACAGCCCACTTCAACATTCTTCCTGAAGTTTCTGGTTTATGCAACACTTGTCTAAGTGGATAAGCTGTCCTCACCTCAACTTTATGAGCCTGAAAATAAGGACGGAGCTTCCGTGAAGCGAGGATCAGAGCATACACCAATTTTTCCATGTTCAAGTATCGAGTTTCTGCGCCCACCAGCCTTTTGCTCACATAATAAACCGGGAGCTGAACTCCGCCTTCCTCTCGAATTAGCACCGCACTCACCGCATATTCTGACACAGCCAAATAAAGCACCAGTACCTCCCCTTGCTGCGGGTTAGACAATAGAGGTGGTGTGCTCAAATGTCTCTTGATATTTTGAAAGGCCTCTTCACATTCCTCTGTCCATTGAAAATTCCTGCCCACCTTCTTAATGGCCTTAAAGAACTCTTGGCACTTGTCAGAAGATTTTGAGACAAATCTTTTCAACGTCGCAATTCTCCCTGTGAGACTCTGTACATCCCTTACCCTGCGAGGTGATCTCATCTCCATTAGAGCCTTGATCTTGGCCGGGTTAGCCTCAATTCCTCGATGGTTGACAATAAACCCGAGGAATTTTCCCGACTCCACCCCAAAAACACATTTTTGGGGGTTGAGCTTCATTCTGTAGATACGCAGGATAGTGAACATTTCTGCCAAATGTTGGATGTGGTCCTTGGCCTCCTTTCATTTAACAAGCATGTCATCAACATATACCTCCATTGTCTTCCTGATGTGATCCTTAAACATCTTGTTCACCAATCGCTGATAAGTTGCACCCGCATTCACTAACCCGAAAGGCATCCCAATATAACAGTATAGGCCTCGATCAGTGATGAACGAAGTGTGTTCTTGATCTGGCCCATACATAGGAATCTGATTATAGCCTGAGTAGGCATCCATGAAGCTTAACAATGCGTGTCCTGCAGTGGCATCTACAAGCTGATCGATACGAGGAAGCGGGAAGCTATCTTTTTGATAAGTGGGTATTTTATTCACTTAGAACGTTTCCATATGGCTTAAAACGAATGTTTGTACTCGAGTTGTGGTGTTTTTGATCTCTTTTGAGGGTATTGTGCAGGTATATTTATCACAGGTGTACTAGGAATGTAGCGGAGCAATTGGAATGCAATTTGGAGTTATAATGAAGAAAAGGGAAAAAGTCAATTTGCTGGCCAGAGGTTATGGCGCGGCAGCGCCGTGATAGTACTTGAACTTGGCGCGGCAGCGCCGCATGAAAAGAACTTAGCAGAGATCCTGGCGCGGCAGCGCCGTTCTTCTATATAAACTTGGCGCGGCAGCGCCGGGTACTCTGACGGAATTTCCTGTTTTGACCTAATTGCTGATTTTTCAAGGAAAAGTTAAAAAAATTCAATTCCATACGACTTGTTGCACCTGGAGGCCTATAAAAAGAAAGAAAACCCTAGAGAACAAGAGAGACATATACCGCATATTATCTACGGAGTTTTAAAGCACGAAGAAGAAGGAAGAAGATAGTTCAATTTATTCTTGTATTCTTTCTATCTTGTGGATGCTTGGTTTGGGTGTATTCTTTAGAACCCTTGATATTTATTCAATATAATTCGTTTTCTTTCATCATGTTTACATTAGAACCCATGGTGACGATTAGTTTGATTATGAACTAACTCGTTGTCATGGGGTTTTAGCGAATTTATTCATGAAGTTTATTTGTTGAATTTTCTCGATGCCTATAGTGTGATTGATGCGATATCCTATCATGGTTGTTTTAATTCGTTATAGGAGAGTAGCTAACTCCTGTAATTGTGTGTTAATTCTTATTGAAGCGAAAGTGGATTTAAGAGTTTAGAACTTGCCATGCTAGCATAGGTTTATGCGTGAGAATATCATTCGTAATTAGTGTCGTAACTCTAACCGTTTTATGACGACTATGTGATCAATTGAATGCTTGTACTTCAACCATTATGTTTTCAATCTTTATAGACATATAGGGACTAAGCATAATTGGAAGACTAAGTGATTTCTATCTTTATTGTGGATATTATTTAGGATGGTATTTGTGCAACGAAAGTTGGCTTATATCAGTTTTGTGTGTTCGATCAGGTATTAATAAATCACATGAAAAGGCTAGAGAATTGGAAACTATAGATGGATTGTTTAATGAAGTTAGGATCCCATGTTTTATTCTCATAAGTAATATATCAGCAATCTTTAGTTTAATATAGTCTTGATAATTTGTTTAGTTAATTTAGTTAATCAAAACACAATTTGATACTTGTCTTAGCATTGAACGATAGCCATACATTGTTGCATAAGTGCATAACTATAATAACCATAGCAGTCTCTGTGGGAACGAACTCTACTTATTCTTATATTACTTGTGACCGCGTATACTTGCGTGATATTGTGTGAACAAGTTTTTGGCGCCGCTGTCGGGGACTCGGTGTTATTTATATAGTCATGTGCTTGTCATCAGTGGTCGTTAGAGTTCACTGACTCGGATTGTTTTTCTAACCTATCTTGTTTAGTTCGGTGTGTTTCAGGTACTTGAGTGTTTGAAAATGGCAGGCAAGGAGTTGCCATGGTGGGCATATTCGAGGACATCCATGCCTCAACAATGTGAGCAATGTTTGGGCGTTCATGAGGCCTCACAATATTGTTACTACGAAGGAGTTGATCCATATGTCACTTATGAGGAACAACCATATTCTCAATACCATCCTCAACAGTACCAGCAAGATGTTCCAAAAATGTCATATTTCTTTGGTAGTGAAGAGTTTCAACATCAACAACATACTCCTACTTTTCAGTCAGATGAGGTTGTTGATATGGAGGAGATTAGGATGCTTGTAAAGAGTAACGAGGAGTCTTTAAAATCTTTGGAGACACTCGTTGCTCAAGCTGTGAGATCCTTGGAACAAGAGACTATGGAGGAGATTAGGATTCTTGCAAAGAGTAACGAAGAGTCTGTCAAAGCTTTGGAGCCACTAGTTGCTCGAGCTGTGAGAGCCTTGAAACAAGAGAATCAACGAATCATCCTAGAGGCAATTCCAGGAAATAATGGTGACTTGGAGCAAGGTACTGTATGCATAATTGAAGAAGGCAAATTCCAAGGTGAGGTGAGCGTTCACAAGCCATGTGAAGAATTTGATCATGCTAGTATGGTGGATGATTTGGAAAGGGCACTATATGGGACAGACACTAATGAGCTACACAAATTTCAAGAATTGGTATGTGCGTACCAAGAGGCTGATGACCATGGGAAATATGCAGGTCTTCTACTTGTCTCAGAGTATAAAGATGGAGGTAGCGCATTAGAGCCATTGGAGGAAGTTCTCTTTGAGGAACCAAAGGCTTCAACAACTTACATTTACCCTCCTCCATTATATTCAAGCGAAGCCCGCAAATGTGTGTTGTTCTACAAATTGACAAATTTTGGGTCAACCGATGAAGGCATTGGAATAGGACATAGTTGTTATACGAATAGGCCAAGCGAGGAGAAGGGGCAGAAAGTGTGCCGCCGTGATGACGATGAAGTCTCACGAAGAGATGACCAGGCCAACTATTATCATCCTTAATGGAGACTTGGACGTAGTCAAGCTAATTGACTCTAAACAAGCGCTGCGTGGGAGGCAACCCACGTGTTTCGGTATTTTTAGGTATGTTTCCTACTATTCCTTGTATTTATTTACATTCAATGGGGACATTGAATATTTTAAGTTTGGGGGTGATGTGTGGGTTGGGAGTGTTAGTGTGTGTCTCATGTAGGATTCATGTAGGATTCATATTGCATATGTAGTTGTAGTTCATTCGTAGTTTTGCATGTTTATGTCATATAGAGCATTCTGTTTTGCATTTTTGTTTATCTATTATGTGAGTCCATTTAGTTGCATTTTAGTTGCATGCATATTTCATGATCCCGTAGGACTTGATTATTTCCGTTGGTGAGTCGATGTTGATTGGAGTGTGGTTGTGATGAATAGAGGGTTGATTAAGTTTTTAAGTATTGACTTGCATGCCAGAAACAAATCTATTTCATAAGTCTCATTGGTAGCTTTTGAATTTGATCAGACCATGCTTGTTTGGTGTTAGAATTTAACCACTTGTTTACATTTAGAATGTTGGCTAGATTCTTGAAAACGAAGGAGCACTTATGTATAAGTTTGGGGGAAACCAGGGATTTTATGCTAGTTGTAATAAAGGCTAGGCGTCAAATGGCTAGTAGCCGGCTCATTGAAAAGATGAGTAGTCTAGGGTGGGATGAGAAAAAGGCAAAGAGCACTCATTCCGAAATTGTTGAAAAAAAAAAAGAAAAAAAAAAGTTAAAAAAGAAATAAAAAGAGTTGTTTTAGTTGTTTTATGCAGAATTGATCAGGTTGAGCTCTTTAATACTCGAGCAATTAAGTTCTAGGGGACTTTGTGCCTAGTGACCTAAGACTTTTCCGGTCTGGGATCCGCTGACCTAAAGCTCGTTAAATGGGTATTATTGTATAATCCTTCCGAGGACTCATCCATTGCACGGTCAAATAAGCATGTGTGTTGTGTGTAGTTGTTTTTGTGTAATAAAGCATGAATTCTTGTCTAACTCAGATGGACTGCGAAGGTGTCTCTTAAGAGTTCTTGTGTCTAGCGTTCATTCTGTTTGTAAGCTTGTGGTTGTTTTGGCTAAGAGTAGGTATGGTCTTGATTTAGTTTGGGAGTATATTGGTGAGCATCGCACACACGCACGTTTCTGTGTTTGTCTTGTTGGTCGATGGGAATTTGGTCGAACTCTGTTTGGAAGACTGTGTTCTTTGAGATGTTGGCTTGTTGATTGGTTTTGGTTGGTTTGAAGGGATCGTTGCATTTTCATATTAGTTGCATACATGTAGTTAGATGCATTTGTAGTTGCATTGTTAGATGGATTTTGTGGGTACATTCACTATAGGCCCTCACGAGACCTTACTCGTCCACTAGGGCTGCCTAGGGGTTTAAAGGGCTTGTTGCATATGCCAAATGCAACCGTGATCACCTACGGAAGTGGTAGTTTGTTTATGCTCGAGGACGAGCAACGGTTTAAGTTTGGGGGTGTGATAAGTGGGTATTTTATTCACTTAGAACGTTTCCATATGGCTTAAAACGAATGTTTGTACTCGAGTTGTGGTGTTTTTGATCTCTTTTGAGGGTATTGTGCAGGTATATTTATCACAGGTGTACTAGGAATGTAGCGGAGCAATTGGAATGCAATTTGGAGTTATAATGAAGAAAAGGGAAAAAGTCAATTTGCTGGCCAGAGGTTATGGCGCGGCAGCGCCGTGATAGTACTTGAACTTGGCGCGGCAGCGCCGCATGAAAAGAACTTAGCAGAGATCCTGGCGCGGCAGCGCCGTACTTCTATATAAACTTGGCGCGGCAGCGCCGGGTACTCTGACGGAATTTCCTGTTTTGACCTAATTGCTGATTTTTCAAGGAAAAGTTAAAAAAATTCAATTCCATACGACTTGTTGCACCTGGAGGCCTATAAAAAGAAAGAAAACCCTAGAGAACAAGAGAGACATATACCGCATATTATCTACGGAGTTTTAAAGCACGAAGAAGAAGGAAGAAGATAGTTCAATTTATTCTTGTATTCTTTCTATCTTGTGGATGCTTGGTTTGGGTGTATTCTTTAGAACCCTTGATATTTATTCAATATAATTCGTTTTCTTTCATCATGTTTACATTAGAACCCATGGTGACGATTAGTTTGATTATGAACTAACTCGTTGTCATGGGGTTTTAGCGGATTTATTCATGAAGTTTATTTGTTGAATTTTCTCGATGCCTATAGTGTGATTGATGCGATATCCTATCATGGTTGTTTTAATTCGTTATAGGAGAGTAGCTAACTCCTGTAATTGTGTGTTAATTCTTATTGAAGCGAAAGTGGATTTAAGAGTTTAGAACTTGCCATGCTAGCATAGGTTTATGCGTGAGAATATCATTCGTAATTAGTGTCGTAACTCTAACCGTTTTATGACGACTATGTGATCAATTGAATGCTTGTACTTCAACCATTATGTTTTCAATCTTTATAGACATATAGGGACTAAGCATAATTGGAAGACTAAGTGATTTCTATCTTTATTGTGGATATTATTTAGGATGGTATTTGTGCAACGAAAGTTGGCTTATATCAGTTTTGTGTGTTCGATCAGGTATTAATAAATCACATGAAAAGGCTAGAGAATTGGAAACTATAGATGGATTGTTTAATGAAGTTAGGATCCCATGTTTTATTCTCATAAGTAATATATCAGCAATCTTTAGTTTAATATAGTCTTGATAATTTGTTTAGTTAATTTAGTTAATCAAAACACAATTTGATACTTGTCTTAGCATTGAACGATAGCCATACATTGTTGCATAAGTGCATAACTATAATAACCATAGCAGTCTCTGTGGGAACGAACTCTACTTATTCTTATATTACTTGTGACCGCGTATACTTGCGTGATATTGTGTGAACACTTTTGGACAAGCTTTGTTCAAGTCGGTGAAGTCGACACAGGTTCTCCACTTTCCGTTTGGCTTTTTCACCAGCACAGGATTAGCCAACCAAGTCGGGTAAAATGACTCCTTGATGAGTCCGACTTCCATCAACCTGTCCACCTCTTCTCTAAGGGCCTCTGCCCTCTCTCCACTAACAGGTCTCCTCTTCTGCCTTGTTCCCTTCTTGCTGGGGTCTAAGTTCAGCCTGTGGCACATCACTTCTGGGTCGATCCCTATCATGTCAGCGTGAGACCATGCAAATACATCCAGGTTCTCGTTAAGGAATGAGACTAGGTTGTCTCTCATTTCGGGGCCGAGGTTGGCTCCAATTCTTAAGACTTTAGCCGAGTCGTTTGGGTCCACCAAGATAGGAATGATATCCTCGAATGTTCCAGCTCCGTCTGGCAGGGGAGGCATTCTTGGGTCCAAATCAACATCGAAGTTTTTATCCATGCTAGGCTCTCCCACTTCAGTGATACTAAGATGATCCCCATTGTTAATGGATAGCTCCGGTGCTTCTTGCTGGATGTTTCCTTCTGTTGTAATGGTGACCTCGCGGGAGACTCCAGTTGGCAAGTTTATCAGAATTGAGGTCTCTTTCTTCACCCACTTTCCTTTATTCACTCTGGCGGCTATCTGTTCTGGGCTCTCCTCATCATCACTAGCCTCCTCCACTATGCCTTCCTGCAATGTCATTATGGGTTGAGAGGGCTCCATCATTAAGGCCCCGGGCCTAGGCTCCACTTCAATTCCTAAATTTTCGAAGTAATCTTCTGGGAGTTCCTCTATAGATATCATGTTACAGACATCCATCATGAGGGTGTCCACACACTTCCTTTTCTTCTCTTCACCATCTTCAACATGCTCTCGCTCTCTAAGGTCTGCCACCTCTCGTAGAACATCTAACTTCTCTGCCCCTTTCATGGCTTGGTTGTAGCATACTCTTGAGTCATATTGGCATCCCTTCACTTGTCCAACACCTGTGGGAGTTGGAAACTTCATGGTTACGTGATAAACAGAGGTAACTACCTTCATCTCCTTCAGGATTGGTCTCCTAATGATGGCGTTATAAGCACATGGCTGGTCCACCACAGTAAAAGTGACAATTTGCGTGGCCACGTGAGGTTTGTCCCCTAAACTGACCAGTAGCTGGATTGTTCCCCGAATTCCTACTGAAGCCCCAGTGAACCCGTAAAGCTGGTTCCCGCTTGAGACCAACTCTCTGTCTAGGAATCCAAGTCTTTTGTAAGTGTCGTAGGTCAAGATATTTACAGCGCTCCCATTGTCCACCAGCACCCGATATACATTAGTAGACCCGATTTTTATCCTCACCACAAGAGCATCAGCATGAGGGTGGTGTACCCATTTGGCATCTTCTTCACTAAACATGATTTCATCTCTCTCCTTCGTGAAAAGATAAGGAGGCCTTTGTTCAAGACGATGGACATTGGTTAGGGATCGGTCCTTTGCCTCTCGAGCATATCTCTCCATGGCTTTCTTACTATCTCCTCC
Organism: Heracleum sosnowskyi; assembly: GCA_030848705.1. NCBI lineage: Eukaryota > Viridiplantae > Streptophyta > Magnoliopsida > Apiales > Apiaceae > Heracleum > Heracleum sosnowskyi. The sequence goes on along the minus strand of CM061238.1, from coordinate 103,579,202 downwards.
CACATGAGGTCCTCCAATAATGACATGAATGCTATCAGCCCTATCAGTCCTCTCTGTGTCACCATCCTTAGCTATCGGGGGTGGAGGGGGCACCTGACGGTATTCGGACTTATGTTTTCGTACTTCCTTCACGACCCATTCCGTTAGCTTTCCCTGTCGAATCAGACTCTCAATCTCATCCTTCAACTGTCGGCAATCGGCCGTGTGATGTCCTGTGGATTCATGGTAAGCACAGTATTTAGAGGTGTCCCTTTTGCTATACTCCGTCAGAGGGGTGGCTTTCTTGAATACCCCCTTCCCAGCATAAGTGGCGTATATATGATCAATGGAGGCGACCAAGGGGGTATGATTCTGCCATTTGGTTGTGTAAGGCCTTCCAGTCTCTTTGCTGACATTTTCCTTGGCCTTGTTAAACTTCTTTGGGCTGAGGCTTCTTTTAAAAGTCTTTCTCCTTTCCTCGGGGCTAGAAGATCTCCCTCTCTTCTCCATCCTTCGGCCACTGCTTCTTAGATCCCTCATGGATTTCTCTACCCTCTTGTGAGGCTCCGCCTGTTCATAAAATTCAGCCAAAGTCTCTGGCTCCCTAGCCTGTAGAGTCTTCCAGAATTTAGAGCATTCTCTCAACCCAGCGATTAGGAAATTCTTATGGGCTTCTTCCGTTGCTCCTCGGACTCTAGGAACCTCAGCGTTAAATCGCATGAAATAATCCTGCAGGGACTCTACCTCTCCTTGCTTAATGTTTGCAAGGGTGGCCACCGGGGGGCATAATGAAGAGTGGACTGAAACTGCCTTAAGAATAGATCTCCCAACTGTCTCCATGTGCTAATGCTAGCTGGTCCTAGCTTAGTAAACCACTGTTGGGCACTCCCACTTAGCGAGGCAGCGAATAATCGACAACGAGTCAGGTCAGGAACCTGGTAGACCTCCATCTCAGTATTGAAATGGGCCAGGTACTCAGGGGGATCCGCATCTCCATTGAAGGCAAGTTCGAGGTTGCTTCTAAAGGCCGGGGGCAGAGGAGACTGTTAATCCCAAATGACCTAACAGAATTGTAGAAGGGGGGGGGGGGTTGAGTACAATTCCTTGATATTTCTCAAACTTAAAAACAACTTACAAATTAAAACTGAACTTATAAAATAAAAACCACAAGCACTTAATAATTTCAGTTGGATTGTTTGATGATCCAACTGAAGTGATTTTTATTGCGGAAATAATCTGTGATACAAAAGTACACAGCTGCTCAGTTACAATAATGTAGAGAAGAAAAATGCTCTCAAAAATAGCTAATACAATCTATTTGTTTTTTTCTTCATGCTTATTATGATCACTCCCAAGAGCCCAATTGGAAACTGGGATGTTTCCTTATTCCCCATGTCCATTTTAATGGTTTCCAATGCAAAGTACACTTCCACATCACCTTTAGATCTGTTCAGTAAACTGTCACTATCACTTTGTCAATTATTCAGAAAAGCAATAATGATTCGTTGATAGCAGGGAGATGTGTTTCGTTGATAGCTTTATTCTTCATTTCGTTGATGAGTAAACTCCATACCGTTGATAGGATAATCTTCATTCCGTTGATGAGTAAACTCCATACCGTTGATAGGATAATCTTCATTCCGTTGACAGGTCTTCACTTAGGCAAAATTACAAGGCATGAGATATTTACAATTAACCAACCTATTTTGCCTATCTAGTACTTAGTCAACATGACTTGGAAAACATATCCAATATCTACAATGAAATGCATATCAAACTAGAAGTATTGTACAGTGCAATTGCTACATCACTCATTTCGTTGATGAGCTACCTGTCAACGGATTGCTGCAAAGCATACCATACCGTTGACAGCTACAAAATGACTTTACACAAATTCTACTAAGTGTTTTATGTTTATCATCAAGAACAACATATTCCTAACAATCTCCCCCAATTTATGACTGATAGAATAACAGCCATAAATCAAGAGACTTGATGATAACAAAAACACTCAGATACATCATAAATTACAAAAGTAGAAAATGCATTAAGCTTCGTAATATTTTAGACAAAATACAAGAATTACAAGACTAATGCCCAAGAGTGCTCCTCTAGACTGAACAAATGATTCATCTGTGTCTTCTTTGTGGCATAGTCTTCTTCCCTCTCTTAGAGTTGTTTTCCTCAATTTGGACATGTAGCCTTCTGTAAAAGATTTTCTCTTCTTCATCTTGATCACCAAGCATGGATTGCATAAACTTTAGAGTTTGATTAGATGCCTTATCCAGTTGGTCTTCCATCCTGAAGAATCTTCTGCAATTGTCATTGTCCTTAAATTCCATCATCCAGTATGGTTGAAGATGGATCTTCTTTCCTGTTGAGGGCACTCTAAGCATCCTGGGAAGAGCCTCAGGCTTGTTCCAGCTAGCCTTTATCTGACAAATTTTGGAGACCACCTCAGACTTGGCTGTTTTGGTGAAGCCAAAGTCTTTCTTCAAGCATCTAAACACTGAGAGTAGTGTTTGGTAGTCTTCTCCTAAAATTCTGTAGAGAGGCCACACCTGTTCTCTACCACCCTTGAATACAAAGACCAGTCTCTCACGCAATTTTTGAGAAGCTGCAATGCCCCTTACTTTCACCAGGTTGTCTAAGTCAAGATGTAGACTGGATTCTTCCCTGATGTCAGCAATGTACATGCAGTCCTCTGGATTTGCAGGGTGTTTCTGAGGTTGTGGCTTTCTCATAAATACTGGCTTTGCTTTGACAGCCCTTTTCTTTGTCTTCATTGGTTGATCCTTCTCAAATAGAAACTTTGGAAAGTAGGCCTCATCAAATTCAAAAGGCTCCTCTTTTGGCATTATTGGTTGATCATGAAAGTTGACAGGATGTGCAGGATCACAAGCCAACTTTCCTTCATGAGGTTGATCAACAGGAATTTGATGTGCACTAGTTGTGGAAGAGTCTTGGGCAGTGTCCTGAGAATCATCTTTATCAAAGATTAGATTCCTTTTTGCTCTAGCCTTTGGCTGCCTTACACTCTTCCTTTCCTTTCCAGCTTCCTCAGCTTCATCCTTGGCCTTTTCTTCCTTTAGGGTTTCTTCATCTACAAGTGATTGAGCAACTGCAAGAGCTTGCATTGCTGCCCTTTCAGATTCTTCAGCTTTGGCCTTAGCAAAATTTGGGTGACCAACCCAAATGCAGATTTCCTTGCTATCCCTGTAGATGATGGCCCTTTGGTTCCTTATGCTTGGATGATTGCTTTCTTTGCTTTCAATAATCAGCTTCCCTAGGATTTTGAACTCATCTGGCTTTGGTGGAGGATAAAATATCCTTGCAGTGTTTTTGCCCTTGGGTTTGACAGGTGATATTGGAGATATCCCTCTTGCATCCACATTCCTAAAGCATGAAGCTTGCCCTTTCTCATTTCTTGAATCTTGAAAGATTCCATGCTGAAGGGGTTCTATTACATAAGAACCCTTGAACTGTGGCTCCCATTCCGTTGATGTTACAACCATGGTATTCGTTGATGGTTGATCCGTTGATGGATTTGAATTCTTTGCAGTTTCAGCAATATTCTTGACCCTTGCTTCTATGTTGGACCAATGATCTTTAATCTGTTCTGCAAGTCTCATCCTCATAGAAGCTTCCTGAATCAGGTCAATACCATCCTTTTTCTTCTGTCCAAGCTCCCCCATTGCTAGTGGCTCATTTGGTAAGGAAATGGCTGGAACCAAAACCTTTGTGATTTGTATATCAAGCTCTTTAGATTTCGCTAGCTCCTTAGATTTCTCCCCCTTTTTGTTATCATCAAGTGAGATGATAGGGAGTCCTTGAGCTGCCAAAAGCTGGGTGAGTAGCTGTGTCTGTTTTTCATGTTCCTTTTGCATGTGGGAAAGTGTAGCCTCAACTTTGTCCACTCTAGAGGAAAGAGTCTTCAAAGATGAGGACACTTCAGGTTCCTTGGAGAAAAACCTGTTCATCTTGGACACAGTTAGAAGAGGAAGCTTTTCATCTAGCCTCCTGTCAGTAGCATCCCTGAGGTTGCTAATGGAATCCTTGATTTCTGTAGCTTTAATCCTTGTCTGTAGCATCTGTAGTCTTTGGATTTCCAGAGAATCCATGATGGCCTTGTAGAATTTCTTGTCCCTTGCATTTGCAGACTCATGAGCTAGATATGCCTCAGTGTACTGCCTTGAGATAGCAGCATCTAGAGTGCATCTTCCTTGCATATCCTGAGAAAGCCAGTTTGGTCTAGGAGGCACCACAGAAGTCCCAGTCTGTGAAGTAGTGGCCACCTGTAGATTGTCACCAAAGTTGTCCTCATCATCAGAAAAGTCAAAGTCTCCACTTGCTGCAGCTGTTGGAGAATTGGTCAAGGCATCCTTTGCTCTTTGCATTGATGCAGTTGTATGAATTAGGTTTAGTGACCTCTCTGCCTCCACATTGCCCTGTTGAGCCATAATTTGATAGGCTGGCACAGGGTGAGTAAAGGTCTCAGGATCCAGGGAAATACTATCCAGAGTTTGTTGATAATGCTCTTGGAAAGTAAGTTCCATTTCTCCCTCATTGACCCTCATTAACTCACTAGCAATGGTTGCCTCCTCCCTTGCTGCTCCTGTAGTCCCTTCTCTCTCTCCTCTATTTTCTTGCATCATGGGCTCCCCATGGCTCACACCTCTCACACCCTCACCTTCACCTACTAAGGTGGAACCTTCAGTCTCTCCTTTTGCCTGGCTGGAAGAAATAGCCAGTCTCTCACTCTCATTCTCTCCTTTTGCCTGGCTGCAAGCCAGCCTCTCAATTTCACTCCCTCTCAGACCTAAAAGTGTCTCAACTACCACCAGGTCATCTACACTAGTTGTGGAAACAACTTGATTTGCAATAATGGGTGTAGAATGACCTATCAACGGAATGGTATTTTGAACTGTCAACGGTATGGATACCGTTGATGGAGAAACACTTGTCAACGAAAGAGACTGTTTCGTTGATGAAGTCAATAAAGCACTTTGAGAAAGTGAAATTACAGTAGAATCTGTGGTGATTGATTTTAGAGATTGGTCCACAGATCCTCTTGCAACTTCAGAAAAAGTTGGTTGATGGCCCAACAAATCACTTAACAAGTGATGGCCACCAGCTTCAGAGTGGGGCTTCTCCAAGATAAGAGTTGGAGAATCAGGAATAGATGAATGGATCATGTCCACATCTAAAGACTGAGTTGGTGAATTTGATGGAGATAGTTCAAGGTTGATGTTTAGAGAATGGGACTGTAACCCCAGAGTAATAATAGGGGTTACATCAAACTGAATTTGTGAAACTGGAAGTGTTGCTTCCAGAGTGTGTGCACCCTGTGTACCCTTGGATTTTTGCTTCACTCTCCTTTGGTATTGGGAAAATGTAGATTGTGGGCTTGAAGTGTCCCTTACCCTCTTGGAGTGTGCTCTTGGAAGAGAGCTTGTTTCAATAATCACATCCTTTTGGGAGGATGCAACTAGACTTGTGTTTAAATCCATTTTACTCATTGTGCCTTGTTGGGAAGACATAATGGGGCTTGGTTGGGACACACTATCCTTTCCTTCCTTATTCTTGGGGTTTCTTTGATGTTCACCCCCTTCCCTCACCTGTTACAGCTCCAGAATCACTCCCCTTAGGTTGTGAAGTAGTTTTTACAACAGGTGCCTTTTGAGAAGCACCTGAGGTTGGCTTTGAGGATTTCTTAGATTTAGGTTTTGCTGCTTGGGCAGGAGCCTGTTGGGACATAGCTACAGACTCCATAGCAACATTGGTAAGGGAAACAATAGAAGTAGCAACTATACTAACAGGGTTAGAAGAAGTTACCTCAATGATGGGCAGATACACCACTGGGACATCACCATTGTGGTTAAGTCTCAGGATATCTGTCAAAACCCTCTTCTCTTGCACAAAACACTCAAACCTGGAAACAGGGTTAGAGATAACTAATGGTGCTGGACTAACATGGTTAGCCAACATCATCAGAAACCTAGCATAATAGATATTCTTTTTCCTATTTGCCTTATCACCCAACTTAGCACCAATTTCATACATAAGTTGGGTGCTAAAGTTATAATATCTATCAGTTAGGAGCATGGTTAAGAGAATTAACATGGAATTAGTTAATGCATCAAAATTACTAATTTTGCCAGAAAATACCTTTATGAATGTGTTAGATATAATTGCTGACGTTTGTTCATCAGTGTTTAAGCAACAGGTGATCATCAGAGTTTACATTGAAGCCAGTCAGAGTTTGTTAAAGTCTGACGTGGTGATAGTTGAATTAGCTGTCGGTGCTGAATTGAATATTCTAGAAGCAATATATTCTGAAGATGGAAAGAAGCAGAATATATTGATACAGCTAAGGAAACTGTACAGAAGACTGAAGCAATCCTTAATTGATAATAATTGTATAGCTAATTTATAGGAGTATCAATTAGATAAGGATTGTGTAACTGTGTACTATAAAAACACAGATAGGTTATCCCTAGAAGGGATGCGATTATTAAAAACATTATTCTTGTAACCTAGTAGCTCTTTGTGATTCATTAACATCACTAAGAGAGAATTATTTAATATAATTCAGTTTGTTGATTTACAAACTTGTGTTCTTGATTGTTATTCTAATACATACTTGATTATCTATTGTGTATTCGGCCTAACAATTGGTATCAGAGCCAAGGCTGTTTAATATATACAGTTTTTCGATTCAAACACAGTAATAATCATGTCTGAAGAAAATCAAGCTCCTCCAAAGGTTGAACAGGTTAAACCTAATTCTGTGAGTCGTTATGAAACAATCAGGGTTCCAATTCTCAGGCCAGTGGAGTATCCAATTTGGAAGGTGAAGATGACCATGTTTCTGGAGGCTACAGATCCAGAATATCTTGACAGAATCAATGATGGTCCTCATATGCCGACTAAATTGTCTCCTGTTGTTGATGGTCAAGAACAAAAGACTGTACCAAAGGAAAAGAAAGATATGACTCCTGAGGACATCTCATCAATTGCAAAAGATGCAAAGGTTAGACATCTTCTTCACAGTGCTTTAGATAATGTTATGTCTAACAGAGTAATTGGTTGCAAAACTGCAAAAGAAATCTGGGATGCTTTGGAAGTCAGGTGTCAAGGAACCACTGCTATAAAGAAAAACAGGAAAACAATACTCACACAGGAGTATGAGCACTTTGATTCAAGACCTAATGAAACCTTGACTGAGACTTATGACAGATTTTGCAAACTATTGAATGATCTGTCTCTGGTTGATAAAGAATATGAGCTTGAAGAGTCAAATCTCAAATTTCTCTTATCCTTACCTGAAAGATGGGATTTAAAGGCGACAACAATCAGAGATAATTATGATTTTGCAGATACAGATCTTGATGAGATCTATGGATTGTTAAAGACTCATGAACTTGAGATAGAACAAAGAAACAGGAGATCCAGCAAGAAGACAAAATCTGTTGCTCTCAAAGTTAAGGAGAAGCCCATCAAGAAGGAATCATCAAGGAAGAAAGCCAAGGGAAAGGCTTTAGTCATTAAATCTGAAAGTGAGTCATCAAACTCTGATGATGACTCAAACTTTGATGAAGCTTCTGACTCTGAGGATGATGAAGAACAGATGATGCAAATGGTTGCATTGATGGTGAAGACCTTCAAGAAGATGGGATTCAAGAACTTCAAGAAAGGAAAGAGATTCTCAAGGAAAGATTCAAACTCTGAAAGGAAAAGTTTTAGAAAGTCTGGCAAGAAGGATAAATCTGAAATCCAGTGCTACAAGTGTAAGGAGATGGGTCACTATGCCCCAGAGTGCAAGAAAGGAAAATCTGAGAAAGCACTCATCTCTAAAGGCAAAGACTGGGCAGATACTTCAGACTCTGATGATGGAGTAAACTATGCTCTTATGGTAACTGTCAAAGATGAGACTGAATCATCTGAAAATAAGGTACCCCTAACTACTTATGCTTATGATACTGATAATATATCTGAGTTAAGAGTATATCTGAAAAGCGTACATGTTAGTTATAGGGATCAGACTTTAGAGAATGAGAGAATTAAATCTGAGAATCTTAGCCTTAAAGATAGAAACAAGTTTCTTGAAGGAGAACTTGAAAATATGAAGCAGATTCAAAAAGAAAGAGATGATGCTGTTTATATTGAACAGGAGTTGACTAAGAGATATAAGCAGCTAGAATCTGATCTAGAAAAAGAAAGAAAAATAATCAAGACTTGGACAAACTCTGGAAGAGACACTCATCAAGTGTTTCAGACAGATTCTGTAGGTTTAGGCTATTGTGAAAATGATTATGTAAGGGTTAAACCACAGACTTTATGCACACACTGTGGGAGCACTTGGCATTCTATTTATACTTGTAAGAGTTATCATGCTATTTATCACAACTACTATGAGCTAAAACCCAATCTGAAGTGGGTTAGAGCAAACTCTGCAAGTGTAAAGTCTGACAATGTTAGTTTAAACTCTGTTGATAGTGATTCCTCTGTAAAAGCTAACAATGTTAAGAAAGCCAAAGGATCCAAGCAAGTCTGGATCCTTAAAACTAACTCTTTGTAATTGGTTGTGATTGCAGGGCATAAAAGAGAGCACCCTTATCTTGGACAGTGGATGCTCAGGACACATGACTGGAAATAAAGCCCTGCTATCAGATTTTGAGGAGAAGGCTGGCCCAAAGGTTTCCTATGGAGATGGCAACATAGGACGAACTATGGGATATGGCAATATCAATCTTGGAAGTGTCATCATCACAAATGTAGCTCTAGTCTCAGGACTCAAGCATAATCTGCTATCTGTAAGTCAAATCTGTGACAGAGGAAACCATGTAGATTTTCATACTGAACACTGTGAAGTTATCAGTAAATCTACTGGAAAAGTTGTTCTAGTTGGACACAGGCGCAACAACATTTATGAAGCAAGTTTGGTAACAAACTCTGATGGAAAAACAGTGTGTCTGTCTGCAAGAATGTCAAATGAAGAGAGTTGGAAATGGCATAAGAAGCTCTCTCATCTCAATTTGAACAACATCAATGAGCTAATAAGAAAGAATCTTGTAAGGGGACTTCCAAAATCAATACTCAGTCTAGATGGTCTATGTGATTCTTGTCAAAAGGCCAAGCAAAGGAAGTCATCTTTCAAGAACAAATCTGAATCTTCAGTAGTGGAACCTTATCATCTTCTACATATTGATCTCTTTGGACCAGTGAATGTGATGTCTATGGGCAGAAAGAAATATGCTCTAGTAATTGTTGATGAATATACTAGATATACATGGGTGTATTTCTTATCAAAGAAGGATGAAACTGCTCAAACTCTGATGGATCATGTAAATCTACTGGACAAAGGATCACAGCACAAAGTCAAAATAATAAGGAGTGATAATGGAACTGAATTCAGAAACTCAATCATGGAAGCTTTCTGCAAGGAAAGAGGAGTGAAACAAGAATTTTCTGCACCTGGTACTCCACAGCAAAATGGTGTAGTTGAAAGAAAGAACAGAACTCTAATTGAAGCTGCCAGAACAATGCTTGATGAAGCAAAGTTACCAACCTATTTCTGGGCAGAAGCTGTTCAAACTGCTTGTTTTACTCAAAATGCTACACTGATAAACAAGCATGGGAAAACACCATATGAGATGGTGAAAAATAAGAAGCCAAATTTGAAATATTTTCATATATTTGGATGCAAATGCTTTGTGTTGAAGACTCATCCTGAACAGTTGACCAAGTTCGAGTTAAAAGCTGATGAAGGAATCTTTGTTGGATATCCATTGTCAACAAAAGCATTCAGAGTCTACAATCTGAGAACTAAAGTGATCATGGAATCCATACATGTGTCATTTGATGACAAGAAAATAACTGGACTTGAAGATGAAAATGAATATGATCAACTACGTTTTGAAAATGAAGATTTATTCTCTGATGATGTAAACTCTGATGAAGCTGGTCTGACAAACTCTGACGAAGCATACTCTGAACCTCTACTGGTAAATACTGGAGAAACTGGAAATTCTCAAATTGAACAAAATAGAGAACCAGTTGAGGGGGAGCGTGAAGAAGCTCAACAAGACACAGCAAGTGAGTCAGTTGAGGAAACTGATTCAAACTCTGACAGTTCAAACTCTGAGCAATCCAATTCAAGGGGAGCTTCAGATGCTGCAGAAAGTCAACATATGAATCAGGAGAGCATGGATCAAGGGGGAGGATTCAATAATGATGCAAGAAACCACTTACCAACAGCAAGAAAGTGGACACAGGCACATACACCTGATCTTATAATTGGAGATCCTGATGCTAGTGTAAGAACTAGAAGTGCTACTACAAATGAATGCATGTATCATGCTTTCTTGTCTCAAACAGGGCAAAGTCTGATGATGCTGATGAGAAGAGTGAAACTGATGATGAAACTCTTCATCAAAGGAAAAGAAGACTAGTGACTGCATATCTCTTTGGTGCATCCAATGTAAATGTTGAAGCAGCACCTATGCCTGAAATGGTAAGTGCTGATATAGAAGTTCCTACATCAAAGGCTGATGATGTAGTTGAGGAAGCTGTTGATCATTCTGACAGCAGAGTTTTTGAGAAAATGGATTTCTTTGTTGATGAAGATATTCTAGATGCACATCCTAGTATCAGTATTTGTGATACTGAGGATGTAGCAGCTGATCAAGCCACCTTGGTCATTGAAGACTCTGTTGCTTCTCACACAGAGAATCTTTCAGTTCACAATTTACATTCTGACAAAGGTGAGGAGGTTGATCAGAGGATAGAAGTTGCTACAGAGCCAATTCTTGATGAAGCTGTAGCAGAGAATGTACAAGAGACTACTGATAAGCTCAACTCCGAGGATATTATTTTTCTTGAAGCTTTGCAACAATCTGTTGTTGAGATTGTTCGAAAAGAAGCAGAGTTTGATAATCCAGAAAGAATGGCTGAGAATATTTCTGCAGAGAATACAACAGAGGATGACAATGTTGAAGATAGTCCTGCTCATTCACATCCTGATATACAAGAGGAGTTATCTGATATTCGATTAAACTCTGATGAGGAAAGAGAGGTCAATCGAGCTACTGCTGAGCATTTTCAGGATATGTACTACAATAGATGGGCTGCTGCAGATTGTGTCTTTTCTGCACAGAGGGCTGCTGATTTTCTTGCTGACTCTGTGAAGAAAATTTCAAACTATGATGTTCTTACAAGTCTAAAGGCCACTGTGGTTCAAGTCAAAGCCTTAAACAATAGGTTTGATGAAACACATACAGTGGTTACCAATCTTAGGAATGAAGTTGGTCTAAGGGATCTTACCTTAAAGACTGATAGGTCTTATTATTCTGCTATGTTCAAGCAGCAAGCCAAGGATTCTGATGAACTTAAGAAGAGGCTTGGGAAAGTTGAGGAGAATCAGATTGCAATGTCTGTACAATTGAATTCTATTTCTACCGCTATAGAATTGCTGACATCAGTACTACTTTCTGATGATGTCAAAAAGGGGGAGAGTGTACCTAATGACAAATGCAAAGACACTCAAACTCTGAGACGGAGGGATGATTCTGCTGATGGTGGAAGCAAGGAAACTGAGAGGAAGCAATTTGCTCAAGGGCAAAGAAGATCAAGATTAAATTCTGATAGGTTGACAAACTCTGGTAAAGGAATCTCAAACTCTGCCAGTGGTTCAAGACTTAAGAGTTTAATTATTTCAGCCAATCCATCTACTGATGAAGAAATTGCTACAAAAATGTTTCTAGAAGAACATGGTAATGAAGCTACAGTTGAAGACATGGAAGCTGAAATGCTGAAGAGCATGAGAAGAAATTGAAGGATGGTACTTACAAAAAGAAAGCTGTCAAGGCTCCTAGAAAGAAAGAAACTGGAATTTCTATCAAGGAAAATACTCAACAGAGTATACAATACACCAGGAGGCCTGTAATAGCAAACGCTGATAAGGGCAAGGGTAAACTGATAGAAGAAGGACAGTTACCAAGGAAGAATTATTCAACCTTTGACATTGCTCAAGTTGAATCAAAATTTATTAAATCAACCTCTGACGCTGCTCAAGTTGATGTTTCTACTAATGTTGTAACAACCTCTGACAATGCTCATGTTGTGCAAACTCAACTAGCACCTCAACTCCAAGATACTTTTAGAAGACCTATACTTCCTGAAACTCTGAAGCCAGAAACTGTTAACTTCTCAGAAACCAGAACTGTATTGGGTAAAGAATCTTATGATAAATCTGGATTAGGTTCACACAGGGAGAAGAGAATAAACAACAGGCCTGGAGATCAATCATCACTGGCAGTATCTGGTATTTTTACTCAAGAGAATCTTGATATGGTAGAATCTGTTCAGATGATATTTCACCCTGATTGTTGCTCCAACTGAAATTAGGATGATTCTGATTGTTGGGATGATACACATTAGGTGCTGGTTGCTGAGTTCTCTGAAAGTTACTAACAAACTGTGCTGATTCAGCTGAGATAGCACACAGCTTCGTGTCATGAGCCCCTGCACACAATTCACACACCATAGCAACCTGGTTAGTCCCAAGATTAGAAAGGGAATCTACCTTCATTGTCAACGCTTTGAGTTGAGCAGCAATAGCAGTAGCTGCATCCAAGTCAAGAACTCCAGCCACTTTAGCAGGTGGCAAGCGTTGAGTAGGATTCTGAAACTCATTGGCCGCCATCATCTCGATAAGATTATAGGCATCCTCATAGCTTTTTGCCCACAGTGCTCCTCCAGAAGCTGCATCAAGCATGGGCCTTGACTGAGCTCCCAATCCGTTGTAGAAATTGCTGATTACCATCCAATCCGGCATCCCATGATGAGGACAACGTGCCAATATCTCCTTGTACCTTTCCCAAGCTTCCCCCAAAGATTCCTGGGGTTGCTGAGCAAACTGAGAAATAGAATTTCTATAAGCTGTTGTCTTCGCCATGGAGAAATATTTCGTCAAGAACTTTTGAGCACAGTCTGCCCATGTTGTAATAGAACCTGATGGCATGGAATGTAACCAACTCTTGGCTTTATCCCTAAGAGAGAAGGGAAATAGCCTCAATCTGATTGCGTCATCTGTAACTCCGTTGAATTTGAAGGTATCACAGATCTCAAGAAAGTCCCTAATATGAGCATTGGGATCTTCAGCAGGACTACCCCCAAACTGAACCGTATTCTGAATCATCTGAATGATGTTTGGCTTAAGCTCGAAATTATTTGCCCCAATAGCTGGACGAACAATGCTGGTATGGATGTCCTCCACTTTTGGCTGAGAGAATTCACTCAAAGCCTTCGCTGGTTGTGCTTGATCTTCCATATCTTCTTTTGATTCACGATTGTTTTCTACACTGATGTTCTCAAAGTCAAGTTTCCTTCGTGCTAGTTCTTCTCTTCTTGCTAATTCTTCTCTACGTGCTCGAGCTCGTGTACGCATACACTCTCAATAAGTACCTGAAATTCACCAACTAGAAAATTGGTGAGAAACGTCCTAGTCACCGAACTTTAATGACCACTGATGGTAAATACTGAAACTAAACAAATAAAACCGAAGTCCCCGGCAACGGCGCCAAAAACTTGTTACGACCAAACTCAACACGCAAGTGCACATGATCTCAAGTAATACAGATAGCAAATAAGGTTCGTTCCTACAGGGACTCGTTGTTTGTCTAGTTAATTCACTCACCAATGTATGATTATTATCCGATGCTAAAACAAATAACAAAGTGGATTTTTGTTATCACTATAATTAATCTAAGAATTATAACTAATTATCAACTACTTGAATTGAGATTTATGTCGAATTACTTATGCAATAAAACATGGGATTTCAACTTCATTAAACAATCCATCTAAAGTCTTCAATTCTCTAGCCCTTTCATGTGATTTGTTAATACCTGATCGAACACACAAAACTGATATAAGCCAACTTTCGTTGTACCAATACCATCCTAAATAATATCCACAATTAAGATAGAAATCACTTAGTCTCCCAATTATGCTTAGTCCCTATATGTCTATAAAGATTGAAAACATAATGGTTGAAGTACAAGCATTCAATTGATCACATAGTCGTCATAAAACGGTTAGAGTTACGACACTAATTACGAATGATATTCTCACGCATAAACCTATGCTAGCATGGCAAGTTCTAAACTCTTAAATCCACTTTCGCTTCAATAAGAATTAACACACAATTACAGGAGTTAGCTACTCTCCTATAACGAATTAAAACAACCATGATAGGATATCGCATCAATCACACTATAGGCATCGAGAAAATTCAACAAATAAACTTCATGAATAAATCCGCTAAAACCCCATGACAACGAGTTAGTTCATAATCAAACTAATCGTCACCATGGGTTCTAATGTAAACATGATGAAAGAAAACGAATTATATTGAATAAATATCAAGGTTCTAAAGAATACACCCAAACCAAGCATCCACAAGATAGAAAGAATACAAGAATAAATTAAAACTATCTTCTTCCTTCTTCTTCGTGCTTTAAAACTCCGTATATAATATGTGGTATATGTCTCTCTCCTTTGTTCTCTAGGGTTTTCTTCTCTTTTTATATGCCTCCAGGTGCAACAAGTCGTACTGAATTGAAATTTGACTTCAACTTGAAAAGTCAGCAAATCGGGTCAAAACAGGAATTTTCGTCAGACAGACCGGCGCTGCCGCGCCACAAATACAAAGGAGAGCGGCGCTGCCGCGCCAGAGATTTTCTGTACTGTTTTCCAGCGGCGCTGCCGCGCCATAGACAAGCTTAAACACGGCGCTGCCGCGCCGTACCTTCTGTCCAGAATTATAGAAAATGTTGTCCTCTTCGCGTGAGCTGTAAGATCGTCAGAATCGGACTTGTAGAACTCCAGATATGGCCAAAACAGTGAAGACTGCGCAACCTACCCGGAAAATCCGATTTTTAATCAAATTAACCTCCAACTCTTGGTTCTGCAAAACTTACTGAAAACACATTAAACGCACCACATACTTGAGTTCAAGTCATCAATTTAAGCCGATATGAAGCGTTCCAAGTGGATATAAAATCCACTTATCATCCATCATCTTGAAAAAGATGTTGTTCGGGCTTTCCTTAACAACAAAGGGGATGGAGTTGTTTTTCTCATAGATAAACCCTCCAGCAGACATAAGCTTGACTATGGGTGCCATTGTTGAGTGTAGAAAAGCTTCGAACTGAATTGCTTGTTAGAGAGAAGAAGGAAGAAAAGCCTTTGGAATTTTTGAGAACAGGTAAAAAAAGAATTAAAGAAAATAGAATTTCTTAAATACTCCCCAAGCCAAAACAACCACAAGCTTACAAACAGAATGAACGCTAGACACAAGAAACCACTTAAAGACACCTCAAAATCCACTTGAGCTAGACAGGAATTCATGCTTTATTACGACACACATGCTTATTTGACCGTGCAATGGTTGAGACCCCAAAAGGCTTATACAATAATACCCATGTAGCGAGCGTTAGGTTAGTGGATCCCAGACCGGAAAAGTCTTAGGTCACTAGGCACAAAGTCCCCTAGAACTTAATTGCTCGAGTATTAAAGAGCTCAACCTGATCACTTCTGCATAAAAACAACTCTTCTTTTCTTTTTTCTTTTTCAACTTTTTTCTTTTTTTTTCTTTTTCTTTTTTTTTTTTTTAATTTCGGAATGAGTGCACTTTGCCTTTTTCTCATCCCACCCTAGACTACTCATCTTTTCAATGAGCCGGCTACTAGCCATTTGACGCCTAGCCTTTATTACAACTAGCATGAAATCCCTGGTTTCCCCCAAACTTATACATAAGTGCTCCTTCGTTTTCAAGAATCTAGCCAACATTCTAAATGTAAACAAGTGGTTAAATTCTAACACCAAACAAGCATGGTCTGATCAAATTCAAAAGCAACCAATGAGACTTATGAAATAGATTTGTTTCTGGCATGCAAGTCAATACTTAGAAACTTAATCAACCCTCTATTCATCACAACCACACTCCAATCAACATCGACTCACCAACGGAAATAGTCAAATCCTACGGGATCATGAAATATGCATGCAACTAAAATGGACTCACATGACAGATATAAATACTAATGCAAACAGAATGCCCTATATGACATGAACATGCAAAGATATGAATGAACTAACTACATATGCAATATGAAACCTATATGAACACACACACACACTAATATTACCATTCCTTAATTATCACCCCCAAACTTAAAATATTCAATGTCCTCATTGAAGGTAATAAGAAAGATAGTAGAAACATACCTAACACATGGGTTGCCTCCCACGAAGCGCTGTCGTTAATGTCATTTAGCCGGACAAATGTGAATCAAATCATGGTGGCTCGAAGATCGCATTTGACTTGTCCTTAGCAGAAGGACCATTCACCCATTGTTTGATAACCTTCTTGCTTTCTTCCCACATCTTTTCCAAATCAAACTTCACCTTGACTTTTCCATCAATCGATTTTTTCTTTTTCTTCTTTACACCTCTAAGGTGTTTATGCTTCTCCGTCGATTGATAAGAACACTCTTTCACCTCATCATCCTTGTTCCACATTCTCAGCACATTATCTTCACACTCTTTAAAAATCACCAACTCATCATTCAGAAGGACATACTTCAAATGTGGTGGAAGTTTTCCAAGCCTGACATTCGAAAGATCTCGAATGGAAGAATTGTCAATGGAATCACTGATGTGATGCTCGAACTTGTGCATGTCCGAATTTTTGCTCAACAGCTGATCGAATTCCTTTCTCTGACCCGTATCAACCATCTTCAAGCTAAAACACTCTTCCTCCTCTGTCGGAAATTTCATAGCCTTGAACACATTAAAAGTGACCTTCTGATTTTGAACCCTCATTGTAAGCTCTCCTTTCTGCACATCGATCAAAGTTCGGCCTGTAGCCAAGAACGGTCTTCCCAAGATAATAGGAATCTTCTTGTCTTCCTCAAAGTCCAGATTAACAAAGTCGGCTGGAAAGATAAGCTTGTCGACCTTCACCAAAACATCCTCAACTATTCCTCGAGGATAAGTAACTGAACGGTCCGCAAGTTGCAGAGTCATAGTAGTTGGCTTTGGTTCTGGAAGACCAAGTTGCATGAAAACTGATAAGGGCATGAGATTAATACTTGCACCCAAATCACACAAGCATTTGCTGAATGAGAGATCTCCAATAGTATATGGTATGGTAAAACTTCCAGGGTCCTTCAACTTAGGTGGCAACTTTTGTTGCAAGATGGCACTACATTCTTCCGTCAATGCAACTGTCTCTAGCTCCTCAAGTTTCAATTTCTTCGCAAGAATGCCCTTCATAAACTTCGCATAGCTCGGCATTTGCTCAAGAGCCTCTGCAAATGGTATGTTACTCTGAAACTTCTTGAAGACATCCAAGAACTTAGCAAACTGCTTGTCAAACTTTTGCCTTTGAACTCGTTTTGGGAATGGAGGAGGTGGAAACACCTTTTCTTCTACTACTTTCTGAGAATTATCACTCTTCCCAGTTACATGAGTCGAGAGAGTAGCATTAGGTACCAAATCAGGAACAGAATCGACCCCCGCGTCAAAATCATTTTTTTCTTCCAGAAGATCCGGCGCTGCCGCGCCGTTTTTATACTGGGAAGCGGCGCTGCCGCGCCGTACATTCTGCTCAGAATTTTCATTTTTTTCCTCGGCTGAATTTTCTTCGTTCTGACCTTGCAGAATCTTCCCCGATCGTAAGGTTACTGCCTGGACCTGTTCCTTGTGATCTTTCTTGCCTGGATTCATCTCAGTGTCACTCGGAAGCGTTCCTGGTTGACGGTTCAACAGTGCATTGGCTAGTTGCCCAATCTGATTCTCTAAAGTTTTTAACGACACCGCTTGACTCTTGTACATCATTCGAAGCTCTTCCAATTCAGACTTCTCAGACTGATTCAATGAATTCCCTTGAGATGGTTGAAATCCCGGTGGAATGAATGGTTGCCTTGGAGCATAAGGTGGTGGTTGATAGTTCTGATTATATGGCCTTGCATTGAACTGCTGATTTTGTGGTTGCTGAACACCACCCTGATTGTTGCTCCAACTGAAATTAGGATGATTCTGATTGTTGGGATGATACACATTAGGTGCTGGTTGCTGAGTTCTCTGAAAGTTACTAACAAATTGTGCTGATTCAGCTGAGATAGCACACAGCTTCGTGTCATGAGCCCCTGCACACAATTCACACACCATAGCAACCTGGTTAGTCCCAAGATTAGAAAGGGAATCTACCTTCATTGTCAACGCTTTGAGTTGAGCAGCAATAGCAGTAGCTGCATCCAAGTCAAGAACTCCAGCCACTTTAGCAGGTGGCAAGCGTTGAGTAGGATTCTGAAACTCATTGGCCGCCATCATCTCGATAAGATTATAGGCATCCTCATAGCTTTTTGCCCACAGTGCTCCTCCAGAAGTTGCATCAAGCATGGGCCTTGACTGAGCTCCCAATCCGTTGTAGAAATTGCTGATTACCATCCAATCCGGCATCCCATGATGAGGACAACGTGCCAATATCTCCTTGTACCTTTCCCAAGCTTCCCCCAAAGATTCCTGGGGTTGCTGAGCAAACTGAGAAATAGAATTTCTATAAGCTGCTGTCTTCGCCATGGAGAAATATTTTGTCAAGAACTTTTGAGCACAGTCTGCCCATGTTGTAATAGAACCTGATGGCATGGAATGTAACCAACTCTTGGCTTTATCCCTAAGAGAGAAGGGAAATAGCCTCAATCTGATTGTGTCATCTATAACTCCGTTGAATTTGAAGGTATCACAGATCTCAAGAAAGTCCCTAATATGAGCATTGGGATCTTCAGCAGGACTACCCCCAAACTGAACCGTATTCTGAATCATCTGAATGATGTTTGGCTTAAGCTCGAAATTATTTGCCCCAATAGCTGGACGAACAATGCTGGTATGGATGTCCTCCACTTTTGGCTGAGAGAATTCACTCAAAGCCTTCGCTGGTTGTGCTTGATCTTCCATATCTTCTTTTGATTCACGATTGTTTTCTACACTGATGTTCTCAAAGTCAAGTTTCCTTCGTGCTAGTTCTTCTCTTCTTGCTAATTCTTCTCTACGTGCTCGAGCTCGTGTACGCATACACTCTCAATAAGTACATGAAATTCACCAACTAGAAAATTGGTGAGAAACGTCCTAGTCACCGAACTTTAATGACCACTGATGGTAAATACTGAAACTAAACAAATAAAACCGAAGTCCCCGGCAGCGGCGCCAAAAACTTGTTACGACCAAACTCAACACGCAAGTGCACGTGATCTCAAGTAATACAGATAGCAAATAAGGTTCGTTCCTACAGGGACTCGTTGTTTGTCTAGTTAATTCACTCACCAATGTATGATTATTATCCGATGCTAAAACAAATAACAAAGTGGATTTTTGTTATCACTATAATTAATCTAAGAATTATAACTAATTATCAACTACTTGAATTGAGATTTATGTCGAATTACTTATGCAATAAAACATGGGATTTCAACTTCATTAAACAATCCATCTAAAGTCTTCAATTCTCTAGCCCTTTCATGTGATTTGTTAATACCTGATCGAACACACAAAACTGATATAAGCCAACTTTCGTTGTACCAATACCATCCTAAATAATATCCACAATTAAGATAGAAATCACTTAGTCTCCCAATTATGCTTAGTCCCTATATGTCTATAAAGATTGAAAACATAATGGTTGAAGTACAAGCATTCAATTGATCACATAGTCGTCATAAAACGGTTAGAGTTACGACACTAATTACGAATGATATTCTCACGCATAAACCTATGCTAGCATGGCAAGTTCTAAACTCTTAAATCCACTTTCGCTTCAATAAGAATTAACACACAATTACAGGAGTTAGCTACTCTCCTATAACGAATTAAAACAACCATGATAGGATATCGCATCAATCACACTATAGGCATCGAGAAAATTCAACAAATAAACTTCATGAATAAATCCGCTAAAACCCCATGACAACGAGTTAGTTCATAATCAAACTAATCGTCACCATGGGTTCTAATGTAAACATGATGAAAGAAAACGAATTATATTGAATAAATATCAAGGTTCTAAAGAATACACCCAAACCAAGCATCCACAAGATAGAAAGAATACAAGAATAAATTAAAACTATCTTCTTCCTTCTTCTTCGTGCTTTAAAACTCCGTATATAATATGTGGTATATGTCTCTCTCCTTTGTTCTCTAGGGTTTTCTTCTCTTTTTATATGCCTCCAGGTGCAACAAGTCGTACTGAATTGAAATTTGACTTCAACTTGAAAAGTCAGCAAATCGGGTCAAAACAGGAATTTTCGTCAGACAGACCGGCGCTGCCGCGCCACAAATACAAAGGAGAGCGGCGCTGCCGCGCCAGAGATTTTCTGTACTGTTTTCCAGCGGCGCTACCGCGCCATAGACAAGCTTAAACACGGCGCTGCTGCGCCGTACCTTCTGTCCAGAATTATAGAAAATGTTGTCCTCTTCGCGTGAGCTGTAAGATCGTCAGAATCGGACTTGTAGAACTCCAGATATGGCCAAAACAGTGAAGACTGCGCAACCTACCCGGAAAATCCGATTTTTAATCAAATTAACCTCCAACTCTTGGTTCTGCAAAACTTACTGAAAACACATTAAACGCACCACATACTTGAGTTCAAGTCATCAATTTAAGCCGATATGAAGCGTTCCAAGTGGATATAAAATCCACTTATCATCCATCATCTTGAAAAAGATGTTGTTCGGGCTTTCCTTAACAACAAAGGGGATGGAGTTGTTTTTCTCATAGATAAACCCTCCAGCAGACATAAGCTTGACTATGGGTGCCATTGTTGAGTGTAGAAAAGCTTCGAACTGAATTGCTTGTTAGAGAGAAGAAGAAAGAAAAGCCTTTGGAATTTTTGAGAACAGGTAAAAAAAGAATTAAAGAAAATAGAATTTCTTAAATACTCCCCCAAAAATTCTCAGAAAATAAATCCAAAAATCAATGTAAATTACTGGATTGGCTTAAAAAATATAACCGTTACCTTTAAAGTATTACCATGATTTATACTTACAGGGGTGTATGTATAGATCGTGGTAACGGACGTGTCAAATTTCAACGGTTCAGATTAATTGCGCTAAATCAACGAATCAGGATTGGGCGGTTAACGTCCCGTCTTATTTCATTGATAAAGCTGCGTTTCGTTGATATAAAAGAGCTATCAACGAAACACCCAGAAAAATGCTAAGACTGTCAACGAAATGGTTCGTTTCGTTGACATAGTAATTTTGACTTAGACAAAATTTTACTTTTTACTGAGAAAATTAATTCACAGAAAAACATAACAAATTTCTGGCTGCATTTTAACTTGTAAACATCTCAAAAATAATTAAGAGAAATTTAGCATACCTAGCTCACTTACTAATCTTGAGAATGTTGATTCATCAAGTGGCTTGGTAAAGATGTCTGCAAGTTGTTGTTCACTTGGAACAAAATGTAACTCCACAGTACCATTCATAACATGTTCTCTAATGAAATGGTACTTGATGTCAATGTGCTTGGTCCTTGAATGCTGCACTGGATTCTCAGTAATGGCAATGGCACTAGTGTTGTCACAGAAAATAGGAATTTTCTCAACTCTTATTCCATAATCAAGTAGTTGATTTTTCATCCATAAAATTTGTGCACAACAACTTCCAGCTGCAATATACTCAGCCTCAGCTGTGGAGGTAGAAACTGAGTTTTGTTTCTTGCTGAACCATGAGACAAGCTTGTTTCCTAAGAATTGACAGGTGCCAGTTGTGCTTTTCCTGTCAATTTTACATCCTGCAAAATCTGCATCTGAATAACCAATTAGTTCAAAGCCAGATTCTCTAGGATACCAAATGCCAAGGTTTGGTGTTCCTTTGAGATATCTGAAAATTCTTTTAATAGCAACTAAATGGGATTCCCTAGGATCAGCCTGAAATCTAGCACATAGACATGTAACAAACATAATATCAGGTCTACTAGCTGTTAAATATAGAAGTGAGCCTACCATGCCTCTGTAACTTGAAATGTCCACAGATTTTTCCTTAGTATTCAATTCAAGTTTGGTGGCAGTAGGCATGGGAGTTTTGGCAGGAGAGCATTCCATTAAGTTAAATTTCTTTAATAAATCATGAATATATTTTGTTTGACTAATGAAAATGCCTTCTTTAACTTGCTTCACTTGGAGACCAAGAAAGTAAGTTAACTCTCCCATCATGCTCATTTCATATTTACTTTGCATAAGCTTGGCAAACTTTTGACAAAGTTTCACATCTGTAGACCCAAAGATTATGTCATCTACATAAATTTGAACAAGTATAGTAGAGCCATTCACAACCCTGTGAAACAGAGTTTTATCTACAGTACCTCTAGTGAAGTGATTCTCAAGGAGGAACTGTGAAAGTGTGTCATACCAGGCTCTAGGTGCTTGTTTCAAACCATAGAGTGCTTTGAGGAGGAAGTATACATATTCTGGAAAATCATCATCTTCAAAACCAGGAGGTTGACTTACATACACCTCCTCTTCCAATTCCCCATTCAGAAAAGCACTCTTCACATCCATTTGATAGACCTTGAAATTAGCATGGGCTGCATAGGCTAGGAAAATCCTTATTGCATCTAGTCTTGCAACAGGAGCAAAGGTTTCATCAAAATCAATTCCCTCTTCCTGTGAATAGCCTTTTGCAACCAATCTAGCTTTGTTCCTTGTGACTATGCCATTTTCATCCATCTTGTTTCTGAACACCCATTTTGTGCCTATGACACTCCTGTCCTTAGGCTTGGGCACCAGCTTCCAAACATTGTTCTTCTCAAATTGGTTTAACTCCTCTTGCATAGCTAAAACCCAATCTGGATCTAGAAGTGCATCCTCAACTTTCTTTGGCTCATCTTGAGACAGAAAGCTGCTATATAGACATTCCTCTTGAGTTGCTCTTCTAGTTTGGACTTTTGAAGAAACATCACCTATAATAAGTTCAAAGAGATGATCTTTAGTCCATTTCCTTGAGGGAGGAAGATTTGATCTTGACGAGGTAGCTTCATGATCATGATTGCCTTGATTGGATAATTGTCCTTGAGAAACTCCCCCTGAGTTTGTTGTCCCTAATTGATCACTTCTAGAAGCATTTCTGTGACTGTCAACGGTATGACCATTTTGGTTGTCAACGAAACGCTCATTTTGACTGTCAACGAATCCTCCATTATGACTGTCAACGAAATGACCATTAGGTCTGCTAGCAGCTATTCTTTTCAATCTCAATGCAGCAATTTCATCTTCACTGCTGCTTTCATCTGTGCTAGATACAACAACTTTAGGCTGTTTCTCAGTAGCCTTAACATGATTCACTTGATCTCCTTCCTCATTTTCAAAAGAAAGACTTTCATGGAAACCTTTATCACAGAGACCTTGAATTTTGAGATCATCAAAAACAACATGTACAGATCCCATAACAATGTTGGTTCTGAGGTTATAGACTCTGTAAGCTTTCCCTGCTGCATATCCCACAAATATTGCTTCATCTGCCTTTGCTTCAAATTTCCCCAAATGCTCATCTTGATTCCTCAAAACAAAGCATTTGCATCCAAAGACATGAAGAAAATCCAATAGTGGCTTCTTTCCTTTGAGTAGTTGATAAGGGGTCATTCCCTTGGCCTGATTAATCAAAGAAATATTTTGAGTGAAGCAAACTGTGTTAACTGCCTCAGCCCAAAAATAAGTTGGTAACTTTGATTCATCTAGCATTGTCCTTGCAGCTTCAATAAGTGTTTTGTTTTTCCTTTCAACTACACCATTTTGCTGTGGTGTCCTTGCTGCTGAAAACTCATGCAAAATACCATTTTCTTCACAGAACACCTTCATACTTGAATTCTTGAATTATGTCCCATTGTCACTCCTAATCCTTCTTACTTTGAAATCAGGATGATTGTTTACCATCTTGATGTGATTGATAATGATTTCACTTGCCTCATCTTTTGAGTGTAAAAAGAAGGTCCATGTAAATCTAGAAAAATCATCAACAATCACAAGACATTATTTCTTCTTTGAGATAGACATGACATTTACAGGGCCAAACAGATCCATATGAAGTAATTCAAGCTGATGGACAATTGATGACTCTGTCTTGCTTTTGAATGATGCCTTCTTTTGTTTCCCTTTTTGACAGGCATCACACAAACCATCCTTGGAGAACTCCACTTGTGGAATTCCTCTAGCAAGATCTTTCCTCACCAAATCATTCATAACTTTAAAATTCAGATGAGATAATTTCTTGTGCCATAGCCAACTTTCATCCTTGCTTGCCTTGCTGAAGAGACAAGTGATGGTGTATGGACTTGTGCTACTAAAGTCAGCAATGTACACATTCCCTCTTCTGAATCCAGTCATTACCACATTGTTGTCTCCTCCTTTAGAAACAACACAGGCTTCTTTAGAAAAAGTAACTAAAAATCCTTTGTCACAAAGTTGGCTGATACTAAGCAAATTGTGGTTAAGACCATCCACCAATGCAACCTCATCTATGATGACATTCTCTTTTGAAATCAAGCCATATCCCTTAGTGTAGCCTTTGCTGTCATCTCCAAAAGCAATACAAGGGCCAGCTCTTTCCTGAAACTCTGTGAGCAGGGTAGAATCACCAGTCATGTGTCTTGAACAACCACTATCCAAGTACCAAAGATTCCTTTTGTCTCCCTGCACACAACAAAACCAAATCAAGTTGATTTTGGTACCCAAGTTTCCTTGGGTCCTGTTTTGTTAGCCTTTGCTTTTCCTTTTATATTATTTTTCACCTTGGGCTCAGATTGATTTAAATCAATCTTTACCCTTGGTGTTGATTTCTGAGGGTTGCTCACATTTTCATTCACAGCATGCATAGTTGGAGGAACAAACATGTTATTCATATTCCATGGCATTTGTGGCACATTAAACATATTCATGTATGGACTAGGCACAAATGGCATGCTGGCATATGGATTTTGAAATTGTGCATATGAGGCAAACATGTTAGGCATAACAGGCATTGTAGGCATAGAACCATTCATTGCAGGCTTAGACATTTTCACTTTAGCAGTCTTCTTAACAGATTTGCAGTTAGTAGATAAATGACTAACACTTCCACAATTGACACATGTCTTTCTAGGAGCATATTTATCAGGTGTGTAATTGTTGTGTTTGTTAATCCCTACTTTGTCATTCCTATTATTCTTTTTATTTCCCTTAGCCTCAACTTGAACATTCTCTAACTTATCTTTCAATTGCTTGTTGGACAAGTGACCTACATTAGCTTTCTCAACAGGCTTCTCAACTTTCTTTGATTTACTAGACTCACCTTGAACAAAGTTCTTGGTGACAGGACCAGACTTGTTATTAAGTCTAGTGAGTTCTTCTTTTCTTTTCCCTGTCAACGAAACAGCTTGATCGGTTGATGGTTCATCTGTCAACGAAACATTGAATTCCGTTGACATATCAACCTTCAACAAATGATCATTGTTGTTTGTTGACTCTGTTTCTGATTCTAAGGTTTCACCAACATACCCTAGCTTCTCTTTGTTCTTTTTCCATGATTGTTCACAGAAAGATTCCATACATTGAACATTAATGATGTTGTTAGCAACATTCCTGGCAAGAATTTCTTCCCTTTCTAACACGTTCTCAAGTTCCTTCTTAGCATCCCTACTAACACACCTCATTTTCTCAAAATCAATGAGCTGTGCTTCTAACATTGCATTCCTATCACTTAAGAGCAAATTAGTCTCTTTTATTCTTGAATTCTCTTTGGTAAGTGATTTAAGAGTAACACGTAAATTATATAGTACAGTAGACATTTCATTTACTGCACTATCGCATTCCTCTTTAGAGAGCTCAGAAAGATTAGTAATTGTTACCTGGTTGCTTGAGGAGCTTGCTTCCTGCTCATGATTGTTAGCCATAAGAGCCAAGTTGACATACTCAACATCATCATCAGAATCTTCACCATTACCAGCCCAATCATACTCCTGAGACATGAAAGCCTTTTCTTTTTGCTTGAGAAGTTCAAAGTATTTCTTTTTATAATCAACAGGCTCAAATTTCCTGTTGCCCTTCTCAACCTTGGGCTTTCTGCAGTCCCCAGCAAAGTGACCAAGCATTCCACAATTGAAACATTTAGATTTAGACTTTTCAATCCAGTTACTTTTGCTGGGTTGAAAGTCTCTCCTTGGTGGCCTAGCTTCTGAGTTTCTCTTGAACTTGAACTTAGAGAATTTTCTTGACATAAAAGCAATGTGTTCATCAATCTCATCTAAGTCATCCAAGTTGACTGGTTCTGGTTCTTCTTCTTCTGTCATCTTGACTTTACCCTTGCTAACATCACTCCTACAACTAGCTCAACTAGTTGTTGCCTTTGCAGCTTCTTCATTGTCATCTTCCAGTTGGTTCACAGATGTAATCAATGCAATAGATCCACCTTTCTTCTGTACCTTTTCAATTTCTTCATCTTGCTCCATTTCCAACTCATATGTCTTCAAGGTTCCATAAAGCCTTTCAAGAGTGTAGTCTTTGTACTCTTGAGTGTTTCTGAGAGAAACAGTCATAGGCTTCCATTCTTTTGGAAGAGCTCTAAGAAATTTAAGGTTTGAATCCTTGGTTTGATAGATCCTCCCATACAACTTTAATCCATTCAAAAGCTTCTGAAACCTACTAAACGTGTCATTTAGGGTTTCACCAGCTTTAAAATGAAAATGCTCATATTGTTGTATGAGGAGCTGCATTTTGTTTTCCCTAACTTGCTCAGTTCCTTCACAGAGAGTTTTAACAGTGTCCCATACTTCTTTGGAGGTTGTACAGTTTATGACATTGTCAAACATCTCTTGCTCCAAACCATTAAACAGAATGTTCATGGTTCTTTTATCTTTATGGACTTCTGCAACATCTTCAATAGTCCATTCTGAGACAAGTTTTGGAATTTCCACATCAGGAGCATCATCTGGCACTCCAACTCTAGATGCAAACTTCATGGGAACGTGTGGACCTTTCTCAATGCAGTCTACATACCTCTCATCCATAGACATGAGATGTAAATGCATCTTTACTTTCCAGTGAAAGTAATTGTCCTTATCAAGAACTGGTATCTTTACACCTGCATCCTTCTTCACCATGGTTACTGTTTTTGGTCTTGATTTTTAAACTTCTTGTATGTTAGAAGCTCGCTCTGATACCAATTGTTAATCCCAAATGACCTAACAGAATTGTAGAAGGGGGGGGGGTTGAATACAATTCCTTGATATTTCTCAAACTTAAAAACAACTTACAAATTAAAACTGAACTTATAAAATAAAAACCACAAGCACTTAATAATTTCAGTTGGATTGTTTGATGATCCAACTGAAGTGATTTTTATTGCGGAAATAATCTGTGATACAAAAGTACACAGCTGCTCAGTTACAATAATGTAGAGAAGAAAAATGCTCTCAAAAATAGCTAATACAATCTATTTGTTTTTTTCTTCATGTTTATTATGATCACTCCCAAGAGCCCAATTGGAAACTGGGATGTTTCCTTATTCCCCATGTCCATTTTAATGGTTTCCAATGCAAAGTACACTTCCACATCACCTTTAGATCTGTTCAGTAAACTGTCATTATCACTTTGTCAACTATTCAGAAAAGCAATAATGATTCGTTGATAGCAGGGAGATGTGTTTCGTTGATAGCTTTATTCTTCATTTCGTTGATGAGTAAACTCCATACCGTTGATAGGATAATCTTCATTCCGTTGATGAGTAAACTCCATACCGTTGATAGGATAATCTTCATTCCGTTGACATGTCTTCACTTAGGCAAAATTACAAGGCATGAGATATTTACAATTAACCAACCTATTTTGCCTATCTAGTACTTAGAAACATGACTTAGAAAACCTATCCAATATCTACAATGAAATGCATATCAAACTAGAAGTATTGTACAGTGCAATTGCTACATCACTCATTTCGTTGATGAGCTACCTGTCAACGGATTGCTGCAAAGCATACCATACCGTTGACAGCTACAAAATGACTTTACACAAATTCTACTAAGTGTTTTATGTTTATCATCAAGAACAACATATTCCTAACAGAGACATCCTTATTGCCGGAGTAAAGGGAGATGGGGGCGTAGCAGGGGGTGGCGCTCTCTTTTCGTTTTCCATCTGCACCAGTAGGCGCCTTAAATCACCAACCCTCAGGTCTCCAATTCTTTCATCTGACCTCTCTTCATTTGAATGGTGAGAGGAGGTCCTCTCCCTTCGCTCCCTTCTATGAGTCCGAGGCAGAGTTTTTTCCCTGCGTTCTTTTCTAGGTGGAGTCATCTCCCTTCGTTCTGTTCTAGGTGGAGTCCTCTCCCTTCGTTCTGTTCTAGGTGGAGTCCTCTCCCTTCGTGATTTGGATTTTTCCAATCTAAGTCTTAGATCGTGCTCAGTTAGCTTCTTCCCGATTCGATCTAAAACACTAGTGGATCTAGCCTCGGACGAAGCTGGCTCATGCTGCGGCTCGCTCGGAGCCTGGCTGCCTCGCTCCTCCTGGCTTGGAGATATCTCATCCGTCTCAAGAGACCCGGTTTTCTTTAGCCCATCAGCTACCTCGTCGAACTCGTGTATGCGTTTTTTAGAGGTTTTATCCTTCTTGTCCCTAGTGCCCTTGAGCCTTCGAGCCTTCCTCTTCGCATTCTTGATTGAGTTCTGCTCGACCTTAGCTAGCCGGGCGTTCATAGTTTTGAATTGGAGCTCGATCCCCTCGAGGTAGCCTAGGATCTTCTGGCCATCTAGTGTAACCGGTGCGACTTGAGGCATGACAGGGGTGATTTTGCTTGGTCCTCCCTCTCCGTGGGGTGGTGGATCCGTCCTTGCTCCTTGTGGCGTGGCATCCTTCTTGTGCACAATCCCCTTGTCATCGTTCTTGTTGTTCTTCGACATCCTTCTCCTTAAGATGCTTAGTGCCCCTCATTCTAGCGCTAATTGTTGTTAGGAGAATTTCGTACAACAGTGTGTTGGAGGTTTTATGGAAAGTTGTGGCTGGACTTGTATGATGACTCCTCAGAAATTGAATAGAGATTGGGTTTTTTCTCTTGCTCTTTGCCGAGTGTCAATTGTGTATCATACAAGGTGCCTACGTACCCCTTTATATAGGGATCAAGCCTCACGTAGTTCTTGGAAAACAAGTTATTGAATAAGCCCATTCAGTCCAAGCCCATACAATATTCAAGATTTATGTTCCCATAAATAGCTCAAGGATTATCAATCCACCTCATGTTCCCATAAATAGTCCAAGGATTATCAATCCTCTTCAAGTTCCCATAAATAGTTCAAGGATTATCAATCCTCTTCAAGTTCCTATAAATAGTTCAAGGATTATCAATCCTCTTCAAATTCCCATAAATAGTATGGTCGTCACACGTTTTCCTACAATCTCGCGGCATCTCCGCATTTCTTCCCGTGATTGCAGGTCTGTCCCGTGTCAACCAAGCTCTACTTACTTCGTGAACATGAATTTCCATATTTTGGGCTTCACCCACGATGCGAGCTGGCCAGGCTCGCATCGCACAAAACATATGAAAATTACCCTTTCGTAGTTCAAGTGGTGCGAGCTCACCTATGTTTAATTATTCTTATTTCTGATAAGTAACACGAGCCCATTACTTCATAATGGTGAGAGTCCATAAGCTTATAGTGAGAGTCTATTAATGGAGATGCGAGCTCATCATGGTGAACTCATAAGAAAGCGAGCCCAATATTAATTTTAGCAAAGCGAGCCCAATTATGATGAGATCCTTGTGAGACCCCTTGCTTAAGATGAGAACTCGTAAGGATATGTGCTCACCACCAGTTAATGATGTGAGCCCAGTTAATGATGCGAGCCCACCATACTTGGAAGGATTTTGGGCTCAACATAGTTCATGGTGCGAGCCCGACCCCAGTTCACACCAATCATTCCCAAAACATAATTCATTTCTAAGCCCAAATCACTTAGGGACCTGTCTAGGGCCCATTACCGAAAATCCAGTATAACAATAATATTCCATAACTGTATCCATAGATGGGACATGACATTCTTGGCTGCATCCATAGATAGACCATGACCTCCTTAGCTGCATCCATAGATAAAACATGACATCCTTAGTTGTATCTGTAAATCGACTTCCTTCAGCTTTTATTCGTAGATATGATGTCCTCGGCTTTTATCCGTAGATGAGATAAGATGTTCTCAACTTCTATCTGTTGATGAGATAAGATGTCCTCAGCTTCTATCCGTTGATGGCATTTGATGTTTTCAGCTCTTATCTGTAGATGAAATAAGATTTCCCTAGCTTTATCCGTAGAACAGATACACTTAGCTTCATCCTTAGATAAAACATCTTGTCATCCTTATTGATTCACCATTACTGAGTTGTTTAGGCAGACTTACCACTGATCCACTTGGTGCTTGATTAGACGTTTGTTGGCTTGTTTCTGAATTGCTTCCTAACTTTATGACTGAATATCTTCCATACATATGATGTGGCTTTTAGACCTTGGATAGATAAAATGCCTTCTAGTTAGCTTCCTGATTTATCAGCTTCTGTGAACTAGCTTTCTGACAATCAGCTTCGGTATCATGATCAAATTCTTGTCTTGAATATTTTGTTATCATCATTCCAAATGTATCAACCCTAACAATCTCCCCCTATTTATGACTGTTAGAACTGGCATAAATCCTTAAGTTGATGATAACAAAACCCTTCAATGTTCTCAGTGATCTTCAGATAGAGATTAATACTTGACAAAATTTGATGATGCTGCAAAAAGAATAAAAACAAAAACTTGAACCTGTCAGATTCCATATACTTTCATGTAACTTAGTCTATACATTCTTCTAAGGGGTTCCAATAGATTGTAACTGAGGGTAGAGAAATTCTGAAGTCTGAGATCTCCTTCTAACTCTCCCTGAGAACAACCTATCTTCTTCCTCTTTTTGTTATCAGTAAGTACAATAGAAGAGGCATTAACTTAGTTATTGAATAAGATATTTGGGTATAGGAATCCAACACTTCAAGGATCGAAAGATTTCTCTCAGGAATCTCTCTATTCTTGCATCAGGATCTCATCCTGGCTCACTTCACACAACTCACCTTCTCTTACTAAAGGGGTAATCAAAAACTCTCATTTTGCCATACTGGAAGAAATAACATGCTTCTTATTCTCTCCCTCTCCTTTTGCCTGGTCTCAAGCCAGCCACTCCACTCTCTCCCTTCCCATAATCTTATAGATGTCTCAACTATATTGAATTCCTTGATACTCAGTTTGTATGAGCCGAATAATTTTTTAAGAAAGAGTCAGGGAAATCAATATCGTTTGTCTACGGATAATTACTGGTTATGCTTATCCGTACATTGAGAGACACCTGTCTACGGATGAAGGATATCCATAGAGGATTTTGAAGAATGGGCTTGTGAAGTAGAAATTGATGTAAGTTCTGTGAAGATTGAATGTGACATTTAAGTGCACATTGCTTACATCAAGATCATCAAAAAGAGACTAGTGATCCAACGAATTCTCTGAAAGAGAATGATCACTAGGTGAATGGAGCTTCTCCAAGAGTTCAGAAAATGGAGAATCAAGTACTGATGAGTTGAATGTTGTAGTTATCACTTAATGAGGTGAAATTGAATGGGGACTGCATCCTCACATTTGAAGAAGATGCATCAAACTGAATTTAAGAATAGTGTGTGCTTCCCCTGTGCCTGTGCATATTCTTCATTTCTACTTCAAGAAACATTAATGGTAATAAGTCACATTTTGCACACAGTGTCCCAATCCCTCATTAGTGCTCCTGGATATGAGCATTTTTCAATGATCATAGTCTTTTGAGATACTACAACCAGAAAAGAGCTAATCCTTTTTTTAACCATTATGCCTTTTCGAGAAGACATAAGGTAGTTTGGCTGGTAATCTCACCCTCACATTTCTTCTAGTTGTTTCTTGATGTTCACCATTGCCCTCACCCTCACTTAACTCCTTTATCACTCCCCACTGGTTGAGATTTGCTAGGTTTTGCAACTACAGTTTGTTAAGAAACTGTAGAGGGAGCTAGGAATTGTTGATTGCATTTAGGGTGTAACTGATTGGGTAGAGAACTTGGGGGGTAATTCCAAACAGTTCTCATATCAGTTTTAGAAAGGCAAATAAATATAATTTAGATTTTAACAAGTGAGAGTCTGATAAAGATTAGATGATTACCTTCCCTTTATCAGAGATGAAATTTTAAGAGCCTTCTCCATTGAAGGTTTATTCTCTTAAAGTCCAATGTTATTCCCAAATGACCTAACATAATTGTAGAAGGGGGGGGGGGGTTGAATACAATTCTTGATATTTTCTTGAAACTAAACACTTTATGAAATTAAACTGAACTGAATAAATAAAAACACAAGATATAAATAATTCAGTTGGATTGTTTGATGATCCAACTGAAGTGTTTTTATTGCGGAAATAATCTGTGATACAAAAGTACACAGCTGCTCAGTTACAAGGTTGTGGAGAAGAATTGCTCTCAAGAATAGCTAATACAATCTATTTGTTTTTCTTCTCTACTTTCTAAAGTAACTGCTACACTTGGTTATATAATCCCAAGTTTACAATTCTACGTTTGGTTAAACTAAAGAATAATAGTAGTAACCATCAGTAGCTTGCTTTTCATTCCTTTTGTCCAATGGTCCTTGGAGATCTTAGCTTTTGTCTTCATGCTCATTATAATCAATTCCAAGAGCCTTATTGGAAATTGGAATGTTTCCTTATTTCCAGTAACCACTTTGATGGTTTCCAATGCAAAGTACACTTCCATATCTCCTTTTAGATCTGTTCAGTAAACTGTCACTATCACTTTGTCAACTGTTCAAAAAGCAACATTGATTCGTTGATAGCAAGGAGATGTGTTTCGTTGATAGCTTCATTCTTCATTCCGTTGATGGTGTTTCCCTCGTTTCGTTGATGGGTAAACTCCATACCGTTGACAGAGTAATCTTCATACCGTTGACATGTCTTCACTTAGGCAGAATTACAAGGCATAACATATTTACAATTAACCAACCTATTTTGCCTATCTAGTACATAGTCAACATGACTTAGAAAACCTATCTAAAACATATAATAGAATGCCTATCATACTGTGAAGTATTGTACAATGCAATTGCTACAACACTCATTTCGTTGATGAGCTTCCTGTCAACGAAACACTGCTAAGCATGCTATTTCGTTGACAGCTACAAAATTGACTTTACACAAATTCTACTAAGTGTTTTATGCTTATCATCAAGAACAACATATTCCTAACAATCTCCCCCAATTTATGACTGATAGAATAACAGCCATAAATCAAGAGACTTGATGATAACAAAAACACTCAGATACATCATAAATTACAAAAGTAGAAAATGTATTAAGCTTCAAAACTTTATAGACAAAATATAAGACTTACAAGACTAATGCCCACAAGTGCTCCTCTAGTCTGAGCAAATGTTTCATCTGTGACTTCTTTGTGGCATAGTCTTCTTCCCTCTCTTGGAGTTGTTTTCCTCAATCTGGACCTGTAGTCTTCTGTAGAAGATTTTCTCCTCTTCATCTTGATCACCAAGCTTGGATTGCATCAGCTTTAGAGTTTGATTAGATGCCTTCTCCAGCTGGTCTTCCATTCTGAAGAATCTTCTGCAATTGTCCTTGTCCTTAAACTCCATCATCCAATAAGGTTGAAGATGGATTTTCTTTCCTGTTGAGGGAACTCTAAGTATCCTTGGAAGAGCCTCAGGCTTGTTCCAGCTAGCCTTTAACTGACAGATTTTGGAGACCACCTCAGACTTGGCTGTTTTGGTGAAACCGAAGTCCTTTTTCAAGCATCTAAACACTGAGAGTAGTGTTTGATAGTCTTCTCCTAAAATTCTGTAGAGAGGCCACACTTGTTCTCTACCACCCTTGAATGTGAACACTAGTCTTTTAGGCAACTTTTGAGAAGCTGCAATTCCCCTTACTTCCACCAGGTTGTCTAAGTCAAGATGTAGACTGGATTCTTCCCTGATGTCAGCAATGTACATGCAGTCCTCTGGGTTTGAAGGGGGTTTTTGAGATTGTGGCTTTCTCACAAAAACAGGCTTTGCTTTGACAGGCCTCTTCTTTGTCTTCATTGGTTGGTCCTTTTCTAACAGGAACTTTGGAAAGTATGCCTCATCAAAATCAATTGGTTCCTCTTTTGGCATGATTGGTTGATCATGAAAATTGACAGGATGTGCAGGATCACATGCCAACTTTCCCTCAAAAACTGGATTAGCAATTGTTGGAGGTGCAATAGGTATAGAAGAGTCTGATGCAGTACTCTGAGAATCAGCACTCTCAAAGTCTATGTTTCTCCTAGCTCTCTCTTTGGGTTGCCTTGTGCTCTTCTTTGAACTCCTTTCCTCTCTAGTGCTTTCCTCTTGCTTCCTTTCTTCTTCATCTAGAGCTTGAGCTACTGCAAGAGCTTGCATAGCTGCTCTTTCTGATTCCTCAGCCTTGGCTTCAGCAAAGTTTGGATGACCAGCCCAAACACAGATTTGTTGTCCATTCCTGTAGACAATTGCCCTTTGCTTCCTTATCTCATAATTATTACTTTCCTTGCTTTTTGTGATGAGTAGACCAAGAAGCTTGTGCTCATCTGGATAAGGTGCAGGATAGAAAGTCCTTGCTATGTTTTTGCCCTTTGGTTTAGCAGGGGACTTGGGAGATAGGCTTCTTTGAATTGTAGCTTGTTCCACATCCCTAATGCATGAAGTTTGTCCTTTTTCCTTATTTGGTCCTTGAGTGACTCCATGTAGAAGGGGCTCTTGGTGATAGAAAGAATTTGTCTGTGGCTCCCATTCCGTTGATACTAGTGCCATGGCATTCGTTGATGGCTGTTCCGTTGATGGATTTGAGTCCTTATCTTCAGTAATCTTCTTGAACTTTGCTTCTATGTTGGACCAATGTTCTTTGATTTGTTCTGCAAGTCTCATCCTCATAGAAGCTTCTTGTATAAGGTCAATACCATCCTTTTGCTGCTTGCCAAGCTCCCCCATTGCTAATGGCTCCTTTGGTAGGGAAATGGCTGGGACCATAACCTTGGTAATCTGAATGTCTAGCTCCTTAGATTTCTCCCCCTTTTTGTTATCATCAAAAGAGATGGCTGGGAGTCCTTGAGCTGCCACTAGCTGGGCCAATAGTTAAGTTTGTTTCTCCTGTTCCTTTTGCATCTGTGATAGAGTGGCTTCCACCTTGTCCACTCTAGAAGAGAGAGTCTTCAAGGAGGAATCCACTTCAGGTTCTTTAGAGAAAAACCTGTTCATCCTGGACACAGTGAGAAGAGGAAGCTTTTCATCTAGCCTCCTATCATTAGCAGCCCTAAGGCTGCTGATTGAATCCTTGATCTCTGTAGCCTCAATCCTTGTCTGCAACATTTGTAGCCTTTGAATTTCCAGAGAATCCATTATGGCTTTGTAGAATTTCTTGTCCCTTGCTCCTGCAGACTCATGAGCTAGATATGCTTCTTTGTACTGCCTTGTGATAGCAGCATCCAAATTGCTTCTACCATGCATATCTTGAGAAAGCCAGTTTGGTGTAGGAGGCACCACAGAAGTCCCAGTCTGTGCAGTAGTGGCCACCTGTAGAGTGTCACCAAAGCTATCCTCTTTATCAGAAAAATCAAAGTCTCCACTTGCTTCAGCTCCTGGAGGTAGATTGGTCAAGGCATCCTTTGCTCTTTGCATTGATGCAGTTGTGTGAATTAGTTGTAGTGACCTCTCTGCCTCCACATTGCCCTGTTGAGCCAAAATTTGATAGGCTGACACAGGATGAGTAAAGGTCTCAGGATCCAGGGAAATACTATCCAGAGTTTGCTGATAAACCTCTTGGAAAGTAAGTTCCCTTTCTCCCTCACTGACCTCCATTAACTCATTAGCAATGGCTGCTTCCATCCTTATTTCTCCTGTAGTCCCTTCTCTCTCTCCACTCTGTTCTTGCATCATGGGCTCCCCATGGCTCACACCTCTCACACCCTCACCTTCACCTTCTAAGGTGGAACTCTCAATCTCTCCTTTTGCCTGGCTGGAAGAAATAGCCAGCCTCTCACTCACATTCTCTCCTTTTGCCTGGTTGCAAGCCAGCCTCTCAGTTTCACTCCCTCTCAGTCCTAGAAGTGTCTCAACTACCACTAGATCATCTGTACTAGTTGTGGGAACAACTTGATTTTCAATTAAAGGTGCAGAGTGAACTATCAACGGAATGGTAGTTTGAACTGTCAACGGTATGGATACCGTTGATGGAGAAACACTTGTCAACGAAATAGACTGTTTCGTTGATGAAGTCAAGAAAGCACTTTGAGAATGAGAAATTACAGTAGAGTCTGTGGTGATTGATTTTAGAGATTGGTCCACAGATCCCCTTGCAATTTCAGGAAAAATTGGTTGATGGCCCAACAAATCACTTAGCAAGTGATGGCCACCAGCTTCAGAGTGGGGCTTCTCCAAGATTAGAGTTGGAGAATCAGGAATAGATGTATGGATCATGTCCACATCCAAAGATTGAGTTGGTGAATTTGATGGAGATAATTCAAGATTGATGTTTAGAGAAGAGGACTGTAACCCCAGAGAAATGATAGGGGTTACATCAAACTGAATTTGAGAAACTGGAAGTGTTGCTTCCAGTGTGTGTGCACCCTGTGTACCCTTGGACTTTTGCTTCACTCTCCTTTGGTATTGGGAAAATGTAGACTTTGGGCTTGAAGTGTCCCTTACCCTTTTGGACTGTACTCTAGGAGGAGAGCTTGTTTCAATAATCACATCCTTTTGGGAGGATGCAATTAGACTTGTGTTTAAATCCATGTTACTCATTGTGCCTTGTTGGGAAGACACAATGGGGCTTGGCTGGTACACACTAACCTGTCCTTCCTTATCCTTGGGGTTTCTTTGATGTTCACCCCTTCCCTCACCTCTCACAACTCCAGACTCACTCCCCTTAGGTTGTGTGGTAGTTTTTACAACAGGTGCCTTTTGAGAAGCACCTGAGGTTGGCTTGGAGGATTTCTTTGTTTTTGGTTTTGTTGCTAGGGTAGGAGCCTGTTGGGTCACAGCTACAGACTCCATAGCAACATTGGAAGGTAAAACAGTAGAGGTGTTAGCTACACTAACAGGGATAGTAGTAGTTACCTCAATGATTGGCAGATACACCACTGGAACATCACCATTGTGGTTCAGCCTCAGTATGTCTGTCAATACTCTCTTTTCTTGCACAAAGCACTCGAACCTGGCATTAGGGTTAGAGATAACTAATGGTGCTGGACTAACATGGTTAGCCAACATCATCAGAAACCTAGCATAATAGATATTTTTCTTCCTATTTGCTTTGTCACCCAACTTAGCACCAATTTCATACATAAGTTGGGTGCTAAAGTTGTGATATCTATCATTTAGAAGCATGGTTAGGAGAATTAACATAGAGTTAGTTAATGCATCAAAATTACTAATCTTTCCAGAAAAGACCTTAATGAATGCATCAGCTAAATAACTGTATTCCCTAACCAAACCTCTCCTAATTATTCTACCCAGATTATCAGTAGACAAAGAGTAGTTTATAGAATTTAACATGGTAGTTATTTCAGTGTTAGTAGGCAAAGCATCACAGTTATTATCAGGAATATGTAAACACGCTTGCAAAACATCAGAATTAACTATGTACTCATTACCTTGAAGAGTGAATTTTAGTGTGCAGTGTGTTCCACTATACTCACATGAGGTCCAAATTTCCTCGATTATCTCATTGTAGAGTGGTG
This sequence comes from Heracleum sosnowskyi, assembly GCA_030848705.1. Classification (NCBI taxonomy): domain Eukaryota; kingdom Viridiplantae; phylum Streptophyta; class Magnoliopsida; order Apiales; family Apiaceae; genus Heracleum; species Heracleum sosnowskyi. Next base: position 103,541,342 of record CM061238.1, on the reverse strand, counting down.
TAGAGTGAAACATTGCATAGCTCAACTTGCAATTCTTCATGAAATCCATCATTTTGAAGAACAGTCTGTTCGGGTTTTCCTTGACAACAAAAGGGATGGAGTTGTTCTTCTCATAGATGAACCCTCCAGCAGACATAAGCTTGACTATAGGTGCCATTGTTGATTAAAGGAAAGCTTCGAACTGAATTGCTTGTTAGAGAGAAGAAGAGAGAAAAATCCTTTGGAATTTTTGAGAACAGGTAAAAAGAAATAATGAAAATAAAATTTCTTAAATACTCCCCCAAAAATTCTCAGAAAATGAATCCAATAATAAATGTAAATTACTGGATTGGCTTAAAAATATAACCGTTACTCTTAAAGTATTACCATGATTTATACTTACAGGGGTGTATGCATAGATCGTGGTAAAAGACGTGTCAATTTTTTTTTTAACGGTTCAGATTAAAAGCGCTTTATATCAACGAATCAGAATTGGGCGTTTAAGGTCCTGTCTATTTCGTTGATAAAACTGCGTTTCGTTGATACAAAAGAACTATCAACGAAACACCCAGAAAAAGTACTAAGACTGTCAACGAAATGGTGCATTCCGTTGGCATAGTAATTTTGACTTAGACAAAATTTTACCTTTTCCTGAGAAAATTCATTCACAGAAAAACATAGCAAATTTCTGGCTGCATTTTAACTTGCAAATATCTCAAAAATAATTAAGAGAAATTTAGCATACCTAGCTCACTTACTAATCTTGAGAATGTTGATTCATCAAGTGGCTTGGTAAAGATGTCTGCAAGTTGTTGTTCACTTGGAACAAAATGTAACTCCACAGTACCATTCATAACATGTTCTCTAATGAAATGGTACTTGATGTCAATGTGCTTGGTCCTTGAATGCTGCACTGGATTCTCAGTAATGGCAATGGCACTAGTGTTGTCACAGAAAATAGGAATTTTCTCAACTCTTAATCCATAATCAAGTAGTTGGTTTTTCATCCATAAAATCTGTGCACAACAACTTCCAGCTGCAATATACTCAGCCTCAGCTGTGGAGGTAGAAACTGAGTTTTGTTTCTTGCTGAACCATGACACAAGCTTGTTTCCTAGGAATTGACAGGTTCCAGTTGTACTTTTCCTGTCAATTTTACATCCTGCAAAATCTGCATCTGAATAACCAATTAGTTCAAAACCAGATTCTCTAGGATACCAAATGCCAAGGTTTGGTGTTCCTTTGAGATATCTGAAAATTCTTTTAATAGCAACTAAATGGGATTCTCTAGGATCAGCCTGAAATCTAGCACATAGACATGTAGCAAACATAATATCAGGTCTACTAGCTGTTAAATATAAAAGTGAGCCTACCATGCCTCTGTAACTTGAAATGTCCACAGATTTTTCCTTAGTATTCAATTCAAGTTTGGTGGCAGTATGCATGGGAGTTTTGGCAGGAGAGCATTCCATTAGGTTAAACTTCTTTAATAAATCATGAATGTATTTTGTTTGACTAATGAAAATGCCTTCATTAACTTGCTTTACTTGAAGACCAAGAAAGTAAGTTAATTCTCCCATCATGCTCATTTCATACTTGCTTTGCATAAGCTTGGCAAACTTTTGACAAAGTTTCACATCTGTAGACCCAAAGATTATATCATCTACATAAATTTGAACAAGTAAAGTAGAGCCATTTACAACCCTGTGAAAAAGAGTTTTATCTACAGTACCTCTAGTGAAATGATTCTCAAGGAGGAACTGTGAGAGAGTGTCATACCAGGCTCTAGGTGCTTGTTTCAAACCATAGAGTGCTTTGAGAAGGAAGTACACATAGTCTGGAAAATCATCATCTTCAAAACCAGGAGGTTGACTTACATACACCTCCTCTTCCAATTCCCCATTCAGAAAAGCACTCTTCACATCCATTTGATAGACCTTGAAATTGGCATGGGCTGCATAGGCTAGGAAAATCCTTATTGCTTCTAGTCTTGCAACAGGAGCAAAGGTTTCATCAAAATCAATTCCTTCTTCCTGTGAATAGCCTTTTGCAACCAATCTAGCTTTGTTCCTTGTGACTATGCCATTTTCATCCATCTTGTTTCTGAACACCCACTTTGTGCCTATAACACTCCTGTCATTAGGCCTGGGCACCAGCTTCCAAACATTGTTTCTCTCAAATTGGTTTAGCTCTTCTTGCATGGCTAAAACCCAATCTGGATCTAGAAGTGCATCCTCAACTTTCTTTGGCTCATCTTGAGACAGAAAGCTACTATATAGACATTCTTCTTGAGTTGCTCTTCTAGTTTGGACTTTTGAAGAGACATCACCTATAATAAGTTCAAAGGGATGATCTTTAGTCCATTTCCTTGAGGGAGGTAGATTTGCTCTTGAAGATGTAGCTTCATGATCATGATTGCCTTGATTGGATATTTGTCCTTGAGAAACTCCCCCTGAGTTTGTTGTCCCTAAGTGATCACTTCTAGAAGTATTCCTATGACTATCAACGGTATGACCGTTTTGGCTGTCAACGAAACGCTCATTCTGACTGTCAACGAATCCACCATCATGACTGTCAACGAAATGACCATTTGGTCTGCTAGCTGCTATCCTTTTTAACCTTAATGCAGCAATTTCATCTTCACTGCTGCTTTCATCTGTGCTAGATACAACAACTTTAGGCTGTTTCTCAGTAGCCTTATCATGATTCACTTGATCTCCTTCCTTATTTTCAAAAGAAAGACTTTCATGGAAACCTTCATCACAGAGACCTTGGATTTTGAGATCATCAAAAACAACATGTACAGATTCCATAACAATGTTGATTCTGAGATTATAGACCCTGTAAGCTTTCCCTGCTGCATATCCCACAAATATTGCTTCATCTGCCTTTGCTTCAAATTTCCCCAAATGCTCAGCTTGATTTCTCAGAACAAAGCACTTGCATCCAAAGACATGAAGAAAATCCAATAGTGGCTTCTTTCTTTTGAGTAACTGATAAGGGGTCATTCCTTTGGCCTGATTAATCAAAAAAATATTTTGAGTAAAGCAAGCTGTGTTAACTGCCTCAGCCCAAAAATATGTAGGTAACTTTGATTCATCTAGCATTGTCCTTGCAGCTTCAATAAGTGTTCTGTTTTTCCTTTCAACTACACCATTTTGCTGTGGTGTTCTTGCTGCTGAAAACTCATGCAAAATACCATTTTCTTCACAGAACACCTTCATGCTTGAATTCTTGAATTCTGTCCCATTGTCACTCCTAATCCTTCTTACTTTGAAATCAGGATGATTGCTTACCATCTTGATGTGATTGATAATGATTTCACTTGCCTCATCTTTAGAGTGCAAAAAGAAAGTCCATGTAAATCTAGAAAAATCATCAACAATCACAAGACAGTATTTCTTCTTTGAGATGGACATAACATTTACAGGGCCAAATAGGTCCATATGAAGCAATTCAAGCTGCTGGACAATTGATGACTCTGTCTTGCTTTTGAATGATGCCTTCTTCTGTTTTCCCTTTTGACAGGCATCACACAAACCATCCTTGGAGAACTCCACCTGTGGAATTCCTCTAGCAAGATCTTTCCTCACCAAATCATTCATAACTTTGAAATTCAGATGGGATAACTTCTTGTGCCATAACCAACTTTCATCCTTGCTTGCCTTGCTGAAAAGACAAGTGATGGTGTCTGAACTTGTGCTACTAAAGTCAGCAATGTACACATTCCCCCTTCTGAATCCAGTCATTACCACATTGTTGTTTCCTCCTTTAGAAACGACACAGGCTTCTCTAGAAAAAGTAACTAAAAATCCTTTGTCACAAAGTTGGCTGATACTAAGCAAGTTGTGCTTAAGACCATCCACCAATGCAACCTCATCTATGATGACATTCTCTTTTGAAATCAAGCCATATCCCTTTGTGTAGCCTTTGCTGTCATCTCCAAAAGCAATACAAGGGCCAGCTCTTTCCTGAAACTCTGTGAGCAGGGTAGAATCACCAGTCATGTGTCTTGAACAACCACTATCCAAGTACCAAAGATTCCTTTTGTCTCCCTGCACACAATAAAACCAAATCAAGTCGATTTTGGTACCCAAGTTTCTTTGGGTCCTGTCTTGTTAGCCTTTGCATTCCCTTTTGTACCATTTTTCACTTTGGGCTCAGATTGATTCAAATCAATCTTTACCCTTGGTGTTGATTTCTGAGGGTTGCTCATATTTTCATTCATAGCATGCATAGTTGGAGGAACAATCATGTTATTCATGTTCCATGGCATTTGTGGCATGTTAAACATATTCATGTAAGGATTAGACACAAATGGCATGCTAGCATATGGATTCTGAAATTGTGCATATGGAGCAAACATGTTAGACATAACAGGCATTGTAGGCATGGAACTGTTCATTGCAGGCTTGGGCATTCTCACATTAGGAGTTTTCTTAACAGATTTGCAGTTAGTAGACAAATGACTAACACTTCCACAATTAACACATGTCTTTCTAGGAGCATATTTATCAGGTGTGTAATTGTTGTGTTTGTTAATTCCTACTTTGCCATTCCTGTTATTCTTTTTATTTCCCTTAGCCTCATTATGAACTTTCTCTACCTTGTCTTTCAATTGCTTGTTAGACAAGTGACCTACATTAGCTCTCTCAACAGGCTTCTCAATTTTCTTTAAAATACTAGACTCACCTTGAACAAAGTTCTTGGTGACAGGACCATACTTGTCATTAAGTCTAGTGAGTTTATCTTTTCTTTTGTCTGTCAACGAAACAGCCTGATCGGTTGATGGTTCATGTGTCAACGAAACATTGCATTCCGTTGGCATATCAACCTTCAACAAATGATCATTGTTGTTTGTTGACTCTGTTCCTGATTCTAAGGTTTCACCAACATACCCTAGCTTCTCTTTGTTCCTTTCCCATGATTGCTCACAGAAGGATTCCACGCCTTGAACATTAATTATGTTGGTAGCAACATTCCTGGCATCCTTCCATTTTGCAATCACACTTTGTTCTATCTCAAGTTGTGTTCTAAGAATTTCTTCCCTTTGTAACACGTTCTCAAGTTCCTTCTTAGCATCCCTACTAACACATCTCATTTTCTCAAATTCAATGAGCTGTGCTTCTAACATTGCATTCCTATCACTTAAGAGCAGATTGGTCTCTTTTATTCTTGAATTCTCTTTAGTAAGTGATTTAAGAGTAACACGCAAATTATATAATATAGTAGACATTTCATTTACTGCATTGTCGCATTCCTCTTTAGAAAGCTCAGAAAGATTAGTAATTGTTACCTGGTTGCTTGAGGAACTTGCTTCCTGCTCATGATTGTCAGCCATAAGAGCCAAGTTGACATACTCAACATCATCATCAGAATCTTCACCATTACCAGCCCAATCATACTCCTGAGACATGAAAGCCTTTTCTTTTTGTTTGAGAAGTTCAAAGTATTTCTTTTTATAATCAACAGGCTCAAATTTCCTGTTGCCCTTCTCAACCTTGGGCTTTCTGCAGTCTCCAGCAAAGTGACCAAGCATTCCACAATTGAAACATTTTGACTTAGACTTTTCAATCCAGTTTGTTTTGCTAGGTTGAAAGTCTCTTCTTGGTGGCCTTGCTTCTGAGTTTCTTTTGAACTTGAACTTAGAGAATTTTCTAGACAGAAAAGCAATGTGTTCATCAATCTCATCTAAGTCCTCCAAGTTGGCTGGTTCTGATTCTTCTTCTTCTGTCATCTTGTCTTTACCCTTGCTAACATCACTCCTACAACTAGATCGACTAGTTGTGGCCTTTGCAGCTTCTTTATTGTCATCTTCAAGTTGGTTCACTGATGCAATCAATGCAATAGATCCACCCTTCTTCTGTACCTTTTCAATTTCTTCATCTTGCTCCATTTCCAGCTCATAAGTCTTCAAGGTTCCATACAGCCTTTCAAGAGTGTAGTCTTTGTACTCTTGAGTGTTTCTGAGAGAAACAGTCATAGGCTTCCATTCTTTTGGAAGAGCTCTAAGAAATTTAAGGTTTGAATCCTTGGTTTGATAGATCCTCCCATACAACTTTAATCCATTCAAAAGCTTTTGAAACCTACTGAACGTGTCATTTAGGGTTTCACCAGCTTTAAAATGAAAATGCTCATATTGTTGTATAAGGAGTTGCATTTTATTTTCCCTGACTTGCTCAGTTCCTTCACAGAGTGTTCTAACAGTATCCCATACTTCCTTAGAGGTTGTACAGTTGATAACATTGTCAAACATCTCTTGCTCCAAACCATTAAACAGAATGTTCATGGTCCTTTTGTCTTTATGAACTTCTGCAATATCTTCAACAGTCCATTCTGAGACAGTTTTTGGAATCTCTACATCAGGTGCATCATCTGGCAGTCCAACTCTTGAGTCAAGCTTCATGGGAACGTGTGGACCTTTCTCAATGCAGTCTACATACCTTTCATCCATAGACATGAGATGTAAATGCATCTTTACTTTCCAGTGAAAGTAATTGTCTTTATCAAGAACTGGTATCTTCACACCTGCATCCTTCTTCACCATGGTTTCTGTTTTTGGTCTTGATCTTTAAACTTCTTGTATGTTAGAAGCTTTCTCTGATACCAATTGTTATTCCCAAATGACCTAACATAATTGTAGAAGGGGGGGGGGTTGAATACAATTCTTGATATTTTCTTGAAACTAAACACTTTATGAAATTAAACTGAACTGAATAAATAAAAACACAAGATATAAATAATTCAGTTGGATTGTTTGATGATCCAACTGAAGTGTTTTTATTGCGGAAATAATCTGTGATACAAAAGTACACAGCTGCTCAGTTACAAGGTTGTGGAGAAGAATTGCTCTCAAGAATAGCTAATACAATCTATTTGTTTTTCTTCTCTACTTTCTAAAGTAACTGCTACACTTGGTTATATAATCCCAAGTTTACAATTCTACGTTTGGTTAAACTAAAGAATAATAGTAGTAACCATCAGTAGCTTGCTTTTCATTCCTTTTGTCCAATGGTCCTTGGAGATCTTAGCTTTTGTCTTCATGCTCATTATAATCAATTCCAAGAGCCTTATTGGAAATTGGAATGTTTCCTTATTTCCAGTAACCACTTTGATGGTTTCCAATGCAAAGTACACTTCCATATCTCCTTTTAGATCTGTTCAGTAAACTGTCACTATCACTTTGTCAACTGTTCAAAAAGCAACATTGATTCGTTGATAGCAAGGAGATGTGTTTCGTTGATAGCTTCATTCTTCATTCCGTTGATGGTGTTTCCCTCGTTTCGTTGATGGGTAAACTCCATACCGTTGACAGAGTAATCTTCATACCGTTGACATGTCTTCACTTAGGCAGAATTACAAGGCATAACATATTTACAATTAACCAACCTATTTTGCCTATCTAGTACATAGTCAACATGACTTAGAAGACCTATCTAAAACATATAATAGAATGCCTATCATACTGTGAAGTATTGTACAATGCAATTGCTACAACACTCATTTCGTTGATGAGCTTCCTGTCAACGAAACACTGCTAAGCATGCTATTTCGTTGACAGCTACAAAATTGACTTTACACAAATTCTACTAAGTGTTTTATGCTTATCATCAAGAACAACATATTCCTAACATCCAAGATTACCAGTTTTCCCGTTAATTGTTACAACCTCCTCATAAAGACCATCAGAAGCTGCAAATACCTAACTTGATTAGATTGTCAAATTCTTTCAAATTTCTTCAAGTTTTCTTCTGATGTTTCTTCATTAAGTTCATGCAAAACAGATGAAACAGTTGTTGTGTAGCTCAGAGAGCTCACTAGTCTGTTAGTTGGACAATTAGGGCTTCTTGATAATTTAATCAAAGTTGATGCTTAGACAGATAGATTTTATGAGCCAGACTTTGATCAATTAATCGAAAAAGAAATATGTAATTAAATTATTATTAATTTTTTTTTTGTGTTTTTGAGACGATTGTTAAGGTCCTTCTTGTTGGGTATTGAATCCAGTTAACATGCAAGCCATTTTAAGAGGTTAAACAAGTTAATGAGTTCAAATGTGCAGAAAGAAAATCAACAAACGAATCACACAATCAAAGTAACAAACTAAAGGGAAAAACCCCTAAATTCATTAAAAAAATATATTAATTACATAAAAAAACTTATAAAAAAAACCGGGACAAAACATCCCAGTCCCCTAGTTAGCTTCCTAATTTATCAGCTTCTGTGAACTAGCTTTCTGACAATCAGCTTCGGTATCATGATCAAATTCTTGTATTGAGTATTTTGTTATCATCATTCCAAATGTATCAACCCTAACATTCTATGCTAATAATAATTAATTTTAACTTCATGTTACATTGTCAATATTGATTTCCATAATATAAGTTTTATCAATGTTAATTGTAATGAAATATTTTGTATAAATTCTAACCCGTTTCCGTGAATTCGAAGAGAATAAAATTGAAAATTACATAAAAAAATTTGAAAGCCTTCAATTTGGGCTTGGAAAAATAATGTTAGCAGCTCAAGCTTACTTTATTTTATAATTGTTTTATTATAGAGTGAATTGCACTATGTGTACCTAAACTATCCACAAACTGCAATTTGTGTACTTAAACTATCAATTGAACACATTGTGTACCTAAACTATGCATATCAGTACACTTTGTGTACAGCCGTTAGAATAATACTAACTCCGTTAGTATTCATAGTAAGCAGGCCAATTAAATGCATTTTGTGTACCTCAAGTATGCACAATCTGCAATTTGTGTACCTATAGTATCAATTGTGTTCACAATGTGTTCAATTGATAGTTTAAGTACACAAATTGCAGTTTGTGGATAGTTTAGGTACACATAGTACAATTCACTCTTAAAAATTTAGGTGTATTTAAATTTTAAAAAAAATAGAATAAGCTTTCCCCAAAAATCTTATTTTGATTTGTAAGCTTTGTACAAGCCGACAGTGTGATGGTCAGCTCTTTGTTATGTAAGCGGCCACGTGGCCATTTTTTAATTTTTGTTTTTTGGGTGTTGTGTGTTGTGTGGTTTGTTTTTAATGAGTAAATAGCATTTTGTGTATCTAAATTATACAACTTCTGTATTTTGTGTATCTAAATTATAGGGGTGTAAAATGATCCGGGTAGAACCGGACACCCCTTTGCTCAAGTCTCGGATCATTTTACTTTTATAATGTCCAGATTTGGGTCCGGGATCATTTTATTCGGATATAAACTGATCCCGGGTATTGAGTTCCGGATCCAAACCAAATATGAGCCAGTACCGTATTTTATTTTTTCTAACCGGGTAGTTTGTGATTCATCGGATACGAGTCAAATATTAGCCAGTATTGTATTTTATTTGAACTAAATAAATGATCATTTATTCCAAATAATAATATTATTATTAAAAACATAATAATCATGAATTCAAAGGTTAAATATATGATGTATTAAGTATATATAATGATAATATTTGCATTATAAGGATGAATAAATCTTATTTTGTGAAAATTTAAACTCATAAAAATATTAAAAAATTATAAAATGACTATTTACATAGAAATGTAATAGGTTAAACTTATAATTTATATTCGGGTTTGAACCGAATACGGATCATGGATCATATTCGGGTAGGATCATTTTATAAAAAAGAATATGAGACCGAATCTGAGCGGGTATATAGGTGCTCATATCCGGGATCATATTTTATCCGGGTTTGATTTTTCCGTCAGATTTGGATCATTTATAAAACGGATATGAGACATGTATCATATTTTCGAGCCGGATATAAGCCGAGATACCGGATAGTCCGGATCAATTTACAGCCCTACTAAATTATCAATTGTGCATTTTGTGTATTTGAAATATGCAAAAACAAATAATTTGTGTACTTCAGTTGTTTATTTATTCAAATGATGCATTTTATGTATCTTAACTGTTAAAATTGAGCAATTAGTGTACTTGAAGTTTGTTAATACAATTGATAACACATTTTTTTCTATATATTTAATTATATGTATATTAATGGAATATCAAAAAATAAATACTAAAAAATAATATGAATTAAAAATATAACATAACTTGATATAATAGAAGTAAATAATATTTACTATTTTGACTTATTCAAAAAAATTATATACACGATTTTTACGAAATTTTATTATTATATTGTGTAATTATATTAAATAATGTCAGTGTTGTAAAAAGCGGGAATCAGAGTTAATCGGTGAAGGTACCGTCCAAGGATTAATCGGGTAATTGGGGATTAATCGGAATGATTAATCGGATCATTAATCGGAATAAATTTAATAATATTTTTTATATACAATTATAAAATTGTTTCGTTATTTCAACTAAACATATGTTATTATCATATATTTATGCAAATATGTTAAAAATGTTATATAATTGTAATAAATAAAATTTTGAAGGTTTAACTTTTCAATTAGAGATCAATTTAATAGAAAAACTTAAGAGAATTTACGATTTAGGCATCTAAAATTATAATTATATTTACAAAAATAATGTTTTTTCCTATTGTTTAATCAAGTTTCTACCTTTTAAATTTTTTTTTTTTAATTTTAACTAATTTTTCTATTTTTTAATAATTAGTCCGATTTTTGACCGATTCAGCCGATTTTTGACCGTTTTTATGAAAAAACGATTAATTGACCGATTTTCGCTTAATCAGTCCGGTGGCCCGCCGTCTAGCGATTAATCGTCCCGATTAATCGCCGACTTTTAGAATAGAGAATAATGTTTTAAATTTAGTTACAATTAAATTAAATAAATAATTTTATAGTATTTATCCTTAATTTTTTAATCATACTTTATATGTTAATATAATTTATTTATTTTTTGAATAATAACTTTCTAAAAAATTATTCAAAAAATAAATTTGTGTATATACATGCAAAGTTTAGGTACAGAAAGTGCACATATAAAGTTTAGGTACACGAATTGATGATTTTTATATAGTTCAGGTACACAAAATGCACAATTGATGATTTACCTTTATTTTTAATTCATGTGTCCAACATAACTTAATTTCACTAACATTTTCGGTAATTTTAATTACTATTATTTTTTCTTTTAAATTTGTTTTTCTTTTATGTTATTTACATATGAGAATATTGTTTTTTGTATTATTTAATTTTACTTGATATGTAATTACCATATTACTTTATTTCTAAAACATATTCGACTTTTGACAATAAAATAAAACCTATACATTTTATAACCATATCTATATTTTTTATTTTACATATTTTTGTACAATTTTCAATATAAATATAATATTATAACTAATTTAAATATATTCTAAATATTTCACTCGTGTGCGTAACACAAGTTATTTAATTAATATATCAATTAGTGATTAATCGAAATAACTATCTAAAACAATTAATAGGGATAAATTGAATTTTAAAAATCGAGTCCGTCAATATATATTAAAAACATTTCAAAAAAGTATATTAACAATTAATTAAAAAAATCGAAAAGTTTTAAGACACTGTTCAAAACATATAAAGTGCGTGTTCGGGGTATCACCAAAAAGTTGACTTATAGCTTAAAATGAGTAAGTGTCATATAAGTGATAAGTTGATAAATTCTTATAAGTTATACGGGTGTTTGGATAAATTTACTTATAAGTTAGTGAATAATTTACTAAATTAAATTTGAAAAAATAATTTTTAAATACAATGATTTCAACACTTGTATTTTAAATTAAAAAAATATTTAAAAACACAAATGTAAAAATATAAAATATTAGAAAAATAAAGAAATCAAAGAATAAGTTGATAAGTTAAATAAAATGTTGGTGATTTCTAACATTCAACTTATCAATTTACAAGTTATAAGTAATCAAATAAGATGAGTACACAAACACCTCTTATAAACTCTTATAAACTTATTATATCTTTATATATAATTAGTGTAAAGCACTTAAATGGCATGGGTTGGTCGTCAGCGGGTCCTACATAGCTAAAAACTCTCTACTATAAAACGGGTCCTACATAGCTAAAAACTCTGTACTATAAGCTAAAAACTCCGTACTATAAAACAATTACACAATTAGAGCTAAAAACTCTCTACTATAAGCTAAAAACTCTGTACTATAAAACAATTACACAATTAGTGTGACGACCCCAACTAGGTGCCACTATTCTAATAAATAAAAAGAACATGCTAACTATGCTGAGCATAAATATAATATATTACATAACAAAACATATCCCTAGAACGCCACCGGGTAAGAGTGTGAAACAACATACTAACCAAAAGATATTACAATCCGAATAAAACCAAACTTTAGACTTACAACCAACAGCTAACATAATCCACATCTATCCCAAAACTAGTTTACATGTCCCTGCTGGATTCAAGTCCTACCTGATTGAACTGTTCCCTATAGGCCCTTCCTGAACCACCAATCATCTTACGGGTTGTTTGAATTGTACGCACCATTCTTATACCTAGCTGAAAGGGTTAGGAGCAAAGGAGTGAGCTAAATAGCTCAGCAAGTGCCAAAAAAATAAACTTTGGTTCAAAACAAAATGATAACTAAATGAGTTTAAATTTACATAATTTCATAGCTGGGATAGGATGTTAATGTTTCATTCACAAGAATATATCAAGTCCATAAAGGAATCAAAAGACTATAAACATTGTTCTCAAGTTCTTCGATTTCAAATTCAATATAAAAAGAAGTAGTTGGAATATCACGATAAGACGCTACGAGCTAAGCTAGGTGATCAGCCAACACATTAGCTCCGAACCATGCTTCACATGATTCTCAAATATAAATGGATCCATAGGCAACACATTGGCCTTAATTAACATTCATAATATAAAAGACCGGCGCCTCGGTCAAAACTATTCCAACTTTCGAGACAAATATCAATAAGAATTTCAAACTGAGATTTTTCCTTGTTTAACGAGTAAAGCAATATGACAAGGTTTGACAATATCCACTCTTCAACGAGCAAGTATGTGTGAATCATGAATTATGAACAAATTACAGTTTCAAGATTTCAATGCCATAAAATAGGGAGTCAACAACAAAATCTGAATCAAGTTATTCTAATCATTGGATATAGATAGGGACAAGGCTTGTCACTTGTTTTTAATCATGGCAAAAAGGAATACCAATGATGGCATATGTCGAACCAAGAATTATGAAATTTAAATATGAACGGCAAAATGGGATTAGTACACTTGCCTCAAAAGCCGATAAACTAACTCAATAACTTGTATTTCACAACTCCAACTTTACGTACACGGCTCCTTGTCTGGCCTCCTACTTGTACCTATATATAAAGGTATAATACCCTCTTAGTACCTCAGCTTGTTTACGTAAATCAACTAAGTAGTACTTCTACCCCAACGATATATATATATATATATATACCTATGAGTAAAACCAAATTACAATTCACAATTCAAAGGAAGTAGGTCATATCTTAAAGGTCTACGACCTAACTCTTCTTGCTATACATGTTTAGTCACACACACTAAATCTTATTTTTAAATAACACACTCACACCTTTAGAAAATCATGTTTTTGAATAACTCACACCAAAATCACATTTTTAAAACACACATGCTCTCACGATCTTTTTAAAACTCATTTCTTCCCTACTCTCTAAAATGCTAACCTTTATTCTAAACTACCCAACGCATCCTAAACGCGTAAACACACAATAGTTATATCACATAACATTTACAACCATGTAATAGGCAACAACCCATATAAGTGCACATTGCCATTTAAGTACACATAACATACTCCTTTTATATGTATAAATATATAATCTACCTTTCAAATCATACCACACTTGGTATACCCTTTAAATCAACTTGATCAATGCTAACCATATCCTTAACACCTTTACAAACAACGTTTTCATCTCAAAAGCTGAAAAATCTGCTGCGCATACTTTACTAAACCATTTTTCATAAATCCAAAAATAATCAAACAATTACCAAATTTGTCAGGCTATTTCCTGATTACAAATATCACTTAGCATAAAAGTTTCAACTCCAAAACAATTTATTTAGAGTAAAAACGAACTGCTCAAAGTATGTACAGAAACACAGAAATTTCTGCTGCGCAACTTTTAGTAAAACAAACATAACTTTTTACTCACTAACTCTATTCACACAAGGTTTGCGCGTGCACAAACTAGATTTCAATTAGAACAATTTCCTCCTAGACCTACTGTCTAAAACAGGTATCAAACATTCGCAATTAAGCAGAACAGAATAGGCAGTTTCTGGGCATCTCAACATTCTACAACTTAAACCTTTAAACACCAACATTTCTTATCACATATCATAAAACACAACTAAGCAACTATTCTTAACTCCTTAGGCTGCCACAATACTCACAAATCAGAATCTTAAGAAGAAATACTCAATTTATACATTAACAATTCAATTAGCATTAATAATCCTTTAATCACAATAAAATCAAGAACCCATCAAACTTTAACTCTAAAATCACAAAGTAAAACAAGAATCCCTTACATGCAATCACTATAAACACCCAAAATAAGCAAAATACATAAGATTAAAACATGCATGTAACTAAACAAGATCATTGGCTCACTAAGATCATTGCCAATGATCGGATTCTTCTCGTATGAGTCCAAAATCGTGGGTCTCATCGAGTTTGAACCCCAACACTCACAAACAACAATTGCATGTAAGTATTACACATAAAAATCCAAAAATCCGAAAAAACCCCAATCTGAAAAGTGTAGCAAAATTCGAAATTGAACCCATAGGAAGGTAGAGGTTTGAGAGAGGATCGATTTGAATACTCACACTAAAAATTTGGATAAGGGAATCACTAGTTTTTGGTGGGTTTAATCTTGTAAAAAGAAAAGAAGAAGAGAGTGTTTAGATGAGAGAGGGTTGGGAAAACACAGCACAAAAGGGGAAGAAACTGATTGCAAGAGTTTTATAATCCCCAAGGGCAGTTTGGTAACTTTACAATTCCAAAATTTGATTTTTAATAAAAGAAAAACTAACTTGCATTCTAAAATCTGAAATAGGTTGAGAATAATAACTAAAAATCAAAATTTTATTTTTAAAATAAAGAGTACAAATTTACAAGCTCACACATATTTTTAAGATATTTTTGTGATTAAAAACGAATTAAATATGAATTTTCAAAGTTTACATCCCAAAAATGACTTTTAAATCATAAAATCATTTTTAAGTCCTTAACACCAAAAATAAATTCTTCCACTATTTTTATAAAATAATGGAATATAAAAGAAGGGTTATGAAAAATATTTCACATTAAAAAGAATTTCTGATGATTTTATAAAATTCCCGAAAGGTAAAAAATAATTGATTTTTAACAATAAAATCATATAATATGAAATTAAAAGCACACACTTTGATTTTAATCCTTACCATACACCAAGTAAACATCTAATCACCACATTTTCCAATATCAACCTTTCACACAAAATTCACATATTGCTAATAATTTACAAGTCAAAAATTCTAAGGCGTTACAACCTTCCCCCCTTAAAAGGATTCTGTCCTCAGAATCTATTACGTAAACAGCTGAGAGTACTTTTCTAACATTTCATTTTCTAACTCCCAAGTCGATTCTTTAACCTAGGGGTTTTCTCCACAACACTCTTACTAGTATAACTAGTTTATTTCTAAGCACTTTCTCTTTCGATCTAATACTTCTACCGTTTCCTCAACATAATACAAATGTGTTTGAATCTCTATTGACTCATATTCTATTACATGATTAGAATCAAAATAATACATCTTAAGCATAGATACGTGAAATACATTATGGATGCGTTGCATATATGGAGGTAAAGCTAGCTCATACATAATCTTCCCCACGCGCTTCAATATCTCGAAAGGTCTAACTAATTTCGGACTCAGCCGTCTTTACTTACCAAATCTTATTAGTCTTTTCCATGGTGACACTTTTAATAGGACTGACTCTCTTACTCTATAATCTATACCTTTCCTGGTTTAATCATTACATTACAGTCATCGATTCCGAGTAGCTATTAATCCTTTCTGGATGAGCTCAACAGTTTCCTTGATTTGCTAAATTAATTCTAGTTCTAATCTATTACGTTAATCAACTTGGTTTCAGAATATGCCAAAAACTTTCTCCAAAATATTGAATAAAAATTGCGGGTCTTGGTCAGATTCGATTAATACTTGAATCACATGCCTCACTACTATCTGTTATAGTCGATAAATCAATTTATCTAATGAAAGTTTCTCATTGATGGGAAAGAAAGGTACCAACTTGGTAAATCTGTCGATCATAACTTAAATGGCATCATGAGATGTTCCCACTTCAATTCATGAATTTCTAACGGTTGTAATAATCCACTAAGTCTCTAATGTTTGGTTTTAACTCTTTGACAGGTAAAACACTTACTTACTCATCCTGTAATATCTCTTTTCATATTTGTCCATCAAAATTTTCATGTAGGTCTTAGTTCATCTTAGTACATCTGGGGTGGATCGAATATTTCGGATCATGTGCATCACTTAATATCTCATTCTTTAAGTTTGTCACTTTGGGTATCTAAATTGTTAATGAAAAATCTTACAATTCCTTTATCATCCTTTTGACTCTTTTTTTTTTCTCCGGTTAAGTTACTTGTATTATGGTTCATCACTTCAGCTTGACATCTTATAATCTTCTCAAACAATTTAGGTTGGAAAGTCACTGTATATATATATATCTTCTCCGTATCTGGATCTGAAATACGAACCTCTTCTTCCACTTTTTTTTCAAATACTTTGATCAATTCTTATAATGAAATCCTCATTTTCAGTCTCTCATTTCTACTCAGAGCGTCTGCTACCACATTTTTCTGGCCTGGATGGCAGGTGATAGTTCAATCATATCCCTTGATCAGTCATAAACATTTTTTTTTACCTTATATATATAGCTCCTTTTGGGTGAAAAATATATTTCAAACTCTTTTGATCCGTACAAATTTCACACCTTTCTTCGTACAAGTATTGTCTCTAAATCAGTGCAAAGACTATTGTGGCAAATTTCCCATCAGGTGTCAGGTATTTTTATTCGTGGTTTTTCGGTTGTTTGGAAGCATACATTGTCACCTTATCGCGTGGCATCAGTCTTGATTCTTAACATGAAGCTGCCATCTCAATTTAGTTCTTGGTATAGTCCTAATGTACATGAGTCATAATAGTCCACTAGAAATGAATATAGTTCACTAACATGGCTCGTCTAAAGAATTTCGTTCCTCTAGCAATTTAAGTACTTCCTTATCTATTTATCATATTCTTTCTATATCACAAAATATCCTTGTTATCCAGTTGCACTAACATTGGAGAAGTTATCAATCTCCTCTTTAACTCTAGAAAGCTTTCTGGTAAGCTTGGTTAATGGTGTGGTTATCTTGGCAAAATCCTTGACAAACCTTCAATAGTCTCCATCTCATCTCGTAAAACTTATGTAGGTGTCTTAGGCTTTACCCAATTCATTATCACTTCAATCTTCACTGGATCCACTTTGATTCCTTCGCTACTATCTACATGTCCTAGAAATTGTAACTCTTTCAACCAAAACTCGCACTTAGAAAACTTTGTGTATAATCTCTTTTCCTGTATGACAAGTTAGAATTTCTCTGCTCGTTTCTGACCTAGGAACACAACTTCTACTTTATCTGTGACTCACAATTCCATTTTCCCCATACTCTGCTAACCAATCCATTTTTAGAATTTACATCAAATATCCCTAACTTGACGGGAATCAAGTCATCCTAAGAAAATGGTGCTCTACTATATCAATCTCACAGTGAGGAAAAGCTAGCTGAATCGATATACGCTCCTGATTAGATATTCCTATAGTCAAAGCTTTACTTAGTATTTAAATCGTACAACGCGGTTCATGATCAAATTCTATGGAGATAAAAGTCTTGGTAGCTCCAAAATAATTTAACACTTTGGCATTTCCGTAATCCATGTGAAACGTATCTGTAACTACATCACTCATGGTCATATTAAGGGTTCTTGTCCTTGGTTGCTTAGTAAATGGTGGTCCATTCATCCTTAACATATTGCTTACTGGACTTAACGATTGCAAACTCTTAAGAAACGTCACATCTCTCCACACTTGTTACACGTAACTCTTGCCTTCGGTTTATGGCTTTCATTGGCGTAGTGTCCTCTCTGATTAGACTTGTAACGTACCATATTGATCTTATTACAAACTCACAGTTGCTTCTTTCCACAAGTTCTACATTCTTGTATCGGAGGTCTCATAGGTCTTTGTTGATCCAAATCTTGTGGACGGTTCCCTTGCCCATCACTTCCAGTTTCTGGTCTTCTAAATTCAACATTCCTATTTGACTGAAATTCAGGTCTTATATTGAAACAGTTCTGAAAGTTCCATATTTATTGGTCTTCTTCCCGTGTCTCCGCCTTCCCTTTTCTAGCTTCTTCTGTTTGTAATCAATAACTTTACTCCTAATCCATGACCTCACTTCATGCTGGGGCCTCTTAACTCTCTTCTCATCGATATTCACGTATTCAGACACGAACCTGGCTAGCTCTATAAACGTTGCTTCATACTCCGCTATGCTCAACTTATCTTGCTTCGGTTCTAAAGTTTATGTCCAACATTTGGTCTCAAGACGTTCAAAACCTTGTAATGATCTAACTACCATATTCAAAGTGAAATATAGAATAAACGGGTGCTTATATATATACTTGCCCGACAAGTAGAATAAAGTCTTCCATAAACAATAACCAATGCCTCTCCAATATCACTTTATTTCATACTTCATCATGATTAGTATTGGTATATCCTTGTTACTTTCTCCTTATCCATACCAAACTCTCGGTGATAATAAACCTTGTAATCGTCTTGTAAGTCTAACGAGCAATCTGACTCGACGTTCAGTCCTCTTTTTAAAACAATTTCCCAAAACTCGATCAAAACAAATTTCCAGTCAATGTAAGTACAGCTTAACACTCAAAATACCGTCATTTTCGCCTTTGCGACTTCCAATCTTTGATACCTCTAAGAGTCGTAAGAGTTTCCGACAAAATGAACCAATAGATACGAAGGTGTCAATAATTATGGAAATATAACAAGCATATTTAGTAAGAATATATGGTAAAAATAATTTAACTAAGAGATCAAGATGATCATCGAACTTTATCAGGTTGCATTTGTCACTTTAAACAACACAGTACAGAAGGTGGCCAACCTTTAGTACTTCCATGACAAACACACAACCAGTGGCGTCCCACTGGACTTCTATCACACAGATAGAAAGTACCTGAATCCCCTATATATATAGGGTTGTTCATCTCAATTACAACAAGGAGGATCAAAAATTTAAGAGGAACATGGGAAAGGTTTAAAAGTTTCAAAAGTTTATATAATATTTGATCAAGTAACCCCTGAACAATAGAGGTATTTCGTTAAGAATAAAATGATGGAATTGAAAAATTGAATCTTTTAAAGAGGTAAATTGAATAAAATCAATGACAAGTTGTGAATAGACTTATCCTTACATCGAACGAATGGAGGTAATCACGCCTTGTCTCATGTAGATGGTCCTTAGGGGAGTTAATTTCCAGTCTGAGCTTATAGATATGTCCCGCTAGTAATTCAACTTATGCAATCTTGTATAAAGAAGGAATATCCACGTTGGGCACTCCTTTGGATGAATGTCCCTATCACGGGGGTGAAATCATTATCATATCGCAAAGAATCTATCTAAGTCTTTCTAGATGTTATCTTGGAACTTCTACTCTCGGTCAATGCTAACCATACTTGATACGGAACTTTGCGCGGTGTTTCCTATAACATTCGCGATGTAGCCAAAGTCGTAGATGAAATTCGGGAAAGTACATATAGATCTACAGGTGATGTCTTTCGAACTGGTAGCTTTGACTCTCTGATTGATTCCTCCAGCTTCGTATTAATTTCCTCGTCCGTAACCCGATCTTTAGATGGTTCCAGCGTATACTCGCTCGATATGTCGGAATACTATATAACATGGAAATGCGTAACTTAAGTTAATATTTCTACAGAAAATTCGACATGACCTATTCGTAAAATGGACTATGCCCTGCTTTAAAAATATCTCAAATACTTACTTAATCATCCACACATAATCCATAATTCGTTCAATAATCCAACCCTCTCCAATCCCTTTCATTCTACACGTAAGAAATAACTCTGCCTTGACATGCAGCTATACTATAAGAAAATAAATTTACCCCAGGGGGAAATGGAAATCTCCACTTGGCCGGGTGCATGCACTGATACTGATATTGACGACTCTGGCTTAGGAAAAGGAATCTCAGATGAAGGTTAATCTCTCGAAACAACCATTATCTGTAACAACGCAATAATAAACCAAGAAGATACTTAAACAGTAAAAGGGTTATCTTAATTCTACTAATACACACCCCAAAGGTAACCTACATCTAAAATTCCTATCTTACCTATGAAGCTTAAGTCCTCCCTTCAAAATTTCTCTTATTTACCTAACTCATCATCTTAATCCTATATTGTTTCAGTGACTCAACCCGTGGCTCTGATACCAACCTGTGACGACCCCAACTAGGTGCCACTATTCTAATAAATAAAAAGAACATGCTAACTATACTGAGCATAAATATAATATATTACATAACAAAACATATCCCTAGAACGCCACCGGGTAAGAGTGTGAAACAACATACTAACCAAAAGATATTACAATCCGAATAAAACCAAACTTTAGACTTACAACCAACAGCTAACATAATCCACATCTATCCCAAAACTAGTTTACATGTCCCTGCTGGATTCAAGTCCTACCTGATTGAACTGTTCCCTATAGGCCCTTCCTGAACCACCAATCATCTTACGGGCTGTTTGAATTGTACGCACCATTCTTATACCTAGCTGAAAGGGTTAGGAGCAAAGGAGTGAGCTAAATAGCTCAGCAAGTGCCAAAAAAATAAACTTTGGTTCAAAACAAAATGATAACTAAATGAGTTTAAATTTACATAATTTCATAGCTGGGATAGGATGTTAATGTTTCATTCACAAGAATATATCAAGTCCATAAAGGAATCAAAAGACTATAAACATTGTTCTCAAGTTCTTCGATTTCAAATTCAATATAAAAAGAAGTAGTTGGAATATCACGATAAGACGCTACGAGCTAAGCTAGGTGATCAGCCAACGCATTAGCTCCGAACCATGCTTCACATGATTCTCAAATATAAATGGATCCATAGGCAACACATTGGCCTTAATTAACATTCATAATATAAAAGACCGGCGCCTCGGTCAAAACTATTCCAACTTTCGAGACAAATATCAATAAGAATTTCAAACTGAGATTTTTCCTTGTTTAACGAGTAAAGCAATATGACAAGGTTTGACAATATCCACTCTTCAACGAGCAAGTATGTGTGAATCATGAATTATGAACAAATTACAGTTTCAAGATTTCAATGCCATAAAATAGGGAGTCAACAACAAAATCTGAATCAAGTTATTCTAATCATTGGATATAGATAGGGACAAGGCTTGTCACTTGTTTTTAATCATGGCAAAAAGGAATACCAATGATGGCATATGTCGAACCAAGAATTATGAAATTTAAATATGAACGGCAAAATGGGATTAGTACACTTGCCTCAAAAGCCGATAAACTAACTCAATAACTTGTATTTCACAACTCCAACTTTACGTACACGGCTCCTTGTCTGGCCTCCTACTTGTACCTATATATAAAGGTATAATACCCTCTTAGTACCTCAGCTTGTTTACGTAAATCAACTAAGTAGTACTTCTACCCCAACGATATATATATATATATATATACCTATGAGTAAAACCAAATT
The DNA here is from genome assembly GCA_030848705.1 of Heracleum sosnowskyi. Lineage (NCBI taxonomy): Eukaryota > Viridiplantae > Streptophyta > Magnoliopsida > Apiales > Apiaceae > Heracleum > Heracleum sosnowskyi. The sequence continues at coordinate 103,519,471 of CM061238.1, read as the reverse complement.
ACAATTCACAATTCAAAGGAAGTAGGTCATATCTTAAAGGTCTACGACCTAACTCTTCTTGTTATACATGTTTAGTCATATCAACATATATCCACATAATGGCATATAGCAATGCTTGACCATATCAGTACAAACTTCCTTATGACTAATAGACAATTGACTAAACAATTACAAAACCAAATCATTTTGACATCAACAATTCTAATCAAATGGACATATAGACTTCCAACACATTCAACCTTATGCAATTTAACAATTACAACACAATTGACAACTTATACCAATTAATGATAAACCAACACAATATACGACACAAGCGTCAACTTATATCACTTAGGGCATACTTGACAACTTAACACAAATTATAACATGACATCACCACTTTAACCAACCATTCTCCGCTTCCATATCTTTTTCCCATTCCTTCTTTTCTCTCTTTCTTTCTTTCTTCCTTCCTCTCTCCCTTTTCTTGGCCTCTCGGCCTTATGGCCTAACTCACATAAGCAACACACACACACAAGAATATAATCTTGAAAGAACACATTTAAAAGAATACACACACATTTTTAAATCGTATTTTAAATCACACACATAAAAGTATCATACACACACACTAAATCTTATTTTTAAATAACACACTCACACCTTTAGAAAATCATGTTTTTGAATAACTCACACCAAAATCACATTTTTAAAACACACATGCTCTCACGATCTTTTTAAAACTCATTTCTTCCCTACTCTCTAAAATGCTAACCTTTATTCTAAACTACCCAACGCATCCTAAACGCGTAAACACACAATAGTTATATCACATAACATTTACAACCATGTAATAGGCAACAACCCATATAAGTGCACATTGCCATTTAAGTACACATAACATACTCCTTTTATATGTATAAATATATAATCTACCTTTCAAATCATACCACACTTGGTATACCCTTTAAATCAACTTGATCAATGCTAACCATATTCTTAACACCTTTACAAACAACGTTTTCATCTCAAAAGCTGAAAAATCTGCTGCGCATACTTTACTAAACCATTTTTCATAAATCCAAAAATAATCAAACAATTACCAAATTTGTCAGGCTATTTCCTGATTACAAATATCACTTAGCATAAAAGTTTCAACTCCAAAACAATTTATTTAGAGTAAAAACGAACTGCTCAAAGTATGTACAGAAACACAGAAATTTCTGCTGCGCAACTTTTAGTAAAACAAACATAACTTTTTACTCACTAACTCTATTCACACAAGGTTTGCGCGTGCACAAACTAGATTTCAATTAGAACAATTTCCTCCTAGACCTACTGTCTAAAACAGGTATCAAACATTCGCAATTAAGCAGAACAGAATAGGCAGTTTCTGGGCATCTCAACATTCTACAACTTAAACCTTTAAACACCAACATTTCTGATCACATATCATAAAACACAACTAAGCAACTATTCTTAACTCCTTAGGCTGCCACAATACTCACAAATCAGAATCTTAAGAAGAAATACTCAATTTATACATTAACAATTCAATTAGCATTAATAATCCTTTAATCACAATAAAATCAAGAACCCATCAAACTTTAACTCTAAAATCATAAAGTAAAACAAGAATCCCTTACATGCAATCACTATAAACACCCAAAATAAGCAAAATACATAAGATTAAAACATGCATGTAACTAAACAAGATCATTGGCTCACTAAGATCATTGCCAATGGTCGGATTCTTCTCGTATGAGCCCAAAATCGTGGGTCTCATCGAGTTTGAACCCCAACACTCACAAACAACAATTGCATGTAAGTATTACACATAAAAATCCAAAAATCCGAAAAAACCCCAATCTGAAAAGTGTAGCAAAATTCGAAATTGAACCCATAGGAAGGTAGAGGTTTGAGAGAGGATCGATTTGAATACTCACACTAAAAATTTGGATAAGGGAATCACTAATTTTTGGTGGGTTTAATCTTGTAAAAAGAAAAGAAGAAGAGAGTGTTTAGATGAGAGAGGGTTGGGAAAACACAGCACAAAAGGGGAAGAAACTGATTGCAAGAGTTTTATAATCCCCAAGGGCAGTTTGGTAACTTTACAATTCCAAAATTTGATTTTTAATAAAAGAAAAACTAACAACTTGCATTCTAAAATCTGAAATAGGTTGAGAATAATAACTAAAAATCAAAATTTTATTTTTAAAATAAAGAGTACAAATTTACAAGCTCACACATATTTTTAAAATATTTTTGTGATTAAAAACGAATTAAATATGAATTTTCAAAGTTTACATCCCAAAAATGACTTTTAAATCATAAAATCATTTTTAGATCCTTAACACCAAAAATAAATTCTTCCACTATTTTTATAAAATAGTAGAATATAAAAGAAGGGTTATGAAAAATATTTCACATTAAAAAGAATTTCTGATGATTTTATAAAATTCCCGAAAGGTCAAAAAGAATTGATTTTTAACAATAAAATCATATAATATGAAATTAAAAGCACACACTTTGATTTTAATCCTTACCATACACCAAGTAAACATCTAATCACCACATTTTCCAATATCAACCTTTCACACAAAATTCACATATTGCTAATAATTTACAAGTCAAAAATTCTAAGACGTTACAATTAGAGTTATTAATAATGCGAGAAAAAGTAATATTTATATAAAAGTAAATAATAATAGAAGTAGTATAATTTTAATATTTTAAATATTTACACTAAAATTTATTAAAATTGAATTTATAAAATAAAACAGGTCCTACATAGCTAAAAATTCTCTACTATAAGCTAAAAACTCTCTACTATAAAACAATTACACAATTAGAGTAATTAGAGTTATTAATAATGCCTACTTTGGAGAAAAAAAATAATATTTCTATAAAAGTAAATAATAATAGAAGTAGTATAATTTTAATATTTTAAATATTTACACTAAAATTTATTAAATCTAGTTTTCTAAGCCGCGCTTCGCAGCGGCCTTTTAATAATTTTTCTAATTTATTTTAAAATATTTTGCAAAAAAATATTTTTAAATGGAATAAATAATTATAAATATTTTAAATATTGGTTTTTTTAAATAAATAAATATTTTTAAATAAATAAAATAATGATATAATCAATACTATTATATAATAGGCGAAACATTAAAAGTTTGGTTGGTCGGTATGGTACATTGTGATTTTACTTAATTGCCCTTAACTGTATTTCTTGTTTTTACTTAATTAATCTAACTTATTTATAAAAATATATTATTAAATAATAATATTACCTATTTATAACCAATAACCTTTTTTTCCCTAAAATACATTATTTTTTCTAACAAATTCCCCTACTTTTTCAAACATGGCAATTGCCTTTTTTAACTAAAATATGTTAATTTTTCTATTTTTCCTTACTAAAACCCGTCATTTTCCAAAAACATCATGTACAAACCATTACTTATTTATTTTTAAACCTATAATATTATAAATATTTTTTAAAAGTTTACCTATTTTAACATGTATATTTATTTTTCTTAACAAATGTAATCACTAAGAATATTAAATTAAAATATAAATAATCAAATACCTATTTATAACCAATTACTCTAAAACACATTATAGATTTTTTCTAACAAATTCCCTTCTTTTCTAAATATATCACCGGAAATTGTCTTTTTCAATTTACTTTTTCTATTTTTCTCACTAAAATTCATTTTTTTTTCAAAAATATCACAGGAAACCCTTTACTTATTTATTTTAAAACAAATTTAAATACTTTTAATTATTAAATTTTAAAACCTCATTTTTCAAAAATATCACGGGCATTTACCTTTTTAAACAAAATGTATGTTACATTTTTTATTTTTATTTATTTTAAAACCTGTTTTAATGTTTTTAATTAATTAAAAGTATTTAGCTATTTTAACATGCATACTTATTTTTTTAACAAATAAAATTAATAAAATATTAAAAATATAATAATAAAATAACAATTAACAATCCGTGCATCGCACGGGTTTTAAGCTAGTATATTATCATAATTATAGTTGGATAAGCTGAAATGTTGTTTAAAACATGTCATGGTCGTGCTTTCATTTTATTTTTTTATATAACTCAGAATTTCATTAATAAAGAAAACGACAAAGCAACATATAATCCATACCACTGTACAATAAAAAGACTCGAACCAGACTTTGGCTATCAGAGAGAAAACACCACTTAAAATACAAGATATAGTACAAAAATCAAGGCTACACCTGCTAAAAAACAAAGACGCTAACAACCCAGCAACCAACACGAAACTCAACCCTGACCTACTTGCTTACTTAGCAGAACTACCAAAATCTTTAGCATTAGACTCCACTCCTCGCATTTGAATAACTCCACCAGAAATCTTACCACTGCTCTTATGCCCATCTTCAGAGTTAGGAGAGGTTGCACCAACCCCGCTGCCACCTAACTCCACAGCTATACTCAGAGCTATATTCGATAAAATCCTAATACCAGATTTCTCAAACCCACTATCCATTGCAAATTCTTCCCTTCTTGATTGGAGAACCAATTTCAATACCTTCTCCTTTCTTGCTTTGATGATTTTGCAAAGGTCCTGACCAGTACCAAATAATTAATTAAAAAGATCTAAGGTCGAATCAATACTTATTAACATTAAAACAGAAAAAGATAAATAAAAGAAAAACCTTATGTGATAATCAAGCTTACAAAATTCTGTCTTGAAATATTTTTAAACATCCAAAGAAAAGGTAACAAATAATCAAAATAATGAATGAATTAAGATTATAAGCCGAAACCATTATTACAAGAATAATTATTCATACCTTCTACTCATCTTTATAGTCTCGGATCCACCTATAAACACATCGGCATCACATCAAGATAACGAAAGCAGTAGTTATTAATATTAAAAAGCGCAAAAATTTTAAAAAAATAAAAAAAAATTAGAGTTAAAAAGCGCAAAAATTTTAAAAAAAAAAAAAAAAATTAGAGCGAGGTAAGAGGCGCACTTCACAGTCCCCTATCTCCTTATTGATCCATGCTTTCGTTATTGATCCATGTCTTCACTCAATCAACACTAATCGTGGATAACTTCGTATATATTATTAGAATACAAACTAAAGTAATAAGATAGAAAACAAAATTAATATGTATAACATGCTCATGCAGATTTACACACTTCTAAGACAAATAAACACAAAGCAAAGCGTACAAGAAAAAGTGTAGAACACAATTAACATAGTTTGCATGTATATTTATACTAATGATTTGTATGAAAGTATTAAAGCTAATTAATTATTTACCTAGTGATTTCTTTATTTGGTATGCAATACCGATATAAGTATAGAAATATCATATATACTAAAGTTATGTATAAAAACGACAAGATTTATCTTATTTGTATAAGTATAATTGATTGTATATTTAGTTTCCACCATAAATAAAGATTTTAAAGACAATAATATTAAAAATGTATATTTAATTTCCTTCATTAGTAATAATTTAAAAGACAATTAAGATATTTTCTAATTAAAAATTTAGGAGAATATAAAAATTGTATATTTAATTTGCTCTATTTGTAAAGATTTTAAATGCAAAAATATTAACATTGTATATTTAGTTTCCTCAATTGGTAAAGATTTTAAAGGCAATTGAGATATAATTAATTATTTACCAAGTAATTTCTTTATTTGGTATGCAAGACCGATATAAGTATGGAAATATCAAATATACGAAAGTTTTGTATAAAAACGGCAATAGTTATCTCCTTTATATAAGTATAATTGATTGTATATTTAGTTTCCACCATCAGTAAAGATTTTAAAGACAATTAAGATATTTTCTAATTAAAATATTAAAATTTAATTATATATTTAGTTAAATATATTTAGTTTCCACCATCAGTAAAGATTTTAAAGACAATTAAGATATTTTCTAATTAAAATATTAAAATTTAATTATATATTTAGTTAAATATATTTAGTTTCCACAATAATATTAACATTATATATTTTAATTTCCTTTATTAGTAAAGATTTAAAACACAATTAAGATATTTTCTAATTAAAAATTTAGGAGAATATAAAAAGTGTATATTTAAATTCCTCAATTTGTAAATATTTTAAATGCAAAAATATTAACATAGTATATTTAGTTTCCTCAATTATTAAAAAATTTAAAGGCAATTGAGATATAATTAATCATTTACCAAGTAATTTCTTTATTTGGTATGCAAGGCCGATCTAAATATGGAAATATCAGATATACGAAAATTTTGTATAAAAACTGCAAGAGTCATATCCTTTGTATAAGTATAATTGATTGGATATTTAGTTTCGTCCATCAATAAAGATTCTAAAAACAATAATATTAAAATAGTATATTTAATTTCCTTCATTAGTAAATATTTTAAATGCAAAATATTAACATTGTATATTTAGTTTTCTCAATTAGTAAAGATTTTAAAGGCAATTGAGATATAATTAATTAGTTATCAAATAATTTCTTTATTTGGTATGTAAGACCGATTTAAGTGTGGAAATATCAGATATACGAATATTTTGTTTAAAAATGACAAGAGTTATCTCCTTTGTATAAGTATAATTGATTGGATATTTAGTTTACTCCATCAGTAAAAATTCTAAAGACAATAATATTAAAATAGATATTTAATTTTGTTTGTAAGTAAAGATTTGAAAGACAATAGAGATATTTTGTAATTAAAAATTTAGGAAAATATAAAAAATGTATATTTTGTTTTCTCCATTTGTAAAGATTTTAAATGCAAAAATATTAACATTGTATATTTAATTTCCTCCATTAGTAAAGATTTTAAAGATAAGATTTGAAAGACAATAGTGATATTTTGTAATTTACGAAAATTTTGTATAAAAAAAGCAAGAGTTATCTTCTTTGTATAAGTATAATTTGTTAGGCTCAAGACATGTCTGAATACCACTATTAACAAGCCTACACTATGTGACTATGTCACACTACATGACCTAGTGATTTCTATCACTGGGATATAGTATAGGTCTCTAAATGTACTTGTCTTGTTCTCATGAACAATAGCTTTATCATGTATGCTCAGATCTATAATGAGCTTAGTAAAGTTTCTTGCATCTAGATTGTATATAGGCCATTGAATAATTGTCCTGGTAGAAGTTCAGTAATGCTCATGCAGCAGGATAGAAATGAATAAGGCCATGAAGAAATAAGTTGCAGAAATTTGTCTAAGGCATTATATAGCAAAGTCAGAAGAAAGTTATGTCGTGAAGTCACCAATATCTATGTCGTGAAGTGCTACATCGCATAGTCCATTTTGGTCTATGTCGAGAAGTCCTCAAGACACATGTCGTGAAGTGTTGAAGTCAGCAAAGTCAAAGAAGCCTAGATCGTGAAGTCCTCAGATGACCTATGTCGCATAGTCGTCAAATGACTTATGTCGCATAGTCGTCAAATGACCTATGTCGCATAGTCATCAAATGACCTATGTCGCATAGTCATCAAATGACCTATGTCGCATAGTCATCAAATGACCTATGTCGCATAATCGTCAAATGACTTATGTCGCATAGTCATCAAATGACCTATGTCGCAAAGTCTTCAAAGGCTATATCGCGTAGTCCTCACAAGTGAGATCGCGAAGTCAGGAATGAAGTGGAGTTCACGATATCAACACTTAGCCGTTTACAACAAGACAAATCAAGGTACATAATCAAGAATCAAAAGAGACAAATACTGAAGCATTTGTTCTGGCAAGGTGGTCCAAAGAACAGATGGCAAATCTACAGCTAAACTTGGAGAGAAAGATAAGAGACAAGCAGCTAAAGAAACGGGAAAAACTCCGAAAAACAGGTGGTCCTTCCTGACACAGTTAACTTCTTATGGCAGGACAAGTTGGACTTTCAGCAAGGGGTAACTGTGTAAAAATAGGTGTGTGCACTAGTTTGTATAGGGCTTATATATATCATGCACATCCTATTGTAAGTTGTAAGAGAGATACACATAGTTTTTATCTTAAGCTCTTTTCTCTGTAAGCAAGCAAGTTCAAACTGTTCTTGTTTAGAAGCCAGAAATTCGATTGTGAATTTCCTGGAAAGCTGTAGTATTTAATTTGCTTATACAAAGTAGATTAAAGTGATTGTGTGTGTTGTTTACTTTCCGCATATTGCATAGCATAATCATTTACAGTTTATATTTAGTTTCAAGAAAACCAAAATCTATCAAACTATCCATTCACCCCCCCTCTGTCTAGTTTCTAGGTGATATTCATTGCTAACAAGTGGTATCAGAGCGGGCTGTTAACATACAAACAGAAAAAGATCAAGAATGAGTTCACAAAAACTAAGCAGTATCAAGATTCCTCCCTTCAACAAGGAGCACTACAGCTTATGGAAGAAGAAGATGTTGTTGTTCATCAAAGCTTCTAATCCCATGTTTTTAGACATTCTAAAACATGGTCCCTTTGTTCCAATGATTGAGATTGGTGAGACAACAGTAGGCACTGAGATAATACCAGCAAAACATGTTCCCAAAGACCCCACAAAGTACACTGATTCTGAAAAGGAGAAAATAGCACTGATGGACATCTTCAACTTATAATCTGTGAATCTATGGATTTCAACATGTATGGCACTGTTGCTCACTGTACTAGTGCCAAGAAGATGTGGGATCTTATAGAAGTGCTCTGTGAAGGAACTACTGAAGTAAGAAAGAACAAGAAGCAGATTCTTGTTTCACAATATGAAGCCTTCATGGCTCAGCCGAAAGAGGGAATCACAGAAGTGTTTGAGAGGTTCAACAAGCTGGTAAATGAGCTCAAACTCTACGACAAAAACTATGAGACAGAAGAGATTAACATGAAGTTTTTACTAACTCTTCCAGACCATTTAGAACCAAGAATCTCTTCCCTCAAAGAAAGAGATCTAACTAAGATTGGTTTTGATGTGTTGTAAGGTGTTTTGAAAACCTATGAGCTGGAGTTGTTTCAAAAGAGATCCATTCAAGCTAAACAAGGGTTAATGGCAAATACTTCCTGTGCCCTTATTGTTGACAACCTAAGTCAAAGAATGGACTCTCTTAAAATCAGTCAGGTCAAGATTGAGGAACTGGAAGTTGAAGACACTGGTGATGAGGCCCAAGTTGTCTATGATTTGCCTGAGGATGATGAGTTTTACAGCATGGAAGAACTGGACAAAATGGAAAACAAATCTTTTGCTTATATGGCTAGGAGGTATCCTAACATAAGGGTTAAAAGAAAGCAGCCATTCAGGTCCAAGTTCAATACTGGAAACACTGGTGGATCTAGTGGCTCAAACACCTTTAATAAAGGAAAAGGGATTGCTGGTGCTGCTAAAGGTGGATACAAGACATGAAGTGTGGATAGGACCAAAATAAGGTGCTATAACTGCAATGAACTTGGGCATTTTGCCACTGAGTGCAAAAAGCCTAAACAAGTCAAGAAGGACAAAGCATACTTAGAGCTTGAAGCTAAGTATGAGGCTCTACTCAAGAAACAACAGGGCAAAGCTTTTATTGCTGAGGGAAAATGCTGGGATGACTCTGATGAAGAAGAAGAACAAGAGTACTCAAACTATGCCTTGATGGCATTTTCTGATGATGGTGATTCAAGTCAGGTACCTATTCTTACTTCTCTTGATATGACTCCCCTTCAATATAAGCAAACTGTTGAAGATATGAGCACTGAGATGTTTAATATTCATACTAGCATGTTAGTAGCTAATGAAGAAATTGATAGACTAACTGCTAAGAATTTTGAGCTTACAGAAAAGAATGAGAAACTTGAGTTAATGGTTGTGAACCTGGATGGTTTGAAAAAGGAGGTTGAGTATCTTAAAAACAAAGTGATTTGTACTGAACAGATAGAGAAAGCCCTTAGGGAACAAATTGCTGAAACTGAACTGAAACTAAGAAGCTTTAAAAACTCCTCTGAACTTATGTTAGATCAGAATTCAATGATTGTCAGGAGCTAGACTCAACTGATCAGGATTACTGACGTCATCAGTATTGCATGGTCATCAGTATTTGACTAAGCGTCAGTATCTTGTTTATCATCAGGATTCCTACTCAGACTATGATCAGGTTTGATCATCAGGACTTGAAGCTGATCAGGATTCCTACTTCGAGTTGTATATGGAGTCTAGTTAAACATGGAAGTTTATTTCTGTCTGTTCCTGGTTTGTAGAATGCAGCTATCGATTAAAGATATGTTTCTATCTTTGTTATTGATTAGGACTTATCTTGTAATTGATAGAGAAGCTGTGTGTAGTATATAAACACAGTCTTGGTTTCGATTTATGAAGAGAGAGAACATAATCGAATAGAAGCTCTTGAGAACATAGAATTTCTTGAGAGAGTTTTTGTAAGCTAGCAGCTCTTAAGAACATCAGAATTTCTTGAGAGAGTTTGTAACAGTTTTATATCAGAGTTAATAAAGCCGTTATTGTTATTGTTATTGATCTTTCATATTTGTGTTATATAAAGTCGAGAATCTTATACAATTGTATTCAACCCCCTTCTACAATTGGTATTTACTGGGCAACAATTGGTATCAGAGCAAACTGGTTTATTTTTAAATCAGAGACGATCTAAGATATCGACAGCCAAATATGAAAGCATGAAGATTCCCATCTTGAAGATATTAGAATATCCTACATGGAGGGTAAAGATGCTGATGTACCTGGAGGCTATGGATCCTGACAACTTGGACAGGATTCGTGATGGACCATATATACCAACAAAGTTCGTTGAACGAACAGATGCTGTACCTGAACATTATGTGGTCAAAGCTAAATCTGAATGGACTCCAGAAGAAAAAGCTCATGTACTCAGAGAACCAAAGATAAAGAATATCTTACACAACAGTCTTGATGCTGTCATGTCAAACAGGGTGATTGCATGCAAGTCTTCGAAGGAAATCTGGGATACTTTGGAAACTCAGTGCCAGGGATCTGCATCTGTCAAGAAGAACAGAAGGGCTCTTTTGATGCAAGAATATGAACAATTCGATGCAAGACCTGAAGAGAGCCTGACTGATCTATATGATAGATTTCTGACACTATTGAATAGCTTATCTTTAGTTGACAAAGTATATGAACCTGAAGATTCAAACACCAAGTTTCTAAGAGCTTTACCTGAAGAATGGGATACTCAGACCTCAATCATTAGACATCAGTATGATCTGAACATTGTGTCTCTTGATGAGATCTATGGGATGCTAAGAACACATGATCTTGAAGTTCAACAGAGAAAGAACAAGAAAAGCAGCAAGGCAAAGTCAATTGCTTTGAAGGTAGAAGCCAAATCAAAAGGAAAAGCTATGGAGGTTTCTAGAAGGAAAACTAGAGTAGCTGAATCAGATCCTGAAGACTCTTCATCAGATACTGATGGCAATCCTGATGCCAATAATGATGATGAATCTTCTGATTCAGACATGGAGGAGATGGTTGCTATGATTGTCAGAAACTTCAGAAGGATGAAGTTCAGGAAGAATAGAAGACAAGGCAACTTTCAGAAAAAGACCTTCAATGCAGACAAAGACAAGTATATCAAAAAGGACAGCAAGGGTAGCAAATTTGACAAGTCAAAGGTTAGATGCTACAAGTGTAATGGTATGGGTCACTTTGCTTCTGAATGCAACAAGACAAAGGCACTCATCACATCAAGCAAGGATTGGATGGACTCTTCCTCATAATATGAAACTGAGGTAGTCAACTATGCACTAATGGTCAATGCTGATGTAACTGCTGCTCCTGATGATAAGGTACTAAATACTATCTTTGATTTTGATACTGATAATGCTTCTGAGTTAAGACGTTTTCTAAAGTCATTACATATTAGCTTTAGAAGTCAAACTGCTGAGAATACTAGAATCTTATCTGAGATGTCTGACCTTAGAAGAAGGAATGAGATATTAGAAGCTGAATTTTCTCGTATGCAAGAAATACAAAAAGAATGTGATAATGTTAAGCACATGCACTTAGAGATAACATCTAAATGTACTTCCCTTGAAAAAGAACTTGAATATGCTAATGAGAAAATCAGAACCTGGACAGACTCTGGTAGGAAATTTCATGAGATTAATACCTCTAAAAATTGGAAAGAGTGTCTAGGTTATAAGTCAGATGATGATAAGAAATTGAAAGAGAAAATTGTCATTGATGAGACAGTCAGTCCAAAGACCTATAGACATGTTATAGACTCAACCAAATCTAAGATTACCCCTGTTAATTTTGTTTTTGGTAAGGATTCCAATTCTACTTTTGAAAAGGGATCTACTTCTACACAAGGAATTAAAATCATAAAGTCTAAACTTGTCATGAAGAATCTAGGTCTATTGTCTCAGAAACAGCTTAAGGATAAAATCTGTGAGGTTACAGATAAGCAAAAGGAAGCTACTATTAAGAGAAACAGGAATGGTAAAATTGGGATCAATAAAGAAAATGATTATAAGTATATCCCAAATGCACCTAGGAAGAGTTGTTTTAACTGTGGAAACTCTAATCATCTTGCCATTGATTGTAAGAAGAGTAAGAAGAAAATCGCTGAAATTCCTATGTCTGATATTAGGAATAGATCAGTATTTTATAAACCACAGGATTCCTGTTTTCATTGTGGTAGTCTATGGCATTCTATCTATACCTGTAAAGAGTATCATGATTTGTACTATAACTTTTATGATCCATTGCCTAAATTTAAAAGTAGTACAAAGTCTGATAGAACTGAAAATGTCATAGTAAAGCATGCTTTTGTTAATACTGATGCTGACAAAGCAAATCCTGATGGAGTAAATCCTGTCAGGACTGCTAAAGTCAGAAAGTCTTCTGCTGCTAAAATTAATAAATTGCATGAGAAAGGAACCCAACATGTATGGGTTCCTAAGTGTTCTAACTAGTGTGTTTCTATTCTGATGCAGGGTAAAAAGAAAAATGTGTTAGTCATGGATAGTGGATGTTCTGTGCACATGACTGGAAACAAAGCCCTGTTATCAGAATATGAGGAAAAAGCTGGCCCAACTGTGTCTTATGGAGATGGCAACATTGGACAAACCTTGGGATATGGCAATATAATCATTGGAAATGTCATCATTGAAAAAGTAGCTCTAGTGAAAGGACTAAAACACAACTTGTTGAGTATTAGTCAAATCACTGACAGAGGTTATCATGTCAATTTCTATTCCACACATTGTGAAGTAGTCAGTAAAGCAACAGGAAAGATAGCACTAACTGGCTACAAACATGGTAACATATATGAAGCCAACATTCTTTCAAATACTGATGGCTCCCCTACATGTCTCATCAGTAAAGCTTCAACAGATGAAAGTTGGAATTGGCACAAGAAGCTTTCTCATCTCAACTTCAGCAACATCAATGAGTTGGTTAAGAAAGAATTAGTAAGAGGATTACCTAATGTATTATACACACCTGATGGACTCTGTGATGCATGTCAAAAAGGAAAACAAAGAAGGACATCATTGCAGAGTAAATCAGAATCCTCTATTGAAGAACCATATCACATGCTACATCTTGATCTGTTTGGTCCAGTCAACATCATGTCCATCAGTAAGAAAAGGTACACTCTTGTAATTGTTGATGAATATTCTAGATTCACCTGGGTGTATTTTCTGCACAGAAAAGATGAAACTCCTGAAGTTCTGTTGGATCATGTGAGAATGATTAAGACAACCACAAAGTACAAAGTCAAGATTCTGAGAAGTGATAATGGTACTGAATTTAAGAATTCAAAGATGGAAGAGTTCTGCAAATACAAAGGAATCATTCAACAATTCTCTGCTCCTGGCACACCTCAGCAAAATGGAGTAGTGGAAAGGAAGAATAGAACTCTTATTGAAGCTGGCAGAACTATGTTGGAAGAATCTAAATTACCTACATATTTCTGGGCAGAAGCAGTCAACACAGCATGCTATCCACAGAATCTCACATTGATAAACAGACATGGTGTTACTCCTTATCAATCCCTTAAGGAGAAGAAACCTAGTCTGAAGCATCTGCATGTGTTTGGCTGTAAATGTTTTGTTCTCAGAACTCATCCTGAACAACTAGGGAAATTTGAAACGAAGGCTGATGAAGGAATATTCATAGGCTATCCTGCATCAAGAGCCTTCAGAGTTTTTAATTTGAGGACAAGAACTGTCATGGAGTCAATACATGTATCTTTTGATGACAAGAAGATAACTGGAATCGTTGAAGACTCACATGATAGATTACTATTTGAAAATGAAGCTTTCAAGGAACCTGAAGAAAGTGAATCAGAAGCTGTCCATTCATCCAGTACTGATGGGTCACCAAATCCTGATGACACACCAGATACTGATGGAAGTAATACCGATGATGCAAACAATAGTAATACAACTAGTAGTGCTGATGTTGGGGGGAGCAACAGCATTCGACTACAAGTTCGGAGTTAACTCAATCATCAGGACAGAATTCTTCAGATACTGATTCAAGTGATGCTCCTGACAACACATCAGGAGGACATAGCAATAATTCAGGAAGAGCTTCATCTCAAGCAAATTCTTTCAATCAAGATAACACCAATCCAGGGGGAGCATCTACTTCAAGAAACAATTTGACACCAGCAAGGAAATGGACTAAAGATCATTCTCCTGATTTGATAATTGGAGATCCTGATGCAGGTGTTCAAACAAGAAGTGCAACTCAGAATGAATGTTTATACAATAACTTTCTGTCCAAGGAGGAGCCTAGGAAAGTTGAAGATGCACTTAAAGATGCTGATTGGGTTACTGCAATGCAAGAAGAACTGAATGAATTTGAAAGGAATGAAGTCTGGAAACTGGTACCAAGACCAAAGAATAGATCAATAGTTGGTACAAAGTGGATTTTCAAGAACAAGACTGATTCTGATGGAGTCATTATCAGAAACAAAGCAAGACTAGTTGCAAAGGGGTATTCCCAACAAGAGGGAATTGATTATGATGAAACTTTTGCTCCTGTTGCAAGACTAGAAGCCATCAGGATATTTCTTGCTTATGCAGCACATAAGAAATTCAAGGTTTTCCAGATGGATGTTAAAAGTGCTTTCTTAAATGGTGAACTGGAGGAAGAAGTTTATGTTGAACAACCTCCTGGTTTCATTGATCCTAAATATCCAGATCATGTCTACAGACTGGATAAGGCACTTTATGGACTAAAGCAAGCTCCAAGAGCATGGTATGAAACCTTAGCTCAATTCTTACTGGAAAGTGGATTCAAAAGAGGTGCTATTGACAAAACCTTATTTTATTTGAATCATGGTAAGGATTTGCTGTTAGTTCAGATTTATGTTGATGATATCATTTTTGGGTCAACAAACAATAAGCCATGTGAGAAGTTTTCTAAGCTTATGCAGTCAAGATATCAAATGAGCATGATGGGAGAAATGAGTTACTTTCTTGGTCTTCAAGTTAAACAGACTGATGAAGGGATTTTTATCAATCAGTCTAAATACACAAGGAATTTATTGACTAGGTTTAACATGCAAGACAGTACTCCTGCTTCAACTCCCATAGCTACAGCTACCAAACTTGATCCTGATCAAGGTGCTGAGGTAGATGTAACTCACTACAGAGGTATGATTGGCTCTTTATTGTATCTCACTGCAAGTAGACCAGATATCATGTTTGCAACCTGTCTGTGTGCAAGATTTCAAGCAAAACCAAGAGAACCTGATCTGATTGCAGTCAAAAGAATTTTCAGATATCTCAAAGGCAGTCCTACACTTGGCCTTTGGTATGCAAGGGAATCAGATTTTGGATTGTGTGGTTATTCAGATGCTGATTTTGCAGGATGCAAAATAGACAGGAAAAGTACTTCAGGAAGTTGTCAGTTTTTGGGTGGAAGACTAGTTTCATGGTTCAGTAAAAAGCAAAAATCTATTTCCACTTCAACTGCAGAAGCTGAGTACATTGCTGCAGGAAGCTGTTGTGCTCAGATAATGTGGATGAGAAATCAGTTGTTAGATTATGGCCTGTCATACTCAAAAATCCCTATTTATTGTGATAACCAAAGTGCTATTGCAATGACAGGAAATCCAGTTCAGCATTCTCTTACTAAACACATCAGTATCAGATATCACTTTATAAGAGAACAGGTTCTGGAAGGAACAATTGAACTTCATTTTGTTCCCACTGATCAACAACTAGCTGATATATTCACCAAGCCACTGCCTGAAGCTACTTTTAATAAATTGGTGAATGAACTTGGAATGATGAACTTTGAGAATTTCTGAGGAAGGTTACAGAGAAGAAATCCTGATAACTGTCAAATACTGATAGTTATTCAGAAAGGTATGTTATCCTTGATCAAATCCTGATAGGATGGAATCCTGACAGGAAGTCAACTGGTCAAATCCTGATGCTCAGATATTGAAGCTGGTATGAAATCCAGAGGTTCTATGCTAATTTGTCATCAACACTCCTGGTAAAATCTGGACAATTAGATTATTACTTAGTCTTTGATTAAGTTTTCAGTCTTAATTATCAATTTCAATTTCATTATTATCAGAGTTTATTATTTATCATTTCTATATCAATATGAGTGTTACTAACAAATTTTGCAGGCATATACAGGAAGAAAATAGTTGAGAAAATAGATAATTTTCATTAATTCTTGAATATCAATTACAAATGAAAATTGGAAATTACATATTTGTTTTCCTAGTCTATTTTCTACTCAGGAACACGTGCCCTGCAAATTAGCATGAACGCTCCTGAGCAGCTTCACAGTCCATCAGAACTGGAAGGTCTCTTGTTCCATCCTTAAGAGACAAGGAGGGGAGCAGATGCACTTGAAGGCGGATCGTCATCATGATCACCGGGATGCTTCCTTGCCTCCACCGTGCATGAAGCACTTGCATCAAGCACTTTCTTTCTTCTCCTCTCTCGCTCTTCAACGAGATCCTCATCCTCTTCATCATCCCAATCGTCTTCATCCTCTTCATTGATAACGATGAGATTTTCAAGAGGATTCCAATCAGGATTTGCCTGATGGAAGTTATGAAGAAGCACATCAGCCATTGCATTCACAAAAGCATGATGCTCCTGTGGATCAGGAATAGGCTGAGGTCCCTCTTGCTCTGCAATTTCTGCTAGAGCCTCATCCATTTGTTGCCAAATTATATCAAGTTCTTCATCAGGTATGTTGTTTTGATTGTTGGCAGTCATTGCAAGAATGAAGAAGGTGAAAGGTTTTCTATGGAAAAGGGTTTTATGTTTGTTGGAAAATGATTATTATGCTTAACAGTTTTCTTTTATAGAGAATGTGTATTAAGAATGCAGGTCATTTTTACAATCTCGAGGAGACGGTTCAGTTTTCCATATATATTTTTGCCTCACTTGCTGGTAAGCGTGTTTTTAATGATATCTACGCCATTAATTTGGTTATTTTTTACAAAACAATCGTTATTCAGGGTTGTTAAAATAAATTTTGTTTTCTTAAATAAAATTTTATTTTAATCTTATTGAATATATTTTTCAATCCTGATATGACAAATGATTTTTAAGGCAAATGGTTTCATAGGAAATGCTTTTATTCCTGATGAGGTTAGGTTTTTCTTACATAGGAAAATGCCTACTCGTTATGGTTTAATCTCTAATGCTATAGGGCAAGGCTCAACCCACCTTGTTCCTAACACAAGCATTCATCCTAAACAGTCTAAACAGTCAACTGCCACCTCTATTGTCTCTCAACAGACTTTAGTTATAAAAGCAAAGAAGTCAGCTCGAACTGATGTGTTTGGAAGGCAATCAGGTTCAAAGGACTTTTCCTCTACACCACTCACTAAAAAGAAGTTACAAGGGGGTGTACAAGGGGTCCTGGTCAAGAAAGCTGCAAAGGGAGGTGAGGTTGTTTCTGTAAAAAGAAAGTTAGTTCTCAGGGATGAGACTGACTCAGAGGATGATTTACCTATATCCTCTGTGATGAATATGAACAAGGAAGTTGCTGATACTGTTACTAAAGTTGTGGTACCTTCGTCAAAACCACAAAAGAAAAGGAAATTATCAAAAAGCAGGTATCATATTCCTTTGACAGTGCAAATGAAGGATACTGATATTCAGACATCAATTCCTGATGAGTCATCTACTCCTGATGCTCTAGCAAATCCTGATGTTAGTATTCCTGATGCAACAACAAATGTAGTCTCTATATCAGACTCTCCAGCCTCTCCATCTCAGTTTAGAGAAATTTCTTGGGAGAAGGTTTCTAAAACTGCTTCCTTGGTTGGACTTACATCTCCGTCAAAGAAAAAGAGGAATGCAGAAGAGTTAGTCTATCAGAGACAAAAGAAGCTGAAAGGATCAAACCCACAAGAACCTGAATTTCAGAGTGATTCAGCAGCTACTGTTGATCCTGCCACACAAGAACCACTCAATCAAAGTTTGGGTGAAGGCTTAGCTAGTGGAATGGTCACACAAAAACCATTTTCTCAAAGGGAGAATGAAGACATCAACATTCCAGCTACACAAGAACCATCTTCTCAAAGTGAAGATGCAGGCAAAGCTACAGCTTCTATTGAAAGATTGGTCGAGAACATTGTCAATGAGGGAAGCACACAAGAACCTTTAGCTCAAAGTGTTGAAGCAGCTTCTGAACCTCAAGCTACACAAGAACCATTGGTAGAAAATACTGATGCAAGCATTTCAAATCCTGACGATATTCATCCTGACGCTAGTGGTGCTCCTGATAATGAACCTATTTTGATACAGCCACTTCGTTCAAGACCAATGGATCATCCTATCTCAGAATTACAGGATAAACTGAAAGGTATTGCAATTCCTGATCCTGATATATCTCATGGTTCTGATGATGATAATTCTGATGATGATAGTGATGATGATGATGAGAATCAACAAGAGAAGGACCAGATTGCTACAGCACTCAAGATTAGTCTTGGAACTAATTTTGGTTCATCGAGTACATTTATGGCTGGCAATGCTTATACTGGAAAAGATCAGAGACAAGATTTTTATATTCCTTCTTTTGATCCTGCTAAGGCATTTAGACAGAATGAATGGGATAACTCATGGTACAGATCCGCAGACTCTGTAAGTTATTCTTCTGCTTTGGAACATGCTAATAATGCAGTGAAGTCTATAGAGAATCAAGACTTGAAGAATCATCTGAAGGCTACAACTCTGTTATCCAAGAGCCTGAAAAGTGAGAATGACTCTATTAAGGATTCAACTGATAAAGTGAGGACTGATATTTTTAATAATTTTACAAAGGTGCCTACTGCTTTACATCTAAAGGTAGTAGAATCCCAAGTGAAATCTGTTGTTTCAGAACAAACCTCCATCAATCAAAGAATTGATTCTCTGGATTCTAAGGTAACTGAAATTCAAACCTCTCTTTCCTTAATTTTGCAATTATTGTCAAATCCTGATGTCAAAAAGGGGGAGAAGGTTATTCAGACAAAATGTACACCTGATCTAGTATTAAGGAATAATGATGATGATACTGGAGATGATGGTGGTGACAATGTGAAACAAGGAGAAACCTCTGATGCTGTTGTTATGAAGTCTACAATTCAAACTTCACAAAGTCAAACAACGCAGTCAACTCATGTTTCTGATTCTGGAGTTAAGACAGTAAGAACATTGATGCAGTCTCAGATCCTGACGGAAGAACAAATCTTGACACCTGGTCATGGACATACTCTTGCTACAATTCCTGAAGGTAATAAAGATGTGATTATTGATAATCCTGAAGATGCATCAAATTTATTCCAGAAGTTTTCTACAAAAGACGGTAGAATTGTTACTCTTTATCACACTGATAAAAGATTTCAACAATTATTTGCCAGAAAAGCACTCTCTACAGCAAGTGAAGAATATCCAGATCTCTCACATGAAGAATTTTTGAGATTACAAAGAGAGACAATGGAAAGCTACACTGCCCCTGCTAGAGGTAGAGGAGGCAAAGGTAGGAGAGGTGCTAGAAGAAGTAGAAGAGGTTCTTCAACTCAAACAGTACCTAGACAGACAAGGTCTAGAGGGTTAAGAATTGAAGAAATTCCTGAACCTATTCAAACTCTAGTAGTTCTTGACAGATCTACTTTTGGTGATGATGGAATTGTTGAAGAAGAACCTGAATTGAGAAGAAAGTCAAGTAAATCAACTCTCAGCAATACAAATCAAATTGAAGATTCTAATCCTGACATCATTCAAGATCCTGATGAATCTGAAATTCTGCAAGAAGTTGATTTGATAATCTTATCTACTGTTGTTGATTGTCACAACAAAGAAGTAGATGAAGAAGAAGAAGCCAGAAGAAGAGAAATTACAAGATCAACAAATAGAGATTTCAATCTCTATGTACAAAGGCTTAAACTCTCAAACAGAAGAGTGTGGAGAAATTCAAGCAGACAAGAATCTTTACTGGAAAGAAGCTATGCCTTTGAAAAGGAAAAGGATAAGAAGTGGAAACATATTAGCACATTAAGTTGTGATACACCTATCAATTTTCAGTCTGGTGGAATTATTACAAGCGCTTCAAGTGTTGTTGATTTATCTGAGATGGTTAGATCAAAAGCACTCTGGTTAAAGATGTTTTCAAATCTGAAGCAATTGTCAAGTAATTCAAGAGGAGGTATTGGACACAGAGATGGTGAATATCTGAATATGTCATATGTTGATCCTTACTCCTTGACAGAAATTGAAGGTACTTTAACTTCTGAACACCTGAACAATTTATTAGCTGTTGATATAGTTATAGATTATCATGATGGTTTTGACAAGAAAGAAAAGCTTCTGTACTTCATGAAAGATGGTAGTGTGAAGATTTTATCTATACAAGATCTGCTGATGAAAACTACAAAGGAACTGAAATATGTTCACTATCTGTTAAGATGGAAGAACAAAGTGTGCAAAGTATGGAGTGGCATGATTTTGTCAACTATAAGAAGAAGACTGGATGGAAACAGTAATTTCAATGGTAATTATATTCCCATGTACTTAAATCAAAGAGGTCGGGATGTGGAAATGCAAAGGGGTACTGCTGTTAAAGAAGTAAATTTTGGCATGACTCATCTTACTCTCAATCCTGATGGGAAGGAAATTGCTTATCTTATGCTAGAAGAGCATAGTCTTCAAAGAAACTCCATATTGATTCTCAGAGCAGCTATTTATCAGATTAATGAGGAAGATGAAGAACTCAGAAATCTAAAGGAAAGACTGATTCAAATTCTTGAAGAAAAAGAAGAAAGTTTATTATCCAATTTCTTGAAGATGAATCTGTTCTATCAAAGAGTTTAAACAGATAAGTTGTTTCTGAAGATACTTGTACATTTTGATACATGTTTTTGACATCATTGAATCTTTAGAATCTATACTTTATTTCACAAAGTATGAGATTGGGGGAGATTGTTAGATCAGAATTCAATGATTGTCAGGAGCTAGACTCAACTGATCAGGATTACTGACGTCATCAGTATTGCATGGTCATCAGTATTTGACTAAGCGTCAGTATCTTGTTTATCATCAGGATTCCTACTCAGACTATGATCAGGTTTGATCATCAGGACTTGAAGCTGATCAGGATTCCTACTTCGAGTTATATATGGAGTCTAGTTAAACATGGAAGTTTATTTCTGTATGTTCCTGGTTTGTAGAATGTAGCTATCGATTAAAGATATGTTTCTATCTTTGTTATTGATTAGGACTTATCTTGTAATTGATAGAGAAGCTGTGTGTAGTATATAAACACAGTCTTGGTTTCGATTTATGAAGAGAGAGAACATAATCGAATAGAAGCTCTTGAGAACATAGAATTTCTTGAGAGAGTTTTTGTAAGCTAGCAGCTCTTAAGAACATCAGAATTTCTTGAGAGAATTTGTAACAGTTTTATATCAGAGTTAATAAAGCTGTTATTGTTATTGTTATTGATCTTTCATATTTGTGTTATATAAAGTCGAGAATCTTATACAATTGTATTCAACCCCCTTCTACAATTGTTATTTACTGGGCAACAACTTATTCAAACCTATCACAAGGAACACACTGAAGACTGCAAGGTTGGAGTTGGTTTTGACTATGGAAATGACAAGGGAAGGAAGAAGGTCAAGGGCAAAGGAAAGGAAACTTTTACAAACAAAAATGCCCCAACCATACTGTCAAGTGTTGAACAGCCCATCTTCAGAAAGAGTGCTGTTGAGTTTGATGAGGAACTACTGATCATCAAGCAACAACTACTTGAAGAAGACGAGGCTGCTAAAAACACTTCTTCCTTTCCTGAACTTGTCAATCAAAAAGAGACCAAAGACAATCTTGTCAAGAGTCCTAAAGTAAAGAAAGAAGCTGTTAAGAAAAAGAAACAAAACAGAAATGGTAAAGTTGGTGTTAACAAGGGAAACAACTATGCTTATGTGCCAAACGCTCCCAGGAAACAATGTCAAAAATGCCTATCTGTTAATCATTTGACTCATAAGTGTAGTAAGCCTGAAATTGTTGAAGTTGACAACCTGAGTAACCATTCTGCCAGCATAAATTCTAGTCATGATTCTTTCTGTGGTAAGCCAAACTGCATGACATGCTATGTGACTGTGATTGCTAACTGTTTATCTCTTAAACATAAACTTGACTCTGCACAATCTGGTGAATCACACACACATATGCATTCTCACAGGACAGGGTCCCCAATCAAGGTTGAGAGGGTGAAAACTTCATGTGAGCCTAAGAGTGTAAACTCCAAAGCCACAGAAAAAGTGAAGTCTCCTACTATGAGAAATGCAATTTATGATAGAAGAATTGTTAATCAAAATGTTTCTAAATCAACTGGACCCTACCAAGTGTGGGTACCAAAAACAACTTAGTCATTTTGTGAATGCAGGGCAACAGGAATAAAAGAGTCATATGGATCTTGGACAGTGGATGCTCAAGTCACATGACTGGTGATATAGCCCTGCTATCACATTTTGAGGAAAAGGCTGGCCCATCAGTAACCTTTGGAAATGACAACATTGGTTATACAATGGGATATGGCAGTGTTAAATCTGGAAATGTCATTATTGAAGATGTAGCATTTGTTGAAGGACTGAAGCATAATCTCTTGAGTATTGGACAATTTACCAACAGAGGTTTCAAAGTGGAATTTGATGAAGACCTTTGTTCAATCTCAAAAAGGGAGAGTGGTGAAGTTGTTCTAACTGGAGTGAAGAAAGGAAGCTTGTTTGTAGCTAATCTCAAGGCTGCAGATAAGGGAGAAATTTGTTGTTTCTACACTAAAGCCACAAATGAGGAATTCTGGCTATGGCACAGAAAGCTGTCTCACTTGAATGTTCAGGCAATGAACTCTCTAACCAAGAGAGAACTTATCAGGGATTTGCCTGCCTTGGAGTTTGTACAAGATGGAGCATGTGAAGCTTGTCAGAAAGGAAAGATTAAAAGATCTAGTCACAAGAACAAGTTGCTCAATACAAACTCAAAACCTCTGCAGCTAATTCACATGGACTTATTTGGCCCTGTGAATGTAATGTCTCTTTCCAAAAAGAAATATGCTCTAGTGATGGTTGATGACTATTCAAGATATACTTGGGTGGAATTCCTATTCTCCAAGGATGAAGCTCCCCAAGTCATAATAGAGCATATCAAGAGAGTTGATAGAGAAGCTCAAAGCACTGGTTCCTCTGTAGTTGCTTTGAGAAGTGATAATGGAACTGAGTTTAGAAATTCCACATTGTATGAGTTTTGTAAAGATAAAGGAATTTCCCAACAATTTTCAGCTCCTAGGACTCCTCAACAAAATGGAGTAGTTGATAGAAAGAATAGAACTCTCATTGAAGCTGCAAGGACAATGTTGTTGGATGCAAAGCTACCTACTAGCTTTTGGGCTGATGCTGTTAACACAGCATGCTATGTGCAGAATAGAACATTGATAAATAAGAAGTCTGGCAAAACTCCTTACTCATTAATGACTGGAAAAAGAGCATCCTTCAAGCATCTGCATGTGTTTGGCAGCAAGTGTTTTGTGATGAAAGATACCTCAGAACATATTGGAAAATTTGATGCTAAGGCATTTGAAGGTATCTTCATTGGATACTCTCTGGAAAGGACAGCATACAGAGTGTTTGTACCTGAGCAACACAAAGTTATGGAAAGCATGGATGTTACTTTTGATGACAAGAAGACTCCTGGACTTGAAACAAGTAAACAAGACAGTGTGCCATTAAGATTTGAGAACCAAGGATATTTAGAGGATTCTGATAATGAGGATGAACCCCCTGCTCAAACTGTCCCAGTAAATGAAGATCTTGAAGTTGATAATCCTCCTCAAACACCTGTGCAAGGATTCACAAACACAGGGGGAGAAGAAGATAATGCAACCTTCAATCAGAATGATCCTGATACTAGTCAAGAAAATGAACAGGGTCACACAAGGAAATGGGACAGAGCCCACACTAGGGATCAAATCATTGGAGATCCTAGTGAGGGAGTTAGAACAAGAAGGGCAACATTAAATACATGTCTGTATAGCTGCTTTCTGTCACAAGAGGAACCTAAATTAATTGAAGAAGCTTTGAAGAATTCTGATTGGATTGTTGCCATGCAAGAAGAGTTGAATCAATTTGAGAAAAATAAAGTATGGGAACTAGTGCCACCTCCAAAAGGAAAGAATGTTATTGACACCAAATGGGTATTCAGGAACAAAATGGATGAAGAAGGAGTGGTAATTAGAAACAAAGCAAGGCTGGTTGCCAAAGGATACAGTCAGCAAGAAGGCATTGATTATGATGAGACATTTGCACTTGTAGCAAGACTGGAAGCCATCAGAATCTTCCTGGCTTTTGCAGCTCACTCAGATTTCAAGGTGTATCAAATGGATGTGAAAAGTGCATTTCTCAATGGTGATCTTGCTGAAGAAGTTTATGTTTCTCAACCACCTGGCTTTGAAAATGAAAACTTCCCAGACTTTGAGTACAGACTGCTTAAGGCACTCTATGGACTCAAACAGGCACCAAGAACCTGGTATGAGACTCTATCTCAATTCCTTCTTGAGCATCAATTTACCAGGGGTACAATTGACAAAACCCTATTCTTCAAGAAACATGGAAATGATATCATTCTTGTTCAAATCTATGTGGATGATATCATCTTTGGCTCTTCAAATGAAAAACTCTGTGAAAGGTTCTCTAAGTTGATGCAAAGCAAATATGAGATGAGTATGATGGGAGAATTAACCTTCTTCCTAGGCCTGCAAGTACATCAAAGGGAGGATGGCATCTTTATAAACCAATCCAAGTATGTCAAGGATCTTTTGAAGAAATATGGTTTAGAAGAATCATCCCCAACAAAAACTCCTATGTCTACTGCAATCAAGATGGATGAAGACAAGAAAGGCAAGAGAGTTGATATCAAGGTCTATAGAGGAATGGTTGGATCACTACTATATCTCACAGCCAGCATGCCAGACATCATGTTTGCCACATGTCTTTGTGCAAGGTTCCAGGCTGATCCTAAGGAATCTCACATGATGGCTATCAAAAGAATCTTCAGGTATCTGAAAGGGACTCCTAATCTTGGGCTATGGTATCCAAAGGGCACTGGGTTCAATCTGGTTGGCTACACAGATTCTGATTATGCTGGATGCAGAATTGACAGGAAGAGCACATCTGGAAGCTGTCAGTTCTTAGGTCAAAGGTTAGTGTCCTGGCTTAGTAAGAAACAACAGTCCACAGCAACATCCACAGCTGAGGCTGAATATATTGCTGCTGGAAGTTGCTGTGCTCAATTGCTTTGGATTAGAAATCAACTCATGGATTATGGACTAGTGTTAGAACACATTCCTCTATTGTGTGATAATACTAGTGCAATATCCATAGTTGCCAATCCTGTTAATCATTCTACTACAAAGCACATTGAGATCAGGTACCATTTCATTAGGGAACATGCTGCAAATGGTACCATAGAAGTCTCTTATGTTCCAACTGAGAAACAATTAGCTGACATATTTACTAAGCCTCTGAATGAAGCTGTCTTCAACAGACTTGTGAGTGAAATTGGAATGCTCAATCCTTCATTTAGTTGTTCTAAGTAAGTATGCTAGTTAATTGTTGCAACAATAAATTTTCACTGTATTTAAATGCTCTATTCATATGGAGTGAAAATTAGCTGAGATATGATCTATAAATATTTCAGTATTTTACTACATATTTTTCAAATCATATTTGGTTGAGGAGTTGTGAGCTTTTGAGACATCTCAATATAGATGATTTTGAGAGTTCACGACATAATACAAATCAAACAGACTTATATCGCAAACTGTTAAAATTGTGAGACTTTGCGATATAGTTCATTTCTTGAGTTTGCGACATAGTTCATTTTAAATGACTTTGCGACTTAGAATAACTATATCGACAAGTCTCCATATTTGACAGAATTTTGATTTAAATTTACTTTATTTCAATTTTTGATTTAAGTCTGACAAAATCTTCTGACAAAAAGAGAGTTTTAGACAAGGTATTTTCACTATATCGCAAAGTCATCCAAATTCTGATATCCTCAAGACTTTGCGACATAGTTTAATTCAGGACTCTGCGATATACTTTGCAAGGACTTTGCGGTACAGGCCTTTTTAAGACTTCGCGACATACATTTAGTCTGTACATATTCATAACTCCATATCGCAGTGTCTCTATCATATAAATACTTTTTGTCGACCGTTCACAACTTTTCATCTTGTCATTTGCTCTCAATTTCTAAAACCTAAACTCTTCTCTCTCTTCTTAAATCTCAATCTCAATTTCAATGGCACCCAAATCTCAAACAGCTTCTTCTTCAAGCCCTTTAACCATTCCCAAAGAAACAAATCTTCTCACCATTCCCTCTGAGGCTGAGGCTAACCCAAGGTACAAGTGTTTTGTACGGTTCTTGAACACTTCCTACCTACGCCAAGCCCTAACCCTGAACCCTACCTTGTATGTCGATGTGTTGGAAGGATTCTGGAGAACGGTGTTGGTATCAACAATTGCTAGGGAAGATGGAACCTCATTCCAGGAGGTTAGTTGTTCAATTGGAGGCAAATACTTCCAGTTTGGTGAAAGGGAAATCAATGAAGCTTTGGGGTTCAAGGTGGAGGGTCATGACCAAGAAGCTACAGATGCTCAAATCGTAGATTTCATGACCTTCATTATGTATGCTGATGAGATAGATACTGGAAAGCTAAATAAGAAGTTTGTGAGAAGGGAGTGGTCATTTCTGTTTGACGCACTCCAGAAGGTGTTTCTCTGCAGGAAGACAGGATGGGACCATATCAGTCACATTGCTGTGAAGCTAGCCTACTCCCTGGCCAACAACCAGGAGATCAATGTGGGAGCCATAATTCTCAAGGAATTGGCTCAGAGGCTAGGTAGGACCGTTCGTGGTAGAGGTAATGACATCTTTTACCCTCGTTTCCTTCAAGTTATTTTAAAATTTCTTGATGCAAATATCCATGAATTGGAGGGTATAGATAAAACTAAAATGGCTTATTCCAAGTCCATGTCCAAAGTACTATTTGGCTCATTGGACACAAGGAATCAAGTGGATGTGATTCTAAGTGTGACCAAGCATATGCAGGACACATTTGAGTCTTATCCACTTGATAAGCCCATATACCATGCACTTTCCTGGACAGGGGAGGCTGAGACTGGAGGAGCTACACAGTCTAACCCCAGCCTTCCCATCCCATCCAGCAACCCCACTGCAAACAGTACCATAGAAGTTAGGCAGCCAAGTGCATCAATCTCTCAAAAGATTGGTGTTACTAAAAAGAAGTCAAAGAAGAGAGCCCTAGAAGTGATAAATGAATCTGTAGAGATAGAAAGTGAGAATCCTGAGTCACCTCTCACCAGACAAAGTAAGAAATCCAAATCCAAACCTACCACTGGATCCTCCCAACAGGATTCAGATGTGGAAAAAGGGGTACACCTATTACTGTCAATGGCCTCTCAACAGGTCATTGGCATTGAAAAGAGTAGTCTCCCCACTACAACCTGTACTGAGTCTGCACAGGATCAAGACCTCACTCTTGATCCTAGGAGAAATAAGGATGCTGACACATTGAGTGGAGAGCACATCACACTTGAACCTCCTCCTATTTCTCAGGGGGAGTTGCCAAATTCATCTCTACACCACACTTCTCTTCCAGATTCTTCCATAAAAATTTCTTCTGAACAAGAGAGTCATTCTAATGACAATCTTGCCATTGATCAATCACAATCCATTCCTGTGATTGAGCCAACCTCAAGTGACATGGTGCATGACACTGTGCTCACCACCCAGGAACCACATCTAGTTGGTCAGGGAATGCATGCTGGGGCATATCCTAATGACACCAACACAAACATGGAGGATTCACCAGTTTTCACTGGAGACTCTATGCCAAATTCTCCCATCCTTAGGGATGTGGAACTGTCTTCACAGACAAATAGGGCTGATGTTGTAACACATCCCATTTCAATGGAGACAACATCAGACTCTACAGTCATTCCAAGACTGGAGGAAACTCACTCAACCATTCCTCATAAAGTGCCAAGCACAAGCTCTCACTTGGCTCAGGCCATAATAACTGAATGGCTGAAACCTGTGCAACATGACAGGGCTTCAGGATCATCCTCTGTGCCACAACAATTGACGGAAGAAGAATTAAAAGATCTTCATGTGGCACAGATTGATGAGATCTCTAGGATTGCTCAACATCTCCTCACTGCAAATCTCCCAAATTCTGACTATGAGGCTATTCTTCTCACTCACAAGGAGGATGTTGAAGCACAACAGGATAAAATTGTGGATGAAGCCCAGCAAGCTGGAAATGTGGATGCTTGGCTGGATGGCAAAAGGACAGTAAAGCTCAAGGAGGCTCTAGCTTTTCTCAGGGAGGACTATCTTACAGCCTTGGGGTCATATGCCAAAGGTCTCTCTCCTGCTGAAATCTATGATGCAGTTAATGATGTCTACAAGAGCCAACTTAAAGCTATGCATTTTCTTGGGAAGGGTCTTCAGTCAGAAATCTCCACCATTCAGGAGGAAACAGCTCATTCTAATGCTCAACTAAAGAATTGTTTTCTTTCAGGCTTTCCCAAGGTAGATGGCATTCTTAAGGAAGTCCAGACAACTGCCTCCAATGTCACCAAGATGGACTGCACCCTAGCTATGGTTTCAGATAATATGAAGAAGCTCTCTACCAAGCTAGACAATCAGGTGCAGGCCAACATCAACTCAAACTCCATGCTTACAGTACTCTGGAAGAATCAGTATGGGAACAAGCTTGTTGATGAGGTTCCTATTTCTGATATCTCCAAGTTTGAATTCTCCAAACTCAAGGATCAATCCCTTAACTCCTTCAAATCTCAACAACTTTTCTCAAAAGTGGACAGCTTGGAAAGAGAGGTAGCTGATCTGAAAGAAGAAAACAAAGGACTATCTCACTCCTTGGAGCAGCTTAATGCAAAGATGTATGATCAAACCAACTCCACTTCTAATATCTTGTTGGTGCAACAACAAATGATGACTTCAATGATGAGACACATGAACCTGCCTATTCCTGGAGAAGCTCAAGACATCTTGTCTGATCCCAAGCCTAAGGGGGAGAAAGGAAAGGAGGTCATTCTAGACAAGAGAAGGGGAGTACCTGCCAAGCAGCAAAAGCTTAAGGGCAAACTCACTGAAGAAACCATAAAGCCAATCATACTTCCCTCTGTAGAGGTCACCAGTGCTCAAGGTCAAAGAAGTACAGTCACAACCACCTTCTATCCATCCACCATGCCAAAGGATATCTCAGCTCCTCAACCTACTTCAAATGCCAAACCTATCAAAGCCACAATTATTACTGAGGCCAAGCTACAGGAAGTTGCCAATTCAAACATCTATCATGACGAGGCCTTCCTGGAGTTTCTTAAAGCTATCTACAACAATGCTCAAGAAGATGCAAGGGTCTACAGAGAAAAGATCAAGGAAAACATCAAGTATTTTACTGTGGCAGTAAGGAAAATCAAGGATGTCCATCTAAGAGAAGTTATCATGGTGTGCAAGGATAATTGCTTGTGGCATCTAGCATTTCAAACTCTGGAGAAACTGAAATTTTCTGAGCTGTCAATCATTATGGATTTAATTGAAAAGGATGGGGCAAACAACAGGAGACTGTTTGATGACCTGAAGATAGACCAACATCTAAGACTGTCTGAGGTTATCTCAAAGCCAAGGACAATAATCTTCCAAAGTCTATCTCAAGACAGCAGCATTGAACAGTTGGTGATTCCTTCAGATTTGACAAGAAAGAATAATTCAAAGATCAACCAGGTGCTGCAAATGCTAAGGGCCAAGAGGGGAGTCAGGACAGCTGGGGAACTAGAGATGATTCACACTCTACAATCTTTTCTGATTCATGGAGTCATTCCTGAATCTGTCAAAGAAAAGAGCAAAAAGAAGGATGGGGATGATGATGATGAGGAGAAAACCTATGAAAGGAGATCTCAGTCAAGGAGAAATAAGGATGGGCCTAGTGAGAGCAGCAGGAGCAAATATCCAAAGAAATCAAAAGATGCTGGTGATGACAAGAGGGATTCAAAAGGAGGAAATGAAACAGTCAAGAGAACAAGGAGTGGAATTCAGCAAGTCAAGGACATTGCTAGCAGTACTTTAACCACAACACAAGACTCTAAGTCTAGGGTGGGTACTGTTAGTAATGATCCTCCAAAATCATTATCTAAGACTTCTGAACCTGAATTGCCACAGAAGAAAGAAGGAGCCATAAAAGGAACATCAAAAAGACACTTCCACAAAATCACAGCTGGTGGAGTGTTACAGTGGATGAAGGGAAAAGGAATGAAGCTACTTCCAAGTGATGTGGCACTGAAGACTAATTCTCCCTGCTCCACAAAGCTACCTCAAGTGAAGCACATGAAGATCAAGAGGGCAGCTAAGAGGACAAGGATAACAAAGAAGAATGGGATAATCACTAATGTTGTAGGGATCAAAGTGCTTCCTCTTGATGAAGACTATGATGAAGATGCCCTAGCATTCTTGAGAGCTCAAAGAATCTTTGAAGTCAAGGTGAAACTAGATCATCTAGAGATCAAGTACACTGATGGAAGAGAAAGGATTATGAAGCAAGGGGGCTGGCAATATTTCTATAAGTATGAGCTTGAGAGGATAAATGCCTTACTGAATTTTGAAGAAAAAGAAGAAAGGACTTGGAAGATAGATATTGCCAGGTACTTGAAAATGCATGCTGATTATGAAGAAAACATGAGGAAAGAGAATGAAGAGAAAAACATACAGAGAGAGAAAGAAATGGCTGAGATGGAGGAGAGGGCTAAAGAGCTAAGGCAGAAAGGGCTGTGCAGGGTCAAACAAAATCTTTACATTGTGGAGTACAAAAACTCACATGGAGGCCAAAGCAAAATAAGGATGGAGTTTCTGGACTCCTATGTAGAAAGTGCACTCAAGGCTGCAATTGATGACTTGGAAGGCTCACCTCTCATTGAAGAACTGATTGCAAGAGAAGAACTTCAAGAAGCCATCATAGACATGAAAAGAAGAGAAGAGATAAGGAAAAAGAAGATTTATGATGATTTTTAAGAGAAGCAATTGGAAGCTGAAGCAAAGATAGCCTGTAAGCTTTCAAATTTTTGTATGTAATCAAATTCCTAATCTGAATGTTCATAAATTGTCTTCTTTGTTACTTAATTTCCTTCTATGTAAGTTAGGCTTGTCATCAGACATGAAATTGTGCCTAAGGATCTTATTCACAATTTGGGGGAGATTGTTAGGCTCAAGACATGTCTGAATACCACTATTAACAAGCCTACACTATGTGACTATGTCACACTACATGACCTAGTGATTTCTATCACTGGGATATAGTATAGGTCTCTAAATGTACTTGTCTTGTTCTCATGAACAATAGCTTTATCATGTATGCTCAGATCTATAATGAGCTTATTAAAGTTTCTTGCATCTAGATTGTATATAGGCCATTGAATAATTGTCCTGGTAGAAGTTCAGTAATGCTCATGCAGCAGGATAGAAATGAATAAGGCCATGAAGAAATAAGTTGCAGAAATTTGTCAAAGGCATTATATAGCAAAGTCAGAAGAAAGCTATGTCGTGAAGTCACCAATATCTATGTCGTGAAGTGCTACATCGCATAGTCCATTTTGGTCTATGTCGAGAAGTCCTCAAGACACATGTCGTGAAGTGTTGAAGTCAACAAAGTCAAAGAAGCCTAGATCGTGAAGTCCTCAGATGACCTATGTCGCATAGTCGTCAAATGACTTATGTCGCATAGTTGTCAAATGACCTATGTCGCATAGTCGTCAAATGACCTATGTCGCATAGTCCTCAAATGACCTATGTCGCATAGTCATCAAATGACCTATGTCGCATAGTCGTCAAATGACTTATGTCGCATAGTCATCAAATGACCTATGTCGCAAAGTCTTCAAAGGCTATATCGCGTAGTCCTCACAAGTGAGATCGCGAAGTCAGGAATGAAGTGGAGTTCACGATATCAACACTTAGCCGTTTACAACAAGACAAATCAAGGTACAGAATCAAGAATCAAAAGAGACAAATACTGAAGCATTTGTTCTGGCAAGGTGGTCCAAAGAACAGATGGCAAATCTACAGCTAAACTTGGAGAGAAAGATAAGAGACAAGCAGCTAAAGAAACGGGAAAAACTCCGAAAAGCAGGTGGTCCTTCCTGACACAGTTAACTTCTTATGGCAGGACAAGTTGAACTTTCAGCAAGGGGTAACTGTGTAAAAATAGGTGTGTGCACTAGTTTGTATAGGGCTTATATATATCATGCACATCCTATTGTAAGCTGTAAGAGAGATACACATAGTTTTTATCTTAAGCTCTTTTCTCTGTAAGCAAGCAAGTTCAAACTATTCTTGTTTAGAAGCCAGAAATTCGATTGTGAATTTTCTGGAAAGCTGTAGTATTTAATTTGCTTATACAAAGTAGATTAAAGTGATTGTGTGTTGTTTACTTTCCGCATATTGCATAGCATAATCATTTACAGTTTATATTTAGTTTCAAGAAAACCAAAATCTATCAAACTATCCATTCACCCACCCCCTCTGTCTAGTTTCTAGGTGATATTCATTGCTAACATAATTGATTGAATATTTAGTTTCCCCAATTAGTAAAAATTCTAAAGACAATAATATTAAAATAGTATATTTAATTTCCTTCGTTAGTAAAGATTTGAAATACAATAAAGATATTTTAAAATTAAAAATTTAGGAAAATATAAAAAGTGTTTATTTTATTTCCTCCATTTGTAAAGATTTTATATGCAAAAATATTAACATTGTATATTTAGTTTCCTCCATTATTAAAGATTTTAAAGATAATTGAGAATTTTTTGAATTTTTAATATTAATAATTCAAAAATTCGAGAAAATTAGAAAAACAGAACGAAGCGATCTGAGAGTGTCACCTCAACGCCCCCGTCTTCTCGTTTATATAAGTATATTTATTGATTGATTGAATTTATAAAAACAATGAATAAACATATAAATAATCATTCTTTTAGTAAATTTGTATATATAAAAAATTCGTAATTTTTATCATTTCAAGAATTATAACATAAAACGAAATAATATATACATATGAAAAAACATATTATTAACTTAATTAATTTATATTTTTATGAAAATACACAAAAATATTAATAAATAAATAAAATTATAAAAACACTAATATACATAAGGTGAGCTACCTAAACAGGCCCAAAGTTTGAGGCTAAAAATTCCATATATCGATTGCGAATTATAAAAGTGAAAGTGGGCTGAAATCTTATACGTGAGAATATTATTTGGTGGACAGTTTCAACGCGTCTGACTAAATAAGAGTGCGTAGAAGCAATGTTTTGTTATCTTGACATTCAAATTCAACTGCCCAACTAATATCTTGCGCCTTGCGGTTTGTATGTCATGTGAACCACCATTTGTTGCACTGATGTTACACACATTCTGATTTCTCAATAGCGGGTGCCAGCCTGGATATGTGGAGTAAACTTAATTTAATTTTTAACTAAAATGTTGTATCCGATTATGAAAGATTGGTCTACCGATATTACTCTCTCCGTTTTTTTTTGCTAAATACTCTCTCTGTTTTTGTTATTTGATACTTTGGTTTTTCTAGTAATTTTTTTTATAAATTAAAATTTTGATTGCATTATTTTATTTGTAAAAAAAGAATTTTAAAAATAATAATTTTAATTATACGACCAAATCATCTAAACATATGTGTCAAAAATTAAAGCAAAAAAATAAAAATATAGGAAGTATCTTCTTTTTTTTTAAACCCATTAAGGACACATTTGTACTTTAAAAGTTCCTAATAAACTGTTGTTAAAGTTAAGTTTCCCCATTTAAAATACAATTTTGATAAGAATTTCACCAAAGGCTTATCATTAATGTATAATTTTTGGTAAGGTCTATCTCTTGTCAACTAGATAAATTTGGATTTGATTCTCGCTCGAGCTTTGTTAGGTAACTCAAAAATATTTCCAAAAATATGACCCAAATAATGTTACGCAGGATCTCATTTTTTTATTAGGAAAATTACCAAACATATAAGTATTTTGTACAAATTTTGGATGATATAACATTTTTCTTCTCGGTTATTCCCAAAATATTTAAGAACATATACTCATGTTTATCCCCAAGATCCGAAATATTTGAGAACAAATACTCATACTTATCCTCAAGATCCAAAATATTTTGAGACCATATATCATTTATAAAGTTATAAGCCTAAATAGAGTAATGCTAGACAACAAAATTTTTAACTCGTTCACGGGGTTCCATATTTATGGATTTGAGAGATGTATTGGGAGATTTTGTTGGATACTCTAGTATTTTTCACCTAAATATTCAAAAAAAAATCTTATGGATAAAATTAAACTTGATTGTAATCTAACTATGAAGAACTTTCATCCAACACAAAATATATTTACCAAAAAATCGATTTACAACCTAAATTTTAGAAAATCAAGTACATAAATTAATGTTGTTCAATTCCTTGACAAGTCCCCCATATTCCGATAATCCTATCTAATCCGACATTTGGATCCACGTGGAAATTTTATCCATTTACCTTTCTTTCCTTTATTAAATCACCGCTTTAAAAAAAAGGATGGCGTGGGAACGCATCACCTATATAAATCCACGTCTTTTGTATAGCTAATCATCATTCCGTTTGCTACATTCTTTATCACGCTATATAATTTTCTCTCTCACAGTCACAGATCTCACTTTGCTTTCTCCCCATTGTCGTCCAATTGTTCAGGTACATTCTAAACTCGTTTTCTGTATGCGCAATTTGAATTTCGACAAATGTAGGATCGATTCTTTTACTAAGTTTCGAGATTCGAGTCCAAACACAATAATTTGTTCAACTCAGATAATACAAAGTCAAATCTATATTATTGCCACCTCGACTCGGATTACAGCTCTGTTAGAAGATCTGTCGGAAATTTGCTGTTTTACTATGATTATTGTTGTCAGGTTTTCAGTTCCTGAAGTAATTTAACTCTAAAAAATAATTAGGTAGACTCGTATTGCGATAACTAAGATTGTTGAAAATTTGAAATTGGCCTTGATTATAGTGTTTGGAACCCTGACCTTTTTGCAGCTCACTATGACGCCACCTATCGAAATTCAGAACAAGACAGCCAATGGCCACCGATCTCCACATATTCCTTTGAATGAAAGAATTCTTTCATCCATGACCAGGAGATCAGTTGCTGCACATCCTTGGCATGATCTTGAAATAGGCATGTTAATTTTTTATTTTATGAGGCCTGCTCCTTGAATATAATTTTTAGTATTGTAATTTATTCATGTCATAATACGTTTTTTTTTTGTTACAGGACCTGGTGCCCCAGTCATTTTTAATGCTGTAAGTGTTATTCATACAGCTTATAATCTTTTATTTTAAATTGTAGTTCTTGGTTTCAAAAGAGCAAGTCCAATGCTAAACACGTAAAATGACTATAGTCATTGGTATAATATGGCACCAAAAATTCATCTATTGCCTTGATCTGCCAAATGCATGCCAAGTCTTACAGAATAACATTTCGATTGTTAAATTTCTGCAGGTGATTGAAATTAGCAAGGGCAGTAAGGTGAAATATGAACTTGACAAGAAAACTGGACTCATCAAGGTATGGCAGCCTGCACATGCACACAAGGTTAAACCGTGACCCCCTTTTCCTCCAAATATCTCATCACAAGCTTCTGATCTTCGTGTGCAGGTTGATCGTGTTCTTTATTCATCAGTTGTCTACCCCCATAACTATGGCTTTGTTCCTCGCACTCTGTGTGAGGATAATGACCCTATAGATGTGTTGGTTATCATGCAGGTAAATCATTTCTCTGCACTTATATGGTATATATGCAAACTTTAAAAATCTAGGCAGTCCTGTATAACGAGAGGTACGAATGGTAAAATTTATGTGCCCGGAACCCTACTTTGCGATTGTAATAATTTTAAGCAACAAATATTTAGCATTTGTAGCCTCATGGCTGAAACTCTTTTTCTAGAGATTTGGGTAAATTAGGATGCACTGTATTCAAAACCCTTTTTCCAGCTAGTTAGGGCCTTGGGGGTGTTGAACAAAATAGGCAATGCGCCTGATTTATTAGTGGTACTCTTGTTTACAACTAGTGACATATCAAGTGATTTTTATCTTGATCGTTTTCATTTGAGATTTCAATATTCATAACAAGTTAAAAGAACAACATCAATGTTTGAATATGGTGGAGTACTCTTCAAAAAAGCATGTTTATGTCTGAATAACTTTGTTGCTACAGATGCCTTCTCTACACATTTGATATGTTCTATAGCAGGTCTCTCAATTTCCCTAAACCTCCTCAGTTGATATAAACCTTGTGATTGATTTACATCTAGTGTGCTCAATAGGCTGAGTACCTTCCAAATAATACAACCTTCACTACTTTTTTTTTTGTAATATGGCATTTGGATAAGATACTGATCGAACTATGTCTATATATAATTAGAAGATTGATATTTGTTTCGGTATTTTATTTATAGTTCACAGGTATATACAATCTCTTTAATTTTATTTATTTATATTGTCACACGTGTATCAATCCCTTATGTTTGTAGTACAAACTAGCTACTGATGCATACATTGGCAGATGCAATTTGTTGACATGACAAGAATCCTTGTAGACTCCTTCAGTTATTGCTTATACACCTTGGCTTCTAGACAACTGAAGGTCTTGAATTTCATACATTCCTATTGTTGATTCTTACATGGCTTTTCAATGTATCCAGGAACCAGTTCTTCCTGGGTGCTTTCTGAGGGCTAAAGCAATAGGCGTCATGCCCATGATTGATCAGGTAACTACTGACTAAAGATTCTTCCTTTTCTCAGTGGACATATTAAAATTTTGTTCAAATTATAGGGAGAAACAGATGACAAGATAATTGCTGTTTGTGCTGATGATCCCGAGTACAAGGACTACAATGACATCAAGGATCTTCCACCACACCGTTTGGCTGAAATTCGTAGCTTTTTTGAAGATTGTATCCTTTTACTTTTTATTAAACCACGGAGCATAGACTTGACTTTACATAGACTCTTTACCTATACTTTTTTTTTGCTAATTATCTTTACCTATACTTTAGCGGGAATAAATGTAATATTAGTAATTTTCACTTAACAAGTAATCAGACAAGAAAAATGAGAACAAGAAAGTTGCAGTTGATGATTTTCTTCCTGCCACAAAGGCTTATGAAGCCATACAGCATTCAATGTAAGTGATGAAGTCTTTTCCTTTTATTTTTCTACTCATATAATTATGCCTGTTTGTAACATTTTCCGCAGTCTCTAATTGCAACTTTTCATTTTTTTTCCTTAATACCATCGTTGACTAGAATATCTAGACATTTTCTTTTCATGTTTCATGTGCCGAAAAGGCCCATTATTTCCAAGTTCCCGTAAATTATAGGTTTTCTGTCACCAATAGCTAGCCATTCTTTTAAATAAATGATTCCAATCTAGATCCATTATGTTTCCATTTTGTTTGCAGGAACCTCTATGCTGACTACATAGTCGAGGGTTTGAGGCGGTAGTTTTTTCCTCCGTATACAGATGATTGGTGGTGCAAATGCTTCAGTTGAAAGGGGAAGGCTGTTCTTACTTAGCAAACCGGAAAAAAAAACTGTTAATAGTCTTAGAGTTGATGATCATGAAGAATTTGTTAGGAGTGAATGGTGATGGATATACATGCTTCTTTAGGGACATAATACAGATGTTTGTTTTTTCTTTGGACACATTTAGATATTTTCTTTTCTATTTGGGTAATTCACAATCACCCTTAATATATATGCAATTGTTTTTTGCAACTCATAGTAGAAATTTAACATCTCAAACACAAGTCAATCGTTGCAAGCTTGCAGATCTACCTTTCCATTTCTCTAAGAATGCAATCCTTATGAAGTTTATAATATTAATACCACACAAGGAAGAATCCATTATGCAATTGGACCAGAAGAAACAGTTCTTCATTGCAATCTCCATATCCAAGATGGTATATTCTTGCTGGTAGCACAAACATTTTATCAGAACTACAGAGTATGAACTTGATATTACCGGTACAATCTTTAATCAAGTACCGGAATAAATGCAAATGACAAGTAAATTAACTATGGTCGCAAAGCTTATGATCAAATTTGCTCACAAGATTCCAACCCAGCCTTACCAGGCTAAAACAG
The DNA here is from genome assembly GCA_030848705.1 of Heracleum sosnowskyi. Classification (NCBI taxonomy): domain Eukaryota; kingdom Viridiplantae; phylum Streptophyta; class Magnoliopsida; order Apiales; family Apiaceae; genus Heracleum; species Heracleum sosnowskyi. Next base: position 103,480,697 of record CM061238.1, on the reverse strand, counting down.
ACTTAGCTCGTTTATGAACTAAGTTACAGAGCACCTGCTACATAACTCAAATACTCACAAAGACAAATCTGAATAAACCATTGAGTTGAGAATGCAAAGTGAATTAATCAACAAAAGCCATATGAATTTCGTTTACAATAATATCATAAAAATATCTAGCACACTCACCTTTCATTTTGACATAATCATTCGATAAGTAACACAAGTCGGAGACCAAATTATGGTTTAAAACAAGCACATATCACTATTTTCGAGAAATAAATACAATTTTCAAATAGATAAAATTAATTACCCTACTACTTCAGATCTAATTCAAACAACATATAATCAAAACCTAACTAACACTTCAAACTAAATCATCAATTAATCACAACAAATTGCAAAAACCCATTAAAAACAAATCATATAATCTACATTTCACACAACAAAACATAAATTAATAATTAGGGGTTTGCTCGTGATATTTTTGGAAAAGAACGGGTACTGTTTTAATAGTTGTTATTTGATTATTTATATTATAATATTTTATTAATTACATTTGTTAAAAAAATAAGTATGCATACTAAAATATGCAAACTTTTTAAATAATTAAAAGCATAAAATTAGGTTTTAAAATAAATAATTAAGGGTTTACCGTTATATTTTTGGAAAAGGACGGGTTTTAGTAATTAAAAATAGAAAAGGTAACATGTTTTAATTTAAAAAGGTAATTGTCCATAATATTTTTGGAAAAAGAGTAGATTTTATAATATTTTATTAATTGCATTTGCTAAAAAATTAAATATACAAACTTTTTAAAAAATTAAAAACATTATATTAGGTTTTAAAATAAATAATTAAGGGTTTACCCGTAATATTTTTGAAAAAAGATAGGTTTTAGTAAGTAAAAATAGACAATGTAACATGTTTTAATTAAAAAGTGTAATTGTGAGTGATATTTTTGGAAAATGAGGAGATTATGTTAGAAAAAAATAGAAAAGATATTGTGTTTTAGCTGAAAAAAGTAATCGGCTATAAATATGTCGTATCATTTTATAGTATTTTTTAATATATTAGTAAGGATAATTAAGTAAAATCACGAAGTACCAAAAAACAGGTACTGTATCGACCAAACTTTTAATGTTTCGTACCCGTGCGATGCACATATTGTTTTTAATAATTGTTATTTTATTATTCATGTTTTGATATTTTATTAATTGTATTTTTAAAAAAAAAAATAAGTTGGCATGTTAAATCAGGTAAACTTTTTTAAATAATTAAAAGTATTAAACTATGTTTTAAATAAATAAGGCATTTAACATGATACTTTTGGAAACATAGGGGTTTATTAAGAAAGGAAAAAAAATGTAACATGTTCTAATTGAAAAATAATTAATTGTGACATTTGTCCAACATCAAATTTGTCTTTCTCATTCTTAATAACTCAGTCATTTTGTTTCTTTTGAATCAGGTGCATGATTCAGCTAATAATGATAATTTTATTGTGATAATCTAGAGTCAAAATCGGGAACAAATAAAGCATATCCACGTCAATGATGATGGAGTTAAAAAGAAGTATAATTCTAAAATGGGTTAGGAGGATCAACATTCTTATTAATTTAAAAACTGATGGCACATTTCAAACAAATTCTAATATCATAGTTTATGTTATTTTGTTATGATGGTAGCATTTTATATATTTGTTCAATCAATATTTCATGCGTTCAATATTTATTTTTTATAATTATAAATATTTATTTTTTTAGCAACCAATAACATAACTATGGATGGGCGTCGGATCACTTCGGGGTCGAGAAGTGTTATCCCCGACCCCGAAATCAGTCCCTGAATCTGCCCCGATCCCATATGGGGCATCGGATCGAGGTCGGTGCGGCAGGGAGAATGCTCATCCCTAAACATAACTCATTTTTACAAGCGTGCGTATATTTAGTAAACGTATATGAAAAAAAAATTAATATGAGTCCTATTATATAATATATTTTTAATTATTTTTAAAATTTTAAAAAAAACTAAGAGTGTATTTTTGGTGCATAGCACGGGTATTATACATATACTCAAAATATTTTCCTCATTAATTGTGTTAGATCATAGAGTGGTATTAGAAATTTATCCATAAAGTAGACAATTATTTATCGAACGCAAAGTACAACAAATGATCGTAATCTCGAAGTATATAAATATAATAAAAGGTTATATTATAATTAAAAATAAAATAATTTTAGTTGATAACCAAATTCTCGAAATACAAAAATATAATAGTGAATGGATTTAAATTTTTTAATATAATCAATTAGCACCGGATTTTTTTGACTTTACAATAAATAATAGATAACTACTCTCACATCTCTGCGTAAAAACCCTAAATTACGACCTTTAACAATTATACAATAAAAAAATATGAATTATTGATTAAAGTCGTAAAAACTATACATATACTCATATTGCTTCCCCATTCAGTGTGTTGGGTCACAGGGCGGTATTAGAAGTTAATTTGTAAATTAGACGATTTTATATTAACCACCTTTAATTATCGTAAATAGATTATACAATTGATGATCAAAATTCTGAAGTATATAATTATCATAAAGGATTTAAATTCTAATCAAAAATTAAATAATTTTAATTGATAATCAAAATCTTGAAATATATAAATACAATACTCAATAGATTTAAATTTTAGTTAAAAACAAAATAATTTTTGAATTTTGATTGGTTATCGTGTTGTATGAATAGTCTAACCACCTTTAATTAATAAAATTATATGAGTAAAGTTTTAATGGATTTAAATTCTAATTAAAACCAAGATAATTATTGAATGTTGATTGATTAATCAAGTTGTATGAATAATCTAACCACCCCTAGTTTAAAATTATATGAGAAAAGTTTTAATAAATTTAAATTCTAATTAAAAATAAACTAAATTTTGAATTTTGATTGGTTAATTGCGTTATATGGATAGTCTAACTACGATTTGTTGATAAAATTATATGAGAAAAGTTTTTTGGCTCGTGTGATTGGTCTAAAATTTAGGATTGACCAACCCTTGGTTAATAAAATTAAATGAGAAAAGTTTTAATGGATTTAAATTTTATTTAAAAAATAATAATATTTTGGAATTTTGATTGGTTAATCGCATTGTATGGATAGTTTAACCACCCTTGGTTAATAAAATTATATGAGGAAAGTTTTTACGCTATTGTGATTGGTTTAAAATTTAGGAATGACATCTGATTGGTGCTAAAATAATTCAAAATTTTCTAATTGGTTAACTGATGTGTGGTAGACTCGGGTATTATAATAAAGGATATAATTTTACTATTAATCAAAAATACTTTTTAATATTAGATCTAACGGTTCTCATCTATATATTTATATTTAACGGTCCTTATTAACTTGGTCGTACATTGGTCATACAGGGACCAGACTACCAAAATTTTGGATAAGAACCCACTTACGCTTATTATATACAGGGATTTAATTAGTTGGATTATCGAATTGAGAAAGTGAATACATGTATCATGACATTTTGCATATATCAATTCTGATTCACATGAATCTCATCTCCTCGGACCCTACTATACAAGTTGGAGATTCTACACAATCTAATTTAATTTTTATATTTTGATAAAAAAATTGTTATATTTATTCTCTCTTTTTGTGTGTTTTTCTCAGATTTTCTCTTGTTCTTCTATGTACTACATTTCATCGTTATTGAATATAGGTTCTGGACCAAAATTTCTTAAAAAGAAAATTTAAAAACTTATATTCAAGACTATAATGGTAAGCTTTTGTAACTATTGTATTATATGTCAAAATACAAAACAAATTTGGAAATCTTGTAATTTATTTATTAGATTGATGTGTTATATGTTAAATTTGGTAATAACGAGAGAGTGACTCATTGAGAGAAAATATCTTTAAAGGGAGGGCAGTTCATTAGGAGTAGTGTGTTATATGCTAGAATTTAATATTGATATTATATTATGTATTGTAAAATATAAGTTGGAATTTTAGATTTAAAAAAAATATAAATGGTAATCAATATAATAAAATTGAATATAATATTAAAATAATAAATATTTTGGATAATTGCCTTTTTATATAATTATTCGGAATTTACGTGAAGGATCAATACGACACGAAAAATCCAAAGAAACTTTTATGTTAGAAATATGATTATTTATTTCATTCAAAAATATTTTTTATATATTGTTTAAAAAAAGATAGAGAGATTAATTATAAAACCGCTCCGAAGCGCAGTTTAGTAAACTAGTTATGTTATAGTTGTTTGTTTAATGCTCTGATTTATGTTCAATAATACTGTTAGTTTTTAGTTTTTAATATATTAATATATACAATCTTACTTATACGCGAACCCATTTTAAAATTAGAACTGATATTTAATGTCAGTTCTTAATATTTAATATACACGTTAAATTTTTTACACCCCTCATTCAAATCTTGTTCATCTTCATATTCTATCATAATTTTCTTCTTCCTACCTTCTTCATCCCTGGATTTGGGCCACATCTCCACCAACCTCCAACCACACCAATTATTTTCATATCGACCTTTATATTTTCTCGTCACTATCACCGTTATAAAGTTGTGGCTCCAATACTGCCACACTTCCAATTCATCGCTTCCAGCCTTTTTTCGATCGTAAAACTTACACCGGTCGATGATGTTGTATATGTTATAAAATTTTGATGATTTTTAGTGATTTTCATTTGTTTTATGCTAATTTTGTGTTAAATTCTTGGTGATTTGCCGATGAAATGATTTAGTATCTAGTGACGATCAGTGGAGATTGATAGTAATGGTGTTAGTTTAACATTTTTTATTTTGACGATTTTGTTTTAATTTTAGTGACAATAATGTGGTGGTTAAACGGTGATGTAATGGTAGTACTGGTAGCGGCTGATGTTAATGGTGGTGGTTGTGTGATGATGGTTGGGTGTGATGTGGTGGATACTCATAATCATCACAATCGGTGGTAAGTGTGGAATTATTTTTTAAATCATTGTGATTTTATGATTTTACGATGATTTGTAATGATTTTTTGATGATTTCAGCACATTATTATTGATTAGTTGACAGTGGCTATAGCTGGTACGGGACGCGGTGGTGGTGTGGTGATTTGGATTTTTTAGTAGTGATAATTTTCATAATTTGGTGGTGATTTTTTGATGTTCCTAAAAAATGATGGTGGTGATAAACTGATAGATGGTTGAAGTGGGACGAAGATGGTGGTAAAATTTTAATAAAAGTAATAGATGATTGTAAATTAAAATAAATGAATAAATATAAAATATTCAAATTTGTACCAATGCACTTTAATAAATACCAAGAAAATTTTATGATAACAATGTCACTAAAAACAATACAATTAAATTATTAATATCTTTGAATAATCTGGATTAATCAAAATTTTGAATTAGGAATATGTAATATTATTTAAAATTAAAATTTACGATGTCTGAAGTAGGGCTGTTCATGAACCGAGTTATTCGCGAGCAAGCTCGAGGTCGGCTCGTTAAGGACTTGACTCGGCTAGGTTCATTTAAAAATCGAGCTCGAGCTCAAACACAAAAATGCGTTCGTTTAGAAAAAGAGATCGAGCCGAGATATTAGTGAGCTCGACTCGACTCAAGCTCGTTCGGCTCGATAAAGCTCGAAAAAATTGAGATATATTCGGTATATTTTTATATTATTTGTTGTACTTTCTAACATTTTAAATTAAATTTGCAATTTATAATACATGTATTTTAGGTTTACTGAGAATTGGATTGGGCTTCGACAAAAATTATTTTAGTTTGTTGAGCCAAAAATTGGACGTTTTTATCTATAAAAAATGCAAGTCGTTTAACCTGACACATACTATTACTTATTTCAGGTTATCTGATGTTAGGATTTATGGGTGATAGCTTAGAAGACAACTTAACTTTGTATTTTGTAATACTTAATTTTATTAAGTAGAACATATTATCAAATCCAGAGTATGTTCTTGTAGCCATTTCCATTGTTGTAATAAACTTGTTTATAAATCTTGGAAGAAGTTCATTCGTTTGTTCAAGCCTCAAGAAGCATATCAGGATGACAGCAAGAATAATTGTTACTGTCATATCACTGACAGTAAGGTTACAAGAAGACAACATGTTGCAAGTCAAGACAACATATTTTCTCTGACAGCAACATTGGCGGAAGCCTTGAGACAACAACTCTCTATTCTCCTAACAGCAAGTTTGGAACTCCTAACATCATCTATTGCGGGGATTTCTTACTGTCACCAAAAGCACATTCTTGTGACATCAAGCTTGAAGGTCAGGATACTGTCTCAGAGGGATAAACTTTGAATTGGGGATCTACCCAGTCAAACATGTGACAGTTTGGATGTTCAAGAAACAGGCGTGCTGCAGTATCCCAACACTGCACCAAGTCTGCAAGACTACGACAGAAGCTTGAGAGATCACATGACAAAGCTCGCCAATTCAAGAGTATGACAAATCAACATCCACTGAATTGTGTTAGCTAAAAATAGAATGTATCTAGATTGCTTTTTCCAGTAATGATAAACTTGTTTGTATAACAATTTAGGTAAGACACGTGGGTAGGGAAATTGTAAGAAGCTACCACATGAAAATGACAGTAGCTTCACAAACCCATGATGATAGAGATAGGATTAGTTTACTTAGACTATCTCTCACTTCATTCTATGTATAACTCGAGAAACCGAAGCTTGAGAAAAATACACATTTCTCTCAATGTTGTAGCAACACTTTTGCAAGATAAATAAAATATTTATTTTGTGAGAAAACTACTTGTGATTGCATTTCTTCTACTGATAGGATTTAATCTTAGTTTTAGTTGTTGAAGCAAAGATTAAATTTCATCAGTATTGCATTCAACCCCCCTTCTGCAATACTCAAGGACCAACAACTGGTATCAGAGCAACAGATTGATATACAAATCTGAGATCATGACGGGCATACAGAAGTCGAGTAGTATCAAGATCCCAGCTTTCGATAAAGAGAACTACAATGTTTGGAAAAGAAAAATCTCACTGTTTATCAAAGCTGTGAATCCACTGTACGTTGGAATCCTCGAGAATGGTCCCTTTATTCCACAGAAAGAAATTGCAGCCTCGACCGTTGATGGTGTTGTTATTCCAGCACACTGGGTTCCCAAGAAGCCATCCGAGTTCTTAGAGCCAGAAAAGGAAAAGATTGTTATGGATGACTACTTGCAACTCATTTTGCTTGACTCTCTCACTTTGGATAAAGCCATGTGTGGGAATGTCATTGGATGCTCATCAGCCAAGGAAATATGGAAAAAAATCGAGCTGTTATGCGAAGGAAGTGAAGAGGTCAGGGAAAACCAAAGACAGATTCGTGTCTCCCAGTATGAAGCCTTCATGGCAAAGCCCAGTGAAGAACTTACTCAAATGTTTGAGAGATTTAGTAAACTTATCACAGAACTCCAGATTCATGGCAAGTTCTATGAGAAGAAGGAACTCAACCTTAAGTTCTTACTTACACTACCTGAGCATCTTGAGTACAAGGTCACTGCAATTAGAGAAGGAAGAGACTTGAAAAGTGTCTCTCTTGAAACATTGTATGGTGTGCTCAAGTCATATGAGCTAGAACTCTTTCAGAAGAGAGCCATACAAAGTGGATCAAAAGGAAAGATGACCAACATGTCTGGTGATCTTGTAGCTCATGAGCCAAAGATCACTATGCCAAGTGAAGCATTTCAAATCATTCATCCAACTCAAGTGTCTTCCTTGAAGATTGAAGAGGTGGTGGATGAAGAGGAGAAAGTAGTGCTGCAACTGGATGATGTTGAAGATGAGGAGATCTACTCTATAGAGGAGATGAAGAAGATGGATAATCCAACCATGGCTTATATGGCAAAGAAGTTTAAAAATATAAGATTCAGAAGAAACAAGCCATACAAGCCACAAGGTCATACATCAAGGTTCAACAAAGGGAACTCCTCCAAGACTGTTGGCAATGCTACAAGAGGAGGATACAAAACTGGAATGGTGGATAGGTCTAAATTCAAATGCTACAACTGCAATGAGCTTGGTCATTTTGCTACTGAATGTAGAAGGCCAAAGCAAAATCAGAAAATGGACAGAGGGTCAAGTGGACAGTACAAAAGAGGACAAGGAAGAGCCTATGTGGCTGAAGGTGGCTGTTGGGATGAGTCTGATGAAGAAGAGGAAGAAGAATATGTGAACTTAGCCCTCATGGCTAAATCTGAAGAAGAATCATCAAGCTCTACAACTCAGGTACCTTCACTTGTCCTGCTTGATATGTCTAACACTGAATATAAGCAAACTCTTGAGGAATTAAGTGCAGAAATGTTCAATATCCATACTAGTTTAACTGCTGATAATGAAGAAATAGCTAGGTTAACTAAGTTAAATGAAACACTCAGTTCTGAAAATGATTTGCTTTTACTTACGACCAGTACATTGGACTCCTTAGCTCAGGAAAACACAAGACTTAAAAATGATCTAGTACGTGCTAAGGAGGTAGAAGAGTTCTTGAGAAAGGAAATAACTGAAAATGAATTTAAGCTCAAGGCATACAGAAACTCCTCTAGGTTGCTTCGGGATCTTAATGAAAAGAACACTGAGAATCAGAAAGTAGGGGTAGGTTTTGATTATGGTAAAAGACCAGGAAAGGAATCTGCAAATACTGATTGTACAACTGTTGCTGCTGTCAAACCCCAAATCCTCAAAAAGTTTCCTGCACCAAAATTCAAGATTTCTGAAGTTAATTTTGTTGAAGAAGCAATGTTCATCAAACAGCAGATCCTTGATGAGGATGAAGGTGTTGACAGCACAATTGTTGAAGGAAAAGATATTGTCACCATTCTCAAGACAATAACTTTGCCTAGCAATCTCAGAATGTTCTGAAGATGTTGTCAACAATGACAAGGCAGGATCTTCTAAAGATGCTGTCAAGAGAGTATCTAAGACATTAACCTCGAAACCTACTGTCAAGACAGTGGATGTAAAAGGTACTGTCAAGAAAGACTCGACAGCAACTTCAGGACATGCTGTCAACACAGATACTTTCAGGTCTAAGAACATGAATGGCAAAGTAGGAATTAAAAAGGGTAATGGTTATGCTTATGTCAAGAATGCACCTAGGAAACTATGCAATAACTGTGGCTCCTCACATCATTTAACAAATGTTTGTAAGACACCTACTAAGACTAAAGTCAATGTGACTGAGGTCAAGGGTAACTTACACAGAACCCCCTTATGCATAGATCCATGGATGTATGTAATAACACTGATTGCATGCCATGTAAAATTACTGTTATGAGTACCTGCTTCAATTTGCCTATTCTGTCAACTGATAAATGCTCTTACATGAATTCTAGTGAGATTTCTGAGCCTACTGTTAACAGTAAAAAGGCAACCCCACTAAGAAGAAGACTAGGTCTTATTCTAAACCAAAGTGGGTGGCAAGAGAAGTTGAACAAAAATTTTATGATGATTATATTGATGCTGGAAATGAAGGAAACTCAAGTGTTACTAAGTCTGCAGGACCCAACAAGGATTGACTACCATATGCAACCTAAAAACAATTTGTTTTGCAGGGCAAGAAAAAGAAGCATGTTGTATGGATCATTGACAGTGGTTGCTCAAGATACATGACTGGTGATAAAGCCCTGATATCACATTTTGTGGAAAAAGCTGGCCCAACAATAACCTTTGGAGACAACAGCAAAGGTTACACAGTGGGATATGGCTGTTTGGAATTTGGGAATGTTGTCATAAATGATATTGCTCTTGTGGATAGATTGAAGCATAACCTACTCAGTGTCATCCAATTCAGTGACAGAGGATTCAAGGTTGACTTTGATACAATGGTGTGTAACATCTATCACAAGAAGGATGGAAGCCTTTCACTGAAGGGAGTAAGAAAAGGAAGCCTGTTTGTTGCAGACCTAAGCTCAACAAAGAAGGATAAAGTTTTACTGCTTCTACAGTAAAGCTACTGTTGGTGACAGCATGCTTTGGTACAGGAAACTCTCCCATATCAACTTCAAGACAATGAACATGTTGATGAAGAAGGAACTGGTGAGAGGACTACCTCAACAAGAATTCTGCCAAGAAGGACTGTGTGAGGACTGTAAAATGGGAAAACTCAGAAGATCTGTGCACAAGTCAAAGCAAGTCAAGACCAACACTGAACCACTTAAGCTAATTCACATGGATCTTTTTGGCCCAGTAAATGTTCTATCTTTAGCCAGAAAGAGATATGCCTTAGTTATGGTGGATGACTACTCTAGATACACTTGGGTGAAGTTTCTGGAGTCCAAAGATGAAGCTGCTCAAGTCATCGTTGATCATATAAGGGTTCTTGGCAGAACTCCAAATGCCAAAGTTCAAATGCTTAGGAGTGATAATGGTACTGAGTTCAGAAATGCCTTACTTGGGAACTTCTGCAAGGATGAAGGCATTGTTCAATAATTTTCTGCTGCAATGACACCACAGCAGAATGGTGTTGTAGAAAGGAAGAACAGAACCTTGATTGAAGCTGCTAGGACTATGTTGCATGATGCTAAATTACCAACATACTTCTGGGCAGAAGCAATCAACACAGCTTGCTATACACAGAACATAACCATAATCAACAAGACTCATGGAAGCACACCTTACCATCTGTTGACTGAGAAGAAACCTACTGTCAAATATTTTCATGTATTTGGAAGTAAGTGTTTCATGATGAAAGATAGCCATGAAAAGAAAGGAAAATTGGATACCAAGGCTCTTGAAGGCATTTTCATGGGATATGGATTGGAAAGGACTGCTTACAGAGTCTATGTCATAGAACACATGACAATTGAAGAAAGTGTGAATGTCGCATTTGATGAAACCAAGTTTCCAGGGCTGCATGAAGATGGACAAATGCAGACCCTTATATTTGAAAATCAGGGGTACCTGGAAGAAGAAGAAATTTTTAATGAAGAACCCAGCTTTACTCAAACTGTTGATGTTGAGAAATATGCTGTCAATATTGATCAAACTCCAGCTCAGTCACAAACCATTTCAACCAATCTTCAAAATGATGGTGACTCTGGAGTTCATGAAGAGCATGGTGAAGACAACTGCACTGGTGAAGACTCATTTCCTCAAAGTGAAGTCAATCCACCAGTTCAACAAAGAAGCTTGCCCAGATCTACAAGATGGAATAAGGATCACACTAATGACCTAATCATTGGTGATCCTTCCTCTGGGGTAAGAACTAGGAACAATGTCTCTGATGACAGCATGTTCTCATGTTTCCTATCTCAAATGGAACCAAAGACAATTGATGAAGCATTGTTGGATTCTGACTGGGTGATTGCTATGAAAGAAGAACTTAACCAGTTTGAAAGGAACAATGTATGGAAGTTGGTTCCAAGACCAAAAGGAAAATCAGTCATTGAGACAAGGTGGGTCTTCAGGAACAAGTTGGATGAAAATGGAATGGTGACAAGAAACAAAGCAAGGCTAGTGGCAAAAGTTTACTGTCAACAGGAAGGAATAGATTATGATGAAATATTTACACCTGTTGCCAGACTTGAAGCTATAAGGATCTTTCTAGCCTTTGCTGCACACTGTAACTTCAAGGTGTTCCAAATGGATGTCAAGAGTGTTTTTCTAAATGGAGAGTTGGAAGAAGAAGTGTATGTTAAACAACCACCTGGCTTTGAAGATGCTGAAATGTAAAACTTTCTATTCTCCTGACAGCAAGTTTGGAACTCCTGACAGCATCTATTGCGGGGATTTCTTACTGTCACCAAAAGCACATTATTGTGATAGCAAGCTTGAAGATTAGGATACTGTCTCAGATGGATAAACTTTGAATTGGTGATCTACCCAGTCAAACATGTGACAGTTTGGATGTTCAAGAAACAGGCGTGCTGCAGTATCCCAACACTGCACCAGGTCTGCAAGACTACGACAGAAGCTTGAGAGATCACATGACAAAGCTTACCAATTCAAGAGTATGACAAATCAACATCCACTGAATTGTGTTAGCTAAAAATAGAATGTATCTAGATTGCTTTTTCCAGTAATGATAAACTTGTTTGTATAACAATTTAGGTAAGACACATGGGTAGGGAAATTGTAAGAAGCTACCACATGAAAATGACAACAGCTTCACAAACCCGTGATGATAGAGATAGGATTAGTTTACTTAGACTATCTCTCACTTCATTCTATGTATCACTCGAGAAACCGAAGCTTGAGAAAAATACACATTTCTCTCAAGGTTGTAGCAACACCATTGCAAGATAAATAAAATATTTATTTTGTGAGAAAACTAATTGCGATTGCATTTCTTATACTGATAGGATTTAATCTTAGTTTTATTTGTTGAAGCAAAGCTAAAATTTCATCAGTATTGCATTCAACCCCCTTCTGCAATACTCAAGGACCAACATCTGATATACATTTCTGTCTTATGATTATCTTTCTCTACAGATAAAAAAGTCAATTCAAATAACACATGAAATTTTGATAAGGATTTTTATTGATCACAATTATTAATTAAATTAAATACTCGATATAAAAGCACTTAAAAAGGAATTCCCCCAAAATTTTGTTCTTAAACATTCGGATGTCTAGTTTCAAAGAAAGAACATTCGTTTGTTTGAATGAGCTTATTAATTACAAAATGATGTGGTGATGTGGCGGCATGAGATGTTTTTATTTTGGGGATAAATATCAAAGTCATCACTCGTTTCATCCAAATACATCAGTTGAGTCACTCATTTCAAAAATGACTCAATTTAGTCACAAATTTGAAAATTTGTATCAATTTAGTGATTTAAAAGTTGAAAATTTGTATCAATCTAGTCATTCCCAGGTGATATTCTTGATACGAATTTTACATTTAGTGACTAAATTGAGTCATTTTTGTAACAAGTGACTTATTTGATATATTTGAATGAAATGAGTGATGACTTTGATATTTTTCCCTTTTATTTTGTTGATAAAATTGATGTGAAGGCACGCATATCTATCTATTACTATATATTAAATCTCAATACATGGGCAAAAAATACCAATTTAATGCCTGTGAAGTTACGATTTTACTCTTGTTTTTTAAAAAATAACAAAAATACCACTGCTATATTATTATGCAAACATATATCAACATTTGTTATTGTAAAGATTTGAACCTCAAACCTCCTTCTAAGAGATCAAAGGCATAACCACTATGCTATATTGTTTTTAGAGTTTACTTTAAAGATTTTATTAGATAAGTCATCTCATTTTCTCTTATCTTATATTCTCTTTTTTATTTTGAACTTTTGAGTAAATGAAATATTGGTCTATATTATTTATATAAATCCATTTTTATGTTATTTTATATATATATGTATTCAATCATCGTTATAAATTTTTATTATAGTTGTACATTTTTGATCAAAAATATGTTATAAATATATGTTAGTTATGTTGTTGATAATCCATATTTTTACATCATATAATATATATCTATTATATTTTATTAGAATTAATTAATTATTTATACATAAAATATAATACTGAAATTTGATCTAATATAAGGAATGTTGTAGATGTTATATATCTCATTATTTGTTATTTTTATAATTTAAAATTAAGAAAATTAGCATTAAAATTCTGCAATGCTGATGTTTATACACTTTGTTCGTCACATTCATTTCTTAGCAAAATTCTTTTCAAAATGTACACTTCATTTGTTAATATTTTCTAAAATTACATGTCATTCTTTATTAACTTCGGCATAATCTTCCATTTTTTTCACTTTTTCCACCAATATAATCCTCCTGGTTTATGTGCGAGTCAAAAACCGGGGTAAGATTTTAAAATGTAGATTATTATGGAGTATATAATTACATAAAACGGTTTCCTTCATTATAAATGATAACATGAAAAACAAAATCGCTACACTCACTTTGTCATGATAAATGATGAGCATGAAAAATAAAATTTATAAGATAAAATTCCACATTACACATGAATGTAAGTTAGTCTAGATTCTATTTATAAAATCATACATAATATATAACTACGTCTGTTAGGTCCTGATAAGTTTGTAGAAGGGGGATTGAATACAAACTATACCATTTTATCGAATTTGTTCTGTTTAGGATAAAACAATTTAAGAACAAATTATGGCGGAATTAAATGAAACAGAATTCAAGTTAAATATAACTTATATTAAACTTGAAAGGTGTTACAAATGAAGTACTGATTACAAGATTGAATCTCAAACTAATTAAAACAAATCTAGAATAAATTCGACATGAATTTATCTATTTTTGTAATAAAAAGATATACCAATATTTGATAATTTGAGATACGTTCTAGGGATAAAAATCCACTAGATAGTTAAAGCAGTACAAGTAGATGAATTCTAGTGGTTTAGATTTAACACAATGATTTTCTAGAATTAATTCACTAAAGAAATGAATCGGCAGAGTTATTGAGTATTCTTCACAGAAGCTTTTGTTGAAATGTAATGTTCTTGATATCTATATTCTGTCTGATCTTTGATTATATAAATAATCACTTTAGTAATCCACTTGACACAAAAGTAACCTGCACGTTTCTGCTTTTCATTCCACTAGGAATGACTATCAAAATAGTCTTGGAATGACTATATTAAAAGCCTTGAATGACTATCAAAAGAACTGGAATGACTATGAGAATTTACATAAATTAAATCAGAATTTCTAGAAATGTACTAGGACGACTATCGGGATGACTATCCCTTGATAGTCATTCCAGTACATTTTTAATATAAATAAACTTGGAATGACTATCGGGATGACTATCCTGGATAGTCATTCCAGTTCATTTTAATTAAGAAATTCTAAATTAATTCTAATTCTAATTTAAATTAATTCTGATAATTAATTTATTTCATAAATTAAATTCTGATGAATTTAATTTATTCAATAAATTAATAACTAATTTAAAAGAGAATGTAAATTCTTATAACATAGTAAAACCAATTCTTGAACCACTTGAACTGCTGAAGAGTATCCATTGTCTGAGGTTGTCATTTGATGCACGGTCTGGTTCATAAATGACTAACTTCAATGTTTGTTCTTCATCTTAAGTTGTGGTCCATTGTCTGCTTTTGACTGTTGATCAATCTTTTTAACCTGTACATTTGCTGTCACAAATCTGAAACCTCTGTCACTTTAATAAATCCACTTCTTTGAAGACTTCACTGAGGCTTGAACAAATAATTGAACTTCTTTCAATGTAGTATTTCTTCAAATCTGTAGGATGACTTTAATCTGTATTCTTCTGACATATATGATCTTCTGAGATTCCTGTGACTATGACAATTGAATTATTACTTACTTATTACAAACTTGTTTGTTAGGTCCAAAGTATCGTAGAAGGGGGGGTTGAATACGATACTCACAAATAATTTAATTGCGTTCACGGATAAATCATTCAGTTCTATAACGAAATCAAACACACCAAACCAAACCAAGTTTCGGGGAATATATCTTTTTATAAATATAAACCTCGAGGGGTGCTACAATTTCTAATCCGTAGATTAGCTTCAATGAGTTTAAGGTTACACAAATTCAATACAATGATCAAGTTCTGAGCACTATTAATTTCTCTGATAATTTCTCCGGCTCAATTCTCTCTCTCAGTAATGTCTCTTTGTAGAATGCCTTAACTGAAGAAGACACTTCTTCATCTCTGTATTAATTGTAGTCTTGATTTGAAAACTATCGAACCAAAATTGAGGGTGCAATCCTGGCCATCCAATTTTCATCAACCTGTCAAACAAGGTAACCTTTTCACCTGCTCCTACATTTGTAAACTATCGAATGAATAAATAAATTTACCATTCGATAGTTTTTAAATAAAAACTATCGAAAAGTAAATTACATTACTTTATTTTTCAAATGGTTTTCTTAAATCTCATTCGATAGTTTTCTAAATAGAAAAACTATCGAATCCTTTTCTAGTCCTTGATCTTTTTAGAAAGGCTTCTGAGTTCCAGGGTGTTTCAGTTTTAGACTGTATCAATTTCTTCTGAGACGATAAAACAACTTGATCTTTTTAGTGCCGTCAACTAGTGCAACTGGTCTGGTTCACAGATGAATAACACTTGATCAATTCTTCTTCTATGTCTTAAATTCAATGCTTCTGATAAGTCCCTTGTCGTTCTGGTTGCTTCAATTAAATCACTGGAATACCGTGGTACTAACCCTAAATCATTCACATACTTCTGTCATCTTGAAAGTCTTGTTTCTTTTGATGTCACTGAGGCTTAAACATTTTCATGAACTTCTTTCCGTGACCTGTTTACGGACTTCAAGAATACATAACGTATTTTGATTTTTTGAGTTTACCTTATCTTATTTGATTCTGGATTCCTGTGCTTTTGTTAATATTATTGTATGTCTTGTCCTTTGTTGAGTTGTAGTTATCTCTGTTTCATCTTATGTTACATTATGCTTTACATTGTTTAAGTTGAGTTGAATCCTCGATGTAAACAAATAGGCTAAAACATATGCCTTTCAATCTCCCCCTATTTGTTTGTTAGAGAATAACAAGCAAATACCTAGAGGATAACTCAACTAACTAAACAAGTAAAAGTAAGACTTTAAAAGTTAAGTAAATAATAACACAAAGTTATGGATTTCATTAAACATTTTCCAGATTCAAACAGTAAAGATAAATACAAGATAGATGTTCCTCTAGACTGAACATGTGTTTACATTGATCCTATCTTGATTTACCTAAGCTCTATACATTTAACATTTACAGACCAGAGCTTCTTTAGATTTCTTCATCCATCATCTCTCCTTCTTCAAGAGCTTCAAGCAAATCCTTGTCCAGAACACGATCAGATTCAGAAGTAATGCCACTTGGTCTGACAGGTTGAGTTGTAACTTTCTTCAGCCTATTCTTCATTTGATGATATCTCTTGATATTGGCAATGCAATAGTCTTGAATCAAATCAGCAACTTCTGTCTTTTCTTGTGTAGCAAACCTTGTTGTCCTCAACATGTTCTCCATATAGACAAGATGCTTGGTAGGATAATCTTTCAAAGAGATGGGATCCACACCACAAGTTTGAAGTGCCCTTCTTTTATAAAATTTAACTTCATATGGCACATCCACAACTTGAGGACTAGCTTTCATGGCAAAATCTCTAAGCTGATCATGCAACAGCTCACATAGAGGTGAAGACCTTTTAATCTTTGTCATGAAAACCCAAAGCTCAGAGAGAGTTCTACCTTCCAGAAGATTCAGAGAAACTATGAAAGTTCCCTCATTATGAGTGTAGATGTAGATCTTCAACTCCTCTCTGACTCTGTCATATCCAGTAGTAATTCTTGAAATCTCCGCATGAAGAGCTTTCATATAGATTGTGTTGTCTGGATTGACCTTTCTGTACCTTTCCAACATGCTAAAGAACTTTCCATCATTGTCTGACCCTGTCGGATGTGAGAACATCTCTCTAGCTCTATCACATTCTTCTCCAAGCTTCAGCCTCACATATAACTTTCTGTCCTTGACCTTTATATCATGAAGCCGTTGCTTTTCCTGATGTTCAGCTTTTTGGATAACTAGATGCTTTGAGATGATGTCAGACACTTTAGCATTCTCCTCCTCTCTTCTCTTCAGATCAGCTTTCTGTCTTAACAGCTCAGCTTCAAAGGCAGGATCCACTTCAGGCTCATCTTCCCAGTCAGCAAAATCAGCCTCTCCTTCAACCTCCACTTCACCAAAGATATCTTCAGGGTTTTCTTCAGATTCAATATCATCAAACTCTCCCTGTTCATCTTGATAGTAGACATCATCAGAAAAAGTTAACTTTTGCTTCCCTTTGTCCTTTCCAGAACCAGAACCTTGAGCTTCACCTCCTTGATCTCTCACTCCTTCTCCTCCTTGTTTCTCCTTCTCCTTATTCTCCCCCTTAGTTGAGGAATCCTCTATGGATTTAACTTTATCAGTTTTAGGATCCTCCTTCCTACTTCTTCATTCTCCTTCTTCATCTCCTCCTTCATCCTTACCATCATTATCCTCATCATCATCATCACCATCAAAGAATTTCTTCTGTTCCGCATTGGGTTGATGTGAGTTCTTGATCATGTTGTACAGATGCTTCATGCCTTCATTTAGATGCTGCATCCCTCCTTCAATCCTTGCAAACCTTTCATCATTGAACCACTGATTTTCATCAACAGTCTCCTGAATGTAGTCCACCCGAGTTGAAATGGAAGCAATCTGCTTGACACTCTCTGTTATCTCAGCATTTGACGTTATAATCTCAGAGATGTCTGAAGCCACTAACACATGGGACTCCTGAATGGCATTCATCCTGGGGATAAGAGTAGTCTTCAATCCTTCAATTTCATCCTTGATAGTACCCAGCTGATTAGTTACAGAGGTGGAAGAAGAAGACCGTTCAACCACTTGTGCCTTGAGAATATCTTTTTCAGCCTGGGTTTGTTGAAGTTGTTTCTGTAGACCAGCTATTTGAGCCAATAAAGAAGCAGTGTATGTGTCATTGTGTGCACTCATCTCAATTTCTCTCGATGGTGTTTCACTTTGCTCACGTGCTTGTGTATCGCTCTGTGTTTGTCTCTCAGATCTAACCACTAGCTGTCTATCCATATTAGGAGTTGATGTACCTGCAGGAAAAATCACCCTAGCCCCTTCTTGAGAGGTCAGTGGTGGTGCAATGGGAGTTCGCGATTCCCAATCCCTAGAGAAATCCAATAGATCATCTGGAATTTGAAACTGAATTGCTTCAGTGTTGGATTCAATAGGTTGCCTTCCACTTTCTCTAGTAAAAACTGCGTGTGGAAAATCCCTTAAGGGAGCCAGAGATGTTCCCTCTGGGAGGGGAGAAAATGATTCTATTTGAGTTGGCAAAGAATCAAATTTTCCCTCAGATGCCTGTGAAGGCACTTCTACCGTTACAATGGTAGGCACTGTCTCATGTCCTAAGTGCTCTCCTAGAAAAGTGTCCTGAGTTGCATCTAAAGTTATGTTTTCTCCCATTGTGAGTAACGGGAGTGTGCTTGACTCGGTACAAGATGCCATGGCCCTATGGAGAACTTCAATAGATTCACCCTGTTGAGAGGATGTTTCCAGAGACTGTGTATTGGCCATTTCAAAATCCATATCCTGTTGGGAGGATACAGACGGGCTTACAGATATCTCCCTATATGTTCTTCTTTTCTTAGGAGGTGGAGATAGAGCTGCGGGATCACTCATTGTTTCTTCATCACTACTATTTCTGTTTCTGGTATAGAGATAAGGTTCAGGTTGATTTGGATATGACTCGGTGTTTGGCTCTATGACCGGGGATAGAGTTTGTGGTTCTATAAACTCTTGGTCAGCCCTATCAACCTCTTGGGTTTCAGAAACAGTACTAGAAGAACCAGGGATAGAAGTCCTTACCTGTGGTTGTATGACTTCTTCAGTTCCTACTGATGTAACTATCCTTTGCTCAGGAACTGGTGGTTCAAATGATGGTAGGTTGATGAAGTTTGTCATGTAGTTGGATATGAGAACTGGAACATTGCTATACCTGAAGGATGTTTGCAATCTTTGATAGAACTTTTTGTCAGTGGTCGGAGAAATGAAAAAACGACCATTCCTGAACAGTTCTTGATGCTCATTAGAAAGTAAAGAATTAAGAACAAGTGATAGAAAACGAGGATAAAAACATTTTATCTTTCTACCATGGTCAAATTCCTTTCTAGCATTAAACACCCTCCTAACAACAATTTCTCATAGAAGGTGGCCAAAATTGAGTCTTTTGTTGAAGACAATTGCATAACCAATAACTTGTAAAAGATAAGGAATATTCTGAAAGTTATTTTTCGTGCAATTGCCAAAGACCTTAGCCAAGGTATCAAAGAATAAATCCCATTCACACACAAGATTCCCCTTAAGTAATTTAGTCATATTTAGGGGACCTTGATAGTGAATACTGATGAAAAACCTAGTTAATTCTTCTTCAGTGGGGAGTCTGTCAAAATTATCCCGAGGAAACTGCAAGGCATTACAAAATGTTTCCTCAGTGATAATGTACTGTGTGTCCTGAATATTGAAAGAGATAGTTGAGAAATCATCAGAGACAACAGCAGTTGAGCAAAGTAAATATAAAGGATCAACTTTCAAATCAACATTAGAACAAATAGCATAATTAACACAAGAATGTTGATTAAGAAAGGAGATCCAAGGCCTAAAACGTTCAAATGAACATTTCAGGGGATCAAAATAGCCATGGTAATTAGTAAGAACAATCTCAAATTGCTGGGCCATTTTAACACAAATTAATAGAGTTAATTTTAGATTAATTCTAATTTAGGGAATAAATTCCAAGAAATAAGAATTATATCAGAAATTAATTAAATCAATTTATGTCGATCCAAGTAAAAAAAAATTGACAGCAGTTCTTTACTTTAGAGAATAAAGAACCAAACAAGAGAAATGTAAACTTTGTAAAAACAAGAGTTTGAAAAGAAGTAAAAAAAATGACAAGCACGGATTAGTATTTATAGACAAACAGGTTATGCCTGGGATGACTACCGGGATGACTACCGGGTAGTCATACTGGTAGTCATTCCAGTATAAACTGAAATGAATAAGAATACTAACAGGTTTTAGGACAAAAATTAAAAGATTAATTAAAATACTATTGGAATGACTGCCGGGATGACTATGGGATAGTCATACCGATAGTCATTCTAGTACAAAAATTAAAGTACTGAAATAACCGGCAGAAAAAGTAATTAAAACTAAACTAAACTACAATGACTACTGGAATAACTATGTGAGATAGTCATTCCGATAGTCATGCTAGTACAATATCAAAATAAACAAACCTGTTTACAAAAACTAGCAGAATTAATTAAAATAAATTACAGAGAAATGCATAAAACTTATAGAAATGCATGAAATATTTATAAAAGACTAGAAAAATTAACATAAAATTCCATAAATCCTAGAAAAATATGCAGAATAAAATAGAATTGCATAAAAATAATATAAACTTGCAGAAATATTTAAACAACTATATTTACAATATGAAAATAACTTAAATGATTCTAAATAAATATATTTTCAATAAAAATACATTTCTCCACTTAAAAAATATGAGAAAAATATTTTTAAAGAAAATAAATTATTCATAATATTTAAATTAACAAGCTTTACACAATAAACATGGATTGGCAATATTTAACATCTAAAATCAACAAGAGAAAATGATTTAGATAAGAACAAACCTACCAGAGACATTGTCAATCACTAAGACTGTTCAACATACCCAATTTACCAACTAACCTGGTAAATGTGGATTCGTCAACAGATTTAGTGAATATATCTGCAGTCTGTTCTTCAGTGGGTACAAAGTGTAACTCCACAGTTCCATTCATAACATGCTCTCTAATAAAATGATACATGATATCAATGTGCTTTGTTCTCGAGTGCTAAACAGGGTTGTTGGAGATTGCTATGGCACTTGTATTATCACATAAGATAGGAATTTTGTCTAATGCAAAGTCATAGTCTTTCAATTGATTCCTTATCCATAGGATCTGAGCACAACAGCTTCCAGCAGCAATATATTCAGCTTCTGCTGTTGAATTGGAAACTGTTTGCTGTTTCTTGCTATACCAGGAAATCAATCTACCTCCTAGGAATTGACAACTCCCAGAGGTACTCTTTCTATCCACAACACTACCTGCATAATCAGAATCTGTATATCCAACAAGGTTAAAACCAGAATCTTTAGGGTACCAGATACCTAAATTAGGTGTACCCTTAAGATATCTCAAGATTCTTTTAACAGCAACGAGATGTAAATCTCTAGGGTCCGCTTGGAACCTTGCACACAAGCATGTAGCATACATAATATCTGGTCTACTTGCAGTAAGATAGAGTAAGGAGCCAATCATACCTCTGTAGCTTGTAACATCTACCTTGATAGAATTGTCAGAAGCTCCAAGTTTGATTGTTGTTGAAGATGGAGTCCTTGCTGATGCTGAATCCTCCATGTGATATTTCTTGAGGAGTTCTTTGAGATACTTGGATTGACAAATAAATATACCATTTGACCTTTGACTTACTTGCAATCCAAGAAAGAACTTCAGCTCACCCATCATACTCATTTCAAACTTACTCTGCATTAGCTTAGCAAATCTCTTACAGAGATCATCATTAGTAGACCCAAATATGATGTCATCCACATAGACTTGGACTAATATCATATCACTTTTGTGTTTCTTTGAAAAAAGAGTTTTGTCTATGATACCTCTAACAAAACCATTTTCTAAAAGAAAACCAGAGAGAGTGTCATACCATTTTCTTGGGGCTTGTTTGAGACCATAGATAGCCTTGAAGAGAAAGTACACAAAGTCCAGCAGTTCCTGATTTTCAAAGCCAGGGGCTGTTCCATATAAACTTCTTCATCAAGCTCACCATTCAGGAATGCACTCTTAACATCCATTTGATAGACTTTAAAATTGGAGTAAGCTGCAAATGCTAAGAACATCCTGATGGCCTCAAGTCTATCCACTGGTGCATAGGTTTCATCATAATCAATGCCTTCAGCTTGTGAATACCCTTGTGCAACCAGTCTTGCCTTGTTCCTTGTAACAATGTCATCCTCATCTAGCTTGTTCCTGTATACCCATCTAGTACCAACTACTTTCTTGTTCTTTGGCCTGGGTACCAGCTTCCAGACTTGCTGTTGTTCAAACTGACTGAGTTCATCTTGCATAGCAATCACCCAATCTGGATCATTCAGTGCTTCCTCAGTTTTCTTTGGCTCCATTTCAGATAGAAATGCTGAATAATGACATTCATTCTGAGTTGCACTTCTAGTTTTAACTCCAACATCTGGATCACCAATGATCAGCTCAAAAGGATGAGCTCTATTCCATACAGACTGTCTTGGAAGATTTGATCTCGATGATTCGCCTTGAAATTCACTTTGATGTTGTGAGTGACTAGATGATCCTACATTTGCTCCCCTTGAGTTGTTGCTTGATTGCCTTGATGATTCTTCTCCAGTGTTGGTGGTATCTCCATTGTTACCAGTGTTTCCACCACCACCACCATGATCATTATCATTATTGTTATTATTATTACCAGCAATAACTTCAGGTGGGGCTGCATCATCTGATTCTGAGTCTGGCAAGTTATCAAACTTCAGCTTTTCAGATGAGTCTTCTTTTTGGATATTAGGGAGCTTAGTGTCATCAAAAGTAACATTGACACTTTCCTTTACTGTGTGACTGCCAACCAAGTAGACCCTGTAAGATCTTCTGGAATAACCAACAAAAATAGCTTCTTGTGCCTTTTCCTCAAACTTGCCACGTTTAACATTGTCATCTATAAGCACAAAGCATTTTGCTCCAAATACATGAAAGTACTTGACAGTTGGTTTCTTGTTGTTCATGATCTCATAAGGAGTCTTCATTAAGTCCTTGTTGATTAAAGTTCGATTCTGAGTATAACAAGCTGTATTTTCTGCTTCAGCCCAAAAGTACGTTGGAAGTTTAGACTCACTTAACATAGTCCTGGCAGCTTCAATCAATGTACGATTCTTTCTTTCCACTATTCCATTTTGTTGAGGAGTTCTAGGGGCAGAATACTGTCTTGTTATTCCTTTATCAGCACAAAAGTCATTTAGGACTGCATTCTTGAATTCAGTTCCATTATCTGACCTTATGGCTCTAACAGGGAATCTAGAATCCAGCTCAATCAACTTTATATGGTCAATCACCAAGTGTGGGGTCTCATCCTTGGAATGTAGGAATAAAACCAATTTATATTTAGAAAAGTCATCAACAATCACAAGTGCATATTATTTCTTTGACATGGACATCACATTAACTGGACCAAACAAATCCATGTGCAGTAGCTGAAGTGGTTCAGTTATTGATGATGTGTCAGTGCCCTTGTGAGAAGCTTTCTTTGACTTTCCTTTCTGACATGCCTCACACAGTTCTTCATGTGTAAATTCCATCTGAGGCAAACCTCTAACCAATTCCCTCTTAACTAAAGAGTTCATGGTTTTGAAGTTAAGGTGAGACATCTTCTTGTGCCATAGCCAACTTTCATCTGATGAAGCTTTAGCATAAAAACAATTAACTTCATATTGGGATCCGGAGTGTAGATCAGCTATGAACAAGTCACCTTTCCTTACTCCTTGAAGAGCAGGCTTTCCATTCTTCTTGTGAAGGATCTGACACTTCTCTCTTTCAAAGGAAACATCATATCCTCTGTCACAGAAATGACTGATGCTGAGAAGATTGAACCTCAGACCTTCCACAAATGATACATCTTCAATGATAACATTTCCAAACTTCAAACAGCCATATCCTTTCGTAATACCCTTGCTGTTATCTCCAAAGGTAACTACTGGGCCAGCTTTCACAACCAAATCTGATAGAAGGGCTCTATCTCCGGTCATATGCCTTGAACATCCACTGTCAAGAATCCACATAACACGGTTTACCTGTTTAACTCCCTGCAATATCAAATTGATTAGTCCTTCCTCGGAACCCAAACTTGATTGGGTCCGGCATACTTAAAGAACTGGCATTTGTCAGGCAAAACAACCTTTTTAGCTACAACTACTTCAACCTCTTTCACAAAAGAGTGTTTCCATTTATACCCAGCCTTAACACATTTCTGAGTAGGCTTAGGGATAAATAAGTCCACTCTAGTCTTAGGAGGACTAGTAGTCTTAGCTCTAACATGCTTCTTATTATTAACATGTTGACGTGGAGCAGTCTTATCATTAGACACATGCTTACTATTAAAATAAGCATACATAACATTGAAAGCACAAGACATGCAATTAATCACACCACATGCTTTATGAGAAGAATTAACAGCAGGCATGTTAGTTCTACAGTTGTTTTGATCCAACTTATGGATATCTGATTTAGTCTTTTTAGTTGTAACAACTTTGACTGGAATATCAGATATACACTTGTTGGATTGTTCAACTTCAAAAGCAAGATCTTCTTCACGTATCTCCTCTGCAATGATGATAGAGTATTCATTCAGAGTATCTGCTTGAGACTCTCTAAAGAAAGGTTTATCAATACCTTTAAGCACATCAGGAATACCCATTTCTTCAGGACTGACTCTATTAGGGGTATTTATGCTTAATTTACCAATAGACTCATTATAATCATACCCTATTTCTACGGTCTGACTAATACTTTGTTTATTGATAATTTCTTTAGCAGTCTTACAAGAGTTGAAGTAAGCATTAGCTTTAGTCTTCAGCTCACTATTCTTTTCCTTGAGAATGGTTTCCAGTTGAATATAACATTTAACCCTATTCTCAAGAAATGCTATTTTCTCAGTAAGTTCCTGATTAACATGCACAAGTTTTAATTCTTTTATCTCCTTTTTAAGAGCTATGTTCAAAAGAATTATTCTATCATTTTCAGTGTGTGCACAAGAAATAGTACCACTAAGATGACGAATCATTTCAGTGTCAGTGAACTTTACCTCTGACATGTATGCAGATGAAGTGCTTGCCTCTTTAGCCACTAAAGCAAGGTTCCCAATCTCACCTGCTTCTTCATCACTGTCAGTGTCATCCCAACTCTTTCCTTCAGCAACATAGGCTTTCCCAATCTTGTTCTTCTTGCTAGAATCAAATGTGTTTCTTGTCACTTGCTTTGGCTTTCTGCATTCAGTAGCAAAGTGACCCAACTCATTGCAATTGTAGCATCTGATTGTTCTCCTATCCACAGTTCCAGTTTTGTAGCCACCCCTTGTGCTACTTGAAGAGGAAGATCCACCTCTCTGAAATCTGGGCCTGAACTTAAGATTGGGATTCCTTTTGAATCTGAACTTCCCAAACTTCCTGACTATCAAAGCCAAATCACCATCCTCCAGCTGATCAAGTTCCTCTAAAGAATAGAAGTCACCACCAGATTGATCAATGGATGTTAATCCATATTCAGCATCAATAACATTCATGTTAGAACTGGAAGGTTGAACAACCTTCACTTCCAGTTTCTGTGGGACTTCAGCAGCCAATGCAGTAGAAGTACTAACTATCTTCCCAGTTCCATATAACTCATCATGTTGAATTTGCTCCAACTCATAGGTCTTCAGAACACCATACAATCTTTCCAAAGCAATCTCTCCCAGATCTCTTGTTTCTCTAATGGCAGATATTCTGTGCTCCAAATGACGTGGAAGTGTAAGTAGGAACTTCTTGTTAATTTCCTTGATAGTGTAGCGCTTCCCATTGAGATTCAGATTATTGATTAATTTGTTGTATCTCTCAAAAACCTCAGAGATACCTTCACCAGGGTTTGATCTGAAATGCTCATATTGAGAGGTGAGAATTTCCAGCTTATTCTCTCTAACTTCCTCTGTCCCTTCATTGATTATCTATATAGTGTCCCAAATGTGTTTGGTAGTATCATAGTTTAGGACATGATTATGCATGATAGGATCAAGACAATCAACCGGTATTAACTGTAGACAGGCATCCAAGGTAACATCCTCTTTTTCATCAGGAGTGTAATCCTTGGGATCCTTAGGGTACATCTTAGCAGCCCTAGTAACAACATCATTCTCTATTAGCTCTCCCTCAATAATCATAGGGAGTCTTGGTCCATTCTTCAGCACATCAAAATATTTAACATTAGCAACTTTAAGAAATATGAGCATTTTCTTCTTCCACATAGGATAATGCTTCTTGCTGAACATGGGGATTTTGACTGTACCCACTTTCTGTGTAGTAGACATCTTTTGAGATTTTTAGGAATAATAAAAATTTCAGAGTTTAAGAAAAAAATCTCAAAACAATTGGATCTTTGATTTGTATATCAATCAAAAGGCTCTAATGCCAATTGTTAGGTCCTGATAAGTTTGTAGAAAGGGGGTTGAATACAAACTATACCATTTTATCGAATTTGTTCTGTTTAGAATAAAACAATTTAAGAACAAATTATGGCGGAATTAAATGAAACAGAATTCAAGTTAAATATAACTTATATTAAACTTGAAAGGTGTTACAAATGAAGTACTGATTACAAGATTGAATCTCAAACTAATTAAAACAAATCTAGAATAAATTCGACATGAATTTATCTATTTTTGTAATAAAAAGATATAACAATATTTGATAATTTGAGATACATTCTAGGGATAAAAATCCGCTAGATAGTTAAAGCAGTACAAGTAAATGAATTCTAGTGGTTTAGATTTAACACAATGATTTTCTAGAATTAATTCACTGAAGAAATGAATCGGCAGAGTTCTTGAGTATTCTTCACAGAAGCTTTTGTTGAAATGTAATGTTCTTGATATCTATCTTCTGTCTGATCTTTGATTATATAAATAATCACTTTAGTAATCCACTTGACACAAAAGTAACCTGCACGTTTCTACTTTTCATTCCACTAGGAATGACTATCAAAATAGTCGTGGAATGACTATATTAAAAGCCTGGAATGACTATCAAAAGAACTGGAATGACTATGAGAATTTACATAAATTAAATCAGAATTTCTAGAAATGTACTAGGATGACTATCGGGATGACTGTCCCTTGATAGTCATTCCAGTACATTTATAATATAAATAAACTTGGAATGACTATCGGGATGACTATCCTGGATAGTCATTCCAGTTCATTTTAATTAAGAAATTCTAAATTAATTCTAATTCTAATTTAAATTAATTCTGATAATTAATTTATTTCATAAATTAAATTCTGATGAATTTAATTTATTCAATAAATTAATTACTTAATTTATTTGTTAAATTAATTCAGAAGAATTAATTTAATAAATAAATTAATAACTAATTTAAAAGAGAATGTAAATTCTTATAACATAGTAAAACCAATTCTTGAACCACTTGAACTGCTGAAGAGTATCCATTGTCTGAGGTTGTCATTTGATGCACGGTCTGGTTCATAAATTACTAACTTTAATGTCTGTTCTTCATCTTAACTTTAAGCTGTGGTTCATTGTCTTCTTTTGACTGTTGATCAATCTTTGTAACCTGTACATTTGCTGTCACAAATCTGAAACCTCTATCACTTTAATAAATCCACTTCTTTGAAGACTTCACTGAGGCTTGAACAAATAATTGAACTTCTTTCAATGTAGTATTTCTTCAAATCTGTAGGATGACATTAATATGTATTCTTCTGACAGATATGATCTTCTGAGATTCCTGTGACTGTGACAATTGAATTATTACTTACTTATTACAAACTTGTTTAAGTTGACTTGAATCCTCGATGTAAACAAATAGGCTAAAACATATGCCTTTCAACGTCAAATATAAACTATAGTATATATCATAATTTTCAAGTATATAAAATATAAAATATTTGAGTTAAATTAAAAAAATTTATATTGATCATTCAAAAGACTTTGAGGGGTTTAAACGTATAATTTGACTAAAATGATAAATATATGAAACTGTACAAGATACAATTGAATTGATGCCAAAAAGACGATAACTCAAAAATAGGATCTATGTTTTAAATAAAAAATCAACATGGTTAATATGCATAGATGAAAATAAGATATGATTTTCCTGAATCATAAGCATTATTAAATTGTCTAACTATTAATGATGACCAGTTAGACTATTAGTAGACGGTGAAATTTGTTAAAATTGATAATTATAAGTTATAACAATAGAAATTTAGCAAAAAACAATTAACGATAGAAATTCAAATTGTATGAAAAAAATTATTGAATGATGTTAAAAAAAAGTATAATTGTTTCATAATAACGGATGTGTAATGTCATAAAATCATTTTGATTAACGAAATATAAAAATAAATAAGGGTAAAATCATAGAATTTGATATAATATATTTTGAAACATTTACTTAAGTCATTATAACATGAATCCGCTATTTAAAAAAAATGAAACCAAAAATAGATATTTGGATATTATGTAGATGCACAAGTCATTAATGTTGTCTAATTATTCTTACATCGATTAAAATAATCATATGATTTTTATCGTATAGATATTAGTTGATGTAACAGCCCGACTTTTCGGACTATTAAAACTAAATACAAAACTAAAACACAATACAATTTATTAATCTAAAAGTCAATTACAAAGATAACTATTACATTAGCGCAGCTAACGATTATCCGAAAGCCAAACTACTCCGAACCTAAGCTCATCGAAATCCAATGTTATCCAACTCGATCTTAACTCAAACCTGAAAATTGAAAGAGCTTTCTGAAAAGTCCAGAATCATCAAATTCCGACTTACGATGAATTAAATACGAATTTTACAAGACAGCTGATTTCTAATAGAAAAAGACCTGCGAATTTTAACTAAAAAGATGAGGAAGGAGAACATATTGTTTATATAACGATACAAAACCCTATTTCTAAATCTACTACTTACCCTTGTTCAAATCTGATCCAAACTTTAGGCCCGTTAGTCTAATTTAATTTTAAATCTTAATCTATATCAAATTTTAATCTTTTTAATCCTTTTTTTTCTTTTATTATTATTATCCTAAAATTACGGGATATTACAGACTACCCTCCTTAAAAAGAATTTGGTCCCCAAATTCACAACAATCCTATCACATGACACGTCTACCCATTAATCTCCTACAAGTCAAACTTAAACTATCGTCCACAAGATCGCACCCTAGAGAATGTATTAGTCCCATACCTAACACACTCCGAAGGACAGTCTGCTCTTGATACCAACTATAACAGCCCGACTTTTCGGACTATTAAATCTAAATACAAAACTAAAACACAATACAATTTATTAATCTAAAAGTCAATTACAAAGATAACTATTACATTAGCGCAGCTAACGATCATCCGAAAGCCAAACTACTCTGAACCTAAGCTCATCGAAATCCAATGTTATCCAACTCGATCTTAACTCAAACCTGAAAATTGAAAGAGCTTTCCGAAAAGTCCAGAATCATCAAATTCCGACTTACGATGAATTAAATACGAATTTTACAAGACAACTGATTTCTAATAGAAAAAGACCTACGAATTTTAACTAAAAAGATGAGGAAGGAGAACATATTGTTTATATAACGATACAAAACCCTATTTCTAAATCTACTACTTACCCTTGTTCAAATCCGATCCAAACTTTAGGCCCGTTAGTCTAATTTAATTTTAAATCTTAATCTATATCAAATTTTAATCTTTTTAATCCTTTTTTTCTTTTATTATTATTATCCTAAAATTACGGGATATTACAGTTGAATATTATGAAATTTAATCAAATTTACAAGTATTTTATTAATGAAAATGGTACGCAATATACAAAATTACTCTACGATAAATTGCAAATACTATCATCTAATGTATTCTTAATTATAAAATTATTTTGATATATGAACAAATTCAGCGAGAAATTATTTATTTAATATATGAACAAGTCTCAAAACTTGACAGGGCTACGTTCATGATTCAAAATAGTTACATTATTCGCCAACAAAATTTCTTACTACTCACTTTGCACAATTCACACTTCTCATCTTACACTCTCAAACTTACGATTACACAATCCTCACGTTAATAAATCGACCTCCTCACAACAAAATTATTGACGTTTTTATGCAGGTCCGTGCCTTGCACGGTCTGTTACGCTAGTTATTATATAACCAACAAAAATCTGACACGTGTTATTTAGTAAATATTTTTGTACCCAATTTGGGTCCCTCGCATTTTTCTATTTGATTGTTCTTTCAAATTATGATTATAAAAATCGGTAACTAAAATTATTTAATTAATATATCAATTAGTGATTAATCAAAATAAATATATAGAACAATTAATAGCGATAAATTGAATTTTAAAAATCGAGTCCGTCAATATATATTAAAAACATTTCAAAAAAGTATATTAACAATTAATTAAAAAAATCGAAGGTTTTAAGACACTGTTCAAAACATATAAAGTGTGTGTTTAGGGTATCTTAAAAAAGTTGACTTATACCTTAAAATGAATAAGTGTCATATAAGTGATAATTGGATGAATTCTTATAAGTTGTATTGGTGTTTTGATAAATTTACTTATAAGTTAGTTACAAATTTGTTAATTTACATTTTAAAAATAATTATTAAATACAATGAGCTACATACTTGCATTTTAAATTAAAAAAACATTTAAAAACAAAAATGTAAAAATATGAAGTATTAAAAGACAAAGAAATCAAGTAATGAGTCAATAAATTAAGGAAAATGTACGTTGTTACTAATATTCAACTTATGAACATATAAGTTATAAGTTGGTTTATAAATTGAGTTGACGAACACCCTACATAAATTTTTACGAGTTTATAAGTTATAAGCTAGCTTATTATCCATGGGACAAACAGGTTTGAGGCTAAAAACTCCGGATATCGATTGCACTTGGCAGTTTTTAACTCGTGCACACGGGGTTCCATATTTATGAATTTGGGAGATGTTTTGGGAGATTTTGTTGGATACTCTGGTATTTTTCGCCTAAATATTCAAAAAAAATCATATGGATAAAATTAAACTTGATTGTAATCTAACTATGAAGAACTTTCATCTAACACAAAATATATTTACCAAAAAATCGATTTACAACCTAAATTTTAGAAAATCAAGTACATAAATTAATGTTTTTATTACTCACAACCGTCTGTCCAATAATCTTTACTTAATCAATTTTAAATACAGAAAAATAAACACGTTGTTCAATTCCTTGACAAAACAATTCTAAAAGTGTTCCCAAATGCTTATGTGTTTATGAATATTTGGTAATTTTTTAATAATAATATGAGGATTTCGTGTGCATAAATATAAGTCCACGAATTAAAATTTTCCATGTGTCATGCTACCTTATTTGGGAAGAGTTTTGAGAAAATATTTGAATTACCTAGCATTGTTCTTTAATTTTTAACTAAAATGTTATATCTGATTATGAAAGATTGGTCTACCGATATTGTCTTTCTGTTTTTGTTATTTGACAGTTTGATTTTTGACACATATCTTTAGGTATTTTGATTATATAGTAAAAATTATTATTTTTCATTAATTTTTTTTATAAATTAAAATTTTGTTGCATTATTTTATTTGTAAAAAAAAATTTAAAAATAATAATTTTAGTTATACAGCCAAATCATCTAAACATATATGTCAAAAATTAAAGCAAAAAAATAGAGGAAGTATCTTTTTTTAACCCATTAACGACACATTTGTACTTTAAAAGTTCCTAATAAACTGTTGCTAAAGATAAGTTTCCCCATTTAAAATATAACTTTTGATAAGCATTCCACCAAAGGCATTAATGTAGAATTTTTGGTAAGTTCTATCTCTTGTCGTCTAGATAAATTTGAGTTTGATTATCGCTCGAGCTTTGTTAGGTAACTCAAAAATATTTCCTAAAATATGACCCAACTAATGTGCCATGACAAATGTCATTTTTTGATTTGAGACGCATATGTATGTACGCGGAGTCTTATTTTTTTTATTAGGAAAGTTACCAAATATATAAATATTTTGTACAAATTTTGGGACAAATTTTGGGTGAGTAACATTTTTTTTCTCGCTTATTCTCAAAGTATTTAAGAACAGATACTCATGTTTATCCCCAAGATCCAAAATATTTGAGAACAGATACTCATACTTATCCTCAAGATCCAAAATATTTGAGAACATATACATTTATAAACTTATAAGCCTAAATAGAGTAATGCTAGAGCATCCAATAAAATTTTCCAAAATTTGTAGACGAGTTTCCATATTTATGAATTTGGGAGATGTTTTTGGAGATTTTGTTGGATACTCTAGTATTTTTTGCCTAAATATTCAAAAACAATCATATGGATAAAATTAAACTTAATTGTAATCTAACTATGAAGTGTTAACTTTTATCCAACACAAAATATAATTACCAAAAAATCGATTTACAACCTAAATTTTAGAAAATCAAGTACAGAAATTAATGTTTTTATTAATCACAACCGTCTGTCCAATAATCTTTACTAATCAATTTTAAATACAGAAAAATAAACACGTTGTTCAATTCCTTGACAAGTCCCCCATATTCCGATAATCCTATCTAATCCGACATTTGGAACCACGTGGAAATTTTATCCCTTTACCTTTCTTTCCTTTATTAAATCACCGTTTTAAAAAAAAAGATGGAGTCAGCGTGAACGCATCACCTATATAAATCCACGTCTTTTGTATACCTAATCATCATTCTGTTCGCTACATTCTTTACATAGATTTGCTCTTCTTGAATGGGATGAATATCAGTATGCGTATTAATTCTTTATCCGTAGATTACTATTCTACTTCAGTTATCCGTAGAAAGGTAATCTCAGAATATCCGTAGAAGTAATATTCCATAAATGTATCCA
Source organism: Heracleum sosnowskyi (assembly GCA_030848705.1). NCBI lineage: Eukaryota > Viridiplantae > Streptophyta > Magnoliopsida > Apiales > Apiaceae > Heracleum > Heracleum sosnowskyi. Next base: position 103,447,286 of record CM061238.1, on the reverse strand, counting down.
TAGATCGGACATGACATTCTTGGCTGCATCCATAGATAGACCATGACCTCCTTAGCTGCATCCATAGATAAAACATGACATCCTTAGCTGTATCTGTAAATCGACTTCCTTCAGTTTTTTTCCGTAGATATGATGTCCTCGGCTTTTATCCGTAGATGAGATAAGATGTTTTCAGCTTCTATCCGTTGATGAGATAAGATGTCCTCAGTTTCTATCTGTTGATGGCATTTGATGTTTTCATCTCTTATCCGTAGATGAAATAAGATTTCTATAGTTTTATCCGTAGAACAGATACACTTAGCTTCATCCTTAGATAAAACATCTTGTCATCCTTATTGATTCACCATTATTGAGTTGTTTAGGCATGCTTACCACTGAAATACTTGGTGCTTGATTAGACGTCTGTTGGCTTGCTTCTGAATTGCTTCCTAACTTTATGACAAAATATCTTTCATACATTTGATGTGGCTTTTAGACCTTGGATAGATAAAATGCCTTCTAGTTAGCTTCCTGATTTATCAGCTTCTGTGAACTAGCTTTCTGACAATCAGCTTCGGTATCATGATCAAATTCTTGTCTTGAGTATTTTGTTATCATCATTCCAAATGTATCAACCCTAACAATCTCCCCCTATTTATGACTGTTAGAACTAGCATAAATCCTTAGGTTGATGATAACAAAACCCTTCAATGTTCTCAGTGATCTTCAGATAGAGATTAATACTGGACAAAATTTGATGATGCTGCAAAAAGAATAAAAATAAAAACTTGAAGCTGTCAGATTCCATATACTTTCATGTAACTTAGTCTATACCTTCTTCTAAGGGGTTCCAATAGATTGTAACTGGGGGTAGATAAATTCTGAAGTCTGAGATCTCCTTCTAACTCCCCCTGAGAACAACCTATCTTCTCCCCCTTTTTGTTATCAGCAAGTACAATAGAAGAGGCATTAACTTAGTTACTGAATAAGATATTTGGGTATAGGAATCCAACACTTCAAGGATCGAAAGATTTCTCTCAGGAATCTCTCTATTCTTGCATCAGGATCTCATCCTGGCTCACTTCACACAACTCACCTTCCCTTACTAAAGGGGTACTCAAAAACTCTCATTTTGCCATGTTGGAAGAAATAGCATGCTTCTTATTCTCTCCCTCTCCTTTTGCCTGGTCTCAAGCCAGCCACTCCACTCTTTCCCTTCCCACAATCCTATAAATGTCTCAACTATATTGAATTCCTTGATACTCAGTTTGTATGAGCCGAATAATTTTTCAAGAAAGAGTCAGAGAAATCAATATCGTTTATCTACGGATAATTACTGGTTAGGCTTATCCGTAGATTGAGAGACACGTGTCTATGGATGAAGGATATCCATAGAGGATTTTGAATAATGGGCTTGTGAAGTAGAAATTGATGTAAGTTCTGTGAAGATTGAATGTGACATTTAAGTGCACAGTTCTTACATCAAGATCATCAAAAAGAGACTAGTGATCCAACGAATTCTCTGAAAGAGAATGATCACTAGGTGAATGGAGTTTCTCCAAGAGTTCAGAAAATGGAGAATCAAGTACTGATGAGTTGAATGCTGCAGTTATCACTTAATGAGGTGAAATGGAATGGGGACTGCATCCTCACATTTGAAGAAGATGCATCAAACTGAATTTAAGAATAGTGTGTGCTCCCCTTGTGCCTGTGCATATTCTTCATTTCTACTTTAAGAAACAGAAATGGTAATAATTCACATTTTGCACACAGTGTCCCAATCCCTCATTAGTTCTCCTGGATATGAGCATTTTTCAATGATCATAGTCTTTTGAGAGACTACAACCAGAAAAGAGCTAATACTTTTTTTTAACCATTATGCCTTTTCGAGAAGACATAAGGCAGTTTGGCTGGTAATCTCACCCTCACATTCCTTCTAGTGGTTTCTTGATGTTCACCATTGCCCTCACCCTCACTTAACTCCTTTATCACTCCCCACTGGTTGAGATTTTCTAGGTTTTGCAACTACAGTTTGTTAAGAAACTGTAGAGGGAACTATGAATTGTTGATTGCATTTAGGGTGTAACTAATTGGGTAGAGAACTTGGGGGTAATTCCAAACAGTTCTCATCACAGTTTTAGAAAGGCAAAGAAATATAATTTAGATTTTAACAAGTGAGAGTCGGATAAAGATTAGATGATTACCTTCCTTTTATCAGTGATGAACTTTTAAGAGCCTTCTCCATTGAAGGTTTATTCTCTTAAAGTCCAAGATATTAATAAATAAATAAAATTATAAAAACACTAATATACATAAGGTGAGCTACCTAAACAGGCCCAAAGTTTGAGGCTAAAAATTCCGAATATCGATTGCGAATTATAAAACTGAAAGTGGGCTGAAATCTTATACTAATATACGTGAGAATATTATTCGGTGGACAGACGCGTCTGACAAATAAGAGTGCGTAGAAGCAATGTTTTGTTATCCTGACATTCAAGTGCCCCAACTAATATTTTGCGGTTTGTATGTCATGTGAACCACCATTTGTTGCACTGATGTTACACACATTCTGATTTCTCAATAGCGGGTGCCAGCCTGGATATGTGGAGTAAACTTAATTTAATTTTTAACTAAAATGTTGTATCCGATTATGAAAGATTGGTCTACCGATATTACTCTCTCCGTTTTTTTTTTGCTAAATACTCTCTCCGTTTTTGTTATTTGATACTTAGGCTTTTATAGTAATTTTTTTTTATATAAATTAAAAGTTTGATTGCATTATTTTACTTGCAAAAAAAGAATTTTAAAAATAATAATTTTAATTACACGATCAAATCATCTAAACATATGTGTCAAAAATTAAAGCATAAAAAATAGAGGAAGTATTTTTTTTTTTAAACCCATTAAGGACACATTTGTACTTTAAAAGTTCCTAATAAACTGTTGTTAAAGTTAAGTTTCCCCATTTAAAATACAACTTTTGATAAGAATTTCACCAAAGCTATCATTAATGTATAATTTTTGGTAAGGTCTATCTCTTGTCGATTAGATAAATTTGGATTTGATTCTCGCTCGAGCTTTGTTAGGTAACTCAAAAATATTTCCTAAAATATGACCCAAATAATGTGCCATGACAAATGTAATTTTTTAATTTGAGACACATATGTATGTATGCGGGATCTCATTTTTTTATTAGGAAAATTACCAAACATATAAGTATTTTGTACAATTTTTGGGACAAATTTTGGGTGCTATAACATTTTTCTTCTCGCTTATTCCCAAAATATTTAAGAACAGATACTCATGCAAAATTTTCCAAAATTTGTACATAATGATGTGACTAACAGTTGGCAGTTTCTAACTCGGGGTTCCATATTTATGGATTTGAGAGATATTTTGGGAGATTTTGTTGGATACTCTATTATTTTTCACCTAAATATTCAAAAAAATCATATGGATAAAATTAAACTTGATTGTAATCTAACTACGAAGAACTTTCATCCAACACAAAATATATTTACCAAAAAATGGATTTACAACCTAAATTTTAGAAAATCAAGTACATAAATTAATGTTTTTATTACTCACATCCGTCTGTCCAATGATTTTTACTAATCAATTTTAAATACAGAAAAATAAACATGTTGTTCAATTTCTTGACAAGTCCCCCATATTTCGATAATTCTATCTAATCCGACATTTGAATCTTGGAAATTTTATCCCTTTACCTTTCTTTCCTTCATTAAATCACGGCTTTAAAAAAAAGGATGGAGTGAGCGGGAACCTATATAAATCCACGTCTTTTGTATACCTAATCATCATTCCGTTTGCTACATTCTTTATCACGCTATATAATTTTCTCTCTCACAGTCACAGATCTCACTTTGCTTTCTCCCCATTGTCGTCCAATCGTTCAGGTACATTCTAAACTCGTTTTCTGTATGCGCAATTTGAATTTCGACAAATGTAGGATCGATTCTTTTACTAAGTTTCGAGATTCGAGTCCAAACACAATAATTTGTTCAACTCAGATAATACAAAGTCAAATCTATATTATTGCCACCTCGACTCGGATTACAGCTCTGTTAGAAGATCTGTCGGAAATTTGCTGTTTTACTATGATTATTGTTGTCAGGTTTTCAGTTCCTGAAGTAATTTAACTCTAAAAAATAATTAGGTAGACTCGTATTGCGATAACTAAGATTGTTGAAAATTTGAAATTGGCCTTGATTATAGTGTTTGGAACCCTGACCTTTTTGCAGCTCACTATGACGCCACCTATCGAAATTCAGAACAAGACAGCCAATGGCCACCGATCTCCACATATTCCTTTGAATGAAAGAATTCTTTCATCCATGACCAGGAGATCAGTTGCTGCACATCCTTGGCATGATCTTGAAATAGGCATGTTAATTTTTTATTTTATGAGGCCTGCTCCTTGAATATAATTTTTAGTATTGTAATTTATTCATGTCATAATACGTTTTTTTTTTGTTACAGGACCTGGTGCCCCAGTCATTTTTAATGCTGTAAGTGTTATTCATACAGCTTATAATCTTTTATTTTAAATTGTAGTTCTTGGTTTCAAAAGAGCAAGTCCAATGCTAAACACGTAAAATGACTATAGTCATTGGTATAATATGGCACCAAAAATTCATCTATTGCCTTGATCTGCCAAATGCATGCCAAGTCTTACAGAATAACATTTCGATTGTTAAATTTCTGCAGGTGATTGAAATTAGCAAGGGCAGTAAGGTGAAATATGAACTTGACAAGAAAACTGGACTCATCAAGGTATGGCAGCCTGCACATGCACACAAGGTTAAACCGTGACCCCCTTTTCCTCCAAATATCTCATCACAAGCTTCTGATCTTCGTGTGCAGGTTGATCGTGTTCTTTATTCATCAGTTGTCTACCCCCATAACTATGGCTTTGTTCCTCGCACTCTGTGCGAGGATAATGACCCTATAGATGTGTTGGTTATCATGCAGGTAAATCATTTCTCTGCACTTATATGGTATATATGCAAACTTTAAAAATCTAGGCAGTCCTGTATAACGGGAGGTACGAATGGTAAAATTTATGTGCCCGGAACCCTACTTTGCGATTGTAATAATTTTAAGCAACAAATATTTAGCATTTGTAGCCTCATGGCTGAAACTCTTTTTCTAGAGATTTGGGTAAATTAGGATGCACTGTATTCAAAACCCTTTTTCCAGCTAGTTACGGCCTTGGGGGTGTTGAACAAAATAGGCAATGCGCCTGATTTATTAGTGGTACTCTTGTTTACAACTAGTGACATATCAAGTGATTTTTATCTTGATCGTTTTCATTTGAGATTTCAATATTCATAACAAGTTAAAAGAACAACATCAATGTTTGAATATGGTGGAGTACTCTTCAAAAAAGCATGTTTATGTCTGAATAACTTTGTTGCTACAGATGCCTTCTCTACACATTTGATATGTTCTATAGCAGGTCTCTCAATTTCCCTAAACCTCCTCAGTTGATATAAACCTTGTGATTGATTTACATCTAGTGTGCTCAATAGGCTGAGTACCTTCCAAATAATACAACCTTCACTACTCTTTTTTTTTGTAATATGGCATTTGGATAAGATACTGATCGAACTATGTCTATATATAATTAGAAGATTGATATTTGTTTCGGTATTTTATTTATAGTTCACAGGTATATACAATCTCTATAATTTTATTTATTTATATTGTCACACGTGTATCAATCCCTTATGTTTGTAGTACAAACTAGCTACTGATACATACATTGGCAGATGCAATTTGTTGACATGACAAGAATCCTTGTAGACTCCTTCAGTTATTGCTTATACACCTTGGCTTCTAGACAACTGAAGGTCTTGAATTTCATACATTCCTATTGTTGATTCTTACATGGCTTTTCAATGTATCCAGGAACCAGTTCTTCCTGGGTGCTTTCTGAGGGCTAAAGCAATAGGCGTCATGCCCATGATTGATCAGGTAACTACTGACTAAAGATTCTTCCTTTTCTCAGTGGACATATTAAAATTTTGTTCAAATTATAGGGAGAAACAGATGACAAGATAATTGCTGTTTGTGCTGATGATCCCGAGTACAAGGACTACAATGACATCAAGGATCTTCCACCACACCGTTTGGCTGAAATTCGTCGCTTTTTTGAAGATTGTATCCTTTTTACTTTTTATTAAACCACGGAGCACAGACTTGACTTTACATAGACTCTTTACCTATACTTTTTTTTTGCTAATTATCTTTACCTATACTTTAGCGGGAATAAATGTAATATTAGTAATTTTCACTTAACAAGTAATCAGACAAGAAAAATGAGAACAAGAAAGTTGCAGTTGATGATTTTCTTCCTGCCACAAAGGCTTATGAAGCCATACAGCATTCAATGTAAGTGATGAAGTCTTTTCCTTTTATTTTTCTACTCATATAATTATGCCTGTTTGTAACATTTTCCGCAGTCTCTAATTGCAACTTTTCATTTTTTTTCCTTAATACCATCGTTGACTAGAATATCTAGACATTTTCTTTTCATGTTTCATGTGCCGAAAAGGCCCATTATTTCCAAGTTCCCGTAAATTATAGGTTTTCTGTCACCAATAGCTAGCCATTCTTTTAAATAAATGATTCCAATCTAGATCCATTATGTTTCCATTTTGTTTGCAGGAACCTCTATGCTGACTACATAGTCGAGGGTTTGAGGCGGTAGTTTTTTCCTCCGTATACAGATGATTGGTGGTGCAAATGCTTCAGTTGAAAGGGGAAGGCTGTTCTTACTTAGCAAACCGGAAAAAAAAACTGTTAATAGTCTTAGAGTTGATGATCATGAAGAATTTGTTAGGAGTGAATGGTGATGGATATACATGCTTCTTTAGGGACATAATACAGATGTTTGTTTTTTCTTTGGACACATTTAGATATTTTCTTTTCTATTTGGGTAATTCACAATCACCCTTAATATATATGCAATTGTTTTTTGCAACTCATAGTAGAAATTTAACATCTCAAACACAAGTCAATCGTTGCAAGCTTGCAGATCTACCTTTCCATTTCTCTAAGAATGCAATCCTTATGAAGTTTATAATATTAATACCACACAAGGAAGAATCCATTATGCAATTGGACCAGAAGAAACAGTTCTTCATTGCAATCTCCATATCCAAGATGGTATATTCTTGCTGGTAGCACAAACATTTTATCAGAACTACAGAGTATGAACTTGATATTACCGGTACAATCTTTAATCAAGTACCGGAATAAATGCAAATGACAAGTAAATTAACTATGGTCGCAAAGCTTATGATCAAATTTGCTCACAAGATTCCAACCCAGCCTTACCAGGCTAAAACAGACTTAGCTCGTTTATGAACTAAGTTACAGAGCACCTGCTACATAACTCAAATACTCACAAAGACAAATCTGAATAAACCATTGAGTTGAGAATGCAAAGTGAATTAATCAACAAAAGCCATATGAATTTCGTTCCCAATTAAGATGATTCCAAGTACAAACACAGAACAAATTACAGTCAATCTATCTTTAAACAACTCTGAAACTTCAACAATTACATACGAGAAATAGAGGTACTAGAAGTCTAGAATAACTGCAACCAGAAGCATCCTACTACATAGCTAACAAATTCTAAGCAGCTTTCTTCGGGGATTTAGTTGCCTTGGATGGCGATTTGGTTGGCTCTTTACCTTCCTTCTCGGATTTCTTGGGCAACAGAACCGGGTTAATGTTGGGAAGAACACCACCATGAGCAATCGTAACTCCAGCAAGTAATTTTCCAAGTTCCTCATCATTTCTCACAGCCAAAAGTAGATGCCTTGGTATAATCCTGCTCTTCTTGTTGTCTCTCGCAGCATTTCCAGCCAACTCCAACACCTAGTCACAAAAAATAAACAGTCGAATAAATTCCCCTTTCTTCTAAATTAGGGTTTCGAGCACTAAAATCTTTACAATCTGTCTTTTCTAAATTACAATAATATCGTAAAAATTACTAGCACACTCATCTTCCATTTTGACATAATCATTCGATAAATAACACGAGTCAGAGACCAAATTAAGCATTAAAACAAGCACACATCATTATTTTCGACAAATAAATACAATTTTCAACTAGATAAAATTAATTAACCTACTACTTCAGATCTAATTCAAACAACAAATAATCAAAACCTAACTAACACTTCAAACTAAATCAACAATTAATCACAACAAATTGCAAAAACCCATTAAAAACAAATCATATAATCTACATTTCACACAACACAACATAAATTAAACCACACAAGTTGTAATTATACCTCAGCAGCGAGATACTCGAGAACGGCGGCGAGATACACCGGAGCTCCGGTGCCGACACGCTGAGCATACCGACCTTTCTTCAGATACCGGCCAATTCTTCCGACCGGAAAGGTGAGTCCGGCCTTGACGGAACGAGTCACCGACTTCTTTCGGGGCCCACCTGCTTTCCTGCCGGCAGCTCCTTTCTTAACTTTTCCACCGCCTTCCATTTCCGGTTGCTTATCGGAGATTAAGTTGCTCTAAGTATAGATTGAATTAACCACACAATAAGCTGTGTGTAATAGTGTGTATATATAGCATAAAATAAGTGTGTGTGTTGTGTGTGTTTTGATAGCTGGTAGCAGTGATTTTGATCGAGCATGTTATTGTGCTGTTTGTACCGTTGGATTTGTTTTAATCGACGGTGTGTGTTTGGAATGTTGGCAATCCGTGTGCTCGGTAACTGGCCAATCAGGAGTGGCCACGTATCATATCTATAAAATATACCCAACCTCAAAAACTTTTTACAAAAATACTATGTTTTTTTAAAATATTTTGCAAAAATACCAACATTTTGAAAATATTTGCAAAAATACAGTGTTCAACTAGATGTATCATATGCAACTACATCAACCAAAATCGACCACAAATGCAACTTATAAAAATATAATAATTGAAATAATCTTTGGTTGCATAATAGGTTGCATAACGAGTTGCATAATATATAAAATCAATCACAAATGCAACTTAAAATGAATTTGTTGCCCCTGCGGGGCCTGTTCCACAAATCAATTACAAATGCAACCTTACAACTATTTTTGCAACTAAAATCAACCACAAAAGCAACTACGATTGCAACTTTAATTTTAAAATGATATAAATTAAATTAGTTGCACAAGAAGTTGCTCCAACTGCAGAATGAGTTGCAAAATACAAATAAATCGATTCGACCCATTACCAATCAAATTGTAACTTGAACTTTTTACAATTTTGATTTGCAACCCAAATAAATTAATCAACCAACATAATGCACTCATTTGTCATTGTAATTACTGAAAATCAGTGACTCGACTCTATCTTCTTCCTCCAACTAGATCCAGTCATACATACTTGCTAGTTACACGCATAGATGAGTATAATCAATTCAACAACACTGTTACTTTTTGGTTTGAATTAATCGTGTTCAATAGTGGTGATGTCTTCGTCTATGCCTGCGAGAAATTGCATCGAGAAATTCAAAGATGACGAGAGAGAGCAAATTGGTATCAGACTTAGAGCAAGAAGATAAAAGATGTAAAAAGAAAAGGTATACAGTGAAATAGAGAGAGATAAGGTCACTATTTTTGCAATAAAAAACATAAGATTGTAAAAATGCAAATAGAAATAGAAAAGCCGGTAAAAGAGGTAATTTTTCTAAAACATACTCCTTCTGTCCAATCAGTTATATACGTTTGGGACAGAGGACTCGACATGCATTTTAAGACTCCAATAAAATATAGTTTCTTGAATTATTTTTAAAAAAAATTCTTCTTAATAATAATTAAATGTTTAAATTTTTATTCAAAAAAGAAAAAAATTAAAAATAAATTATGAAATTATGCTCTATAGGAGTCTTAAAATATGTATTACTGTATTTAAAATTGTACGAAACAAAATACATGTACTTGTATAAATTATTTATTAAAAATAAATATAAAAAAATAATCAAAAACTTATTATATTATATATATATATAGAGGGTTACTCTAATGAGAACCCACTAAAATGAGAACTGAGACCTCGGTGGCATTTTTGTAATTATACTAAACATCAGGAATATATACAAAAGGTGAAAAACTAATTTTAATCTCCCGCTACCGAGCACCCATAAACACACCAGATCCCCCTTCTTCGTTGCCACACCCCTCACCCCCAAAATCGTCATTCAAATATCTTCATTAACTCGTTAATAACACCAGACTGAAGCTATTTATTGTATTTGTGTTATTATATCCCTCTGTCGTCCAATTCAGAAGAAATTTATAACAATTTCAAACATGTGATACACCAAACTTTCAGGTAATTTCAGTATTTGTCTTCTAAAATGAGTTTAAAGCACACACTGCTATCACTCAATTAGATTACATAGATACATCTCTACTGCACCATAACCTTCACTTTCTGACACCACAATCACCACCAACATCCCAGTCTATAGAAATCAGCACCACCAGTATTACCCATACAATCACCAAAAATTCAAGTTCAAATTACTAAAATTTTAACACAAATCACCAAATTTCAAAACAAATCACCAAAATTTTAAAATTAAAATTCAGCCAACCTTGTATTTAAACATATATAATTATGATTTTATATGTATATCCACTCCTATTACTCTATCACCATTGTCCCTCAATTATCAACCATAAACAACCTTTTATGTGTATTAGCAATTATCGGCATCATTTTTGGTGCTCCACAACCACCACCATCTCTACTGCACCATAACCTCCACTTTCCGACACCACAATCACCACCAACCATTTATCACCAACATCTCCGTCTATAGAAATCAGCACCACCAGTGTTACTCATACAATCACCAAAAATTCAAGTTCAAATTACTAAAATTTCAACACAAATCACCAAATTTCAAAATAAATCACCAAAATTTTAAAAACAAATCACCAGAAAAAATTTCCTCTACCATACCTATCACCTCCATCTCCACCATACTACTCGTCACCATACATCAACCACCAACATCAACCACCATTGTGTCCACCGTAACCTTCATAACTACCAATTTATGATAAACAGATCTGAGGAGTTTTGAATTAAATACAAGTCGTAGATGAATGTATTCCTTTTATGGCTACATCGATTCAGAAATTCTAGCAAAGAGAATTGATAGTGGTAGATCGAAATGACGAATCAGAGATATGGACGGTGATAGAAATTAACAGTGTTGGTGACATGTTAGCGATGTTTTTTTATTCAATAACAACGGTGATATAACGGCATCAGAGAGGGGGATGATGGTCGGAGTTGAAAGGAATAGAGATGAAATTGGGGGTGAAGAAGAAAGGCAGAGAGAAAATAATTCTCAGATGTATAATTGTATGGTTAGGATATAATATTAGTATAAAAAATAGAGGGCTGAGATAAAGTCTCAGTTCTCATTTTAAGAGAGGGTCTCATTTGAGCATTTGCCTATATATATATATATAGGGAGGTGCTCAAATGAGACCCTATATTAAAATGAGAACTGAGACATTGGTGGCAATTTTGTAAATAAATTGAACTGTAAGGATAGTTACAAACTACAATAGGTAAAATACAGTTACGACCATCACACTATCTTGCTCAATACAGAGTCACCATTACTATCATCACAGACTCACCAACATTTCCATAATCAAATAATTAAAAATTATCAACACTATCTATATAGATACGCATTGTAAATATAGTATAACACATCAACCACCGTTGTTTCTTATAATTGCATCTCTACTCCACCGTGACACCACCAGCACTCCTCCATATCCATCACTATCACAAAAGTACTATCACTAACCACCTTCATCATCACTATATGCTTCATAATTATACTATTATCATCAACTACCATTTTTTATAATTTCAATCACGTGCATAGTCACCAACATACTAGAATCACCAAATTTAAGACTAAATCACCATAAATTCAACACAAATCACCAAATTTCAGTACAAATCACCAAATTTCAGTACAAATCACCAAAGTTTTTTAATGTAAATCACTAAAAATTTCTAACTCTACCCTATATACCACTACTTTAACTACCATCTCCGCCATAACCTTCATCCACTGCACTTGTACCACCACCACTGTAACCGCCTTAATCATGTACCTTACACAAATCATTAGATATAAAAAGTTGCAACTCTGAAATAAGATATACATGGTATATGTTTCTTTTTAGACTGCATCGATCGAAAAATTTCAACACAACGAGTAACAATGCCAGATCGGAAATAATATGAACTAGAAATGATATAAATCGGGAGTGATGAGACGCTAGTGATGGTTAGGCTCCGATAACGATGGTAGTATACCAACAATGTGGAAAGAGTGATGATCGGAGATTAGATACAGATCCGGTGGAAGTAAGATGTAGGAGGGAGGGAGAAAGAAGAAAGAGAAAGAGAGATAGAAATGGGTGGACGGGGAAGATGAATGATATAATATAAAATATAATTTAGATTTATATTTGTGTGCCTACGATTTAATTTAATTTAAAAGAATGTGGGATCAAGATTGGATCTCAATTCTCATTTTAATATATGGTCTCATTTGAGCACTTGCCTATATATATAAATATATATATATATAGGCAAGTGCTCAAATGAGACCCACTCTTAAAATGAGAACTAAGACCCAATCTCAGCCCCACATTTTTTATATCTACATTTAATCTTAGTCGTACAAACATAAAATATCAATTTTTATTTTCTCTACCCCTTTCTCTAATCCACCCATTTCCATCTCATTGTCTTCACTGTGATTCACCCATCGCTGCCATTTTTATACCCCGTTGTCACCAGAAAAACGTCATCACAAGCAAGTCATCACCATCGTTACACCACTCCCGATCTACATCGTTCCCGATCTGCCATGGTTTTCTATATGTCATTATTTATGATTTGTTATCATTACTCCTTGTTTCTATTACTAATCAATGTACACTAAACAGAAAAGTAGATCAAGTATGGTTTGCTTCAAATCGTACCTCCTTTGGTATAACGATTTGCAAGAAAGGAGCAACCGTGACGTTATAGTAGTGGTAGATGTGGGGGGATGAAGGTTTTTATGTCAGAGATGGTGATTATAGTGGTGGTATCTATAGCAGAGATACGTTTTTTTAGTGATTTGTTTAGATCTTTTTTGGTGATTTGTATTGAAATTCAATGATTTGTGTTGAATTTTTAGTGATTTAAGTTTAAATTGGTGATTCTATATGTGATTATAGTGGTGGTATCTATAGTAGAGATACATTTTTTTTAAGTGATTTGTTTAGATCTTTTTTGGTGATTTGTATTGAAATTCAATGATTTGTGTTGAATTTTTAGTGATTTAAGTTTAAATTGGTGATTCTATATGTGATGACAGTGAAGGTGTGGTGGTGATTTGTATTTGATGAAGATGATGTTAACGAAGTTTAATTGTAGTAATAACGGAGAAATAGTGATTGCGGTGGCCCCATGGTGGAGCAGGTGGTAATATTGGTGTTGTTTAATAGTGGTATTGTGGAGGAGAGGCAGTGGTGGTGGAGCAGGTGGTAATAATGGTGATGTTTAATGGTAGTGATTGTGGAGGAGAGGCAGTGGTGGTGGTGCAAGGCCCGGTGGCGGCGAAGATGACGGATTTGTCATCAATTAAAGGTTGTCTTTGTCGTTAATTATGGCAGATCTTGTGGTAGCAGGTAGGTTAGAGTTGGGTTTGGTGGCGGGGAGAAACGAAAGAGAAAGGGAGAACTGATCGAAAATTGAGAGAGAGAGGAAATCTCACTCTGGTGGGGAGGGCACCAGAAATGCAAGTGGGATTGTGGTTTGGGTTGGTGGGCGGGGAAGCAGCAGTAGATGTGGGAGAGAGAAACATAGATAATAAAATATAAAATATTATTTGTATGGCTAAGATTTAGTCTAAATATAAAAAATGTATGGCTGAGATTAGATCTCAGTTCTCATTTTACTATGGGTTCTCACATGAGCAAGACCATATATATATATATATATATATATATATATATATATATATATGTCAAAATAGAACCAATTTTTTGATCAAAAGCAGCTTTTTGATTAAAAATGTTGTTGAAAAAACTGTTTTTACATTTAACATGAACAAGTTCGAACCAACTGTTTAACAAAAATAAAAAAACTGCAAATATGGTCTGCAATATTGATACAAGACAGAGCCTTAATAGAATTGATACTAGAAAAACTATATACCTAACTGAAAATGATAAATCAGGAAAAGTTGACATATGGGATATAATAATTTTTAAAGTGGTATATTTTACACATAATTCAATAATCTTGTAAATTTCGTTAAAAAATCATCGTAAGTCGGAATTCGTTGATCATGTACTTTTTCAAAAGATTTTTCGTAATCTACAACCTTCGTTCTTTGCGTTTTTCAAGAAAACATCACTTATATGGTAAATTTTTCAAGAAACTATCGTTTAGGGGGTTAAAAAGACTAATTGGACAAAATTAGAATCAGGGAGATTTCAAGGTATTAGATGTTCCGTTTTTGATGGGTTCTTAAAAATTGGATATATTATCTAAGATAATTTAGATTCTTAATTTTTCGTGTCGAGGTGAGCTTTCAATTGATCTTTCTAGTATTTTCAAAATTATGTGTTATGTGTATACATTTGATTATCAGAACTTGGGATAAGTGATAATATATTTTGAAGTAAGATGTATTAGTACATATGTGTTATGTGTCAACTCAATATCATATCTAAATCATCATATTAAACAAAAAATAACTAGAATCGAACAGAGGTTAGCAAAATCAAACTATCACAACGTTCAACCACCACTTCCAACAGGCAACAACCATCTACATATTGAAATCACCTAAATAAAAATAATAACCATATTGTCACCACTATAACCACCCTCCCCGCCATCACCACTAGCATCAATATATAGATCATCACTATTTAATAGATAAACAAATACAAGACAAAATCACCATAAGAAACACAAAATACGATTAAATTCAGAACAAATCATGCGTTTGAAGATGAAGGTAAGGACGAAGAAGGCGAATTGGGAAAAACAATGTGTTGGTGAAGGGTTGATAAAATCAATATAATACGCTCTGAACAGTGTAGGTAGCTGACTCTCATGCATTTGATGAAATTAATGAAATAGACAGTTGGTAGCGTGTATATTACAGACACAACATATAAATTAAGGCAACTTATGCAAATCAACTCAATTTTTTCTTAATCCATTAATTATTTCTTCCAAACCAATGAACGTCCATACTCAGCGACTATTGCAAAATTCAAAACTTCAAAATTCTTCAATTTTACATTTTTTTATAAATAAGGGTATGTCCTATTACAAATCGAAAGAAAAAACATCTAAAATGACAAATAATTCATTTCTTAAACATGTAAGAAGTCGAGCAAAATATGGATTTAGATCATACATGTGCCTCGCACGGGTTATAAAGCTAGTCATATCACTTTTTTATTTTTATTTATAATCAATTACCTTATTCAGCTAAAATATATCACTTTTTTTTATTTTTCTAACAAAAGCCCCTCCTTTTCAAAAAATATCACGGACAATTACCTTTTTCAACTAAAATATTTTACTTTTTATATTTTTCCTTACTTTTAGTTATTTTAAAAAGTTTAACACATGTACTTATTTTTTTAACAAATATAATTACTAAAATATTAAAACATCAATAATAATATAACAATTATTAAAAAAACAATTCGTGCTTCGCGTGATTAAAAAGTCCGTGCATTACATGAGTTATAGGCTAGTATGTTTTTGTGTAGGAAAAAAAAGAAAGAGCCGCATTAGATTTCTACGTATACATAAAATAAGAAGATATATGTAGTGGAGGGCCAACTAACGGGTCATTTGGCAAATCTGAATATTAATTTCTTAATCATTAAAATATTTGAATGATTTATCAATCTGAATACTTAATGATTAATATTATTTGGTATATAAATTAACAAAATATCTGAATGATTCAAAAATTTTATGTTTTATTATGAACAAATAAAGTAATATACAAATTCTTTAAATAAAACAATAATATGTTTTTTTCAATATACTACAAAGTCTTAATTAATATTTAAAATAATTTGTATTGGATTTGGAAAGTTATATTATTTTTTGAGATTTATAAATTTGTGAGCTTTTTTCATAAATACCCAACCCAAATTTGTTTTTTGCAAAAATACTATGTTTTTTTAAAATATTTTACAAAAATACCAAAATATTTGCAAAAATACCAACTTTTTGAAAATATTTGCAAAAATACGATCTGCAACTAAATTCAACCATATACAACTGCATCAACCAAAATCAACCACAAATGTAACGTATAAAAATTTAATAATTATAATCATATTTAGTTGCGTAATAGGTTGCATAATGAGTTGCACCATATAAATCAATCAATACAACTAAAAATAATTAAACATAAATCAATCATCAATATAAAATAGTTCAGTTGCAATCATAATCAACTAAAATCAACCAAAAATTCAACTTAAAGATTTTTACAATTCATCAAAAACAACTAATAAGAATTGCCCCTGCGGGGCCAATTAATTGAAAGAAAAGAACTGATTCAACTCATGCTTCTTCATTGAAAGAGTTTCCATCGATTTTGTTAAACCACAAACATCGATTTACAAATTGATATATATATATATGTGTGTGTGTATAGATACACAATTAGATTATGTGGTGAAATTTTAATTATATATTTTTGTAAGGAACAAAGTGATTAAGAAGAAAAGATGGACATGAAAAAGATCGAGGAAGATGAGGTGAATGAGTCAGCGGAAGTAGAAAGAAGAGAATGAATTTAGGAAGAGGCGTCGTAGTTTTGTAAATTAAATGAAAAAGACAGTAAATATGCAATAAAATATAAAGTATCGTATATTTGCAAAAAGAGATGGAAAAGGGGGTATTTTCAGTAATTTCCCTAAATTTTTTTAATAACAAATTTAAACAACATTTATCTTAAAAAGTACACAATATTCAAATATTAGATGGTTCAAAAAAGTATATTAAATTATTACTTTAATGGCAAATTAAAAGACAGAAACGTATGTCTTGCTCTTGCTATGTGGTTTTTAATAGTTAAAATAAATGTTTCTTAATGATTAGGCTGGTCCTTTATATTTTAGCGACTTGCAGGTCTCCCTATTGAAAACATTATATCTAAGGTAAGCCAAGTACTTTTAATATTACACAGTTGTCGTTAGCTTTTAAGAAAAATAATAAACTACACTCATTAATATTTTAAACACATTTATCTAACTAATAAACACCCGTCAACAACGCAGAAAAAATCACCGAGAATATCCCCCAACAGTCAACAACGTCGTAAGCAAGAAATTCACCTTCATACTAGGAATCACCTTATATATGTAATTGCAAACTCAACAACTACACCATCTTCTTGCTCCCAATGACGAACAAAAGGTCATTGAAACTAGAAAACATCACGCAACCAGTATGCCGATAGACGACAATGATTAAAAATATCTCGCTAATTAGAATTATCTATGCAATATACAATATAGGACTCAAAAACATAATTTTAAAATAATATCTAAATAATATGTTATATTTCAAATTACGTATTGATTAACAACTCAGGTTCATTATCTTTGAAACCATGATTTCACTGATTAATTATTCGCTCTCCGTGTTCAAACTTATCAATACTCGCATAATCTTGTCGTGTATATACTTTGATCCTTAGGTACACCGTATTTACTTCAAAATCAACAAATCTATGTCCTGAACAGTTCACGTAACAGTTCACGTAACTGACACTCACGTAAAATTAAGTCAACTAATGCAAATTAACTCAATTTGTTCTTAATCTTCCAACTATATCCTGTAATAGCTACCATAGAATTTAAAGTTTCAAAACACTTCCAGCGATACGAGGGAAAAGTCCCGTTACAAATGAAATAAAGAATATCTAACAACACATCACATATTTCATTTTCAAGGCATTTATATAGTCGAGTTTAGAGTATACCCGTATCTCGCACGGGTTATTAAACTAGTACATATATAAATTAGCAAACTACAATACACAAAAAATAAAATAAATCCATATTTATACATATGCAATTACACTGCCACTTCCTAGTCATGTAAGGAACTAGACAACAATGTAGACATGCCAAATTTGTGTATTTACGGTTTTAAAAAATTAAACACGACTCTAATTTGCCACCGGTTGCACTTCCGGCACTTCCTCCATAACTGATGTTCCGGATGAATCAGCAAGCTCGGAAGTCATTTCTACAACTTTGAATTTGCAATTTTCCTTTGACAACACTTTCTCTAACATTGAGGTCTCCAAGAACATTGTCAACTGGAAGTCCTTTGTATACTCTGACAACTGCATAATATTCTTAAATCAAGACTAACTAAAAATTAAGGATGGTGGGTACCAGGTAGTGTACTTAAGCAAATACTCTCCATTATGCAATATAACGACCATGATCCATTTCGAGCAAAATTAATTAAACATGACTAGCCACATAAAACAATATTTCTTGTCTTAAGCATAAAACAGAGTCGGTGATCTCTGTGACATGAAAGGCAAAAAATGTAAATTTTCTACTGAAGTATAGAAGCACTTACTTGCTCATCACTAATCTTTTTAAAGCCCAATTTATTAGTCCACATAGACTCAGCGACTTTAGCAGCAGGGAGTACAATTTTTTTAACATTTATGGAAATCAATAACTGCTCGATGCAAGAAAAAAGTGCCTGGAAATAACCCTGCAGAAAAAGTTTAAAACGACTTATTAAATGGCCCTAGCTGTAAATTTTGAAGAAAGGTAAAGAGAAAGTTGTGCATGAATTCATACCAGACAACCCTTAACAACACCCTCACTTTAAAAAGAAAAAGAAATTTAACATACAAAAGCAATATATGGCCATTTCTAATCGTAAATCCTCCTATCAAGACAGCTATCTGATCCACACTTACTTTTCTTCGGTTTCTTTTACTTGTTGCCACAACAGGAAGTTCTGCAATCTCTCTGCTAATTATCCTAAGAACACAAGCTGATGAAACCACAGATCTGCGTGTATTTAAACACATGATTTGTAAAACTGAAGCCACACCAGCAAGATATTTTCCAAGAGGAAACCAAAATTCAATAATGAAATAAACAGAAATAGTGTTTGACAAATTGCTTACTCGACGATTAAAACCATGCAATAAATTTGCCTCGATTCCTGATCAGATATGTTTTTCCTGCAAAAAGACATAAGTCACATAACAACATTCATATATATATCTACAAAATTTAAGTAGCAGTCAATTTGTACAGAAAGAAGCCAATTACGAGTATGCAAGTTTAGCAGCAGTAATATGCTAGCAGATGGCCATGTTGACACGCATTACTGGTCAACTTCTTTAGTTCAGGCCTTTATTTTTTCATCTATAATTTTAATTATCTACTTTTCTATAAACCATTTATTTCAAGCATCTAATACGCTATTGACCAAGTAATCGCTAAAGGCAAACAATTTGTATAAGTTCCTGACTGTAATGAGAAGGCTCCAACTTGAACTAGCAAAATACCATTACCAACTATATTGTACCATGTTTCCCTTATATCTAGGTGTCAACTGTCACCTAGAAACTCCATCCAAAATTTTAAATAGAACAACATATTCATAAACCATAAATGGTATAATATCACGATCACATCTTGCTACAACAGGATTAGGAAATCGCCTATTATCTAAGTGTCAGCTGGAAATTTTGACCAAAGATTATAAACAACTTACCCATGAACCGCAGCTGCTATAAGATCGCTACAAGTTTTTGATCTAATAGTCTTAAAAGACTCCTGACAATGGAAGCAAAAAGCAAACATGTTAGAAAGACGAGGATCAACAGACATTCTCATGCATAAAAGATACAACAGGGCGTGAATTGTTTGAGTTAGGAGTGGTTACAACTTACAACCTAAAACAAAACCTAACTGCATTTGGGTTGGTTTTAATTTGTAGCAATTATTGATTTAACCTAACAAATCAGTTGCCAGCGGCTTTTTTCTTTTGTAAATTTGAATTTAATTACCAAATTAGTAAGATATAATACCAAAGGATTATTACTGTGCTTTGTTTTCCCATTGTTATGGGTACAATTAACTACAGTGAGTGCTTTAATACAAGTAACATAAAAAAAAAAAAAACACCTCAGATTAAAAAAATTCATTTTACATTGTATAAAATTTGTATGGCTCAACTGACTACAACAGACATATTCATATAAAACAAATAACTCTTTAAACAAGGGAACTGATATGGAGAACACAATTATTTTCTTGCATCACAACCCTATATTACACCCTCTATTAGTAATTTATTTCACAATAATGTTGTGTATAGTGCTCACTTTAATATTTTCTCTCTGTGTATTCTGAGTACTTGACTACTAGTAATTACACAGTTCAAACCAAGTTTCATTGAAGAAGAAGACTAACCTATTTTGCACTTCAACTTTATTTCCTTTTGGTTTTGTTCTTCTGTTTGGTTCTATAGTTCAATTTCCTTGGGATGTTGGAGGTGTTTTTTACTTTGCTTAACCTTAAAAAAAGCAAAATGCAAAACTTAAAACATACTTTGAAAATTGCAGCTGCTTTGGAAAGCAATCGCGAGTCTGTAATGGGACTTGTCCCACTTAAAATTTGACAGTGCATACTATTCACAGCTCCATTAGTCACTCCTTTGCCTATATCCTTCTCTAGTACTGGAACTAGAAGCACCTTATTCTCTTTGAGAAGACCTTGCATAGTTGAATGTATATTGTTGCAGTCACTGCAACAAAACCATTTATCCTTCGAGAGTTCCTGTAGTAAACCAAGGAAAACCAGTAACTAACTAAATGCCTCCACATACATATATGCAAATATATATTTAGGGGTTCTGATACCGTACTTCTAAATCACCCAACCCATTGTCAAGCAAGCACCTAACATGATATTGCCTTCCACACTACAGAAAAACATGAAATTAGATCCAAACAGAGTGTGAACGAAATAGCATAGAAGATACTACGGCAATACCTGGTAACACTGCTGATTTTTAACTCATCAAAAGTATCGACAGTAAAGTCTTGAACCCTGATCAACAACAAGAAAATAAATAAGATCAATCTGATAAGCACATATAATAGGTTAGCATGCACATATATTAGAAAATAAATAAATTCTCTCTGTGACTAGTTTACATTCTTTTCATAGTTGTAGAAAATGTAAACACTTCATTGTAGGTTAGGAGGCTGAAAGTTCAAAAAATAACAAAAAACACTAGTTAAAACAGAAAGATGACCACGGCAACTAAATGTTAGTTTAATAGTCTGCCATCACCCAGCAGAAATATGTGCCCACAACATATAACCAAGTCAAAATCGCCTTTATTGTCAGTTTTAATACACATACGAGAATTATAATCTGAAAAATATACACCAGATTTTGATCATACTTTTACCCTCTAGATTCAAACAAACTTGAAAATTTTCTAGATGCACAGTGCAAAAAAATGACAACACCACAAAACAGAGTTCTTATCCTAACGCTTCTCACCCCCCCCCCCCCCCCCCCCCCCAATAATTAGATGTAGAAGGTTTAAGCCTCAATAGAGGCATCACAAGTATTTAAATCACTGTAATTGACCTTTACAGAAAAACCATAATATCAATTATGTCTTCCAATCACCCAATAAATCTTGCTGTTTGACAATGACAAATTAACAATCTAGTCATTTACTGGCAGCTAATTTTAAAATTCCAGCACAGAATAATAAATTTTCAGTAGGAAACCAAATAATTGACAGCAATTACATAAACAAACCTGCAAAGAACACAACCACCAGGTTGATATATTGGTGGCTTAACAACTCGATACAGGTTGTGAAACGGAAGGGCTAGAATATCTTCCGTCAGGACCAATGTTTTCTGTACAACGTGAACAGTGCCAATCCCCGGTAGGAATATCTTCTAATCCCAAACCAAACTGCAAGGCCGCATATAAAATGTAAGGTGAAACAAAAATCAGACCTGAAAACTGACATTAACCCAGAGAAGAAGAATTCATGTTGATCATAACTCAATAATTGATACAATAATGACATATATGTAAACTGCACACTGAAAGATGGATATTCAAGTTTTATAAATAAAGTTAAGAGAGCAAAGCAAGAGAATACAAAACGTAAGGGGAAAAACGTGAAGTAGGGAAGATGCAAAACTAACTACATAATTTATATAGATATTACAGAGTTACTTTGCAGTCACTGCCAGGATACAAACATCGTTTCCACCAGTAAGATCCAAGAGAAAAAGCAGTTGAAAATGTATATCAATTGTGGTAAATCCAAGCAATTACTACTATTGCAGCTTAAACATCTGACCATTTCAGTTCGAAGATACTTTATTTTAGTCTCCAGCTGATGTGATGATAACATTATCATTTTATAATGAGATAAGGGCTATGAGGGTTATTCCCAAATCAACACAAAAAATAACCAACACAAATAATAAACAAGTGACCTGCATGATAACCACAAGGACCACCATCGCAATGAACAAGTTCTCCTCCTACTCCACATACTGCACACTTGTTATGACTACTTCTTTGGATGCTTTGACCAGACAACCACAAAGCAATATCGTGCAGGGTAACCCCATCAGTAGTACAGATATTATGGTAGCTGTAAGAAAAACATTAGTATGACAACTAATTTTTTTTTTGTTGATATTAAGAAATTGCTAATATAAACCTTTTTACAGTTTACGTACGGTTTTCGTTTAGCAGGGTATCCAGCGTGAGCTTCAAAGTCAGAAGGACTAATCTGTCCAACAGAATAGAAATAAAAGCATGATAGGGATATTTAGATAATAAAAAGGTTCAAAAAGAGTTTATAATGCCACATGAAGAAAATAAACAGACCTTGGTATTACAGTGACTACAGACTATACCATTCCCCTGCTTGTAGCCCTCAAGTATACTCTGTAAACATAAATTTAGTTAGCTATAAAAATTAGAAGAAAGACATCAGAAGCATTATAAAATGTAACTGAAATCAGACACAACCTCTTTTTTGACACAATAAACCAACTTTGTACCATCTTGGAGTCCCGTAGGCAAAAACAGTGACCGGTGTAAATCATTGCTCCTGTCTCAGCAAAAAAGGAATTGATGAGGCTACTATAGAAACATAACTCAAATAACAAACCTTTCAAGAAGCTAACACATGTAAAAATGGAACGTAATGAAGGTCAAAGGAAAAAAAGGAGACACTACCTCACCTTTTCTTAGTGCGACCTACATTTTTTCTTTTTTCTTGCTGAACTAAATGAGAAAAATAAGGCCTTGGCCTGCAAAGAGAATGGAGATGAGTTAAAGCAAATAATAACTACTAATGTGGCCTTTCCCCACCCATACACGTTACTAATAGACAACAGTCCATTATAAGAGAAAATAAAACTAGATAAGTTAGTCACAAGTTCAGAAATTACTAACCTATTAATCATGCCTTCCTCCCTTCCTAAAGCATCCATGTAACTTCTCTGATCAAGAGGTTCATTCTGAACATAGGAAGTTGAAGGGCCATCAGTCTTTCGAAACACTTCAGTGTATTGACTGTTTAAAAAATTCAAGTGTATTGAAGGGTCTTCACTCACTTTTTTTTCTAACTTTTGACTACTCATGGTTCGAAAACATGAAGCATTCTCTTCTGGAGAGGAATTTGGATTCGAGACTTCTTTGGCCTGCTTCTTTGCGCATGGCGCCCTCGCAGTCACTTCAGCTAACCACTTATCGCCACTCCGCTTTAATATAAACTTCGTCATAAAGGTCTGTAAACATGAAGAATCCTCTTCCAGAGAGAGATTTGAATTCGAGACTTGATAGCACTTTTCAACATATGGGACTTCCTCGGGCAGTTCTTTCCCAAAAGAATTCTCCAGCTCCTTAACGACTTTCAAACTTGGTTTAGCCAGCTTCTTTGCGCATGGCTCCTTCGCAGTCACTTCAGGAATCCACTTCAAACAATTTTTGTTTCTATTATCACCACTATTAACCGCAGCTACAGAAGCCTCCTCTTCTCCCATCATAATACCAGAGCTTTTTCCACAAATCCCAACCAAACTTACTGTATATTTTCACACCAAATATCAGTATCTGGCCTCAAAACAGAAACAAAAACCTAACAATCCATTAAAACTAGAATATCCACTCACTAAATTGGGAAACACGATATAACAAATGAATTAAAATTTGAACTTCCACTCTGTGGAAGTAATTTATATATAAAAAATCAATCCCTACTACACACACGAATCCACCAACAACACAAATTCAATCAACCATAAGCGATAAAATTCATGACAACAGCCAATACACTGTTTAAAACAACCGAAAATTATGATTCAACCAACTACCAAATCTGAAAACTCCACCAAGTCAAATTCGGTAAATCTGAACAAACTCACTCAATAATCTGGGAAACCATAAACTGCACACACAGATTTAATGTTATTCTTTTTAGAAAAATAACTTAATATTTCAAGAGTAATGCTAGATGTACCAAATTGGGCACCAAAATTTGTTCCCAAATGATGTGGTGTAGCCGCGTAGGTGACGTGTAAGTTTACAAAATTTTAACTGGCTTGATGGCTTGGCTAATGAGAATGCAGGGGGTCCACCTCATTTAACATTTGCCAAGACGAATAAAAATGGGACACCTAGCATTTGGGAACTATTTCGGAATCCAATTAGGTACCCCTAATATTTTCCATATTTTAATAGAATTTTTTTTCAATATATTACTTATATATTCTATAATTATTTTGACCACTTAAAACACATAATGATCATCAATATCACAACAATCTTCATGTTTTAAAATAAGTTCAAGATTATTGCATTAATTTTTAAATTAGTTTCATATATTTGAATTTAACCTTTTTGTAAGAAAAAAGAATTCAAAGTTCTTTTTATATGTAATGAATTGATCAAACCCTAATTTCTAATAATCCAATTATCTAGATAAGCAAAAAAAAAAATAGTTCTAAAAAATTTCAAGGTATAGTGTATCTATTGAAGAGGCATTTCCGTCCAAATACATTTTTTACGAATCATAAGTTTCTCTTAAAAACTGATCATTAAAAATCAATTTCCTTGGAAACATATGGTATTGACAAATTTCAAAAACAAAACATTGACTTTATCCAGATTGCAGATATCTAGTAACTAACTTGTATCCCGTGCAATGCACAAGTTACTTTTGATATTTGTTTTTTAATATATTTATATTTCTAATATTTATTTTTATCATAAATATTTTAATTACAATAGATTATTAAAATAATTGAACCCGTAAAAAAAGGCTTTAAGATAAGCAAACTCTACAAAATATGTTTAAATTAAATAGTCATATGTATTTTAATTAGAATAAGGTTGTAAAATTGTTAGGCCCATTACAATATAAATAATAAGGCCCTTAAAAAGTTTTTAAAGTAAGTGGGGCTTAAAGATGTGTTCATATTATATATATTTTGGGCTCAGGTAGCAAAAAAATTAATATTAAAACCCAAGTACCAAAAAATAAGTACCGTACCGTACCAAAATAGAGATACCATTTCGACCGACTACCAAACTTTTAATGTTTCAACTTTAATAATATAGTATAGATAGATAGATATGTATGTACATTGCATTAATTCTTTAAATAAAAGTTCAAAAATCCTTTGAATTTATTTATAACAACCGTTAATAAACATATCACTAAATCAAAAATGTATTTTCATTAGGATAACAAATGCAAAGTCCAATAAACATATAATCATAGCTTTCAAAAACTCAATATTCCAAGAAAGAATTAAAAATGCTTTACCCCGCATCATTAACATCAACACTTTTAGCTAATTTAAATAAAGTTTTTTATGTACACTTATAAGCTTAAAAGATCCATTCTAATAATTCTCGTAATTCTTAAGTAGGAGAGAATCGAACCCGGGACTGATTAACACATGATTAATCCGCACCATTAGGCTATCTCATCCCTCTCAATAAAACTTCTCTTTATTCAATAGATTCAAATCTAATTGTTTTAATGATTTAACATGGAGATCCTGATATTGACTATACATTCAAGAATATTGTAAAAAAAATTGTTTTTCATTATATTTAGTTTGAAATTTTTTTATAAAATTTTATTTATAACACCAAACAATGTTTTTATGATTTATCAGAAATAATTGTATAAGAAAACACTAGATTTCGGGCACGACATCCAAATGGAGTAATGAGAATCCTGAAATTTATATCAAACAATTTCTTTAGCACCTTAATGGCTACCCTTCATGTTAAATCTATTATCATTATATCATATCTATAAGCACAAGTAAAAAATATTGTTTTCTTTTTCTATTTCATTGGATCATCTTGTGCACTACTTGATAATTAATTGAGATAAGGCTTTAAAAGAATACCTTTTAAGAAGATTGATCTTCTTCCCAAAATTGATCCCCTGCGATTTGTGCGATTTGTTTCACCTCTGTTCGCTCTTTCAATAAATGTGATTCTCTTCGATTCGTTCCATCTAATCAAACAATTACCTTACTGTATGTTATAGCTCCAAAGGATTAGTTTAAAAGAAAAAAATGAGGTTATATGAAAGGGAACTTCTTTTTGTGAAAGATTGAGGCTTGGGTTTCATAGAAGATGGAGGCTAGGGTTTCAGAAGTAAGATGGAGGCTAGGGTTTCAGAAGTGACAATAAAAGGATACTTATATAGACAACAATATCTTTCTAAACCTCTATTAGAAATAAAATAATAATATTTTCCTAAACTCTTTGTAGAAAAACATTAATATAATTCTTAAACCATTAAAGAAATAAATTATAATTAAAACTCTTCTTAATAATTTAAAATTAATATTTCTTAAATAATAATTTAAGAAAATTTAGTAATTTAATATGCGCACTAAGATTAAAATAGAACACCTAAATTAATATTAAATTCTCAATTCAATTTTTCTTAGACGTGAGAGCCTCTAAGTTGATTATTTGACCTTTATAAACACAAATCAAATACCATAATTTGAATATAATTAACACATATCCTATTCCGCATCACGAGGATACTTCTTAACATATCATGACTATCCGATTTGTAAGGAATTGTGATTAATCACAATCAACAATGTAACTATTTCGTAATTCAATCATTATACAAAGTCCCAATTAGTATATAAATCATGAAAGTATTGTTAATTGGATAGGCATGCTAGAGGTTAGCAGTCCAATCCATATAACATTAGTTGTTAAAAGATATATATTCATGCCGATCTAAGGCCCCATCACGATCCGAACAACAAACAAGCCATGGATATATCAAACCAAGTACAATGACCGATCAAATCATCCATATCCAATCATTCACAATGACACCTTTGCACCGACACCAAACTATAACAAGTACAAGCATCCTTTAAGAACATCTCCAATGCTAATCCATGTCTCCTATTTTTTTCAATCCCACTTCTATGCTACATAAGCAAAAGTGGTCCCCCTTGAAAAAGTGGACAACTTCCTTTAGTGAAGCATCTCGTATACTATATATAATAGGTCCTTATTGTTTACCTTTAATATATTACATCAATATGATAATTCAAATATAATTTTTTTATTTGGAATAAATGTCAAATCAGTTTAATTAGATTTTTAAAAGCAAAACATACTTATATAAAAATACAATAAAAACCTATATTAACAAACATCAACAAAAATTATACACCAACTTTTTATATCCATTTAAAAAAACACAAATTATATGATTACCACAATTTTCTAACTTGACTAGATAAGGTAGTAATAGTTGTTTATAAAATTACTAAAAAATAAAAATGGGACTAATCTATCAATCCCATTGTCCCACCGTGGAGGGACCATCCCACTTGTTAGGCTCTACTTCGATGGGTAGTACTCAACCCAGTTCCTCTTTGAGCGTCCCTATGTCCAAGTTAGCCATCACCCACGTAGTCCGCAAGGACAATGTGCTCGATCCTCGAGGTGTCTATTTAGACCTCACCCCTCGATAAAAGAAAAACTTACATTCATTCACTCCATCGCTTATAATAGTATTTGTCCTACCTTCTCCCAATTGTTGTTTTCGATATTATTGATCACCATAATTTCCCACTAGAATCATGTTCTCTAACAATAGACGTGTCCAAAGCTATAAGACCTTTGCATGCATTCCATTTCAGGTACCACAAGCATGTACAACAATTATCTAAAGCTAAGTTACCCAGACTCAAGTACGAGTGTCGGACACGGGTGCAGATCCAAAGTGTCACACTCTTAGTTCCTAAAAACTTAGGATTCGTGGATATTGATCCAAAAGTACACGGGTGAAGGAATTCAACATATAACCTTCACATAACTGAAATTATACGTACTTTTTATATATATAACATTTGTAAATAAGTGTATTCTACCACTAAAAAAACATATACATAATTGTTTATGTCAAATTTATAGCATAAATCAAAAGGATAACATGGATATAGTGATCTATGAACATTGCTCTCTAGAAAAAAGTTGTTGTGAGGTCTTGTAAATCATTTTGAACTAGAATGCTTGGAGTTGAAGTGTCCGGTTTTCATTCATATGAAGGATCCGACTCGGATCCCATACCCACACCCATGTCATGTCCGGTGGACACAGGGGCAAAATTTAAGAGTCTAGGTAACATAAATCTAAAGCCTAATGTATTACTCTATTATTCTCCATCATACAATTTGGCTACTTGGCTACTGAATTTTTTCTTTGGTGTAGTGTCGTGTTTTATATATAAAAGGGCATGTTCCAATATAAAACTCTTACCTCACAATCTCTGCAAGCCTTCATAATTTTGGAAAATAAAATGTAAAAAATTATGTGTTTACAATATAAATATTTATATTAATAAATATGCAATTTAAATTAACAATAAGTCCGCAATTCATTAATACAAATAAGTTTCAAATTTTATTTTTTCCAAAATATTTGGTGAATACTTCTTGCACCTATATGGCATCTTATGTCGTTATTGGAGAGTTCTGCAAGTTTGTAGTTGAACACAATCACATATATCTATATATAGTATAACATAGTTTAGATTTATAAACACCTGATTTCCTCACCAAAAATATTTTTTAATAATTAAAACATTATACAAAGTTTCTCAATCTTAATAAAATAAAAGATTAATTAGAAATATACCAGCTTATTATACAACAATACCATGATAATAGTTTATATATTTAACATAAGGAACTCTAAAGACCAAAGACCTCATACCTCTTGGTCTAGCGATATCTCTCTCACTCCCTCCCTTTACGGCAGGTTGAGGATTAAACCTTGTCAATCACTAGGTGAGTGTGTGTGTATTCAATTGAAAAGAAAAAAAAAACTTAAAACACATTTGTTGATTAATTTTGTACAGAATTGATCAACATGTAGCTATACAAGTGAACAAAGTGATGTAGAATGACAACTTAGATGTACAATATTTTTAACAAAAACAAGGTGAACTTAACAAAAATAATGTTTTTTCAATTTTTTATTTTAAAGGTAAAACAATCAGTATTCAACACACCCTTTGACCGCTTATTACGCTTAATCTCAAGAAGAATCAAGTGCTTAGTTAAAATCAAACTGCTTTATGGTCCGATTTCGCTTCAGTGCAAAGCTTAACCTGCCTTTTTGAATATTGTGCAATATTGTGCGAACATAGATAAACTATTATGAAATATAGTTAGTATATATTTTTCAATGACAAAATACACATCCATACATCTATATTAACTTATTAAAGAGAATCAATAGTTGTCATAAGAGTGTAGACTTTAGAATGATTCGTGTTACACATAATACTATCAGAATTAAAATTAAATACTTAATTTATTATGCTTCAATCTTTCTTTTTTCAAATCAATTTTTTACATATATTAACTTTTCAACTGACGCTCAATATAATAGAAAAAGTCTAAAATCATTGCCAAATTAACAGGAGCTAGCACTGGTAACTACCATCTTTGGCAGGGAAGTTAACAATATAAGCACCCCACAATGTCCGGACAAGGATCAGGCTTAACATATTCCTTTGTATTGGTTTAGTATTTCAACTTTGCACAAAGAAATCTGTCAAGTCCAGAGAATAGAGCAACTATGTGCTAAAAAGGATATAAGTGCTTGAAAAATTTCAGGGGATGTTATGAAGTTAATCCAAAAGATGAAACAAATTTCTAATTAAAAAAGACAGTCCAAGCTCACTTTATAACTTAACCATGATATTGTAAGGAAACAATGTAAGGAAACAAAATAGGTCGTGGAAACTTAGAGTTTGAGACACTCAAACTCAAATTCACCTCAGATGTAATTTAAAAATCTCTAAATATCTTCTAATTCAAATAGAATGGCACATGTTTCTCCTGCATATATATAATAAATCACTGAGGGATTGGGGATCTCGTTTAAACTTGGGACAGCGTGGTGACATGTATTAGTGCATCCCCACCTGGAATTCCCCACTCCCATTCCCTACCCTAATCGGTCAATCCCCGATACCCAATAAAGTTAAAACATATTTAAAATTTCAAAGTTAAAAAAAATAAAAAAAATTGACCATACATTAGAATAACAGTAAAAAAATATTGTAATTATTATCTTTTGAAAAAAACGAAGCATATCTTATCAGACAACTTAATTAAAAATTTATTCCAAATTTCCTAAATCCTCGCGGGGTTTCCTGTTCCTTGTTCCTCTTCTGGGGCTGGGATAGAGGGACAAAATTTTCACCTACGGAGATCGGGGCGGGTTTCAGGGAGTGGTTTCGGTAATCTAAGGCAGGGGCAACACTTCCCAGACCGAAAATGACCCGATGCTTATCCCTACTTTCTTGTTCTGTTTATTATCATACATTCACAGTATAATACTGAAAAGTAAACAGTTCTTTTATAAACTAAACATTAGAAGATCAAGACTTAGATATATTTATATATATACACAATATTATATATTTTATGAATAATTCATATGCGGATCAAGAGACACTCTCATCTACTTGCACCTCACTGCAATTGATTCAAGTACAAAAAACTAAGTAGAATAAACAAATATCATACATCACAGAAATCATGAACTCAGAAATCGCAGAATAATAGTTTTCAAATAAAGTGACCAAATGCAATTTATTGAAACACACACATACACACCAACAGCCACAGGAAACACTGAAAACAACACTTAATTTGTTTGTTTGCAGGTCAACAATGATATTACTACCTAGATAATCTAAAGAATATTTCTACAAAGAAAATGCAGAAAAGAGTAATCTAGTACTAATATCAATCAGATAGATATCTAGCAAATATTCAATATTTTATAAACCACGAGAAATGCATAACTCCGATAAAGAACAGCATCATGATAGTTATAAAATATAAGCTTCAACGGGACTATGCAAAAATAACAGAGAATACATGAAGAGTTCGAATATCAAAGTTATATATCATATCAATTGCAGTCCCATCTTTAACAGTGACCTGAGGATACGGACATACCTAGTTCCAAGAGTATATGCACGCTCTCAACCAGCACAGTTAGTGCAGCCAAATGAAATCAGGTGATGCCTCCATCGGCAGCACCACTACTTACCTGAGAGGGTAATATGATGCAAAAAAATGAAAAACTAGATGTAAGACATAAACAGAATAGCACTGGAGATACCAAAAGTAGATTGTTGCATTAGGTACCTTCAATCAAAATTTAAGATAGATTTGGGGTATTGCAACACTTTGGAATATAATTATCCAGAAGGATCGAATGCACCAAAAATGTCCATTCCGAGCTGGCAAATGCAGTGGCATAAGCCCAGTAAGATAGTCAGCTCCGCCGATCTAAAATTCAATTCTAGTTCTAAGGTTTTAAAGATATATAGATATATTAACTTTCTACTTTGTGGTTATATGATAAAATAGATAATTCTTAAAAAGTCAGGAAAAATAATCGCAGAGGATTGTAGAGTGCCACCTAAAATTCAAAACCTTGCTTTGTGCATAATATATACACAAATATATATATATGGTAATAAAATAAAGACTTGTAGTTTTTTTTTATTGCAAGTATTATAAAAGAATAAATACAGGAAAACTGACAATGTCAAATTAGGAGAGAATACTTGCACGTGCTGAGACATTTGTAATGACTACTTATATGGAAGATCTATCCAATACCATAACTTCTCCGCTATGATCAACCCCCTACATTCTTGCAAGACATTCCATCACAAACGTATGCTGGTAACCAAGATTTTGCAAACTCGGACTGAGAACAAAGGGAAGAACACGTATAAGTTATTCCACCAAAATATCTCTTACCAAAATCCTTTCGATAACAAAAATTGCAAGACCATGATTTAGGTAATTAGTCTCCTAACGGAAATCTTACATTGAGAAACTTACTGTCAGCGGGAGCCACAGCAACTGCACGTCAGAAGACATCATTTTCCTTGAAAGATTGGTCTGGATCAACTCAGCCCATATTAAACTTTCCAGCCCTCAAGGACAAATGTGTATTGTTCACATATTTTGGAGGCTGATCTGTGCCATACTGATTGATCCCATTATCAACAGCATCAAATTCAGTTTTCTGTTGTGAATAAAACTATATGCCATAATTAGTACTCTACCTAGTACCATAAATTTTTAGGCATCTATATAGTTTTGAGGATCTAACAATAATAAGTGATCAAAAGTAATGCTAATAAAAAAACCATTCAGGAATTCAAAACAGATATTTACTAGAAATAACAATCTAGTTAATTTTACTATTTATCCATCCTATATACATAATATATACTCCAATTCAGTTTACAGATACCTGTTCAAATTGAACACGTCGCTTAGACAACAAAAAAATCTGAACGTCTAGGATTTTTGAAGCACGAACATTGAAATTAATCTCCAAAATCTCAGTAACTGGCTTTGAGCCAGTAACATCACTGTCAAGTCTCATCTGCTTCTCTATTTTCGACTCCAAGTTACCTCTGCCTTCCTGTAAGTCAGTGATGTAGAATTCAGTTTACTTTTATATTTTATTCATTAAATCCCAATATATATAAACATATACAAACACTCAAGTTCTGTGAATGACTAGCTTCAGCTAACCAAGCTGATCGTTGAGGGTTTCCCCAGCACAGTCATTGTTCGTCGTGCGCTGTTGCGTCTTACCTGCCTCTCTACATTCAACAGTGTCGGTAATTATCAACAAAACGTCACCACAAGACACACATAAAATATACAAATAATACAATTGTGCATCATGTAATGAACAAAAACCTACATAGTCTACTAGCATAATAAAATTTGTTAGGTAAAAGCAAGTCCAATGCTAATGCTACAATAGTTATTCCTACATTCCGACACCAAAAAGTGGTTTTCGGTGCTAAAAAACCTACTCCAATGCTTATCTAACTATAGCTATTGTTATATTTAAGTTAAAGCAGCATATGTACCAATGGCATTTCCCTCTTTAGATACAGCTATCTCTGTTTCTATATATAGAATCATTTATCCCTGTGTTGTTTCCATTCCATTACAGCTACGCATTCGACTAATCGATTAATCATTTTGTAATTCTGGTTCCATATATACTCTACCAACACTGAATTAACTGCACAAACAGGCAATCGGTTGGTGCCAAACACATACGCAATAAAACAATCAAATACCTACACACATAGTATTAATTTAATTTGTAAACATGAAATTTTGACAGGGGAAATTGAAGAGAAAAAACAAGGTAACGAATTACATACAGCTGATTTGAGAACGACAGCGAGACTAATAGCGGTGGCGATTGCGATTGACTTGCATGATTTGTATCAGAGCTTAGGATTGAATAAGAATCTAGCGCAGCGCATAACAGTAACAATTACTCCGGATTTAAATCAAATTTATCAGAAATTATAGAATATATATATATAGATATAAGTTGAGGAGGGAATTTAAAGGGCATTTTATTTTTTTATATTTTATTTTAAATTTTTGAAGATGGTTAATATTTAGAGAAAAGACCCCAAATATCACAAATCTAAGCTAAATGGACCCAAATATCATAATCTGAAAAAATGGCCCCAAATATCACTTTAAGTGGTGTTTTGCTGCAAACACCATATAAACTTGTGTTTTCAACATCTAACACCTCATTAAGTAGCGTTTTGAGCTTAAATTTAAATTAGTTGTTCCCTTTGGGGTTCAACAATTAACTTTTGGGGTTCTATAGTTCCAATTTGGGTTTTAAAAATATTCAGAATGAGGAATAAAACGTATACGGACTTAGGGTTTAAGGTTTAGGGCCTAAACCTTAGACTCTAAACTCTAACCTACCCTGATTTTAGGGTTAAACAACCCTAAAATCAGGCCACCGGACTTTGTAATTTTGCTCGTTAAACAAAAAATTAATTAACGTTTTAAGAAATTTAACACAAGACACTTGATTAAGTGGTGTTTTCAGCGTCAAAACACCTGATTAAGTGGTGTTTTCAGCGTCAAACACTGGATTAAGTGGTGTTTTCGGCGTCAAAACACCGGAAGCGTCAAAACACCGGATTAAGTGGTGTTTTCAACTTAAATTTTTTAAAAAAAAGTTAAAGAAACCTAACGCTAGGCGATCTAGCGTTAGGGGTCTAACCTTGCAAACACCTTTTAATCCGGTGTTTTAGAGTGATATTTGGGGCCATTTTTTTCAATTATGATATTTGGGGCCATTTGTCTTAAAATTGTGATATAGAGGGCCATCAGCCTAATATTTAATTCATCATTTATAAAATAATTTTAGTATTTTTATAATTTGTGAAAAGTATAATTTCTTGCTAATTAATTAAAATAATATTTTAAACCTAAGATCATAACTAATATATATTGTAAAAGTTTATACTAACATATTAATTAGCATTAAAGATTGTTAATAATATTTTCTTTTATCTTCAATATTGTTTAATGTTGTTCATGATTTTTATTTAAATTTTATTATACTACTCCCTCTGTCCCCCTAATTTTATTTTAAAATGTGTATCGAGCCCCCGTCCCTTGATGTAAAAAATTGAGGGTTGAGGGGAACAGAGGGAGTATATGATATGAATATATAAATTTGCCCTTAGTCATTAGATTCTATTATCTTATTAAAAAAAATTCTATTAACTCTTGATCATGTCATTCGTAATACTCCCTATGTCTCAAACTTTTGTCTTGTTTGACTTTTAATGGTCAACTTGATTAAACTTTAACCAAAAATTACATATATAATATAAATAAATAATACAATAAAATTATATCATTAAAAAGTACATTTAATTTAATTTAATATGTAATTTTTAGATTTTAAAAATTATAAAAAGATCGCACGTAATTGTTAGTCAAAGTTGAGTCACAAAAGATTTGTTAGTCAAAGTTGAGTCACAAAAGATTTGGGACGGAGGAAGTATTATTCTTTTTTTATCAGACTTGAATTTCATTTTGTTTTTCTTGATCGTCGAGGGTGATCATCTCGAGTCATTTCCCTGTCTTCCGAGTTCCGACCTCTGGATTATCTTCACTCTGAACATGTAATATCAAACATTCCAAAGCACAACTAATAAAGCTAATACAATAGTTATCTACTAGCATGAACTCCCCTTTCCCCAATTTTGTTGATGAGAATAATGCTGTCAACTCTAATATTATTTAAGCTACGATCTCTCGCCTTCATCAAACCGTAGAGGCTACTTCGGGACTGATCGGCATATCCTTCTTCACATAGTGATGTAGGTAGTCCGTATTCAAAGAAGGGTCATGGTCTCTTGACATCGATTGTCAGGGACTAGTTAACAAACAATTTGTTTCCTTATCGTTGGATTAAGATTTCAACGACTAAGATAAAAATAAAAAATCATCCACTCCGCTATAATTTTTCACAGAGCTATTGACTATCCTCCATAATTTTTCACGAAGCAGTCAAATAACCAAAATATCTTCGCGATAAATAACAATGGATATGCTAATTAACACACTTCGTTGGTTGGGGTCAAGAACCTTAAATTATCCAGTTACCTTGCCCATATAACAAACTCTCTTAAAACTTCAAAATCATGTTCCACCCACCTGGGTGTTATGAAAGAATATCCATACATACATGTATCTATCTACATAAGAATGACAATCAACAAGTGCTTCATTGCTACTTGATTTTAGACCATGATTGTATATGGGCAGTAAAACTATTGGCCAAAATCACCATTGCACACAAATTGTAGATCGCCGTGCATGTTACTATACAGTATCAAGCCTTGTTAGGAGTAGTAACCGCAAGCTTTTAGCCTATTTGCGGAGTTTATTAAGGGAGTTTTGGTCCTTTAACCGCTCCGCAGAAAATTATAAAGGATAGGCAGTAGCTCCGCTGAAAATAATAGCGGAGTGGCAGTTTTTTTTTTAATCTTAGTTGTTGAAATCTTGATCCAAAGACAGAGAAACAAATTGTTCATTAATTGGTCCCTGACAATCGATTGTTAGGGACCAGGACCCAGATTGTCATGGACCAGGAACCTTCAAAGAATGTGTCATCCAATTAACATTGTATGTATATCACTTTGTCACTTACATTACCAGAATTACCCTTAATTTATTGCATGAAAAAGTGATTATATATAGGCCATGTTTGGCCTTTAAGGGTTAGCTATAAGCGGTAGTGGATTGAGTTAATTGTTTTGACTAGCGGATTTGAGTTAGCTATTTTGACTAGCGGATTGAATAAGTTGTATCACTTGAAAATGTTTGGTAATAAGCTGTTTGAATTAGCGTTTTGTATTTTAACTAAACACATTTACAATCATCTAAGAAGTTTCTCTAAATAACTTTTTCAAAATTAGCTTATTATTAAATTCAAACCGCTATTTCAATCTGTTAACTATCAAACACCCATATTAGAGGCTTCATTCAGTTAAACCTCTAAGCTCAAACCTCTAACTTGGCCATAATACAGTAACATATGTAGAGATTATTAGAAGGATGCATATGAGTAGACTATTGCAAAAATACATTACTAAACAAATAAATATTATAATTGTTGGGTTGTCTCATTAGTTTAATACTCAATTCAGGACCAAGAGTTCAATTCTCATATCTAATGTGTCTGGATCTTTTTTTGTCAGCTAACTTTATATTTTTGAACGGGTAATGTCAGGTACCCCAAAAATTTTATCAAATTATTTATTGAATAACATGACACAACACTTGATACATTTTTATTTGTGAACGCATATGTATACACGCGAGATCTCATACTATTAAGAGAAAACTTATCAATTTTACACTAACACATAAGTATTTGATAAATTTTTGGAATTTTTTTTGGAATACATAACATTTTCCTTTTTGAACTTTGAACTCTAAACAAGTTTATAGACCTCTTTTATAATTAAAAATTCGCAATCATAATAACTATACTTAACTGGAAATATTCTCCATATATGATTAAAATCCACAATCATAATAATTATATTTATGCTTTTTGACCTTTTAACCCTTAAAGTTTGACGATTTAAACCCATCAACCCTAAAACTTTGAAATCGTATCTTTTAGCCCCGGAGGTACCCATTAAAGTCCAATTAACCCTTATACCGGAACCGATTAAAAAAAAATTCAAACCGGTATAAATCGGATGGGTAAAACAGACATTCGACATTTAGTAAAGGTACCAGTATAAGGGTTAATTGGACCTCTACGAGTACTTCAGGGGCTATAAGGAATACTTTTGGTAACTTCAGGGGCTAAAAGGAATACTTTTGGTAAATGAATATTTTTTGTTACATCACAACCTACTCAACTCATTTAATGAACTTTAGAAAATCTTGCAAAGATTTAAAGATATTATTTGTTCCTTGGTATATTGACTCTATCTTTTCACTCCAAGAATCACAACATGAAACTTCAAATCACGATGTCCCCGGCAGTTCGTGTAAGTGCACAAGAAACATCAAAAAGTATAAGAAGATGCATAATAGTTTCTTCCAATATGTTAGTATGTAGAGAGAATTAGATATACAGGTACATCGTACATGCATATAAGATATGAGACGAGTCTATAGTTTGATGATTTTGGTTTGAATAGATGGTAAGTGTAAAATTGCATATTTGTAAAGAGATAGATAAAAATCATTATTTACTCATTAGGCACCTATACTTTAAATCATGAGTGATGAGTTAACATATTGGTTGTAAATTTGGTAACTGTTGGTCCTTGTGTATTGCAGAAGGGGGGGGGATGAATGCAATACTGATAAAATTCAATCTCAGTTTCAACAACCAAAACTAAGATTTAATGTTATCAATAATATGTATGCATTCACAAACAGTGTAATCGAGAAGACAGGATTCACAAAATAAATGTTTTATTTATTTTGCAAAGTGTTGCTACAACCTCAAGAGAGAATTCTTGAGCTTCAGTTTTTTTTTTCAAGACACTTGCTTGTCTTCGTTACATATCTAGAATGAATTGTCAGTAGGTATAAGACTAATCCTATCACTATCAGTCACGGGTTTGTGAAGCTGCTGTCACTGTCAAGTGGCAGCTTCTTACAGATTGTCTTACCCATGTGACTTTCCTAAATTGCTAACATGTCAGATATACATTATAAAGAAAGCAACCTAGATTCATTCTATTTCCAGCTTAATCAATTCAGCAAATAAAGACTTGACCTTGCTCTCGAATTGATTCGCTTTTGTTTTGCAGTGCTTGAAGCTTCTGTCGTAGTCTTGCAGACTTGGTGCAGCTTAGGGATACTGCAACATGCCTGTTTCTTGAACATTGAAACTGTCACGGGATTTGACTGAGAAAGATACTTAGAACAAGGGTCTTTCTCGAGACAGTTACTTTTGCCACAAATCTTGCTGTCACAGGAATGTGCTTGTGGTGACAGTAGGAGTTCCCCGCATAGTGTGCTGTCGAGGTTTCCAAACTTGCTGTCGAGGGCTAAAGTTGTTGTCGCGTAGTCTTCCGCCAATGTTGCTGTCAGAGTGAATATGTTGTCTTGACTTGCAACATTCTGTCTTCTTGTAATCTTACTGTCGAAGCTTTAGGATAGTAACCTTTATTCATGTTGTCATCTAATTATGCATCCTTTGAGGCTTGAACACAGCAAGTGAACTTCTTTCAAATTATACAACTAGAATAACATTACATACTGATTACAAGAACATACTTTGGCTGTGACAGTATGTTCTACTTAATTAAAAATTAAGTACATTCAAAGTTAAGTTGTTTCTATGTTATCATCCATAAATCCCAACAATCTCCCCCAATTTGTTTTTATGGAAAATAACAACAAATTTACAATATGTGCTGACAACTTAACTAACAAGATCAAAATGGATTAAGAATTTTTACTTAGCTTGAGATTTCCTCTTCTGCCTTGCTACATCCTCTCTTTTGAGAGCTTCTACCAAGCAGCCTCTTAGACCTTCTATAAGAGAAATTTCAGCAGTAGAAACTGCAGCATCCTCTACTTCTTCAATGATCTTCTTTATGGTAGGAGAGAGGAGAGAACTAGCATCCCTGAGATTCAGCCATTGCTCTATATCATATGGATAGGTTCTGAAGTGAAGTTCTTCAAGAATGAGCTTGAATCTACTTCCAGGATAGCATTGAGAGTCCTTCTCCTTTGCTTTCCAGCTTTGAGTCTTCTCCTTTTCTCCCTTCCAATAATTTCTCTATTTCATCAGAACAAGTCTGCTCCAAGGGATGAATTGATCCAGCTACCATATACTGTAAATCCTTCAGAATAGTTGTTTTTAGCTTGTGAAAGCTGCAAACATAGATTTCTTCTTTTAGATACTTCATTCTTAGGGGATTTTCCAGTATACATGATTGATAATTTGGAGCTTCACTTTCTGCCTTGTTGGAGACCTTGCATCTTTCCAGTAGTTCAGCTTCCTTCTTATCAAGTTCTGACTTAGCTTGAGAATATTGAGAAGATTCAGGTCTTTTGCTTGGCTTGGGTTCCCTTTCCTGAGTTGGTTGGGTTTGCCCTTCTTCTGTGGGTAAATCCTCAAACTCATAGTACCAGTGGTGTGGTATAGGAGAAGGTGGTAGATCAGTGAGAATATCAGCATCATCAAAATCTGCAAAATTGTAGACAAATTTCTGATAGAATTCAGCATCCCTATCAGCCTGATATTTCAGAATATGTTCCATGACAGGCTCTGGAACATCATCATAGCTTTCCATCAACTCTACCATCCTTTCCAAGTAGAAGAAATCAATTCTTCTTTTATCTATTTCCATCATGTTACCACTGAGTGATGTGGCTACAAGATCAAAGTCCTTGTTCATCCTGATAGATCTTGATTCTGGCCACCACAGAATGTACTCAGCAACCTCTTGATTAGCATCCAGCTTAATCTCAACACTCTTGATTTCTTTTGATTGCATTTGTTGTACCTTAAGACTGTTGGGAGGTATTGATTGAATTGGCATCTTCAGATTTCTGCCTAATCCAGTGGCCTTTTCCTTTCCTGAGCACATGTGCTTTCATGCAGGTTTCTGTCTAGAAAACCATGCCTAAGCTTTAGCTTTCAGTCTCTTGGGCTTGACAGCAGCTTTGGCTTCATCCTTGACATAACTTTCCTTGACAGTACCTTTGTCGACAGTATCTTCTATGACAGCATCTTCTTTGACAATTTCCTTGTCGTCAGTACCTTTGGTGACATCATCTTTTTCTGCATTTATGCAGTCAATAGCACATCTAAGAATGCTTGCCTCCAAAGCTTCCAGTATTCTTGACTCCTCTTCATCTGTTGCACCAGCATCTTTCTTTTCCTGACTAGGAGTTTCTTCATTACCTTCATTCTGAGATTGAATACCAGTATTCCCAGAATTACTTCCACCAGTATTTCCAGCATTTCCAGAAGCTTCACCACCTCCAACCTCATCATCATCATCATCATCCTGAGGAGGAAGGTTATAAAGACATCTTCTACCTTGATCATTTCTTTTGGCATTGGCTCTAGAGATTAGTTCCTTCACTCTAGCTCCCAGTGCCTTGTCTCTCAACACCAGCATTTTGTAGATCTCTTGAACAACATAAACTCTTCCTGGATTGGCATTTGAATTGAGTATTCCATCTAACACTTTCAGAATTGACTTGGTTTCCATTCTGGATGTGCCAACCAAATTCATGAAGTTGTTCCTTCTTGTGCCATCCTTAGTTATAGATCTGTAGAAAACACTTGGTGGATTTGTGTAGACTTCAGGTAGCTTTTGTGTGAGCAGGTTCTGGATTTGCATATCCAATATTTCATTGAATGGTGTTTGAGTTGCCCTGATCTTTCCCTTCAAAGCACACAACACCTTTGCTGGCAGACTCTGCAATAACTGCATTGTGATGAAATAAGATATGCCAGAAGTGAAAAAGATACTTACAGCCCATCTTTTCTCATCATTCACCATTACACTGACACTAGTGATTTGATCCTTTAACAGTTTTGTGGTGTTGGTTGGACGGTTGCTTGGAGCATTTATTGCTTCTTCCACCAAACTGCTAAATTCACTGTCATGGTTGAGTAATGTGATCTCCCTGTAATCCACCATCAAAACATTGGCTTCTTCTTGATCAAATTCAGTGTCATTTGACCAAATAATTCCATTTTGGATGGATTCGGGCAGTTTCCCTTTACCTTTCCCAAGCTTGTTTTGTTCCTCCATTTCTCTCCATTTCTTCTGTAGAGTAGTTTCTTGAGTTTCTGGAGTTGGCTCTCTAATTACCACAGGAGGCAAGATTGGGTGTTTAGATGCAGGTCTTCTTTGCAGTGCATCTTGAGTTGCCTTGGACATTAACACCATTTCACCATCCATGTCCACTTCAACAAGCTCTTCAGCTTTATCCTTTGGTTGTCCACTGCTTGGTTTGACTTGCTCCCCCTTAGACATTGCTTTCCCTTTAGCTCCCCCTCTGGTCTTCACAGATACTGGCTTCCCCTGAGTTCCACCTGATTCCTGAATAGGCAATGATTCTGATCTTGCTACCTTCTCCCCCTTAGTTGAGTTGGCAGCTACTAGGTCAGTAAGGAACTGGATGGAGAGCTGAGTAGCAGCAAAACCATCAACCACCAGTTGAGAGAGAGAGTCCATCTTGGAGTTCAATGTAGCACACTATCCTTCCAGAGCTGCAATCCTGTTACCATAAGTAGCAGAGGGGCCACCATACCTTAACCTTCTTGGAGGGGAAGGAAAAGAAAGGGGCTTGGAGGCTATGGGGGTTCTCACACTCTCAGGGTGTTTTTGAGTGATCTCATCACCCCTCACAGATTGACTCTCAAGGCCTAATGCCTGAATAGTGTGGGCTCCCTCAATATCTCTCTGGACATGCTCAAGTCCCTCTCCTTTTGCCAGCTCATTTGGCTGCCTCTCATTTTTATGCTCACCT
This sequence comes from Heracleum sosnowskyi, assembly GCA_030848705.1. NCBI lineage: Eukaryota > Viridiplantae > Streptophyta > Magnoliopsida > Apiales > Apiaceae > Heracleum > Heracleum sosnowskyi. The sequence goes on along the minus strand of CM061238.1, from coordinate 103,404,697 downwards.
CTTTTTTCTTTTATCTCTCTTTTCTTTTGCACACCCTCACTCAACCTAGATGCATGGGTATGAGCAGTACTAACATGCATGGAAGGAGTAGATTTAGAATGTACCTTTAAGAGTTTGGCAAGAGGTAGATCATCATCAGAGGCATCCTCAATGATTACAGCATCAAAATCAGGCTGAGAGGACTAGACATCATCTTTGGCAGGAATGTTACTGTCAGTTGGAGTCTGGACAACAGGTTCTGGCATGACAGCAACTTTGGGAGGTGGAGTGACAATAGGTTCTGTAGTGACAATATCTTTCTCTCCACCCATGACAGCAGCTGTGTCCAGGACAGCAACATTGCCAGTGTCTTTGACAGCAACAGAGGCTGTGACAGCATCTTCCTGAAGGTAAGATGCTCCTTGGAGTTCAGACAAAGTGTTGGCTGTTTCATTTTCTGACAAAATACCACTTTGCCCTAGCTCAGTGTTTGGAGGAATGGTGTCCATCTCACTTTGAGAAATGGGTTCTTGTGGACCACTAGATGGGGGCTCATCCATGATTGGAGATGGATGATCAAAACCTGAAGGGTTGGGACTGTCCCCTTCTCTAGGTTGTTGAGAAGAAACAAAAGAATGTGTAGGGAAGGAAGAAGGTGAAAGTGTAGCAGAGAGTGGGGGCTGATTCACAGATGAAACATGTGAACCATCAATAGGAGTAGAGAAATCCTCATTGTGCCCTAACTCACTGTGTGTTTCTTCAAGTGGGGGTATCTCAGGTTGTGAACCATGAGTTTGTGCAGACTCTGTACGGGGTGCCTTGGGAGACAGACCAATTTCAATAGATGCACCTTGTTGAGAAGGCACATCTAGGGAGGTGTTTGAATCCCTTTCAGTAACTACAGTCTGTTGAGAAACTGCAGCTTGGCTAACAGTGGTTTTGGTCCTCCTAGCTCTCTTCTTCTTAGGCTCAGGGGGAACCACTGGGGGTTCTGTTTGACTACCTTCCTTATTTGCTGCACTAGGTGCAGTGTCTCCCTCTTGACTAACAAAGCTACCACCAACATCAGCTGCTAAGGGCCTTTTTCTACATTCTGGCAAGGCTTCTCTTTGGGCTTTGGGAAGTCTAGAGGGCCTAGGCTGAGTGTATGGTGTTGAATGTGGGTTAACTGAATTTGGGTCTAATTCAGTTTCATTCACAAGAGTAAAGGAATCATAACCAGAAGGTAATGGATAATCAAGGTTGGACACTTGATCAACCATGTGCTGAGTGAAACAGAGTGGAATGTGTGCATTGAGATCCTGTGATGATAACAGTGTGTGTGTGTTCTTTTTCAAAACTGAGCAAGTCTCTAAATGAGGGGCATATGCACATCATAAGAAAGCGAGGGTAGATTGATACCTTCTTACCTATGGCAGCTTTGAGGTGTGCCATGAGGAGAGCTCCAACATTCACCTTGTATCCATGGACAAGAGAATGTGTCAGTTTCTTGATGTAGGAGGGTATTCCATTCCAGCCTGTGGACTTGGTAGAGAACACCTTGACCATCACATCAAATATCATGCTCCACTCCTTTCTCAGATGCTTCCTATCCATTTCACTAGTTGGATACCATTTGGTAGTCCCCTCTTCGAGAATAGGGCCTGCATACCCAATCTTCAAGAAGAGCTTCTTGAGAGTGTCATCATTGGCAAGTTCAGTAAATTGTTGTCTTGCTTTAAGGGTAATTCCAAGAGCAGTGTTGATGACCTCAGCTGTAAGAGTGTATTGTTGCCCAGAGATTGTGAATTGAATACCCGGGTTCACACCCTCAGTTTGAGCAACAACAGTTTGCCAAAACGCCTCAAGTCTGTCTAAGTCAAGAATGGGGGTTGAGGTGATGGCATAACCGAGATAGGACTTGTTCAAGAAAAACATGAGTCCTTTGAAGCCTTCACCAGCATCATTTGGGGAAAAGATGCCAGCAAAGTTTGTCTGAGAGAGAGTCTGTTTGGGGGCCATGGAGATTTCAAGAAAAGAAGAAAGTACGAAAGTTGCTTTTTGCTGGAAGAAAGGTATTTTGCCTTGAGTTTGATGAGAAAGAGAAAGATATGTCTGAGTAACTGTGGAATAAATAGGGGTATCTCAAACGTTATGTGCATAAAAAGTGGATTTCGGGAACGTGTCTTAACCCACTCTTAAACACATGAGTTATTGCCCGTTATTCACTGACCAACGTGGGATAAATATCCAATTTCAACGGTCCACTATTGTTGACAGTAACCTGTGCGCTAGAAACAATCTGTCAGTAATAAGGGGTGGTGACAGTAGGTTTTGCACGACAACAACTATTGCGCAAAAACTTGCTGTCATCGTTAAGCATATGAATGACAGTATCCTTTACAAGTCTGGACAGAAAGTCTTTTCCTGCTGTCAAGAAGGTTGCTGTCAAGAAACACACGACAGTACCCTTCTTAACGACAATAACTTCGATTGGAAATTGGTTCTGTCATGAACTTATTAGAATGCTTTATTCATACACTTAACTTAATATTGACAAATTATGGATTTAGCAATGTAATCGTTTGAACACAGATATTAAGCAAATTACACAAACAAGTCATAAACTCAGTAACAAAGAAAAACAAGAACTTTTATTATTATTAATAAAATCATTAAAATAGAACATTGAGTACATTATTCTATGATTTTATCAACTAGTTCTAAAGTCTCTGCCTTAATCTCTTCTTCAGAGCGACCTTCTTCCTTTAGAAGTGCCTGAAGCTCTTTCTCTTCTTCCTGAGCCTTGGCCTCCTCTTCCTGTTTCTTTTCTTCATCTATCTCATTGAGGGCATCCAACAGCACCTCGAAGAGCTCCTCAATCTCTTCATTGTAGGGTTCACTATCACACTTCTTTAGCCCAACTTCAATTCCTACTTTGTTTTCCATTATTTACTTTAAAACTGAGAGCAGACTGGTGAAACCTAAGGTTAATTTATAGGCAAAACCGTCTAAGGATTAAAGTCTAATGGTCAACAGTTAGAGTACCCATACAACTACCACAAAAGTAATTAATGGTCGTAGATTAATGCAAAAAGGTGTGAAAGTCCAATGGAACAGATTTTTATCTCTCAAACTTAACAAGTAACCACATTAATGTCATACACGGTTTAAAAGTATGAGACTGGCACAAAATACTGACATGAAAAGTCAAATCAACACATGCTATCACATAACAGAAATAGACCAAGTAGACAATAACTTCTCTTGACAACAGGTTTGAAGTTGCTGTCATGAGCTTCAATAGAGAATTTGGAATTATAGAAAACTGAGTAAATCAACATACCAGGTTCAGCATTCCCAATTCACTTACCAACCTGTTGAAGGTTGCTTCATCCAATGGCTTAGTGAAGATGTCAGCAAGTTTCTTGTCAGTTGGGACATAGATCAGCTTCACAGTTCCTTGTTCAACATGCTCTCTGATAAAGTGATGTCTTATATCAATGTGCTTTGTCCTAGAGTGTTGAACTGGATTGTCTGAAATGGCTATGGCACTAGTGTTGTCACAGTAGATAGGAATTTCACTTAACACTAGACCATAATCCAAAAGTTGATTCTTCATCCATAGAATTTGTGCACAGCAACTGCCTGCAGCAATATACTCAGCTTCTGCAGTTGAGGTAGAAACTGAATGCTGCTTCTTGCTAAACCATGAGACCAATCTTCCACCAAGAAATTGACAGCTACCAGTAGTACTCTTTCTGTCAATCTTGCATCCAGTATAGTCTGAGTCTGAGTAGCCAATTAGATCAAATCCAGTGTTCTTGGGATACCAAAGACCTAGGTTAGGAGTGCCTTTTAGGTATCTAAAGATTCTCTTGATGGCTACTAAGTGAGACTCCTTTGGATCACTTTGGAACCTTGCATAGAGACATGTAGCAAACATGATGTCAGGTCTGCTAGCAGTTAGGTATAGGAGAGATCCTACCATGCCTCTATAGGTGCTTGAGTCAACTTTCTTCCCTTTAGGATCAAGATCCAGACTAGTTGAGGTGGACATTGGTGTCTTTGCAGGTGATGAATCTTCCAAGTTGAACTTTCTGAGAAGTTCCTTGATGTATTTAGCTTGACAAATGAAGATTCCATCAGATTGTTGAAGAATTTGTAATCCCAGAAAGAATGATAATTCTCCCATCATACTGATCTCATATTTGTTACTCATGAGAGAGGAAAACTTCTCACACAGCCTCTCATTTGTTGAACAAAAAATGATATCATCCACATAGATTTGTACCAGAATGATGTCCTTGCCGTGGTGTTTGTAGAAAAGTGTCTTGTCCACAACTCCTCTAGTAAACTGATTGTCCAAGAGAAAAGTGAAAAGTGTGTCATACCAAGCCCTGGGTGCTTGCTTTAGTCCATACAAAGCTTTGAAGAGTTTGTATACAAAATCATACACGTCAGCATCCTCAAACCCTGGTGGCTGTTCAACATACCCTTCTTCTTCCAATTCTCCATTTAGGAAGGCACTTTTGACATCCATCTGAAATACTTTGAAGTTGCAGTGTGCAGCATAGGCTAGAAAGATTCTTATAGCTTCAAGTCTTGCAACAGGTGCAAATGTCTCATCATAATCTATTCCCTCCTGTTGACAGTAACCCTTATCTTGTGCAACCAGTCTTGCCTTGTTCCTTGTAACAATACCATCCTCATCTAGCTTTTTCATGTATACCCATCTTGTACCAACTACTTTCTTGTTCTTTGGCCTGGGTACCAGCTTCCAGACTTGCTGTTGTTCAAACTGATTGAGTTCATCTTGCATAACAATCACCCAATCTGGATCAGTCAGTGCTTCCTCGGTTTTCTTTGGCTCCATTTCAGATAGAAATGCTGAATAATGACATTCATTCTGAGTTGCACTTCTAGTTTTAACTCCAACACCTGGATCACCAATGATTAGCTCAAAAAGATGAGCTCTATTCCATACAATCTGTCTTGGAAGATTTGATCTTGATGATTCGCCTTGAAATTCACTTTGATGTTGTGAGTGACTAGATGATCCTTCATTTGCTCCCCCTGAGTTATTGTTTGATTGCCTTGATGATTCTTCTCCAGTGTTGGTGGTATCTCCATTGTTACCAGTGTTTCCACCACCACCACCATGATCATTATCATCATTGTTATTATCATTACCAGCAATAACTTCAGGTGGGGCTACATCATCTGATTCTGAGTCTGGCAAGTTCTCAAACTTCAGCTTCTCAGATGAATCTTCTTTTTGGATATTAGGGAACTTAGTGTCATCAAAAGTAACATTGACACTTTCCTTTACTGTGTGACTGCCAACCAAGTAGACTCTGTAAGATCTTCTGGAATAACCAACAAAAATAGCTTATTGTGCCTTTGCATCAAACTTGCCACGTTTCACATTGTCATCTATAAGCACAAAGCATTTTGCTCCAAATACATGAAAGTACTTGACAGTTGGTTTCTTGTTGTTCATGATCTCATAAGGAGTCTTCATTAAGTCCTTGTTGATTAAAGTTCGATTCTGAGTATAACAAGCTGTATTTGCTGCTTCAGCCCAAAAGTATGTTGGAAGTTTGGACTCACTTAACATAGTCCTAGCAGCTTCAATCAAGGTACGATTCTTTCTTTCCACTACTACATTTTGTTGAGGAGTTCTAGGGGCAGAATACTGTCTTGTTATTCCTTTATCAGCACAAAAGTCATTTAGAATTGCATTCTTGAATTCAGTACCATTATGTGACCTTATGGCTCTAACAAGGAATCTAGAATCAAGCTCAATCAACTTTATATGGTCAATCACCAGGTGTGGGGTTTCATCCTTGGAATGTAGGAATAAAACCCATGTATATTTTGAAAAGTCATCAACAATCACAAGTGCATATTGTTTCTTTGACATGGACATCACATTAACTGGACCAAACAAATCCATGTGCAGCAGCTGAAGTGGTTCAGTTATTGATGATGTGTCGGTGCCCTTGTGAGAAGCTTTCTTTGACTTTCCTTTCTGACATGCCTCACACAGTCCTTCCTGTGTAAATTCCATCTGAGGCAAACCTCTAACCAATTCCCTCTTGACTAAAGAGTTCATGGTTTTGAAGTTAAGGTGAGACATCTTCTTGTGCCATAGCCAACTTTCATCTGATGAAGCTTTAGCATAAAAACAATTAAATTCATCTTGGGATCCTGAGTGCAGATCAGCTATGAACAAGTCACCTTTCCTTACTCCTTGAAGAGCAGGCTTTCCATTCTTCTTGTGAAGGATCTGACACTTCTCTCTTTCAAAGGAAACAACATATCCTCTGTCACAGAAATGACTGATGCTGAGAAGATTGAACCTCAGACCTTCCACAAATGATACATCTTCAATGATAACATTTCCAAACTTCAAACAGCCATATCCTTTCGTAATACCCTTGCTGTTATCTCCAAAGGTAACTACTGGGCCAACTTTCACAACCAAATCTGATAGCAGGGCACTATCTCCGGTCATTTGCCTTGAACAACCACTGTCAAGAATCCACATAACACGGTTTACCTGTTTAACTCCCTGTAATATCAAATTGATTAGTCCTTCCTCGGAACCCAAACTTGATTGGGTCCGGCATACTTAAAGAACTGGCATTTGTCAGGCAAAACAACATTTTTAACTAAAACTACTTCAACCTCTTTCACAAAAGAGCGTTTCCATTTATAGCTAGCCTTAACACATTTCTGAGTAGGCTTAGGGATAAATGAATCCACTCTAGTCTTAGGAGGACTAGTAGTCTTAGCTTTAACATGCTTCTTATTATTAACATGTTGACGTGGAGCAGTCTTATCACTAGATACATGCTTACTATTAAAATAAACATACATAACATTGAAAGCACAAGACATGCAATTAATCACACCACATGCTTTATGACAAGAATTAACAGCAGGCATGTTAGTTCTACAGTTGTTTTGATCCAACTTATGGATATCTGATTTAGTCTTTTTAGTTGTAGCAACTTTGACTGGAATATCAGATATACACTTGTTGGACTGTTCAACTTCCAAAGCAAGATCTTCTTCACGAATCTCCTCAGCAATGATGATAGAGTATTCATTCAGAGGATCTGCCTCGGACTCCTTACAGAAGGGTGTTTCAATACCCTTAAGCACATATGGAATACCCCTTCCTTCAGTACTGACTCTACAAGGGGAATTGATGCCTAGCAATCCAACAACCTCATTATAACCATAACCTATACTAACATGATTACCAATAGCTTGTTGGTTGAAAATATCTTTAGCAGTCTTGCAGGAATTATAGTAAGCATTGGCTTTAGTATTAAGCTCACTATTCTTTTCTTTAAGAATGGTTTCCAGTTGAATATAACATTTAACCCTATTCTCAAGAAATTCTATTTTTTTAGTAAGTTCATCCTGATTAACATGCACTAGTTTCAATTCTTTTATCTCCTTTTCAAGATTTGTGTTCAAAAGAATTATTCTATCATTTTCAGTGCGTGCACAAGAAATAGTACCACTAAGATGACGAATCATTTCAGTGTCAGTGAACTTTACCTCTGACATGTATGAAGATGAAGTGCTTGCCTCTTTAGCCACTAAAGCAAGGTTCCCAATCTCACCTGCTTCTTCATCACTGTCAGTGTCATCCGAACTCTTTCCTTCAGCAACATAAGCTTTCCCAATCTTGTTCTTCTTGCTAGAATCAAATGTGTTTCTTGTCACTTGCTTTGACTTTCTGCATTCAGTAGCAAAGTGACCCAACTCATTGCAATTGTAGCATCTGATTGTGCTCCTATCCACAATTCCAGTTTTGTAGCCACCCCTTGTGCTACTTGAGGAGGAAGATCCACCTCTATGAAATCTGGGCCTGAACTTAATATTGGGATTCCTCTTGAATCTGAACTTACCAAACTTCCTGACTATCAAAGCCAAATCACCATCCTCCAGCTGATCAAGTTCCTCTAAAGAATAGAAGTCACCACCAGATTGATCAATTGATGTTAGTCCATATTCAACATCAATAACATTCATGTTAGAACTGGAAGGTTGAACAGCCTTCACTTCCAGTTTCTATGGGACTTCAGCAGCCAATGCAGTAGAAGTACTAACTATCCTCCCAGTTCCATATAACTCATCCTGTTGAATCTGCTCCAGCTCATAGGTCTTCAGAACACCATACAGTCTTTCCAAAGCAATCTCTCCCAGATCTCTTGCTTATCTAATGGCAGATATTCTGTGCTCCAAATAACGTGGAAGTGTAAGTAGGAACTTCTTGTTAATTTCCTTGATAGTGTAGCGCTTCCCATTGAGATTCAGATCATTGATTAATTTGTTGTATCTCTCAAAAACCTCAGAGATACCTTCACCAAGGTTTGATCTGAAATGCTCATATTGAGAGGTGAGAATTTCCAGCTTATTCTCTCTAACTTCCTCTGTCCCCTCATTGATTATCTCTATGGTTTCCCAAATATGTTTGGCAGTATCATAGTTTAGGACATGATTATGCATGATAGGATCAAGACAATCAACAAGGATCAACTGTAGACAGACATCCAAGGTAACATCCTCTTTTTCATCAGGAGTGTAGTCCTTGGGATCCTTAGGGTACATCCTAGCAGCCCTAGTAACAATCTGATTCTCTATAAGTTCTCCCTCAATAATCATAGGGACTTTGGGACCATTATTCAGCACATCAAAGTATTTAGGATTAGCAACTTTAAGAAATAGGAGCATTTTCTTCTTCCACATAGGATAATGCTCCTTGCTGAATATTGGGATTTTGACTGCACCCACTTTCTGTGTAGTAGACATCTTTTGAGATTTTTAGGAATAATAAATATTTCAGAGTTTAAGAAAAATCTCAAAACAATTGGATCTTTGATTTGTATATCAATCAAAAGGCTCTGATGCCAATTGTTAGGTCCTGATAAGTTTGTAGAAGGGGGGTTGAATACAAACGATACCGTTTAATCGAATTTGTCCTTTTAAGATTTAACAATTTAGAACAAATTATTACGGAATAAAATTGAAACAATATTCAATTTAAATAAAACTCTATTAAACTTGAAGGGTGTTACAATTCTGATCACTGATTACAATGAACTTGATAAAACAAACCTAGAATAAATTCGACATGAATTTATCTATTTTTGTAATAAAAAGGATCGAATACTAAAAAATAGTTCGATATAAAATCTAGGGATTATGATCCGCTAGAAAGCTAAAGCAGTACAAGTGAAATGATCCTTATGAATTTAATGATAAGAACTTGTCAAGAATTAAATCACTGAAGAAAATTAATTGTTTTGCTGTTGAGGAAGTAAAGACAGAGAGAGAAATTTGATGTTGAATGTTTCTGTATCTTTTAACTTCTGTGTGTATCTTTAGTAATGTCTTCTGACTTTCCTTTTATATCATTTGCTTTTCTTTAATCAACCCACGTGCAAATCCACTTGACAGTTCTGATTTTGCACTAGGAAGACAAGCAGAAAAACTATCATTTAAGCCTTGGAAGACTCTCGGGAAGACAAGCTTTGTGAATGGAAGACAACCGGGAAGACTAGGGTTTGGCCTAGGAAGACTTTCGGGAAGACTCACTTGTGAGTCTTCCTAGTTTAATAAACTGAGTCTTCCTAGTTCAATTCTAAGTCTTCATAGTTCATTTTCATTTTCATTCTAATTTAAATAATTAATTAAATAAATTATGTATTAAATTAATTCTTTACAGAATTAAATTAATAAATAATATACTTAATAATATTAATTATTTATAAGAGAATAAATAGAATTAGTTGACTTCTAAAACAATTCCAGAATCACTTAAAACTTAGATAAATAACAAACACAATAATACGTTGACACTCGATGCACTGTCTGGTTCATGAGTGACTAACGACAATGTCTGTTCTTTATTTGTTTGACTTTAAGCAGTGATTCACTTCGTTCTCATTCAAGAACTCCATAATCAGTATCTTTTTCTGTCACCACTTGAAATCTCCGTCACTTTAATAAATCCACTGAGCTTGAATATTTCATTGAGGCTTGATTAATAAATTAAATTTCTTTCAATGTAGACTCACTTCAAGTCTGTAGATGACTTTAATCTTCATTCTTTGACAGATATAATCTTCTGAGATTCCTGTGACAATTTGAATTATTACTTACTTATTACAGACTTGTTTAATGTTGAGTTAATTCCTCGATGTAAACAAATAGGCTTAAACATATGCCTTTCATGCCCCATTTACAATAACAAGTTAGCACTCATTTGGTATTTAGTAAGTTACCTCAGTGCAACAGCAGATAAACAGAAAATGTAAAATAGAACAATAAATAGTGTAACCCTTAAGTGCTAAAATAAAAAGCACAAAAAACAGAAAGAAAAAAACATGATGTATGCAAACACTACAGTGCTAAGAACTAATAAACTGATGCAAAATACTAAAACTAAGAAATAAGCATGCAGAAATAGAAGTACGCAATGCAGAAAACAATACCAACTTATAGTTGGGGACATATTCCATGAACATGCGGTGAAGGTAGCCTCTATAAGGAGCCACACCTGTACCAGTTGCAATCATAATGTGGGTAGCATTTGGATCATCTTCAGGTAAAAGCATGATTTTTCTGGAAGGACCTGCACAATATTGCATATATTAAACAGGGAGAAAATTACACAATAACCGTCATTTATATTTGCTCACTATTCAAACCTATTTTGAGATTAAACTGAGAAACATCAGTATATTTTTAGATAGGTATGAATGAAATACAAATTCATACAGTACTTTAAAAAAGGCCGGGATCCAACAGCTACATGTTTTCAACCTTTAAATAAGGATGGTTACCAAGTCATATGTCCAAATGCATTTCAATCTGACTTAACCCACACCATATTCTTTTAAGAAAATTAATATGAATGTGACAAAAATTTGGGAATCTTTATCATATAGATATGTAAGATGAGAGTAAAAACAAGAGCATTTGCAAAAAGGAAGCTGGGTCAAGATGCATGTAGAAGGGTCTTTGACTACTTGAGTAAAATATGAAAAAAAAAACATATTTTATATATTCTAAAAAATTCTGACATGGCAGAATCTGAATTCTAGACCGCCCAATTTAAAAGTTAATATTGTAATGCACCTCCCTCATGGTCTTAAACACCGAGGAATGCAGAAATCTTGAGTTCAAACTTTTTAAAGAAAATTTATACCAATTTGTCCCCTCACCATCTTCCTCATCATACCGGTCCTCTTTATGAAGTCAGAAACAAATTTTTAAACAATTAGAATCTGATAGACAACATAATATGTGCCAATCAGATAAATTGAGAAATCATAATTGTTGGTCCTTGACTATTGCAGAAGGGGGGGGGGGTTGAATGCAATACTGATAAATCTCAATCTATGTTCCAACAACAAAAACTAAGATTTAGGATTATCAGTTTATCTAGTGCAAACACAAAATAAATGTTTTATTTATTTTGCAATGGGTTGCTACAACCTCAAGAAAATGTTTGTTTTCTTGAGCTTCGGTTTCTCGAGTGATTACAGAGAATGGATTGAGCGATAGACTAAGTAAGCTAAACCTATCACTATCAACATGGGTCTTGTGAAGCTGCTGTCATTTTCATGTGGCAGCTTCTTACAAATTGCCTACCCGTGATTCTTTCTTAAATTGCTATACAAACAGCTTATTAGTACATAACAAAGCAATCTAGAAACATTCTATTTTAAGCTAACACAATCCAGTAGATGTAGATTTGTCATACTCTGGAATTGGTGAGCTTTGTCATGTGATCTCTCAAGCTTCGGTCGTAGTCTTGCAGACCTATTACAGTGTTGGGATACTGCAACACGCCTGTTTCTTGAACATCCAAATTGTCACAAGTTTGACTGGATTGTTCCCCAATACAAATGTTATCCCTTCATGACAGTATCCTGATGGCTGAGCTTGCTGTCACAGGAATGCGCTTTTGGTGACAGTAAGAAATCCCCGCAGAAGGTGCTGTCAGGATTTCGAAGCTTGCTGTCAGGCTAAGATAAAGTTGCTGTCCAAGGGCTTCCGCCAATGTTGCTGTCAGAGTGAATGTACTATCGTGACTTGCAACATGCTGTCTTCAAGTAACCTTACTGTCAACGCTGTGACAGTAATATTTATTCTTGCTGTTCATCTTGAGCACTTCTTGAGGCTTGAACAAATAAATGAACTTCTACCAAGATGTAGTAGAATCTTATTTGCAGCAAACAAAAACGGTTACATAGACATACTCTGGCTGTGACAGTATGTTCATACTTAATAAAATTAAGTACATAAAATATCTAGTTAAGTTGTCTCATAGCTATCACCCATAAATCCTAACAATAATACATTACCTTCTTGACATTAACATATTGTATCTTCTTAGTAATATTTCGATGTTATCTAAAGAACAATTGATTCAGATGTAAAAGGCAATTATTTGAACCTAAACACTTGCTTCTACCGGCAACAAACATCAATTACAAAAACAAAACATAATAAAAAATCAATTATTAAACAAAGTTCCAAAACACAAAGGTAGAGGAAGATTTGCACGTACATTTATTAAGAAAATTGATTAAAATACATGAATAAAAAACATATATAATAACCCCAAAATTAAAGCACAAAACATCCCAAAAAGATTAGTGATTAATTTACAAGTCAAAAGTTCGGCGTATTTGAAGTTTGGCGTTAAAAGTTTGAAGGTTCGACACTATATAGAAGTAAAAGAATCTGTACCTCAAGTAGTGTGATTAAAATTCGAGCTCTACTACAACTAAGTGGATGTCCCAAAGACACAACACCTCTATGCACATTCAATTGTTTCTACATTCGGAAGAATTAAGAACATAGTTTATGAGAAAATGTAATTAGATAACACTAAAAAAGGACAGACAAAATGAAACTTCTTAAGTTATAATAAAAATTCAAAGGTCACAAAGGACTCACATCACTGATCCCAAAGAGCTTTTTATTAGCAGGAGCCACGACTTATATACACAAAGTGAGTACAGTGCTTGTGCACATAACAAAGGTTCTTAAATTATCAAAAAATAAGAACCCTTATAGAGAAGGCTTCATTTATCTAATAATAATCAACTTTAGAGGCCTACAGACCAGCCTTTGAAATAGCTTTCAGAATAGCTAGGGATGGAGTAGTAGCAAATAACTCAGGGGCCTGTATAGTTAGGGAAAAAGGTCACAGCACCATCTTACAAGTCACAGGAAACCAACATTAAGTACACAATAGAACACCTTAAAAAAATATTAGTAAGCTTGCAAATTACCCACTTGAAATACCATCTCAGCTTTTATAGTTTTATACGTACACGGTTGGATTTTGAAAAAAAATCATGAACCTTCAAATTGATTGTTTTATAGTGCAGGACTGCAGTTTAGTTATGGCTTGTCACATATTGATTTCCCTATACCTTAATAATGTGATTAACCAGTGTATACACACTAAATGAAACCTTAAAACTTATAAACCAAGTACTAGATAACCTATATCAGAAATAATTCTCTTGTACTTGGCATGCTATAGATATACAACAATGAATATGTTGTCAACACGCAAGGGCGTGCGCAAATAATATCAAGTATCATTGACATTAGATAATTCATTTATTGCTCCCACGCAGCAATATAGACTCCTAATGAAGCAAGTAGATATCGCCTCATCTACCTAGTTTTCTTTCAAGGTCCAACGTTTTGCTTATATGTGCCTTTCCTGATGAAATTATAAAAAGTTATATTTTTCACTTATCCCCTGAGAGGTTAAAATTAGAAAGCAAACGAGACACTTAAAAGTTGTACATTTCATAAGACAAATAATTGGTGGTCTAAATTAGAACCATAATCATTTAATCATGTCAAATAAATGAGTTTGTACACCTAGGAATTATAAAGTACCTACCTGATTTAGTAATCGCAGCACTGGTAGAAACATGACATATAAGTTTGTCCCAAGGGCCTTCCACCAATATAAGAATTAGTTCTCTGGTATAAACCGAGTAACCAAGAGCTCCAAAACCACCATAACCCCTAAAATTTTAATGCCACAACATCATAAAGTGAAAATCATACAAACAAATTCACAGACCCATTATGTGAAATCAATATTGCAACTGTTGGTCTTTCCATAAACTTACCCGATTGTGAATAGATTAGATACAATGACATCATAATCTTATTCTTACCATTAATTAAACAAACACAAAGGCTACTAAAACACAAATTAAGCTCATATAAATTATGAAGGACAAGTAAAGTGAAGAAACAAAAACACAAATTCCACCTCTAATTAAAACAAACAGTGAAGCTATTTGAAATTAGGGTTTGTACATTGTTGAAATAAGCTCCTAAAATAGTGTACAAGCAGAAGCCCTAATTGCTACAACCCGTAGAAGTCATAATTGAACCTTGAAGAACCCTAATTAAACCTTGAAGAACCCTAATTAAGCCATGTAGAACCCGTCGAAATTTTGAGAGAGTAATGTTTTATGTGAGAGAGAAAGAGAGTAATTGAGCAAGTAATGTTTTGTGTAAAATGCTTGAGCGGGTTTACTTTTAGGATATTGGCCGCCCAAAATTTTGGCCCAAAATTTTGCCCGCTTCTTTCTAATTTTGGCTTATGTTTTTGCCCGCTTGTTTTTGTTTGTTTTGGTAACACTTTTTCAATTATCAATTGTAACGCCTTAATTTATGTTAAAATAGAAATTTAATTTTCTTTAAGGTAACACAAAATTACATCAACAACAACACTAAAAAATTATATTACCATATATCAATTTTAAGCCATCTAAGCTAAACACTTTGGTTGGTAACATAAAATTTAATGTTGGTGAATCGCATATATGGTGTAGTGTTAGCTACTAGCCTTGCTTTGTTTCTTGTCACTGATCCATTTTCATCAAGCTTGTTTCTGAAAACCCATTTGGTCTCAATGACTGACTTTCCCTTAGGTCTTGGAACCAGCTTCCATACATTGTTCCTTTCAAACTGATTTAGCTCTTCTTGCATGGCTATCACCCAGTCAGAATCCAACAATGCTTCATCAGTTGTCTTGGGTTCCATTTGAGACAGGAAGCATGAAAACATGCTGTCAGCAGAGACTTTGTTCCTTGTCCTCACTCCAGAATTAGGGTCACTAATGATGAGGTCACTCGAGTGATCCTTGTTCCACTTGGTGATTCTGGGCAAGCTACTTGACTGAACAGGAACATTTGCTTCAGTTTGTTGAGTTGAATGATCACCAATCCCATTGTCTTCACCATGTTCTTCATTGTCTCCAGAGTCACCACTGTTATGAATATTAGAGGTTATGGTCTGTGACCGAGCTGGAGTTTGGTTGACAGTAGTGGTATTGACAGTATCTTTATCAACTTCAACAATTTGAGTGAAGCTAGGTTCTTCATCCACAATTTCCTCAGCTTCCAAGTATCCTTGATTCTCAAATCTGAATGTCTGCATCTTTCCTTCTTCATGCAGTCCTGGAAACTTGGTTTCATCAAATGTGACATTAACACTTTCTTCAATAGTCCTGTGTTCCATAACATAAACTCTGTAGGCAGTCCTTTCTGTGTTGTAACCCATGAATAGTCCTTCAAAAGCCTTGGTGTCAAATTTTCCTTTCTTCTCATGGTTATCCTTCATCATAAAGCATTTGCTCCCAAACACATGAAAATATTTGACAGTAGGTTTCTTTCCAGTTAACAGACAGTAAGGTGTACTTGCATGAGTTTTGTTGATCATGGTTCTGTTCTGAGTATAACAGGCTGTGTTGATAGCTTCAGCCCAGAAATATGTTGGCAGTTTGGCATCATGCAACATAGTTCTAGCTGCTTCAATGAGAGTCCTGTTCTTTCTCTCTACAACTCCATTTTGCTGTGGAGTTCTTGCAGCAGAGAATTGTTGTACAATTCCTTCATCTTTACAGAAATTTCCAAGAGTGGCATTTCTGAATTCTGTACCATTGTCACTCCTCAAGATTTGAACTTTTGAGTTTGGAGTTCTATCAAGAACTCTGACTTGATCAATGATCACTTGAGCAACTTCATCTTTGGATTCAAGAAACTTCACCCAAGTGTACCTTGAGTAATCATCCACCATAACTAAGGCATATCTCTTCTTGGCCATTGATGGTACATTGACTGGTCCAAAGAGATCCATGTGAATCAACTTGAGTGCTTCTATGTTGGTGTTCAATTGCTTGGATTTGTGCACAACTCTTCTTAGTTTGCCCATTTGACAATCTTCACACAATCATTCTTGACAGAATTCCTGTTGGGGCAAACCTCTCACTAACTCCTTCTTCATCAGAATATTCATTGTCTTGAAGTTGAGATGTGAGAGCTTCCTGTGCCAAAGCATACTGTCACCAACAGTAGCTTTACTGTAAAAACAGTAAACCTTATCCTTCTTTGTTGAATTTAAGTCAGCAACAAACAAGCTTCCTTTTCTAACCCCTTTTAGAGAGAGGCTACTATTCTTCTTGTGATAGATGTTACACAACATCATGTCAAAATCAACCTTGAATCCCCTGTCACTGAATTGGCTGACACTGAGTAGATTGTGCTTCAATCCATCCACAAGAGCAATATCTTCAATGACAACATTTCCAATTTCCAGACAGCCATATCCCACTGTGTAACCCTTGCCGTTGTCTCCAAAGGTTATGATTGGGCCAGCTTTCTCAACATAATGTGATAGCAGGGCTTTATCACCTGTCATGTGTCTTAAGCAACCACTGTCAATGATCCACATGACTTGATCTCTCTTCTTGCCCTGACTTGAAGATGTTGATGTTACTTCATCAGTGCTAGCCATGAGAGCTAGGTTGACATATTCTTCTTCATCTTCATCATCAGACTCATCCCAACACTTTCCTTCAGCCACATAGGCTATACCTTGATTCTTCTTAGAGTATCCACCAGTTCCTTTCTCAAATCTCTGAACCTGTTTGGGTCTTTTGCACTCAGTAGAAAAATGACCAGGTTCACCACAGTTGTAACACTTGAATTTAGATCTATCCACAAATCCAGTCTTGTATCCTCCTTTGAATGAACTTCCCACAACAGCCTTTGATGAGCTTCCCTTGGTGAACTTGGATGCTTGGCCTTAGGGCCTGAATGACCTATCCTTCTTGAACCTAAAGTTCTTGAACTTTTTGGCCATGTAAGCCATAGTAGGATTGTCCATGCTTTCCAGTTCCTCCATTGTGTAGAAGTCTTCATCTTCCACATCCTTGAGCTGTAGTACCACTTTCTCATCATCTTCAACAACCTCTTCTATCTTCAAGGATTGTACAGGGGTTGGTTGTGTGATTTGTAGTGCTTCACTAGGTTGTGTGATCCTTGGCACTTGTGCTACTAGGGCACTTGACATGTTAGCCATCTTGTTCCTTGTTCCACTTTGTATGGCTCTCTTTTGAAAGAGTTCAAATTCATAAGATTTCAGAATGCCATAAAGTGTCTCAAAGGTTATATTGTTGAGATCTCTTCCTTCTCGTATGGCTGTTGTCTTGTGTTCAAGATGATCAGGCAGTGTAAGCAAGAACTTGACATTCAATTCTTTTCTGTCATAGTACTTGCCATGTATCTGCAGTTCAGTTAAGACCTTACTGAACCTTTCAAACATGGAAGTTAAGTCTTCACCAGGCTTGACCATGAATGCCTCATATTGAGATATAAGTATTTGCCTTTGGTTGCCCTTAACTTCTTCACTTCCTTCACAGAGTAAGGCTAACCTGATCCACATCTCCTTGGCTGATGTGCAGCTTATCACACTTCCACACATGGCTTTATCCAACGTGAGAGAATCGAGCAAGATGAGTTACAAGTGATCATCTAGCACCATTTTCTCCTTCTCAGGTTCCAAAATTTCTGAGGGATATTTGGGAACCCAATGTGCAGGAATGATTTCACCATTTACTGTTGTGGCTTCAATTTCCTTCCATGGTATGAAAGGACCATTCTCGAGTATACCTGGGTATAGTGGATTCACAGCTTTGATAAACAACAAGATTTTTCTTTTCCAAATGCTGTAGTTTTCTTTATCAAAAGCTGGGATCTTGATACTGTTTGATTTCTGCATTGTCGTCGGGATCTCAGATATGTATGTTAATCTGATTGCTCTGATACCAGTTGTTGGTCATTGTGTATTGCAGAAGGGGGGGGGGGGGGGATGAATGCAATACTGATAAAATTCAATCTCAGTTTCAACAACCAAAACTAAGATTTAATGTTATCAATAATATGTATGCATTCACAAACAGTGTAATCGAGAAGACAGGATTCACAAAATAAATGTTTTATTTATTTTGCAAAGTGTTGCTACAACCTCAAGAGAGAATTCTTGAGCTTCAGTTTTTTTTTCTTCAAGACACTTGCTTGTCTTCGTTACATATCTAGAATGAATTGTCAGTAGGTATAAGACTAATCCTATCACTATCAGTCACGGGTTTGTGAAGCTGCTGTCACTGTCAAGTGGCAGCTTCTTACAGATTGTCTTACCCATGTGACTTTCCTAAATTGCTAACATGTCAGATATACATTATAAAGAAAACAACCTAGATTCATTCTATTTCCAGCTTAAACAATTCAGCAAATAAAGACTTGACCTTGCTCTCGAATTGATTCGCTTTTGTTTTGCAGTGCTTGAAGCTTCTGTCGTAGTCTTGCAGACTTGGTGCAGCTTAGGGATACTGCAACACGCCTGTTTCTTGAACATTGAAACTGTCACGGGATTTGACTGAGAAAGATACTTAGAACAAGGGTCTTTCTCGAGACAGTTACTTTTGCCACAAATCTTGCTGTCACAGGAATGTGCTTGTGGTGACAGTAGGAGTTCCCCGCATAGTGTGTTGTCGAGGTTTCCAAACTTGCTGTCGAGGGCTAAAGTTGCTGTCGCGTAGTCTTCCACCAATGTTGCTGTCAGAGTGAATATGCTGTCTTGACTTGCAACATTCTGTCTTCTTGTAATCTTACTGTCGAAGCTTTAGGACAGTAACCTTTATTCATGTTGTCATCTAATTATGCATCCTTTGAGGCTTGAATACAGCAAGTGAACTTCTTTCAAATTATACAACTAGAATAACATTACATACTGATTACAAGAACATACTTTGGCTGTGATAGTATGTTCTACTTAATTAAAAATTAAGTACATTCAAAGTTAAGTTGTTTCTATGTTATCACCCATAAATCCCAACAGTAACTCCTACTTGTTTATGAGAGATATTTGACCTAAGAGAGGCCGCCTGGGTAGAGTTCTGTTAGAGGCATGAAAAATAAGTGCAAATTTCATATTAGTTAGTGACGTTTAAACTTAAAACAGTGAAGAAAATGAAAATTTCGAAGATTTACTTCGAAAAGAGACCTGCTGGATGGTACTCTCATTAACATGAGCCATATTAGTTAAAAGAAACTACCTATGATTGAATTTGACATGCAAAAATTCATGGTTGAACCATATAAAGGATGCATCGTATCTGGTACTAATTTTCTTGTCTGCAACACACATAACAAATTTGTTCATGTACTTGGAGAAATCTGAGTTTTTAAATACTGATATACAATCAACAACTTAGATATCTTTCTTGAAGTTTTGGAAGACACAAAATAAAAACAGGCACGGTGGGTTTTAGAGGTGCGACTAATGACTCGATAGAAAAAATTACCATCTATAGTTTCGTTGAATATGTTTAGCGTGGGATGCTTGGGAAAAAGCATCAAATCCTTCAATTTCTTCCTTGTAAAATATATTTTAGAACAAACAGGTTGCAAAAATTTCTTCCAATCGGACACATAATCGTTCTCAGTGATGACGATGATGAAGAGTAGATGATTAGAAAAATCAAATAATGTTTTGATGTATTAATCACTACTATAAATGAAAGAGACACGCGTGACTGCTTATAAGAAAAATACTCAGTCGCGTAACCAAAAGTATTCCTTTTAGCTCCTTACGTTTACCAAAAATATTCCTTTTACCCCTGAAGTACCCGTAAAGGTCCAATTAACCCTTATACCGGTACCTTTACTAAATTTCGAATGTCTCTTTTACCCATCGATTTATACCGGTTTTTTTTAATCGGTACCGGTATAAGGGTTAATTGAACTTTAATGGGTACTTCAGGGGCTAAAAGGTACGATTTCAAAATTTTAGGGCTGATGAGTATAAATCGTCAAACTTTAAGGGTTAAAAGGTCAAAAAGCTTTATATTTAATTGAAGAGTAATGCTAGAGGTACCGAATTGGGTACCGAATTTTGGTACCAAATGATGTGACATTGGTGATGTGGAAGTTTATGATGATTTTATTGGGGAAATAATGTGAATGCAGGAGGATCCACTATTATTAATTAAGTTGTAGCCAATAAGAATATGACATGTGGCATTTGGGATTCATTTTGGGATCCAATTTGGTACCCTTAACATTGTTCTTAATTAAACTCTATTCTGGATTGTATTATTTAGGGTGCCCTACTGCCCTGCTTCTGCTAGTCATTGCCATTTCTTCGAATAGCTCTTGCTTGCAAAGTTGCACTTACTTTTCCAGAAAATGGATAATAAAAAATTAAATGATTTCTTTAAGATAATAAAAAGTTGAGAGATTAGTGGATTACATTCATCCAACATATCTAATTGTCAGTACAAATGACTTTTGAGCTTGATACATGTGAGTATGTGAGAGTGAAGTATTATCAGTTCTGGGCAAACTCAACATGGTACTTTACCTACGATTGATCTACAATTCCTACAAATAGATGATTGTGCCCAACTCATGCCGTGTTCTCTTTTTGTCGAATCATTTATTTTTTTAATTACAACTTTCACATTTCTGATCATGAATGTGATAATGGTCCTCTAATCTGCACTTCACCTTCTATGTTGACACTTACCTATTACTCCTACAACCAATGGTTTCATATCTACTCAGAACCAGAACAAACAATGACTCACTTTCAATGACGGCTTCTGCCTCTGTCTAAAGATAATGCGTCTTTTGCACATTACTTAGTTGCATTCGAGTTTATCACGATGGTTGAGTTGTCCAAATTTTACACTTTGTTGCGAAAGAAGGTCTGCATTTTTTAACCTTTATCTAGAGTCTAGATATGCCACTTATAACCTGTATATTTCTACTGGTTGTTTCGGCATCACGGTTGTTACTCCTTCTTTGTTTGACGTAAGTATTGTGCTCAGTTCAATTCCTATGTGATTTTCGTGGTTCATGAAGATAAATATAAAAACAAGATTCCCTTCGTTTTCTACTAGTAATTTATCCGACTTTTTGCACATATTTTAATGCGTAGAAAAGATAATTCTGTAAATAATTGTATACTTATTTTAATGTAACCATTTGATTTTTGCGGGTCAAGATTTAGTTGTGGCCTCTTGATTGCCAAAATGAAAATACGTACCAAGCATTTTGTGCAGCAAATGCCCACGGAACAGTACTTAATATTATGCCACAAACTGAAAAAAGTGTGATAGATTGACAAAATCAAAGTTTAATGTTATTCTTTTACTGGAATAAAAACAAGAGATACCATCACTTTCTTCACTCCAACTCATCTCAATTCTTTTAAACCAACACATGAAGATCTATTTTTAAAAAGCTTCTAAGATCTCTTCTTAAATGTTCTGTATTATTTCCACTCTATGTACCCAAGTAAATATTTGAAATATAAGAAACCAAAATTAAAACTTAACATGACCATAGATCATGTTATTGCCGATTTAATGATTTAGGTGATTTGTTAATTTTACAAGGGATAATTTGTATCGTTATAGCCGATGATGATTTTTAGTACCATGACCCGGTCATTTATATACCGCTCATAGTTTAATTTAAAAACTAATAGATTGAGCGCGATAAGATAACTCAAGTGATAATTGGCTTATCTCTTTTAAAGCTACCGGATTTAAAAAAAAAGACATTGAATTTTGATTTTTGGTCAATCATACTTTCTCTTCTTCTATATATTGACCTACCCAATTATCAAACTGTTGTCATGATAAGACTGTTTGGCTTGCTAGCTACATGTGGTTGCTTTTCTCTCTGTGCATATGTATCAATATTTGGTTTAGCTTAGGTACAGTCTGAAGAAAATTTTGATTCATAGGCCACTAAAACAAGATCATGTCAGACACTTCAGCTGCTTCTTATATCCATATGGTAAGCTTGATCATTTTCTTTTTCTTCTTAAACTGTTTAGCTAGATGTATATATTTGATGGTAGCAATCCTCGATCTCTCTTTAATTACAGGTTCAACATTTGATAGAAGAGTGCATTTTGTTCAAGATGAGCAAGGAAGAATGTATGGAAGCCCTGTCAAAACATGCAAATATCTTGCCAGCCATCACTTCCACAGGTATTAATGTATATTATAAATCATGAATTTCTTAGATTAAAAGCACTGCTATTAGTTCTTGTCAAGCACAGAAGGGAGGAACAGGGAGGGGGAGGGGGGGGGGGGGGGGGGGGGGGGTCGGAGGGTAGACTGAAGTCATGTCTGAACTCGTAAAATAAAGTTAAAATTATTTTTTGAGTCCAAGGTATCTTTAAAAAATAAGTGTATTTTTTGTAATGACACATTACAGTCCCGGATCTTTTATGATCCTGGTTGCAAACACCCTCTTTCATGTGTACGGTGCACGTATCATGCTGTCCATTTAATAATGCATGTTATGTTAAAATTCATGTTGCAGATATTGTATCCTTGTATAAATTCCAACTAGAGTATTTTGATAGATTTTAGTGTTACATATGTAAATTAAATTATGACTGTAGTATGTACATGGTACTAGTATGGAAGGAGCTGGAGAAAGAGAACAAGGAGTTCTTTGAGGCCTACTACACAAAAAGAGCAGAGGAACAAGTTGAAAAAAGTGCTAGCAGTGGATTAAATGTATTGAGAGAAAGAATAGAGAAGATGGTTTTGGATTCAAGCACCAAACAATAATATCTCCATGCAGACCAACAAGTTTATGTGTGTTTTCGATGCACGAAGAATAAATTACACCGGTCCTAGACTCATAGTATTCAATAAATTGTGAGTTGCAGTCCCAGGAATTGAAAAGTGTGATGCCTGCCAGAGCTGGACTGCTTTGCACTCGGCAGCTGTTCGTTGTTGCCATAATTATGGACATAAGGATCTGTGGCCATCTCCTGCTGCAGTTGTTGGATTAAAGTGCGGTGGTTGATGTTGCAGGAGCAGCAGTAAAGTTTAAGAAACCAATAATATTTCTATGTGATCATCCACCCCGAAAACCATTAAATTGTAGCCTTGAAACTTCTGCAAAATATTAATCAAAAGATTGATGTTAAGCAAACGTGAATCTACCTCTGAAATTAGTTGCAATTGAGGTATAATCTTACTTCTCACTAACTATTGTGCAACAAACAAATAACATCAATTAAAATAGTGTTTTTTTTTTCAAAATTGTGCAACTTCTACACATTTTTTTTTGAAAAAATCATATCAAAACAGTGTAATGAATACAGTTTTAAATTTGTAAAATCACAAAACAGGAACATTTTTGGCACAAACATAAAGTCTCACGAATTTTTACCATACAAGGCCCAAAACCATACAAAGCCCAAGTAATCCCAATAAAATCATTATCATAAATTATCCCCCAATCTCCTACAAAGAAAGGGTTTTAGATTTCATTTTCTTGTTGAATAAAACCCTAAAAACAACTAAACTCTCCAGCCATGGAAACATCTCTCTCCAAGCTCACTCACTCAATCTCTCCTCTCTCTCTCCATCACCACCGTCCATCTCTCCCCCCATCCATTTCATCTCTCTCATTTAAACCCACCTCTTCAAATTCACAATCTTTTTTCAAACCCCAATCAATAAAAACTTCATCTTTATCTATTCAATCTTCATTATCTAATCACCCAATTGCCACACCCAAATCTCCAGATTCACACCCATTATCTCCTTTTAAGACAGCCCTTCTTGCTGCCACGGTCACTGCTGCGATTATTCTAGCTAAATTTAGTCTTAAACCTGCCATTGCTGCTCCTTTATCGACACCCGTAAACACGGTTGAAGAACAGGTCATTTCTGATGAAGATAGGGAGAGGAATCTTGAAGAGTACTTGAGTTCTCATGAGGATGATGTTGAGGCTTTGAAAACTTTGTTGGAGATTAGGATTAAGAACAAGAAAGTTGAAGGAGCTACTGAAATTATCGATAAGTTGATCGTGCTCGAACCCGAAGATAAAGAATGGCCTTTGCTGAAATCCCATATGTATTGTTATAGTGGAGATGTTGAATTGGCTAAGAAAGGGTTTAATGAGATATTGGATAAGGACCCTTTACGTGTCGAGGCGTATCACGGGTTAGTGATGGTTGCTTCACAGGATGAAGCGAAATCGACGACTGAATTGGAGGAGGTGGAGAAAAGGATTAGGGAGGGAGCTGAGATGGTGAAGAAAGGAAATAAGAAAGGGGAGTTTAGGGATTTTATGCTTTTGTTAGCACAAGTTCAGGTTTTTCAGGGGGATTTCGGGGATGCATTGGAGATTTATAAGAATCTTGTCAAGGAAGAGCCGAGGGATTTTCGACCGTATTTGTGTCAAAGTATTATATATAGTCTAATGGGGAAGAAAGATGAGGCTGAGAAGAATTTTCAGAAGTATAGGAGGCTTGTTCCTGAAGGTCACCCTTACGCACAGTATTTTGACCATAATTTGAGTGCCACTAAGCTTTTCTCACAGAAGGCGGAGAATGAAAGAAGACGTGCAAACGTTTGAGAATGAAGGAAGTGGAGCAGGCGGTGTCTTTTGGGAGAGAAACTAGTCCATGTAAAGTAAGGTATTATTTTGGTTCTGCTCTGCTTATAGTTTGGCTAATGTCTTAGGCAGCAGTTCGTATTCTAAATGTTGGTTGTTGAATATTATACATGGTACAATGAAAATTTTATGATTCGGTGTTGGTTGTTTATCTAGGTTTTGAATGATTAAAGTATGAAAGATTGTTACGAGGCATTATGCACCAGTTACGTGGAAGATATTAATTCCCTTGTTACTTAATGTGCATAACATGGTGGTTCATCTAAAATCTGACTTAGTTATGGCACATTGCATGTTCTGTTTGACTGTTTGTGGTTTGCACATGTATCTTAAACAGCGTAAGTGTTGAAGTCTTGAATCTAGTTTTAGCTGAGTTTTGTGTGTGGCTGCACTTTGGTGTAGGACATATTGTGCAAGCTAGGTTCGCTCATTTGTGATCTTAACATGAGCTAAGTAGTTCTTTAAGTGAACTCAATTGTGGACTTGTTAATGAAAAGTAGAGAATGGTCAAGTTCAAACTTAAACATGCATAGCTTATCGTTCAATTTGCTTGTAGCTCTATAATTATAAGAAACAGAATGGTATGTACTATTATGTAGGATGTAATTTGTTTATAGAATGACTTGTATTGTCTGAACGATCTCAATGTCTATTAGTCGCATTTTGTAAACATGAACATATAAGTATATGGGCTCACATTGCTGGTGGAAATAGGTAATCTTGGGTTCAAATCTCCATTTAATATTAATACTTATCAATATATATATATAGGCTTGTGCTCATATGAGAACCCTATTAAAAATGAGAACTGAGATCTAATCTCAGCCCTTCATTTTATTTTAATCTTAACCACCCATTTGAATTATATACATACAATTGTATATGTATCACCCTCATCTTTTAATTCACCCACCCCACTTCTTCTTCCACCTATAACTTCCAATCACCACCAATCAAACAATCGGTACTATCTTGCTGAGCATTCAAGTACAAACATACATCTCAGTAAATACCTCTTAGCAGACATTTTTAATACAATCCACTGTATTGCATGATCTTTACATATGGCTTCAGCTTGTATTAAAAACATTGCATTGTCGCCAGAAAAGTTTCTGGACCGTCCAGCCAATTTTTCATCGTTAGGTTGGTTCAGTCCTCGAATGCCCGTTGGCCGCGATGAAGAAGCTTTTAGATCTTCTTCTGTTAAGACGGCACCTACAGAAGTTATTGAATCAGATAACGAAGTTTCTGATAAACAGTTTGAGTTTCGGCTTGAGGATCCGGTTAATATGCTCCCAGCTGATGAGTTATTCTCCGACGGCAAGCTAACGCCGCTTCAACTTTCCGCATTCCAGCCATAGTTGAATTAATATTAACCGGATCCAATCAACCCATAACTTCCGATCACCACCACCACCCATAATTTTTATTTATTTCCCGGTGATTTTAACTTCTTGTTAGTGATTAGATATTGGTGGCACTGTAATGACGATGACGATTGGTGGTTGTTGTAATAGTATAATTGAGGTGATTTAATATTTTATACGGTGATTTTGTTATGATGTTGGTGGTCGGAGTTGATTATCGGAGATGTAGTTTTTGTGGTGATTTATTATTGATCTTTTTAATTTTTATATAAATTTTGATGGTGATTTTTATATAATTTTGACATTTAAAATTTGAATAAAAACATTGATTTTAAATTTGATTCTGCTGCAGAATCATTTTGGGTAGATTTGATTTTGCTGTAGAATCACTTTGGACTATTTGACTAATTTTCAATTTTTTTATAAAAAAAGTAGTTTAATTTCGGTTTTTGATTTAATAATTGAAATTTATAATCATATCTAATAAAAAATGTGATAAAAATATGTATTATGAATATTTATATAATGATTCTCTCCGGGACTCTGTATAAGAAGTTCTCTCTTGATTGCCACCCATATATATGTATATGTATATATATATATATATATATATATATATATATATATATATATAGAGAGAGAGAGAGAGAGAGAGAGAGAGAGAGAGAGAGATGTATATAAATACACCTTTGTCTTCATGGTCAACTATTAAATTACCAATTTTAGGTGTTACGAAAACAGGAAAACCACTTACTTAAATATTTTACCTAAAATAATTTTCTTCCACTTGAAAGTTTATTTTGAGATGGAAAATTAGATCGGTATAAGCCTAACGTTTTAAGAAAGTTTTTAACTTTAGTATCCAAATGACTTTTATTAATTTTGAAAATATAGGGAGTGCAGATTTTCTAAATGTAGACCTCTGCCATACCAAAGCTCTATAGCATGCTAAATTAAGTTTTGGAGAAGATTATAACTAAATTCAAATAAAGTACGCAGTCCTGCTTGATATTTGTTAGGTCATCATCCTTATTTGATAGCATCATTAGCTTCTTCATACCAGTTTTACAATGTAAACATGTTAGGTAATACCCTCCTTCAGTGCCCAGTAGGATATCTTTAGTTGTTTAAGAGCCCATTTAACACTGCTCTATGTAATGTAATCTTGTCTTCTGTTAGTTTGTGTATATATACCTATGAAAAAATAAATTTCCTAGAAAATCATAGTGCTTTTCATAATATTATATAATTAACTCAAAACAACATCCTTAAATTTTATAAAAAAAATGGAAGTACTCAATATTTTTCAGGCTTAGCTAAATCAAGTACTTAAAATACTGTAATTATATAAACCTAACACCAGCCCGTCTTTCCATCATTATTCATACTAGAATCGCCTTGTCTTTGCTAAATGCTGATATTTTTGAACAAGAAGGGATAGGGGAAGAGGACACTAGTGGTGGTGTCAACAGTTGGGCTTTTTTCACTTTGGACACACTAGCTAGTACGGACAGGGGCGTCACGTCTCCAACTACTGTCAACTTCTTTGCCGCAAAATCTATGTTGAAAGATCTCACTCCTGGAAATATGTGATATAAGTTATACATTAGTTGAAAAGTTGAAGTTGTGAAAATGTGTGTGTCGGTGTGTGTGTTGTGAATTATAAATTATATACCTTTCATTTTGGAGATATGTTTCCGCATTTTTCTCTCGCATCCTTTGCAATGAAGGGACACTCGTAGTACCACTACCTGCAAACAAAACAATATAATGAATTTACATTATACACCAAATTATATTTCAGAACCGCCATACCTAGTCCAGTGACTGATTTTTAACTTTGATTGTTTGTATGGTTTCTGCATTTACTGTCCTAGACAAAGAGTTCCTAATTTCAGAACAAATAGAAGCAAATTCTAAAAATTACAGCAGTTAGCCTAGCGGATTCCCCTCTTCTCTTGGTAACAAAAGGTATTTAAATCCTGTAAATTGTAATTGCCCTTTACCAAAAAAAAACATGAACAAGTGTACATATTCTGTAACACAAACGCAACTGGTTTTGATATAGAATCTAGTACAGGCCAAGAAATTGTCATAGTCATACTAATGGTACCATATTTAAGTAAAGCTCTTTAGAATATAAGCTTCATTTAGTGATCTCTACTAACACCTTGCTGTGTTCCTAGACGTAGTCATCTAACATGATACAGAAACAAGGCCAGTTTGATTGACAGCTTTTAAATATCCGACTGCTGGGTGAGTTGACATGGGGTTTAGAGGGACAGTTGCAACCTACAAGGTTCGAGGCATACACCGAACCTATAAATTCTAACAAAACTAATATTTGATGCTGATTACTAAGATTATGTCATTTTTTCTGCAGATTTTATATTTGTAAAACTTAGATATGATAGATATGGTGTGCAAGTAACATAGTAATATCCATGATGTGGTAGGTGATATGATGTGCAATTAACATAGTAATATCCCTGATGTGGTAGTTGATTAGCAGAACCATGAAAAACTAGCCAGTGTAATTTATCACGTGCAGTCTTAACATACACGATATTAGTAGCCTTGGTATGTAATTTTTATATATACAAGTTTTTATATTAAATAGGAAAAAAGAACGAGAGGAAAAAATGAAACCTGGTTATCAGAAGCTGCAGGGGAAGGGGGGGAGAAGGTTGGTTGAGACGGAGAAGAAGAGGTAGAAGGAGATTGTTCCACCATAGTCAAGAGGGGATCAAAACGACGCGAGTATAAGAATGAACTCATATGGTCAGTACTACTGGTCGTCAACAAGTACCTTGACGAATCACCAGGACTAGTATTATTCACACTTATCTCCTCACTACCTGCAACAGCCCTACTACAGGTCTTGTTTGCCAATTTCTGTGCATCATTTGCAGCAGTAGTAATCTTGTTACCTTTCTTTAAACAAGATTTTATTGTAGTTGTAGTAGTCTTCTTCTTGGTCTGATGTATATCAGTTATGTTTTCTGCAATACTTTTGTTGTGGTGTTTAGAAATTGAAGTTGATTGGGGAGAGGTAGGTGGCTTAGTACTAGCAGTAGTCAGCTGTACTACTTTGCCAAGTCTAGCCGCGTCTTGGATTATGGGGTTGCAGCGGTCTATAGCTCTGCCACCCAGAGAGATGGTGCTGGATGAACAGGATGAAAATCCTGCAAATTCATCTTCCGTAGCAAGTTTAAGTATGTTACTAGTTGCAGCTTGGTTAGCACCCGTTTTCGTATCTTCTTCTATACTCAATTCCATGTTATCTTCACTGTATGAGCTATTGGTGTGAGTGGAATATAATTGTAGAGAGAAGCTGAATGTCCACAAAATTTTCTTATCCTGCTTATAAACTTGGTCTATTTGGAGTAGTTGGCATGCTAGGATTTGATTTGCTTAGCTTAGTTTTTATTTTATTTAATTGTTCAATTGGTTAAATTGACAATTTTTATGATGCAAATTATATTAATTTTATTGTCGAATAATTGTGGAATTGTATTCTGATTCTTAGGGAACATATGCAGCCTCCACCGAAACCCATTGATTCGTAGAAAGAAAGTGTTTAGCTGTAGATGAGTGAGACAGAAAGCTACACTTTTATCTTCAGTAAGCTACATATTGTTCAGCTCTCAAGCTGATGGAATCAGATGCCTGTACATGTATTTGTTGTGTTATAGCCTTATAGGAACAGCATATATACCACTTTCTTTTCATCCATTGCCCACCCACGTCTAGCTTTGCAAGGCTTACAACTCAAACTCACACTTTACAAACTGAACCTAATATTCCTAAATCTTTAATATTGCAGTTTTATTTGCATTTTCCCCACCTTTCATCGTTATCTTTCCTACTTCTATCATTCCAAGTAGCTTTATTATTAGTATTATAGTTGGGTCTAAAAATAAAAAAAAAACGGTAATACTAACTACAAACTTTGATATTTTTTCGAGTAGAGATATTTGTACAACTAGAAATCCTTACCTGCTTGCTATGCATGCGGAGTAAAAAACCTGATGAAAATTAATCTTATAGTTGCACTGATAGAAGATATGTTTTCAGAGTACTGATATTTCTACAATCTTCTCTTATCTCCCTTGGCAATTTGTGGTCTAATGCTAAAGTGCCAAGGTATGTAAACAAAGTCAAGTTGATAATAGTAACCCAAACTATGGGAAAGAGAAAGAGGTTTTGCCAATTTGAACCTTATGTCATGGGGCTGGGGAGAGAGTCTTTTCACTGGGATGTTCAAGTAATCTGCCTCAGAAGTCATATTTACACATACGAATACGAGTTAAGTGCATTACATGTGTTTGCATTTTGGTCGACATAACACTTGAATTATTACACTTTTGAAATTAACATTATTTTTGTTACATTTGCCTATATAAACTAAGTTTTCGAGGAAACTTCGTCCGATGTTTATCTTGATAGGTATATTTTTGAATTGTATTGGACAAAACAATGTCACAAATTAGGTAAAATAGATCAAATATGAACATAAAAAATAAATGTACTTTGATCTTGCAAGCGATAATTTCGTAAGTGTAGTATTGCAAGTGATAATTCATCCAAAAGTACGAGTGCACATATACATTTTACTCTCTAACACCAAGAAGAGACTTCAGTAAGCTAAGCCTCTGACATGACCACCTACCATGGAATAGTATTGCTTCAAGAACAGAGTTTACCATCTTTCTGATTTTTGACATTTTGACTCACTAGCACAGATGCGCACTTGTATAATTTGGCCATTGTGAATTTTTCATGGTTCAGACTTCACTTGTAGATCTTTTAGAGGAAGGGAGGAAGCAAATGGATAGTCATTGACAAGGTAATAATAATTAAGACTCTGTATGCAATATAATTGTTTGATGTAAAAAAGGTGCGGATGTTTGAAATATTCTTTTTAATATTAATGTACATACAAGAATTTGTATTAAACGAAAGCAAAATTTATCAATTTTCAGTTTTCATCACAAAGAAAATAAACTTGAAGAATATGCAGTGATTATGTATTGCCAATTTTATTGCCTTTCAACTTTTTACAGGCCGGAAGGTCCTCCAACCTTACTCTTATTTTAGAAATTTGACCTAGTATATTACATTTTTTCAAGCATAAAGATCCTAATGTACGCAACCTTGCCTTTATTTTAACAATCGGACATAGTATATAACAAGTAGACACTTGATATCACGCTAGGTACAAGCTTCAGAACCCCTCATGTGTTTATCTTTATCAAAGACATGATGATAGTTATACTTATGCACCTATAGTTTTATAAAACACAAGGCTTGTGTTTATATAGACTTGTCTGTGTTGTTAGGAACGGGTGTTTGTGTTTGTCTTACTGTTTATCATTTCTTAAGCAGAAATTGTAGGTAAATTATATATAATGCTCCGAAATTATACTTTGAAATTGCTGCATCAGAGAAAACCAAGATAGATTTCTATTCCAAGGGGAAGCATGAAATCTTTTGTATAACTTCACTGCAGTTGAAGGACAAGTTTTGTTGAGTTCCAAATTAAAACTGTTCAAGGTACATTGAATTGTTTTAGTTTCAAAATGGGTGCTAGGGGCAAAGTGCAGACCTTGTGAAAAAATTAGCATAGGAAATGGTGATGCTTCCGCCCTTTGGTTTGTTTATGCTCTAGATTATTGGTCTTATATTGCAGACATCGATGCTCGAAACTTTTTTTCAGTTTAACATTGGTTTGTATGAGTCTTAAGTAAGAGTCTGTCAAATTTTTTGCGTTCAAATCGACAGCTCTAAGCTATGGCAGTTTGTTAGATGAATGCTTAGGTATGAATTGTCGAAACTGAGAGCAAAATTTTGACAGCAAATTAGCAAATCAGTTAAACATACAGCATAATCATAAGAAATCGACAATATTATGTTAAAAAAATTTCAAGAAGCTATCTATGCTTTAATAATTTATCAAATTTCAAACTTTAACTAAATAACTAAGCAGGGGAAAATACTTAATTTTACTTTAAATTAAAATGTTTCTTAGAAAATCATAGGGAGATGTCCACCCGCCCCCGGCCCCCCTCAGGCTTCCGCCTTAAATCGTTTGCTCTGATAGTAGTTTGCACTACAGTAAACATCACCGTTCCTAAGCCCAGAAGTGGAGAAACCTCTATAAAGATCGTAGATGCATGTATGCATTGTTTAGTGGTGGTGTGGCATGGCTTGTTTAACAAGCATTAGTCGGTTACTTTTGTCATAGTATAATAATACTCATAGTTTTGTTTTTTGAAATTCCCAAGAAATTAAGCAGCGTCACAAGAAACATCTCCCTTGTTGAATCTCTAACTTAACTCCTTGTAAAGTTGAAGACCGATGCCTCAATATTATGCACCGTTTCAGTGTTCTGTTACAACTTTTGGTGGTGGTCCTGGACGATAAAGCCTGAAAGAGTGCATATGGTGATGTTCTGCATCTACTTGTAACGAAAATGATGCTTAACATGCATCTAATCCATTATGGTAGTACTAGCATATTAATGCATGGAAGTGTGCTAGTACTTCTCCTAGAATTCATTATGGTAGTACTAGCATAACCTTTCAATCTTTCAGACATACTTGCATAGAATAATCTTAAGTGTGCTTCATCTTAGCTCAAGAGTTTTATATTGATTTTGCAACCACACTTTGAAGACAGAAATAAAATATTTGTGTAAACAGAGCCAAACAAACTCATCATCAGTCATCAAACTGGACTACCCAGAAGTACGGTATAGGAGGGTACATTGTCTGCAGATCATACTCCCTACTCGGTAGAGAGATGTTGTTTCCGTGAAAACCCTGACTTAAATATACAACGGCAAAGAGATAATACTACATGTGTTTGTGTAGAACTTGTATTTCTTTCACCTGACCCTTAAAGAGGCTCTTTCCTCTATTCATTTTCACATCTCTGTCTTAGGAAGCAATAATGAGTAATGGCAATTACACAAAGCCAATCACTGGAAGATTAGTACTAGTTTCTGATATATGTAACTAAAAAGAGGTCTGCACTGGCAAAGTTACCCAGTAATAGTGTTAACTAAAGCTTCTGCTGATGCATGGTCTTACAATTAGCCAGAAATATTTAGAGTTCTTGCTGTTGGGTATAATACTATACTACACATCAACAATATGGCAGTTATATATATTTATATTAACAAGAACAGACAAATAAAACCAATTAACGAAACAAACACGAAGGTCGAAATAAGAATATAATTAGAGACCGTAAATAACAAGATAAGAAAGAACACTTATCTCTATTGCAACAATATCACTTCCAGGATAAAACAGCTCATATAAAATATGCTTCAAATTTTCCATTTTCTAACACTTGCAGCTATCTGAAAATATCTCAAACTTTCCATTTTCTAACACTTGCAGCTATCTGAAAATATTTACAAATTTTTTAACTGAATAATGGTACTTAATGAAATTAATAAGGTAATTTATAAGTTGCAATAGAATCTTATTTCCAATGTATACCTATACTGATAATGAGCTTTGAATTACAAAAGTTAACAAGTACTCAAAGTAAAACTCAGTTACTTGGTACATTTCTGTCTTCAGGGCACGACATAGCAAATGCCTGAAGATCAGATGAAACTGTTAATTATATCTGACAATCTTCTATCGTTTTCTTGTTGAGAAAAAGAAATAGAATATGTCATCAACTACTCAACTAATGTGTGTACGTTTCTTAGTCCCTAATGCAATCTGCAGTTTTTGAAACTGAAAATGACCAATACCCAGATTCAGTATCATCAATGTTCTGTTGAGACTTTTTACAGTGAGCGATAGCAGCATCGATTGAACCTTCAGTATCTGAACCAAAGCTGTCTCTCCTCTTATGGAGACTTTGTCCATATGAAGATGATGATGATGATGATGAAGATGAAGATGATGAACACGAGGAGGAGGATGGAGACAAGCGTTTAACTTGCTTAATCGCCCCACATAATGATCTCCGGTTGCTGATATTAAGTGGATCCTTGGATCCCACTTTCTCACTGCTAATCAAATTTTTGACATTACATAAAGTCGAAGTAGCCTCTTTTGCAATCTGCCCTCCAGATGTCTTCTTGGAAGTTTTTACTTTGTTGCTCAAGTAGTCATTTCCACCTTTTGAAATGTTTCCAACTTCTCTTGTCTTGGCAGAAGCTGTGGTAGAGGATTCATTGGTACAACTAGATTCTGAAAGAAAGGATTTCAAATGCGAACGATATGCCATTAGATTTTGTCCAACTAAGAACTTCTTGATCAGTTTGAGCTTCTTCTTAGGCCCGGATTTCCTGGGACTGTCACTAACAATGAAATGATTATCACTGAGTTGAGCGAAGAAGTAGTCATTCAGCTTATCCCTAGTAATGCAAAGGGACTCGGAAGGAGAAACATTGCATGCTTGAGCTTGAGCTATCGGGGTCGGGGTGGAGTTTTGGAGTAGACTTTGCAGCATTTGTAAACGTGGAGAAAGGTGGAGAGGAAGGACTTTTCCTTCGTAGAATAGTTCATCAGCTGGAAAAATGACGAATTCGCTTTCTTGATCATTAGAAATGAATTCAAATTCTTGGCTGGAACAAGCATTTGCAGAGTTGCAAAACAAATTAGAGGAGAAAGAGCTTGAATCCATGTGCATATAACACTCATCTTCTTCTTCTACCTGATCATACTTAGAGGCCATTTTATCTATAAATTGCTGAGCTTGGTTTAGAATGGATGACAATGCAACCCTTTTATATACGAGAAGATGCTGTCCGACTTGGAATCTAATACAATATTTCCCATCAAATTATGTATAAAAAATTCATGAATTATTAGTTTAAAACTTCCAGACAAAGTAAGTTAATCTCGGGGAGCTGAATAATTACAAGGCTCAACTTCACTCGAATTTTCTTATTACACGACTGAGTTCAATTATTAAAAAATGAAACCGAATTCACCTAATTAAACTACATTATGCATTAATTTAAAATTTTCAATATGTTACTACATTCTGCATTGAACAAAATTCACCTATTTAACCTACATTATGCATTAAACCGAATTAATTACTGATTTATCAATAAAACTTGGATGCTTATATGAGCACGTTGCCTTTTTGATGGGGCAATGCATGCATATTGCACACCTTAAGGCTTAAACTCGTTCAATGAATACTAGCTTTACAAATTTCTAGACAATGAAACTACAAACCGATCTGTTTCGAAATCAAGAAAGATATCCAGCTCTACTTGTTAATATAATAATCGGACTTTCAAGACACATTCATTACCCATGTCGAAGAAATTAAAAAGATATAATAACAATCCCCAGTCACTAATCTTTGCTACATTAAAAAAACTAAAAGCATCACCCCCAATAGATAAATAACTAGGCTTTCTGTATGTCGAAAAATTGTGTATATACTAATACCATTAAGATCATCAGTAGAAAAATGCTTGAGTTTTTTGTTTTATTAAGTGACTTAACTTGTGTTCCAACAGTTTTAGTACAAAATGAATGGTTTACAATTAACTTTCGGCAATGTCAGGTATCAAAGAATTCTGACAGCATGGCCATGGCTG
Organism: Heracleum sosnowskyi; assembly: GCA_030848705.1. Classification (NCBI taxonomy): domain Eukaryota; kingdom Viridiplantae; phylum Streptophyta; class Magnoliopsida; order Apiales; family Apiaceae; genus Heracleum; species Heracleum sosnowskyi. Next base: position 103,368,922 of record CM061238.1, on the reverse strand, counting down.
ATAATAAGATGAATGCTGGGCGTCCTTTGGATACCATCTCTTCCGTACTTCAGCAATTAGCATCTTGTTTCAGTAAGGACAGATTTTTACAAGATATCAATATCTGGCAATGGCACTCTCCAATAATTCCATGAATTGTAATCTTCCTGCAGATATTTTGACAAGTAAAATCATTGTTTAATTTCTTGATTAAAGCAATATTCAGTAGCTTGTATTGATAAATACTTGTAGATTGTATCCTCTTCTATGTACTAATACTTGATGTTTCCAGTCCATAACTATGGGGTAAGGTACACATTTGTACACCATTTATTACCTGCTCAACCATTGAAGTCGGTGGAAACATGTCATCTACTAGTGTGTGTAAGGAGGTATAGGACTTTGCATCAATGCGATGACTAATGGCTACCTCACCCTGCAAATTCAAGCAAACTTATAAAGGCTCGACTGGCGTGTGTGTGGGGGGGGGGGGGGGGGGGGGGGTACCACAACCTAGGCGAATATAGAAATTAGTACCTTAGGGTTAATAATAAAAATTTTGCCTTTTGGAATCCCAACTTTCCTGTAAGCGAGCTCATCGGTGTCTCTATTACCAAATCCAGCATAGAATGGATTGTAATCCGAAGGAAAGAGTGCTTTAATGTCCTGTGATATAAAATCCAGTTATAAGTCTTCACAACTTAGTATGACAGTATTTTTAAGGCACATCTCATTAAAATTACAATTAAATAGTAAAACAATATTACCTCTAGACATGCTATCTTAAATTCATGAGGCGCTCGTCTTATAACTGCCATCAGTAAAGAAAAAATCTTAAAACAGTCAATATATTGCAACTCTCACCTTTTATTTAGTAAAAATGTAAGTGTTAGGACTAGAACAGCAATTGCAAAAAGTATATTCAAGTGAAAACTACAAACAAAAGCAAAGACATGATCTGCAACTGTTAGTATGACTGTCATGCAACAACTACAGAGCAAGACAGAAGGTTGAATGTTTTGGAAAAAACACCAGAAAGAGTATAGCAGGCCATGTCAAATCATTTAGCGGGGAAAAAAAGCCATGTCAAATTTTATATAGCATGTGACTTGAACAATAAAATACATTATTAATGAGTCATTATGCAAGAAAAGATTTCTAATTTTGAAGGAAAACCTTGTTAGAAGCTTACAGCCTCAAGGTTAGGGAGCAAAACGAGCTTGGTCTAAAGGTTGTGCTACGTATTAGCAACTGATGATATCAGAAATTTTCAAATATTTCAATAAACTATCTGCACAGTAGTTTCACTTGCACACAGTCTATCATAGGAGATTCAAATTTCCTACTGTGACACAATGATGGTGTAAAATAGCTAGTCTCTGTTACACCTCAAAGGTTTCATCCAACTGGTGGCATCCAACTGTAATGCAGGACAGTACGGGTTAGCAGACACTTTAATGTAAAAAAAAAACCTGCTGCTACAAATATCAAACATTTCCCAACGGGCGTGATCAGTTAGAAATTATCAAATAAATTATTTGCCATCTCATTTGAGGCAATCTTTACAGTTTTGTTATGACACTATTTTTTTGTAGGCTTTAAAGTTTTCTATGCTATGCTCAGAAATACTAAATTTACTGAAAAAAGTTGAATGCAACATCTCTTCTCATCCTTTTGCAACAATACATTTCCCACCGATACATGTAATGTGTTATTTAGTCTAACTCATAATGCTTGTTAATATATCCTTTCAAAACTTGTATCCAAATTAATTTATAATATTTTAATAGTTACTAATTAAAGCAACATGACAGTTTCTTTAAACAATTTCCCTTCCACTAAATAATAATTGCTTCTATTACATTGAATGTTCTGACTTCAGACGTTTAAAAGGTGGATTCAAGTATGAGTTAAGCTTAAATTCACCGCATATCACATCAATTGAAATTCTCTAGGAACTTATCAAAGCTTATTATCGTTGAAACATAGGACAGTAGCCAATAACATACTCCATCCAACAAAATTAAGTTTCACGGCCAGACACTAGACTTTATGCAAGATAAAGTATCATTCAGATATATCTCTCCCATCACATAGTTTATACCTCATTTAAAGACACTTATGATAAGAAGAGAGGATTTCAGAGATTAAAAGGCAATTACACTTCTGCAAATCAACAGGCATATATGCACCTAAAGAGGAAGGAGTGCTGAATCACTACTCTATATTCATGTATAAACATTTGATTAAACATAAGTTCTACATATTTCGAGTACACGTTTACACTTTCAGAAAGAAATATGATAGTCTGTGAAGCTAAATCAGGTAGCTGAAAGCCTGCACGAAGGATGTTATGATCTTTTAAAGAATGAGATTTCACCTTCTCGATACAATGAAGGAAATAGACCGTCAGGCGATATGACAACTGGGCCATGAGGTAAAGCTTTCCCGTCCTGCAAGCATCATTTGCAATATTAGGCGTATGATCAAATGATCCACAGCCTCGGGACTAGAAAGATAGGAGAAAAAGAGGAAAGAGGGAGAGAGGGACCAATTGCATGTGTACCTAAGAAACCTTATGACTTATTTTAGGAAATCAGAAGTACAAGACCAGGTACACTATTTATTTTTTATTATTTTTTATCTATTTTTTTGGGGGGGAGAGGGGGGGGGGGGGGGGGGGGGTTATACATGTTCTTCATCCATTATTAGATATACATAATTTTCAATGCATTTGATTATCAACTACTATGTTTAAAAATCAAAATTATAAGCTGATTGCCTGATTGGTCCACAGTCCACTCAATAATCAAGTAATCACCTCACGATACTAATGACTGACACAATATAAGATATTAATGGCTGACACAATACAAGGCAATTCAATACCTGCTTCAGATTTACAAGAAAACTTCTTGTTAAGTATGCTTGAACAATTGCGCGTGCACTCAGAAACAGTAGCTGATATCCGTTCTCCTATAAATAGGAAATTTTAAACAGTTATCATTCTAGACAAAATTGCAAAGTTGATAAACTAAATCTGTTTAACTATATAGGCAAATATAAAACAGCACCGTGCAAAGGACATGATTTAAACAAAACTACAGCAAAGTTGATAAGCAATTGGCAGCTCTATACTTGCTAGCGTCTGGTCTGAAAACACTGCAACAATCTTAGATAATTGAGACATTTTCTACCTTGTGGAGTTCCATTAGAACTATTTAACACGTACACTGTAATTCCCACAGAAAAAACCTCAGTCATTCACTCTTTGGTTTAAATGTGTTTGCCTATAACAGTAAGTCCAATCTTAAATTCTCAGCATGTGGCTTTTGGATAAGCATTCTCTAAGTCACAATACTTCATTGTTTTGTGAAAATATCTAAAGTACCTTTAGAAATAGGTTTGCTAAATCAACACCACAAGCTTTCACAAAATCAGACACGAGCTTATAAGCAATAAGTCCGGAGCTAAAGCTTAGGCAAAAAAAAAACCTTTATGGCACCGAAAAGCCGAGCTACTCCAGATTGTGTCCAATCCCTGCCAACTAAGGGCATGAACTGGCCAAGAACATCAGACCTAGAAACGAGCACAATTTAATTAATCACAAAGGAAAACATGAAAATTTCAATAGCTCATGTCGCAGTCATTAGATGTAGATGAAACATAGTAACTATATACAGGTATAACTATTAACACATTATTTCTTTGTATGTTTGTTGCATTACCTCATTAGGACTAAACAAAAACACGCACCACACTTCTTTAATCAGGAAAAGAAATTAAAATTTTATAAGGATATTTTATGTCTTACTTTGTAATTGTTCCATCAACATCTGATATAACAATTCTTGCGTTCCATTTCCACAAGTAAATATGAGCTTGAACCTGTTTCAGGAAAAATGGATTTTAGAAATGCTTTAAAAATGAAAGATTGTATTCACATTTCTGAAGAACACAAACCTCATTTGGCTTCCCTAGTACCCCTGCGGAGAAAATGAAATTCACCATATTTTTTCCTTCTTTCAAGTTTAAAGAAGCTATTTCCTCAGAGGTCGGGACATTTGTTCTAAGTAGTTGCTTGTGAGGAGAGTCATTTACAACACTGGATGTTGGAGTTGATACTGCATGTTCAGCATTAGCAACAACCTCCTCAGCGGTCAAGTTACTAGCAGTATGCTCAAGTGTTTTAACTCTTCTAAATGGCAATGACCAGAGCCTCCATCTACGCCCAGAAGGAGTTGATGGGAGGGCACATTCATCTTCTCCATGTTTCAGCATCTCATCCTGTTCCACATGAATAAAATCACTCTGCTCAACAGGTAAATCCAAACCATATGCTGCCATTCCGAGGACAACTGGTGCAGCTTTCTCCCATGTCAAGTACTTCGTTTGGAATCTGACAACCAAGTTCTCGTTCTTGATGACTGATGCTGGAGAAATTTTATATTCCTCCCCAGAGATCCGGTGTGCATCGAAAACTTCGGCAGCCTCCCTTGAACCCATACCAGCCGAGAGTAAGTTTCCACAAAGAGAGATTTCAAACCCTAAAAACAAAATACCTTTAACAGATTAAATATGATATCATTGTAAGAACACACCAAGAATCTAAGAGGGCCAGAAGTCAGTGCTTACGCTTGCTTAGATCAGTTTTGATCTCTCCATGAGATGTCTGAGATTCCATAGTCGGGCTCTGAGTGGAATCGCCTTCAGAAACAGCTCTTTCTGAATTACTCTGTTGCTGTTCACTGCCAACATAATTCTTCTGTCCCAAATCATTTGTGGGAGAATTAACGGGAGAAGTATCAGGAAAGTTTTGAGCTGTAGGTGTCACATTTGTCTCAACAAGTTCCTTTTCAACCTCTGAATCGGGGTAAGTTGTATTGCTTGGAGAATTAGATTTCAGAAGAGATGTTTCCTCACTATCTTTCGCTACGAAAATTTCTCTATCATCCACTTCATCGGCTACTAAAATATTTTGAGGAGAATTCTCCTGTCTATCTTCATCAGCTTCACTGTTAACTGATATACCAACACTTTCTCCCTCCTCTTCATCGAGTCTGAAAAGATTTTGTGGAGACTTCTCTTGTGGATCTTCATCATCACCCTGAATCACCGATACTGAACTCTTAGTCCTATCCAATTCATGCAATTCTAGGCAGCTCTTGAAAACATCATCTCTCTTAAGACCAATAGGTGCATCTGAATTGCCAGCTATGATTTGCTTTATCTCCTGTTTGCCTTCATCGATCCGAGTTTCTTGATCTTGGCAGTCATCCCCCTCATTTCTTTCGTGAAAGTTTGACTCCTGCTCAACTGCATTACTATTTATTTTGACCTCTTGAACATCTTCAGCAGCAGAAGTCATGACACCTGTACTGAAGTCTACATTGTTTTCAGAAACCTCTCTCCCTTCACAAGGACCTGCTTGAAATTGAGGTGACCTCGATTGCAAATTCTCATGATTCCTCTCCAACGATGAAATTGGCGCTGTCAGTATGGTACCATCTACACTAACCAATACCACCTCAGAATCTAATATTCGTGACTCTGCTAAATCATCAACACTATCTAAGTTATCATACCGACTAGACCCATAATCTGATAACTCAAGTGAATCATCGAGGAATTCATCTTGAAAGTCATAAAAAGGCATTTCATTATCAGATTCATTGATCTCAATTCGGTCAACACCTAAAGAAATGTGTTCATCTTGCAAAACTTCAACCGTCCCAGAAAAGCTATCCTCGTGTCTATAATGACCAATATTTTCCTTTCTACGATCATCGTCATCATTATAATCGATACTACTTGTATCATCTCGGGCAGTACTCAAACAATCTGAATCCATCGTCCGATCATTGCATTCACTATCTTTCCCTGAACTTATCTCTCTAAGAAAATAAGCCTCCCCGGAATTATCAAGAAGCATGTGAAAATCAGCTTCAACTCCATCAACCTCAATACGAACAATCTTTTCTGCCCCTTTCAGAACACCCTGAAACTTCCCAAATCGAACATACCAAGGAGTACTACGGAATGAACCATCAGGCTGCTGAACCACGATAATATCAACAGCTCCACCGAAAGGATGGATAGGGGTGGAAACAGTGTAAACACCTTGAGCTATCAAGCTCCCAACTTTACCCACCACATTCATCTGCTTTATCTATTCTTCCTAATTACCTCAACAATCTGACTAAAAACCCGAAAAGGCGAAAACAATCAAATGTCATCAATTGAACAATCACAAAATCCTCTGCATGCAATACAACCTTAAATATCAGTAAATTGTCAAGATCACTAGCAACATGCACTTAATTACATAATGCTGAAACACCCAATGGCCATTATCACACAAATTCTAAAACCCTAAAATCAAAATCAAGAAATTACAAAACCCTTACTTAAAATTAACTATAATTAAAATTAAAGAAATGAAAAAACAAGAAAAGGGGCTATAAATACATACCGATTCAGTCAAATCTTGGACTCAGCGATCAAATCGGACAGCTGAATTAAACAAACATTGATTGTATCGAATTAAAGATCCTAACTTTAAATCTATAAATTAAAGAAAATGGTTGGTAATGCACTAATTTCCACAAAAGACAACTTGTTTACCAAATATACATACAAACCATATGTATGTATAAATACACAGATGTGACTGAAATGATGAAAAGGGTAGGGAGATGATAACAAAAGGGAAGCCCCAGTGTCATAAATTGAACAACAACTAACTATTCCCCAAAAATTTGTGAAGCAGCAATAAATAGGTAACCCCCCTTGTTGCTTCTAGAGAGGGAAGGTTCTTTATACCATAATTGCCCCTCAAATTTAGGATATATTGTTAATGAAGAAAGCCCTTTTTGGTAATTGTATCATCACCGGCCTAGGCAGTTTTGCAGGAAGTAACTTCTCAGGGGGTGAGTCTACTTTGGATGACTTTTGTTTTTCAAGGGAAAACAATGAGTATATCCATTTGTGATCCCCAACCACTTCAACTTTTTTTTTTCTTTTCAATTTTTGGACTCGTCATTGGAATTAGGGTATGTTTGGTTGTTTTTAATTGCCTAAATAACCTTTTGGCTCTCACAATATATAACGTTGTATCCATTAAATTTTCAAGTATAAATTTACATGATTGCTAAATGTAACAAAATTTTACTTCACGTAATAATCTGAAATTACAAACGTAGTCTTCATTCGTTTTCTGTGCAACGCTTAAATATTAATGCATTGAATGCTTACTTTATGTTTCGAGTCTAGTTTTTGCCATGTTTAATACTTTATTCTATGCTATTAATTTATTAATTTACTATTTGTTATGTTTATGAAATAATACGATTTTAGCAACGATGTTACTATATTAAATAACGTTAAGCATATTTTTAGGTCTTGCTAAAATGGCAAGTTATGTCTGTTAATATTAACAGGTTATTTTCATATTTTATTCTTCATAATTTTATTCTCAAAGTTCTCAAAGTTCTGTGGTGACGATTTAGTTTTGATATATCAAGAATGGCGACTCATCAGCGGTCGTTGGAAGATCTATATGCAAGTATCTCTCTGGAAGAAGACGGTGACGATGGAATCATAGTGGGGAAGGAGGAAACTACTGAAAGCAAGCCAACGTATGTAATGGTGGGTAGGTTTTTGACAGAAAAAACCATAAACTTTAACGCTATGCAGAATGTCATTGCATCGTTATGGAGGCCAAAGGAGGGAATGGAAATACATGACCTTGAGGAGTTTCGATATTCTTTTGTTTTCTACCATAAATTGGATTTACAAAAGGTAGTAGAGGGAGGACCTTGGTCCTTTGAACAAAGCATGTTAATCACTAAACAGCTGGAGAAGGGGGAAGATCCATGTTTGGTACAATTGAAGGAAGCAGATATATGGGTGCAAGTCTATGACCTGCCTCGAGGATGTTTATCGGAAAATGTTTTGAGAAGTGTGGGAGCATCTGTTGGTAAATATGTGAAATCTGATCCAGCAAATTTTAATGGTATGTGGAAATCGTTTGCCCGTATTAGAGTTACGATGGATATCGAAAAGCCTTTAAAACGAAGGATGAAAATCAAGAAGGAAGGGGATAACTGGAGTTGGGTAAACTTTAAATATGAACGTCTGAGTACTTTTTGTTTTGTGTGTGGATTAGTAGGTCATTCGGAGAGAGACTGCAATATTGTTTATGCTAATCCAGATAAGGTAATTGACCGGGCGTATGGGGTTTGGTTAAGAGCTCCTCAAAAGAATGCCAAAGCAAATGTAGGATCGAGGTGGTTACGTAACTCAAATTCTGGGGATGGACAATGGACACAAAACAATAAACAGGGTGGAGTTGGAACCACCGTACATGGAGGTGCAAGGACGGAGGAGAGATTTATGGAGGTCGATGGAATAGTGCGAGAAAATTCAGGAGGGGATGAGGCAATCAGGGTCATGCAACGCAATATGGGGGATATGGTTACAACAAATCAGGTGCAGATTGAGGGGGTAAGCAAGGAGGCGGGAAGTTCAAATTCAAATGAAAGGATTGTAATTGATCCTAAAAGAAAAAGGGTGGAGACAGCAGGAAATACTGAAATTATGGGAGAGGATATTATACAACAGATTGGGCTTATACAAGATAACGGGCCAAAAAACGGATTGCTGGCGGGTTCTGGACTCCAGGCCCGCCTATCCTCATGAGTCTAATATCTTGGAACTGTCGAGGGATGGCCAACCTCCGGGCAGTTCATTTTTTAAAAGATATTAATAATAAATATCGGCCCAGTATTATTTTCTTATGCGAAACTTTAGTAAAAAAGAAAAAAATAGAAGAAGTCTGTAGAGGGATAGGGTTTGCAGGATGTTGTGTTATAGAACCTCAGGGGCATGGTGGGGGTTTAGCGTTACTATGGAAAACGGAGGGAGGGATTCATATAAAGGAAACCTGTAGCAATTATATCGACTTTGAGGTGACGAATGATCAAATAGGTAGATGGAGGTATACAGGTTATTACGGATTTCCAGAAAGAGAAAGAAGGAGAGAGGCATGGAATATGTTGAGGGGTTTAGCAAGCAAATCCTCCTTACCATGGTGCATCTTTGGGGATTTTAATGATATTATGGGTATGGAGGAGAAGAGAGGGAGGAGAGTGCACCCGAGAAGATTAATGGAAGGCTTTACTGAAACGGTTCTCGATTGTGAGTTAGAAGACTTGGGCTTTACAGGAGATAGGTTTACCTGGGAGAAGTCGAGGGGCAGTATAAACTGGGTCCAGGAGAGGTTAGACAGAGGAATGGCAACTCAAGAATGGAGGGAACTTTTTCCTCAAGCGGAAGTCCGAGTGCTGGACATGACAACCTCAGATCATTTGCCACTTTACCTTCAGTTAAATAGGAGAGTTTATATGCCAAAGGTAAAAAGGTTTCGGTTTGAAAATGTTTGGATTAAGGAAAATGAATGTCTCAACTTAATTCAGGAGTGTTGGAACCGTGATGATACATCTGATATCATGATGAAGCTGGCTGATTGTTGTTCTAAATTGGAGGAATGGAGGGGTGGTTTGATTCAGGATATGCGGAAGCAGCTGGGTGATTTTAGAGATAAAATGAGAAAGCTTCGGTCCAGACGAGATAATCAAGGTTTAGATGAGTATCGAGAGGCAAGATGGGGCTACCTGTGTTTACTCGAAAAACAGGAGATCTATTGGAAGCAACGCGCTAAACAATTCTGGCTTAAGGAGGGGGATCAGAACTCTCGTTTTTTTCATAAGTATGCAGCAGCGAGGAAACAGCATAATACTATAGGAGGGCTGAAGGATGTTAATGGGGTTATGCATGAGAATAAAACAGAAATTCAAAACATTATTATTGAGTATTTTTCCACGTTATTCAAATCGTCAAATGAGAATACAAACTTGTCTGACAGAGAGAAGGTGTGTAGAGTATCTGATATACAAAATGATGATCTAATGAGGGATATAACAAGTGCAGAAGTTCGGGAAGCTGTGTTCAGTATGCATCCAGATAAGTCTCCAGGTCCCGATGGTTTTAACCCGGCGTTCTTTCAGACATATTGGAGTATAGTTGGGGAAGATATAGCTCAGGTGTGTAAGGTATTTTTTACAACTGGAGAGCTCCCGGTAGGCCTAAACCGGACACTTGTGTGCCTCATTCCCAAGGTTAAACATCCACAGCAAATGACAGAATTAAGACCAATATCACTATGTAATGTTTTGATGAGAATTGTATCCAAAGTTCTGGCGAACAGGTTGAAGAAATGCCTCCCTGCTATAATATCTGATAAACAAAGCGCTTTTATCGAAGGGAGACTGCTCACAGATAATGCGCTCATTGCTTTTGAGGTAAATCATCACATTCGGAGGAGAACGAAAGGGAAGACTGGGTTGGCAGGGTTGAAACTGGATGTGTCAAAAGCGTATGACAGACTCGAGTGGGGTTTTATAAAAAATATGATGTGCAAGTTTGGGTTCCACCAACAATGGATTGATAGAGTGATGTCGTGCATTACATCTGTTACTTATAGTTTTGTGCATAATGGGGAGGTTTTTGGGGAAGTGCAGCCTCAAAGGGGGATCCGTCAAGGAGATCCATTGTCACCGTATATCTACATCTTATGTGCAGAAGGCCTGAGTGCTATTGTGAGAAGACATGAGGAAACTGGACTGTTGCATGGATGTCAAATAGCTAGGAGAGCACCGGTTATCTCACACTTATTTTTCGCGGATGATTGTTACTTTTTTATTCGTGCATTTGAAACAGAAGCTGCCATTTTGAAGAATATTCTGACCAGGTATGAAAGGCTATCGGGGCAAGCTGTAAATTACAGTAAGTCGAGTATATGCTTTAGCCCAAATACAAGTACAGAAGAAAGGACAAAGATATGTACGAAGCTTGGGGTTCCAGAGACAAGACATGCTGGGAAGTATTTGGGAATGCCGATGTATGTGGGTAAGAACAAAACAGAGGTGTTTGGTTTTCTACAAGATCGAGTGGGCCAGAAATTGCAAGGTTGGCATAATAAGAATCTTTCAAAGGGGGGCAAATTAATCCTTCTTAAAACAGCAGCACAAGCCATTCCAAATTTTTGGATGAGCTTATTCTTACTCCCTGAGTCTGTATGTGATGGAATCGAGAAGAAGATGAACGGATTTTGGTGGGGGCAGGGAGCAAATGGTAAGGGTATAAGGTGGACCTCATGGGAGAAGCTCTGTCTTCCAAAGTCAGGAGGGGGACTAGGTTGTAGAAACCTAAAAAATTTTAATAAAGCGATGTTAGCGAAACAGGGGTGGAGAATTTTAACTCGAGAAAATCCTTTAGTCTCAGATATCATGCAAGCTAGATACTTCCCGCATACGGATTTTCTTGGTGCAGAGATGGGAGCAAATCCTAGCTACATGTGGCGTAGCATTATGGAAGCTCAAGATGTGGTCAAAACAGGTAGTAGGAGAAGCATTGGAGACGGTGCTAGTACAAAGGTATGGCAGGTACCCTGGTTACCGTGTGCTGCGGATGGATGTCTTACTACTAGTACGCCAGAGGAGTTAAAGGAGATCACAGTGCAAGGTTTGATGAATGAAGAGCAAAATGGGTGGGATTATGATATTTTGAGGGATATATGTAACATGAGGGATAGAGAGCTAATAACTAGAATTCCAATACCCATGAGGCCTAGGCCTGACTCTTGGTTTTGGATGTTGGACAAGGACGGGAAATTCACTGTGAAAAGCTGCTATAATACTCTACAGGGGGATCAAAATGGTGCTTATGCGAAGTTTTGGAATCGACTATGGTCATTGCAACTCCCAGGGAAGATTATCGTTTTTTATGGCGAGTTTGCAAAGGGTGTTTTCCTACGACCCAAGCGTTAGGTTCTAAGAAGGTGGAGATCACTGCTGAATGTCCCTGGTGTCATAGGGATGTCGAAACGGATGGGCATGTCCTGTTTGAATGCGATTTTGCTCGAACAGCCTGGGCTGGTACGAGGTTACAACACTTGTTTCAACCAGCAGGGAGTCAGGAAAGAGCGTTCGAGGTACTACATAAAGCATTTGCATTGGCTACCCGGGAACAATGTGTGCAGATAGGGATGCTATGTTGGAGCTTGTGGAACCGTCGGAATAAATGGGTTTGGGAAAAAGCTAACGGATCAGCTTTTGGTGTGAAGGCTGCTGCTGTCAAACTGCTAGAAGATTGGAAAGAGGCTAGAAGGCTGGAAATAAAAGAAAGTAGTCAACAGGTGGAGAGCAGAAGAAAATGGTGTAAGCCGCCATTGGGATGGGTTAAAATGAACATCGATGCAACCATTTTCCAGAATGGTAGTATCGGGTTAGGGTGTGTGCTCCGGGACGAACAGGGAAGATTTATTAGAGCTCAGTGTTTCCGAAAGCAAGGATCCTGGCAGCCCAAGGAGGCTGAAGCCCTTAGCCTTAAGGAAGCTTTGATGTGGGCTAAAGGCAATGGAATACATCATTGCATTGTGGAAACGGACTCACAGATTTTAGCGAATGCTTGTAAGGGAATGAAGGGAAACGCATACTTTAACACAATTGTTTCTGATTGTGTTTACTTATTAAAGCACCTGGATAATGTGCTAATTGAGTTTGTGTATAGGTCTGCAAATAGTGTAGCGCATGTCTTAGCAAAAGATACATTATCTGAGTCAGGCTTAGGGGAGTGGAATGTTACTCCTCCTGATTTTATCCGTCATGTAATTGATTCTGAAATTTATTAATGCAAGTACGTTTATTTCAAAAAAAAATAATAATAACGTTAAGCATTCTAAATTGTATAAATAAATATTGACTATAAAATACAAAGTATTCCTTTCATTATCATTGAATTTTAATTAAAGAAAAGCACTATTTGCAAATCATATTTTTTACAAATATTTTTAAAAGATGATAAAGTTATAATTTTTTTTTTTTAAAAAAGTAGTATTTTTTAATAATTTCTCTACAAATTAATTCAATCTTATTCACAAATAAAATTGTATTATAATTAATAAAAATTATTATTTGTTTTAAATAAACGCGAGAGCACTATTTCAATCCAATAATCTATATACATATTACTCATATAATACAATCAATATATATATATATATATATATATATATATATATATATATATATATATATATATAAAGGAGGATACGCGAGAGTTGAGGTGGCGTCTCTATAATCGTCTCAATTTATTTTTCTAATTTTTCTAGAGCTTTACAATTTTAAATACTAATAAATCAAAAAATATTCTTTAGCATATTAGAAGTAGAATAGGTGTTTGAATTTATAGAGGAGAAGAGTTCGAATTTATAAAGAAGACATATAAATAAAGTTTTATTTGAATTAGAGTAGTTCAAATTTATAAAGGAGAATAGTTCGAATTTATAAGTAAGTCATAGAATTAAGAGTTCTACTGAAAGTAAAATATATGTTCGAATTTATAGAGTAGAAAAATTCGAATTTATAAAAAATGCATACAATTAAAAGTTTTGTTAGAAGTAAAATAGGTGTTTGTAAATATAATTAAAAATTCTATTCAAAATAGAATATGTGTGAGAATTTATAAAGGAGAATAGTTCTAATTATAGGAAGATATATAGTTAAAAGTTAAATTGCAAGTAAAATATGATTGTGAATTTATATATGTGTTTTTTTAACGAAAGAGTGGCTCATTAAAAAGTAGTATGTTAACATGAAAATTAATATATAACACCAGTATTTAATATATTAAATTTGAGATTTTGATATTAAAAAAGAAAGCATGTTTTACGGGAGAACAACTTATTAGAGAGGACGAAGTAATTGTTGTAATTTAATTGATATAATTTTTAAAAACAATTATGATGCCGCCGCGAAGCGCGACTTTTTCTACTAGTTATCACATATAATAATATATTGTCAAACTAAGAAATTATAAAATGGGTAGCATCGGAAAAAGTATATTATAAAACGGTTTAGAAGAAAACAAAAGTGATTGAAAAATAAAATATTATTCCTTCCATCTCAATTTATCTGTCTTGTTTGAATATTACACTTATTATATATAAGAATTTTGGATACGATCAAAATTTTGGATAATATCTCCCTTACGCTTATTATATATAAGAATTTAATATATTATATGAAAATTTCAGTTTTTTATCACAAAAATTTAAAAATTAAATAAGACAAATAAATAGAAATGGAGAGAATAAAAAAGTAAATTTGGAATGATACGAAATTGGCTATCAATATATATATATATATAAAGGAGGATATGCGGGAGGTGAGGTGGCGCTTCTAAGATTGTCTCAATCTATTTTTCTAATTTTCTAGAATTTTTGAATTTTAAATACTAATAAATGAGAAATATCCTTCAACTTATTAGAAGTAGAATAGGTGTTCGAATTTATTGAGGAGAAGAGGTCGAATTAATAGGAAAAACATATAAATAAAAGTTTGATTTGAAGTAGAATAGGTGTTCGAATTTATAAAGGAGAATAATTTGAATTTATTGGTAAGACATAGAATTAAAAGTTCTATTTAAAGTATAATATGTGTTCGAATTTATAGAGGATAAGAGTTCGAATATATAAGAGATACTTGCAATTAAAAGTTCTACCAGATGTAGAGATACTTGCAATTAAAAATTTTACCGGACTTAGAATAGGTGTTCGAATGTATAGATGAAAAGAATTCGAATTTATAGAGACTTTATACATTAGACATATAATTAAAAGTTCTGTCGGAAGTATAATAAGTTTTCGAATTTATAGAGTAGAAGAATTCGAATTTATAAGAAATACATATTAAAAAAAATATATTAGAAGTAGAATAGGTGTTTGTGAATTGTAAGGCATGTATAATTAAAAAATTTATTGGAAGTAAAATAGGAGTGTGAATTTATATAAGTGTTTTTTTAACGAGAGAGCGGTTCATTAGAAAAAAGTATTTTAATAAGAAAATTAATATATGAGACAAGTATTCAATGTATAAAATTTGCGATTTCGATCTTAACAAGGAAAATATGTTTAACAGGAGGGCGTCTTATTAGGGAGAAATGACTGATTGTTGTAATTTTATAAATAAAATTTTTATAAAAAAATTATAACGCCGCCGCTAAGCGCGGCTTTATCAACAAACCAACAATTAATTTTTTTTTAAAAATTAAGCTGGAAAGGAGCGTGTATGTCACTGATCTTCAATAGCTAGTCAAATATCATTTAATTATAAGTTACCAATAATTAATACATACGGGGATTTTTTGGTAATTACTCATTACCACATAAAGTAAAATTTTATGGTATTTAGCAACACCCTAAATTTATACCAGTGTAATAGTATGTGCCATTTTCTAGCAGCAAAACCGGATATCCGGTCCGGTTTATAAAAATCGGATCGGATATCTGATTTTTCAGATTGTGAAAAACTTATTCCGGTTCCGGATCCGGTTTAACCGGATATCAGGAATTCGGAAATCCGTTTAAACCGGATCGTAAATTGGATAATCCAGATCCGAATTAATTAATTAAAATATATTTTAAGTTTTAAAAAAATAATAAATATTATTATATTTTGATAGGTTATCGTTAACTTTACAAATTTTAAATTAATTAATAACATTTTAGACAACATACTTTTTTAGAGATATTAATAGCACATTCAGGAATTTGTCAGTTTTTGGGTGGTAGACTAATTTCTTGGTTCAGTAAAAAGCAAAAGTCTATCTCTACCTCAACTGCAGAAGCTGAGTACATTGCTGCAGGAAGTTGATGTGCTCAGATAATGTGGATGAGAAATCAGTTGTTAGATTATGGCCTGTCATACTCCAAAATCCCTATTTATTGTGATAACCAAAGTGCTATTGCAATGACAGGAAATCCAGTTCAACATTCTCTTACTAAACACATCAGTATTAGATATCACTTCATAAGAGAACAGGTTCTGGAAGGAACAATTGAACTTCATTTTGTTCCTACTGATCAACAACTAGCTGATATATTCACCAAGCCACTGCCTGAAGCTACTTTCAATAAGTTGGTGAATGAACTTGGAATGATGAACTTTGAGAATTTCTGAGAAAAACTACAGAGAAGAAATCCTGATGACTGTCAAATCCTGATGGTCATTCTGTAAGGTATGTAATTTTGATCAAATCTTGATAGGACACAATCATGGCAGGAAGTCAAATGGTCAATCCTGATGGACATGTCAGTATTTCATTGCTTAATTTGTGTCTGATTTTTCGTCAGTAACTGATGAGAAACGTTTAAGTTTTTAGTTGGACAACTGTATGTGTGCGTGTGTCACACTGATATATATACACATATAGATACACATAAAAAGCGTTGCAGTTATGTTTAATTACGCACGTAATTTGGTCCACTAATTATTTGTGCGCGAATCATATTTTGCCACCTATCATTGAAAGTAATATTTTGTTTTAACAAAATACTTTTAATTTTCTAAATTACTGATTACTCTCTCATCATCAGTTTTTCATCTTCTTTCTCTCTCTGTGCTTACGAACCCTAATTTCTTAATCTCAATTCTCAAGTTTTCTACACTGTTTCAATGTCGTCGTCATCATTCATGAACAAACAGACAGTAATTAGTGGTGTAACTTTTGCCACTAATAACTTTGTGGCCGTTTTAGATCATCAGGATTTGCCTACTGAGTTTCACATAATACATGACTTTTTAACTTCAAGCCCATTGAAGTATGCTCTAACAGAACCTGTCAGTGTATCCTTTAAATCAGTTATACAGGTATGGAACACAGCTGTTTTTGGCAAAGGGCCAACTAGAAATGTATTGATGCAGTTTGAATTCAATGGTGTTACTCATCATGTCACTCCTGCTGTTATAGAAGAGGCACTACATTTGCCAATTCTGGGTGACAAAGTACCTGATACTGTTACAGACTCTACAATCTTTGAGTTTGTCACAAAATTGGGTTACAATATTGGTGAGGTCAAGAGGTATGGAAGCCTCTTCAGGACAAAGCTTAAAAGGGAGTGGAATTTCTTCTTTGACACAATCAGCAGATGCTTCCTGAATAAGACATCGAATTTTGATGCTCTGCCATCAGGATCTCTAAAGATTGGGTACTCTCTTATGTACTCTCAAGTTTTTGATTATGACACATTTGTTTTGAAAGCTTTAAGTGATATAAAAGCAGATAAGTTAGGTTATGTCTATTTTATTCGATTTTTCCAATTAATATTCTGTCACTTGTGTCCTGGTGTTACTTTTGAAGAGGATGTAGTTCTACCCATTTGTAGAATTACAGATAACAATGTAAAGTCCTTAGTCAACAATGATAAGGCAAATGGTTTTAAAGGCAATGCCTTCATTCCTGATGAGGTCAGGCTTTTCTTGACAGAGAAAATGCCTACTTGTTATGGATCAGTTTCTGATGCTATGGGGCAAGGCAAATCACACCTTGTTCCTGACACAAGCATTCCTCCTAAACAGTCTAAACACTCTACAACCACCTCTATTGTCTCTCAAAAGACTGTAGTTGTAAAATCAAAGAAATCAGCTAGAACTGATGTATCTGAAAGGTAATCAGGTTCAAAGGATTTCTCCTCTATACCACTCACCAAAAAGAAGAAACAAGGGGGTGTACAAGGGGTCCTGGTGCAAAAAGCTGATAAGGTTGATGAGGTTGCTGTGAAGAGAAAGTTGATTCTGGGTGAAGATTCTGATTCTGAGGATGATATGGTACTATCCTCTATGTTTAAGATGAACAAGGAAGTTGCTGATACTGCTGTTGAAGTTGTGGCACCATCTACTAAACCATAGAAGAAAAGAAACTTGGCTAAAAGCAGGTATCATATTCCTATGAAGAAACATGATACTGATGGACATGACATTTCAATTCCTGATGAGTCATCAAATCATGATGCTCAAGCAAATCCGGACGTTGGTAGTTATGATGCAACACCAAGCAAAACTGTCTCTATCTCAGACTCTCCAGCCAAAGCCTCTCCAACTTCAAGAATTGTAGAAATATCATGGGAGAAGGTTGGTGCTGCTATTTCCAAACTTGGGTTTACTCATCCTATGGAAAAGAAAAGGAAGGCAGAAGAGAAAGTTTTTCAGAGGCAAAAGAAACTGAAGGGATCAAGCTCACAAGAACCTGAACCTCAATGTGGTTCAGCAGCTATTGATGATCCAGCCCCACAAGAACCACTTACTCAAAGTGTGAGTGAAGGCAATGATGAAGGAATGGTCACACAAGAACCATTTTCTCAAAGGGAGAATGAAGACATCAACATTCTTGCCACACAAGAACCATCCTTTCAAAGTAAGGATGCAGACATATCAGCAAAAGTTTCTAAGGAGTTTCCTGACAATGCTGAAGGGACTTCTACTATTCCTGACATGGATACTTTGGTCGAGGACACTGTCATTGAGGGAAGCACACAAGAACCTCCAACTCAAAGTGTTGAAGCAGCTTCTGAACCTCAAGCTACACAAGAACCATTAGTAGAAAATACTGATGCAAACATTTCTAATCCTGACAGTGTTGCTCCTGACGCTAGTGGTGCTCCTGATGCTGAGCCAATCCTGATTCAACCACTAATGTAACAACCCCAAATCCGGGGTCAGGGATTTAGAGTAGTCACGATCCACTTACTTCTTGCCTTGCCTGCTTTACTCACAATAGACACAATTCATCTGCTTATGACCCCCCACAATGAATATATCTCTCACGCACACACACAGGTTAGAGTCTCAGAAACGACACAAATACAACCATTGCGGAATAAATAATCTTTATTACAATACCCAAATGTCTTTTGAATTTGCTACTGATACAACTTCTAAGTAATCCTCCAATGGTTAGATTCATGACGAATGACTTGTTCAGAATCTGCTATTTGACTGAGGATAAGCTGAAAGATTATCCAAGTAACTATCTGATATCAGTGGAGAAGTATCTTAGATCCACTGGATTCTCATCAACGGAGAAGGACAAAGCAACAGACACTCTGAGAAGATTTCTAATGGAGAATGTTCCTTACTATAGGAAGAGAGTGGAGAGAGGATTGGAAGTGCGTCCCAGACTACCAAACATGCCAAAGCTAAACAAGAAAGATGTTAACATTGCATGGCTGTGGGCTGGAGTGGGACAAGAGGTTGAATACATTGGAAGACACATCAAAGGAGCAATCCTTAAACCTGGAGAACCACTGCACTATCCTTCCGTGATTGATTATCAAGCTGCTAACTCCAATCCTGTGATTGAAGAAGGTGAGATTGAGATGGACTGAAGAAAAGAAGCAAAGAACAAAAGAACTATCAGCTCAGACTAGAGGAGCAACTTCAATGTATAAAGTTTTAATGTTTTTTGAATTATGAAATCTGGAAATGTATATATCTCATCCAGAATGCATTTAATATTATCAAGCTGTCTTACTTTAATTAGTTTCATGTTTCCTTAGTTAGTTGAGTTATCCTCGAGGTATTTGCTTGTCGAACTCTATACAATCAAATAGGGGGAGATTGTAAAGCATAATGTAACATAAGATGTAACAGAGATAACTACAACACAACAAAAGACAAGATAATCAATAATATTAACAGAAGCACAGGAATCCAGAATCAAAGAAGAAAAGGTAAACTCAAAAAAATCAAAATATGGTATGTATTCTTGAAGTTCGTAAACAGGTCACGGAAAGAAGTTCATGAAAATGTTCAAGCCTCAGTGACAATCAAAGAAACACGACTTTCAAGACTACAGAAATATGTAAATGATTTAGGGTTAGTACCACATGATTCCAGTTATTTATTTGAAGCAACCAGAACGACAAAGGACTAATCAACATCATTGAATTCAAGACATAGAAGAATTGATCAAGTGTTATTCATCTGTGAACCAGACCAGTTGCACCAGTTGACGGCACTTGAAAAGATCAAGTTGTTTTATCGTCTCAGAAGAAATTGATTTAGTCTATTACTAAACACCCTGAACCTCAGAATTTTTTCTAAAAGATCAAGGACAAGAAAAGAGTTCGATGGTTTTTCATTTATGAAAACCATCGAATGTGAATCAAAGAAAACAATAAGAAAACTAATGTAAGTTAAAGTTTCATTCGATAGTTTTATTAAAAAACCATCGAATGGAATATTAACTTTAAACATTCGATAGTTTTCCAAATTGAAGAGCAGGTGAGAAGTGATGTGTTTGACAAGTTGATGAAGATCCAACGACCAAGAATAATTGATTACTTTTGGTTCGATAGATTTTCAAATCAAGACTACAAATAGAGAATGAAGACAGTGTTCTTCTTCAGTTGGTTGGCAGTTTTGATCATATTTACTACGGAGAATTAAGAGCTCAAGAACAATTTCTGTAGAAAATTTATAGTGCCATAATTTCTAAAGTTTGTATTGATTAAGTTAACCTGAACTCATTGAAGCTAATCTACGGATTATATTTGTAGCACCCCTCACGGATTATATTTATAAAACGATATATTCCCCGACTCTTGTTTTGATTTGGTACCTTTGATTTCGTAGTTGAACTGAATGATTTATCCGCGAATGAAATTGAAGAATTTGTAGGTATCGTATTCAACCCCCCCCCCCCCCCTTCTACGATACTTTGGACCTAACAGTTGAAAGTGTTTGTCCTAAATCCAATCATGTATGATGAGTTAGGAAGAACTTTCTTATATTCTTATTTGATTTCATTAATGTTAATAAAAGACTTGTTTTGTTTTTATTACGGGCTTTATCTATTTAAAGTGTTTTAAATAAGATGTTCCATAGTTTAGAGTAAAGCTTCTAGAATTATAATGAGATTATAATAGTGAGATCTAGAAGATGATAACTCTAGACTTAAACAGTTCCTGATCATAGGATAACTAATCGGAAGTTGGTGAATCCGCAAAGATTGGTACATACTATGCTTGCTCCCGTCAGGAGGATGTCTGTTCTCATAGGCATTTGTGTGGTGACACTATAGCTAGTATGTAGGTGCTTGTTAGGGAATAAGTTCACTGAACATGACTCGATAAGTTGAATAGCTAATGGAGTTTACTCACGTGTCAATAGTTATTCACTGAGTGATAGTTGTACAAGTGTCCTTAGACTTGAGATCGTTAGAGTTATCTTGTATATAATGAACTATGCTTTGGATTAGTCCTTAGTCTCAAGGACATCCATTAGGTCTATTCTGGGCATAGGGATTTGTGTATGGAGATAGTTAACGTCAATAGAGGATCTACCCCTTCCAGTATAGGAAGAGAATATCCTATGTTATTCTTAGTATGCGAGTTCTGGAATCTCTGGCCAGAGTGTATGAAATTAGAAAGGAGTTTCTAATTTGCATTAATATGAACTTAGCATTATGAATAAGAAATCATATGATTAAATTTGATAGGCCTGACACGAGATCCATGCCTTATATTTAATCGGGATATTGTAGGGTAGAAGGAATGATTGTACTGAAACTAGTCACTGACAGGTTCTTGGTATTCTAAGCAGTGAATTCATATTATCCGGATAGTCGCGATATGTTGAGAAGCATCACTCACGATGTAGAATAAATATAATTAATCAGTTAATTATATTTAATGAATTATTAGAATTCATATAAATAATAAATAAAAGTTTATTATTATTTATTTCTACTACCGGCTTAATATTGAACCTACAGGGTCACACCATAAAAGATTAATTTATTGATGAAGGTATTTTGAGAGAGCAAGTTATTTTCTAAATAGTTTAGAAAAGGAAATAATGATTAAAATAGTTTTAATTATTATTAAAGCATTTTCTAAGATAAAGTGTGGGGTTAATATATATATATATATAAAGATATATTAAAAACCCTAGGAGAGCCCTATAAATAGAATGAGATAGTTCATTCTAAAAGACTTGAGTTTTTGTGAAAACCTAGTTGCCACCCTCTTCTTCTTCATCTCTCTCTCTCTCTCAAAAGAAGAAAAACTCTATTTTTATAAAAGCTTAGTTTTATAAAAAGCTTCATCGAAGGATTATTCTTGGTGGATACCGGTAGAGTGCTTCACACTCTGAGGAGCAACTGCTAGAATCCATTTTTATAAAGCTTCGATTTTCAAGGTATGGTTACGATTCCTCCGCTCTTTCATTTTATATATTTTTTTATATGTGCGATACATGGTTTTTACGGAATAAATGTTATATCACGCTTTCGCTCATCCGTAAATTCCTTCAACAGTTAATATGTAATTTTTTTCTATTGTTAGGTCATGATATGTTTGTAGAAGGGGGGTTGAATACAAACTGTACCGTTTTATCGAATTTGTATTGTTCGTGATTTAATAATCCAATAACAAATTATTACGGAATTAAATGAAACAAGATTCAAGTTAAATATAACTAATATTAAACTTGAAGGGTGTTACAATTTTGAGTACAGATTATAAGGTTCTTGTTAAAACAAATCTAGAATAAATTCGACATGAATTTATCTATTTTTGTAATAAAAAAGGATCGAGTACTAAAAAGTAGTTCGATATAAATTCTAGGGATTATGATCCGCTAGATTGCCAAAGGGGTACAAGTAAAGTAATTCTAGTGGCTTGAATATTACAATAAGTACTAGAATTAATATCACTTTCAATCTTCAAAGCTCCGGCAGTTGGTTGGTGTTTAAGGCAGAAAGATGAATATGATTCTTTTGTTCTTCTGTCTTGAATGAATGTTAACTCCTCTTTTCTGTCTTTTTGATTTGTTTTGTACGCACCACACTTTTCTATTACAAGTACTATCGGTAGTACTCATAAAACAATTGGCAGTACTCTCGGTAGTACTGACCAATTGACTTGCTAGTACTATCGGTAGTACTGACCAATTCAATTGGCAATACTATCTGAAAGTACTACTTGTTATAACTAATTCTAATTTAATTTATTGAATTAAATAATTTAATAAATAAATTAATTCTGAGTGAATTAATTTACAGATTAAATTAATTAATTTCTAGTTTAATTAATTTAAGGAATAAATTAATTCTTGTGGAATTAATTTATAGTTTAAATTAATTAACTTATAAAACAAATTAAAAGAGAATTAAAACTAAATCTGAGAACCACTGAAACTAATGACGAATTTCCATTGAATGACGTTGACACTCGATGTACTGTCTGGTTCATGAGTGACTAACTTCAATGATTGTTCTTCATCTTTTGACTTTAAGCTGTGGTCCTTTTTATTTCCCTTTAACAAACACTGTTACCTGTACGCTTCCTGTCACAATTCTGAAATCTCTGTCACTTTTAAATAGTTCCACTTTCTTGAATACTTCATTGAGGTTTGATAAAATAAAATGAACTTCTTTAAATGTAGAATTACTTCAAGTCTACAGATTGACCTTAATCTTCATTCTTCTGACTGATATAATTTTCTGAGATTCATGTGACTGCTTGAATTATTATTTACTTATTACATTTCTGTTTAAGTTGAGTCGAATTCTCGGTGTTTACAAATAGGCCTATACATATGTCTTTCATCTATTAAAATAAAAGTAATTGATGTAGTGAATACTTTTCTAAATTTACTAAATATCTAAATATTAATTATTAATATAAAATTTTAATATTAACACGTTACTCTACTATACACTGGGAAACACACTCGTTAAAAACGTTTATTCCTAATGAATTGTTATTTTGTTAAAGTCAAATCCCCAACTTAAATAGGGATGATCATTTTTCCCGCCCCCGACCCTGTTCCGATCTCCGCCCTGTTCAGGGCGGGAAATCGGGGAATTTTTCGGGTTCGGGACAAGGATCAGGGACAAATATGTGAAAAATTTGGGGATTAGGGTCCCCGATCCCTGTTCCCGCTCCCGAGCCCTTTTATTTTAAAAAAAACAATTATATTTTATATGTATATTAAATAAATTATCAAGAATATATACATGTAACGTTACAATTTTAATTTTATTATCCAGTCACTAATTTAAAAGTTACATATTTTGATATAATTTAATTATAATAATATTGGTTTTACCTATCATTAATAGTATAAATAAGATTTAATTCAAATTAAGGTTTAAAATATTATCTTAAAATAAAAATAAAAATTATAATTTATCATGCTAATTTATATTAGAAAACATTATCCATAATTTACAATTGGAATAAATAAAAATGAATCCCCGATTTCCCGCAGGGATTTGCATTCCCCGTTCGAGACGGGGAGAAAAATTTCCGTTCGGGGATTGGGACGGGTTCAGGACGGGTATCAAAGTCGGGGATCGGGGACGGGATAGCACTTCCCGGGCCCGAAGTGACCCGATACCCATCCCTAAACTTGAACATATATTATGAGTTATTTGATATGTATTTCAGTTTATAAGATAAATATTACTATTAAGTGTACTATTAAATTATGGTCTTTTGGAGGTTTGTGTTTAAATTGTGGATTACCCAAATAACTGCATTAGTGTCAGCTTATTTTAATTTATTTTAGATTTGAAATGGGAACTTAACCCCATTTTATAAAAAGACTTAAAATTTGACCCGAGTTATATCTAGGTTTATATTATTTCCTTTTGGATTCATGTTATTAAATTATTTTTTAAAAATATATAATATTATAAATAAAAATGTGATTAGTATAGGTTGGACAAGTAAAGCTTGTGTTTACGTACTGCAATCGAGTTTTTTTAAGGAAAAAAAGTAAATAAATGTAAAAGTAATTAATTGAAAAAGGAAGTAATATATTTCACTAACATGCTATAAGTTAAAAAAATTATATAACGAAATTAATTTTATTGACATGCTATCGAGTTGGAAAAAAATATATAAATGATTGTCAAATTATAATTCAATTTTTACATCTGAAAAATTAAAATTTGAATAATAAAAGCATATTTACAATATCATGTGCTTTTTAATTAGCATACCCTCTTACTTTTAGTTTTATCATATTTTTGAAGTGAATGTTTTGAAAAAAAAACATATAAAATTTCCACTTATATTCACTTGCTTTTTGACCTTAAAACTTCATAATCATAAATATGGAATTAGATGGTCCACAATAAAAGTTTTTTTTCCAGAAACCGTAATGTATATAAATAATGGGTTCCATATATGCATATAAAAAATGTTATTATACATGTATTGCAGAAATTTTTCTGAAAAAAATATAAAAATATGTTGGTATTTTTGCAAAATATTTTAAAAAATATAGTAATTTGTAAAAAAATATTCTGAAATTAGATATTTCTGAAAAAATCCTATAATTTAAACTGAAATTTTGGGGAAAGAAAGAAAAGAATTATAATAAACAATGAAAAGGAAAAGACTAGAAGGAAAGGACTTTTTAGAATATTTAGTTCCAACTCCAACTTCCCTGTTATTTCCGATGAAACTCATTGTAGCGTATCAATAAAACAAAGTTAGATCCAAGATCTGACTCGTTCATATCGACGATCTCCCCAAATCTAATCTCTCCCAAAATGTCGAAAACACCCCTAATCCCTCTCCTCCTCCTCCTAATCGCCGCCGTGCTCCTCCCCTCCCCCTCTCTCGCCGAAGTCAAAACCCTAAAAATCACCAACGACGCCCGACCCATGATCCTCTTCGAGAAATTCGGGTTCACTCATACCGGTACCGTTACAATCACCGTCTCCGCCGTCTCCGTCACCTCCTCTCTCTCCCAACCCGACCCGTCTCGTCTCGGATTCTTTCTTTTATCCGAAGAATCGTTAATTCAAGTCCTCTTAGAGCTCCAACAAAACCCTAATTTCTGTGTTGTGGATTCACATTACATTAATTTGTTGTTTACGTTTCGTGATCTGTCTCCGCCGCCTCATTCGTCGTTTAATAAGTCGTATCCGGTGAGTTTTCCGAATGAGTAT
This sequence comes from Heracleum sosnowskyi, assembly GCA_030848705.1. NCBI lineage: Eukaryota > Viridiplantae > Streptophyta > Magnoliopsida > Apiales > Apiaceae > Heracleum > Heracleum sosnowskyi. The sequence continues at coordinate 103,343,077 of CM061238.1, read as the reverse complement.
AGTTTGTTTTTCGCGAATTGCGCCCCCGAAAGTCAGGTTAATATGGATGTGAAAACGGAGGTTTATAATTTTGAAAATGGGGGAACTACTAAGGATTATTTGTCTGCAGGTTTAACTCAGTTGCCTTCGCTTTACTCGTTGTTTTCGATTGTTTATATTGCGTTTCTCGGGTTTTGGTGTTTGAATTGTGTTAGGAATAAGAGATCTGTGCATCGGATTCATTTACTTATGGGGGGATTACTTGTTATGAAGGCGTTGAATTTGATTTGTGCTGCTGAGGATAAGCATTATGTTAAGGTTACGGGGACGCCTCACGGTTGGGATGTTTTGTTTTATATTTTTCAGTTTATTAGGGTTGTGTTGTTGTTTACGGTTATTGTGTTGATCGGGACGGGGTGGTCTTTTTTGAAGCCATTTTTGCAGGAGAAGGAGAAGAAGGTGTTGATGATTGTGATCCCGCTTCAAGTTTTGGCTAATATTGCTTCGGTTGTTATTGGGGAGACTGGACCGTTTATTAAGGATTGGGTTACTTGGAATCAAGTGTTTTTGTTGGTGGATATTATATGTTGTTGCGCCATTATTTTCCCGATTGTGTGGTCGATTAGGTCTTTGAGGGAGACGTCAAAGACTGATGGTAAAGCGGCGAGGAATTTGGCGAAATTGACACTGTTTAGACAGTTTTACATTGTGGTGATTGCTTACTTGTACTTTACAAGGATTGTTGTTTTTGCACTTAGGACGATTGCGGCCTACAAGTACCAGTGGGTGTCATATGCAGCTGAGGAAGTTGCTAGTCTTGCATTTTATATGGTTATGTTCTATATGTTTAGGCCTGTTGAGAGGAATGAGTACTTTGTTCTTGACGACGAGGAGGAGGAAGCAGCTGAGATGGCTCTACGGGATGAAGAATTTGAGCTTTGAGCTTCTAGGGGTGGAATTACGATCTTTGGTTTGTCTTTTATTGTTTCTTCTATACTACCCATCTGGTGAATTAGTATGAGTTGTTGCTTAAACTTTTAAGTAGTTCTGTTTGACATTACTGTTATATGTTGTTTCTTCTTTTGATTCTGTCGCTTAACTTCATTGTCACGGAAATACTAGTTGTGTTTTGAATTGTGAATCTACTGTCCTTTTGTGTATTCAATGCAGATAGTTGATTCCCTTGGAACTTCTAATGGTGGTTCTTGTTTATTATAAATATGTTTTTCCTCATTGCGATTGTTCTCTTTCTTGACATACTTTTGGTTGAATTCATGTTGGACTTACATTTTTAGAAGTCAGTATTCGGGGATGACGGAAAGACATAAGGTATTGATGGAGTCCAGTCTGTTCTGCATGCGTAGTTGCATATATTTTTTTTTCTAAAATTCAGTTATTATTGCAAAAACTAACCTTTTATGTCTAATTTTTGTTGGCAAAATTATGCAAATAATGCTTGTAGAATTTGTGCTATATAAATGCCGACAAGTAGACATTTCTAAACACGATAAATACGATCTCTTTTGTGTACTTGTTTTATCTTACTATTGCCAAAGTTGCTGACTAGTGGTTTACAGTAAAATTTGTTTTTCTTAGTATTTTTTAAAATTTAAATGTGAATATCCGTCGAGAACAAAACTTTTTTTTCTCTATTATCTATTTGCAGTTTGCATCCCAGAGCTTTGTAAACTTAAACGCATTCGTGCTAGTTCGTTAATAGCTAATGGTGGTATTATGTACTTAAAACAAGTTAATTACATGATTTATTTCTTTCTTTCATATTAGTGGTAAAGTAGCTAGGCAATAGTGGCAATACGTAATACATATCAAGGAAGATAGAGAGTGTCAAGAGAAGGGGGAATACTTGGAGAAGCGAGGAAGAAGGCAGGAGAATATAAGAAAGGTTTCGTTATAGTGGACTAAATTAGAGTTGGAAGGACTAGGGACACAAAAAAATATTAACGGAGTAAATCTGTAAAGGACATGCAAGTTCTCTGCTTTCTTTCTTTTATGATTTCGTTCAATTCATTTGTGTGAAGAATTGAAACTAAGTTTTTGAATAGATATTATTGATTTCCTTTACTTGAAGTAGAAATTGGATTTTATCTGGAATTTATAATTTATTGACATGCTGTAAGTCCCTATAATGGGCAGGTGTTGAATTTTATTTTTGTGAACTTGATACACGATATGTGGTTGCTACTAATGATGTAGCTTAACATGGCCAAATGGGGCTGAATATATCCGCTAGCGGTAAATGGAGTGCCTTTATCCTCGTTGATCACCAGATATTGGCGGGGTGCGCTATTCCGTTTGATCACCGGAGTATCGCAAAGTTTCGTTGTACGACTGATCATCGAGCAATGCCGAGAGAAGTGTATCAAAGTTACAAGTTTAATCTACCATCTATATGATTTTCCACTTTGAGAATTTACAAGTCTCATTTTGTTTAATTTATTGAAGTTACCATTGATGTGATAACTTGAATTTTCTATTATCATTTAATTTCAATTATATTACAGTAGATAGATTACTTGCTGGGCATCATTTTGCTCATTTTATTACATTTTACACAGCTTAAAATAGAAGTGAATGTGGAGGTATAAACAATACTTGAGGAGTGCACAAACAATACTTGAGGAGGAGTGCACAGGAGAAAGAAATTTGTAAGGATGCTTAGTTGTAGTCAGTGTTGTAAAAATCGGGAATCGGAGTTAATCAGTGAAGGCACCGTTCATGGATTAATCGGGTAATCGGGATTAATCGGAATGATTAATCGGATCATTAATCAGAATAAATTTGATAATATTTTTTATATACATTTATATTCATATATATAATTGTTTCGTTATTTCAACTAAACATATGTTATTATCATATATTTATGCAAATATGTTAAAAATGTTATATAATTGTAATAAATAAAATTTTGAAGGATTAACTTTTCAATTAGGGATCAATTTAAGAGAAAAAATTAAGAGAATTTACGATTTATGCATCTAAAATTATAATTATATGTACAAAAATAATGTTTTTTCATATTGTTTAATCAAGTTTCTACCTTTTAATTTTTTAATTTTTTTTAATTTTAACTATTTTTTAATAATTAGCCCGATTTTTGACCGATTCAACCGATTTTTGACCGTTTTTCCGAAAAAATGATTAATTGACCGATTTTCGCTTAATCAGTCCGGTGGCCCGCCGTCTAGAGATTAATCGTCGACGTTTAGAACAATAGTTGTAGCTCACATGGTGTTTTTGTTTTTGTTAGCACACCACTATATGTATAGAACTGGTGTAGGATCTGTGTGATCTTAGCTATGTAGTGTATTTTATTTATAAAAGGACTTTATCTGTATGTCACTTAAAAAGTTGAGAACTATGGTAAATGTTTTGGGCTAGTTTATGGTAGTTGACATCTTTTGGCAGTTTAGCCATTTGCAGTTGAGACTCAGTCGAAGAGTAAGGTTATGTCGAAGTCACTACTCCTAAATAATACTGTAGTGATTATAGCCTGAATAAAATGTCTTCATTTGAATGTAGTGTTGTATTGTTATTTTTAAACTTTCTTGCTTCTGTTTTTTCGAATTCCTTATTTCTGGAATTGTAATTTTTGCAATTATTAACCAGAAAGTGCAAAGGTTGTGGTAAATCCTTTTATGATACAAAAAATTGAATTGAGCACGAAACTACATATTTGTGATGAAAAGAGGGAGTTGGTTATCTAATACTAATAGTGTCCCCATCGGAGGTTTTGCCTTGTATGAGTATTTAAGAATACAAATTCAGCCATGAAAGTTTAACTATATTTTTAGAGAAGAAGAGTTGGTCCGATCTATGGTATAAAAACAAATTCAGATATTCCTCATTTCTGGCAAACTTGTTCCAGCTCTTGGCTAACATACTGCCTCCCCTCATCATAACAACGCAATACCTTGCCAGAACTAAATAAAAAACTCCCCTTCCACGTGAACCCACTGATTCTTCTGACTGTATTCGCATCAGCAGCAAGTGGTGGATGGCAGGACTTGGGAAAAGGTTGCTAGCTAATTTCAGTATCTTATTCATCTCATCTTGTGAGGGACTTCCATCTAATTTCATGCATTGGAACAAGAAAAATAATAATTTGTTAGTCCTTTCTTGTAAATGTGTTGTTATTGTCAACAAAACATGGACTATATTATACCATTCTCCCAACCCGTGTCCAGAAATAGGACAAGGTCACCCCTTTCCTGATTTTCAATTCCTGTTTGATACTCGAATGTGTCGTGTGTGACACTCCGTACCCAAGTCAAGTTTGAGTACTATGTGGCTTTTAATAATTATAAATTTAGCTAATTGAAAACTTACTTCTGTTACAAGAGGAAAGTAGATGAATGTATACCTTCGCCATCTGATGGAGCAGAAGGAGATTTTCGGTATGGTGTTGGTTGATGTGTTGGCTGATCATCAACAGAGATAAAGAATTAAGTTTTATAATACTTCAAATAGTAAATTAAATCAGTGAAGTTATAGGTCTTCCATGCAGATTTACTTATTAGACGACAGAGGCAACAAATCAATCTCCCTTTGGAGCTTCTATTAATTTTCAGTGCCTGCACACAATGCGCTGAAGAGTGTGCAAAGGAATGCAAAGCACAAGGTACACAAAGCATTTTATTTGCAGAACAATAACAATCCAGCAAATGAAATTAACAAATTCTAGGATCACTGTGCCAAATTTCAAAATTAAATATTTCTTGTAGAAAAGCATACTGACTACTGCAAGAAAGAGAAATATCATGTCATATCCAAACACCAACGAGCTTACTATAAGTGTGCAAAATATCATGTCAACCACAAGTACAGTAACAGTATTACAACTTAACTAATCTGTAAGCTTGCTCATTAATCAAAATAAGTCAGTAGGATGGATTTGCAATTTCTTTTTCTTAAACATTTTATGGACAGTGTTTAACTTAGTAAGTACCTGCAGTAGCCTAATTTAGTCAGTAACATAACAAGAAATGGCTGATTCACTAAAATAATTCTCCACATTCAGACATTAAGACAACCTATTTAAATTATACGAATCTCAACAATAATCAATCAAATATTAATCAAAAAGATCGCTTACCATATAATGTAATTAATGCATTAAGTGAAAATAATATATTGTTAACATAACGATAAATGAGAAATTAGTTATACAACAATTAATACTAGAAAAGGTGATAATCGTTCCTTTGTCCAACTGTTGTGGTAGTTCTTCCGGTTATCAGGTCATAGTTGTGAACCTTTTGAGCTAAAAGGCTTGCGTTGTTTAAACTTTGATGTTCGCCTTTTTTTCCTTGTCCATATAATTTTAAATGTTGGTGTTGGGCCAAGATTATGATCTAGTCCTTCCCTTCTTACTCAATGTATTATTGGACTGTGGGGTTCAGTTTCGGCTGCCTAGGTACAATTAGGTTACATACTTGACATATATACTAGATTTAGGCCTTGATTGTCATTAACTGTTTGTACCACTAATAGTTGCTTCCAAACGTTTTTGCAAATTGAATGATGTATCTGATTCCCACTTGTTTTTGTAAACCGATTAGAAAGAGCATGCCTTTTTCAATTAAATTAATTGCATTAATAACTGCTTGATCCAATGTAATTTCTTTTCCAAATTTGTGCTCAATTAACAACAAAATATTATAAATCTCTTCTATATTGATAATAAAAATGAAAAAAAAGGGATAGATTGGATAAAAAAATTTAGCCTAAAGGTAATTATTATGTAAACAAATGGACTTCATCTACGAACTTAAAGTATTACCAGTTTTTTTGTTTCTTTTCAAATGTGATGATAAAGACCCACATTTGCTCTTTTCTGGGGATATAACATAACATATTTGTTTTTGGTCGTAGCATAGGCCTTCTTCGCAAATAATAAAACTGTCGTAAAGCCCATGTACTTCACAAATAATTGAACCGCGACTTTCTTTAGGACGACACCCAAAACACATGATAAAAGATCCAGGACCTCATCCCAGGAAGACCAGGGCTGCATCCCCAACATCTTCCAACTCCAACACAACCGCAACTATTAGAATATGTAAATATTTATCCGCATTATTCTCTCCTATTATCATGTAAATTAGCATATGTATCTTCTCCATATGTATAGCTGGAGAATAGATATCTGTGATATGATCTCCTATATTATCTCCTCCCTTTTAGCTTGGAGATTGGGAGTCTGTTCGCTTGTACCTTGTATATATATCTTTGGAAATCAATATAGTACGCGGGGGGAAAACATTTCCTTTATGGTATCAGAGCCCTAAAGATCTCTTCACTCTTCCGCTACCTACCTTCTTCTTCTTCTTTCTCGAGCCCTATCTCCCTCTACACCATGACCGGCGGCACAAACACACCCACGTTCCACCCTGCCTTCTCAGTCTCCAACATCAAAAATCACATACAAATCACCCTTGAAATGGAAAACGTGCACTACGCTTCTTGGGCTGAACTGTTCATAAATACCGCCACCTCCTTCGAAGTTAAAGACCATATCATACCTCCGAAAGACAGCCAAATCACCAAAGATGCTACCTGGTTGCGTCTCGATGCGATCGTTAAGCAGTGGATCTATAGCACCATCTCTCTCGATCTCCTTCACACCATTCTCAAACCCGGTGCCACAGCTCAAGAAGCCTGTGAACGACTCAAAGACATCTTTAACGACAACAAAAACTCTCGAGCCGTCTATCTTGAACAGCAGTTCTCTCAGATTCATATGGATAACTTTCCCAAAGCGTCGTCCTATTGTCAATCCTTAAAGATGCTGGCTGATCAGTTAGACAACGTCGGCGCGCCAGTGTCCGAGGACCGCCTTGTCCTTCGCCTCGTAACAGGCCTCTCCAGTAGCTATGACAGCCTAGCCACAATTATTCAACAACTCAACCCTCTCCCACCATTTTACAAGGCCAGGTCTATGATCACTCTTGAAGAATCTCGTCGCAACAAATCTTCAACAACAGACTCTGCCCTGTTTAGTGCGATATTAGAATATGTAAATATTTATCCGCATTATTCTCTCCTATTATCATGTAAATTAGCATATGTATCTTCTCCATATGTATAGCTGGAGAATAGATATCTGTGATATGATCTCCTATATTATCTCCTCCCTTTTAGCTTGGAGATTGGGAGTCTGTTAGCTTGTACCTTGTATATATATCTTTGGAAATCAATATAGTACGCGGGGGGAAAACATTTCCTTTAGCAACCTCAAAAAAAAAAAAACCAGCCTCAACTAGTGTTAATGGAAAAATTTGGTGTTAACAAATTTTGAGGTTCGTCGCCGGAATCAAGATCTACGATGGTGGTTCTTCGCTGGAAAGTCGTCGGAGTGTGGTGGTTGTGATGAATGGGGGGTTGAGATTGCAAGAGTTTTCTTGGTGGTGGCTCGCTGAGCTCTTCACTTCCAACCCCTTACAATGTGCCTACGTACCCCGTATTTATAGGGGATCAAGCCCTATGTAGTTCTTGTGAAGCAAGTAACCTATATAGGCTGATTTCTGATTTCCGAGACCCACTAGGATACCTGATCCGTCTTCTGGAATTGGTCTTCGACTCAATTTAGGAATGTCCAATGATGAGACCTAGTCACAAAGGCCCAAGGCTCAACTACAGTCTGGGGACTTCACGGATACGGCATCGACCCAACTTATGAGCCGACATTAACCGCTACCAGCTGTCTCCCTGACCAAAGTAGTTGCAGGTATAGCCATGACTTACCCCAAATGTCAGACACATCCTTGTCCCCCGAATGAGAAGCACCCACCAGATTGCAGGACAAGTGATCCCAAGCGTTTGGGTGCAAAGTGCAGGATTACTCCAAAGTTCCCCAATGAGGACGCGCCCATTGAATGCAAGAATAGAGCTCCCAAAGCACACACCAAGATTTACCCCACATCCCCAATGAGGACGCGCCCATTGAATACAGGAGGAGGCCTTCAGTACACAGACATACCCTTGGAGGACTTCAACCACGGACATCCCCCTCCTAGGGCACATCCCAGGAGGGAATTCTTCAATCATCAGGCAAACCCCTGGAGGCCTTCAATCACGAACATCGTCATCAGGCAAACCCTGGAGGCCTTCAATAACGGACATCCCTCCCTTATGAGACATCCTAAGGGAGAAGTCTTCATTATCTTGCCATTATCAAGCCAATTGAGCCATCCTTCACCACCAAGTAGCTACTTCAAACCAAGAGGACACGCATCCTTACCCCTATGTGGGCAAGCCCTAACTCTTCCTTATGCCAATCTCATGTCAATGTAGCTCTTATTCTCTGTCAAGTCATCACTTCGTACTATGAGGGCGCACCCTCAAGGGGTGGACAGCCTCTCAGGACGCGCCCTTACCCCTATGAGGGTAAATCCTAAGCTTCCTTGTGTCAGTTCAATCCCTAATTGCATTTTTTTTGGTAAATAAGGGCGGCACCTCGAGAAAATTTTATAACAAAAAGAAAATATGTACAAACATGAGATTAAATCTCAAGTCCAAAAAAATATTCTGATGGAACAAAACTCCAAGGAATAAACCGAACAAAGAAACTCGAGAAAAACAATACAAGAAAAACACACTAAAATTAAAAACACCCTGCAACAAATCAGCCAAGCATTCACATTCTTCCAATCAACAGGACCATCCAACGTCCACCCAGAAGCCACATCAAACTCACGCCTCCAAACCAATCTCCACCACTATACAAGTACCTCCGAAAGCACCACCTAAAGGAAATAGAAAGCGCCAAGAAAAATTCAAAATCACAAAGAACTAACTCACCTGAATTCCATAAACCATATTCTGAACTCCCAGACAATAACTTCATATCAACTGTATGCATATCCCACATATGCATCTCGATAAAAACTAAACAAATAATAATGAGCCCAGAAAAAATCGAATACTGCAGCCCCTGACACCCGCAATGCACAATCCGAGACATACGCAAAAGTACGACCACCAAAAAACAAACCAACACGCCTGTTTCACACCTCCAATCTGTACACCATATGACAATCCCAGGATCCCAAACAAACCAGAACTGGAACAACCTACTCACCAACCCATTGCAAAAGAACAAACGAAACCCGAGAACCAGCACAAACACCCCAACCTCTGGCCCTCTAAACCCCCAACCCAGAAAACTAACAGAAATCTTATTCAACCACTCGAACTTGATCGCAATCTCAGAGGACAAACACCACCCCAACAGCCCACGAAGCACACCAAAACAGCTACACCACTTGCTAGCTAACTAGCAGAAAATAATAATAAAACCACCTTATAAACCAAATCAGTTGCGCCATTTTGGATCGAAGGGAGCTGCCACTTAATATTCCACAAACGAAGAGTTGACAAAACTCTTCTATTAATCATAATTTTCAACCCCGTGATTTTCATCCTAACAGATTCTTCAATGCACTTAATAATCTGCTTTGAAGATCTATGCTGCTGTTGAAAAATTCTCAAGTTCCCAAATGAAGTACACCATACTCCCCAGAACAATTTTATTTATGACATTCACCAGCGATTTAGACCTCCAATTTGCAGAAGCAAATTCCACAATCCCATTCCAATCAAGATGACGAGGAATAATAACACCCATCCTATAGAAATAGAAGCTAATCTCTTGACAAAAATGACAATTAAAAAACAAATGACTAACTGAGTCTCTTTGTTGATTACAGAATGCACACGAATCATTATTGACAACCTGCCACGCTTGCATTCTATCTTGGGTCATAAGCTTATTTCGAATTGCCAACCACAGAATAAAAGAATGTTTAGGAATTGATTTTAAAAACCACACAATCCTATGCCAATCCACTCGAGGCTGTGAAAGTTTGAAGTCGACCCAGACCGTACTAGATTTAAATTTAGAGTTCTTGCCATCTCTTGACCTCCAAAAAATATTGTCCATCCTATTATCACAAACAACCACAACCTTGCCCAGTAACTCTGGCCAAAACTGGTATAAATTCTCTGGGAAAACCACCTGATTATCAACAACAAACTCACAGACTTTGGCATTTATATTAGACCCCATTCTGGTAATCTCCCGATCAGTCACACGATAACACAACGGACCATCAACAATCCACCAATCAAACCAGAAAAAAATATTAGATCCACTACCAGTTTCCGATTTAAAAAATTCACAAAACTCATCTCGAATACCCAGAATTCGTTTCCAGCTTATTGAAGCATCCCAAGGGATTTTTAACTGCCAAAAACTCTTACCTTTAATCCGATACGTATGAATCCACTTCACCCATAAAGAATCTCTATTTGAAAGGATACTCCAAATATGATAGGCCATAAGAGTTTTATTCCACAAATACAAAGGACGAATTCCCAACCCCCCTTCAATTTTAGGCAAACAAACATCCCCCCAAGCCACTTTCGATTTACCTTGCACTAAATCTATCCCACCCCAAATAAAATTGCGAATCAGCTTCTCAATTGCTTTAGTTACAGAAACAGAAAGCATGAACACCGAGCTCCATTAAACTTGCAGAGATATAAGAACTGAAAGAGCTAATTGCAATCTCCCAGCATATGTAAGCGAAGTATTTTGCCACTTTTGAATTTGACTTTTAACTTGCTCAATAAGAGGAGAACAATCCGCGTGCCAAAGCCTAGTAGCAATCAACGGCACCCCTAAATACTTAACAGGAAAAACACCAATCTCAAATCTCATAATATTGTTTATCAACATCTGGTTCTCAGTTGAGACGTTACAAAAGAAGGTGCTGCTCTTATCCTCATTCGGCCAAATCCCAGAAGCAGCTCCAAACTCATCCAAAACATCTTTCAAAATTTGAACATACCAAGGATCCCCATGAGAGAATAAAAACAAGTCATCTGCAAAGTACAAATGAGATATCTCCAAATTCTCACATTTAGCATGGAATTTAAAATTTCTAGCCTCCCCAATACGCTTTTGAATCATAATAGACAACACCTGAATAACAATCGTAAACAAATAGGGGGACAACGGATCGCCTTGACGAAGCCCTTTCTCACTTTAAAAAAACCCAGAGCCTCACCATTCACAATAACATAATAACAAGGGGAAGAAACACATTCCTTAATCCAACCCACCATTTTATCTGGGAATCCAAACATCTGAAGAGCAGAGATTAAGAAATCCCAATTTAAACTATCATAAGCCTTCCTAATATCAACTTTAAAAGCACATTTAGGCTTCCCCACTTGAAGATGATAATTTCTGAATAACTCTTGAGTTAGTAAAATATTATCACTAATTCTCCTGCCCGGGATAAAAGCATTTTGGTTCTCCCCAATAATAGAACTAAAACAATCTTTAATTCTATTAGCTAGAATTTTAGACACACATCTGTAAAGAACATTGCACAGCGCAATAGGTCTAAATTCTCCAACCTTTAACGTATTTTCAACCTTCGGGATAAGGGCTATAAGAGTAGCATTCACCTCCTTGAGCAATTTACCAGACATAAAAAACTCCTTAACAGCCCCACACACATCACTCCCAATAACTGACTAAGCCGCCTTATAAAAGTTAGCCGAATACCCATCTAGCCCTGCTGCTTTATCATCACCCATCGAAAAAATAACCCCCTTAATCTCCTCATCCGTAATCTCCTGAATCATGGCCTCACACATATTCGCTGAAACTTTTTTATCAAAATGATCCAAAAGATAATCAATATTATCAGAAGAGTTTCTTTTACCAAGAAGACCTTTGTAAAAAGAAACAAATTGTTCCACCATTAACTCCCCTTCCACTTCGGCCCCCTTATCATTCAAAATAGAAGAAATTCTATTTCTATTTCTTTTCACTTGGAGGCTTTTATGAAATTTTTTATTACTCTGGTCCCCAACTTTAAGCCAATGAATTTTCAACTTTTGCTTAAGCATTCTCTCTTCCTCCAAAGAAGCTTCCATGTACTCTTTTGCTAAATGAATTTCTTTACTTTTCAGACTCTCATTAAAAGGATCACAATCAAGAGCAATTTGCACATTCTGTAAACGAAGTTGGAGATCCTTACCTTAGTACAGAGATTACCACTAGCTTTTACCTCATTACGGAAAATAGGCTTCAGGCATTTAAGCTTTTGGACAACCCTATACATCATAAAACCTCAAACCTTAACATTTCAGCCCGTCTTCACCAATTCCAGAAAATTAGATCTATGAGCCAAGTAATTCTTAAATTTAAAAGAATATTTTTTCCGGGACACATTGCATCCTCCAAAATCCAGAATACCAGGACTATTGTCACTTGACTTAGGAGCAAGAAATCGAGCCTTAGCTTGATGGAATTTACTCGACAAAGCACCATTAACAAGCGCTCTATCTAGTTTCCGAATCACTCCCACACCATGAGGACTGCCCGACCAAGTGAAAAGAATTCCAGAAAAATGAAGATCCATAACCTCCAATCTTGTAACACAATTACAAAATCCAGAAATGGCCAGAGAATTTCCCACAGTACCACCATCATTCTCCTCAACCTTCAACATAGCATTAAAATCTCCCATCACTGCCTAAGGAAATTCCCCAACCAGCAACTTAAAAGTCTCTAATGAATGCCAGAGATCACGCCTCAGAATGTGGTCATTAGCAGTATACACAAAAGAACAGTAGAAATGCTCTTGCAATTTTTTTTGCTTCACTAGACAATGCACCACCTGGTCTGTCTCAAACATATGCACAAATTCAAACCAATTAGGCTCCCAACCCACCACGATTCTACAATTTTTCATACAACTATTCACATTCGAGAACCATTCCCAACCTCGAAAGAGCTTATTAAACACACCAGCCACCATGCTTTTAGCAACTCTAGTTTCCAAAATCCCACACAAACCAATTTTATTATCCCTAAATAATTATTTCATTTCTTTGACTTTAAACGGTTGATTAAAGCCTCTAACATTCCAACAAGAAATGTGATTCATCAAGAATTATTTGAAAACTTACCATCTTCTTTCCACCCCTTTCCGAATTTCTCCAAACACCTGCTCTATAACAAAAGCTTCCCGGTCCAAAGTGTTATCCCCATCCTCGTCGGACTCTGAACCTGGTTCCAGATGAACATTTAAACTCCTGTCCTCCACCATGAAACGAGCAGTATCATCCTCATCAGAATCCACCTCTGTTTCAGTATTTAAATCACATTTTTCCACTTCCTCATGAACTTCAATTCTCTGAATGAAAGGAGGGCCCATTTGATTAACAATTCTGCTACTAGAGTGCATCTAATTACCAGTGGTATTGCCTCCCTTATTACTACAAGTGTTACTTTGTTTAATACTCTCCTTCAAATTCTAATTCCTCTCTACCTCATTTGCATTCATCTTACTTTTATTCCCTCCCCTCCCTGCCTTATCTACAGCCTCTTGTCTACCCTGAGTACCAGACTCCACCACACTACTACCAATTAACTTCTCATCTCGCTTAACCTCAACCCTTGTACTAACTGCCTCCAAATTATCCAACAGATTAAATTTGTTATTCTGCAAAATTGATTTATTATTCTGCAGAATAGACACTTTATTCACTCCAGAAGTTTCACCCTTAAAACCTCTCCTTTCACCCCCCATAACCACCTCTGCCCGAAGGTACTCCACGATTCACATAATTAAAATTATTGTTCTGTTTCCTCTTATTATTAAACAAGACCTTACCTCCCTGTATATAAGAACCCTGGTTCTGACCTCCTTGAAAACCCCATTTTCTCCTTTCCCTTTCTATGAACCACCGTAAAATCGTCCTTCTCCTGCTCTCCTTTCTTTACCTCCAATTCCTCCCTTAATTCCTTATCCCGCTTCGCAGCCATATCTGGACAAACATGCATGTTTTGACCAAAAATCAAACAATTTGCACACTAAGATGGCCGCCATGGATATTAAACACGAACTACCACTTCCACAGGCTCCCTCCCCTCTTCATTCGGAATTAACATATAAAAATAATCTGGCAACGGTTTCTTAGCATCAACTTCAATGAGCAACTTCGCAAAACTCAACCGTCCAGTAGCTTCATGACACATTTTCTCCGTCAAACCATCATCCATTAAAATATTACCAATTCCACTTCCAATTCGACTCAATCCCGCACTATTCCAGAATTGCAATGGCACGTTAAAAATCTTAACCCATAAAGGAATGAATTTTGGAACATCTTTCGAAAGAACAATTTGAGGATACCATCTTTGCATAATTAAAGGTTTTCCTTTAACCATACAAACTTCATCTTCCAACACCTCTAACAGATCAGCCTCACAATTAAATTTAAAGAAAAAGAATCCATCATCATTCATAATCACCTCCATTAATCCTCTATTTCCCCAATGTCTCTTAGCATGAAATTCCATGGTATGAAATGCCACTCTTCGTTCAAAGAAATATCCCACAATACAATTCTCCCAAGCTTTTCTACCTTGAATATCAACACTCAATGGAGGTCTGATTATCACACGACCTTCACAAACTTCTGGGGAGTGATACTCAAATTTCATCTTTTTCATTCAAGATTTAGGTTTAATCACATCCACCCAAGGCTTTTTTATCCGATCAGACGCCTCAAACTGGGAATTTGCTTGAATAACATAACCAGCTGATTCCAAAACATCACCATCACGTTGTTCCTCACGATTTTCCACCAGGTTCTCATATTTATAATTCCTTCATCCGTCTCCACCAGATTCTCACCAACAAAATTATCAATCTTCACATCTGCTTCTTTCCTTTCTAAATTAATATTCATATCCTGACCTGAATTCTCCATCACATCGCCTCCCACACCCTGGTTATTCACATCAGCCATATGAGTATCAAAATAGCTCTCCTCTTGATTACCAGTATCATCACCTATAGCAGCTTCCTTTCCAGAATCACCACCACCCTTGTCAGCCTTCAAACGAATAGCTTCCTCCATCATCCCATTCCTCTGACGTTCATCCATACTAATCAAACGCTGGGAAGCTCTTTTTTGGACTTTATTCGACACTCCGAGACTAGGAACACCATCCTTCCACAAATTATAAGATCTATCTACTCCATTTTTTTGATTTTTTCTATCAATATGATTGTACAATTGAGGTGGATGCATTTTAGATGTAAATTACATGAGAATCAAAAGAAAAAATGAACAAAATTATGGATTTCTTAATAAATCTCCTTGAAGGGAAAAAGGGGGCTAGAGAGAAAACGATACATCAGAAATGGGTTTTTTTCCCTCAATTGATTATTACTTGACCTGAATCTTCCCTAAAAACCCGATACCGGATTTTGGCTATAACAACTACCCCCAATTCCATGTGAAATCAGAGATGAAGCATGGAATTTTCAATCTCCAAAGTGCCAAAATCTCTTTGTAACCTTTTCTTCTTCAAGAAGTGTCCTCGAGCTTCTTCCTTCTTTGATGCTGTAAAGAGGGCGCGTCCTTTAATTCTTCCATCATATGTTTTTGATAATTCTAATGTTTAGAAAGGGATACCACCTACACACGACACCTCTAAGCTTACATGAGCTAACTCGACGTAAGAAACAAGAGATATTGTGCACAGATGTAAACCTCTCCCAGGGCTTGTCCTCAAGTAAAATATTCATTTATCGAGAGGGTGCGCTGTCTTCTATCATTAAGGGGGACGAATTCCTTCAGTTATCTTAAGATTCAAAAATGGAGTAACTTGTGTAAATATAGATACACCCTTGTATATATATATATACTCGTACAGTGGTCTAATCAGTTGTACTACTCCACCTGATAGCTGCCACGTGTTCCCCCTAACATCTTCTTTTACCCTTCCTCATAATCTTTCTTCTTTCTCATTCCTTAAGCTTTTGTTTTCTCTCTCTCCACCACCGCTGCTATGCATTCCGAGTAAAGACTCTAGTCGATTCTCCACTGAAATTCAACTTCGTTGGGCGATTCTTGTTCTCCAGGCCTAAAGGTACATAGATCTTCTCTTATTCTTAATTTTTATCATGTATCATGACCGTAATAGATTTGTAATGGTTCTTGATGTTTTGTACTTTTCTTGTGTTCTTGAGCTATATATGTATGTATAGCTGTGTATGTCAGTGTTTGATCCTTTTCTCCCAATTACTCAATACACACATATGTTCTCGGCTTTTTCCTTATTAAATGTTGCCCAAAGGTTTTATGATAGAGGACGCGCCCTTTAGACGAGGATAATTGTGCCGAGGGCGCGTCTATACCGGTGACTCCTTTGTATTCGTTCTACCCTATCTTTCTATCTACAATCGACCATCCCTTCTTTACTTGAACCGCAATTGTTTTTTTCATTGTAGCCGTCTCTTAACTTACTTTCTGATCTTCTGTAGGAATGGATGGATTACCAAAAGGCTTTGGAATTAACTTGAGAAAGGATCATGTTCCCTTAGACAGCTCCAAAGCAAGGAAAACGCATCTTCAAGACAAGAAAGATCAAGCATTCATGACGAAGAAGTCTCCAAAAAGAAAGAAGGAGAAGACCAATCCTACTTCCCAAACAAAGGCGCGTCCTTGAAGAAAGTTAGGATGGACACACCCTTAAAGAAAGTCAGGACATCTGAAATCTCTTTCCTGGTAGCCACTCACTTGAGTCCCTTAGCCATCCATTTTGTTAAGGATAAAGATATCTCCAAATGGAAGGCTAGGACTCCGTCAGAGAAAAATGAGGCCTTAATCAAAGCTTCTGTTGAGATTCCCGTTGCTTCTCTTATGCACCATTCTGCTATAGAGAAAGAGAGGCCATTCTTTTAAACTTTGCAAGCCGAAAAGAAAACACTCTCGCAACAACTGAAAGATCATTCCAAAACAATGAAAAAGATGAAGCTGGTGAGAGATGTTCATATTAACTCTCTTAAAAAAGAAGTCAATGATACTATTGAAATCCTGAATGCTTTGAACACATCATATAAGGCTCTTGAAAAGGAGAAAGACAAACTTCAGGTTCAACTAAATAATCTCATTGAGGATCAACAGATGGGCTGAGGAGAAGCAAAGGATCAATGATGCGTCCCTTGTAGATGGTTTCAGGAACTATGCTTCCGGCTTCTTGGCAGTTGATCCTGGTTATGACTTCTCCAAGTTTGGCGATGATACGGTTGCATGGATTGAGAAATTCAAAGTTGATGAAGCTGCGACCATCAAAGCTAAACAGATCAAAGTTGGAATTGAGGATGGACTACTTGAAGAAATTGAGGACGCGTCCTCTGAGGATGCACCTCTTAATGATGAACAAGATGCTAATGATCAGGGAAACCAATCTCCTAAGGCCGATGTTGTTTTTGAAAAGCCTTTAGATGATGTTGCTAAAACAAATGACACTGATGATGAAAACATCTCCACTCCTCCTGCTGATGATACTCGGGATGCGTCCTGAGACTTGATTATGACCTTTATTTCTTTTGCTAAGTCTTTTGAACATTATTGAGGTGCAGGACCTCACTTCTAAGATTTACGAGTTGTATTTGATTTGACTATGCTTTTGGTAACTCTACGGGATATGTTTCCCGGAATTATATTCTCTTGCTGCATTATCTTGCTTGTCATACTTGCATATTTACCAGGAAGAGTTCTGCATCTCACCATCTGTCTGAGGGCGCGTCGTCCTATAGGGCGATCCCTTTATGCATAAACAAACCATCTTGCTCAAGTAGGACTAGGGAAAGTGTATATGGACTACCCCCTTAGACTAGGAGGTAATTAATTTACCTTGTAGTCTACTCTTCAGGCGTTGTCCGTCTTCAATCAACTATTGGTAGAATGTGGAACCAAAGCATCACCTAATTGAAAAATGCTCCAGCAAACGCTTGCATGACTATTCGGGGGCCTCACCTTCAAAAGCTTCATTAAAATGTTAGGGGGCACCCTCCGGTCACAGAATTCGTCGAATCTTGACCCACGAAAGGGGCATCTAAATATGAGGCATCTCTCGAAGAGGCATCCTATAAAGGGAATTTCGGAAGTCGTTAGGGCACACCCTCTTGCGTAAGGCGGCCTGAGTAGACGAGGGTAATGTTGAAGTCCCTTCGAATCTTCTAGTCCATTTTATAATAACATTCTTCTGTGGAGGGGCTCACTCATGATCTTGGGGCCGCATCCTGCTGGTCAGGGGGCGCATCCTAAGGTCCATGGGGCCTCTTCTCCAAATATTCTTCTTCTTGCTGCAACCTGAGGGCTTGTACAATCATGTTTAAAGTTGAAGCCTTAACATATGAGGCTGATACCATTATGGCGCGCCTTAAAGGGCATGTTTTCTATTATTGAAGATGTGATGACGCGTTCTCTGAAGATAAAAGTCTTGTCTTTTCGGAGTGGCTCACTCATGTCCATGGGGCCTCAACCTGTAAGAAGGGGGCACTCACTGTGGACCACGGGGACTCTACTCCAATGGCTTCCTTTCTTCTAAAATTCAAGTAATAAATTCTTCTTGTAAACATTGGAGTCCACCTGAGCATAGTGTTGTCCTTTTCCTTTGAGGGCACGTACTGTGTGTTCTGACGCTTATTATTCCACACAAGCTTCCTATCATGCCTTTCTTGGTAGTCACTCATATACCACTAATCTTGATCTCAACGACCCATCGAATTGTCACGCGGAGGGGCTCGCTCACGTCCATGGGGCTTCGACCTGTAATTCTCTCGAGAATCAGGGGGCGCTCTCTGTGGATCACGGGGCAGCTCTCCCATATTATCCATTGAATTGTCACGTGAGGGGGCTCGCTCAAGTCCATGGGGAATCGACTTGTAACCAGGGGCATTCTCTTTGGATCATGGGGCCTCACCTTCATATTATCTTCCTCTAAAAATATTTGGAGTTCATGCTGAGCTGTAGTTCTTTTTCCTGAGGGTGTGCCCTGGAGGAAGGACGCGTCTTGAAATTTGTCTGAATATCAGAGTATCTTCGGAGGGCGCGCTCTAAAGGAAGGATGCGCTTGAAAGACGAGAGAGTGGCCCAAATATTGGAGCTTGTCTGATTATCATTTATCTTCCTTAGAACTGTTGGTAGACATTTTCCCAGAAGACGCATCCTCGAGGAGAAACGATCCTTTGGACCTCTGACATACTGAGGGCGCACTTAACGTAGAGGACACATCCTTTCAGATTTGGACGTATGTCTTGATAACTCTTGAGATACTTTCCGAATTAGGATTTTCCACCTGCCAAAATACTCAATAATAGGAGAAGTTTAGAAGTTACCTGGAGGACGCGTCCTGGAGGTGTGATCGTGAATAATCTCCGAATTTTCACAGGAGTTGTTTGAAACCATCTAATCCTCGAGTCTCACCCTTAGGGCGCGCCCTAAGGGTTCTTGGGGATTTTGCCTTCATTATCTTCTTCCTGCAACAATTCAAGGTACAAATAATAGAAACCACAACAAAACAAGTTAGGGGTTACCTTTAGGGCGCGTCCAGAGGATGATGACATGCTCCCGATAATTGCGCCTTCTTTTTAGGATCTTGCTCGGTATCACCCCCCCAAGTATACATGGAAATTGCCGCCTTCAAGCATACATGGAAACATCCTTCAGATCTGAATCACCTTGACACCTTCTTCTCCAGATCTTCTTCGAACCCCCAGTCAGGAATCATCGTCTTGAAATCACCATCTTTGGATCTCCCTCCTTGCCGCCAGGATGAAGTCGTAGCCATGGCCATCTTTCGAATCTTGGCAGACCTTCTTCTAAGAACTTTCATCATGCTGAGATATCTTTTCCTCCTGAGATTAAGATCTTGATCAGCACCCCTCCTTCTAGCACCAATTTGTTAACGAAAGAATTTGGTATTAACAAAGTTTGAGTTTCGTCATCGGAATCAAGATCTACGATGGTGGTTCTTCGCTGGAAAGTCGTCGGAGTGTGGTGGTTGTGATGAATTGGGGGCTGAGATTGCAAGGGTTTTCTTGGTGGTGGCTCGCTGAGCTCTTCGCTTCCAACCCCTTACAATGTGCCTACGTACCCCGTATTTACAGGGGATCAAGCCCTACGTAGTTCTCGGGGAGCAAGTAACCTATATGGGCTGGTTTCTGATTTCCGAGGCCCACTAGGATACCTGATCCGTCTTCTAGAATTGGTCTTTGACTCACTTTAGGAATGTCCAACGATGAGGCCTACTCACAAAGGCCAAAGGCTCAACTACAGTCTAGGGACTTCACGGATACGACATCGACCCAACTTAGGAGCCGACACTAACCGCTACCAGTTGTCTCTATGACCAAAGTAGTTGCAGGTATAGCCATGACTTACCCCAAATTTCAGACGCATCCTTGTCCCCCGAATAAGAAGCACCCACCGGATTGCAGGACAAGTGATTCCAAGCGTTTGGGTGCAAAGTGCAAGATTACTCCAAAGTTCCCCAATGAGGACGCGCCCATTGAATGCAATAACAGAGCTCCCAAAGCACACACCAAGATTTATCCCACATCCCCAATGAGGACACGTCCATTGAATACAGGAGGAGGCCTTCAGTACACATGCATACCCCTGGAGGCCTTCAACCACGGACATCCCCCTCCTAGGGCACATCCTAGAAGGAATTTCTTCAATCATCAGGCAAACCTCTGGAGGCCTTCAATCACGAACATTGTCATTAAGCAAACCCTGGAGGCCTTCAATAACGGACATCCCTCTCTTAAGAGACATCCTAAGGGAGAAGTCTTCAATATCTTGCCATTATCAAGCCAATTGAGCCATCCTTCACCACCAAGTAGCTACTTCAAACCAAGGAGATGCGCCCTCAAGGGGTGGACGGCCTAAAGGTGCGCGCCATTACCCCTATGTGGGCAAGCCCTAACTCTTCCTTATGTCAATCCCATGTCAATGTAGCTCTTATTCTCTATCAAGTCATCACTTCGTACCATGAGGGCGTGCCCTCAAGGGGTGGACAGCCTCTCAGGACGCGCCCTTACCACTATAAGGGTAGACCCTAAGCTTCCTTGTGTCTTTTCAATCCTTAATTGCATCTTGGATATCCCCAATTGATTATTACTTGACCCGAATCTTCTCTAAAAACTCGATACTAAATTTTGGCTATAACATCCAGTTCCAAAACAACTGCTACCTCATACAGAACCGCATCCCCAGCCTCTGCCAGCTCCAACATCACTGCCAATACAAACACTACCTCACCCACAAGTGCCAAATCAAGTTCCAGTATTGCCAATTCCGACATCACACCAGGGCAAAAGAAACCTCAACGGACACATAATGTTCCATCTCTGCCAAATCGGACACCGGTGCAAACAAAACCTTAACTGACATCTTAGCAGAGTACATTAAGAGATATGTACGATGCAGTGACTTCATCAAAGCCTCAAGCTTATCTCGCTGCTCACAATGAATTCAGGCCAAAGTTGGGAGTGCCACCATTTAAAGAAAAACGAAGCCATTAATAAAATGAAGAAACTCTAAAAAATTTGTTACAAAATATCAAGCTTACAATCATTCATCTTGTCCTCATACATCATCTTTACTCAATGTTATATCACTACTTCTGTAACAGAATTCCTAACAGAATTTACATACTATAAAGACTAAAGTGCCCCTGACTATTATCAAAATTCACACTAATGTCCTTTGACTTATTTGACTGGAGTTGACTTGAGATGGATGCCTCCCTTTACTCCCCCTCAAGTTGCGTGTTAGTGACAACAACACTCAACTTGTTGATCAAGTAGTTATGTTGTTTAGCAGTTAATTGCTTAGTGAAGACATCAGCCACCTGAGCATATGTAGAAACATACCGAGTAATGATAGCCCCTGAAGCCACCTTATCACGGATGAAATGAGCATCAATTTCAACGTGCTTTGTACGTTCATGTAAAACCGGATTGGCAGCAATGGCCAATGTTGCCTGATTATCACAGTGCATGTTGCCCAGTAAATAACAATTGTAGAAGGGGGTTGAATACAATTGTATAAGATTCTCGACTTTATATAACACAAATATGAAAGATCAATAATAATAACAATAACAGCTTTATTAACTTTGATATAAAACTGTTACAAACTCTCTTAAGAAATTCTGATGTTCTTAAGAGCTGCTAGCTTACAAAAACTCTCTCAAGAATTTCTGTTCTTAAGAGCTTCTCTCCGATTATGTTCTCTCTCGAATGAATACATAAATCGAAACCAAAACTGTGTTTATATAGTGCACACAGCTTCTCTATCAATAACAAGATAAGTCCTAATCATAACAAAGATAGAAACATATCTTTAATCGATAGCTGCATTCTACAAACCAGGAACAAATAGAATAAACTTCCATGTTTATCTAGACTCCAAATATAACTCGAAGTAGGAATCCTGATCAGCTTCAAGTCCTGATGATCAAACCTGATCATAGTCTGAGTAGGAATCCTGATGATCAATAAGATACTGACGCTTGATCAAATACTGATGACCATGCAATACTGATGACGTCAGCAATCCTGATCAGTTGAGTCTAGCTTCTGACAATCATTGAATTCTGATCTAACAATCTCCCCCAATCTCATACTTTGTGAAATAAAGTATAGATTCCAAATATTCAATGATGTCAAAAACATGTATCAAAATGTACGAGTATCTTCAGAAACAACTTATCTGTTTAAGCTTTGTGATAGAACAGATTCATCTTCAAGAAGTTGGATAATAAACTTTCTTCTTTTTCTTCAAGAATTTGAATCAGTCTTTCCTTAAGATTTCTGAGTTCTTCATCTTCCTCATTAATCTGGTAGATAGCTGCTCTGAGATTCTGTATGGAGTTTCTCTGTAGACTGTGCTCTTCAAGCAAAAGATAAGCAATTTCCTTCCCATCAGGATTGAGAGAAAGATGAGTCATGCCAAAATTTACTTCTTTAACAGCAGTACCCCTTTGCATTTCCACATCCTGACCTCTTTGATTTAAGTACATGGGAGTATAATTACCATCGAAATTACTGTTTCCATCCAGTCTTCTTCTTATAGTTGACAAAATCATGTCACTCCATTCTTTGTACACTTGGTTCTTCCATCTTAACAGATAGTGAACATATTTCAGTTCCTGTGTAGTTTTCATCAGCAGATCTTGAATAGATAGAATCTTCACACTACCATCTTTCATGAAGTACAGAAGCTTTTCTTTCTTTTCAAAACCATCATGACAATCTATAACTATATCAACAGCTAATAAATTGTTCAGGTTTTCAGAAGTTAGAGTACCTCCAATTTCTGTCAAGGAGTAAGGATCAACAAATGACATATTCAGATATTCACCATCTCTGTGTCCAATACCTCCTCTTGAATTACTTGACAATTGCTTCAGATTTGAAAACATCTTTAACCAGAGTGCTTTTGATCTAACCATCTCAGATAAATCAACAACACTTGAAGCGCTTGTAATAATTCCACCAGACTGAAAATTGATAGGTGTATCACAACTTAATGTGCTAATATGTTTCCACTTCTTATCATTTTCCTTTTCAAAAACATAGCTTCTTTCCAGTAAAGATTCTTGTCTGCTTGAATTTCTCCATTTTCTTTCATTTGAAACTTTAAGCCTTTGTAGATAGAGATTGAAATCTTCATTTGTTCTTTTTGTAATATCTCTTCTTCTGGCTTCTTCTTCTTCATCTACTTCTTTGTTGTGACAATCAACAACAGTAGATAAGATTATCAAATCAACCTCTTGCAGAATTTCAGATTCGTCAGGATCTTGAATATTGTCAGGATTAGAATCTTCAATTTGATTTGTATTGCTGAGAGTTGATTTACTTGATTTTCTTTTCAATTCAGGTTCTTCTTCAACAAATTCCTTGTCTTCTTTCTCCATGATATCCTTGATAACAGAATCTGTTAGATTTTGTGAAGCTTCAGGAATTTCTTCAATTCTTAACCCTCTAGACCTTGTCTGTCTAGGTACTGTTTGAGTTGAAGAACCTCTTCTATTTCTTCTAGCACCTCTCCTACCTCTGCTTCCTCTACCTCTAGCAGGAGCAGTATAGCTTTCCATTGTCTCTTTTTGTAGTCTCAAGAATTCTTCATGTGAGAGATCTGGATATTCTTCACTTGCTGTAGAGAGTGCTTTTCTGGCAAATAATTGTTGAACTCTTTTATCAGTGTGATAAAGAGTAACAATTCTTCCGTCTTTTGTAGAAAACTTCTGGAATAAATTTGATGCATCTTCAGGATTATCAATAATCACATCTTCATCACCTTCAGGAATTGTAGCAAGAATGTGTCCATGACCAGGTGTCAGGATTTGATCTTCCGCCAGGATCTGAGATTGCACCAATGTTCTTACTGTCTTAACTCCAGAATCAGAAACATGAGTTGACTGCGTTGTTTGACTTTGAGAAGTTTGGATTGTCTTCATAACAACAGCATCAGCATCAGAGGTTTCTCCTTGTATCGCTTTGTCACCACCACCATCTCCAGTATCATCATCATTATTTCTTAATACTAGATCAGGTGTACATTTTGTCTGAATAACCTTCTCCCCCTTTTTGACATCAGGATTTGACAATAATTGCAAAATTAAGGAAAGAGAGGCTTGAATTTCAGTTACCTTAGTATCCAGAGAATCAATTCTTTGATTGATTGAGGTTTGTTCTGAAACAACAGATTTCACTTGGGATTCCACTACCCTTAGTTGTAAAGTAGTAGGCACCTTTGTAAAATTAGTAAAGATATCAGTCCTCACTTTTTCAGTTGAACCCTTGATAGAATCAATCTCACTTTTCAGGCTTTTGGATAACAGAGTAGTAGCCTTCAGATGATTCTTCAAGTCTTGATTCTCTATAGACTTCACTGCATTATAGGCATGTTCAATAGCAGAAGAAAAACTGATAGATTCATCAGAATTGTGCCATGAATTGTTCCATTCATTCTGTCTAAATGCCTCTGCAGGATCAAAGGAAGGAGTAGAAAAATCTTGTCTCTGATCTTTCCCAGTTGAAGCATTGCTAGCCATATATGTACTTGATGAACCAAAATTAGTTCCAAGACTAATCTTGAGTGCTGTAGCAAGCTGTTCCTTCTCTTTTCTATTCTCATTATCATCATCACTATCATCATCAGAATTATCATCATCAGAACCATGAGATTTATCAGGATCAGGAATTGCAATACCTTTCAGTTTATCCTGAGATTCTGAGATAGGATGATCCATTGGTCTTGAACGAAGTGGCTGTATCAAAATGGGTTCATTTTCAGGAGCACCACTAACGTCAGGATGAACATCGTCAGGATTTGATATGCTTGCATCAGTATTTGCTACCAATGGTTCTTGTGGAGCTTGAGGTTCAGAAGCTGCTTCAACACTTTGAGCTAAAGGTTCTTGTGTGCTTCCCTCATTGACAATGTTCTCGACCAATCTTTCAACAGAAGCTGTAGCTTTGCCTGCATCTTCACTTTGAGAAGATGGTTCTTGTGTAGCTGGAATGTTGATGTCTTCATTCTCCCTTTGAGAAAATGGTTCTTGTGTGACCATTCCACTAGCTAAGCCTTCACCCAAACTTTGATTGAGTGGTTCTTGTGTGGCAGGATCAACAGTAGCTGCTGAATTACTCTGAAATTCAGGTTCTTGTGGGCTTGATCCTTTCAGCTTCTTCTGTCTCTGATAGACTAACTCTTCTGCATTCCTCTTTTTCTTTGATGTAGGTGTAAGACCAACCAAGGAAGCAGTTGTAGAAACCTTCTCCCAAGAATGTCCTCGAATCTGAGATGGAGAGGCTGGAGAGTCTGATATAGAGACAACTTTTGTTGCTGCATCAGGAATACTAACATCAGGATTTTCTAAAGCATCAGGAGTAGATGACTCATCAGGATTTGATGTCTGAATATCAGTATCCTTCATTTGCACTGTCAAAGGAATATGATACCTGCTCTTTGATAATTTCCTTGTCTTTTGTGGTTTTGATGAAGGTACCACAGCTTTAGTAGCAGTATCAGCAACTTCCTTGTTCACATTCATCACAGAGGATATAGGTAAGTCATCCTCTGAATCACTGTCATCAATCAACCTTAACTTCCTTTTCACAGGAACATTCTTAACAACCGTATCAGCTTTCTTGACCAGGACCCCTTGTGCACCCCCTTGTATCTTCTTTTTAGTGAGTGGTGTAGAGGAAAAATCTTTTGAACCTGATTGCCTTCCAGACACATCAGTTCTAGCTGATTTCTTTGATTTTACAACTAAAGTCTTTTGAGAGACAGTAGAGGTGGTTGTTAACTGTTTAGACTGTTTAGGTTGCATGCTTGTGTCAGGAACAAGGTGGGTTGGACCTTGTACCATAGCATTAGAAAGCAGTCCATAACGAGTAGGCATTTTCTGATGTAAGAAAAACCTAACCTCATCAGGAATAAAAGCATGTCCGCACAAAATATTTTGCCATATCAGGATTAAAAAATATTCAATAAGATTAAAATAAAATTTTATTTAAGAAAACAAAATTTATTTTAACAATCCTGAATAGCGTTTTGGTTTAAGAAAAATAACCAAATTAATGGTCATAGAATTAAAACACGCTTACCAGCAAACGAGGCAAAAATATTTATGGAAAACCGAACCGTCTCCTTGAGATTGTAGAAATGACCTGCACCCTTAATACACATTCTCTATAAAAGAGAACTGTTAAGCATAATCATCATATATCTATTAAAACACAAACCCTCTCCAGAGAAAAACTTACGAAAACCTTTCACCTTCTTTGTTTTTCAATGGCTGCCAACAATCAAAACAACATACCTGATGAAGAACTTGATAGAATTTGGCAACAAATGGATGAGGCTCTTGCTGAGATGGAGCCACAACCAGTTCCTGACCCTCAGGAATATGAAGCGTTTATAAACGCTATGGTTGATGTGGTGTGGCACGACTTTGTGCAAGCCAATCCTGGTTGGAATCCTCTTGAGAATCTCATCTATGAAGAGGATGAAGACGATGAGGATGATGAAGAGGATGAGGATCTCATTGAAGAGCGAGAGAGGAGAAGAAAGAAAGTGCTTGATGTAAGTGCTTCATGCACGGTGGAGGCAAGGAAGCATCCCGGTGATCACGATGACAATCCGCCTTCAAGTGCGTCTGCTCCTCTTCTTGTCCTTTAAGGATGGACATAGACATCTTCCAATCCTGATGGACTGTGAAGCTGCTCAGGAGCATTCATGCTAATTTGCAGGGCACGTGGTCATGCTTATCTGTAAAGCACGAGTTCCTGAGTAGAAAATAGACTAGGAAAATAAATATGTAATTTCCATTTTTCATGTGTAATGAATCTTCAAGTATTAATGAAATTTGTCCATTTTCTCAATTGTTTTCTTCCTGTACTTGCCTGCAAAATTTGTTAGTAACACTCATAGTGATATAGAGATGATAAATAATAAACTCTGATAATAATGAAATTGAAATTGATAATTAAGACTGAAAACTTAATCAAAGACTAAGTAATAATCTAATTGTCCAGAGTTTACCAGGAGTGTTGATGACAAATTAGCATAGAACCTCTGGTTTTCATACCAGCTTCATTATCTGAACATCAGGATTTGACCAGTGGACTTCCTGTCAGGATTGAGTCCTATCAGGATTTGATCAAAGATACATACCTTTCTGAATAACCATCAGGATTTGACAGTTATCAGGATTTCCTCTCTGTAGCTTTTCCTCAGAAATTCTCAAAATTCATCATTCCAAGTTCATTCACCAACTTATTGAAAGTAGCTTCAGGTAGTGGCTTGGTGAATATATCAGCTAGTTGTTGATCAGTAGGAACAAAGTGAAGTTCAATTGTTCCTTCCAGAACCTGTTCTCTTATAAAGTGATATCTGATACTTATGTGTTTAGTAAGAGAATGCTGAACTGGATTTCCTGTCATTGCAATAGCACTTTGGTTATCACAATAAATAGGGATTTTTGAGTATGACAGGCCATAATCTAACAACTGATTTCTCATCCACATTATCTGAGCACAACAGCTTCCTGCAGCAATGTACTCAGCTTCTGCAGTTGAAGTGGAAATAGATTTCTGCTTTTTACTGAACCATGAAACTAGTCTTCCACCCAAAAACTGACAACTTCCTGAAGTACTTTTCCTGTCTATTTTGCATCCTGCAAAATCAGCATCTGAATAACCACACAACCCAAAATCTGATTCCCTTGCATACCAAAGGCCAAGTGAAGGAGTGCCTTTGAGATATCTGAAAATTCTTTTGACTGCAATCAGATGTGGTTCTCTAGGTTTTGCTTGAAATCTCGCACATAGACAGGTTGCAAACATGATATCTGGTCTACTGGCAGTGAGATACAATAAAGAGCCAATCATTCCTCTGTAGTGAGTTACATCTACCTCTTCACCTTGATCAGGATCAAGTTTGGTAGCTGTAGCTATGAGAGTTGAAGCAGGAGTACTGTCTTGCATGTTAAACCTTGTCAGTAAATTCCTTGTGTATTTAGACTGATTAATAAAAATCCCTTCATCAGTCTGTTTAACTTGAAGACCCAGAAAGTAACTCATTTCTCCCATCATGCTCATTTGATATCTTGA
Source organism: Heracleum sosnowskyi (assembly GCA_030848705.1). Classification (NCBI taxonomy): domain Eukaryota; kingdom Viridiplantae; phylum Streptophyta; class Magnoliopsida; order Apiales; family Apiaceae; genus Heracleum; species Heracleum sosnowskyi. The sequence continues at coordinate 103,314,557 of CM061238.1, read as the reverse complement.
CTGCATAAGCTTGGAAAACTTTTCACACAGCTTATTGTTTGTTGACCCAAAAATGATATCATCAACATAAATCTGAACTAACAGCAACTCCTTACCATGATTCAAATAAAATAGAGTTTTATCAATTGCACCTCTTTTGAATCCACTTTCCAGTAAGAATTGAGCTAAGGTTTCATACCATGCTCTTGGAGCTTGCTTTAGTCCATAAAGTGCCTTATCCAGTCTGTAGACATAATCTGGATATTTAGAATCAATGAAACCAGGAGGTTGTTCAACATAAACTTCTTCCTCCAGTTCACCATTTAAGAAAGCACTTTTAACATCCATCTGGAAAACCTTGAATTTCTTATGTGCTGCATAAGCAAGAAATATCCTGATGGCTTCTAGTCTTGCAACAGGAGCAAAAGTTTCATCATAATCAATTCCCTCTTGTTGGGAATACCCCTTTGCAACTAGTCTTGCTTTGTTTCTGATAATGACTCCATCAGAATCAGTCTTGTTCTTGAAAATCCACTTTGTACCAACAACTGATCTATTCTTTGGTCTTGGTACCAGTTTCCAGACTTCATTCCTTTCAAATTCATTCAGTTCTTCTTGCATTGCAGTAACCCAATCAGCATCTTTAAGTGCATCTTCAACTTTCTTAGGCTCCTCCTTGGATAGAAAGTTATTATATAAACATTCATTCTGAGTTGCACTTCTTGTTTGAACACCTGCATCAGGATCTCCAATTATCAAATCAGGAGTATGATCTTTTGTCCATTTCCTTGCTGGTGTCAAATTGTTTCTTGAAGTAGATGCTCCCCCTGGATTGGTGTTATCTTGATTGAAAGAATTTGCTTGAGATGAAGCTCTTCCTGAATTATTGCTATGTCCTCCTGATGTGTTGTCAGGATCATCACTTGAATCAGTATCTGAAGAATTCTGTCCTGATGATTGAGTTGACTCTGAACTTGTAGTTGAATGCCGTTGCTCCCCCTCAACATTAGCACTACTAGTTGTATCACTGTTGTTTGCATCATCAGTATTAGTACCATCAGTACCTGGTGAGTCATCAGGATTTGGTGACCCATCAGTATCTGATGAATTGACAGGATCTGATTCAATTTCTTCAGGTTCCTTGGAAGCTTCATTTTCAAATAGTAATCTATCATGTGAGTCTTCAATGATTCCAGTTATCTTCTTGTCATCAAAAGATACATGTATTGACTCCATGACAGTTCTTGTCCTCAAATTAAAAACTCTGAAGGCTCTTGATGCAGGATAGCCTATGAATATTCCTTCATCAGCCTTTGTTTCAAATTTCCCTAGCTGTTCAGGATGAGTTCTGAGAACAAAACATTTACAGCCAAACACATGCAAATGCTTCAGACTTGGCTTCTTCTCTTTGAGAGACTGATAAGGAGTGACACCATGCCTGTTTATCAATGTAAGATTTTGTGTATAGCATGCTGTGTTGACTGCTTCTGCCCAGAAATATGTAGGTAATTTAGCTTCTTCCAACATAGTTCTGCCAGCTTCAATAAGAGTTCTATTCTTCCTTTCTACTACTCCATTTTGCTGAGGTGTGCCAGGAGCAGAGAATTGTTGAATGATTCCTTTGTATTTGCAGAACTCTTCCATCTTTGAATTCTTAAATTCAGTACCATTATCACTTCTCAGAATCTTGACTTTGTACTTTGTGGTTGTCTCAATCATCCTCACATGATCCAACAGAACTTCAGGAGTTTCATCTTTTCTATGCAGAAAATACACCCAGGTGAATCTAGAATATTCATCAACAATTACAAGAGTGTACCTTTTCTTACTGATGGACATGATGTTGACTGGACCAAACAGATCAAGATGTAGCATGTGATATGGTTCTTCAATAGAGGATTCTGATTTACTCTGGAATGATGTCCTTCTTTGTTTTGCTTTTTGGCATGCATCACAGAGTCCATCAGGTGTATATAAGACATTAGGTAATCCTCTTACTAACTCTTTCTTAACCAACTCATTGATGTTGCTGAAGTTGAGATGAGAAAGCTTCTTGTGCCAATTCCACCTTTCATCTACTGAAGCTTTACTGATGAAACATGTAGGGGAGCCATCAGTATCTGAGAGAATGTTGGCTTCATATATGTTACCATGCCTGTAGCCAGTTAGTGTTATCTTCCCTGTTGCTTTACTGACTACTTCACAATGTGTGGAATAGAAATTGACATGATAACCTCTGTCAGTGATTTGACTAATACTCAACAAGTTGTGTTTTAGTCCCTTCACTAGAGCTACTTTTTCAATGATGACATTTCCAATGATTATATTGCCATATCCCAAGGTTTGTCCAATGTTGCCATCTCCATAAGACACAGTTGGGCCAGCTTTTTCTTCATATTCTGATAACAGGGCTTTGTTTCCAGTCATGTGCACAGAACATCCACTATCCATGACTAACACATTTTTCTTTTTACCCTGCATCAGAATAGTAACACACTAGTTAGAACACTTAGGAACCCATACATGTTGGGTTCCTTTCTCATGCAATTTATTAATTTTAACAGCAGAAGACTTTTTGACTTTAGCAGTCCTGACAGGATTTACTCCATCAGGATTTGCTTTGTCAGTATCAGTATTAACAAAAGCATGCTTCATTATGACATTTTCAGTTCTATCAGACTTTGTACTACTTTCAAACTTAGGCAATGGATCATAAAAATTATAGTACAAATCATGATACTCTTTACATGTATAAATAGAATGCCATATACTACCACAATGAAAACAGGAATTCTGTGGTTTGTAAAATACTGATCTATTCCTAACATCAGACTTAGGAATTTCAGCAATTTTCTTCTCACTCTTTTTACAATCAATAGCAAGATGATTAGAGTTACCACAGTTAAAACAACACTTTCTAGGTGCATTTGGGATATATTTATAGCCATTCTCTTTATTGATCCCAACTTTACCATTCCTGTTTCTCTTAACAGTAGCTTCCTTTTTCTTATCTGTAACCTCACAGATTTTATCTTTAAGCTGTTTCTGAGACAATAGACCTACATTCTTAGTGACTTTGTTCATGACAGGTTTAGACTTTATAATTTTAATTCCTTGAGTAGAAGAAGATCCCTTTTCAAAAGTAGAATTGGAATCCTTACCAAAAACAAAATTAACAGGAGTAATCTTAGATTTGGTTGAGTCTATAACATGTCTATAGGTCTTTGGACTGACTGTCTCATCAATGACAATTTTCTCTGCTAATTTCTTATCTTCATCTGACTTATATCCTAGACACTCTTTCCAATTCTTAGAGGTATTAATCTCATGAAATTTCCTACCAGAGTCTGTCCAGGTTCTGATTTTCTCATTAGCAAATTCAAGTTCTTTTTCAAGGGAAGTACATTTAGATGTCATCTCTAAGTGCATGTGTTTAGCATTATCACATTCTTTTTGTACTTCTTGCATACGAGAAAATTCAGCTTCTAATATCTCATTCCTCTTTCTAAGGTCAGACATCTCAGATAAGATTCTAGTATTCTCAGCAGTTTGACTTCTAAAGCTAATATGTAATGACTTTAGAAAACGTCTTAACTCAGAAGCATTATCAGTATCAAAATCAAAGATAGTATTTAGTACCTTATCATCAGGAGCAGCAGTTACATCAGCATTGGCCATTAACGCATAGTTGACTACCTCAGTATCAGATTCTGAGGAAGAGTCCATCCAATCCTTGCTTGATGTGATGAGTGCCTTTGTCTTGTTGCATTCAGAAGCAAAGTGACCCATACCATTACACTTGTAGCATCTAACCTTTGACTTGTCAAATTTGCTACCCTTGCTGTCCTTTTTGATATACTTGTCTTTGTCTGCTTTGAAGGTCTTTTTCTGAAAGTTGCCTTGTCTTCTATTCTTCCTGAACTTCATCCTTCTGAAGTTTCTGACAATCATAGCAACCATCTCTTCCATGTCTGAATCAGAAGATTCATCACCAGTATTGGCATCAGGATTGCCATCAGTATCTGATGAAGAGTCGTCAGGATCTGACTCAGCTACTCTTGCTTTCCTTCTAGAGACCTCCATAGCTTTCCCTTTTGATTTTGCTTCTACATTCAAAGCAATTGACTTTGCCTTGCTGCTTTTCTTGTTCTTTCTCTGTTGAACTTCAAGATCATGAGTTCTTAGCATCCCATAGATCTCATCAAGAGACACAATGTTCAGATCATACTCGTGTCTAATGATTGAGGTCTGAGTATCCCATTCTTCAGGTAAAGCTCTAAGAAATTTGGTGTTTGAATCTTCAGTTTCATATACTTTGTCAACTAAGGATAAGCTGTTCAATAGTGTCAGAAATCTATCATATAGATCAGTCAGGCTCTCTTCAGGTCTTGCATCGAATTGCTCATATTCTTGAATCAATAGAGCCCTTCTGTTTTTCTTAACAGATGCAGATCCCTGGCACTGAGTTTCCAAAGTATCCCAGATTTCTTTTGAAGACTTGAATGCAATCACTCTGTTTGACATGACAGCATCAAGGCTATTATGCAAGATATTCTTTATCTTTGGTTCCCTGAGTACATGAGCTTTTTCTTCTGGAGTCCATTCAGCTTTAGCTTTGACCACATAATGTTCTGGTACTGTATCTGTTCGTTCTACGAACTTTGTTGGTATATATGGTCCATCACGAATCCTGTCCAAGTAGTCAGGATCCATAGCCTCCAGGTACATCAGCATCTTTACCCTCCATGTAGGATATTCTGATATCTTCAAGATGGGAATCTTCATGCTTTCATACTTGGTTGTCGACATCTTTAGATCGTATCTGATTCAGAATTAAATCAGTTTGCTCTGATACCAATTGTTGCCCAGTAAATAACAATTGTAGAAGGGGGTTGAATACAATTGTATAAGATTCTCGACTTTATATAACACAAATATGAAATATCAATAATAATAACAATAACAGCTTTATTAACTTTGATATAAAACTGTTACAAACTCTCTTAAGAAATTCTGATGTTCTTAAGAGCTGCTAGCTTACAAAAACTCTCTCAAGAATTTCTGTTCTTAAGAGCTTCTCTCCGATTATGTTCTCTCTCGAATGAATACATAAATCGAAACCAAAACTGTGTTTATATAGTGCACACAGCTTCTCTATCAATAACAAGATAAGTCCTAATCATAACAAAGATAGAAACATATCTTTAATCGATAGCTGCATTCTACAAACCAGGAACAAATAGAATAAACTTCCATGTTTATCTAGACTCCAAATATAACTCGAAGTAGGAATCCTGATCAGCTTCAAGTCCTGATGATCAAACCTGATCATAGTCTGAGTAGGAATCCTGATGATCAATAAGATACTGACGCTTGATCAAATACTGATGACCATGCAATACTGATGACGTCAGCAATCCTGATCAGTTGAGTCTAGCTTCTGACAATCATTGAATTCTGATCTAACAGTGCAAAATAGCTGGTGGCAAATTGTGTAGTCCTATGTCATGAAGCAATGTTGATCGCCAGGTTACTTCACAACTTGTTAAAGCCATAGAAAGATACTCCGCTTCAGCACTAGAACGAGCGATTAAAGACTGTTTTTTAGACTTCCAGGATATAGGAGACATACCAAGCATAATACAAAACCCAGAAGTAGATCTCCTAGAATCACAATACGCAGTCAACTGAGCTGCAGACTTTGTAGCCAGTAGTATACCTTGAGCTGGATTGCCTGCCAAATACTTCAACAACCGTTTTACAGCTTGCATATGAATAGTAGTAGGTTATTGCATAAATTGTGTAAGAATATGGACAACATACACAATATCAGGTCGAGTAACCATAAGATAGATGAGCTTGCCTAAGAGTTTTTGATATGGTTGAATATCTTGTAAAACTTCACCTTTATCAGGTAGCAATTTGCATTGAGTGTCCAAAGGAAGTTTACTGGGCTTGACTCCTGTCATGTGATACTCTTGCAACAAATCCATGGTATATTTCTTTTGAGAAACAAAAAAACCAGTTGAGAACCTATGTACTTCTAACCCCAGAAAGTATCTAACTTCACCCAAATCCTTTATATGAAAATGCTTGGAGAGCATGGATTTAAGCCAATCGATATCAGTAGTAGAAGTACCAGCTATTAGTAAATCATCAACATATACTAAAGTAACCAGTATGGTTGTTGAACTAGTCTTAGTAAATAAACTATAATCAGCTTTAGACTGTTCAAAACCATTTTCCAATAATGTGACTGATAGTTTGCTGAACCAGCACCGTGGTGCTTGTTTCAAGCCATATAAACTCTTAACTAGTTTGCAAACTAACCTTAAACCAATCAAGTAAACACATTGCTCCCCCTGACCAACAGAACCAATTATGCTACCCCAACCTATGTACCATTGAGGAAAACTCATGTATACCTCTTCTTGCAAATCACCATGCAAGAAGGCGTTTGTAACATCCATCTGCAGTATATGCCAGTTTTGTATAGATGTTACTGCTAAAAGTGTTCTCATAGTTGTCATCTTGGCAACCAGAGCAAAAGTTTCTCCATAATCAACTCCATGTTGCTGCCTACACCCAAGAATTACCAGCCTGCTTTTAAATTTTTTTTATAGAACCATTAGCTTTGTATTTAGTTTTATACAGCCATTTACAACCAATAGCAATCTTCCCAGGTGGTAAAGTTGTGATAATCCAAGTTCCATTTCTTTCTAGTGCTGCAATTTCTGTATTCATAGCATCAATCCAATGTTGATGTTTGACTACTTGTTTGTAAGAAGTTGGATCTGCAGCACTTGTGACAGAGGTAAAAAAACAACTTAAGTTACGCCCTACAACTTGATTCTCTATTGCTGACACACTTTGAATATCTAAGGAAGCAACACAATTTGAAGTGTAACTCTCCATCCAGGAATGAGCTTTTTTAGTTCTACTTGATCTCCATACTTGCACACCTGTAGTATGTGAGTTATTAGAACAATTACTAGCCTCTGTAGATTCAGCAGAATGATCAAGCTCAGTAGCAGTAGATTCAGAAGCTGAAGACTGGTCTGTTGAGTCCAAAGGAGTAGCAAAATCAAAATCATCTAGATAATCAGCATGAACATCAGATGATTCAGGCATGTGTACTGGTAAAGGTTCCAGATATTGTGCATTTGCAGTCTTATTGAAAAGAAAAATGGTTTCCTTAAAAAGTACATCTCTGGAAACAAAGATGTCCTTATTGACCAAATTCAGTAATCTACATCCTTTCTGTGTTGGAGTGTATCCTAAGAACACACATGGGACACCTCTATAGGCAAACTTGTCTGCTGTATGTATTGAATTTGCAGCAAATGCTAAACAACCAAAAGACTTCATATCCTCATAAAGTGGAATCTTGTTGTACAACACTTCATAAGGTGACTTGTTTTTTAACACTGAAGAAGGTAATATATTCATTATATACACATAAGTCAACACACACTCACCCCCAAAACTCTATTCTCATACATGATTGATATTTCAATGCTCTTGCCATCTCCAAAATATATTTATACCTTCTCTCAACCTTAGCATTCTGTTGAGGTTTATATGCACATGAGGTTTGATGTAACATACCAGTACTGGCATAAAATTCAACACAAGTCTTATCCTTAAACTCTAAAGCATTGTCAGTTCTGAGTATCTTTATGTGGGCATTAAATTGCGTAGCAACATATGCAGAGAAAGCTTTTATGCTGGCAAGAAATTCAGACTTATAAATATAAGTACTTTCTGGCTTTGGTTGATGACGGTCATCAACCAAATGGTCATCAACCAAAGTCAGAAAGTAATTATATTTACCTCTTGTAGCAACTTTACAGGGTCCCCAAATATCAGCATGAACCAAATCAAACGCTGCAGTAGCATGAGAAGTACTTAGCTGAAATGGTAGTTTGGTGAACCGTGCTAAAGGACAAGTTATGCACACATGAGAAGGAACATGTTTGATTTGAGTTTTAATATCAGAAATAGCCATAATCTTTGACTTAGGCGCATGTCCAAGTTTGTTATGCTAGACTTCATACTTATCAATCTCAGGTTTTTCAACTACACCAACATTACATTCTACAACTAAATCAACTAGATAGTACAAACCTTTCTTCAATATTCCCAATCCTTGAAGTACTTGAGAATCAGACTTCATAATCAAACATTTATGTGATTGAAACAAAACATGACAACCACTGTCATGTGCCAACTTATGAATGGACAGGAGATTATGATTAAATTGTGGAACACACAGCACACTTAACAACAGTAATCCATTATTCAACTTTACATTACCAACATGAGTGATATTTGCTATATCTCCAGTAAGTAATTTGATAGTAAGATTTGGAGCAGCAGTTGTGACATTACTCAATAAATGCAAATTTGATGTCATGTGATCTGTTGCACCAGAATCTACGATCTATTCAGATTTATTGCACTCTTGATTCATCCCAGCAGCCATACCAGAGAAAGGACTATCTAAAACACTCATATCTTCTTTCTGCAAACTTGACATTCCAGAATTTGGCAACAATTTTAATAATTGTTCTAGCTGTTTAGCAGACAAAGTCACTTGTTCATGATCATTATCACAAGTTTCAACTGCACTAGCCATTATTTCTCCAGAAGTAGTTTTATTTCCTTGCCATTTTCCAGGTGGAAATCTCTGAGTTCCTGAACTAACTTTTTTATGCTTATTATGCCACTTAGGGTAGTCAATGATTGTCCAACAATTCTCTTTGTTATGACCTCTACCACCAAATTCAGGACATCTATCTGCATTACCCTGAGCACTCTTACCATACATAGCTACAATTTCATGACCTGCCACAGTTTTGACATTTTCTCTCTGTGATTCCTCTTGCTGAATCACAGAGCAAGCCATTTCTACAGTTGGCAATTGAGTCATCATCAAGATCTGACTACGCTGAGGTCCATATTCATCATCCAAACCATTTAGGAACTGAAATAACCTAGATTCTTGCTTCTGAACCTCTATAGCCTTAAGAAACACAGTAATTTCATCTGTAATTGCAGTAATTGTAGGTAAAGTATTCATATCTTCTAATTCTTCCTACAAAGAACTGATTGTAGTATAGTACTCAACTAATGTCATTCCATTTTGTTTAAGACTAAACAAATCTTTGTTAATTTTATAGTTTCTCGATCCATTCACAACTTGAAACTGAGTAGCTAACAACTTCCAAACTTGACTCGTAGAATTAACGAACAAAATTGATTTCTTAATCAAATCAGAAACATTATTACGGAGCCAAGAAATTACCATCGTATTACAGGTTTCCCATTACAAAGCTTCGATTGCATTTGTCGCACTTCTGATTTCAGTACTAGTAACAAACCCTAGCTTTCGTTTTGAAGCTAATTGAATCTCCATAGATCTCTTTGAAGTTCGATAATCACTCGCACCTTGTAGTTTCGTAACACTAACTGATGTAGGACCATCACTTGGATGAAGAAATGTCGGATTTTGAAGATCAACAAATGAGAATCGACTAGTTGCCGCCATTAAAATGACTTGAAGTTCTCAAATTAATTAAATCACAACGAATACAACGATGATTCTATGCAAGCTCCCTGCAAGATTTACTTCAACAATGGAGTATCATACACTATTATCAATTGGCATCTCTCTGATACCATAAAGAAAAACGAAGCTATTGATAAAATGAAGAAACTCTCAAAAAATTGTTACAAAATCTCAAGCTTACAATCATTCATCTTGTCCTCGTACATCATCTTTACTCAATGTTATATCATTACTTCTGTAACAGAATTCCTAACAGAATTTACATACTGTAAAGACTAAAGTGCCCCTGACTATTATCAGAATTCACACTAATGTCCTTTGACTTATATGACTGGAGCTGACTTGAGCTGGATGCCTCCCTTTACCATTGAAATGGGACAAAAAGCTAGAAGACTATGCATCAGCATATGGAACCAGAGGTGTCGCATTATCTTTTGCAGCATTTGATTGGCCCTTACAGAGAAAACTTATTTTGGGAGCAATATGAAGAGAGTAATCCAGAACAAGTTGTGAAAAGCTTTACAGATGAGCAACAAAATTATGACCTTACGAAGAGGGAGTGCAAGTTTAAAAAAGAAACATGTAAATGCATGTGTTGTTAGAAAATGGAAAGTTTGAGGCATATTTTATATATGTTCTTGATGTAATTTCCGGAAACTAACACTTGGAGGTTGTTCTTTGTAATGAGGACTTAAACTTTCATGTTTGGATCTAAGACATTTTCTTAGTGTAATCCATAAATAAATTGAGTTGAAATAGGTTGCTTGAAATGGGTTATGTGGGTTGGTTATATTGAAATAACTTGTATCCCACATTGAAATGGTAATGAGAGGTTGGTGGGTTTATATAGAAAAATGTGCAAGAGTAGTGTACAACTACTAAGGCATGTGGGTGTGCATGGTGTTAGTATGTGCCTCACGCGCACACACACACGCGCGCGCCGCCGCCGCCCGCCTCGCCTCGCCCCGCCATGACTCGGGTCGAAGGGCGATTTGGGCGAATGTCTCGGCGTCTCGCGTACGCGAGGCGACCTGGGCGAGAAATTTTATTACCTGTTTATTTAATATTATTTATTGCGTCAGTATTTGGATCCTGACGGAGTTAAATCCTGATGATGGTCCAGTCCTGACGAAATCCTGATGGTCGATCAAGTACTGATGCCACTCCTGACGGACAGCAAGTCCTGATGGCTTGGAGTACTGATGATGATCAAATCCTGATGGACCAGGAAATCCTGGCTGAGCTGTTGAATCCTGATGACTACTGTTATGGTAATTAAATCAGAATAATTAGTATTAAATGTCATATCTTCAGTTACAATATTTTGTCTGTTTACGTTTTATTTTGTATTTTATATAGATACAAAACATAACGTTTGACATAGGTGACATATACGTAACTCTGAAAACCCTAGCAACTATCATCTTCTCTGTTTTCTCTCAACACATACAGAATACATAGTTCTTGGGCGAAGTGAGGTGCAGGTCGCTGTTGATCATTGTCATATCTGTGAGTGGATTGATCTGTGCTGTTTTATCCTGGGAGTGATATTGCTGCAACCCAACACAGCGTAAGTGGGGCAATAATCTCTTCAAGAACAATCAAGACTTCTCGAAGGCTTGGCGACTCAGCTGTTTTATTTATCTATCAGTATTTGCTAAAGCTCCTGAGAGATAAGTGTTCTTTCTTGTCTTGTTATTTTCGGTCTCTGATTATACTTTTGTTTCGACCTTTGTGTTTGTTTCGTTTATTGGTATTTTGCCTGTTCTTGTTAATACAATTATATATATAACTGTTCTATTGTTGTTGTGTAGTTAATAATTATACCCAACATGTGTGGCCATTTTGGCTGCAATCATCTGGAACAGAAGTTAGATGTGAGGCTGAGAAGGCGGTACTACAGTAGTTGTTTGTTCCTATTATTATATTGGGACCGAAAAAGTTATTCATATATCGTATATTCATTGCATCAAGGTTCTACATATATAGGTTTCGTGTAAATGGGATAATTGACGTGTAATTGTATCGTCTCAGATTTAGATGCAATTAATGTAGATTGCTAAGAACTGGCAAAAATGGTTGTTCGTTCTAGAATCAGCAGTACACTTTTAGGCTTTAGCTGTATGCCTTTTTATTACATTTATTTATGCTTTATGATTATTTAGCTCTGGCATCTTGCCAAATATTTTGTGATTATACTGTTAATGTTGGCATCGACTGTTAAAACTCAGTTTGAATGTGCTGTTTCTAGTGGATCTGATGACGAGTTTCTATGGAAGACATAACAGCTACTACAAATGACTTTTTCGCCTTGGGGCTCAGGTTTGTTCAGAGCAGAATTGTAGCGATTCTCCTTCCAAACCAGTATGTGTAAGTGAAATCATAACGTAAATTGGTTCCCTGAACATAGATAGTTACACCCGAATTATAGCTACACAACAAGCAGTAAAGTAGCCAATCGTGATTCAATTACATATATATGTGCTTACGAACTCAAGTTGTATGGTGATAAGCTCAATATTCACAAGGTATTTCATTTATCAGCAACATAAGTCATAACTGTTAGGCCCTTTAATTGTTTGCTTCCTGATTTATATGTTGGTAGAGAATATTCATAAAAAACACTTAATCTGAAGAGAATACTGTTGTCTGGATCTGGTAAGCTTTTGTGAAGAAGGCAGGCCAGCAGAGGTATGTAGACATGATGCTGCTGATAGTTGAAGCTCCAATAAGCATGTTCATCACTACAATCTGCAGCTGGATAGCCTCTGTAGGAGAAGCTCCTCCCATTATCAGGCCAGTCATTGCACCAGGAAGTGAAATGAGACCCACAGTTTTGGCATTGTCTAGGACTGGCGATAATGCTATCACCAGAGACCTTTTCACCTGCTGAAGTGTAGCTTGGCGAGGTGTTGCGCCAAGTGCCAAAGCAGTTTCCACCTAAAATCAGAGCCATTTAAATTTGTTCACAGAAGTCCAGAACCTCAAGGCCCATCAACAAGATGCTTACTTTAACTTTGTAATTATACGAGACAAACGAAGCTACTCCATATAGAAAATTTTATAAAAGATATTTTCTATGTTAAGACTTACCAAGCTCATCTGTGTCCTGATGTCATCGCGGAGTCTTTTCATTGTAACACCAGTGACAGTCATTGAATTACCAACCATCATTCCTGCAATAGGAATGATATATCTTGGAGTGAAAGGAAAAACTTTGAGCAGAACTAGCAGAAACATTGTCACTGCAGTTCCAACAAGAATGGAAGCTCCTGCAACATACTTGCCCCGTGGCACCTGTTTTGCGCGCTGACCTGCTGTATAACCAGCAACAACAACCTGCCAACAAAAAAAACAAGTCATCATCAAGACAAAGAACTCCACATGAAACACTGCTAATAATTGACTAAAGTTATCGAGAAGATTGTTTATTAAATCCAAGTCTCTAAGCAACTAATCAAACGGATACATAGATGTTTATTAAAGTCTTACCATGAAAAGGTAAGCCATGAGTATCCAAACACTGTTATCTTGAGTGAAAATAAACTCAAGCACAAAGCCAATAACAGAAAGCTGAAGGAAAGCTCTGAGAATGGAGTAAACCATTTCACTTTCAAGCCCCAACTTCTGAAAATATGACAACAACACAGCCAACAGTACAACAGCAGTGGCTGCCACAGGCTTCACCATTCCCTTCAAGAACTCTATCAACCATTCCCATTCCATTTTTATGCTAGTTGCTAGTCACTCAAATTATCAATCTCAAACAGTTTAGCAGCAACACATGTTACTAAATCTTGACTATTATACACAGACGCGCGCACACACATAGATAGATAAATACTAGATAGATATTTACTAGAAAAGGCCTGCCCGGATAGGCAAAAAGAAGGGATGGTGAAAGGGAACGTTTATTGTCAGGCTGGCTCACAAAAATAATAGAGTACTCATGCAAGTGGAAGATGCTTTAGCCTTTAGTTACCAAACTTTGATAGTTTGATTTTTTTATTTTTTATTTTTTGAAATTTTTGATAGTTTGATTTATTTGGAGTTTTGACTTTTGACAGAAAAACCCTGAAAAAAAGTGGTCACATGTGGGAAAGGTTCTATGTTGAGTCCCCTTCTCAAATTCAAACAGCGCTTGCTGCCAATGGAAACACTCATACAAAGTCATGATTTAAGTCAATTATCACCATCTAAGAAGATATCTATAGTGCGATGATCAAATATCTACTTGGTATCAAATCAATATTTTGTCACTTAGTATCGACGAAATAAGATATTTAATCCTACACTTCTAGCTAAACAGTTAGAGAATAACAAAAAACTCTGATCATCTCAAACAAGAAAAACGATAACCAAAAATTGCATAGGATGTTAGGATGTGATTCTTATAAAAGATGTTGGACTGTGGACAAAGGGCAATCTTTGCAAAAGCCAACTTTGGAATTTTATAATCCTGAAGTTCATGCAAAGATAGATTCCAACTGTAAAAAGGTTGAAAGAGCCTTGACATCAACATGCATTATCTTTAACTTTAACATTTTGCTCGAGGACGTGGATGCACAAGATCCCACTGACATTTCAGTTTTTCGAAATCACCCGTGTTACGCCGTAATTTCGGTTTCCTCAATTATAATGATTAATTGTTTAACCATTAAGTAATATCCTCTCTCTGAAACGAGGAAACAATCAATCTAAATCAATTACTAAAAAATATCTCTAAACGATTCTTTCAAATCAGGAAAGAATCACAACGCTAATATGACTTTAAAAAGATAAAATCAACTTATCTCAACATATCCCTTAACAATCACAGGGATTAAAAACATTATCCTATCACAGAACTGCGTTGGCTTGATCCATATATATAAACAGGGTACGCAGACATCTTGAAATAGGATCCGACACATCTAACAACAAGTAGAGACACATTTCAAGTCCAGCCCCAAAACATCCAAAAATCCCAAATCCCCCTATTTTCATAATTCGTTATTCCAGCAATCCCCGAAATTTATTATCACCAAATTCCTCCGTTAACAACCCGATTCTTTTTCAAAAGTTAATGTAATTTCTCTATTACAAGTGGATCTCACGGAACAGGATACACAACCCCTAACATTTAGGAAAACAAAATATTGAAGTTCATGTTTGGTAAAGCTCAGGTGGGACAGCATCAGTATTCTTGTTTAACATTTACTCCCTCTTGAGTAATATATATATATTGGGTTCGGATACGAAGACCAAGAAAATGTATAAAAAATGAGTAAAATTAGATGAAAAGTGGGTAAAGTGGTGAGATCTATCAATATTTAATAATAAATTTGAGATTCCGTCAAAAAAAAAAAATTTAGATAGTCGAGTAAAATAGCGGGTGTAATAGTGTTTTAAATTATTATAGAATAAAGATAGTGGAGAAAAGTAATGAGTGTAATGTGTTTTATATTATTAAAAATTATTATTTTTGAAATGTATAAAAATAAGAGGGACATTCAAAATAGAAAATACATAAAAATGAAAGGGACAGAGGAGTACGTGCATTGTAACCGTGAAGATGTAAGATGTTTGTTACAGACACATCTGACAGCAATGATCAAGTGGTTAATTAAGTATGAAATAGTGTTTTATTAAGTCAATAATTGTTTTACTAATCTTCTAGTCGGGATAAGACATAATAAAATATCAAATAAACTGTTTAGACATCTCAGATTTGCAGGTAGGTAGGGTCGGATTCGGATCGGATTATCCTAAATTTATATTCGAATTCGTTAAGATTTTTTGAGTTCAGATCGGATCGGATCAGGAGTCGGAAATTTTTTAGGTCGATTCAAAAATATTTTTTTTTTTAAATTTTGTTAAAAATAATTTTAATTTTTTTAAAAAATATTTTAATTCAATTTTTTTTTAAAATTTTTAAATTTTTTTTTAAGAATAATTGTTAAGAATAATTTTGTACAAGCGAAATTAAAATCTATAAAGATAATTGAACATATAATTAGATATAAAACTTCGAAAACTTAGAAAATAGAGATATATTAATAATAGGAACTAATATTTTATTTACTCAAAAATAAAAATTAAATAAATATTAGAATATAATCCTGTTTTTTTTATTTCAATCTAATATTTTTTTATCCAAATTTTGTTTCATTTATATATAACTTAGAATTTAATTTTTATAAATAATATAAACCAACAATTTGTTTACTCAAAAGATGTAAAAAAGAAAAAATAGGATTATAAGAGAACATGTGATTGATCTAATAAGATTTTTAAAGTATGTTCAATAATTAATGTAGCATAATGGTTATTATACTTTCTTTGCAAGTGGAGGATTGGGGTTCGATTCCTAAAAACAACACAAATTAATCAATTTTTGTATAAGTTATATATGGATGACACTTTTGTAATTTTTCAACAAATAGGGGTAAAAATGTAATTTCACAACCATTTAATTGGTGAAATAACATTTTTCTTACTGAAAAGTTAAAATTAAAAAAGAAATTGGATAAACATGTTATATAAATAAATAAAAACGTCATGCTATTGACTCAAAAATTATAGGACTTTTTTCATAAATATCCCATTCCAGAAATATTTTTGCAAAAATACCTTTTCAAAAAAAAATATTTTGCGAAAATACCATCTTATTTGCAAAAATACTTTCTGCAAACTGCAACCAAAATCAACCACAGATGCAACTTGTTAATAATTGTGTTTTTCCGGCGTCCTAAACAACCCTAAAATCAGGGTAGATTAGGGTTTAGAGTCTACGGTTTAGGGTTGTAAACAACCCTAAACCCTAAGTCCGTATACGAATTATTCGTCATTCTTAATATTTTTAAAATCCAAAATAGAAACATTGAACCCCAAAAGTTAACTAT
The DNA here is from genome assembly GCA_030848705.1 of Heracleum sosnowskyi. Taxonomy (NCBI): domain Eukaryota; kingdom Viridiplantae; phylum Streptophyta; class Magnoliopsida; order Apiales; family Apiaceae; genus Heracleum; species Heracleum sosnowskyi. The sequence continues at coordinate 103,298,123 of CM061238.1, read as the reverse complement.
TGAACCCCCAGGGTAAACCAATACCACAAGTTTACCCCTTTTATTAATTTTTTTTTTGAATTCTTAGCTGTTTTTTCAATTATTTTTTAAAAAGTTGCATCTAGTTGCATCTAGTTTCAACCACATATGCAACGGGATGCAAACTACGTAGGTTGTATTTGGAAAGTTGCAATCACACGTGCAACCGGATGCAACCTACGTAGGTTGTATTTAGTTGCACAACGTATTTTTGCAAAAATCTTTTTAAAAGATGGTATTTTCGCAAATAATTTTTAAAAGAAGGTATTTTTGTAAATATTTTGAGAAGATGGTAAAATCGCAAAAAAACTTTAAAAAAGTGGTATTTTTGATAAATATCCTATTTATAATAAAAAAGAATATGACAATAGAGTGTGTTTTATCTAATAATGCATTTTTTTAAATTCTTATATAATAATGTTTATAAAATAAGCTCAAAACTACATATAGCATACTGGGTTTATTTAAGGTTACGATTCTCAATGTTTACACAAATTAATTTTTTTTTTGATTAAACAATAAAGGGATGACATTTTTATAATTTTTAAATATATAAGGGTTGCTTCAAAAAAAATAAGGGTAAAATTATAACTTCACAATCATTTTTTTGGTTTTTTTTACCATTAGTTGGTTTTTAATATGTAGAAAGTAGATAGAATATAATATCCAACATTTTAAAAAATTATTGAATAATGTAAATCAACATTTTATTTTAAAAAAGGAATTGAAGTAAAACATGTGGTTTATCCAATAAAATTTTTAAATCAAATCCAAAAGTCAATGTAGCACAATGATTATGACATGTTCTTTGTTAAAGGAGGTTAATGGTTCGATTATTAGTGATAACACGGTTTCATTGTTTTTAACATAAAAGTATGAGTTAACATTTTTGTAATTTTTCAACAAATAACGATAAAATCTTAACTTCACACATTAAAATGTACTTTGCAACATAAAAATATGAGGTGGCACTTTTGTAATTTTTCAACAAATAAGGGCAAAAACGTAACTTCACAAACATTAAAATGACACTTTTTGCCCTTGTGTTGTGGTTTAATATATAGTATTAGATAGATTTTGTGGGTTGGGTTGAAAATGTTTAAATCGATTTAATTGAGTCGGGGTCTACAACATCGTGGCTAACCTGACTCGTGAACACCCTAAATCTGATACCCGGTTTTTACCATACTTTGTACATTTTAGAATTATTCTAAATAATATAAGTAAAATATAATATATTACTTATATTAGATCAAAATTTATTATTATATTTATGTATCAAAACGTGGACACTCCATATAGATCAGTATACTAAATGACAAAGTATGATATAAAAATATAAATCATATAATAATTAAGAACATAATTGATATTTAATCGAAAAAGTACAAGCGAAATTAAAATCTATAAAGATAATTGAACATATAATTAGATATAAAACTTCGAAAACTTAGAAAATAGAGCTATATTAATAATAGGAACTAATATTTTATTTACTCAAAAATAAAAATTAAATAAATATTAGAATATAATCCTGTTTTTTTTATTTCAATCTAATATTTTTTTATCCAAATTTTGTTTCATTTATATATAACTTAGAATTTAATTTTTATAAATAATATAAACCAACAATTTGTTTACTCAAAAGATGTAAAAAAAGAAAAAATAGGATTATAAGAGAACATGTGATTGATCTAATAAGATTTTTAAAGTATGCTCAATAATTAATGTAGCATAATGGTTATTATACTTTCTTTGCAAGTGGAGGATTGGGGTTCGATTCCTAAAAACAACACAAATTAATCAATTTTTGTATAAGTTATATATGGATGACACTTTTGTAATTTTTCAACAAATAGGGGTAAAAATGTAATTTCACAACCATTTAATTGGTATATTTTGCCCTTGGTTGGTTTTTAATATATAGAAGAAGATTTGTAATTTATGATCAAAATTTAGTCAATTTAAATGTCTAAACTCCAAAATCAAAATAATAGTAACTACTATTTTAACATGGAGGGAACAGTGTTCCCATACTTCTTTCACACTAAAAAGACCTAGCTTAGCAAAGTGATGAGCTACAACTGTTGGGATTTATGGGTGATAGCATAGGAAGAACTTAACTTTGTATATACTTAATTTTTTAATTAAGTAGAACATACTGTCACAGCCAAAGTATGTTCTTGTAATCAGTATGCAATGTTATTTTAATTGTGTAATTTGGAAGAAGTTCACTTTCCGTGTTCAAGCCTCAAAGAATGCATATTAGATGACAACATGAATAAAGGTTACTGTCATAAGCATTGACAGTAAGATTACAAGAGGACAGAATGTTGCAAGTCAAGACAACATATTCACTCTGACATCAACATTGGCGGAAGACTACGTGACAACAACTTTAGCCCTCGATAGCAAGTTTGGAAACTTCGACAGCACACTATGCGGGGAACTCCTACTGTCACCAAAAGCACATTCCTGTGATAGCAAGCTTTGCGGCAAAAGTAACTGTCTCGAGAAAGATCATTGTTCTAGGTATCTTTCTCAGTCAAATCCCGTGACAGTTTCAATGTTCAAGAAATAGGCGTGTTGCAGTATCCCTAAGCTGCATCAAGTCTACAAGACTACGACAGAAGCTTCAAGCACTGCAAACAAAAGCGAATCAATTCAAGAGCAAGGTCAAGTCTCTATTTGCTGAATTGTTTTAGCTAGAAATAGAATGAATCTAGGTTGCTTTCTTTGTAATGTATATCTGACATTGTTAGCAATTTAGGAAAGTCACATGGGTAGACACTTTGTAAGAAGCTGCCACTTGATAATGACAGCAGCTTCACAGACCCGTGTTGACAGTGATAGGATTAGTTTTATACTTAGACTATTAATTCATTCTAGGTATGTATCAAAGACAAGTAAGTGTCTTGAAGAAAAACCGAAGCTCAAGAATTCTCTCTTGAGGTTGTAGCAACACTTTGCAAAATAAATAAAACATTTATTTTGTGAATCCTGTCTTCTCGATTATACTGTTTGTGAATGCATATATATTATTGATAACATTAAATCTTAGTTTTGGTTGTTGAAACTGAGATTGAATTTTATCAGTATTGCATTCATCCCCCCCCCCTTCTGCAATACACGAGGACCAACAACTGGTATCAGAGAAATCAGATTAACACACATATCTGAGATCACGACGACAATGCAGAAATCAAACAGTATCAAGATCCCAGCTTTTGATAAAGAGAACTACAGCATTTGGAAAAGAAAGATCTTGTTGTTTATCAAAGCTGCGAATCCACTATACCCAGGTATTCTCGAGAATGGTCCTTTCATTCCAAGGAAGGAAATTGAAGCCACAACAGTAAATGGTGAAGTCATTCATGCACATTGGGTTCCCAAAGATCCCTCCGAATTTTTGGAACCTGAGAAGGAGAAAATAGTGCTAGATGATCACTTGTAACTCATCTTGCTCGATTATCTCACGTTGGATAAAGCCATGTGTGGAAGTGTGATAAGCTGCACATCTGCCAAGGAGATGTGGATCAGGTTAGCTTTACTATGTGAAGGAAGTGAAGAAGTTAAGGGCAATCAAAGGCAAATACTGATATCACAATATGAGGCATTCATGGCCAAGCCTGGTGAAGACTTAACTTCCATGTTTGAAAGGTTTAGTAAGCTCTTAACTGAACTAAAGATACATGGCAAGTACTATGACAGAAAAGAATTAAATGTCAAGTTCCTGCTCACACTGCCTGATCACCTTGAACACAAGACAACAGCCATACGAGAAGGAAGAGATCTCAACAATATAACCTTTGAGACACTTTATGGCATTCTGAAATCTTATGAACTTGAACTCTTTCAAAAGAGAGCCATACAAAGTGGAACAAGGAACAAGATGGCTAATATGTCAAATGCCCTAGTAGCACAAGTGCCAAGGATCACACAACCAAGTGAAGTACTACAAATCACACAACCAACCCCTGTACAATCCTTGAAGATAGAAGAGGTTGTTGAAGATGATGAGAAAGTAGTACTACAGCTCAAGGATGTGGAAGATGAAGACTTCTACACAATGGAGGAACTGGAAAGCATGGACAATCCTACTATGGCCTATATGGCTAAAAAGTTCAAGAACTTTAGGTTCAAGAAGGATATGTCATTCAGGCCCCAAGGCCAAGCATCCAAGTTCACCAAGGGAAGCTCATCAAAGGCTGCTGTGGGAAGCTCATCTAAAGGAGGATACAAGACTGGATTTGTGGATAGATCTAAATTCAAGTGTTACAACTGTGGTGAACCTGGTCATTTTGCTACTGAATGCAAAAGACCCAAACATGTTCAGAGATTTGAGAAAGGAACTGGTGGATACTCCAAGAAGAATCAAGGTAGAGCCTATGTGGCTGAAGGAAAGTGTTGGGATGAGTCTGATGATGAAGATGAAGAAGAATATGTCAACCTAGCTCTCATGGCTAGCACTGATGAAGTAACATCAACATCTTCAAGTCAGGTACCTTCACTTGTCTTACTTGATATGTCCATTGATGAGTATAAGAAAACCATTAAAGACTTAAGTGCTGAAATGTTCAATGTCTATACTAGCTTATCTGCTGCTAATGAGGAAATCACTAGGCTGAGTAAGCTAAATGAAACACTAAAGTCTGAAAATGAATCTCTTGTTCTCAAAACCAGTTCACTAGACTCTTTAGCTCAGGAGAATGCAAAATTTAAAAATGAATTAAAATGTGCTAAAGAAGTTGAGGAATTCCTGAGGAATGAGATTGCTGAAAATGAATTCAAAATTAAGGCTTATAAAAACTCATATAAGATAGTTCAGGATTACAATGATAAGCATACAGAAAATCAAACAGTTGGCATAGGTTTTTCATATGGTAGAAGACCTGGAAAGGAAACTGTGATTCAAGACTGTTCTGGAGATGCTGCTGTCAAACCCACCATTCTCAAGAAGGTTAAAACTCCTATTTTCAAAGCTGCAGAAATTGAGTTTGATGAAGAAGCCATGCTCATCAAAAAAGAAATTCTTGATGAGGATGAAGGTGTTGACAGCACATTCAAGGATGGAAAGGATACTGTCACAATCCCCAAGACAGTAAACTTACCAAGCAATCAGACAGTAAGTTCACAAGATGCTGTCACAGTTGGCAAGACAGTATCTTCCAAAGATGCTGTCAAGAATGGTTCCAAGACAGTAGCTTCCAAACCTTCTGTCAAGACAGTTGGAATAAAAGGTACTGTCAAGGAAAGTTCGACATCAACTTCTGAACACACTGTCAATCCAATAACTCCCAAGTCTAAGAATATGAATGGTAAGGTAGGTGTCAATAAAGGAAATGGATACACTAATGCTGGAGGTGCTTCTAGGAAACTATGCAATAACTGTGGATCTTCACATCATTTAACACATGTTTGTAATAAGCCAATTGAGGATAAGATCAATGCTACTGAGCTCAATGGTAACTTACACAGAACCCCACTTATGCATAGAACTATGAGTGTCTGTAATAACATTGAATGTATGCCATGCAAGATCACTGCCATGAGTACATGCTTTAACTTACCTATTCTCACTACTGAAAAATGTTCATACATGCACACTGTTGAGACTTCCGAGCCTGCTGGCAACAACAAAAAGGCCTCATCCACTAAGAAAAGGATCAAGTCCAATTCTAAAACTAAGTGGGTGAAAAGAGAAGTCAAACAGGAGATCATTGATGATGCTTGTGATTTTATGACTGGAAGAAACGCAGGAGACACTAAAACTGCAGGACCCAACAAGGATTGGGTACCATATGCATCTTAAATACATTCTGTTTTGCAGGGCAAGAAGAAAGATCAAGTCATGTGGATCATTGACAGTGGTTGCTCAAGACACCTGACAGGTGATAAAGCCCTGTTATCACACTATGTAGAGAAAGCTGGCCCAATCATAACCTTTGGAGACAACAGCAAGGGTTACACAGTGGGATATAGCTGTCTGGAAATTGGAAATGTTGTCATTGAAGATATTGCTCTTGTGGATGGATTGAAGCACACAATCTACTCAGTGTCAGCCAATTCAGTGACAGGGGATTCAAGGTTGATTTTGATATGATGCTGTGTAACATATATCACAAGAAGGATGGTAGCCTCTCTCTAAAAGGGGTTAGAAAAGGAAGCTTGTTTGTTGCTGACTTAAACTCAACAAAGAAGGATAAAGTTTACTGTTTCTACAGTAAAGCAACTGTTGGTGACAGTATGCTTTGGCATAGGAAGCTCTCACATCTCAACTTCAAAACAATGAATATTTTGATGAAGAAGGAGTTAGTGAGAGGTTTGCCCCAACAGGAATTCTGTCAAGAAGGACTGTGTGAAGACTGTCAGATGGGCAAACTAAGGAGAGCTGTGCACAAGTCCAAGCAGATGAACACCAACATAGAAGCACTCAAGTTGATTCATATGGATCTTTTTGGACCAGTCAATGTACCATCTATGGCAAAAAAGAGATATGCCTTAGTAATGGTGGATGATTACTCAAGGTACACTTGGGTGAAGTTTCTTGAATCCAAAGATGAAGCTGCTCAAGTGATTATTGATCAAGTCAGAGTTCTTGATAGAACTCCAAACTCAAAAGTTCAAATCTTGAGGAGTGACAATGGTACAGAATTCAGAAATGCCACACTTGGAAATTTCTATAAAGATGAAGGAATTGTACAACAATTCTCTCCTGCAAGGACTCCACAACAGAATGGAGTTGTAGAAAGAAAGAACATGACTCTCATTGAAGCAGCTAGAACTATGTTGCATGATGCCAAACTGCCAACATATTTCTGGGCTGAAGCTATCAACACAGCTTGTTATACTCAAAACAGAACCATGATTAACAAAACTCATGCAAGTACACCTTACTGTCTGCTAACTGGAAAGAAACCTACTGTCAAATATTTTCATGTGTTTGGGAGCAAATGCTTTATGATGAAGGATAACCATGAGAAGAAAGGAAAATTTGACACTAAGGCGTTTGAAGGACTATTCATGGGTTACAGTACAGAAAGGACTGCCTACAGAGTTTATGTTATGGAACACAGGATTATTGAAGAGAGTGTAAATGTCACATTTGATGAAACCAAGTTTCCAGGACTGCATGAAGAAGGAAAGATGCAGACATTCAGATTTGAGAATCAAGGATACTTGGAAGCTGAGGAAATTGTTGATGAAGAACCTAGCTTCACTCAAATTGTTGAAGTTGATAAAGATACTGTCAATACCACTACTGTCAACCAAACTCCAGCTCAGTCACAGACCATAACCTCTAACATTCATAACAGTGGTGACTCTGGAGACAATGAAGAACATGGTGAAGACAATGGGATTGGTGAGCATTCAACTCAACAAACTGAAGCAACTGTTCCTGTACAATCAAGTAGCTTGCCCAGAATCACCAAGTGGAACAAGAATCACACAAATGACCTTATCATTGGTGACCCTACTTCTGGAGTGAGGACAAGGAACAAAGTCTCTGTTGACAGCATGTTTTCATGCTTCCTGTCTCAAATGGAACCCAAGACAACTGATGAAGTATTGTTGGATTCTGACTGGGTGATAGCCATGCAAGAAGAGCTAAATCAGTTTGAAAGGAACAATGTATGGAAGCTGGTTCCAAGACCTAAGGGAAAGTCAGTCATTGAGACCAAATGGGTTTTCAGAAACAAGCTTGATGAAAATGGATCAGTGACAAGAAACAAAGCACGGCTAGTGGCTAAAGGTTACTGTCAACAGGAAGGAATAGATTATGATGAGACATTTGCACCTGTTGTAAGACTTGAAGCTATAAGAATATTTCTAGCCTATGCTGCACACTGCAACTTCAAAGTATTTCAGATGGATGTCAAAAGTGCCTTCCTAAATGGAGAGTTGGAAGAAGAAGTGTATGTTGAACAGCCACCAGGGTTTGAGGATGCTGAAATGTATGATTTTGTATACAAACTTTTCAAAGCTTTGTATGGACTAAAGCAAGCACCCAGGGCTTGGTATGACACACTTTCCACTTTTCTTTTGGAAAATCAGTTTACTAGAGGAGTTGTGGACAAGACACTTTTCTACAAACACCATGGCAAGGACATCATTCTGGTACAAATCTATGTGGATGACATCATTTTTGGTTCTACAAATGAGAAGCTGTGTGAGAAGTTTTCCTCTCTCATGAGTAACAAATATGAGATGAGTATTATGGGAGAATTGTCATTCTTTCTGGGATTACAAATCCTTCAACAACCTGATGGAATCTTCATATGTCAAGCTAAATACATCAAGGAACTTCTCAAAAAGTTCAACTTGGAAGATGCATCACCTGCAAAGACACCAATGTCCACATCAACTAGTCTGGACCTTGATTCTAAAGGAAAGAAAGTTGACTCAAGCACCTATAGAGGCATGGTAGGATCTCTCCTATATCTAACTGCTAGCAGACCTGACATCATGTTTGCTACATGTCTCTGTGCAAGGTTTCAAAGTGATCCAAAAGAGTCACACTTAGTAGCCATCAAGAGAATCTTTAGATACTTAAAAGGCACTCCTAATCTAGGCCTTTGGTATCCTAAGAATACTGGATTTGATCTAATTGGTTACTCAGACTATGCTGGATGCAAGATTGACAGAAAGAGTACTACTGGTAGCTGTCAATTTCTTGGTGGAAGATTGGTCTCATGGTTTAGCAAGAAGCAGCATTCATTTTCTACCTCAACTGCGGAAGCTGAGTATATTGCTGCAGGCAGTTGCTGTGCTCAAATTCTATGGATGAAGAATCAACTTCTGGATTATGGTCTAGTGCTAAGAGACATTCCTATTTACTGTGACAACACTAGTGCCATAGCCATTTCAGATAATCCAGTTCAACACTCTAGGACAAATCACATTGATATAAGACATCACTTTATCAGAGAGCATGTTGAAAAAGGAACTGTGAAGCTGATCTATGTCCCAACTGACAAGCAACTTGCTGACATCTTCACTAAGCCATTGGATGAAGCAACCTTCAACAGGTTGGTAGGTGAATTGGGAATGCTGAATCTGGTATGTTGATTTACTCAGTTTTCTATATTTCCAAATTCTCTTTTGAAGCTCATGACAGCAACTTCAAACTTGCTCTCAAGAGAAGTTACTGTCTACTTGGTCTATGTCTGTTATGTGACAGCATGTGTTGATTTGACTTTTCATGTCAGTATTTTGTGCCAGTCTCATACTTTTAGACCGTGTATGACATTAATGTGGTTACTTGTTAAGTTTGAGAGATAAAAATCTGTTCCATTGGACTTTCACACCGTTTTGCATTAATCTGTAGGATTAAAGGAGGACACGACCATTAATTACTTTTGTGGTAGTTGTATGGGTACTCTAACTGTTGACCATTAGACTTTAATCCTTAGACGGGTTTGCCTATAAATTAACCTTAGGTTTCACCAGTCTACTCTTAGTTTTAAAGTAAATAATGGAAAACAAAGTAGGAATTGAAGTAGGGCTAAAACGGTGCGATAGTGAACCCGACAGTGAAGAGATTGAGGAGCTCTTCGAGATACTGTTGGATGCCATCGATGAGATAGATGATGAAAAGAAAAAGGAAGAGGAGGCCAAGGCACAGGAAGAAGAGAAGGAGCTTCAGGCACTTCTCAAGGAAGAAGGTCGCACTGAAGAAGAGATTAAGGAAGAGCTTTTAGAACTAGTTGATAAAATCATAGAATAATGTACTCAATGCTCTATTTTAATGATTTTATTAATAATAATAATAAAAGTTCTTGTTTTTGTGGTTATTGAGTTTATGATTTGTCTGTGTTAATTGCCTAATATCTGTGCTCAAAAGATTACATTGCTAAATCCATAATTTGTCAATATTAGGTTAAGTTTATGAATAAAGCTTTCTAATAAGTTCATGACAGAACCAATTCCCAATCGAAGTTACTGTCGTTAAGAAGGATACTGTCATGTGTTTCTTGACAGCAACCTTCTTGACAGTAGGGAAAGACTTTCTGTCAAGACTTGTAAAGGATATTGTCATTCATATGCTTAACGGTGACAGCAAGCTTTTGCGCAATAGTTGCTGTCGCGCAAAACCTACTGTCACCACCTCTTATTACTGACAGATTGTTTCTAGCGCACAGGTTACTGTCAACAATAGTGGACCGTTGAAATTGGATATTTATCCCACGTTGGTCAGTGAATAACGGGCAGTAACTGACGTGTTATAAGAGCGGGTTAAGACACGTTCTTTAATTCCACTTTTTGTGCACAACGTTTGAGATACCTCTATTTATTCCCCAGTTACTCAGACATATCACTCTCATCAAACTCAAGGCAATATACTTTTCTTCAAGCAAAAAGCCACTTTCTTACTTTCTTCTTTTCTTGAAATCTCCATGGCACCCAAACAGACTCTCTCTCAAACTAACTTTGCTGGCATCTTTTCCCCAAATGATGCTGGTGAAGGTTTCAAAGGACTCGTGTTGTTCTTGAACAAGTCCTATCTCGGTTCTGCCATCACCTCAACCCCCATTCTCGACTTAGACAGAATTGAGGCTTTTTGGTGAACTGTTGTTGCTCAAACTGAGGGTGAGAACCCGGGTATTCAATTCACAATCTCTGGGCAACAATACACTCTTACAACTGAGGTCATCAACACTGCTCTTGGAATTGCACTTGAAGCAGGACAACAATTTGCTGAACTTGCCAATGATGACACTCTTAAGAAGCTCTTCTTGAAGATTGGGTATGCAGGCCCTATTCTCGAAGAGGTGACTACCAAATGGTATCCGTCTAGTGAAATGGATAGGAAGCATCTGAGAAAGGAGTGGAGCATGATACTTGATGTGATGGTCAAGGTGTTCTCTACAAAGTCCACAAGCTTGAATGGAATACCCTCCTACATCAAGAAACTGACACATTCTCTTGTCCATGGATACAAGGTGAATGTTGGAGCTCTCCTCATGGCACACCTCAGGGCTTCCATAGGTAAGAAGGTATCAATCTACCCTCGCTTTCTTATGATGTGCATTAATTCATTCTGTGATTTTAATGATGCTGCCCCTCGTTTAGAGGCTTGCTCAGTTTTGAAAAAGAACACACACACACACACACACACTGTTATCCTCACAGAATCTCAATGCACATATTCCACTTTGTTTCACTCAGCACATGGTTGATCAAGTGTCCAACCCTGATCTACCATTACCATCTGGTTATGAATCTTTCACTCTTGAGAATGAAACTGAATTAGACCCAAATTCAGTTAACCCACATTCAACACCATACAGTCAGCCTAGGCCCTCTAGACTTTCCAAAGCCCAAAGAGAAGCCTTGCAAGAATCCAGAAAATGACCTTTAGAAGCTGATGTTGGTGGTAGCTCTGTGAGTCAAGAGGGAGACACTGCACCTAGTGCAGCAAATAAGGAGGCTAGTCAAACAGAACCCCCAGTGGTTCCCCCTGAGCCTAAGAAGAAGAGAGCTAGGAGGACTAAAACCACTGTTAGCCAAGCTGCAGTTTCTCAACAAACTGTGGTTACTGAAAGGGATTCAAACACCTCCCTAGATGTGCCTTCTCAACAAGGTGCATCTATTGAAATCGGCATGTCTCCCAAGGCACCCTGTACAGAGTCTGCACAAACTCATGGTTCACAACCTGAGGAACCTCCACTTGAAGAAACACACAGTGAGTTAGGGCACAGTGAGGATTTCTCTATTCCTTTTGATGATTCACATGTTTCTCCTGTGAATCAGCCCCCACTCTCTGCTACACTTTCACCTTCTTCCTTCCCTACACATTCTTTTGTTTCTTCTCCACAACCTAAAGAAGGGGACAGTCCCAACCCTTCAGGTTTTGATCATCCATCTCCAATCATGGATGAGCCCCCATCTAGTGGTCCACAAGAACCCATTTCTCAAAGTGAAATGGACACCACTCCTCCAAACACTAAGCCAGGGCAAAGTGGTAGTTTGTCAGAAAATGAAACAGCCAACACTTTGTCTGAACTCCAAGGAGCATCTTACCTTCAGGAAGATGCTGTCACAGCCTCTGTTGCTGTCAAAGACACTGGCAATGTTGCTGTCCTGGACACAGCTGCTGTCATGGGTGGAGAGAAAGATACTGTCACTACAGAACCTACTGTCACTCCACTTCCCAAAGATGTTGTCATGCCAGAACCTGCTGTCCAGACTCCAACTGACAATAACATTCATGCCGAAGATACTGTCCAGTCCTCTCAGCCTGATTTTGATGCTGTACTCATTGAGGATGCCTCTGATGATGATCTACCTATTGCCAAACTCTTAAAGGTACATTCTAAATCTTCTCCTTCCATGCATGTTAGTACTGTTCATACCCATGCATCTAGGTTGAGTGAGGGTGTGCAAAAGAAAAGAGAGATACAAGAAAAGAGAGGTGAGCATAAAAATGAGAGGCAGCCAAATGTACTGGCAAAAGGAGAGGGACTTGAGCATGTCCAGAGAGACTTTGAGGGAGCCCACACTGTTCAAGCATTAGGCCTTGAGAGTCATTCTGTGAGGGGTGATGAGATCACTCAAAAACACCCTGAGAGTGTGAGAACCCCCATAGCCTCCAAGCCACTTTCTTTTCCTTCCCCTCCAAGAAGGTTAAGGTATGGTGGCCCCTCTGCTACTTTTGGTAACAGGATTGCAGCTCTGGAAGGACAGTGTGCTACTTTGAACTTCAAGATGGACTCTCTCTCTCAACTGGTGGTTGATGGTTTTGCTGCTACTCAGCTCTCTATCCAGTTCCTTACTGACCTAGTAGCTGCCAACTCAACTAAGGGGGAGAAGGTAGCAAGATCAGAATCAATATCTATTCAAGGATCGGGTGGAACTCAGGGGGAGCCAGTAACTGTGAAGACCAAAGGGGGAGCTAAGGGGAAAGCAATGTCTAAGGGGGAGCAAGTTAAACCAAGCAGTGGACAACCAAAGGATAAAGCTGAAGAGTGTTGATGTCTAAGGCAACTCAAGATGCAATGCAAAGAAGACCTGCATCTAGACATCCAATTCTACCTCCGATGACAATCAGAGAGCCAACTTCAGCAACTCAAGAATCTGCTCTACAAAGAAGATGGAGAGAAATGGAGGAACAGAATAAGGTTGGGAAAGGTAAAGGGAAACTGCCTGAATCCATCCATAAAGGAAATACTTGGTCCAATGGTACTGAGTATGATCAAGAAGAAGTCAATACTCTAATGGTGGATTACAGGGAGAGCACATTACACAATCATGACAGTGAATTTAGTAGTTTGGTGGAAGAAGCAATGAATGCTCCAAGCAACCGTCCAACCAACACCACAAAACTGTTAAAGGATCAAATCACCAGTGTCAGTGTAATGGTGAATGATGAGAAAAGATGGGCTGTAAGTATCTATTTCACTTCTGGCATATCTTATTTCATCACAATGCAGTTATTGCAGAGTCTGCCAGCAAAGGTGTTGTGTGCTTTGAAGGGAAAGATCAGGGCAACTCAAACACCATTCAATTAAATATTGGATATGCAAATCCAGAACCTGATCACACAAAAGCTACCTGAAGTCTACACAAATCCACCAAGTGTTTTCTATAGATCTAAAACTAAGGATGGCACAAGAAGGAACAGCTTTATGAATTTGGTTAGCCCATCCAAAATGGAAACCAAGTCAATTATGAAAGTGTTAGATGGAATACTCAGTTCAAATGCCAATCCAGGAAGAGTTTATGCTGTTCAAGAGATCTACAAAATGCTGGTGTTGAGAGACAAGACACTGGGAGCTAGAGTGAAGGAACTAATCTCTAGAGCCAATGCCAAAAGAAATGATCAAGGTGGAAGCTGTCTCTATGACATTCCTCCTCAGGATGATGATGATGAGGTTGGAGGTGGTGAAGCTTCTGGAAATGATGGAAATGCTGGTGGAAGTAATTCTGGGAATATTGGTATTCAATCTCAAAATGAAGGCAATGAAGAAACTCCTAGTCAAGAAAAGAAAGATGCTGGTGCAACAGATAAAGAGGAGCCAAGAATACTGGAAGCTTTGGAGGCAAGCATTCTTAGATGTGCTATTGATTGCATAAATGCAGAAAAAGATGCTGTCACCAAAGGTACTGTCGACAAGGATACTGTCATAGAAGATGCCGTCATGGAAGATACTGTCGACAAAGGTACTTTCAATAAAGGTTCTGTCAAGGATGAAGCCAAAGCTACTGTCAAGCCCATAAGACTGAAAGCTAAAGCAAGAGCATGGTTTTCTAGACAGAAACCTGAAGGAAAGCACAAGTACTCAGGAAAGGAAAAGGCCACTGGATTTGGCAGGAATCTTAAGAAGCCAATTCAATCAATACCTCCCAACAATCTTAAGATACAATAGATGCAATCTAGAGAAATCAAGAGTGTTGAGGTTAAGATGGATGCAAATCAAGAGGTCACTGAGTACATTCTGTGGTGGGAAGAATCAAGATCTACCAAGGTTGATAAGGATTTCAATCTGGTATCCACATCAACCAGTGGTAGGATATCAGACTTAGATAAAAGGAGAATTGACTTCTTCTACCTGGAAAGAATGGTAGAGTTGCTGGAGAGCTATGATAATGTTCCAGAGTCTGTTATGGAACATATTCTGAAATATCAAGCTGATAGGGATGCTGAATTCTATCAGAAATTTGGCTACAACTTTGCAGATTTTGATGATGCTGATATTTCAACTGATTTACCAGCTTCTCCTATACCATATCACTGGTACTATGAGTTTGATGATTCACCCACAGAAGAAAGGCAAACCCAACCCACAGAGGAAGGGCAACCCAAGCCAAGCAAAAGACCTGACTCTTCTCAATACGCTCAATATCAGTCAGAACTTGATAAGAAGGAAGCTGAACTCCTGGAAAGATGCAAGACTGCCAACAAGGCAGAAAGTGAAGCTCCAAATTATCAAACATGTATGCTGTAAAATCCCTTAAGAATCAAGCATCTAAAAGAAGAAATCTATGTTTGCAGCTTGCACAAGCTAAAAACAACTATTCTGAAGGATTTACAGTATATGGTAGCTGGATCAATTCATTCCCTGGAGCAGATCTGTTCTGACAAGATAGAGGAATTATTGGAAAGGAGAAAAGGAGAAGATTCAAAGCTGGACAAGCAAAGGAGGATGTCTCTCAATGCTTATCGTGGAAGTAGATTCAAGCTCATTCATGAAGAACTCCACTTCAGAAGCTATCCATTTGATCAAGAGCAATGGTTGAATCTCAGGGATGCTAGTTCTCTTATTTCTCCTACTATCAAGAAGATCATTGAAGAAATAGAAGATGATGCAGTCACACCTGCTGAAATCTCTCTTGTAGAAGGTCTAAGAGGCAGCTTGGTAGAAGCTCTCAAAAGAGAGGAAGTAACAAGACAGAAGAGGAAATCTCAAGCTAAGTAAACATTCTAAATCCATTCTGATCTTGTTAGTTAAGTTGTCAGCATATATTGTAAATTTGTTGTTATTATCCAAAAAAACAAATTAGGGGAGATTGTTGGGATTTATGGGTGATAGCATAGGAACAACTTAACTTTGTATATACTTAATTTTTTAATTAAGTAGAACATACTGTCACAGCCAAAGTATGTTCTTGTAATCAGTATGCAATGTTATTTTAATTGTGTAATTTGAAAGAAGTTCACTTTCCGTGTTCAAGCCTCAAAGAATGCATATTAGATGACAGCATGAATAAAGGTTACTGTCATAAGCATTGACAGTAAGATTACAAGAAGACAGAATGTTGCAAGTCAAGATAGCATATTCACTCTGACAGCAACATTGGCGGAAGACTACGCGACAGCAACTTTAGCCCTCGACAGCAAGTTTGGAAACCTCGACAGCACACTATGCAGGGAACTCCTACTGTCACCAAAAGCACATTCCTGTGACAGCAAGCTTTGCGGCAAAAGTAACTATCTCGAGAAAGATCCTTGTTCTAGGTATCTTTCTCAGTCAAATCCCGTGACAGTTTCAATGTTCAAGAAATAGGCGTGTTGCAGTATCCCTAAGCTGCATCAAGTCTGCAAGACTACGACAGAAGCTTCAAGCACTGCAAACAAAAGTGAATCAATTCAAGAGCAAGGTCAAGTCTCTATTTGCTGAATTGTTTTAGCTAGAAATAGAATGAATCTAGGTTGCTTTCTTTGTAATGTATATCTGACATTGTTAGCAATTTAGGAAAGTCACATGGGTAGACACTTTGTAAGAAGCTGCCACTTGATAATGACAACAGCTTCACAGACCCGTGTTGACAGTGATAGGATTAGTTTTATACTTAGACTATTAATTCATTCTAGGTATGTATCAAAGACAAGCAAGTGTCTTGAAGAAAAACCGAAGCTCAAGAATTCTCTCTTGAGGTTGTAGCAACACTTTGCAAAATAAATAAAACATTTATTTTGTGAATCATGTCTTCTCGATTATACTGTTTGTGAATGCATACATATTATTGATAACATTAAATCTTAGTTTTGGTTGTTGAAACTGAGATTGAATTTTATCAGTATTGCATTCATCCCCCCCCTTCTACAATACACGAGGACCAACAACAACATTGCCATCCCTTTTAATATGTGATGAAAAAACTGATTTAAAAGAGCTACTAAGAAATATAAATGTCATCTAGTATAGAGTCCAGATCAGAGAAGTAGATGGCTCCTTTTGAGAGTCGAGTTATTACTTATTACTGATTGACAATCAGGTTACTGATTGACAATCAGATTCAAGAATCGCATCATCATATCCATATCGTCTTCCGAGCTTATTAGCTGTTGAGTAATCATCCCATCTAAAATTTTAAGATGTTAGAGAAAGACCCCAATTGAATCATATAATATATTTAATACTCTCCTCACTCGAAATCCCATTTTTTGGGTTGAAGAGTGGATCACATACACCCATTTTTGAAACAATAATGTACCTTCGTCTTCGTGTCCCTAAATGATACTTTATGTAAAGTCTAATATCTATTCGACTACAATGACTAAACTACCCTACATTCGGTTACTCAACAATAGTCGTGGCAAGATCTTTGGCTTCAGCTATTTCCACTGGCCACCGTGCACAACAATACAAATTTATATTATATATAGAGTAAAGTGCATTTTGTGTACTTGCACTTTAGGTGTCAGATCACTTAGGATACTACAGTTCTAAAACTAGCACTTGCTATACTAGTTTTTAATTTTTTTTTATAACGTGTGTACACCCGTTAAATATGTCTAACTCCGTTTATTTTTTTGAGGGCATTTCTGTCTTTCGCTAAATACTTTTATTTCACAATAATTTAAGTTAGTATATATGTCTTTCTCGTTCTTAATTCATTCACATGCCACTTTATTTATACAGTTACCAACCAACATCTATACATTTACATTAATACAGATAACTGATCTCATGCTTCTTTTCTTTTCTTTTTTTTCAAATTGCACATCTCTTTCTTCTTGTTTTTTCATTCAATCTGAAATTAAACCCAATTTAATTCCCAAATAACTCTAAACCCACTTCTTTCTCTTCCTGTATGAGTTTCATATTCGATCAAACACATGTCATTGAAAAAGAGCGATAATTAAGAAAGATGAGGATCCAATAATTAAGGATTTGAGGTTTAAGATGGAGGAATTGGAGAACCGTTGAAATTGCTTGTTTTAATTTCGAGAAGAATGGGTTTGATATATCGAGGTTTGTGGGTTAGTTTGTGTTATTGTGTAACACGCGTGATTTGGTATTAGAGTTGTAGATGTTGTTTGTTTGAATATAATTATGGTTGCAATTAAGGTTCATGAACTGAATTGGGGATAAATTGGGTGAAATACACCCATTGTGGTTGCAATTAGGGTTCATGAACTGAATTGGGGAAAAATTGGGTGAAAATACCCATTGTGGTTGCAATTAGGGTTTATGAACTGAATTGGGGATAAATTGGGTGAAATATACCCATTTTAAGCTGAAAAGACTAAAATGCCCTTTAAAAAATTAACGGAGTTAGTCATATTGGACGACGATACACACATTGTAAAAAAATTGAAAGTCCAGTATAGCAAATGCTAGTTTTAGAATTATAGTATCCCAAGTGGTCTGACACTTAAAGTGCACTTTACTCTTATATATATTGTGTGGATTATACCCCTACCACCTATGATTTATTTTTTGGAGGTTTATGTAGGTCTACAATCTCCTTCCAAGAAATTTTATGATAAAAAATGAACTTATTATGCAAATCAAAATTATTATACTAAAATGTTTGGATTCAATGTATTACAATTTTTAATAACATTATACTCCTTCTGTCCCTCTTATTTCTTTATACTTTTCTTTTCGATACGTCCCTCTCATTTCTTTACATACCAAAAATAGTAACATTTTATAATATAAAATCCAATCACATTCACTACTTTCCTCCATTATACCTACTTTATACTCACTTTATAAATTAAATATTGATTGACATTGAGGGGGACAGAGGGAATATAAATTAAAAATATATTATATTACACTTACGAATCTAATACAAATCTAACAATCACGTGGTTTATACTCAACTTTTACCTTATTTTCTATTTACTTAAAACTAGCTCATAACCCGTGCCAAGCATGGGAGTTCATATTAAAATATTAATATTGATAAATTATTAATAAATATTTTTAAAAAATGTATTTATCGAGAATTGAATGATAAAAATAAAATAATAAATAACCACCATTTAATTATTTAGTTATAGACAATTGAATTGTGGATAAAGCTAAAGAAATTAAGGTAAATAAATAAATTTTGTACGATTGCGTAGCTGCAAGGAATCGAACCCTTGAAGCTAATGAATTTAAAGTGAATAAATAAATCTTATATAATTACGTAGTTGTAAGGAATCGAACCATGAATGAAGCTAAAGAATTTAAAGTAAATAAATCTTGTAAAATAATGTAGTTGTGAGGAATCGAACCCACATTTAGTGATAACCAAATTTGGTACTTTTGGTACTTTGGTAGTTTAGTACCGCGCGCCATTTTCATATTGTTTTGCTTATTAATAAAGAGTATAGATTCTCTGGCTTTCCTTTAATATATGTTTATAGAATAATGCTAGAGGTCCCAAAACTTATCTCAAAATTCTTTTCAAGCTGACATGTTAGGAATCGGATTGAGGTGGTATGGGGTTGAAAGATCATTTATGATATTATGTGTTTGGTTCAGTTCTGAAATGATATTTAAAATGATATTAAGTTATATATTAAATTAATTTATTATATTATAAAAAAATTAAAAATATTTTATTGTTATTAATAACATTTGTTTGTATATAAAATAATTTTTAATATTTATAATAATTTTGTGCATTAAATTAATAAAATGATATATAATTGATACCCATACCCCATTTTCATATCCACCTCCTATCTAGGGTATCAAAATTTCATACATTGAGGGTTTGAGGTATGAGTCTGACAATAAAAAAAATTGAACCAAACATAAGGTATGAATTTTGCTCATTCTAAACTCATACGTGATTCCTCGTACCAGCCGATACCAGCGAACCAAACGACCTTGCTACTCATTGTTAGAGATACCTCATCCCGTCATTACTGGGCCGAGCCCAATACCTAAATGCCCACCAGCGAAGTGGGCTGAACGAATAGAACGCCCGATGGAGCAGGCCCATATCTTGTTTGCGCACCAACGACCTCCAGACTGGGTCAAGGGAAACCGGCCACGTGGAGACGAAGTCCACGATGAAGACGGGAAGATCGGAGAGAGCTGGTAAAAGGGGTTGAGTCAGGTTTGGAGAACGGACATTCACATACACAATTCACAATACACACATATTCTCTGTACGTTCAATTTACCTACCTGGGCTACCAGTTACTGATTCTCACACCGGAGGTGAATCGGGGGTCCCAACCCTCGCATTCTTCTTCTTCGCAGATCCGACCGGACGTGGGTGACGAAAACTGGTTCCAACACTCATTTTTATAACTAAGTTTTTTTAGGCCTTATTATAACTAGTTGTGCTGTTATTTTCTCTTTTGCTAAATATTCCTCCTATTTTAGTTTACAAGTAATAGAATAGAATAGAGTTTTGAAAATAACGACGCACAAATAAGATAGCCGAGGAACAAGGAAACAAAATATGAACTGCATGTTTGTTTCTTCTTACAACTCCACTCTTGTGTTTTACTGACATTCGCTTTCCCGTTTTGTAGCATTTCTTCTCAAATATGTGATTGGTCCATTTTTATTTAACGACTTATATTGCGAAATTTGTACATGCAATGGCTCATATTAAAATCGAAGACGGAAATAATCAAAATGTCAAAGAACTTATCCTTAAAGGATAGTATCAATTTTGTCACTGGTTAGTGGTTAGTAAATTCTTGAGTTATTGGATGTCTGTCGGTATTTAAATATCTCTGAAAAAACGTAAAGATCGCTTTTAATTTTTGGACTTGAAACGCCCATATTTATTTATTTACTCTCTCTACATAATTCTTCGCCTGTTCTTGAATCCTTCTTCCTTGTTATGCTGTTATGTATGTACCATTTTTCATCTTCCAAAACTACAGTACAACGCAACAACAGGCCGGCTCTTTTAACTGAGATGAGGTTTTTTTAGCTTTTTTTCACTGTCTTCATTATCTTCATGTTGATCCGATCGTCCCCTGTTTACTAGCTATCCAGTCTTGTATACCTTGTTGTAATTTTGTTTTTTTTAAAGTTTGATTGTCATGGAAGATTCCTGATCAAATCCATTTTTTATACACTTCTGCAGTCTTCATTCATTCTATGTCATTACAGTGATATCTAAATTGGTCAGGTAGCAGACTGAGAATCAAGATACTGCAATGTCAACTTCACGAAAGAGGGTGAATGCAAGTTCCTCTTCGTCGCAGACTTCACGGTCAAGTGAAAAACCAACAAGAGATTTACGATCAAGTAAGGGGAATTCGAGTTTTAAGCATGAAAAAGACGTGGTAAATGTGCAGGTTGTGTTGCGTTGCAGGTGAGTCGTGAGAGCATAGATGCTTCAATTTCAATCACGTACGATCGGCAACGTGTTGTTTTTAAGATTTGGTTTATGTGTATTCTGATAATGGTGAATGCATGCATTCATGTTTAGGCCCTTGAGCGATGAGGAGGTGAAAGCAAAGACGGCTGTGGCTGTTTCTTGTAATGAACTTAAAAGAGAAGTCACAGTATTCCAAAACATGGGAACAAAGCAGATTAATAAGACATTTGTGTTTGACAAGGTCTACCACTTTAGCCGATTATAAGTATCCTTAACTAGGCATGATTAGTTATTTTGAATCAGGTACATATAATTGATAAGGTCTTTTGTTTATTTTGTTGGTCTAGGTATTTGATTCTAATTGCAAACAAAAAGACTTGTATGATCAGATTGTTGCTCCTTTAGTTTATGAAGCTCTTGAGGGCTATAATTGCACTATATTTGCATATGGTCAGACTGGAACCGGAAAGACTTATACAATGCAAGGTGAAGGAAGAAAAGACGGGGTATGCTTGTTCGTAATTGTTGTGGAATGAAATTATTGTATGTGTTTGTTAAAGATAAATGATCTAGTTAAGCCACTCTTCTAAAACCTTCAAGACAGTTGGTAACTTAACTCAATGTAGTACGAGAGCTCCGGTTTAAAAAATGTCATGATCGAGTTTTTAACTTAACAAACTTTAAATATCTGTCACTTGGTCTTAATTTGCTTCTTTATTTGTAGAAGGGAGGGATACATATGGATGCAGGGGTTATTCCAAGGGCTGTACAGCAAGTATTTGCCATCCTTGAAGCTCAAAAGGCTGACTACAGCATAAAAGCATCGTTTATAGAGCTCTACAATGAGGAGGTAACAGATCTACTTGCGCCAGATGAGGGATTGAAATGCTCTGATGCCAGAATAAAGAAGCCGGTAGCTCTTATGGAATATGGCAAAGGGGCTGTATTTGTAAAAGGCCTTCAGGAGGAGGTAGTATACACTGCAGATGAAATATTCAATATTTTGGAAAAAGGGACCGCAAAAATGTGCACTGCAGAGACAGTTGTTAACAAACAAAGTAACCGCTCTCACTCTTTATTTACTGTCACAATTCACATAAAGGAATGTAGTTCGGAAGGGGTTGAGCTTATCAAATGTGGAAAACTGAATCTTGTTGATCTTGCTGGTTCTGAGAATATATTCCGCTCTGGAGCAAAAGAGGTATAACACTGTTAAATACCACAAACCTGGTTTCTGCCGATAAATACATGATCACTGATCAGTGTATTTAACGGCAGACTCCTTTCATTTTATGACAGTCCATCGGCTATCTAATTTTTCACCTGTTGAGAGATTCATACTAGTGTTCGTTCTTTTACGCAGTGAAACATGAGGTTATTAATCTACAAAGTTCATCTTAACGTTTTGATCAATGAATACTTGATGATTCTTTATGTTGTACTAGCTGATATACCTTCTAATTCCTTTCTTAATTTTTATATACACTTCCAGAGGAAGACTAATGTATGCTTTCTTTTTATATTTGTTACATATACAGGGACGCGCAAGGGAAGCTGGTGAAATCAATAAGAGTCTCCTAACGCTTGGCCGAGTTATCAATGCATTGGTTGAGAACTCGGGACATGTTCCATACAGGTTCTAACCCTATTATGCACATCACCAAGTGTGTTACATATAATGCTCTGAGTGTGACAAAATCTATACTCTATGAAATTTCAGGGATAGCAAATTAACTAGGTTGCTGAGAGATTCCTTAGGAGGAAAAACTAAGACATGCATAATTGCCACAGTTTCACCATCTATAAACTGTTTGGACGAGACACTCTGCAGTCTTGATTACGCGCATCGTGCTAAAAACATCAAAAACCGACCAGAGGTTAGTGTCGTCTCTTTGTTATTTTAGGTATTCATATATAATTTCCAATGGTTTTATTCTCCTGGATTGCTAATATTTTAGTTGAAAATGCTACTTGTAGGTTAATCAAAAGGTGATCAAATCAGCAATGATCAAAGATCTGTACACAAAGATAGACCGTCTTAAACAGGGTACCTTGACAACTTTAAAGATAATGTTGTTATAGAAGCATATAGTGATGGTCTTTCTAGATCTTTTTATTTTGTTTTTGTTTCTCATCAGATATGCCCAAAACTCATCTTACATTTTGTCATAAAACTGACCTTTTTTTTTTCACTTTCGGCTTTTGCTTCTTGTCAGAATTACATGTTACAAGGGAGAAAAATGGAATCTATATTCCGCATGATCATTATCAGAGTGAAGAAGCTGCCAAGAAGGTTCATAAGAAGCCTCTTAAGTAGATTTTACTACACTCTTGTTTCATTATAATACAACATTACAGCAATTGAAAAAAATTGGACTTTGCTTCCTAAACTTAATTTTACGCAGGAAATGGCTGAGAAATTAGAGCGCATGGAGCTTAATTTAGAGTTTAAAGACAAGGTATGTGTCATCTTTTGTAGTCATTGCAGCTTCAAAAATCCCCTTCTACTCTGTTCAAAGATGCTGAGAACCAAATTACTTTGTGAGCAGCAACTAATGGAGCTTCAAGAACTCTACATTTATCAACAACAGTTAACAGACACCTTAAATG
This sequence comes from Heracleum sosnowskyi, assembly GCA_030848705.1. NCBI lineage: Eukaryota > Viridiplantae > Streptophyta > Magnoliopsida > Apiales > Apiaceae > Heracleum > Heracleum sosnowskyi. The sequence continues at coordinate 103,274,477 of CM061238.1, read as the reverse complement.
ATAATCTTGAGAGGGTTCAGGTATCCAATCATCAAAATCATTATTTAACTTTCTCAGATTTCTTTTGGATCAGATTCTATCGTTACTGCAGACATAGCATATCAAAAGCTGCTCATGCCATGTTTTTAACTACAGAAACAACTTGTAGAAAGTAAACAAGCTTTCTTTGATCTCGAGGAAAGTTGCAGACAAGCCAATGATACAGTTAAAGAGAAGGATTACTTGATATATAATGTCCTTGGTGCTGGTGCGTATATTGCCTTACATTCTATTAGAACTTTATTGTGCTGGTCAAAACTTTTAAGTTAAAGAATGTCAGCTCAACTTAAGAATTTTTTTTCTTCTGCTTATTTTTCCTCTTCTTATGAGTTCATCTTGTTTTTCCATCTTTATAAGCCAAGTGGTCAAGTGACTCGGTGATGATTGTTATTCTTTCTCAGAAAAAGCTCTTACTGATCTAGCATTTGAGCTTCGAGCTGATCTAGAGACTGCAGCATCTGAGCTATCCAGATTGTTTGCGGAAATTGGTTGATTTTTAGCTTTCTACTAAATAATAATGTAATCAAGTTATACATATGAAGGCATATCGATTGAGGCTCTGAGCCTGATGTATCTTTGCATGTCTTTTTAACAGAAAGGAAGAACAAGATGGAAAATGGAAATAAAGCTCTAATCCAAAACTTCCATACTCAGTTAGCTCAGCAGCTTGAGATTTTACACAGTGCTGTTGAAGTATCTGTGAAACAACAACAGAAGCAATTGAAAAATATTGAAATAAATACAGATTATTTTGTCTCAGATAAGGATAAGGTAAATTTTATTGGAATTGGAATTGTTCTTTCATAGTTATCACTGGAAAATAATTGGTAATCATGCTGACATATGGATAGGCAAGTGAAGAGCTCCGCACACAACTTAAAAAGCTAAAAGATATATATGGATCTGGTATTAAATCATTACTGAATTTAGCTGGTGAACTTGATGGATCTTCCCAATCAACCTTCAACAATATAAGCTCAGAATCTTCAAAGCAGTCTTCAACTTTTAAAGATGTGAGCAACAGTTATCGTCTAATTGAACCTTCTTCTACCTGTTCCTCATCATGGCTGACTTTCCCTTTTTGTTTTACAGCTAATTAAAGAGGTCTCTGATGAGGCCAATGCTGTACTCAACGATTTTCAGAGTAGCCTCACTAGTCAAGAGCAAAGCATAGCATCATTTTTAGAACAACAACACAAGGTTTGTGACTAGAGTTCAGTTCTCATTCATTAACTTTGAGACATATAGCTATTTACTCAAACCTGGAGCGGTACTTGATACCTTAATGACTTCTTTCGCATATTGCTCCTCTCTTCTCAGCGTCATGCCAAAACGTACAAGACAACTCAAACAGTTTCAAGAAATATACTGAACTTCTGCAAAATGCTAAGCACATACATATCTAGACTGACGCTACTTGTTGAAGAAGACCAAAAAATTGACGATCAGAAGTTATGTGCTCTTAAAAAGAACTACGAGGTATTGTGTTCACTAGGAAACCTGTTTGCTTATGCTTTGGACCCTTCATAGTTTCTTTTAATATTCTGTATTTTTCTTTCATCTAGGAGTATGCTGATTGTGAAGAAAGGCAACTATTAAATATGGTAGCAGAGCTTTTAGCAAGTTCTAATGCTAGGAAAAAGAAATTGGTATTTAGCAGCTCACCCTTTTTGCCTGTGGTGTTGTTGCTCACCTCTGCACTGCCTTCTATATAAGTTATTTTTATCTTCATTGCCATGAATCAAGTATTATCTTTTAATTTAGGTACAAACGGCAGCAGATGACCTTCGGGATAGTTCCACTAGTAGAATAAGCAAGCTTCAAGAGGAAATGTCAAACATCCAAAACTGCACATATTCTGCACAAGAAGAATGTACAGGTTATGTAAGGAAAACTGAGAGACAATACCTCGAAGATACTGCGACAATGGATATTGTGAAGGATAAGATGGATAATGGCTTCATGTCATGGTACAAGAAAATTAAATATGCAATAATTATTATGATGACTAATTCTATTCTATCCTCATTTCTATATTTAGTAAGCATTCTCATTATCATCTGTTATCTGACCATTGCTGATATATCTGCAGCATGAAGCAGGCAAGAATAGTTTCAGAACGATGGAATCAGGCATATGAATCCCTCTTCCGCCAGCAAAGAAGCAATGTCGACTCCTTTGATTCCATCATCCAGTAAGCAGATATCGTTGAATGTGTACTATACTAGTAAATGTAGCTAGTGTATGTCTTAGTTATTAACTTCCTCAATATGATTTCTTAGAGTTAGCACAGAATCCAGTCGAAAGTTGTGTGATCATCTCTCCACGGTTGCACGCTCAACACTTGAGGAAGCCGATACTGCCAACAACAATTCCCTTTCTTACATTGAGTGTAAGTTTACATCAGACTGAGAATGAACCTTCACACTGATTGTATTAATGCCAAATTAATTAGTAACTGCTATTTAAGTAATGTACTGAGAACCGACTTTCTGACTCTTTTTTTTCAGATTTACTGGGCCTCGATCATAAAGCATGTCAGAATATTAATTCCCTTACGGTTCCTTGTCAAGAAGATCTAAAAGACATGGAAATTGCCCATTCTCAAAAAATTGTTGAAATTTCAGAAGTTTCAGAGAAATGCCTGATAAAGGAATACATGGTAAGTGCATCAGAAAATGCTTTATCCACTATAGTTTTCGTCTTCTTTTATTCAAAGCAAGATAACTTTTACATCACTGTCCCTTGGTACAAACTTATCTGATTCCTTCCTCTCCATTCCTCCACCTTTCCTGCCAACTAAACCAAAATTATCAAACTGTCACCTATTGAGTAGTTAATTCTTATATCTGTCGTGACTAACAATTTATATGTGTTTATACTCTCAATTACTTATCACCAGGTGGAAGATCATTCTTGTTCGACAACAATTAGAACACTTAATCTCCCTAGCATGGCATCCATAGAAGAGCTCAGGACTCCTGCGTTTGAAGAACTTTTAAATATTTTCAGAGGAGCTGATTATTCAGTTAAACAACCAAATCGGAACCCGGAGGCTGCTGCTGCTGCTGCTGCTGCTACAATCAAATCCTTAGACTCCAGATATCCTCTTACTGCTACTATATAAAGTTCGTGGCAAAACATTAAAGGTCTTTAGGTATATATAAGAAACATTGAATACATTACTTCACAGGAAGAATACATCTATAAAACTACACAATAGCTACACAAGTAGTGTTCTTTAAAAAGTCCATAATAGCATGGATCAAAGATTAATACACAGTCTACACTTTTTTTTTTATCTGTCTACAAACTTAACAAAAGGTTACATAGTAAACTGTTACTGTACTCTTCATGTCATGTATACTTATTGAGTATCGATTTGAAATCAATATTGTTGAACTGCTATTTTTCGGCAAATTTAATTAGATTTGTGATGATGAAGTTGGAAGGTTAAACCATTTTATAAGTTGTTAATTTGTACTAGCACCTTTTTACTGCACGTAGAAGCCTGCTAGGCGCCATCTTGATTTAGGTATTCTCATGTTTCCATATATTATGCAAGGTGATTTCACTTTTCAGCACTTGGTTAATTAAGAAATAAATACTGTTTCGACATTTTTTTACAGTTAGCAGCAGTAAATATGAAAATTGACAAGGTACTGAATCAATTAGTCTTCACCTTCCAAAAATTACCATCTCAGTTTGTTTTTTGAGCAAATGTCATCCCTTTTCAGAAAAATCGAAGTCCGCCTCGTTGGAATGACTATGACAAAAAATTAGTGAGAAATTAGATGCAGAATAAAAAAGAGTGAAAAAATGGCAGTTGACATGTATCAATTACAAATATGTTCCTGGAACACAACTTGAATAAGGTACACTCAGGTGCCCAACTACCATGAGTCCATGACTAATGCTTGTTATTTTACTGAAGTTCAACAGTCACTGAGTAGTTTCTAGTTGGCCGCAATAAAATCTAAGCTTGGATTGTACTGCTGTTGCTATGGACATCATGTGAGAGCTTGACAGAAATTAAAAAAAAAAAAAAAGAAAGAGAATACTTTGCATGTAAAGTTAGTGTGTACTTCAATGTAGCTACAACAGAAACAGACAGACGGTGGACACGGGTCTCTTCTCTTTTATCTCACCTTCTGTTTTGTTTAGTCATTCTTGTAATACATTACAGTTGAGATCCATTTCTTCATTTTAAAGCTTAGAAATTTATTTACTGAAAAGATCTAGATTAATGTAAGCTGGATAAAGCAGGAAGGTGTCTGTTTCTTTTTTCAGTTTCTGTACATTTTGATATTCTGCGAGTAATATCACTTTACATTAGTTGGTTTTGTATCATTGGAAAGATAATGGAAGGGAACCTTGGAGCGAAAACTGTGGAGTGTTTAAGGGGTAGATTGCTTGCTGAAAGAGCGGCTTCCAGAGTTGCCAACCAGGAGGCTGATCAATTGGCCCAAAAGGTCTGGTATCTACCATTCATCTATGCATTTCGTTTCTAATTACATATTGTGTTTAAGCATGTATGTGTGCCAGTATGTGCTAACTACTTGTGAATTAAAAAAACATGATACAAAGAGAATAAAATCAGAAGTATGCTGTGCACTCCTAATATGCAAAGTTTCTTACAAAATTATCTTTTATCTGAGTATTATTGTTGTTAATTCTTGTTATGAAATTTTATCTGTTATCAACTTATTTATTGAAAATTTACCCCGGGTCTGTCCTAAAATAGGACACAAATTTACAGATATTCCGAGTTTGACAGTCGAATATGTATGGTGCACGAGCATAGCCCTCTGTACCTGAGTCGGTGTGGTTAATGTATCTTTTTGTGGTGTTTCCTATTTAAATTCTTAATTCTAACCAGTCTATACTCATGTTTTGACTCTTCAGCTGATTGAACTAGAATTCCAGTTAAGAAGGGAAAAAAAATCAAGGGACAGAGCTGAAGAGAAACTGAAATCGTTAATAAAGAAACTGGAGTCCATTAATACATCATCTTCTGCTTCAGATGGATCAGTGCTTTCAAATTTCAGTTTGAGTTTTTCGGACAAGAGTAGTGAGTCCAGTTCAATATCATCATCCAGTGCCTCCTACTTATATACTAAATGCGTACAAGATAATGATGACTTAAATCCAAATACCTCAAAGGAGCATACTGAATCGGATAAAGCCATATCTCAGAAATCTCATGATTTTGATTCTACCAAAGAACGCGAAGTGATGATCGCAGCTATGTGAAGCCAATATGTAGAGTTCATTAGTTTTCAGAGTAAAATTTTGTTCCAGTATCTTAGTAGCAATAAACATTCCGCAAGCCATTGAGCTACTTGCTAACTGAAATCTTTACTTGTCGATAATTTGTGTTGTTCTTAATAAATTCTTTAAATGAGTGATTGAAGTAATAAGATGGGATTAGTCCCTGTTCATATTCAGTATCAGAAGAGGTTCCTCTATGTTATGGGAGAAGTATTTAGGCCCATTGCTGAAGTGGTTTAAGATGTCAATAGGAAGGTACTAATAGCATTGGATTGGTAGTTAACAGTACCATTTTGTTGGTTCAATTTTCTTGACTAAGCTCATCTTTTCCTCAAAATCTTTTAGTGCACAAAATTTAAATACCCTTGTCTTCCTATATTCTATCCTCCATTTTGGTTTAGTTTAATATATGATTAAACATTTGGAGATAAAAATAAAACATGAAACTAATTCACTGACCGACTACCGATATATTAGCTGACATGAAGTGCATCATATTTGTATTGATGATAAATGCATGCATCTGATTCAGTTCATCATGTACTGCAAACTCAAACTCCTCGACACCATTATGCATATGTTAGTTAATTTTCCATTCACTAAGCATCATTAGATCCAGGACTATAATATTTGAGACAGGAAAGGTTAAATAGTTAATGGACAATATTTGCCATTGTAGAGAGTGAAACGATCAATAAACCTCGAATAGTCTCAGAAAGAGTAGATTAACTATCTATATTACTGATTTATCAAGATCAAAAAATACACTCTATATGATGCTGGATCAGAAAATTTTATTTATTTAACGAGATTATTTATTTATCAAACTGCTAAGAGAATGCATGATCCTAATAGTTTGACACTTGAAAGAGAATATATGGTCTTATAAACCCTCTACTAACGTAATGATATCTGATCACTTAAGAAATACGGTTGTATCACTATATAGCGTCCAAATAGCAGGGCCCTACGAATATTTAAGAAAGCATGGTGACTCTGAATTGTATCTAGTTCTCTTTGTGGTGATCTCCCTGATAGATTATTCAAGAAGATGATGTAAATTTGTGGCAGAAACAAGATGAATCTATCCTCTAGACAAACTAGCTGAGACTACATAACTATATGCTTATTGGTCTGTCCTTAAAGTACTACATTCAGGCATTCAGCCCATAATGTGTTTTACATGTCTACTCATATTGTATCGAAAACATCACAACAAATTGTTCCTGCCAAGGGTTTAAGATCAATGCAAGAAATAATTGCATGTCGATGTTGTTCCTATGATGTGGGGGAACAATAGCCTCTACTTCTGCGGTTACGTGTATATTAGATTAAGAGAAATGCAGAATGATATCAGTTCATAATTCTGCATTAGTCTAGGTAAACCTTGATGATATTTACACGGCTGATATGCTTTATCCGATGTGCAGACACCGTATCAGATGACCAATTCGGTTTCAAGCTAATTAAAATTATCTGGTATACAGACACCATATGTATCAGATTATGGACAGCAATATGGTAATGCCAATCAGACCCTGTGGTATTATGGTATGCACACACCATAATTTGGAAAGGTCTTTTGTTACTAATCGTCGGACAATTTCCAAGTGAAGATTGGATAGAGTGATCAATCAATTTGAAGCTATTATTGTTATCACATTTGGACCAAAGATAGCTTAAGAATAATGAGCAACAATAATTAATATCCCACTAGGAAGCAACTAGTGAGAGCATCCAGTGAATGTAGACCATCAAATGGAAATAATAGTGTGCCCTTTTTCTTATGGGTTGCCATTTATCTGTACGACTATTGTACCTAATTGATGTGATTCTTGTGCATAATATTAGCAGAAATATTAACAGTTATCAATGTTCAATAAATTTCATCATAACATATGTTTGTTCCTCTAGCCATCTTCAAAGTTCATTATAGTTTTCTCAATGTTCTAAAAAGTGTTTTATGCGGCCGCTTATGCGGGCGACTATGCGGAAGCGGGATGTAAACGTTGTGATTAGTGCATAATCGGGTTTTATGCGTTTTTGAAGATTAAACGGTCTAGTAAACGGATTAAGCGGCCATTAAGCGGATTTAAGCGGTCAAAATGATGTTGACCTGCTATTTTTTTAATTTTAAAATAATAATGTTTATTATAATATGACTATAATTATCATAAAATTTTAATATACCTTTTTTGATTAAAAATGTTTTATCTTTAAATTCTTATTACTTAATTATTACATAATTTTAATTTTACATGTAATAATATTATATTTAAAATTTTAAAAATATATATTATTAATCCGATTAGTGACCCGCTTAAAATTCCGCTTAAGCGTCCGCTTAGCCGCTTAAGCGCTAGAAGGTCCTCTTACCGCTTCGGACCGCTTTGCGCTTTTTAGAACACAGAGTTTTCTACCTTTGATGACCCGATTAGTAGTCCAGAAATGAATTTTTTCCTTCAATGTGCAACTTGGGTTTTTAAATTTAAAAAATAATAATAATATTGCAACTTGCTTTAGAATAATTACTCCCGGTGCAAAGTAAACATACAGTTTCATCCTCGTGTGCATTGTGGTTTTTGGTTTTTCCGGTTTGATCCTCGTACATGGCCATGTTTTCGGGTTCTAAGTTCTCTGTTTGATCTTTAAATGTGTGATTTTTATTTATATTAATCCCGATTTGAGTTTGATCCTCGTTCTCAATTTGATCTTTAAATGTGTGATGTTTTTTTAATATTAATCCCATTTGAGTTTAATTCTCATGTATATTTTGGTTCAATTCTTTTGTTGGCACTTTTTTAGTTTAATTTTTGTATCCTCGATATAATTTTCGATATGTTCCTCGAATGTGATTTATATTTCAATTTGATCCTCTACTCACCAAATCTCAACAATTTGTACCTATAGACTGAATTGAAATGGTCATGCAGCTTTGTATTAACCTACCTCTTCTTTGTCAATCACAACACTTACCTTTTTAAACAAATCATAATTTGGATTTTCCAAGCATGATGTTAGGAAATAGAGAAATTACCACTAATACCTAATGTTTTAACTAACAAATTCTTGCCTAAATAAAAGGACTACCCTTGACAAAAATCTAAATTCAGAAATGTCAGGCATATGTAAACCCCTAAAATAAACCACATGGGAAAACAAACTAACCAACAACAACAAAGTGAGAAAAATAGACATTATTAAAAAGAAACAAGATAGGAAACAGGGTCTGCTTCAAACAACAATATATAAATACAAGACAACAAGGTGTGCATCAGCAGCAGCAGTTTGTTGATCAAAAATCCAAACTTTTTTTCTATTACATACAATACATGTGTATCTATCTTCATTTTTCATGTAAGATCTCATCTGACACAAATGTTTAACTAAAGATTTCTCAAAAAGATTTCTCAAAAACCCTTTGTTTTTGTTATCCCCATTTCTCTGATCCATCAACAAACTCTGTCACAATCAAATCTTAATGGGTTGTTTGTACAGCTAAGAGAAGGCCCACAAATAATAAACCAAGGTTCAAGGTATTTTCTCATGTTTTTTTTCAAGATTAAAAATCATAACTTTATTATAAGGGACAATTTTTTGGAGCCCATACCCATTTTGTTTTTTTTCTTGAATTTTGTAGTTTTGTTACATATTAATGGTGTCAGAGTTTTGTAGTGCTGGTGGGTATATTGTATCAAGAATTGAAGTTGTGGGTTTAGAGCATAAACAGAAGTTGGAGCTCAGGCTTGATTTAATGAATTTATTGTTTGCTGGATCATTTGGATAATATTTATTTTATTTGGGTGTGGGGTTTGTTTTTGTGTGATTTAGTACAAACTTTGATGGATATATAATTTGTGGTTTGGTTTGGTTACTCTTTTGGTATATATTCATCCGGTTGGATTTATTGATTAAAGAGGAAAATCATGATTAAACCTTGTTGGAAACCGTCTGTGGAGGGTGATGGAAGTCGTAGAGGTGGTGGCGATGCCAATGGCCGGACTAATGGATTGATGTGGTATAAAGATTTAGGATCCCATGTTAGCGGAGAATTTTCTATGGCAGTAATTCAGGCTAATAATTTGGTGGAGGATCATAGTCAACTTGTATCTGGTCCTTTGAGTTCGCAACAGTCTGGCCCTTTGGGGACATTTGTTGGGGTATATGATGGGCATGGAGGACCAGAGACTGCTCGGTTTGTAAATGACAATCTCTTCCTGAATCTTAAGAGTACGTTCTCGTTTATCTCTCAAAAGTTTCACTTGTGGTCTTGAATTGTGTTTGTTTGTGCTATAGAATTGGTACTCAAACTATAACAAATTGAATAACTCTCTGTTGTAAGTTAAATAATAGTACTTCTGGATTGCAATATGTTAGTAGCGTCTATGTTAAATAACCGTGAATTCCCGGTGATGAGCTAGTTGATTCTAAAGGCGATAATCACTAGAAATATGAAATTCAAACCTCCATTCAGAAAGTTCAGATATATGATAAAAGAAAATGATAATTACAAGAGAATTTGTAATATGAAAACTTTCTTGTGAATCTGTTTGAGCACATAAGCTACGTGGTACACATTGAAGCTCTCTCCTGCAAATTCACATTGCATGCAACATGCAGGGTACACGTACATGCTTCTGTTAAATACTTAAACTCCCTTTGTCCCCTTGTGGAATGCCTGGTATAGAACCTTACTAAAGAATTATATATTAGTTGATGTAGTACGAAACTGTTTTTCCTTTCTTCATAAGATGCCTGGCATTGAATTAAACAAAGATACTTGAGTCAAGCCTTGCATCTCCAAGCAATCAAATTGGCCATGATGTACCTGTAATTCAGTAGCAACTTGCTTAGACCAACTTTTCCATCATATAGGTATACTGAGTAACACGGCTTTGATGCTAAACTAACTGTGGAAGATGAGCATTTAAAATTAATTTTAACCATGATAACTATATTTTTTTTTCTTTGCTCTGAATTCCTTCTGAAAATGATCTGTTCTGTATTTCAGAATTCGCTTCTGAACATCAAGAGGTATCTGCAGCTGTTATAAAAAAGGCCTACTTAGCAACGGAAGAAGAATTCCTATCTCTTGTAAGGGAGCAATGGCGTACAAAGCCACAGCTTGCTTCAGTTGGGACATGCTGTTTGGTTGGGGTCATTTGCGATGGACTTTTGTATGTAGCAAATGCTGGTGACTCTAGAATGGTATTAGGGAGGGCTGATAAGCTTGTCAGAGGCGTGATGGCTATACAACTATCAACAGAGCACAATGCGAGCGAGGAATCTGTTAGAGATGAGCTGAGGTCATTGCATCCAAATGATTCACAAATTGTGGTTCTAAAACATAGAGTTTGGCGTGTGAAGGGTATCATACAGGTAGGTTTATATCGTCCTCTTTTTTAATATATGGTATAAGTATTATCAATATAGAACTAAGGTTCTATTATATCAAAGAATGCAACTACTTTATTATCACTTCTTGCAATTGTTGGGTAGTGACTTGGTGAAAGAAATGGTTTCCGACTGCACTACCCCGACATTTAGACTACCACTAAAAACCCTATGAATTTGTTAGACTTTCCAAAGAACATTGCAATCTATTTCAAGCGGCTTCCATAGACTAAGCGTACTCTGAATGTCATTGGTGCTCAGTTGCTCGACAGCTGATATCACTTGTAAATTATAATAGAAGTGGTTCAGCTTTTGGCATCTTAAGCAATGTCAAATAGTATTCCTATCAACAAGGCTCACCTTTACTGATTATAGAACAGTTGTAATTCTGTATTTCTTTATGTTTTGTTTTCAGATATCAAGATCCATTGGGGATGCCTATCTAAAGAAGTCAGAATTTAATAGGGAGCCTTTATTGGCTAAGTTTAGACTGCCTGAGCCTTTTGAAAAACCAATTCTAAATGCAGAGCCATCAGTATTTATACACAAACTGAACGCCAAGGATCAGTTTCTCATCTTTGCATCAGATGGTTTGTGGGAGCATCTTAGTAACCAAGAGGCTGTTGATATTGTCCACAATTACCCCCGATATGTAAGTTTTCAATGTTTACTACCATTTTATTGTCGAGGCAATTTACTTGGTCAAATTGTAAATTAGAGTCACTTGAATATATTTTTGTACTTTTAGTCGTGTAATTAATCAACCAACTTTTCATGGGTTTTTCGTGCAACTTATGCTAAACACAAATTTAAAAGTTTACAGTTGCACAAAGTAGAATTTGGTATTCAATTTTTAGGTCTCTTTTCTGATAAAGACTGCTCCCTTTTCATCTGCAGGGAATTGCAAGGAGACTTATTAAAGCTGCACTTCGTATAGCTGCAAAGAAAAGAGAGATGAGATACTCGGACCTGAAGAAGATTGATAGAGGAGTGAGGAGACATTTTCATGATGACATCACAGTCATTGTTGTATTTCTAGATTCTCATCTGATGAATAGGGTATCTTCTCGTGGTACTACATGTAACATCAAAGCAGGTGGAGGAGTTACTGGTCTTACTAAGTCGTAGTCAATGTTCATTGGTTTCGTTTCTTCATTTCTAGTATGAATACAAAACAAGGAAGTGGGAAAACATCAGAAAAGATTAGGTACTACTTATGTAATGCCAATGTAGGTACAGCCTTACAAGGGTTGGGAATGATTCATAGATGTAGTGGTTGGTGATTTCATTTAGCCCTTAAACTATGTTCTCTCTAGTTCATACCTTCTCCAAAATTCTTTTTTTCTTTTTTTGGGTTTTAGCATTCAACAATCACCATAATCTAGTGTTGTGGGATTGTGGTGAAACGTTCTCTAGTTAACATTCGAATCACTTGTATTCTGTCTGGAAAGATTGAAGAGGTTCTGATCTAGACTTCAACCTCCTGCGTCGTACAGTACAGTTATTAGAACTTTCCGTGATCCGTTGTATATAACTACAACTATAGAAGAGAAATTATTGGGAAACTGGAGTGTATATTCATTTTTCTCTTTTTTTGGTTATAAATCTTAAGAATTTATCCAAGAAAGAATTAGGATTTAAAATTTATATAGAATTATAAGCAGGTGAACAATTAAACTCCTGCTGACATGTATTCTTAAAAATAACTAAATAATAATGATAAAAGTTTGTTAGCCGGACTAACAAATTAACAAGGGCTTGCAATAAGACATCAGCTTGATCCACCAATTCAAATCAAGTATTGTCTGACAATTGGAAGTGGTATAACATCCCAGTAAGATCAAGTTTCTGATATAACTGTAATCTGCATTGTTTATACAAGTCCCTAAACCGCGTCTAAATATGAAATTGCATCATTCCAAGTCCCCTAAATCTTTAGAAATTATATACTTCCCCTCCTTTCTATTCTACAGCAGCTTCTATGCGACCGAAATTTAGACAGGCTACTTGACCAAAACTGAGTCTCTAAGCTGAGAATCAGGAGAATAGATGTTAGTACGTCTCTGTTGAGAGATACAGACATATTTAGTACGTCTCTGTTGCAAAAGAAGTTTATGAAAATAGTTAATTACTTCATAAATCAAATGTTACCATTTTATCAAAGAAATTGTCTTCACATGCCTCCACCTTCTTTGCTAGAAACAACTGCCTTCTATTTAAAATGAAAATGCAAGCATAAAAACATATATCAAATTAGCAACAAAAAAAAAGAAGAAAAAGAAGATGAAGAACATATATCATGCACCATTTCAATATTTAGGTAAGAAATGACCTACCACTCCAATTCCTTTACTATTAGCAACAGACAACGAGCTTGACAACTCTGAGAACCTGCATGATTATGTTTAAGAGCATAAGAAATTGATTTAAATAGTAAATAATGTCATTGCTAATCATATTATATCTCATTCCTACTCCTTTAACAATCATTGATACTTTTAATTTTTTATAATATAAACCTGAGCGCCCTGGCTTTCTTTTTCTCTTCTTCCACTGAGTTCATTTTTGCAACAGGAGCGAACCTGGCAAGCCTTGCCTTCTTCTTCTCTTCCTCGGCAGGTACAGATTGCTCCAGCCCAAATCTAGGTTCAGGGTAAAAAATATAGTCATGACAAATATTATAATGCAATTTAATTTACTGACCCAACATCTTAATAAGCACAATAATATGTAACTTATTCCATAGTAGATTAAAAGAATTTAAATTAAACCTATCTGCTCTAGCCTTTCTCTTATCCTTCTCAGATTTGTTCACCTCGTCTGACCCATTCAATCCCGAACCAGTGCCAAACCTGCACACAAAAGGATCAATTATGTTGTGAGAGAAATTTGGTACAACACAATTGAGAGAATCTCGCTGGAATATTCGTAAGAAACGTCCTTGATTATCGGACAGAGCTTACAGGTTCAAAGCTCGAGGCCTGAAGCTCACGGTATGAACAGAATAATTGAAGTATGTTTCTGGGGGCTGAATTGACAAAACCACCGGCCGAAATAAGTAGTGTAAATCCTACCCTACCCGTAAATTCGCCGGAATATGTATCACCGAGGTGCACGTGCCTTATGCTTCTCGAGAGTGAAAATCCGAATCCTTTAGTCAAGTGCCTACATATCCTATTTATAGGAATCAAGCCCCATGTAGTTCTATTAAGTTTATACTTCTTAATCCATGCCAATTCCATCACTCCAAGATAATCCATCTTAGAGTTTTAGCTGAATCAGGTAGCTCTAGCCGAGCTTCCTAGTCTCCTAGTCTATATCCAACTCTAAATCCCATAAATCTCCCAGTCGGTAGCGCTTATCCGAACTATCAATATAAGTCCTATATCGATTGTAGTTGATTCTCACGAGTCCGGTCTTTCTATGATAACCCATCCAGGAATTCTAGTCGAATAAGGTAACCCTCGCCAAGCTTTCCAGTGTCCTAGTTATTATCCATAACTAAGTCCTACAAATCCTCAGGCCGATCTGGTTCCTTCGAGGTGACTATATGAGTTTTATACTGATTCTACTTGCTCCATCCAGTGTGTTTGACTGAGCCTAGAAGTCCTTTTATAATTACAATTCCGTGCTCCCGAAGTATAGATAATTGAGTCCTTATCCAGCTCTGATTCTGTCTCGGGGAGATTCTGACTACTCGTCACCTGTGACCAGTGTCGAGGTTCAGACCACCTGAACCTCAACGCCTGTTTCCTGACATTCCATACCTTTCACCTGGCTTAGCACCCCGAACCTGTCCATGCAGGTCTCCCTTACACCTTGGCGTCCTGATATCATATTTCAGTAGCCTTTAGCTGTACCTTGATACTCTTAACCTGCGGCTTAGCACGCACAATACTAACCCCATTCATCCTTACTGGACCCTTAACAAGTATGGGCCTTAAATTGAACCCATGTAAGATTTGGGGCACAACAACTACCCCCCGGTTCCTTGCAGTATTAAATACAAAAGGAACCAAGAACTATCCCATTTTCGAGTCAATCAGCTTCTAACCTTACATCCGGCTACAGGTACATAGTCGGACACATTTCTCTTCAATAACTTTTGTACAATCCTTCATTGTCCTTCCAGTAATCGAACTATTATTCTAATTTAATGTAAATTTCGGCCTATTTTTACCTTATCCTCTGAACAAAAATTCAAATTTGAATTAACAAACAAACCCTTTGAATTCCTTCTAGAATTCTGATCCATGGCTTAACATGCTTCATAATTTCATTTTTTTTTTTTTTTTAATCAATCACTGGATGCCACCTGGTGTGGCCGTTCCTATACACGCGTGTATTTAAACATACGCCCCTTCACCCCTCCTTTTCTTTTTCAATACACACTTCATTGTTCTTACCTCCCTCTCTCCTGCCATTCTGCCAAGAAGCTCCGAGACGGTCCATACCTCCGGCGATTCCGAGATTTCCAGTGATTCTCTCCCTGCAACACCTCATAAGGTATCGATCTGCCTTTATCTTCTACTTTTAACCCCTATTTGCCATTGCATGTAGTTTTTGTATGTGTTCATCCTGCATATATATATGTATACATATGTTCATTCGTAATCGTATATGCACACATACACACACTCCTATCATCTGTACAATCAAATTGAAATCCAGAATGCCATGCATTCGCTTTCTCTGTGAACCATAGCCGCACGACGTTACTCTTTGTGTTACCATGTTAATCACACAGGAATTGTTAAACCCCCATGGATGATATCTTTTTCTTCGTCATAAATCACTTACAATACCATGTCTACCCATCCTTCCCGACGATCCTTGCTTACATGGGTAATTGATGATACATGCCATATATATCCCGAAATATTAACGTCGATATGTTATCATGTAGAAAGATTTAAGGTTAATAACTAAAACCCTTCTCTGTAGCTTTAGGTCTTAATTCCTTCATACTGAGACCTTTCCCGAGGTGAAAACCTCCATGTACCTCTATCGGACTTTTAGGTGCCGAAATATCCTTAAAACTGACAGCCCTCTAGATCTTCGGGATTATTTGGGTCACTACCTGCTCGACCCAAATCCCCTGTGACATCTTGTAGAGAACCCTGATGAAAAATCCTTGCAAACTTTTACGGTTTATCTGCCCTCCTGCTTACCCGATTGAGAAGGGGCCTGTTAGCCGTTAACTCACCCTGCTCCATCATTTGCAGATGTCAGGGAGCTCCAGTACCACTAGCTCGCAGCAATCGGCTGCTCAGGAGGTGCAGAACTGCGTTGACCTTCTGGATTCCGATGATTCATTAGCCAAAACCCCTGTGCCTAAACCTCATGCCATCAAGCCAGTGAGCACCAGGACCCGTTCCAAGATCAAGGGGTTAGCTCGTGACATCGGTATGTCATCAGTTCGAACCAACCTCTTCCCTTTGAAAATCAAAGCTTCAAAAACAGAAACCATTAACCAGTCATCCTTTGAAAACAATCTAACTCCAGAGACCAAAAATTTGCCACTATCCAAGTATTATTCTGATGAAGAGGAAGTTTCATCTGCCAATCTTAGAGCCCCTGACCCTGACTCTGAGGTTGAGGTAGAGACCTCAGTGGATGAGGAAACCCCTTTCGAATCCCAAGGCCCTATTCCAGCTTGTGAGGGTCTCGATACCTCAATGAATGCCAATAGATTAAAGCTCCTTCTTCAGAAACATCAACCTAACTGTCGCTTGGTGATACCTTCCCCTGGGGAGAGGTGTCACCGTTTTGACAACTTTGAACCAGACCAACAGGTACCTTGTGCCGTTTTTTCAGCTACCTTTTTTAGAATGGGTTTGTCCATCCCTCTTCACCCTTTTATTCATGACATTATTACTTACTATGATATTGCCCCTCTCCAAATGACTCCAAATGCCTATCGAATGGCAATGTGTATGTTTATCCTTTATGACAAGCAATTTGAGAAGAGACTGTCCGCCCGTGAGCTGGGTTTCTTTTACCAGCTTAAACAGACAAGCAAGAATTCTGGCTTCTTTTACCTCTCTGCCTGGGGCATCCATGATGGCCAATGCATCAGGGGGAACCGGAAGGGGATGACTGACTGGTTACCTCAATTCTTGTATTGTTATGATTGTCCAGCTTATAGAACTGAATTTAACAGAAGTCCTAGTAAGTACCTTACGTGTAACTCCCGTATTTTTGGCTTTTGAATAATCTAGATGATAAGGTCTAACCCATACTTAAATCCTTGTATAGAGATTCCGAGTAAGACAGCCCTCAAGGGTCACTCCTTGGAAAGAGCTCAAGAAGCTCTGAAACTGTCAGCAGCACTAGGAGATGGTGCTAGTCTGTTGACAAATCAAAACTTGATTAAGTGTGGTTTCCTGCCAAGCGATAGAACTATGAATTTGCTCTTGATGGAGGACTCTGAAACTGGAGCCTCCAACAGATTAGGTTCCCCGCTATATTTTTACATTTTTCTGTGCATTCTATTGATCCATGCCATGCTCGTGCCATATCTCTTTATATTCGATTGTTTATCTAATAACCTTTTGACCTTTCTTGCAGATATGGCTTCTGGTGTGCCATCCTTTGTCAATAAATCAGTCAGCTACGATGACCTCTTCGGTGATGAAGAGAAGGATCTTGTTCCCATTGCAGCCACCCCTATTTCTCGTGTGAAATCAACTGCTGCTTCTCAGGATAAGTCCACCACTTCCTCAAAAAGAAAATTGCCATCAACTGCCATTGTTGACTCTGCCAGAGGTTCAGGTTCTCGTTTCAATAAAAGAGCCAAGCCTTCTACTCCGGGAGCTTCCAGTGAAGGTGTGAACCCCTTGATTCATAAGTTTTTTACTATAACTGGCAACCAGATTCCGGAAGAAACTATTGCAGAGTGGGACAAGATGAGCCTGGCTGATGCTGCCAAGGCCATCACCTGGTGCGAAGCTCAGAGCTTCTTTCATACCTTGAAACGAGGTGAAGAGATGGTGGCAGCGGCTAGGAACGACCAACGGCTATCCGAAGAATTGAAACAACTAAAAGATTCCCTTAAAGAAAGTGAAATTGAGAGAAAGAAACTAGCTGATGCCAGTAAGAAGCTCAAGGCTTCCGAGGCTAAGCTCCTGAAAGAACGAGACCAGCTGAATACCTCCATAATCAACCTTGATGCTGAGAAAGACGCTCTACAGGCTTCCTACACCAAGAAGGTTGGTGAATTTAAGAAGAAGTTGGATTCCCTCAACACCACCATCGCCTTGGAGAGATCCACCCGTGAAGCTGCTAAGCGGGAGAAATTTGAAGCCGGGTACGGCCGTGGGGTGAACGATTACATTGAATCTACATATGACCATTTCCCAACGTTGGACTGGACTTTGCTCGGTGATGATGCTGTGAAGTTGGTGGAAGATATCAAGAAGAAGGAGGCGGCTGCAATGGTGGACCAGGAGAAGGCTATTCAACCTGAACCTGAAGCTGGAGTGCAAGCTGCAACGGACGATTCCAATCCTGAAGTTCGTGGGGAAGACACGGGATTGGTTGATCCAACTCCTGACCAGGATGCTCCAGCGGTATCTCCTGACAACCTCGCGCCATGACCGCCATTCCAAACCATTAGTACTTTTTCTTTTGAGAATATATCACACCCTTGGAAGGGTTAACATTTATGGTCTTTTTATAACATTTCCGGCGTTCGCGTCGTGGTTTCAAACATTTGGATGAGGGTGCGGGTACCTCGGAATACCTCGCAAGATGTAACCTTTAACTTGGGTTTTCATCTTTTTAATTTCACCGTACCTTTATTTTCCATATGCCAAAAAATCCATGCTTAGACCCGCCATGCTATTATTATTATCTCTGGATGATCATCAGGTCGCCATCTTGAGCTAGTATGTGAATAGCTGTAGCTTTATGTGAATTGCCAGATGCATAAGACCGACATGTCCCATATTGTTAGATAACCAGTATCTCCGGACTGATAGACAATTATGTGCCAATCCAGGAACATTCGTGATATGTACCATACCAGTAACCCAAAAAGATCTACACCATAAGATCACGTTTTATATGAAGTTTACCAACACGCATATTTGCGTCATTGCAGCCATAATCCTGAAGCTCACCCGAGCTTCTTCTACCCCTTGACCAGGGATATAAACCGTAGGTGATAAAAGTTATTCACCCCGTGATTATTCCGATAATATAATGTGCAAATTAAACCATCCCTGCACCTAATATCTTTAGGTACATAATCCATATTCCATAGCTAAAACATCCATGAGTCATTTTTTCCACTGCTTTCGAGAAAACCCGACCATGCATATGTATCCTTGCCTAGGGCAATGTGCCATTAAACTCCATGTACTTCACAATCCTGTATGAAGCTTAATCCGTGCCACAGCTTCAGGGATCATTAGCCTTAGACCTCCCGACTGTGGTGTTAATCCGTCCAATGTCCCAGCTTGCATCCGTGCAAGGAAGTCCGAACCAGAGTGTGTCCATGAGTGGTCTCCACACTTTACCGTGATACTCATGCCTAGTGTCCCTGGGGCTTATATGAGTTGATACGTTTAAATATCTATTCATGAATATTAACCTTTACCTCATAATCCATGAGTATTAACCTTTTCCTCATAATCCATGAGTATTAACCTTTTCCTCATAATCCATGAGTACGAATCTCCAATCCAATCCAATGATATTAAATCCAATCCAATAATATTAAATCCAATCCAATAATATTAAGTCCAATAATATTAAATCCAATCCAATAATATTAAATCCAATCCAATAATATTAAGTCCAATAATATTAAATCCAATCCAATAATATTAAGTCCAATAATATTATTTCGAAATTTATCCATTTGAACCTATATAGAATATATCCACTACCCCCTAGTTCTTTATCATATAATCGCTTATGGTGAAGAACTAAACAAAGGCAATCATACATCGAACTTTTAATCCACATGTAATCCTTACAGCAAATACATAAAGAGTAATAAAGCATTCAAACAAGAAGAGCCATATGAATCAAAATAGAGGTTTCATTGATATTGTATAATTTATCGAAAGACATCCAATAGGTAGGGTGTGCATACACTACCCCCCGAGTGCTCAAAGAACAAATGAAAATGTCTTACTATGAACCTGAACCAAAGTGCTTCGAAGCTGATCCAAACAGCTATGAAGCTGAGGCTTACAACCATGAAGCTATACCTAAGCATGGCAGTTACAATTAATAAACTGCTTTTATTATTCCTATGCCTGAAAGAGGCCTACAGAAATAGTACCTGATGATTTACTGGTAGTATTTCTTGAGATGCTCACCATTCCACGCCCTTGGAATGAGTTTTCCATCTAAATCCGTGAGATGGTAGGTACCTTCCCATAAGACAGTCTTTATGAGGTACGGACCTTCCCAATTTGCTCCAAACACGCCATGCCCATGAACCTTCATGTTGGGCATCATTCTCCTTAGGACCAAATCGCCAACCTTCAACGGACGAGCACGGACCTTGCTGTCAAAGTACTTCCGAGTACGTTGTTGATAAGCAGCTAGCTTCAGCTGTGCAGTAGTTCGAACCTCTTCCACGAGATCTAAGTACAACCGATGATTCACCTCGTTGTTTTCAGGATCGTAGTTATCCCTTCTGAACGATCCAGCCCCAATTTCCACGGGCACCATAGCTTCACAGCCATAGGTTAAGGTGAAAGGTGATTCTCCGGTGGTGGTTCGTGGTGTGGTGTTATATGACCATAAAACCATAGGGAGTTCCTCAGGCCAGCATCCCTTGCTTTCTTCCAATTTAGTTTTCAAAGTGTGCTTGATGATCTTGTTGACAGCTTCCGTCTGTCCATTACTTTGAGGGTGATAGACTGCCGTGAAGCCTTTCTGAATCCCGAGGTCATCACACAGCTTTCGCAACTCTTTGCTATCAAACTGCTTTCCATTATCTGAGATCAATTTATATGGAACCCCGAATCTGCACACGATTGCCCGAAAAACGAATTCCTTTATTTTTGTTGCGGTTATTGTAGCTAGAGGTTCAGTTTCAGCCCATTTGGTAAAGTAATCTACCGCCACAACAGCATATTTCACTCCTCCTTTACCTTTAGGGAGCTCCCCAATCAGGTCGATTCCCCACACAGCGAAAGGCCAAGGGCTTGTGAGTGGTTTCAAGGGAACAGCTGGATTGCTATTGAAGTTTGCGAACCTTTGGCAACGATCGCATGCCCGTGTGAACCTGTGAGTATCTTTCTGGATTGTCGGCCAATAGTATCCTTGACGTAATATTTTGTGTGCCAGAGAAGTTCCCCCTGAATGATTGCCACAAATTCCCTCATGGACTTCCCGCATAATATACTCGCATTCGTCTCCTGAGATGCACTTCAAAAGCGGTTTGTTAAATCCTCTTTTGTATAAACAACCATCATAGATGGCATACCTTGCAGCTTGGTATTTTATTCTTCTTGCTTCCTCCTTTCTTTCTGGAACAATCCCCTTTGTGATGTAATTCATAATAGGTGTTGTCCATAATGCCTCAGTCGCAGGTTCCAAGTTCATGACCTCGAGTCTAGGAATGCTTGGTTGAAGCTGAATCTCCAAAGGTATAACCCCTAACATAGTAGCCTCCCTTTGTGAACCCAACTTCGCAAGTGCATCAGCATCGGTGTTTTGTGTCCTTGGGATTTGCTCAAGATTCACCTCCTTGAACTTGCCAATCAGCTCTTGAGAGTATCTCATGTAAAGGTCAGTACGAGGACCTCTAGCTTGGAATCCCCCTCGAATGTGCCACACAACTAACATAGAATCACTAAAAACAGTCAGGTTTTCCACCCTCATTTCCAACGCAAGCTTCAGACCAGCAATCAGTGCTTCATATTCCGCATCATTGTTGGTCGCGTTAAAAGCGAAGTGAATAGAGCTTTGGAGCTTGTGACCTTCCGGGCTAATGAGAACAATACCAGCTCCTGCCCCATTTCCATTTACTGCTCCATCTACGTAGAGTGTCCACCATGGTGAGCAGTTTTCAGCCATCTGTTCGGGGGCTGTAGGTTCAACTATGCATTCATCGCCCTTAACCTCGAATGTTGGAGGAAATTCTAGCAGAAAGTCTGCCAACACCTGCCCTTTTATAGCCGTTCTTGGCTTGAAATCGATATCGAATTGTCCCAATTCCACAGCCCATTTCATAAGCCTCCCCGAAGCTTCAGGTTTGTGCAAAACCTGCCTTAGAGGGAATGAAGTACGTACCTCAATTCGGTGTGCTTGAAAATAAGGCCGAAGCTTCCTTGAAGCCAAGATTAAGGCATAAGACAACTTTTCCATGTTAGAATACCGTGTCTCGGCGTCCAGTAATCTTTTACTTACGTAATAAACCAGGTGTTGAACCTGCAGCTCCTCCCGGACAAGCACAGCGCTGATTGAGTATTCCGAAACTGCCAAGTACAATATGAGGACCTCTCCATCAAGAGGTTTAGACAGTAATGGGGGGCTGCCGAGCTGTTCCTTTATTTTTGTGAAAGCAGCTTCACATTCTGGATTCCATTCAAAGTTCTTCCCTTTCTTGATTGCTGCAAAGAATTCTCTACATTTATCCGAAGATTTAGATACGAACCTGTTTAGAGCTGCAATCCTACCAGTGAGACTCTGAACCTCCTTTATGTTTCGAGGAGATCGCATCTCGACTAGCGCCTTGATCTTGGCGGGGTTTGCTTCAATTCCCCGATGATTGACAATGAAACCTAGGAACTTTCCTGACTCCACACCAAAGACACACTTCTGAGGGTTGAGCTTCATTCTAAACCTCCGTAATATGTTAAACATCTCTGATAGGTGCGAGACATGATCAGTAGCAGCTTTTGACTTGACCAACATATCATCAACATAGACTTCCATAGTCTTCCCGATCTGATCTTTGAACATTCTGTTAACCAGCCTTTGGTAAGTAGCTCCAGCGTTCAACAATCCAAAAGGCATGCCGATGTAACAGTATAAACCTCTATCTGTGATGAAGGATGTATGCTCCTGATCAGGTTCATACATGGGAATTTGATTATATCCCGAGTAAGCGTCCATGAAGCTTAAAAGAGCATGCCCAGCTGTAGCGTCGACCAATTGGTCAATCCGTGGGAGTGGAAAGCTGTCTTTAGGGCATGCCTTGTTCAAATCTGTAAAATCCACGCATGTTCGCCATTTTCCATTAGGTTTCTTGACAAGCACTGGGTTTGCTAACCAGTCTGGGTAGAATGATTCTCTCACCAGTCTAGCTTCTAGTAACCTGTCAACCTCTTCTTTGAGGGCTAAAGCTCTCTCACCACTTATCGCCCTTCGTTTTTGTCTTACAGCTACTCTCTCTGGATCAACGTTAAGATGATGGGACATCACCCTAGGATCAATCCCTACCATATCAGAATGGCACCAAGCGAAAACATCTAGATTGCTTTTTAAGAAACGAGTCAATGCCTCCCTAGTCTCAGGTTCCAACTGTTTTCCTATCTTCAGCTCCTTGGAGGAATCTGTCGCATCCACTTGGATTGACAAGGTGTCACCAGCCGCGCCCGTTGTTTCCCTAGTTTCAGGCATTCGTGGATCTAAATCAATCTTCACCTGAACCTCTGCATCAGTTCTTCCAGATTGTGAAAAAACCTTCGGAGGGTTTTCCTCTTGGACACCCTCAAAGTCACTATCATTTACATCTTCAACAATACCTTCGACAAAAGGTTCATTGTCTTCTACAAGTTTTGGTGGGGGTGCCTCCAGCATTCGTACCTCATTCTGGGTATCTACCCCCGAAGAAAAGACAATATCCGTGGAGCTCTCTTCACCTGGATGTTGGATAATCATAATTACATTGCACGAATTACGTACCTGTTGTGAAGGTTCATTCTTCGTTGGTGCCTCCAGATACTTGTAGCAATTATCCGTGGTACCTCCATCAACTAACAACAAATGCTTTGAAGCTTGCTCAGCGGTGCGCAAGGCTTTACTATAACACTCCCTTGAATCTACTTGACAACCCTTTAAGCATCCAATCCCGTGGGGAGTAGGGAACTTCATGGAGAGATGGTAGATAGAGGTTACCACTCTCATTTCCTTCAAAAGGGGCCTGCCTAGAATGCAATTGTACGATATGTCCTCATTTACAACCATGAACTCTGCCACCTGCGTTGCTCTTATAGGTTCAACCCCTAACACAACAGGGAGTTTCACTCTTCCTACGACTTGTACCGGTCCGCCAGTAAATCCATATAAGTCGTTGTAAGCAGGAGACATTTCCTTGTCTGCGAGTCCCATTTTTTGATAGGTGTCATAGGCTAATATATTACAGGAGCTTCCATTGTCCACCAAAACTCGATGCACATTGAGCCCTCCAATTGTGATAGTCACCACCAATGCATCGTTATGGGGGTGGTGCACATGCCGTGCATCATCCTCAGTAAAGGTGATGTCCGCAGCTTCACCTCTAAACAGCTTCGGGGGCCTATCTGCCAAATGATAGATATTCGTGAGGGGATTTCCTCTAGCCTCACGAGTATAATTCTTCATTGCATTCCTGCTGAAGCCTCCAATATATGGCCCACCAATGATGGTGTGGATACTACCAGCCCTGGCAGCTCGTTCAGGTGCAGACTTCTCTTCATCTCTCTTGGACCTATCATCCTTGTACTTTTTCGCCTCCTGGGCCACAAATTCTGTGAGGAAACCTTTCCTGATTAAGTCCTCAATATGATCTTTGAGGTGTCGGCAGTCGGCTGTTTCGTGCCCATTAGCATCATGGAAAGCACAATATCTAGCCAAATCCTTTCTTCCGGGAGGTCCCGACCTGGTGGGCTTCCTAAACATCCCTGATTTATCACCGACCTCGAATATGTGTTCCACAGGTGCAGCCAAAGGGGTGTACTCTGAATATCTCCTACTACCCTTAGAAGATGGATATTTGTACTCTACTGTTCTCTTTGAACCTGTGGCGTTCACTGACAGAGGTGCAGTCTTCGCCTCCTTGCTTACATCCCGACCATCACCTGAAGCTGTATTATAGGTTGCCCGCTTGCTATAATTCCTTTCCTTCGGGCTGTACGACCTATTCCTCTTATTCCTGCTCCAATCTCGTGAAGCATTATCCTTTTTCAAATTTTCCAAGGACTGTTCTACGACTTTGTGTCTTTCTGCCTTAGCGTAGAAGTCGGCCAAAGTGGTGGGTTCCCTACTCTGCAGCTCCTTCCAGAATTCAGTCCCAGGCCTAACCCCAGCTATCAGAAAGTTTTTGTAAGTTTCGTCAGTAGTTTTCCTTACCCTTGGAACCTCAGCGTTGAACCTCTTGAAATACTCGTTAAGTGTCTCGCTGTCACGTTGCTTGATGTTTGCCAGTGTGTTAGCTGGTGGTGCGAACGTGACTGAAGCTCTGAACTGGGTTACGAACATCTCACCCATCTGCCTCCATGACTTGATAGAATTAGAGGGAAGCCTCTTGAACCACTGATGAGCACTATCCCTAAGGGTCGCAGCCAGCAAACGACATTTCGTGCGATCCTTGATTTGGTAGACTTCCATCTCCGTGTTGAAACGGCTAAGAAATTCCACAGGGTCCGTGGTCCCATTGAACTTCAAGTCTCCTACCCCCCTGTAGCTACGGGGTAAGGGCGAATCTCTCACCTTCTTAGTGAAAGGTGACCCTACTGTCAATCCCGATTGAGGGCCTTTCTCAGCCATGATCTTTTCGAGTACCTTCCTGAGGTCCTCTTCCTTATATCTTCCATCACCTTCAGCTGATCCAGAAGTATCATCAGTGTCATCCCCATCATTAGAGCTTCCATCGGAGCTATCACCAGCTTTGTAGGACGAATCTGAGCTGTGCTCATCCTCAGGTTTTGAGTGAGACTTATCCTTATGACTCCCTGACGCCTTAGACAGTGATTTCTCACTTTGTACCTTCTTGGGACCCTTCTGTTTTGCCTCTAATAGCTTAAGCCTCAAATCCTTACTCGTTAGCTTCTTTCCCATTCGGTCGAATACAGTGACACTCCTTGTAACCGAAGGTTCAGGATCCTCCTTATCCTTGGGCTCAGCTTCAGAGTTCCAGTCGGGATTACTCTGATCAGTTTCAACATCAGAAAAAGTCTTCTTAGTTCTCTCCTTCTCAGGTCCTTCCTCCTCACTGCCAAAATCCAGCCGAGTAGGCGTAACCTTTGGAGCCTTAGGCCTTTTTTGCTTCTTTCGCCATCTTTTCATCTTTTCAGATTTTTTCTCCAAGGAATCCACCCTTTCACCAATTTTCTTGAGGTGATCGAAAATATCCTTGTTCGTAACCTCGCCATGAGGACCTGTTCCACGGCCTTCTTCATTGTTAGTTGGTGTTTGCGTTTTTCCGGAATCATCCGACATCTTTTCTCTCTTAAGATTTCTGATGGAGTTCCCCTCCTTCTAGCGCCACTTATGTTGTGAGAGAAATTTGGTACAACACAATTGAGAGAATCTCGCTGGAATATTCGTAAGAAACGTCCTTGATTATCGGACAGAGCTTACAGGTTCAAAGCTCGAGGCCTGAAGCTCACGGTATGAACAGAATAATTGAAGTATGTTTCTGGGGGCTGAATTGACAAAACCACCGGCCGAAATAAGTAGTGTAAATCCTACCCTACCCGTAAATTCGCCGGAATATGTATCACCGAGGTGCACGTGCCTTATGCTTCTCGAGAGTGAAAATCCGAATCCTTTAGTCAAGTGCCTACATATCCTATTTATAGGAATCAAGCCCCATGTAGTTCTATTAAGTTTATACTTCTTAATCCATGCCAATTCCATCACTCCAAGATAATCCATCTTAGAGTTTTAGCTGAATCAGGTAGCTCTAGCCGAGCTTCCTAGTCTCCTAGTCTATATCCAACTCTAAATCCCATAAATCTCCCAGTCGGTAGCGCTTATCCGAACTATCAATATAAGTCCTATATCGATTGTAGTTGATTCTCACGAGTCCGGTCTTTCTATGATAACCCATCCAGGAATTCTAGTCGAATAAGGTAACCCTCGCCAAGCTTTCCAGTGTCCTAGTTATTATCCATAACTAAGTCCTACAAATCCTCAGGCCGATCTGGTTCCTTCGAGGTGACTATATGAGTTTTATACTGATTCTACTTGCTCCATCCAGTGTGTTTGACTGAGCCTAGAAGTCCTTTTATAATTACAATTCCGTGCTCCCGAAGTATAGATAATTGAGTCCTTATCCAGCTCTGATTCTGTCTCGGGGAGATTCTGACTACTCGTCACCTGTGACCAGTGTCGAGGTTCAGACCACCTGAACCTCAACGCCTGTTTCCTGACATTCCATACCTTTCACCTGGCTTAGCACCCCGAACCTGTCCATGCAGGTCTCCCTTACACCTTGGCGTCCTGATATCATATTTCAGTAGCCTTTAGCTGTACCTTGATACTCTTAACCTGCGGCTTAGCACGCACAATACTAACCCCATTCATCCTTACTGGACCCTTAACAAGTATGGGCCTTAAATTGAACCCATGTAAGATTTGGGGCACAACAAATTACAACCAAATAATTTAGTTAGTGATGCAGCGGACATGAAACAATGACATTCTATTCTTTCAAGCATAAGAGAAGATCATCATAAATACCTACAAAAGCAACAAGCTATATGCTCCTCTACTCAAACAAAAGAATCAATAACTAATTGTCCAATCTTAGATACATATACTACTGCATATTACGTGTAAGCACTAACTTTAGAAACCTTGGAGTAAATTCCACAAGGGGCGCTAGTAAATTCATAACGCAACCAAAGAGCTATCCACTGCCAAAACTAAACAAATAAAAACCGATACAACGAACATAAAAAGGTAACATAAGAGTATGTAAGTAATCGCGAAAGTCCCAAATTAAACGGAGAGAAAGGTTAGTGACTAGCGAGATAGCCTTAGCCTGTCTGGTAATGTCTAGTGCATAAATATATGGAAACAGCAAGTCACTTATGGAGAGAGAGAGAGAGAGAGAGAGAGAGAGAGAGAGAGAGAGAGAGAGAGAGAGAGAGAGAGAGAGAGAGAGAGAGAGAGAGAGAGAGAGAGAGAGAGAGAGAGAGAGAGAGAGAGAGAGGTACCTGCGAGAGCGAGAATGACGCTTCTCTTGTTCAGAGAGCTGAACGGGGATACCAAAGCGGTCAGCTCTTTGAATCTTTTTGTGAGTAATGGCACTAGTAATAGTAGCTGACTGAGTAGCTGCTTCAATTTCATTAACTAGGATTTTCACAGGCTGCTCTTTTACCCCTTTCTGCTGAGTGCTCGTCATTTTGGGTAGCCCGAGGGACACCCAACAATTGGGCCGCTTATATAGCGCCTACTTCTATTATGTATTTCTCGTTTGTCACCCTCCTTTTTTCTTTTTCTTTTTTTATTTGTTTAATACTCAAAGCAAGATTTCGCAAATTCAATATAGAGTATTAAGTTTCTAAATTACTCATTTTATTATTTATTTTTAGGTAATAGTCTCTTTTCTTAAAAAGAATCCCTAACTAATATTTTATATTAATTATAACTAATATTTTTAGTAAGTTTTTCTTAAATTATATTTTTTGTCTATTTATTTTATTGTTGGCATACTTTCTAAAAATTTAATTTATGTGAATTTTTTTTATTCAAATCCAAATCAAAATTTAAATAGCATTTTCACTCAATAGTTGAAATTTCTAAATTCACTCCAGACTTGAATTTGAATTATAAGTATTTGTTTCCGGATTAATATCTCGAATTAATTTTATTTTATTTTTAAATCTTATTTTTTTGCTAAATCTTTTTTTTCTTTTAAATCTTGTGATACATACATGCAACTAAATAATACAAGTATTAGTCAACAGAATAGTCAATTACGCAGCAAGAGCAAGCTTTCTCTTTTTATATTCGGGTTTTTTTTCTCTCTTTTTATGAGAGTTTGATTTGTTTTAATATTTGTGATAGTAAATTTGCGGGATTTAAAATATTTGTTCGTTAATTTGAATTGTATGGGATTATAGTTATGGTCGGTATTTCAAATATGTTTTGATAAATTAGATATATATTCTTCATATTACAATAAATTGTTTGACTGTTTTTTCAAGAATACTGCAAGTTTCAGCGATATAAGCGAGAAATATATCACAATAAATGATCTACTCAACGATCATAGCTCGAATGAAAAAATTTCTGATTTATTCTATTTTATTATGTGTTTATTTTAAATTAATTATTTTTGTAAATTCCATATCGCTGATTATTAATAAATTAATTATCTATATAAAAAAAGAATACAAGTAATTTGATTTATTTTAGTATGTGTCCATTATTGTTGTTTTTGTAAACTAGCTTATAGCCCGTGTCATGCACGGTTACTTAAATTTTATTTATAATTATTTTGTTTATAATTATATTTTTATTACGATGCAACACGCGTTTGTTTTTTTAATATTTATAATTATATTTATTTATGAATATTTTAATATTTAAAAGTTATTAGTTTACATGATTAAATTATTGTTAAAAAAGATTTAGCCAAAAAAAATTATAGTTAAAAATTTGATATTTATTATATTTTACACGCTCAATTTAATATTTGTTTATATTGAGTTATAAAAGTTAGATTTGGCCAATTTTACGGTTCACATGAAATTCACAAAATAATCTTTAATTTAGTTGTGGTTTAATAGTTTTTTTTCAATTAAAAACTATTCTAAAACTAAAAATAGAATAAAGTGACGAAATTTAATGTTGAGAATTCTATTCGATTTAGGAAATCTACCTAACTTATATGTAGTTTAGATTATTAGAATAACCTTTATTAACCAAATACAGGTTTTAATGTTAAATCTAACGGTTTTCACCTATCTATTTAAGATTAAACGGTTTTTATTATTTTGGTTATAAATGGGTTTTCTATTTAATTACAACTATTTTTATGTTTTAACTTTTTGGAAAATCCAATCCTAATATAATATCTTTTAACTTATATCATTTTTAGATAATAATTTCTTTTTATATGATATAATCTTGATCATCTATTTTTAAAAGTATTGGATCTAACGGTTGAGAATGTTTTGGCGGTATTTAGGACCAAAATACCAGGATAACATCATTAATTTTTCTTAATATTTAATATTTTTTTTACTTTTTTAAATATTTATTGCTAAAATATAATATACTCTTTTTTGTAATATGTTAACGATGCAGAAACTTTGAACTTTTGAGAAAATAAATTATCAATTAAAATATATTTTTTTTTGTAATAGTTCTTCTTTTAAAGTAGTACACTGTGACGATCAAAATTCTGTATAAAATTCATTTTTTTTATAGTATATCCCGTAAATATCTATGTTATTATATTAAAGACTAAATAATGAAAGTTTTTTTTATAAGTGTGGTCGCTTTGTTTGATCACTCAATCCATAATCTTTGGATCTTTCAAATTAAATTGTTGAAAAACGTTACATATTACACTAAAATTATCATGTAGAATGATCTAAGATTTGAATCTACCAACAACATATTAAAATTTACAGGTTTTTTTTTTTGGAAAAAAAAATTCATTTTTTTTCTTTCAGACATAGGTTATTTGATAATATTTTTTGTAAAGTACGATTTTTCAGAAAAGTAATATACTAATTGATTAACAAACTTTTAAAGTTTCGAATTTAATAATTTACGATGTATGTAGGTTAAAAAAGTTAGGTTTGTTCTGTAGCTGAGTCTACAATTTCAAAATACGTTTTTTTTTTAATATGAATATAGTCCTGCAAACAATGAAATTAGGTCTCTATGAGTGCTTATAAAACAAAATCACCATTTGCGTATAATTTATTATTTAATAATAAATTATATTTGATTAGTTATGATCTATAACTTAATAAAATTGGATAAAAAATATGAACAATTTTATAAAATTTTATCATCGTATTATTATATTCTTTGTTGATTTGAATTTTCTTAGCTTGATTTTAATTTTTGAACATAGATTTCTAAATTTAAAATAGTTAGAAAAAAGTAATTAAATTGGCGTTAAAATAACGATGACACAATAATCATTATTAGAATTTAAATACTCACTTTACTGATTTGGGCTTTATCTTGTGTTTTAAAAATCAGATTTTGACGATTTTACACCCCACGTGAAGATAATTAAATTATTTTTAATTAAAAGATGGTTTAACAATTTTTATCTAACTGGAATTGTCCATGGAAGAGAAAAGAAAGTCACGAATTATTTACATGGAGAATTCTATTCAATATAGAAAACTTATTTATATTTAGTATATTTGGTTTAAATTATCAAAATACACTTTTTAGAATTTAAATATAATCCGATTATAAATAAAATACACTTTTTTAATATTTGATCAAACGATTTTCATTTATCTAGTTAAGATCTAATAATCCTTATTAATTTGGTTGTCACGATCAAAATTTTGGATAAATCCCTATTATGCTTATTATATAAAAGAGTTTAATATAATAAGGATATTAAGTACATACTGATATAATTATCTTACTAACTACTTTTACTTTTAATGTTTCGGTTTTATTTATAGTGTATATAAAATTTTAAAATACATTATTACTTTAAAATTATTAAACAGAATAAAAATTATGTTATGCTTATATAAAATTTTATTCTCATATTATTATAGTCTTTATCGATTTGAATTTGTTCTTAATTTATTTTAATACTTTATTGAAAGAAAGATAAAATTTCTATATTTAAAAGAATTAGTGGAAAAATAAATAAATTGGTGCTACAATTATAAAAAAATATTTATTAAAATTTAGATACTCACTTTACTATTTGGGTTCTATCCTGAGTTTTAGAAATTGAATTTTGACGATTTTACAACACATGTGAAACTAACGAAATTATCTTTAATTTAATGATGATTTAATAATTATTATCTAACTTGACCAGTTGACCTACCAAGAAAAGACGGTTAAGTATTATATTCAAAATTATTGTTTATGAATATGAAACCCTCAATATTTTAATAATATTTTGATATTATCATTTTATGTTTGTTATATGTAAAATAATATAATTAAAATTTGGATTAATCAAATTGTTATGTTCCTTCAGAAAAAAAAATGTTTAAATTTATTCATGTACATGAGTTCTCTTAAGTCTCTTATAACGCAGGGTCCACATGTATCATTGTTATATGATATACATGAGCATTATATTGATAATTTTTAATATTGTAATCAATATGAATTGTTATCTGATATTTGGTTTAACAATTATTATCTAACTCGAACTATACATAAATTAAAGAGAAAAGATATTTAAGAATTTTTACATAGAAAAATTATAAATTATCAAAATACACTTTTTAGTATTTAAATATAATTCTATTATTAATCAGATACACTTTTTAATATTAGATCTAACAATTCTCATCGATCTATTTAAGATATAACTGTAATAATTAATTTGGTTGTATAGTGGTCGTACACGGACCATATCGATTTTAATTTTTTCTTAAATTGATTTTAATATTTTATTGAAATAAACATAGAATTTATAAATTTAAAAAAATTAGAAAAATAATTAAATTGGTGCTACAATAATAAAAAAAATTATTAAAATTTAGATAATCACTTTACTGTTTGGGCTCTATCTTGAGTTTTAGACAACAGATTTTAATAATTTTACAGCCCATGCGAAGCTAACAAAATTATCTTTAATTTAATGATGGTTTAATAATTATTATCTAACTGGAACTATCCATAAACTAAAGAGAAAAGATAATTACGATTTTTTTACATAAAGATTTCTATTCAATATAGAAAACCTATTTATAATTGGTTTAAATTAAAAAAAATTATTAAATTTTAGATAATCACTTTACTGTTTGGGCTCTATCTCTAGTTTTAGACAACATATTTTAACAATTTTACAGCCCACGCGAAGCTAAAAAAATTATCTTTAATTTAATGATGGTTTAATAATTATTATCTAACTGGAACTATCCATAAACTAAAGAGAAAGGATAATTACGTTTTTTTACATAAAGATTTCTATTCAATATAGAAAACTTATTTATAATTGGTTTAAATTATCAAAATACACATTTTAGTATTTAACTACTATCCTATTATTAATCAAATACAATTTTTAATATTATATCTAACGGCCCTCATCTATTTGAATATTTATAGTTTTATAATTCAACGGATCATATACTTTTGATAGTACAGACCGACCAAAATTTTGGATAATTACGCTTGTTATATATAAGGAGTTAATGTTATATGACTCAATATCAATAAATTATTTAACTTTCAAAAAACAATTACGCAACAAGCCAATCTCCCTTCCCTTTAGAGAAAACCTTAATCTTTGTTTCAGTTAGGGGGCTGTCATAGATCTTTTTTTATTGATGATAAGTCCATTATTTAATTTTTTTCTCGCTTTTAATTTTAAGTTTAATAAATTTCTCTCATTATTGAGAATTTTAATACCTCATTAGTGAGTTTTCTCTATTCATATTTTGGGTTTTTTCTGTCTTTTTATGAGAGTTTGATTTATTTTAATATTTGTGATCGTAAATCTGCGGAATTTAAAATATTGGTTCGTTAATTTGAATTGTATGAGATTGCAGTTATGATCGGTGTTTCAAATATGTTTTGAGATATATATTTTCTTCATGATTACAATAGATTGTTGGACTATCTCTTCAAGAAGGCGGCAAGTTTGAGAAATGTATCACAATAAATAATCTACTCACGGATTGTAGCGGAAAGAAAAAATTTCTGATTTGTTCAATTTTATTACATGTTTATTTAATATTAATTATTTTTATAAATACTGTATCGCTGATTATTAATGAATTAATTTTCTATCAAAGAAAATAATACAAGTACTAGAACAACACTGACGTGTGATTGTAGCGTCCACAAGTAACGACGCCATTACACATTTCCACGGTTCAGCACCCTTGAGCTCCTCCTCCTCCTCCTGTTGTCCTCAACTAAATTAAGCAGCTCCAAACTATTACTGTAAATTCATGGCGTCTTTAACTCTACTTCCTCCCAACACTGTATTTCTAAATAATCATAACCACAATACCAAAAGAATCAG
Source organism: Heracleum sosnowskyi (assembly GCA_030848705.1). Lineage (NCBI taxonomy): Eukaryota > Viridiplantae > Streptophyta > Magnoliopsida > Apiales > Apiaceae > Heracleum > Heracleum sosnowskyi. Next base: position 103,240,666 of record CM061238.1, on the reverse strand, counting down.
CTGCATGAATTCTCCTCACAGTTTACCCAAACGCACACTCCCTTGCTTCTTCTCCTCCTCCTCCTCCTATACCAACAACAACAACCACCACCTTTTCAACGTCTGTCCTCGTACCAATCGCACCCTCTTCCCCTTATCTTCCTCACTTGGTAAGCCTATGCGTATGTATTTTCATCATTTCGTGTTTCTTCTTACATTTTCTTGTATGTTTATATCAAAATTTAAAACCATTTGTGTGTAGGAGGAGGAGTTGAAACTTCTAGTGTAGTGAATCAAGACACAAGAAATTTGCTTCAAAGAGTTGAAGTTTTTGACTTGGATGGAAACTCTGTTTTGATTTCTGATTTGTGGAAGGATAGAAAGGCTGTTGTTGCTTTTGCTCGCCATTTTGGGTACTCTCTGCTCCCAAATTAAGTTTCTTATGTTTTTGGTGGTTTTTTAATTTGGTGTATTTGAATGTCAGGTGTGTTCTTTGTCGAAAAAGGGCTGCTTATCTTGCTGATAAAAAGGTATTATTGCCCTGCTCATTCATGCTTTTTTACACTGATCAGGCTATGCTTCGAATGATTGAATGTGAGGTGATTGTGTGTCGATACAATCAGCACTTTGGTTCTCCTCTTTCTTCTAGTTTTGGTTCACTAACAAGATTAAATACACTAAATTTTAGTTTGAAATTAGGTAAATATATAAGTAGTTGCTTGCATATTCAACTTCTCAACTATTCCTTGAAAACTCGTATTTCAATTCTCAGAACCATGGACTTGACGGATGTTTGTGGGCCAAATCAGTTTTCTCTTGCAGGCAGATGTTGATTAAAATTGCCTACTTTTCTTCTTTTCTTAGTTTCCTTCATATTTTCTATTACAATCCCTCCCATTTTTAATCTTCTCTATTTCTAACTTGGCGTCTGCAACAAAGATAGGCCAGATGGTTCCACTTAATTATCTAGTCAATCTGATACTAAATAATTTTTTTTTTAACTTATCGTTTTGTTAACAGGACGTGATGGATGCATCTGGGGTGGCACTTGTTATAATTGGACCTGGTAGTGTAGATCAGGTATGTCCTGATCTGAAGTTGATGCATCATCACTAGGCATGTTTATTAGCTTGAAAATTTCATGAACACGGAGTAACATGTGCCACTGAATGATCAGGGGATTTCCTTTATCATAGTGGGAAATCCCTTTCTGAGTATGTCATCAATCCTATGCAGGCAAAAGCATTCGCTGAGCAAACAGGTTTTAAGGGAGGTACGGAACTTCTAAGTACTGTTTTAGCTATCTCAGTCTCAAGCATGTATCACAAACTGAGTTGAAGCTCTAAGAACAAATCTTCATAATGTTATGAGGTTCAGCAACTTAAGTGACACTATGCCAGTACCTAGTCCATACGAATCATTAGAATCCTTTACCTCTTACTCAAGACATTTATTGCTACAAGGCCAAGATTAGCATGACTAATAATTACATACCTAGTTGGCCTATTTTATATTAAAAATAAATAATGTCTACAATCTACATACTGATATAACAATGTATTGATTTATCTATATGTGCTCCTATTCCTTGTGCCCTTGGATCTTTATTGTTCCTGGTGAATTGCTTAGACATGTCACTGCTGAGTCAACACAGTGACATGTTTTTACATTTTAATTGTTATATTCTTTCATCTGAATATATGATTATCTTCATCCTTAGAACTATTCTACCTTATTTTTGCTTAATAACCCTGCTAAAAGCTGAATCTTGGTTTTTATTTCCATTTACTTTCTCAATCTGTATCTTAAAACAATTTACAAATTTCACCAAATTGAATTGTTAGCCTGAGTCCTGAGATTTATGTGGCATGACATAATATTACTTTATTTTACAGAAGTGTATGCAGATCCGACATACGCGTCATACAAGGCCTTGAGTTTTGTTTCTGGAGTTACAACAACATTTACTCCTGGGGTATGTCAATATCGTATGTATTTGGCACTTATGGTATTCATAAACATGTGTCCTAGAAGTATGAGAGATTCTCTTTCCAACATTCTAGGCAGGTTTGAAGATTATTCAATTATATATGGAAGGTTATCGACAGGACTGGGGGCTTTCTTTCGAAAAAGACACCAGAGAAAGAGGTGGTTGGTATGTAAACTATATTGATAATGTGTTGTTACAAATTTGCGGATGAACTAGGAAATGTTAAACTTGTATGAAAAATGCCACAGCTCAAACAAATTACATAATTCCATATCAAGCTGATTTCATTTACGTAGTTGCATTGATAACTAAAGCAAATTGTATAAAGTCCATCACAATTCTAATAATTTCAATTTCAGTCAACTTATTTGGTTTTGTGATTATTTATTTGATAAGCAATCTTTTGTAAATATATGTTATGATTATTCCCATTTACTGTCATATTGCAGACAATGATCATACTGATGCATCATCAGCATAATCAAGTCAATTTTTTTTGCTGTACTTCTATTGGCTATCACTATCATGCTATCGTAGTACTTGTAACGGAATTTATGTTTTTGCTTGCATTCTCTATCTCAGGCAGCAAGGCGGAATCCTAGTTGCAGGACCAGGGATAAGTAACATCTCATACCTCCACAAGGTTTCTCTGAAATGCACATATACTTTTTGAAAGATTTAACCTTGGCAAAATATCTCCTTTATGGTTCTACATGCATGTAGCCTAAAGGCCTAATAACATGCTTCAATGTTGGAAGCATCCTAGACTTCCGAATTTCCTTAATTGTGTGCATAACATATACATTGCTCTTCGGTTTTTTTTTTCAATTTCCATTATCTACATAATTCCTTTCTAAATGGTTAACTAATAACTGTCTGATTCATATTATGCTTGCCGTGCTACCTTGATCTACACAGGACAAGGAAGCAGGGGACGATCCAGATATACAGGATATTCTTAAAGCATGTTGCTCATAAGGGAGCAGAAAAAAGGTTGTTTTGTATGCTGTTGTATTTTCCAGGTTCATAAAATTGAAGATTACAGTGTCAACTAGAAGAAGATGAAGAAGCACGAGATTAACAAGCACAAAGGCCTGCTTCTGCCTGCTAAGGTTTCTTCTTTTCACAACGATAGAACCAATATATAGTGAACTTGTATAATAGTGAAACGTAATTATAAGGGACTCGAGGACTATTGGTCTGTATCATTTTCAGCACATTTTTGTATCGAAATTCAATATTGGAACTGAATATTGTCATAGACCAATATAGCCGTACTGAAACAATTGTAAATGTAGAATGTGAACCACAGATGATTTATGTTTGCATATGCAAATACTGTAATATACTAAAATAGATCTTTTACTCCCGACTACTTTTGTTGATCAACATATAATACTTAACATATCCACTGAAAGCATTGACTACCATATTTTTCCGGCAAAAGGTCTTTGCTAGTTGCTGCCAAGCTGTTTGATATGTTTGTCAACAAAAATGTTTTATGACTTGAAAAGGAGTTCGTAACATAGAATTTCAGAAAAACTAGGAAGATAGTATTTATTTTCTTGACTTTATTTAAGTTTGTAGTTTGTTTTGATGAAAATTATATGATCCTCACACACATAACCTTGCAAGTTGTAGTGATTTTCTTTTTGTTATTTTCGCTTTTTCATAAAGTATAAGTTTACGTTTATTCATTGAATATTCAAGCATAAAATAGCTTATGAATAAGTATTGAATATCTTTAAGCAACAAATGAGTTTTTATTAACACTAGTAAAGTATGCCCTTAATGTGGTTTGTGCTGAAACGGGGGTGGTTTGGCTAAGTAGGGTACATGTCACCAGACTTTCCATAAGTTATAGGCATGATTTTTGTCATAATTTGTTGATAATAATATCAAAATATCAATATAATAATAATTTACATCAGTAGCTTCTCAAATATTGGCATTGAAAAGTGCTTAAACACTCCAGTTTTCATTTTCAACAAGTTCAGACTTAACTTGTAAATTATAAAGCTCAAAATCATCAAAACCAGATAAGTCTTCCATCACTCTAGTTGAACTCCGATCTTCAGCATGGACATTAACAATTTTTTCATTGATAGTTCCCATCATCATCACATTCTTCTATATCAAAGTCATTCATTGATAGTCCATCTATCTTATGGGAATCAGGTTTGCAAGATTTATTTTTAATCTGGACTTGACTCGCCAAAGTTCAAAATTCTAATTAACTATATTAAATTTATATTTATTACTTATATAAAAATAATAAAAAAAACTAATAAAAATTTAGTAAAAAAGCATGCCTAACTAATTGTGGTCATGACATGTCCATCTTGACATGTCCGTGTCGTTGTGACTTGCACCCTAGTGCTGAGGCTATTACTTGTTAGTGATAATATTGATATGGTTAACTCTATGATATGGGAATAGGCGGAAAGGCTATTCCACATAGTATCGAGGTTAGTGCAAAATAGGTTTGTAATAGGATTCTAATTGTGACGGCTAACTGGCAAAGGGGGAAACCTGATACTGCCTGTAGGGTGTTCCCATGGAAGTTGAAGTTGCCTGTTTTGGATGGTCGATTTTGTTGGTTTGAGGGTATGAGTCAGATGATAGTGCACATTATTTGACAAGTGATATTATTTAAGTGGTAGGAATTAAGCCTAGTGATCTAGATAGGTATTAGGTATTTGAGCAATGTAGTAGGCTGGGGCTGCCTATTAGAGAGCAGGGTACTGGTAAGGATATGTTGAAAGAGGATTAATGATTTGCACCTAATACAAGAGGTGTTTAGGATGTAGTATTGTTTTCAAGGAAATGTTGAAGATGCACCTAATATAAAGCTGGAGTTGATAGGGTAATTGATGTTTTGTATTATGGTGTTAGTTGTGTGATGATCCTCTTATGTGTTTTGGCGTTCCTACTGTTTACTTTTCCCTCTCGCTCCCTCACTCACACACACACGTGTCTCTACTGAAACTTGAACCGACAACTTCAAGTTATGTACTCATTCTCGAACTCTCATCAACATCAAGTTATCATCTACTGAATTTTAACAACCACTTTTGGTTTTTGTTTGCTACTTGCGATCTAGCACCCAGCTTCAAATTTTCAACTAGTTGAGAGTGTTTGGAATCCATTTCTTTAATAAAAACTTGAAAAACCAAAGTGAACAATGATTATCTAACAAGTAGACAAGAAAAAACAGGAGTTGCGATTTGCATCCGGTTGTTTAGTTGTTGCCTTCAAGTTCACGCGTCCGATCCTATTAATCGTCTTTTCGTTTCAGGCCCAAATCCCAATAACGATCCAAATAGTGCAACAAAAATTGACATTCTAATTACGCGGCTAATATCTCACCACGTGTCAAACGATCCTAACTCCTAAAGTTGGCAAAAGGTCAGTGGGCCTGGCCGGTAACAGTTATCCACCACAGAAAATTGGATAAACCAGTTGGACCACTGGCTGGTCATATGATCCACCAAATTTTTGGTAAACAGGAAAAAAACAACTACGGCAGGCCCGAAAACTCGTGGACTAGATAATCTCGCACGTATTATCACCAATTGAGTGGGTCACGCCCTTTTACTATTACTCGGCGCAGAGGCATGTGATTTCAGTAGGCACTTTTAAAACGAAGTTGACGTTTGGTAAAATTGCCTGTTTAGCTTGCTTAAACGGAATTTATACCTCTTTTTCTCTTTAGGTACAATAAACTGAGCTTACAACTTTCAAGTACTAAGTAAGAGGGACGAGCGTGGTGCGGTTTCAGCTTAAAATCAAATTGTAATCAAAATTGTGTGATTTTTAAAATTAAAAATCAAAACCAATTCAAAGATCATTGGTGCGGTTTGGTTTTCCTAAATTCGGTTTCGGTTCTAAGTGGTGCGGTTTCGGTTTTAGAATCAAATCTAAATCATAAATAATATAATATAATTTTTTCAGCTTTGTGATATGATATAATTGTGAATGTGTGATCTAATGCCAATATTAAGTTGTTGTCTCGTCAAGTGTTACCTAATCTGAACCACATTATCTAAACTAGAATGCACCTTATACAAGGTTGATAAGTCGACTAATAAACTAAGTACAAACTTAAGTCATCCTTAATAAATGTTTTGAATTGGGCCGAAACATGTGACTTGTGACTTCACTTGGACCAAACTATACATTTCAATTTAGTTGATTCACTGAATAGCTTAATACCGACACAGTGACATGTATAAAAATTCTTATAAATTTATATTACAAATATTATTTATATAATTATTTTTAATATATATATATATATAAATAATAAAATACATTATTAATATTATTATGGTTCGGTTCGGTTTCTATTCAGTTTAAAAAATTTAGAAACCAAATTATTGGTGCGGTTTTTATTCGGTTCGGTTTTAAATGGTATGGTTTCGAGCGATTTTTCGTGGTTTTGGTTTTGGTTTTGGTTTCGGTTTTTGGTTTGGTTTTGCTCATCCCTACTAAGTAATCATTTAAGTATGCAACCACTTTAGCACTTCTAAGAGCAAGTCTAATGCAATGTCAAACTTGGTGTTTATACTATAATTTGATAACGAATGCAAAAAAATATTAATTCTAAAAGAGTTGCATACTTGGTGTCAAATTTGCATTTAAGGATGCATATATGCATCTAGCCACATCATTAATCAACCATAAATGTAATACAAGTTGTTTTACGGGATTTAGGTGAGTTGGACAAAAAGTTGGTTAAATATATAAATATTTAGTCATAAAATGCAATTAACGTTAGAGTGCGTCTTATTTTTTAGCATCAAAAATCACTTTTTGATGTCATATTATAACAATGATTATAACCATTTTTCATTTAGTATTGAACTTACTCTTAATATGTACTTCATTTTAATATTTTCACATTTTATATGTGTTATGGATTAAAAACGTACTTGTGAATTTAATGCTAGGATTAATGAGTTTTCGAGCTTTAATGGTTGCACTTGTGTTTCGAGACTAAATCGGTCCTCACAAGATGCCTACGTATCTCAAATCGTTATTGAGAATCAAGCCAAAGACGTAGTTCTGATTGTAGGATCAGGGACCCTATATAGGCGTCTGGAACCTAGTATTTATGGTATGTTTGGGAGTCTTAGCGAATAAGTCTCCTTTTTGATATTGGATAAACATTGTATTTCTTGCTGAATAAGTCTTTTCCTTGTTGATAAAGGCTATGACTCATTAATTGCCTTTAATTGGGATTCTGGATCCTTCTTTGACCAATTTGCCATAATTTGGACTCTTTTCATGAGCTGTATATTTTCCCTATTCATTAATTACGAAATTAATGAATAATTAAGGTGTCGGGCCTTAAATATCGACCTTTCCATTGAATAGTCAATTATATTTCTATAATTACTTTTCTGTCCATATCATTTGCCCCCCAACTTCTGGGAAAATCTCCTCGGGGTTTATCGTAGAAGTTATTTTATTCGGGAGTTACGAAATTTTCTTCCGTTTTGTGACCTGGTTTGACGAACATATAGTTCTAAATCAATTTTGTAATTTCTCAAAACAGGAATCAGGATTTTTCATCAATTCCATAGAAGATAAATCAATTTTTTATTTTTCAGTTCATTTTCGACCAGGTTTCTGGTCGAAATTTGCTTCCATTTTTCCTCCTGGTCGAATGCTTTCGACCAGGTTTCTAGTCGAAATAAAGCCTCATTTTCCCTCCTAGTCGAATGATCTCGACCAGGATTGTGGTCGAATATGACTTCAATTTTGGTGCCTAGTCGAATGATTTCGACCAGGATTGTGGTCGAACATGACTTCAATTTTGGTGCCTGGTCGAATGATTTCGACCAGGATTGTGGTCGAACATTAGGGGTGAGCAAAAAACCGAATTAAAACCGAAACCGAACCGAAACCGATAAAAACCGAACCGTAAAAAACCGAAACCGATTTGAAACCGAACCGAAACCGAAAATTAAAAAACCGAACCGTTCTTGAGGTTTCGGTTTCGGTTTTAGGTCCAAACCGAACCGAAAAAAACTGAACCGATCCGATTAATAAAAATAAAGTAATAAATATATTATATATTCTACTAGACCAATTTTTATGAGTAGTGAGAGTAGATTAATAAAGATCCTGACATTCCTTTTAATCATTATACTATTTTGTTCTTGTTTTTGAAATTTTAATTTGTAATAGTTGATTAATAAATGTAGTTTAATAAACTTCTATATCTAGGTATTTTATATGTTGTTTTATTTTTGGATGTGACGATTTTTCTTGACTTTCCTGGGAAAACTCTTTACTTATACAAAGACTTCAGATAGACTTGAGATTGTTGAATTTCTAACATTGTCTTATATACATTTCAAAGAAAATATTTTTGAAGATCATGTTAAATTTTCATTATTCTCGGATCATGTTGGACTTAAATAATTTATTATGAAAACTTTGTATGTTTATTTTGGACGAAAAAATAATTTGTAACCTTGCAAGCTTAAAAATTCGAAGTCATTTTATTTATTTTGTTATGTTTATTTGATGCGGTTTTAAAACCGAAACCGAACCGATTGTAACCGATCCGATCATTTTAAAACCGAAACCGAATCGACGGTTTCAGTTGCGGTTTCGGTTTTCGATTTTAAAAACCGAGGATATGCGGTTTCGGTTTCGGTTTTAACCTAAAACCGAACCGATCCGACCCGCGCTCACCCCTATCGAACATGACTTCAATTTTGGTGCATGGTCGAATGATTTCGACCAGGATTGTGGTCGAACATGACTTCAATTTTGGTGTCTGGTCGAATGATTTCGACCAAGATTATGGTTGAATCTTAGCTCATTTTAGGCCCTAATTGAACACTTTCGACCAGGGGTCTAATCGAAGTTTTGTTCCATTTTGGGACCTGTTCGAACTACTTCGACCAGGATTCTAGTCGAATACTTGGTTAATTTTGGGCTTTTAATGCCTACGTATACAGAACTTCATTTGGGCCTAAGGCCTTTATTTATTAATCGGGCCTTTAGCTTTTTTAGCAATTGGGCCTTTAATCTTTATTTGGGCCTTTAGCCTTTATTTGGGCCTTTAGCCTTTCGACCAGGTTTTTAGTCGAATATGAGAGCCATTTTGGGCTTTTATTCGAACTTATTCGATTTTAATCGAAAATTTTGTTCATTTTTGTTATGGGCTTAGGTGAGTCCAAAACTTTCACTGTTCAGGTTCGTTAATTGGGCTATTAGCCTTTTATGGGCCGTACCGGCTAATGTCGGTTGCCCTTCCTTCAACCGGCCCATTGACCGGCTGTCATCCCTATATAAGGGTGAGTTCTCATTTGTTTCCATTCATTCTTCACATTCTATTTTTTCAAAGTTACTCTGCTAAGTTTTCTCCAAAGTTTTCTCTAAATTGTTCTGCTAGGGTTCTGTCACAAGGCGATTCTCGGCGAGATTTTCCGTTGAATCTCACCGTTTTTATGGGTTTTTTGCTTGAAGATTTGAAGATTTCTTTGAAGATTCTGGGTTTCTTTGAAGATTCTGGGTTTTTTGTTGAAGATTTCTGGGCTCTTTTGAAGATTTCTGGGTTCCTTTGAAGATTTCTGGGCAATTTTTCTTGAAGATTTAAAGACTTTCTGGGTTAGATATGGCTTATCGAGCTTCCCAACGTCTTCAAAAGATGAACTCCGCATCAAAAATAGGTACCCCCATTCCTATTCGTTCAAAATACATGTCTTTGCATGATATGATTAATGAACGTGGGGATGAATACCCGTCAGTATCTGCTTTAGATTCGTATGATTGTAGTAACAAGTTTCACGAACTAGATCTGATTAAGGATTATAATAAGATGTATAGGGTAAAGGCCCCTTTAAGACTAGTTCCTGCTGGTGCCGGTGACCGTTCATGTCACTGGAGGCCAAATGCTTTGTGTATTTATAAGGATGCCATAGTTGCCGGCCTTAGGTTCCCATTCCATGAGTTCATCCCTAGACTATTGGCAGATGTCCAAATTAACCCTTGTCAATTACCCCCAAATGCTTGGAGGATAATCCACTGCTTTATGGTTTTATGTCTTCGTAAAAACCTCCCTCTTTCTGTACCCTTGTTTAGAAGGATTTTCCAGTTTAAAAATAGCTCTGCCAACAATTTGGGTTGGGTATATATTAGCCATAGGGTTGGTTTCCCTTCTATTTTTCACCCAAAATCTATCCCAGATAATAACCCCAAATGGAAAAATGAGTTTATGTATCTTGTCTGGAAAGGAGGGGATTGGGGAACCCTGTTCCGTAGATCTTTTGGGAGAGTTTCAGATGGTAGTCCCAACAACATTGTCTTGACTGAGGAGGAATCTCATGCCTACTCAGAGCTTATCAAGGATAATGGGACTACCGTGGATTGGGAGCTACTGGATGAGTTTGTCCTCAAGTCTGTTGGGCTCTCCACTGTTCATGATAAGGGTATTTTATTTATCCCTTTTCTTTATGTCTATTTTCTTTCCTTTGTGATTTTCTGCTAACCATTTTTTTTTGTTTTTCTTGCAGCTGCAGCCTTTATTAAGAAGACCAATGAGCCCAAGGATGTGGAGACATCCATGATGAAGAGGGCTAGGCTTGGAGATGATCCAAGGGGGAAGCCTAGTGTCCCTAGCTTTTTGATCCCTTCTGAGATCCCTGGAGACGAGGCTGACATTCCTGTGTCTTCCAAGTCTTCAGTGTGGCGCCCCAACTGGGGTATTAGAAAGAAGGACACCATTACTGGGGTGTCCAAACATGTCGTGGATTGGTCATACCACTCCCTTACTCCTTGTGACTACAAGGATTTCATTGCAGATTCCACCCTCGAGGGTGTTGAGCACTAAGGAGCTCAAGCTATTGCTGCGGTAAATTTCTTTTACCTTAGCTATTCTTTTTCTTTGAAGTATTTGCTTTGTTTTTCTAACTTTTATTCTTTGGCAGACCAATGCCAACTTCCAGGGGGCATTGTTCCAAGCCAAGGCTTGGCGTACCTCTTCTGAGGCCAACAGGGTCAAGTTGGAGAGGTCTGAGGAGGAGGTGAAGTCTCTTAAGGAGACTCTTGCTAGGAGGGAGAAGGAGCTTGCTGATGCTCAGGCTGACATTGTTGAGCTAAGGAAGAGCAAGGATGATTGCATCGACGAGTATCTTGACTCTCAGGAGTACAAGGACTTGATCGAGAAGCATGACGAGATTCTCTTCCCAGTCCAGCATACGTCAGGATGGGAGGATTCTGTTCAGGCTATCTTGGCCAAGCATCCTGGAGTCTTTGATGCTGCTGACTTTCCTGCTCCTCACCCTCCTACTCCATTGGAGCGTATCTTGGCTGGAGTTGATGACATAGAGGAGGATGCTAGGATTTTAGATCCAGGGCATTCATCACCCCTTGGTGACACTTCTGCTGATGATGCTGATGAGCATTCTACTGGTTCTAGCTCAGGGGAGGAGACAGATGCTGGTGTCAAGGAGGGTGAAGCCTAGTCTGTAGTTTGTTTGTGGCCATTCATGGCTTGTATTTCCTTTTTATGTATTTCCAGCCTTCGGGCTTAACTTAAACTCTTTATAAGTTTAGTTTTTATTTGTATTTTGTGGCCATTCATGGCTTGTATTGTTTCCTTGATTCTTGACTTTGCATGCTTAGTTAACATGTCTATCAGAATGCAATTCACATATAATGAAAACATAAGAATATGGAATTCATAACTTTGAGAATGGGTTCAACCCTTACATAATACTCAAGTTTAAAAACTTGGGTTGGTTTTATCAAACCTTATTTATAGTAGTGAGTCCACTTAGGAAACACCTTAAACATAATAAACTTTCAAATTGGAGGCATGCCAAGTCCTTGGCACCTCATGCCCTTCAAGGGTTTCTAGTTTGTACGAGCCTCGACCAAACACGTTCTTGACGCGATATGGTCCTTCCCAATTTGGGGCCAACTTGCCTTTTTGTCCAACTTCGGATGCCTCAATCTTTCGAAGAACTAAGTCTCCTTGTCGAAAGAACCTTTCTTTAACCCTTAGGTTGTAATAGAATGATGCTCGTTTCTGATGCTGAACTATCTTGGCATTTGCCTCATCTCTAACTTCATCAATAAAATCTAAGGCCAGCCTCAAGCCTTCCTCGTTTGTTTCTGGCTCATAAGCCTCAACTCTTGGAGACGTGTGTGTAATCTCCACCGGAACCACTGCCTCTGCCCCATATGCTAACAGAAAGGGGGTAGCTCCAGTGGTGACTTTGCAGGTAGTACGATATGCCCAAAGTATGGGGAGCAATTCGTCTACCCAGGTGTTTCTGGAGCGTTCAACTCTTTTCTTCAGTCCATCCAGGATAATTCGATTAGCAACCTCAGCCTGCCCATTTGCTTGAGGATGCGCAACAGAAGTGAAGCGTAACTTGATATCATTCTCATCACAATACTTCTTGAACTCATCGTTATTAAATTGAGTTCCATTGTCCGTGACCAAGATTCGTGGAATCCCATATCTGCATATCACATTTTCCCAGAAGAAGTGCATCACTTGCTTGGTGGTTATCTTGGCCAATGGTTTAGCCTCAATCCACTTGGTGAAGTAGTCGATTGCTACTATCAAGAACTTTCTTTGAGTACTCGCCATTGGGAATGGCCCGAGTATATCCATTCCCCACATAGCAAAGGGGATAGGTGAGTTAATGGATGTCATCATCTCTGGTGGTTGCCTAACCACTGGTGCATGTTTCTGGCACCGTTCACATTTCTTTACATAGCTTTTAGCATCAACAAGTATGCTTGGCCAATAGAAACCTAGACGAGTGATTTTATGGGCAAGGGCTCTGCCCCCCAAGTGCTGCCCACAAATTCCTTCATGTACTTCCTTCAGGGCCAATTCTGCCTCTTGAGGTCTCAAACATTTCAGATATGGAATGATGAAAGACTTTTTGTATAGGATTCCCTCAATCAGAGTATACCTTAGTGCTCTGACGTACAACTTTCGTGCTTCTGAAGTGTCATTGGGTTACCACCCAGTTTCTAGATGAGATTTGATGGGATCCATCCAACAACTGCCAACATCAATGGGCGCTACCAACTTTCCGTTGATGCTTGGGGTCCTCAGGACTTGGAAGTAGACACTCCCTGCATAGTTTTCAATTTCGGAAGAAGCAAATTTAGACAAGGCATCAGCCTTCACGTTTTCTTCCCTTGGAATGTGCTCTACATAGCATTCGTCGAACTGAGTCATGATGGCCTTGACAAGTTTTAAGTACTTGGCCATGACTTCATCTCTGGCCTCAAATTCCCCATTCACTTGGGAAACCACTAGCCTCGAATCTCCACATACTTTCAGAGTTTTGACCCTCAAGGCTCCAGCCAGACCTAAACCAGCTATCAGAGCTTCATACTCAGCCTCATTATTTGTCGTTGGGAAGTCAAGTTTTAGTGCATACTCTATGAGGAATCCATCAGGATTTTGTAGCACTAAACCGGCTCCACTTGATTTTGTTTTTGATGCTCCATCAAAATAGAGCACCCAACATTCTTTGGAGATTATGTCTTCAATTTCCTTGTCTTCCATTATTGCTTCCTGCCCCCCGACTTCTTGGTTGTCAATGGTACATTCAACCATGAAGTCAGCAAGTGCTTGAGCTTTTATGGCCGTTCGAGGCTTATACTTGATGTCGAATTTGCCCAATTCAATGGCCCATTTGATCAATCTTCCACTAACTTGAGGGCTATGCAAGATGTTTCTTAGAGGTTGATCAGTCAAGACCTCTATCTTGTGAGCCTGGAAGTACGGGCGTAGATTTCTTGAGGCCATTATCAAGGCTAAGGCAAACTTCTCTATGGTAGAGTAGTTTATTTCTGCCCCGTGTAGGATCTTGCTCACGTAGTAGATGGGTTTCTGAACCTTTAACTCTTCTTTTACCAAAACAGCTCCCAGGGCAGTGTTGGATACTGCCAAGTATAGATAAAGAACCTCTCCTGGTTTTGGTTTGGCCAATAGTGGTGGCTCAGCCATGTATTTCTTCAGGGCCTCAAAGGCCTCTTGGCTTTCAGTTGTCCATTCAAAAAATTTCACTTTCTTGAGTGCTTTAAAGAAGGGTAAACACTTCTTTCCTGACTTGGAGATGAATCTTCCCAATGCTGCCACTCTTCCCGTTAATTTCTGGACATCTTTGACAGTCCGTGGTGGCTCCATGTCTAGAATTGCTTTGATTTTGTCGGGATTGGCCTCGATTCCTCTCTTGGAAACCATCAGGCCTAAAAACTTTCCCGAGCCTACACCAAAGGCACACTTAGCTGGATTCAACATCATCTTGTGGTGCCTTAGCACTTCAAATGCCTCTCGGAGGTGCTTAATGTGATCGGCCTTATCGAGGCTCTTGACTAACATGTCATCTACGTAGACCTCCATGGTTTTCCCAATTAGGTGTCCAAAAATTTTGTTCACCAATCTTTGGTATGTTGCCCCTGCATTCTTAAGTCCAAATGCCATGACTAAGAAGTAGAAAACACCAAAGTCAGTGACGAATGATACTTTGGCGATGTCATCCTCATGCATCTTGATTTGATTGTATCCACTGAAGCCATCCATGAAGCTAAGCATCTCGTGTCCAGCTGTAGCATCTATTAGTGCATCAATCCTTGGTAAGGGAAAACAATCCTTAGGACATGCATCATTCAAGTCAGTGAAGTCGACGCACATCCTCCATTTTCCGTTAGCCTTTTTGACCATCACGGGGTTAGCCAACCACTCTGGGAATTGGATTTCCTCAATGAACCCAGCTTCCAAAAGTTTATTAACTTTCTGTTTAATGGCTTCAAGCCTCTCTGGAGCAAAATTCCTCTTTTTCTGTTTCACCGTCTTCCTTTCAGGATCCACATTCAGTTTGTGAGTTATCAATTGGGGATCAATCCCTGGCATGTCGGCCGCTGTCCAAGCAAAAACGTCATTGTTTTCTTGAAGAAAAGACGTGAGTTTGCTCTTCAATGGTTCGGGCAGTAGTGCCCCAATATAAGTCACCTTCTCTGGTTCTCCTGGGACTAGGGGAATTGGGACCAAGTCCTCAGCTGGTTTCCCCCTTCTGTCCTCGTTGTCGCTGATATTCATGTCTTCAATTGGGAGAACTTGCCCCCCGGTTCCATCAGGCCTTAACGCGGCTACATAACAACTTCTAGCCATCTTTTGGTCTCCTCGTTCTTCACCAATCCCATTCCTCATTGGGAACTTGATTTTTAGATGATAAGATGAGGCAACAGCCTTGAACGCATGAAGACCAGTCCTTCCCAGGATTGCATTGTAGATTGAAGTCGTTTTTATAACTATGAAGTTCAACATCTGAGTAGACGTATTCATCCCTTGCCCCATGGTCATTGGGAGTTGGATAGTGCCTTCCACTTTTGATTCCACCCCGTTGAATCCGTATATAGGCATATTTGAGGGTGTTAGCTGAGAATCAGTGTGACCCATCTTGATAAAAGCATCGTGGAACAAGATATCCACTGAAGCTCCATTGTCAACCAGGACTCTCTTTGTTTCGGAGTTGCCTATCACAGGTACTATGACAAGAGGATCATCATGGGGGAACTTCACCCCTTCCAAGTCTGAATCGTCAAAACCTATTGACACTTCTGTTCTGGTACACTTCGGTGCTTCTCCAACCACAGTCATTACCTCTCGGGCATAAGCCTTTCTTGAGTTTCGGGAGGACCCAGCAGCAGTTGGTCCTCCGAATATCATGTTGATAACTGGCCCTCGGGGCTTAGGGTTACGATCTTGGACCTCGGACCTTTTGAAGTGGTCATCAGTAGTTCCTTGTTGCAGGGCTATCATAGCCACCCTGTCCTCTAAGTCCGGGACTTTCAAAGCCTCCCGAGTGAATCGATTGATGTAGTCCCTTAGGGCTTCATTCTTTCCTTGCTGGATTGCCATGAGTGATGCAGAGCTTTTCTCATGCACCCTTCCACTAATGAACTGATTGATAAAAGCTTTGCTTAGTTCATTGAAAGACCCAATTGAGTTGGGAGGAAGACGGCTATACCAGCGTTGGGCCATGCCTGCCAAGGTTTGCGGAAACGCCCTACACTTGACCGCATCGTTGGTTGGCTGCAACAGCAGTGCATTGGAGAAGGTCCTTACATGATTTGTGGGATCTCCCGTTCCATCATAGGCTTTGATCGAAGGCATCTTAAATTTTCTGGATATTACCGTTTTCATGATGTCTTGAGTAAACGGTGGTGTAGGATCATCAGGATCTCCTAGGGGCAACAGAATACTAGGATCACCCCTTGGGGCTTCGGCCCTCTTGGTTCTCCTTGACGGCGGATCCAAGTTGATTATCGGGATCCCTTCAGTCGTTCGGCCCCGAGATTGAGCGGCCTCTTCCTCAGCAAGGAGTTTTTTGAGCCTTGCAGTCTCTGCCTCATGGGCTGCAAGTTTCTCCCTAGTAGTTTGGGGTTGTTCCCGATTGGTCTGGGAAGAACGTCTCCTTCTTGGGGAGACATCCTCCCCAGTTGTATAACGCTCATCCTCGGTGCATGGGCCCGAGTAATCTTGAACGAAAGGGGTCTGGCAAGTTTGGGGTCCCAGACCTTGAATATAAGGGGGCACATATGCCTCATGGTAGATTGGATTAGTTCCACTACCGCCCGCCATGGGTCGAGGGGGCATGCCATAGCTTGGCATCCCCAAAGTCTCATTTGCGTATTGAGGGAGATCAGTAGTATGGAGCTGAAGGCTCCTTGGTGCACTCATGAGCAGCGGGGAGGTCGTGATCGGTTGCTGGTGAACGGTCTCTTGTGGATTAGATCCACGAATGACCATCTGCAGGGGATTCGTCCCTTCAACCGAAATCGGGATTTCCGGTCCTTGAGTGTTGGTGGGGATATTCGCCCCTTGTGTGCCAGTAGTCGGTGATGGCTGATCAGCCTCAGAGGTGATAGGGCGATCCTCAGGAGTTTGATTATCCCGAGCTGTTCTTTGTGTGTTTGTCATGGTTGATGTTGTCTTCCCACAGACGGCGCCAAATGTTATGGATTAAAAAACGTACTTGTGAATTTAATGCTAGGATTAATGAGCTTTCGAGCTTTAATGGCTGCACTTGTGTTTCGAGACTAAATCGGTCCTCACAAGATGCCTACGTATCTCAAATCGTTATTGAGAATCAAGCCAAAGACGTAGTTCTGATTGTAGGATCAGGGACCTTATATAGGCGTCTGGAGCCTAATATTTATGGTATGTTTGGGAGTCTTAGCGAATAAGTCTCCTTTTTGATATTGGATAAACATTGTATTTCTTGCTGAATAAGTCTTTTCCTTGTTGATAAAGGCTATGACTCATTAATTGCCTTTAATTGGGATTCTGGATCCTTCTTTGACCAATTTGCCATAATTTGGACTCTTTTCATGAGATGTATATTTTCCCTATTCATTAATTACGAAATTAATGAATAATTAAGGTGTCGGGCCTTAAATATCGGCCTTTCCATTGAATAGTCAATTATATTTCTATAATTACTTTTCTGTCCATATCAATATGCTACAATTGTTACGATTTCACTATTTGAAAGACAACTCGTATAATTGTATTTTGAGAGGTGTCACGTCGATGGTGATTCGTGATATTAACTGTTGGATTAAGTTCCTTAATAATTGTAGTTGTCATTTTAGAAAAACTAGCATAAAAGCTCGTGCGAGGCACGGGTCGCTAGCTTAAATTATGTTTATAAATTATCCTTTGCATGATCATTATCGTTTCAAATATATGATTGTTATAGAGTTTTTTTTATTGATGTTATATGTGACTATTGAGTGCTTACTTAAGTATGTTCAAAATTTTAATTTAGAAACTAATACGAGTATTACTAATAGCTGTCATGTTAGTTTACAATTTTTTTTGCGGGATAGAATAGATACCGAGTGTTCTAAATGAGTTCTAGAACATTACAATCCTAAATTTTCTTCCAATTTTTCAAGATGTTACATTCCGGAGAGTATGTTTTATTACTGATTTTGATCAAAATCCTTCAAAATCTTCTAATACTCTACTTAGGTCTTGCGCTTTCAGTTCATAAAACTTTCGTTCTAACTCGTTCATTTGTTTCGCTTCCTCTATCTTTCAGACTTTCAAAACATCGAACAATTCAGTGCCAAGTAATTAGCCCAAACGCAACAACTTGGGTAATCTATGAACCCACCCCAGGTTCCCAAAAGATCATGATTTGTTGGTGCAATTTGTAGTGATACTTTGTGTTATAAACTGAACTAAAGTCTCAACTCTTCTCGATTTTGAGACTCGAGTGGTACAAACTCCCCCACTTAAACTCTTGACGTCGTCGTTAGGTCTGAACGGATAGCCCATAAGTCCAAGATCGTACATTTCTAGCGATTGTGAAATAATACTGTCTAGTTCATGTCCCCACCTCTGAACCTCAGTCTATTGTGGAATAATACCACCGGCCTTCATGATTGTTGGTGCACTTAGTAGTTGTACTTTGTCTGATAAATTGGACTAAAGGCCCCACATTTCTCGATGTGAGACTTAAGTGTTACAATATGTTTTAATTTAATAATATTTCAATATATTATCAATATTAATTCTTTATATATATATTAAAATAATTTTCACATACAATAAATGTTTTTATTTTACTACTAAAATTTTAAAACATAATTATGTTTAAATGACATAGGTTTGTCTAACCGATAATAATATTAAAATTCGTGAAATATTATTTGCTATTATAACTTCAATTCTCATGTTTTGTTGCATAAACCCGTGCAAGACACGAGTCATTTTCTAGTGATTAAAATAAAATTTTATTATTTGCGGTTTAAAGATTTTATTTAGTTATATTTGTACATTTTTTGTTTGTTTCGTTATAATATACTTACTTTAATTTATATAGATAATTTGATTGATCAGTGTCTATGATTTTAAATAACTTGGGGTGTATAATGTGATCGATCCGATCATAATATTTTTGTATGCTATATAATATCTTGTTTTCTAAAATTTGTTAACTGGACTATATATTTTTCTCTATTTAGTTTTTACACAAATTAGTATCACCAAGTATTTTTCCATCCCAAATTTATGTGTTTATATTGTCTAACTTTTTCAACATGACCATATAATTTCTTTAATTTTTTTGTACTATTTATTTATTTTTATTATCTCATCTTTTAAATTGTTTTAATTCAAAACAAATAGTTTTCATATGTTATATATATATATATATCCAATTCAAAATAACTAATTATTTTCTTTCATAAAATGACATTAAAATTCATGTGATAATAATTAAAAATGTCTTATATACACAATGCATCCAATCTAATAATAAATCTAGTCACTTTTATTATATTTATCTATTTATATTGTATTATTAATACCGAAACATTAAAAGTTTTGTAATGGGTTAGCACGGTACTCATATTTTGGTATTTGCACTTTAGTTCTTTTGCTTTTACAACTTGACCTTAATTTATTAAAAACAATGATTTTGATCAAAATATAATGTAGTCGGTCGGTTAGAATGATACTCATATTTTGATATTTGCACTTCAATCCCTTTACTTTTGCAAATTGACCTTGATTTATTAAAAACAATAATTTTAATTAAAATATATTTTTTAAATATTGTTAAACACAAAATTCTTGAAACACAATTTAATCACGCTCAAACACAAACACATACGTCAATTCAACATCGAGTTCAACAATCACTTAAAACTATTCAAATTTAAGTTCATCTTCATTAAAAAAAAGTATAAATATAAAATAAATTATTAAAATACATATAAGATAACAAATTTAAAAGTCATATGTGCATTGCACCGGCTATATGATTGTATATATAAGAAGAAGAATCATAAATATCATGTATACATTTTATCGATATGTGTTATATAATAATGTTTATTGTAGATAGACATTCACCCCTTTCCGACCAACCCCGATCCATTCTCTGCCACGTTTCGGGCGGGATATTGGGAACTTTTCTGGCGATCGGGAAGAAATATGTAAAAATTTCGGGGATTGGGGTGGGGTCAGATATTAGTGTCTCCCCGCCACGCTTTCCGGTCCCCAATTTCTTTATTTAACAAAAATATTATATATTTTCATGTTTATTAAATAAATTATTATGAATAAATATGATTTGTATATATTCTTATAGTTTAAACTTTCAATCCATTTTTCTAATTCAAAGTTTTCACATGTAGAATACAATTAAATTACAATAATATTTATTTTATCTCTTATTTTAAATAAATATTAATTTTAATTATTATTTAAAATATTACATTAAATTCAAAATATAAATTATATATGATGATTTATCAAACTAATTCTATTATAAAATTTTAAAGAGATTTTATAGAAATTAATATATATGATTTAATACTTTAAATATATTGTATAGTACAATAAAAGTTAGACCATTATATAAGAAAATAGAGTATATTATAGTTAAAGTTACACAAGCGAAATATTTATTTAAAACTAAAGGAAAGATAAAAATACACCACACTTAATATTGTGTTTGAAACTTAATATAAAAAATTTATAAGATTGGTAGTATATAGTTTGTATGATATTTTAATAATTAAAAAATAAATATTATAAATATCATTTTCAAACATACTCTAAAAAAAGAATTCAAAAAATAAATATTATAAATCACCTTGATTTTTACTTAAAAGTTTAAATAATAACAAATATAGGATTAAGAATGATGTGAGGTTTATGTAATGTGATTTTTCACTCAAAACCAAAACAAGTCATGTAGCTCAAAGGTTATAAGAATTATTTTCTTAGGCAATATCAGGGGTTCAATTCGATTCTGTACAAAAACATTATTTACTCATTTTTTTTTAAATAAGAGAGTAGTGACATGCCATGTAATTTCAAAATATATATGGGTAAAATTGTAATTTTACAAGGGGTTTATTGGCTCAAAATGCCCTTACATTATCCACATGTTCTCCTATTATATATAGAAGGGATGGATAAACGGTAATAATTTTAGTCCCTAAAAGATTGTTACTTTGAAATGTATTATTTTGTACCAAATAGTGATTTTAAGGATTACTTGAATAATTTTGATTTAGGTATTTGGGAGTAAAATGCACCATGAAAAAATTATTGACGATGAAGGACGGATTTAAGGTGGGCATGCATGCGTGGCCATGATTCCTCAAAATTTATCTTAAGTATTTTTTTTCCTTTAATTATTTATATATATATATTATTTAATATATTTGTCACTCCTATAAGCTAATAACTCTCGATGATTTCTCAAATGTATTCTCAAATCTCATGTATTTTCAGTTTTTATATACACAAATTCATAATATTATTCTTGAAAATTTAAAGTATTGTGTTATATCCAAAATTTACACAAGGAAAGGATTGACTATCTGAAGATGGTCAATGACTGGAGTAACATGATGGTAGGGTATGATAATATGAATTTGTAACAGGAGGTGAAATTGGAGCTCCAGAATAGGACGAGACCAAGTTGGAGCGTCAACCAGGCCCAGGACCAAGTTGGAGCGCCAACTAGGCCCAGGATTAGGATTGGAGCGCCAACCTTGAGCGAGACAAGATTTGGCGCGCCAGAGCGCCACGGAAGGCTAATTTGGAGCGCCAACTTGGAGGTGACACGGAGGATGAACAAGATATTATTTAGTGAGTAACGTGCCTTGAGGATTTATAAAAGATCATAAAGTGAAGGCATGATTCTGTATTCTAATGAGTTATCCTCATTAGGGAATTTGGGTATGATTAAGCTTGTCTATGCACCTATAAGATCTATTCATGTATTCTGGCAAGTTGCCCTTGTTGGGGGAATAAGATGTACATGGTGTGACAATAACTTTGGAGAACTTGCCCTGTAGTCTGGTGAGTTGTCCTCACACTACAAGAAAATGTTCAATAGACATCACACATTAGACATCGGTTACTAATACCACTGATGTTAAAAGATATAATAACATCACCCTGCGTTAATCTGATGTCTTTGTTGTTTGAAGACATCACTTATTTTAGAACCGATGTCTAAAGTTCGACTAAAAAAATTCAACGCGCGCCCACTTCAATTTGTTTCCCCCTTAGTAAAAAATTCGTGATTAATTCCCCCATTTATACCAATTATTTTCCCCCTTATCAATTTTCCCGCCTTCTCGTCTTACTTTACTCCCTCGACTAAAATTAATTATTTCCCCCCCTTATCTCTCTCTCTCTCTCTCTCTCTCTCTCTCTCTCTCTCTCTCTCTCTCTCTCTCTCTCTCTCTCTCTCTCTCTCTCTCTCTCTCTCTCTCTCTCTCTCTCTCTCTCTCTCTCTCTCTCTCTCGTCTCTCACCCCAAATATCCCCAAACTGTCTCTTAACCGCAATCTAAATTTCTCAAAATTTCCTAGATCCCTAACTACAAGCTTCGATTTAGTCTCCACTTTAGAAGTTGGGTTGAATGCCGGGAGCCCTAATTTTCAAGTTGCGAGCCCTAATCTCCATCTTGGTTCGATTTTGCCCCCATCTTGCCTCAGGTAATCTTTTCTATATCTCCATCTTCACAGCTTGGTTCGATTCAAATCTGGTTTTTCTGGTGTTGAATTGTTTGAGTGTTACACTGGTATAAAATTATTGATTTTATGTTACTTATTCCTAATTCATAAACACATGAGTTTGCACTTACTCATTATATAGTGATGGTAGTTTTTCGATTAGTTGAGGAATTTTTGTGCATTTGATTGATTTGTTCTTGATTAAGTGATTTTGATGAATTAGTTTTCGATTGGTTAGTAACTTTGATTAAATAATACATTTTGTTGGTCCTTGAGTAAATAATTGTTTGTTTGTGTTTAGCTCGATTAGTGGTGGCTTTTGATGATTGATTTAGTATCCTGGTTCTGATGGTATTAATTTATAGAGGTTTTACTGTATATGTATGTATTTTAGTGATTGAGGTGCTAGAGGTTTTGTGAAGCATTTTATGGTTGTGCTAGACTAGTTCCTAGTTGTTTTGCGGATTTGACTTATTTATGGTGTTTATGTTGTAGAGTATTGTAGATGGGACTGATTTGAACTGATATGTGTAGTTGAGCTCTAGAAATGATTTGTTATTTGATATATGATATATGAAAATGGGGTTGTGTTTATGTATTTATTGCTTTTAAAAAAATCTGAAATTTATGTTAACTCCGTGTTTGTTCAATATCAATGAATTTTGATGTGTAGAAGATACAATGGTGACATTTTAGCCTTTGTTTGGGTTTTGACAGGCACTTGCTTTCAGGAAAATCTGCCGGGCATACTAGTTTAAGCACAAGAGGTGGGCATTTAATTAGACCAACTTCTCCCAAGTCACCTAGTGCCAGTGCCTTTGAGAGTATAGAAGGGTCGGATGATGAAGATAATATGACCGACAATTCTAAAGTAGACTCAACATATCTTCATACTAATGGAGATGCTGTAAGTTGTTTGCGCTCTGCTTTATTTTCTGCTCTAGAAACTTTAAAAATGATTATGTGTTTCTGGATTTCTGCACGTAGATGGTGGTTAGGATGACAAAATTGGTTGTTTAATATAAGAAACCGAGTAAAGTTGATGCTAATCATCTCTCCATTTCAATATCAGAATTTGCCGGAGAATGGTACCATAAATGGAGAGCCAAATATAGTTGCATCAAGTATGATTCGCTCCCATAGTGTATCTGGTGATCTTCATGACGTGCAACCTGACCCTCCGAATTAATGTTTTCGAGAGTTATTCGTAATTGATATTGTTTTTTGAATTCCTGATGCTTTGATGCGGTAATATTTGCCTATTGTTGTGATCTAAATCCCATGAATTTGAGTTTCATCCTGCGAGTGAAAATTGAAATTTTAGATGAGACTAAAGAAATGCTCATTTTCTGAAATGAAAAATAAATTTCAATTTGCAGGTTGTGAGAAAGAGCCGGTCTAAGACTTTACGAATTTCTAATTGCCAAAAAGCAAGTTGAGGCAAGTTGGTGACAGTTTCATGGGGATCCGAGACAAAGAGTGAGGCATCATCGTGTTTGTCAAGTACCACCAACACCTCAATTTCCTCTGCGCATACCTGCAAAACTACAATTTCTTGAAAACTTAGGCCCTAAGTTTTCTTACAGGAGAACTTAGGAGACTCAGGAAACTTGTTGTTGACTCGAGAAAGGAGAATGTGAAAGTTCCATCAACTTTAGTCAACAGAATGCTTGAAAAGAACATGTTTCTTTTTGGCGCTGTAGATTTAAAGGAAGGTTCCGTGACCGAGAAGATTAAAGAACTTAGAGCAAAAAAAGGATGCTACTATTAGAATTGCACAGAAGAAGTATTTGTTTTTCCTTTTACATCTCAATGCATGTTGTCATATTCTATTATAATTTCGAACTTTGCTTATGATGTTGATAAGGGCAATAAAAAATCCTTGTTCCCTGACAATTTATTTTTTGCTTGATAGGTTGTTTGAGGACAGTCGGATCGAGCATTTCATTCACATGGACTTGGTAATTATCAAATACTATCATACTCATTGCCTGTTATTTGTTGATAGGAGTACGAAATAACACCATATATTAAATATTTATATCTGCTGTTTTTCACATGTATCAGGGTATGAAACTCGATCTTGATTACCTCAAGAAAATGTCATCAGATTATGAAGCAGCCAAACAGTTAGCTATAAAAGGTAATTTCAAAACTAGTATGATGGCATGATGGGTGCTTTCCATTAATATATCAGAAATCTTATGCAGATACTGCAGTAATATTAATCCCCTTACCATTATACATCACATATCTTATGAAGATACTTGAGTAATCCCCTTACCGGGTATCATGTACCCAGATCTTGGTTGAAACCATAAAACAATCTTTTGGTACTTCTTGAAGAACTAGGTGGAGATGCATCAAAGATATCTCTAGTGTAAAAAACAAGCGGAAGGGTCTGTTCTGATACATCTGAGCACCACCCAACTGTTGATAACTAGAAAATCGACACTACTGGTGAGCCAAAAATGCGCCAAGAGCTTGCCATTCACCAGATTCTCATGCCACCATAGAGAAGGTGATTCTTAACTTTTCAAACTTGTTTAAATGCCTTGTGTGGTGGTTCTAGAGCTACTTTTTTTTTAAACTGACACATTATTTCTAAATAAATATGATACAGATGTGTGTGAGCAGGGAGAGCTGCAAGGTAGGGATGACAATTTGTACCGATCCAATTGATATCCGACCCGTTCCGACCCGAATGGGTTAAACCGAACCCGAAATTTTTGGGTTTGGGTTTGTTTTTTAAACCCGAATTATTTTCGGGTCCGGGTTTTGACAATACCGATCCAAACCCGACCCGAAAACCCGAAACCCGTTTCGAACCCGATCCGAATCCGAACCCGAAACCCGAATTAATTTATATATATATAATATATTTTTCTATTATTTTTTTATATATAATTTTAACATATAATAAAATTATATATATGATTTTATATATAATTCTTAACATAAAGTTTTATATATAATTTTTTACATATAATTTTATATATTATTTAATATATAATTTAAAATATAATTTATATATAATATAATATATTTTTTTACTAGTTTTCATTTCAGGTTTCGGGTTACCCGAAATCCGTTCGGTATCCAACGGGTTCGGGTTCGGGTTTAATATTTCGGATTTTTTCGGGTTCGGGCTCGGGTTCGGGTCCGGTTAAAAATTTCGGGTTCGGGTTTGGATTTTGTAAAACCCGTTTCGACCGACCCGATTGCCATCCCTACTGCAAGGTCACTGCATCTAATAGTTACTTCCAAGCAGACCCATGTCCCAATGTGTTAAAGAGGTTATCCATTGGAGCTGTTTGTTCTAGTAATACTGTGATTAAACCCAAAACAACAGAATAAGACTTTGAATTGTAATTATCATGTAGAAAAGAAGATGTGTGATACAACAGAAAAGATTGGTTAGAAATGGTATAAGCTTTACAGTAATTCATGTTTCTATACATAATCATTTGTTTTGATGTAGTATTAGTAGAAATTTCTATCCATATATTTTTTTTACGCTTGGAAAGACAACGGTTTTATTTAATATAGGCTCAGAACTAATGTCTAATGGTAACAAATACATCGAAATTTTTAACAAATACTGATGTCTAAGACCTAAATGTACATCAATATTTAACGTGGCAAAACTGATGTCTAACACAAAGATATACATCACATTTTTTCTAAAATATGTGATGTCTAAGATCTAAATATACATCAATAAAAAGGTGCCAAAACTGATGTCTAACACAAAGATATACATCGCATTTTTTCTACAATATCTGATGTCTAAGAAACAAATAACCGATGTGTATGTTAAGTATAGACATCGGCCAGAAACCGATGTCTAAGATAGACATCACCGACTAAGACATCGGTTGGCAAATAACATAGACATCGGTTTTCAACCGATGTCTATTGACCCTTTTCTTGTAGTGTCATCGGGGGGTAAGGATCAGCTTGTACATTTGAAGTAAGCCATGACTTATCCCTACAACTAAAAGACTGATGTGGTAGTTGGTAACGGTTGATGTTATCCCCGATATTTGAGGATAATGTTGTATCCGTGAAGGCACGGTCATAGTTGAGCCTTGGGATCATTGAGCTAGGCTTCATCGTATGGGCTCTCCTTAGTGGGCTTGGATTCATATTTATTTGTAAGGAACTGAGAGTTCTAGTCCGACATGGACTATGCTCGATGTTTATCTTAAAGGAGACCTATCTCTAGTAGACTTAGGACCCTTGTAGTCCAGCCAAGGAGTTCTATCTTTATTGGACTTAGTATCCTTGTTCTATTAGAACTACGTGAAGCTTGATCCCTATAAATATAGGGTACGTAGGCACATTAAAGGGGTTGGACGTTGAGAGCTCAGGAGGAGATCACCACAACTCTTTTGATCTCAGCTTCTTATAAACAAAATCACCACCGTTCTCCAGTGATTAATCCGTCGTGGAACCACGGTCATAGATCTTAATTTCAAGACGAAACCTCAAATTTTGTTATCACAAATTCCTCCGTTAACGTGCGTCCACTTTCGTCATCAAAAATTTTGTTGAAAATTTAGCTACTCCAATTTTTTTCCCCTAGTTCCGTCCTTGTTGATGACCCAAGGAGAAGATCAAATAATTTTGCGCTCATAAATTCTATTTTAATTTTTTTGGGGAAAATGAAGAAAACAGCCGGGTCCACTAATGTTGGCAAATGCGAATAATTCGGGGTTGGGGAGTTGGAAATGTGCAACTAGGACGATAAATTGTGTGGTTACGAATTAGAGAAGGCCGACACACGTACAAAAGCTACGGCGGGAAGAAGCAACCGCTCATTTCGAATTCTCCATTTTTTTCTGTTACTGCTATGTCGAACTCATCATCATCTTCTCCAGCTGACGCCTCCAATAAAAAGGTCCGAAAACCATATACTATTACCAAGTCCAGAGAAAGCTGGACCGATGAAGAACATGACAAGTTCCTTGAAGCTCTTCAACTGTTCGTCTCTCCTTCTCTCTCTCTCTCTCTCTCTCTCTCTCTCCTTCTCTCCTTCTCTCTCTCATTCTCTCTCTTTCTCTCTCTCTCTCTCCCCTTCTCTCTCTCTCTCTCCCCCCCTCAGTTTATTGATCATTTAATCAACGATGAGCGAATTTTGTATGATCAAACAATTTTTTTACTTTGCTGTGTAAATCTATCTCCAAATTATTTGGACGTGCGTTCATATAGAACGTTTCTATGTATGTGAACTGTGCAAGGATGTATGTATGCTTTGCTATTTCTTTCCAAAGCATTCTGTAGCAGATAAAAATGTTGTTTTAATTCAATCAGGTTTGACCGTGATTGGAAGAAAATCGAAGATTTTGTTGGTTCCAAGACCGTTATTCAGGTGCCTGCCCTAGATCATTCTTCTTAACTTAACCTCACTGTTCCTTTTCCTTTTCTTATATTTATAATTAAATTAAGATGAAAGATATTAAAAACTAGCAGGCATCAATTAGCTGTTAAAAAACGTGTACCACTGTAGTTGGTGTTGTTGACAAAATTTTCTTATATTTCTGATGATCTAATCTTCTAGTTGCTGTTGTTGACAAAATTTCTGTTTTTATGTAATTTCCTTACTTGAATTTTTGCTGTTACGATTTTAATCGATTTTAAGTAAAATATAACATATCTGAGAGACTATTTCCATATGGACAGTTTATCCATTCTTTACTGTACTATTTTTGCTCATCTCAAATTGTTAGCATATTATTGTTCAGTGTATCAGCTCATGTTTAACTTAATACTTCAAATTTATTTCTCCAATTACAGATTCGTAGCCATGCCCAGAAATACTTTTTAAAAGTCCAAAAGAATGGAACAACTGCACATGTGCCACCGCCTCGCCCCAAACGCAAAGCTGCTCATCCTTACCCGCAAAAGGCACCAAAAAATGGTTTGTCATATTAAAATCGTTGATTATTAATTTTATACTTGAATTCAAGCACTGTGAGTCTATGACATTTTATTTCCGTGTTAACAAATTTCAGGCTTGCTGCCGCTGCAGGCATCCATTGGATTTCCTTCTTCATTGAATTCCTTTGGATCTGGATATTCTCCATGGGATGACTCTTCCATGCTCATAAACGCACAGTCAAATGGAATTACTTCACAAGATGAATATCATCTTCATGGAGCTGAAGGCATGCATAAGTTTAATATGATATTTCTCATAAATGTGTGTGTTGATACTCATACACTATACTATAATATTATAATCATGTATGTGACATTTGGAGACTAGAAGTATGAAACTTAATGTAATTCAAAATTACTGTGCAGCTGATATTGGATCAGAGGATGCGTCAAAAATGGGAGTCAGCTGTCTTAGTGGCAGAGCAGGCTCAAGTCAAACTCTACCCAGTTCCGAGTTGATAGAGGAAGGGAAACAAAGTTCTGTTGCTCATGGTATTATGTTGGTCAAATATATTCTTTATTAATAATTTTTTATTGAATATATTAGGACGTTATGGTAATTTTAATAGCTGCAGGGTCGATTCTGCTAAGTACCATAGCATGCTTAATTGTGGGCCGAAAAGTTTTTGACAAGGGTGCTAAAAATCTAGCTAATCATTGTTAATGAAATAATAAATATCCGAACACAGAAGTTCTGAAGTTAGCTAAGTTCTAATGCATAATTACAGGGATACAAACTAAAAAACAACATAATGGGTGTTAAGTCAATTCATCTAAGCATATATGCAAACTATAATTCAGATAATGAAGTTCACGGCAACATTATATAACAGAACATTCAATAAGAAATGATTACCCTTATTAAGTTATCATCCTGCTCTACACGAGGCCCCTTTTTAATCCTATTTTTAAAAAAGTAAGGCTATAAGCTGCTTGACATGCTTTCTTTCTTTGTTTTCTATCTATACCAGATTCCTGTTATTATATACTTATTTACATTTCTTTCTTCATATTTGTAATATATTTATTTTGAAATTTTGAAATCAGAGTACACAGGACAACAAAAACTGTGTTTTGAATCAAAAATTCAAAATGCTTGTCACTTCTGCACTTAAAAAGTATTGGTGTATTGACATCTTCTTGTTCTCCAACCATTGTGCACACAGCAGAGTAAAGTAATTAGTTATCATCATCAAGGGACTTGACCCTCGTGGTTCTGAATATTTTTTAAAGTTATAAGAAAGGGATGGGAGAGAACATCTAATTTTCCCTCCCTATAATCCTAAGAGATAAACAAACAGCTCCCTATATCTATTTTATTTCTGTCTTATTCCTAGGAAAATTTGTTAGAAATGACAAATAGGGCTTTGTATTCTCTTTCATGCACAATGCAATTATTCTTTCCTACAATTCGGGGTAGTTTGTGTGTAAGTTACCAGTACACCAGTGACGCTGATCACAATAATCCTTTCGTTGTATATTAGAACTTAGAGCACATATTTGCTGCTGGAACTGGATTGTGGATATGGTTCACTTTGGATCATTATATGTTATTCTCGTGATGTTGAAGAAGATTTCTATTTTCAGTATTAAAAGAAGCATTGATTTGGATCGGCCATATAAAGATTTGGCACTTCAACACATCATAAACTGATGATTTGGTTTCAGCAGTGATTGGTGCAAGTCAAAAATTAAATATGATCTTATTTTTAAGGGGTACTATATTTGTAATATGAATATGATTATTCATTTAACTATAAAATATTTGCCTTCCACATAACAAGTATTTCCTAAATCTTTTTTAAACTTTGATGCCTTAAAAGAAGTGAAATCGAATATATGGTTGAGTGTTTATATCTGTATCTTTTTATCAGATATTTTCATTTGAGCAAATAATTAACCTGGAATGTTGAAATTTATGCCCACCTGCTGCTGCATCAGTACTATCCTAATAGGATGGCTAGTACACATGAATCGAAACTTTTTGGCCTCGTTACTTTTTCATGCTTATGTTTGTTAAATCATCACATCAGGTCAGTGTAAATGGGTAACTCATAAAATTGGTCTACTCAGTACTCACCTAACTGAATTGTTTACTGAGAAACCAAGGACATAATCTAAACAAATTCTTACTTATATAAATGGGTGCATGACCAGATCTTGCTAATTATATATACACCGGATATGATTGAAAAGTTGGCTGATTATTTTCAATACGTTTCCAGGAATACCAGATTTCGCAGAGGTCTATGGCTTCATTGGGAGTGTCTTTGATCCAGATACCAGCGGTCATGTGGATAAACTCAAGGAAATGGATCCTATAAATTTTGAAACTGTGAGTTTACTGCAACTTTTCACTTGACTCTAAAGTAAAATAGTCAGAACCTTTTCTTTTTGAGTTTTGCTAAATATGAAATTAATAGGTCAGAGAAGATTTGACTAAGAAAACTTTTTGTACAGTGTAATTTATGACTACTGCTAAATAGATATATATTTCCATTTAGTTTTCATCTTCCTCAGCAGATATTCAAAGTCTGTGTCTGGTTTGTAATGTCATTTTAGTTTTTTTACCATTACCACTCAACTGACAAGCCTGTAGCATTAATATCTTGATTCTGTACATGCAGGTTTTGTTGTTAATGAGGAATCTTACGGTTAACTTGTCCAGCCCTGACTTCGAGCCGATGGTAAGCTTTACATCTGTTTCGTCAATAAGTGAATTTCTATTGGCGGTTCCATAGTCTTTACTGCTGCTACTTGATTTTTGAAGCACGGTATCCGGTCTTGTAAATAATTATCACAGACACAGACATTTGTGTATGTATCTATGCTATGATGTTTCCTGGGCTTTCTTCACCTAAACACTTGGTCATACTCTATTCTTTCTTTACCCTTGTAGTGTTTGCATATTTACCCCGAAAATGTTAACCATTTTCATGTGAAACGAGCCTCTATTTTAGCATTAAGAGAAGCCTTCAGAATTTTTGTCACATTTAACTGGCAGCCAGATCTAGTAATAATTCGTTACAACTTGTCCATGTTTCATCTAACTGTACTGATTCATAATCTAAGACTTCATGCTATAAAAAAATTCCTTATGCTGTGTCCATCATCAGAAAGAGATGAGGTATATGTTCTCAAAAAAATGAACAATGAGGTTTTTTCTGTTTGACATCAACTCTTAACATTGTCAGAAGTTCTTCTGGGTTATATCACATTGGTAATAATATTTCTTGTCAATAAATTGATTGAGTACTGAGTAGGTTCAGTTTCCATTGCTTGATTTGGTTGATTGTTATGGGTCAATCTAAAGGGTGTCAAACTTTTCAAATGCTTGTACTTTATAGAGTAACATAGCTGGTGAGCTATATCTATGTAACAGTTCTCTACGTCTAGATCTAGAGTAAGAGAAGCCTTGCCATCTCATGACCAAACCTTTGGCATCATCATTAGAAGAGACTAACCAGTTAGGAAGTTCACCTACCTTTGTGCTAAATATACAAATATAGTGTAGTTAACAAATAAGGAGACCTCATAATAAATACTTTGATCGATGTGTTTACATGCTCAAAGAATCTAGATTAGACTGTGATATGAATACAGTATGAAACATCCGTGACTTTAATGTATAGTAATTAACTAGCCCTGACCTTTAGATGATTTCGTTGGTGGATGCAGAGAGAAGTCCTGTCATCATACGATGTCAATGCCAAAACTGTAGGAGTCGCTGCTGGCAATGTTTGTCAAGAACCAGAACAGTGACTTGTATTGATTTCGCATGCCATATATATTTCTGTTTTTTATGTCTCTTAAATTGTAATATCTTGTACTAGTAATATATTTGACTGTCCCTGCAGTATTGTAGTAATAAATGCCATGCCTTTTTTCTAGTACTTGGGTTTTGGGTGTACATTGTGTATTTCACAATTACCAGTGACATCTAGATAACATTCTTATGTTTCTTCATTAGCATTATAAATGAGATATGGGAAGTCTGTGCACCATTTCTTCCATGCGAGACCTGGAAGTGTTTAAGTTGAAGAACAGAGCTACAGGTCAAAGCCTAGAGCACTGGAGTGGACACCTGGATGAACGAGAATGTCAACCAACCATCTGATGATCTGATATCCTAATCTTTAAACATATCTATTTCCGAAAGCTGTTGTATAGCAATGTCTCGATTTATTGTCTAGGTTTTTAGAATATGATGTCTATATCGTGCAGTTGCTGTTGGGAA